>OU342746.1:374646025-377046025 GCA_910589775.1 Avena eriantha | reverse complement strand
AATACGAGAAGGAGAGGGGGCAGGGGCCAGCCACACCACCTGGCCGTGCGGCCAGGCTTGGCCCACGCCAGGGGGTGGTCTGGCCGACCCCAGCACCCCCTCGGCCTCTCCTTCCACCTATAAGTTGCCCTCGGGACGAAAACCCTAAGTACCCGATCAAAAATCCACGAAAGAGTCTGTAGCCACCGTCGTCTCTGTCCCTAGATCGGGGGGGATCTGAAGCTCTTCCCGGCACCCTGCGGGAGAGGGGAATTCACCCTAGAGGCCTTCTTCATCACCATGCAAGCCTCCGGTGTGATGCGTGAGTAGTTCATCCTTGGACTACGGATCCATGTAGTAGCTAGATGGCTGGTTTCTCCTCCTTTGTGCTTCCATGTTTAGATCTTGTGAGCTCCGTTCATGATCAAGATCATCTATTTGTAATCCATACATGTTGTGTTTGCGGGGATCCAATGGATATTGAGATGCTTTTTCAGATTGATTATTGATTCTATCATGTCTTTGTTATTTGAGATCTTGCATGCTTTCCGTTGTTAGTAGCTATCTTGGCCAAGTACATGCTAGCAACTCCAAGAGTTAGTATTTATGCTCGATAGTGGGTTCATGCCTCTGGTAATCTGGGGAAGTGACAGAAATTTCTAAGGTACTAGATGTGTTGTTGCTACTAGGGAGAAAACAACGATCCTTTGTTCATAGAACAATTGTATTGTTTACTTTACACACAGTTCGTAAAGCAATAATCTGTTGCTTGCAACTTAATACTGGAGGGGGTTCGGATGATAACCTGAAGGTGGATTATTAGTCATAGATGCAGTTGGATGGGGGTCTATGTATTATGTTGTAATGCCCAATCAAGTCTCAAAGGAGTCAAGATGATTAGGATATGCATGTATTGCTTTCTCGGTGTTTGTCAATTGCCCCGTTGTAATTTGTTCACCCAGCATGTTATCTATCTAAGGAGAGCCACCTCTAGTGAACTATGGATCCCGGTCCTTTTTCTTTACATACAATCTGCAACTGTCTACTGCTTTTTGTTTACTTTCTGCAAACTTTTACTTCTTTCCATTCGATACGTTTAATCCTTTGTTTTCCGCAAAACACGGTGAGATTGACAACCTCATCGCAAGTTGGGGACAAAGTTCTATGGTTGTGTTGTGCAGGTCTCCACGTTGCTACTAGCACCGGTAGTGCGCCCTGCCAAAGCTCAGCTAGTAACACCTTTGGGGTGGTTCCTTGCTCCTACTGGTTCGATTAAACCTTGGTTTCATAACTCAGGGAAAACTTACTGTTGTGCTCATCATACCTTCCTCTTGGGGTTCCCAACGAGCTCTACGTCGAAAGTCGAGCGCATCAGGCCCCTCTGGCCTCCACCGACCTTGCATCTTCGCCTATAAGAAGCCGCCCGATGCATAAACCCTAAATCATCAAGCCTCCAGCCACGAAAAGTTCCACAGCGCCGCCGCCACCGAGAAGGAGTTTCGGGGGACAGAAAGTCTCTGTTTCGGCACCCTTCCGGGACGGGGAAGTGCCCCCGGAGCCATCTCCATCGATCTCCACCACCATCTCCATCACCATTGCTGATTCCCATGATGAGGAGGGAGTAATTCTCTCTCGAGGCTAAGAGTTCTACCGGTAGCTATGTGTTCATCTCTCTATCTATGCATGATCTTGTTGTGGTCATGAGCTTTGTAATCAAGTAGATCTACCTTGATACTCAAGTGCTTTAATAGATCTGTGCTCTCCCTATGTGTGTGAAAGTGACAGCGTGCTCACCATGGTGGCACTTAGGATAGAGATTACAAATACTTGTTATGAGTTATATTTGGAGTTGGATTTCTCTATGAAATTGTGGTGTTTGTTGGACTCATCTAGTACTCAAGGTGACAGTTTGGGGTTTTCTAGATGGGAAAGGCTTACTTTGAGGTGTGCTGTTATAGCCCTACCATGGATTAGAGTGTCCAACCGGAGAGTAGTTAAGAGTAGTATCATAAAGAGAATATATTTATATGAGAGTGTTCACTAGTGAAAGTATGATCCCTAGGCCTTGTTTCTAAGCATTGATACACCGTTTGCAATTAGATCTGTTACATGTTTGCTTGCTTCTATCTTTATTTCAGTTTTACTTTAGTCTTTTCCACACCACCAAGCTATTTTTTCTCACCGTTACCACTTATAATTATCCATACCACTTGTATTTCACTATCTCTTCACCGAACTAGTGCACCTATACACCTGACAAGTGTATTGGGTGTGTTGGGGACACAAGAGACTTCTTGTATCTTGATTGCAGGGTTTCTTGAGAGGGAATACCTTTGAACACTTCCTCCCTGAGTTCGATAAACCTTGGGTGATCCACTTAAGGGAAAACTTGCTGCTGTTCTACAAACCTTTGCACTTGGAGGCCCAAAAACTGTCTACAAGAATAGAAGTGCGTAGACATCAATCCTCCATGGAAACCATGTGCTTCAAGTTACACTAATCTTTAATGATTGTGTGACTATTTGGAGCTATCAAGAATCTCTCTCGAAGCATCAAGCATAATTGTTATATCTTGTTACATGCTTGTTTGTGTGAATATGATCATTATTTCCTTGCAAACTACCTCGGGAAAACTTTCCGCATAATTCTTGTCCTTGAAAAAGTGACACTCCATATATGGTAGGATTTATTGATCATGTTCACTTTGGCCTTTGCTTTTCTTTGTCCTATCTTTGGCCAAGAATTTGTTTTCTTTTACTCCCATGTCTTCCTTGCCTCTTGTGGATCTTTTAGTTTATAAGTATTCGTTTGTGTTTTATTTAATGTAGGTAGTAGTTATGATCTCATTTGTGTGCATTTTGCATTCAAAAGCAAAATTCTATATAATGCACCATTCTTGGGGGAGCTCTCCTATATTATCTAGAACACTCCTTTTATGCTTCTTATTTTGTTCCATATAGTGTTTCTTGTGCTTGGAAGCTTGATCTTTTCTCTTGGTACTTTGTGCCATCATGAAAAGTGTAGAGAGTGTGGGTTTGTGTGTTGGAACCTTGCTCTATTTGGGAGTTGGTTTTGTCTCATCCTCTTTACTTGTTTGATCTTTTAGGATGAGATAAATCCTTGAGCATTGTGTGTTTTGTGCATCTTTCGCTCTTTGGCTTTTGCCTTGTTCATTTGTTGAATTTGTGACCTTTCATGTGTTGATTTGGCTCTTTGATACAATTTGGACACCTTTTGTCGTGTCACACTCTTGTGTGCTACTTCTTGGGTTACTTGGTGTTTTAGTTCAAATTATATCTCATTTTTGGTTCTTGAGAGTCTTGTGCATGCATATTTACTTCTTGTATATATTATGGCATGCTTTCTTTCTATGATCCAATGTATAAGGGAAACTCCACCAATTCCTATTGGCTAAGATGTGCATGAAATTCAATTTCATATTAATATGCACATATTTTTGTGGAGCTTCTCCTATATATTGTAGTTGCACTAAGTACTTTGGACCCAATTTGTTTGGGGACATAGTGTACTTATTTTTGTGTAGGTACATTGGAGATATATTGGATGCTTGTCTCGTCAATTGCGAAGAAGTGGTGCTTACATCGTCTCCGCGTCCATCGATTATCTCTCAACCGAGCCCTTTACTTATGCAATTTACATTGTGATAGCTGTCGTGCTTGAAGTACTATATCTTGTTATCACCTTGTTGCTTGTCTTGCTTAGCATAGGTTGTTGGTGCACTTAGTGAAACTAGTGGATATAGGTTTTGGCTTGATAAATTAAAAGTTAAGTTTTATTCCGCATTTATTAGAGCCTAAACCGTAATAATTTTAAAACGCCTATTCACCCCCTCTAGGCGACGTCCATTTCCCTTTCAATTACCAATACTAGTTGTAATGAGATCTTCGTTGTATGATGGCCTAAACTGAGAGGCTGATCTTGAGGGCCTCGACCTCCTAGGTGCATCACTCTCAAATATCTCTCCAAAGGTATGGTTGTTCATCCTTGGTATTCTGAAATTTAAACACCTATTAAACAAGTGATTGCAAAGTAAATATAATGAAGGATTCTACTCATAGGGACTTGTAAGAGGCCTAAACATGCATCAAAAATATATTTCTAAGCATCAAACAAGCTGACAAGCTCTCATAACCAGTCACCTACAACAGCAAAATACTCAATAAATAATCCACTAAACACAAATCAACTTGGACAAGGGGAGGAGTCACATACCAGGGGACAAATGCTCCAAATTTCACAAAGAAAGATGGGCTGAGCAAGGAGATCGAAAAAATCGAGAGCAAACACAGCAAGAACGCGATTTTGAGCAATGAATTGGAGCTTACTCGGGAGAGAGAAGAAAGTGGCAGGTGAGAGAGTTAGTGGGGGGCCAGGGGTGGCCCACACCAGGGCATGGCGCCACCTAGGGCAGTCCGCGCCACCAGGTGGTGTGCCTTCCCGGTGGGTCCCCCTGGTACCTCCCAGGTACTCCTTTTCCCCTTTTTTCATGCAAAAATTTAATATGAATTTTCTGGAATTTTTCGAGACACTTTATTTTTGGGCACTTTCAGGCATAGAAGAATGATTTTCTGATAGACAGTTTTTTTTGAAACATGATGCAAGGACAAAATAAAGCTATAACTACAGAAGTTCAAAGACACTCTAACATGCAAGCAACTAAGAACAAAAAGAAAGCTAAATGAAAGCAAAAACTAAAATGGATAGTACTAGAAGTAAACGGAGATAATCATAGTGAAAACATTGTTTTGTTCAATGAAATCCTTTTGTTAACAAGGTTGATCAAGTCTTGCTACCAAAACAATTCCATATGAGACAAAACTTTATATTCCACTAATGATTATGCTACCTCAACCTTGATAGCAATGGTCCCAATCATAATAGTTTCAAATTTTTCTCTTGGTATGGGACAATATATTTCTCCAACTTGAATGCCCTCAACATGTTCAATTGAATTCAAACCATAAGTCCTTTCAATCTTCTTGGGGAAATAGACAGTATGTTCCTTGTCATTAACATTAAAGGTCACCTTTCCTTGGTTACAATAAATAACAGCTCCTGCAGTATTAAGAAAAGGTCTCCCAAGAATAATTGACATATTATCATCTTCACGCATTTCAAGCACAACAAAATCAGTTAATATCAAGCAATTATGAGCCACTTGAACAGGTACATCCTCACATATACCCACAGGAATAGTGGTAGATTTATCAGCCATTTGCAAAGATATATCAGTTGGTATCAGTTTTTCTACTTGAAGCCTCTTATAGAGAGAGAAAGGCATAACACTAACTCCAGCTCCCAAATCACACAAAGCAGTTCTAACATAACTATTCTTAATAGAGCAAGGGATAGTTGGAATCCCAGGGTCTCCAAGTTTCTTAGGAACCTTACCATTAAAGGAATAATTAGCAAGCAAAGTAGAAATTTCTTCATTAGGGATCTTCCTTTTATTCGAGACAATATACTTCATATACTTTGAGTAAGGAGGCAATTTAATAACATCAGTTAAAGGCATTTGCAAGAATAAAGGTTTCATCCAGTCACAAAACTTATTATAGTGTTCCTCTTCCTTTGACTTGTGTTTCTTATCAGGGAAAGGCATAGGTTTTTGGACCCAAGGTTCTCTTTCACTACCATGTTTCTTAGCAATAAAATCTTCTTTGGTGTATTTAGTATTCTTAGTGTGGTTTTCAGGTTCTTCCTCAACTTTCTCTTCATTAGGAACTTCATTTTCTTCATTACCACTTTCAGTTTCAGCATCAGAGATAGATATACTATTAGGATCTATAGCAGGTTCAGAGGGTTCTACAACTGTTTTATGTTTCTTTTTCCTTTTCTTACGAGTAGAGCCACTATTTTCAGCTTGTTGAGAATCCTGCTCAATTCTTTTGGGATGCCCCTCAGGATATAGAGGATCCTAGGTAGCAGCACCACTTCTAGTTCTAATTTCATAAGCATGTTTTTCTTTAGCAACATTAACTAACAAGTCTTTTTGCACTTTAACGAGTTGATCTATTTGAGTTTGAACCATTTGAAACTTTTTAACAATCATTTTAACATCATTAGAGGTTCTTTACACAATATCTTTCAACTCAACAATAGCTCTAGTGTTTTCCATTAGATGATTTTGCACCCTTTTATTAAAATTATCTTGCTTAACAATAAAGATATCGAATTCTTCTAAGCATTGATCAGGAGGTTTAGAGTAAGGGATATCACCTTCATCAAAGTGTTGGAGAGAGTGTACCTCAATAGTGGGTGAGTAGGGAATAGGCTTACATAATTCTTCTATAGGAGGTAAATTCTTGACATCTGCAACTTTAATTCCCTTCTCCTTAAGACATTTCTTAGCTTCCTTCATCACTTCATCATTTAATTCAATAACTCCCCTCTTCTTTGTTGTTGGAATAGGCACCGGAATAGTAGGTTCAGGTACAATTACTTTAGGTATAGCTTGTTTAGGAGGAGTCCAATCTTCATAATTCTTACTTATTTTAGCCATTAACTCCTCAGCTTCCTTAGGAGTCCTATTCCTGAAAACACAATCAGCACAATTGTCTAGGTATGTCCTAGATTCTTCGGTTAGTCCATTATAAAATATATCAAGAAGCTCATTCTTAGGTAATGGACTTCCAGCTTGTGCATGAATCAAAGCACAAAACCTTGCCCAAGATTCAAGCAATACCTCTTTTTCTCCCTGTTTAAAATCAAAAAGTTCTTGCAAAATAGCATGTCTAGCACTAGGAGGAAAGTATTTCTGCAGGAAAGTACTAATCAAGCACTCATGGCTATCAATAGATCCAGGAGGCAAATTACTAAACCAAGTTTTAGCTTCTCCTTTCAGTGAAAAGGGGAAAATCTTAGCAACAAAGTAAGTACGCATCTTAATATCATCAGAAAACAAGCCACTCATGGTAGAAACTTCATTCATATGTGCTACCGCACTTTCATTCTTAGTCCCACAAAAAGGTTCTTTCTCAACAATACCTATGTAAGATAGATCGAGAGAGAAATCATAATCTTTATCTCTAATGTTTATGGGAGAAGCAGCAAACTTAGCAATAGGAGACAATTTGGGTCTAATAGTACGCCTCTCAAGGAGACTCTTAGCAGCGCTCCTATCATGGGTGTTTTTACATTCTTTAATAAATTCATCGGTCATCTCAACATAACCATCTTCAATACCATAACTTTCACTAGACTCAGGTGAACTAACAGGTGTGGTAGTGTCTTCATTAGGAGTTTCAGTATTTCTAGCTATAGTTCTAGCAATCATAGCATCTAGGAAAGGACCTAATGAACCACTCTTATCAAGGACAGTAGAAGCAGCATCATAAGCATCAAAAGTTTCAGATTCAGCAGTAGTAGCAGTGTGTGTAGCATGTGTATGTGGTGGTGTAACGAGCTTACTTATAACAGATGGTGAATCAAGAGCAGCAGAGGTGTTCAGAACCGTACCTCTTCTTGTAGTGGATGGTAAAATAGGAACCTTGCCATCACGAGGCTTACCCATGATGGATGGATAGCAGCAAACAATAGAGAATCCAATTGAACTTGATAAATAAAGCTATGCTCCCCGGCAACGGTGCCAGAAAATAGTCTTGATGACCCACAAGTATAGGGGGTGTATCGCAGTATTTTCAAGGGAAGTGAAACCCAATTTATTGATTCGACACAAGGGGAGCCAAAGAATATTTATAAGCCTTAACAACTGAGTTGTCAATTCAGCTGCACCTGGAAACAATCTTGCTCATAGCAGTTTATCAGTAGCAACAGTTTTGTAGTAGGAACAACAGAGTAGCAGCAGTAGTAAAGTAAAGACAGTAGTAACAATAGCAGTAAACAGTGGGATTCGAGTGCGGTAGGCATAGGGATGGATGGACGGGCGTTGCATGGACAAGACAATTCACATAGCAATCAGAACATAGGGCAATTGTAGATAAATAAGATAAAGCATCCAAGTACTAGATAATCCTAGGCATGTGTTCCATATATAGTCATACATGCTCGCAATGAGAACTTGCACAACATCTTTTGTCCTGCCAGCCCATTTGCAGCGAGGCCTCAAGGGAACTACTGGCAATTAAGGTGCTCCTTTTAATAAGCACCGGAGCAAAGCATTAACACTCCGTGAACACATATGATCCTCACATCAAAGCCATTCCCTCCGGTTATCCCGATTTCTGTCACTTCGGGGCCATTGGTTCCGGACAACAACGTGTGTATACAACTTGCAGATAAGACCATAAACAATACTATCACAATGAATCAATAACATGTTTAGATCTGAAATCATGGCACTCGGACCCTAGTGACAAGCATTAAGCACAACAAGTTGCAACAAAGTCACAAAGCACTAATAAAAGATACTAGGCACCATGCCCTAACAATCTGATGCCATTACATGAACGATCTCATCCAATCCCTACCATCCCCATAGCCTACATCGGGGGATTACTCACTCGTAGATGGGGGAAACATGGATGGTCTATGGAGAAGCGATGGTTAAGATGATGGCGATGATCTCCTCCAATTCCCCGTCCTGGCAGGGTGCCAGAACGGAGTTTCTGGTGCTGTTTCGTGGAATCTGGTGGTGGCGGCAGAGCGGAACTCCTTCTGGAAAAAACGTCAAACACCCCTAGAGTTTTTAGGTCAGAAGGCTTATTATAGGCGAAGAGGGAGACCGAGGGGGTGCCTGGGGGGCCCACACCACCCCCAGTAAAGAGTAAAGAGTACTTATCAGTAACGAGGTAGAACTAGGTATGGAGATACCGACGATCAAACCTCGGATAAGTAGAGTATCGCGTGACAAAGGGAATTGGTTTCGTATGTTAATGGTTCTATCGATCACAAAGTCATCGTTGAGTATGTGGGAGCCATTATGGATCTCCAGGTCCCGCTGATGGTTATTGATAGGAGATGTGTCTCTGTCATGTCTACATATTCACAAACCGTAGGGTGACACACTTAAGGTTCGAAGTTGTTTTAAGTGGATATGGAATGTGCGTTGGAGACCAAATGCTGTTCGGAGTCTCGGAATGGATTCGGGACATCACGAGGAGATCCGGAATTGTCCGGAGAATAAGATTCATATATTGGGGATCATTTTCTGAGTTAGGAAATGTTCCGGAGTATTTGTATGAGGATTCTAGAAGGTTTCGGAATGTTCCGGAAGGTTCTGGAAGGTTTCTTGGAGTTTGCTTGAAAACCAAGGAAGGGATCAAGGAATCCTGGTGGGTCAAGACAAGGAGTCGTGGGGGAGGAGGACTCCTCCCCCCCTCGCCAATCCGCCGGCCAAGGAGGTGGGGAGTCCTACTAGGACTCCCCCTCCCAAGGCGCCCTCCCTCCTTTAAATAGAAGGGGGAGGCGCCACCCCTTGTCTCTCCTCCACAACTCCAAATCTCCGCCGCCTCTCTCCTCCTCCTTTCTTCTGCACAGGCATAGGCGAAGCCCTGCAGAATTCTCTACTCCACCACCACCACCACACTGTCGTGCTGCTGGGATTCCGTGGAGAAGATCTACTACCTCCGCTGCTCGCTGGAACGAGGAGAGGAAGGTCTGCTTCGACTCCGCACGTGTGACCGACTCCGGAAGCGCTGCCGGAACGCGGCGCCGGAAGGATCGTCCACACGATCTTGAGATCGGCAAGTGATCGACTACATCAACCACGAGATCCAATCTCGTAACGCTTTCGGGTCTACAAGGGTTAGTATCGATCTATCTCGTTGCACATGTCTAATAGATTAGATCTTGGCTTTTATCTAGATTAGATCTAGGTTTTGTTCGTTCTTGCGGTAGAATTTTTTTGTTTTCCATGCTACGAACCCATCAGTGGTATCAGAGCCATATCTATGTGTAGATCTGTTGCACGAGTAGAACACAATGGTGCTGTGGGCGTTGGTGTTCGTGCCGTCTTTTGCTTTGTGTACTTTGCATCTTGCGGCATGGTGGGTTGAAGCGGCCCGGGCTAACCTTACATGTCATCGCACATGAGACTTGCTCCACGCTTGACGTGTAACTTGCTTTGCACAAGTGGCTTTGCGGGTGTCGGTCTCTCCCACCATAGTATAGATCCAATTTACCTTTGCACTTGATAGCACTTGTATCAACGTTGTGGTTCAGTTTCGTAGGTAAGATCCGTTCTAGTTCGAAAGCCCCAAACCACGTAAAACATGCAAAGAAAATTAGAGGCGTCTAACTTGTTTTTGCAGGGGTTTTGTGATGTGATATGGCCATCATGTGATTGTGATTATATTTGATGTATGCAATGATCCTTATTGTAATATGGCAACCGGCAGGAGCCTAATGGTTGTCTTTTAATTCTGTTAAGACTTGTGTGTCTATTCATCTTGTAATAGCTTTATTCCAAGTAGTTGTAATAGTTACTAGTGATGATGGACAACCATGAAGCGGCGCCACTGACCTTGACGCAATGCTGGTGATGATGAAGATCATGTTCGTGCTTTGGAGATGGAGATCAAAGGCGCAAGAAGAAAGGGCCATATCATATCACACTTATTATGAATTGCCTATGATGTTAATCCTTTATGCATCTTGTATTGCTTAGATCGCGACGGTAGCATTATAAGATGATCCCTCTCACTAAATATCAAGTAATAAAGTGTTCATCCTTAGTTGGCACCGTTGCTAAGATTCGTCGTTTCGAAGCATCTCGTGATGATCGGGTGTGATAGACTCTACGTGTGCATACAACGGGTGCAAGCCAGATTTGCACATGCGGAAACTAAAGTTAACCTTGACGAGCCTAGCATGTACAGACATGGTCTCGGAACACGGAATACCGAAAGGTAGAGCATGAGTCATATAATTGATATGATGAACATGAAGATTGTTCGCCTTTAAAGCTACATCATCTCACGTGATGATCGGACTTGGTGTAGTGGATTTGGTTCGTGTAATCACTAAAACAACTCGAGGGATGTTGTTTTTGAGTGGGAGTTTATTTGTAATTTGGATTAGTCAAACTCAATTTATCATAAACACAATCAAAGTGAATTTGCATAGTTTGTTATAGTCATTGGAATCCGTTTACCACCTTACGCTTAGTTATAGTTGAGATAGTGGAACTATAGAAATTCTGGATATTTACTTTACGAACTGGTATCGTATTGTTTTGAATGTCAATTTAAAGTTTATAAGTTCTATTGCAAACTTTTAGCAAACTCTATTTGCTCCATGAAGTTTAATAAGTAGTATTAAATCAAGAGTAACAATTCCAGTGTTAGTATCTAATGTATCATGTTTGCCTCCATGATTCTTGATACTCAAAAGATTGTTTTTAATATCAAGTTTATCTAAGAGCTAAAAGCAATGTTTCAGAAACCATCATATGTGAAAGGTATTGCGATATCTAAAACAATGTGTTGGTTACAACATGATAGAGTATACGTCCTCATATTTAAATGAGAATTTGTGAAGGTTGGAGACGCTAGTCGTCCTAATCCTCCAAAAGGTTTTGAAAAAGAATAATTATACTCGCAATTCACCTTTATAAGCTATAGCAGCTTGATCATGAAAGTTTTCATGATAAGGATGAATAGAAGATGTAAGTAAAATGTTTACTACACTAAAAGATTACTAAAGAATAGAATTTTGAAAGAATGCCAAACATTTGATGAAGGTGATCCACTTCAAAGTGCAAGTCCAAAGGTATTGGTATTTGACTATACACACTTTTTACTATGTGTCATGTGAATGAGACCACTATTGATGTTGATAGATTCTTTTAAAAGAAAAGGAATTGCTGAAAGAGAATCTATAAAATATTTGGCAGAAAATAAAAGGTTGGAGATGTCCAACTTAGGCATATAGAAGATATACATGTTATGGTTGTATTCCTTGCTTGTTAAACAATGTGGTTTTTCGGTATTGGATACCGAATTGGTTGGTATGAAGTGTCGTACAGGACAACACAATTCATGAACTGCAATGGCCTAAGTAACTAGCAAGAGAAAATGTGATGATGTTCATCGAAAACAAACAAAGGGTTGTTGTGTTGCTCGTTAACATCAAAGCTTGCCTTCAAGATTTGTTTCAATAATTGTTATTTTGATCAGGTATTATGACGACAAAAGGTTGTTCAAATAATTACCGTATTCCATAATAGATGGATGATATACAAGTCTGGTTGGAGAAATAACGACCATAAAACTACGCAAGACAAATGATTGAAAGATCACTTGCGAAGTGACATCGTCGTTTAAATTATATTGAAAGGGATATATGAAGAAACTCCATGTTGATGGATTTTTGGAGTCTTTGATTTGGATCAAATGACGCTTGTGATACTTTCCTGGAGATAATTAAAAACTCCGTTCATAGGCCAAAAGAGGAACGGACGACTAACTGATTGGAATTTGTACATATTGATGTATATAGTCCATTATGTGTAGTCATGGGCGATGGATTTCAACTTCATATGTTTTTTTCCCGAAGATTTGAGTGAGTTTATGTATATACTTACTCAATAAGGAAGAAGTATGAAACATTTGAAAAATGTTCAAAGACTTTCAAGATGAAGTGGAAAATCATTGTAACAAGAAAATAAAAGAGTTTATGATTGGATCATAAAGAAAGATGTTTGAGTTACAAGTTTAGCAAAACACCTAAGATTTGAGGAATCGTTGCATGAATTTGCATTTCCCAAAACACCATAGGAGAATGGAGTGTTCGAGATATGTAATGAAACCTTGTTTTACATGGTAAGATCAAAGGTGTCATTTATAAAACTGCCATTATATTTTAAAGATTAAAGCTTTAGTGACTACCGCTTTTACACTGAAAAGAGCTCCATCGTGATCCGTTGAAATGACACCATATGAGTTATGGTTTGGGATAAAACCCAAATTGTCTTTTCTTAAATTTTGGTATGCTATGCATGAGTAAAATGTTTACAACCAAAGTCGGATAAGCACGTCTTTGTAGGTTATCCCAAAGAATTTGTTGGGAATTTCTCCATAACACCGAGGACAAAAGAGTTTGTTACTTGGAACGTCAAGTTTCTTGGGAAGGAATTTTTCGTGAAAAGATTAAGTGGGAGGACAATAGAACTTTGATAAGGTTGTTGAACCTTAGTTATATGTGCTAAGTAGCGCAGCACCGGAAAGTGTCCCGGTGGCGGCCACAATGCTCATGGCTCTCGTGATTACAAAAGGTGTGATCTCAGAGATTAGAGTTCCTATAGAACCGCATGGGTCGGTAAGAATCAAATAGTAAGATTTGATAAGCAAGTCGTTATTGTTTTGACAATGATGAACCGACTACATGCAAAGAAGCGATGATGGCCCTGACTCCATAAAATGACTAGAAGTCATGGAATCCGTGATAGTATCCATACACGAGAAATCAAGTTTCTGAACTTTGAAGACCCTCCGGAAAGGCGTGAAGCCTATCGGTCATGTTTGGATCTATAAAGAAATAGACATGGATGTTTCAAATCTATGAAATAGTCGACATGTCGGAAAGAGTTTACGACAATGTTCAAGGAATTGACTATGATAAGATTTGATCTTTCATAGCGATATTTAGTCTGGACGGATTAATGTAGCAACCACTACATATATTTTGGTATATGGTAGTTGAACAAACAAAACAAGTTCTTCTAATAGAATGGTTACCTAGGACGTGTACATGACACGATCCAAAGGGTTTTGTTAATTCAAAGGATGCTAAAAGAGTATGTAAAACTTCAATGGTTGAAGTGAGCATCGCGGAGTTGGAATCTTCACCGTGATGAAACCGTTAAAAGGTTTAATTTCGTCAGAGACGATGAAGATGTTTGCATTTTGCAAGAAATTAAGTGGGAGTGCTAAGACATATTTCTAATACATTATGTGAAAGACATATTGTTGATTATAAATAATGTATCTTTTATTGACACAAGTTAAGAATTTCATTTCGATGAAAGACTTAGGCATAACTCAAGAATTAGGCATCAATGTCTATATGGATAGATTGAGGCGCTAATATGGTTTTGCCAAATGTACATAGATAAGATGTTGAATGAGTTCAATATGGAAACAACAAGAAAGGTTCTTGACGCACGGAAAGGACTAAATCAAGATTCAAGTGTGTTGACACGAGATTCAAGTGTTTTGACACTTGGTGAAATCACAAGAATATTTTGATCAATCATTCTTTGAGATGTACACATCCAGATATGTCCTATGCTCTAAATGTTATGAGCATATATCAGAATGATTCATAAGATGATCATTGGACAATAGTAAAGATATTCTTATGAGCTTTGGAAGAACTAAGAATATATCATGTATAAGTGACAAATAGTTAAAGGTAGTTCATTGTAAAGTGTTACATTGATACTAGTTTTGTCACAAGATACAAATTAAATTTATCTCAATTTAGACTATGGGTGGCACAATACAATGGAAAGGATGTTCCATGATGGATTTGGATGAGTTCCAAAGTTGATATATTGTGATGGATACTACAACAAAAGGCTAAGTATATAATTGCTATAGTAGCAGCAAAGGAGGGCATTTGTGTTAAGTAGTTTGTTATCGAACTAGGTGTGGTTCATAGCGGGATAATACTATGAAGATACATTGTATGACAATTGTATCAACATAATTTAATCACAAGGAACTAAAGGTCTCACCAAAGGACCAAATTTATACAATGCCATCTCATTGGAGAATGAGTAATACGTAGAGACGCAAGGACATGCAAATACACTCGGACCTGGAAGTGTCAGATCCGAAAATTATGTTTACCACTAGCAATAGCGTCTATACAACACCAGAAAGCCATAGGTGTTGAATGCACAAGTTTTTAACTAGATTATTGACTCTAGTGCAAGTGGGAGACTGTTGGAGATATGCCCAAGAGGCAATAATAAAGTGGTTATTATTATATCTTTATGTTTATGATAAATGTTTACATCCCATGCTATAATTTTATTAACCGGAAACACTAATACATGTGTGTTTTGTAAACATAAAAGAGTCCCTAGTAAGCCTCTTGTTAAACTAGCTTGTTGACTAATGGATGATCATGGTTTCCTGATCATGGATATTGGATGTTGTTAATAACAAGATCATATCATTAGGAGAATGATGTGATGGACACACACCCGTAGTAAGCATAGCATAAGATCAAGTCATTAAGTTTGTTTGCTATAAGCTTTAAAATACATAGTAACCTAATCCTTCGACCATGAGGTTATGTTAATCACCATCACCAGATGGGTACTTTGATGACATCAAACACCGCTTCGTAACTGGGTGGTCATAAAGGTGTCATTGGGTATTCTGAAAGTATGTGTTGAAGCGCATGGACCAAGATTGGGATTTGTCCATCCATATGACGGATAGATATGCTCTGGGCCCTCTCGGTGGAATGTCATCTAATTAGCTTGCAAGCATGTGACTGGGTCACAAGGGATGACATAACATGGAATGAGTAAAGAGTACTTATCAGTAACGAGGTAGAACTAGGTATGGAGATACCGACGATCAAACTTCGGATAAGTAGAGTATCGCGTGACAAAGGGAATTAGTTTCATATGTAAGTGGTTCAATCGATCACAAAGTCATCGTTGAGTATGTGGGAGCCATTATGGATCTACAGGTCCCGCTGATGGTTATTGATAGGAGATGTGTCTCTATCATGTCTACATATTCACGAACCGTAGGGTGACACACTTAAGGTTCGAAGTTGTTTTAAGTAGATATGGAATGTGCGTTGGAGACCGAATGTTGTTCGGAGTCTCGGATTGGATTCGGGACATCACGAGGAGATCAGGAATGGTCCGGAGAATAAGATTCATATATAGGGGATCATTTTCTAAGTTAGGAAATGTTCCGGAGTGTTTGTATGAGGATTCTAGAAGGTTTCGGAATGTTCCGGAAGGTTCTAGAAGATATCTTGGAGTTTGCTTGAAAATCAAGATAGGGATCAAGGAGTCCTGGTGGGTCAAGATACGGAGTCGTAGGGGAGGAGGACTCCTCCCCCCACCTCCAATCCGCCAGCCTACAAGGGAGGGGAGTCCTACAAGGACTCCCCCTCCCTAGGCGCCTCCCTTCTTTAAATAGAGGGGCAGGGGCGCCCCCTCCTCCCTTGCTCCCATAACACCCAATCTCTGCCGCCTCTCTCTACTCCACCATCTTCTGCACAGGCATAGGCGAAGCCCTGCAGAATTCTCTACTCCACCACCACCACCACGCCGTCGTGCTGCTGGGATTCCATGGAGAAGATCTACTACCTCCGCTGCTCGTTGGAACGGGGAGAGGAAGGTCTGCTTCGACTCCGCACGTGTGACCGTCTGCGGAAGCGCTGCCGAAACGCGGCGCCAGAAGGATCGTCTACTTGACCAATGGTGGAAGCGCTGCTGGAACGCGACGCCGGAAGGATCGTCCACACGATCTTGAGATCGGCAAGTGATCGACTACATCAACCACGAGATCTAATCTCGTTAACGCTTTCGGATCTACGAGGGTTAGTTCCTATCTATCTCGTTGCTCATGTCTAATAGATTAGGTCTTGGCTTTTATCTGGATTAGATCTAGGTTTTGTTCGTTCTTGCGGTAGAAATTTTTTGTTTTACATGCTACGAACCCTTCAAAGACTCCCTGGGTAGATGCCACTATGTTTTGATCATTTTGAATTTGTTGTGCATAAAATGACTCATTTAGCTAGCTAAAACCCATTCGTTGACTCTCTATTGACCAGCCATCGGAGGGTAAAACTGAGTATATTGTACATGGCATTGTTAGTACTGGAGGGCAATACCGAGTACAACCAAACTACCAGTGTTACACTTGAGGGGAAAACTGAGCACAACTAAGTCGCCAGGGTTAGACACGAGGGAAAAACGTGACTCATGGTACGGGTGTGCGTTGCATAGGGCGATAGCGGACACGTGTGGCCTTGCACGGTGCGGTAGCGTACGCGGTGCATGGTGGTGCAATGAAACATCGCTTCCCTTCTCCTTTATAGAGCCCTCCTCACTCTCACTCATCACTCACTCAACCGTCCCCACTGTCCTATCACCTTCTGCAAACCCCCAAGAAAACCGCAACCATGCCGGCGATGGAAAAGAACGGCGTGCTGGACATCAGCGCCTCCAAGGCCGCCGGCGAGGAGGCCCCCATCCCCGTACAGGCCCTCGTCGACGTATCGAAGGCAGCTGCCGTTCCCTTCCCTGCATCCGCCGTAGCCACCGGCGAGGAGGCCCCCGCCAGTCTTGGGCAGATCCCGCTCGGTTGGGACCCCTACGAGGAGGTTGATTACATAAGGCTGGAGAACCCCTACGACACCAGCATCGTCGACCCATGGTCGGAGGTAACCAGGGTTTTCTCCCCTTCCCTTGTTCTTCCCCCATTCCCATCGTTGGATGCTAGATCATATGTTATTAGGGTTCGTCTGTTTGTATTTTTATAGTAGCTAATCCTCTTGTGTTAGATATCGTATTTCGATGAATCCCCCTGTTCGTATTTGAATACCCTTGTTTGTAGTTGGGATCAGTATTTGGTTTGGTTTGAGATTTGGGGAATAATCACGGGATCTCAATCGATTAATTTATGCAAATAATCAATCTCGATAATCAAAGTATCTCAATCATGTCCTTATTACACACTACCTTTTTTTCCAAGAGGAGGATAGCAGTGATGTCTATAGCGACGACGAGTCCAAGGACACCAAGATTCGTCATGGGCTGAGGAGGCTGAATTCCGGCCAGTACAACAACTTCTTCACCGGCGACGTCTACAGGTGCCCCTTCTACACCACTAGAAGGCTCCACGCCACCGACTTCAACTCCCTCATGAAGTGGAAGACCTGTGGCGAGTCTGTGAACGTCCACGGCTTTAGAGCCAAGCACCAGGCGCTCGGTCTTCAACTCCGCAACCTCCACAAGGTGTCTATCGAGGAGGGCCTGATACATTGCAAATGTATCTATAATTTTTGATTTTCCATGCTTGGTTTTATCCACTTTCTTGTGTTTTGTTCCAACCTTGGAGTACTTTTCATATGATTTCTTGGACTAACCTATTAACAAGAGCCACAGTGCCAGCTGCCTGTTTTCTGTTGTTTTTGGTTCCAAGAAAGTCGGAAAATGAATATTCTCGGAGTTAGTTGGGACAAAAGCCAAAGTGCCTATTTTTCCGCAAGTCATCAGATGCCAGAATACGAGACGGTGAGGGGCCAAAGGCCGGCCACACCACCTGGCCGTGCGGCCAGGCTGGGCCCCGCGCTAGGGGGTGGTGTGGTGGCCCCTGGCACCCCATCGGCCTCCCCTTCCGCCTATAAGATGCCCTCAAGACGAAAACCCTAAGTGCCCGATCAAAAATCCACGAAAGAATCCGTAGCCGCCGTCATCTCCATCCCTATATCGGGAGGGATCTGAAGCTCTTCCCGGCACCCTACCGGAGAGGGGAATTCACCCTGGAGGCCTTCTTCACCACCATGCAAGCCTCTGGTGTGATGTGCGAGTAGCTCATCCTTGGACTACAGATCCATGTAGTAGCTAAATGGCTGGTTCTCCTCCTTTGTGCTTTCATGTTTAGATCTTGTGAGCTCTGTTCATGATCAAGATCATCTATTTGTAATTCTGCATGTTGTGTTTGCGGGGATCCGATGGATACTGAGATGCTATTTCAGATTGATTATTGATTCTATCATGTCTTTGTTATTTGTGATCTTGCATGCTTTCCGTTGTTAGTAGCTATCTTGGCCAAGTAGATGCTAGCAACTCCAAGAGTTAGTATTTATCCTTGATAGTGGGTTCATGCCTCTGGTAATCTGGGGAAGTGACAGAAATCTCTAAGGTACTAGATGTGTTGTTGCTACTAGGGAGAAAACAACAATCCTTTGTTCATAGAACAATCGTATTGTTTACTTTACACGCAGTTCGTAAAGCAATAATCTATTGCTTGCAACTTAATACTGGAGGGGGTTCAGATGATAACCTGAAGGTGGATTATTAGTCATAGATGCAGTTGGATGGCGGTCTATGTATAATGTTGTAATGCCCAATCAAGTCTCAAAGGATTCAAGATGATTAGTATATGCATGTATTGATTTCTCGATGTTTGTCAATTGCCCCGCTGTAATTTGTTCACCCAGCATGTTATCTATCTTAAGGAGAGCCTCCTCTAGTGAACTATGGATCCCGGTCCTTGTCTTTTACATTCAATCTACAATCTTTTACTGCTTTGTGTTTACTTTCTGCAAACTTTTACTTCTTTCCATTCGATATGTTTAATCCTTTGTTTTCCACAAAACACGGTGAGATTGACAACCTGATCACAAGTTGGGGACAAAGTTCTGTGGTTGTGTTGTGCAGGTCTCCACATTGCTACTAGCACCGGTAGTGTGCCCTGCCAAAGCTCAGCTAGTAACACCTTTGGGGTGTTTCCTTGCTCCTACTAGTTCGATTAAACCTTGGTTTCATAACTGAGGGAAACTTGTTGTTGTGCTCATCATACCTTCCTCTTGGGGTTCCCAACGAGCTCTACATCATCATTGCTCCAGCATTTTTCTAGGCGCCATACTCAGAGCCATCAGGGCCGCATGCCCCCGATCAAGCCCAAGGCGCTCAAGGTCAAGGGACTAGGTAGCAAGAAGTGGAGGAGGCGCTAGAGGGAGGAGGCGTAGGCCATGAGGGACCGTTGATCTTGTGTTGTTGTTGCTGTTATAAAGCAGCTTCTTTTGTCTTGTCTGTGTTGAACTTGTCCGCTGCTGCTGCTGAGCAGCCTAATTATTGAACCTCGTTAAGTACCATACTATATAATCTATATTAGTTGCTTTATCTACATATGCTCTGTTTACTAAATTTATTTATGGTGTTTATTAGATTTGGTGCTCTAGATATACTACAAGATTGGGCGAAAACGAGGGCCAAAAGGAACAATGAATGAAGAGAGAAGGTGCTCTAGATTCGCTACATTTTTGGGC
Source organism: Avena eriantha (assembly GCA_910589775.1). Taxonomy (NCBI): domain Eukaryota; kingdom Viridiplantae; phylum Streptophyta; class Magnoliopsida; order Poales; family Poaceae; genus Avena; species Avena eriantha. The sequence continues at coordinate 377,026,090 of OU342746.1, read as the reverse complement.
AACAAAACACAACTGTTAGCGAGAGAGATGGAAAGGCGCTCTTAAAAAGGCCAATCGTAAAAATAACAAAACTTAAACTTCCAATTTAGGCGACAAGGCGCACGTAATCACGAAACGCGCCCCACATGGTCCCACACCACGTCCCCCATAACGCGTTCCCAACAAACCTGCCCCACGCAGACCCACATGGGGAGGCCCCACATGTCAGCATAACACGTTCCTGACCAAACAACCCCACGTGGTCCCACACCGCGCGGCCGCACACGTCCACCAACGATCAACCTGACGGCAGCTGCCATTCAAGCTCTTTGATGAGTTTCCGAGAAGGAGAGGGGCAAAAGTGAGGAAAAGTAAGTGGCTGGAGAAAACTAAGTACGACTAACAAACCAGGGGCACGAAAATAGAAATCCCTAATTATTAAGGGGCAACCTCCACCCATGGGCTGATTCCCTGGAGGGAATTAGCCCGCGAGGGAGGCCACCTCGGGCAACAACTGCCACTGCCACAACCGCCGTAGATGGGCCGCCGACCGGCCCACGTGGGCACGCAAGCTGGCGCTAGCGCGCACACGCGTCGAGATGCTGCCTGCCGCCCGAGCGCAGGCGGCCCCCAGTTCGCTGGCTAGCCCAGGTGGCCGCCGCCGCCCACCCAGCGGCTATCGCATGCCAGCCCATGTCACCTCGCAGACCCTAGGAGGGAGTGCTGGTGGGAACGGGAGGGCGTGCGGATGGCTGGCCACGCTGGCTAGGCCCATGCGGCAAACCGCCTTTGCCATGCGGGCACTATGCCATGGGCGGGCCGTGCGTGCGGTTAGGGCCTAGCCGACCACCGGCAGCTGCCTCCTCCTATTCTTTTATTTAGTCCCACATGGAGGCTTGAGGGAAGGGAGTCCTACTTTTTCGCCTAGATAAAGGGGTCTATATTGGTGGGAAAAAGACATACAAAAATAAAAGGGTATTTCCTAAGGACTATTTTCCTTAGGGAATTTTCCCTCGTCTTTCTCTATTGACTCTCACGAGTGCGGTTCCACGAAGAATTGCACGCGAGAGGGTTAACATCACTGGCACGCTGTCGCGCTGCTAGATCCCGATTTTAGGGGATCTATTTGTTGGAAATATGCCCTGGATACAAATAGTAGTAAGGACTATTATCATATTTCATATAGTTTATGATTAAGTTTTATATCATGCTATAACTGTATTGAGTGGAAACATCAATACACGTGTGATATACAAACAACCAGGGGTTCCCAGTGAAACTCTAGTCACTGGTTCATTGGTCAACAGATGATCAAGTTTCCTGATCATGTGGCATTTATGCTAGTTGGAAATGAGGTCATCTCATTCTGAGAATGAGATGATGAACCAATACCCAACCTAAACAGCATGACCCGATCATGCCACGAAGTTCAAGTTACGATGATTAGAAATGGATCCTCGTAGACTATTCCTTAGACCATGAGGCTATATCAATCACTGTCTCCCGAGAGTGCTTAGATAGCATCAAACGCCATCTGGTAATACGGTGGTTATAAAGGTGTGTTCAGGTACTCGAAGGAAACCGTAGAGGCAATATATGTCAAGAGCGGGATTTGTCCGTCCATGTGACGGGAAGATACTCAAGGGCCCACTCGGAGAAGTAATATCCAATAGTTGGGCAGCGTGTGATTTGATCACAGGGATATCACTTGTCGGAACGAGTCAAGTAATGTTGTTCAGTAATGAGATTGAACACGACATGGTGATGTCATTGATCAGATCTCGGGCAATGCAAGTATCGAGTGACAAAGGGAATAAGACACGACTGTCCCGGTTCAAACGACGAAAGATCTTCGTGGAACGCACAGGGGTCACATGGCCATCCAGGTCCCTTTGTTGATCATTGGTGCGGGAGTGTCCCGACCATGTTTGGGGTGTTCCCGAACCGTGGGGTATCACGCTTAAGGGCTTGATGATGCTTAGAGAGTGTTTATAGGATCAGTGGAATCACCGAAGAGTTGTAGAGAGAAAATCGGAAAGGTTTCGGTAAGTTCGGAGGATGTCCGGAGTGGAGGTGGAAGGTGTTCCATGACCACAAAGGTTGCATAATATGTGAATGAATGCTAAATGTTGATTTAAGCATTTATTCATAATTATTTAATAAAGAGAAAGATCAATTTAATGGTCAAAGGCTTAATGGGCCAATTTCCGGAGGGAGAGGCCCATTAGGGGAAAGGAGAGAGGGAGAGGGGCCAAGGGGGAGGCCGGCTAGGCCTAGCCCCCCCTCCCCCCACGCGGGGCCCACTAGGGTGGCCGGCGGCCACCCCTCGCCCCTCCTCTCCTTTAGTCCCACCCCGGGACTTTGAGGGAGGGTGTACCCCCTCCTCCCCCTATATATAGTGGGGGTATTTGGCCAGATAAATACACCAATAATCAATAAAGGTCTTCTCACTTTTGGGAGGACCTCCAGTTGATATTTTCTCTCTCCCCCTCTCTCTCTTGTGACCGTGGTCCCAAGTCTAGACTGCGGGAGCGAGAGACATCTTCACCGCGGAGCGCTGTCGCGCTGCGGGATTCGAATTCGGGAGCTCTACTTTTGCAACTGCTGCTGGATCGGGGAAGCGGGAGTCATCATCAGGCACCGGACGTGTGTAACTCCCCGCGAGGTGTCGCACTTGAGGCACTCAAGTCGTTGGAGCCAAGGAGCGCAAGAACTTCATCACAACCTTGAGGTCGGCTTCGGCTCGTCTACATCAACCACGTTCTCCTGAGCGTTGACAACGCTTTTTGGTCTTCAAGGGTAAGTTCGCGAAAAGCCCCTCCCGTTACTATATTACTAATAGATAGGTCCTGGCAGCTTCAGGGGTTCAGGGTCATAGAGTAAAATATATTATTTTCATACGCAGAACCCCTACAGTGGTATCAGAGCTAGATCTATGCGTAGTAATGCTGGTATGGGTAGAACACATGAGATGTAGCGTGTGGATGTTGATATTTTAGTTGTTACCCTCCTATGTGTACTTGTGCATACCGCAGTAATGCTTGATGAAGTGGCCCCCAACCGACTTTACGTGTTCATTCACGAGACTGGTCCACGCTTGACATACGGCTTGTATCGTATAAAGTGGCTTAGGGGGGGTGTCTGTCTCAATCGCATTAGTTGGTATTCCATTTGCAACGGAAGGCCCCAAAAGGGGTGTAGTATAGACTACTACTTGATCAGCGTTGTGCTGAAAGTTCCTAGGTAAGAACGGTTCTTGTGCGAAAGCCCATTCAACCACGTAAAACATGCAAAGATAAAGTAGAGGCGTTGTTTTGCAGGGGGAGTTGCTTTGTGATATGGTTGTGGCAAAGTTAAAGTGATTACCTTTTGTTACATACTGTAGATAATCACGGAGGTGACGAACTACCACGCCGGAATGAAACTGGTACCCTGGTGTCTACGGCGCCGGAACCCTGGCACCGGAACCCGGTGACGGCGGATGGAGATCACGACGTGAAGGACCATATCACATAGCATTTACATTCAATGTTATTGTTTGTATATCTTATTCTGTGCTAGTATTAGATACTCGACGGTAGCCTAATAAGATGATCCCTGTTAAAATTACCAACAATTGTGTTCCCCCTTAGTGTGCACCACCAAGAAAGTTCTTCGGTATGAGGCGATCTAGGGTTACAGGCCTGGGTGTCAGACATATCTACGTTCGCATACAGTGGGTGTAAGCCATGTTGCACAACGAATACACTAAGGTTGAGTTGGCGAGCCTAGCATGTGTAGACATGGCCTCGGAACACGGATGGTCGAAAGATGGAGCATGAGTCACATGAATGATGTGACCGACGTTTAGCGTCCACCCTTGAACCCACATTGATGGCCGTGACGATCGGGGGAGATGTGGCTGATAGGGGTCGTGTTATCACTAGGAACCCTTTTGGGGATAGGTGTTTCTGAGTGGAGTTATCATTAACTCATTTAAGTATAAACTTAGTCTAAATTCCTTTTGCAATTATAAAATGTAGATGGCTCACCGTGAATCTTACTTTTCCATTGAGGATTGGGTAAAGGGTGAGAAACTTAGACTTGATGGATCCAACTTCCCGAGTTGGCTTGTGCGCCTGAATGATCTCCTTACTAGGAATCATGTGGTAGACTACATACACCGCACGATGGATTTGACTGAGCCAGACTACTATGAGATCCCACAAGAGCTAGCAGACCGCTACTATCGTCAAGAGATGTCCACCTACATTCAGATAATAATGCGTTACGGTATGTTGGATGAACTACATCCGCTCATGGGTGATCTTGATCCATATTCGATGGTGGATCAGCTGAGAGCAGAGTTCATAAGCCATGTGCGCATGTGGAAGCACGAGCTGCTTGGAGAGTTCCTTTCCATACAGATGGAGGAGCATACATGTCTGAAGGGTCACTTGGAGCGTGATACATTGCAAATGTATCTATAATTTTTGATGTTCCATGCTTGGTTTTATCCACTTTCTTGTGTTTTGTCCACACTTTGGAGTACTTTTCATATGATTTCTTGGACTAACCTATTAACAAGAGCCATAGTGCTAGCTGCCTGTTTCTGCTATTTTTTGGTTCCAGGAAAGTCAGAAAATGAATATTCTCGGAATTGGACGGGACAAAAGCCAAAGTGCCTATTTTTCCGGAAGTCATCAGATGCCAGAGTCAGAGACGGAGAGGGGCCAGGGGGCCACCACACCACCTGGCCGCGTGGCCCAGCCTGGCCCGCACCAGGGGGTGGTGAGGCCGCCTCTGGCACCCCCTCGGCCTCTCCTTCCGCCTATAAGATGCCCTCGGGACGAAAACCCTAAGTGCTCGATCAAAAAATCCATGAAAGAGTCTGTAGCCGCCATCATCTCCATCCCAAGATCGGGAGGGATCTGAAGCTCTTTCCGGCACCCTACCGGAGAGGGGAATTCACCCTGGAGGCCTTCTTCATCACCATGCAAGCCTCCGGTGTGATGCGTGAGTAGTTCATCCTTGGACTACGGATCCATTTAGTAGCTAGATGGTTGGTTCTCCTCCTTCGTGCTTTCATGTCTAGATCTTGTGAGCTCCGTTCATGATCAAGATCATCTATTTGTAATTCTGCATGTTGTGTTTGCGGGGATCCGATGGATATTGAGATGCTATTTCAGATTGATTATTGATTATATCATGTCTTTGTTATTTGTGATCTTGCATGCTTTCCGTTGTTAGTAGCTATCTTGGCCAAGTAGATGCTCGCAACTCCAAGAGTTAGTATTTATGCTCGATAGTGGGTTCATGGAGGAAAAATTCCAGGTGTATGGACTAAAGCTGAAGTTTTGGGGATGCCACGTGTGTCACCCCAAGAAATATCCAAGAAGTACAAGCGTCAATGCTTGGGGATGCCCAAGGCATCCCCTTCTTCATTAATAAAAATCCCAGGTTTCTTCCAAACACTTCATTTTTATTGTTTCATCCACAGTTGTGTTGTTCTTGGAGCGTCTTCTTTTTCGTTTTCGTTTTGGTTTTTCGTTTGCTTTTGTTTGCTTAGTTTGCTGAATAAATTGGTTGGACCCCCTCTTTCATATGTTGGTTTGCAAATAGTTTGGTTTGGTTTGGAAAAGAGTAGGAAAGTTCATGCTTATGTGGTAAAAAGAGCTCGTTTTTGACTATGGCCTATGCTTTGTCATGCCATCCTTGATATTGTTTTGGCTTTATGCTTATTATTCTTTGTTGTAGCATGACATGTTATAAACAATTGAGATTGCTTAATGTGCCTTGGATGAATCATGCGTTGTTTTAGCATATTAAAGCATAGTATAGTGGTATTCTCCTTTGATGCTTTATTTGGGTTGACTTGGCACATGCTCACACCATGTTATGACTATCTCAAGTCACCATAGCCTTTATGATCCTTTAGTTTTCAACTTGTAGTATCACTGTATGCTTTGATCAATGATGTTTTGTTGCTCTGCATGATTATGGTCATTATTGCTCTCTTAGTTTGTCGCTCCCAGTCTTTTGCTAGCCTCCACAACCAAGTATGAGTTCCACTCATGCATCCAACTCCCTAAACCAAGTTATTCCAAAGAGTCCACCATACCTACCTACTAGCTTATGCTATTCCAAGTATATTCATGCTTTTGTTTACCTTCCAAATTAAACTTGTTATGAGAAAACTAGTGATTAAAGCTCTCACGAACTTGATGGCACACTTTACTTTTTTTGCATCTAATAAACTTGAACCATTGGGTCCTTCTTTGTTGCGTATATGCTTGCGCTTTATAAGTTGAAATTAGCAGAACCATGTTTCATGGGGAACGCTTTCAACATTGCACTTGTACTTAGTACCCCGTTGATATCATGTTCTTTTGCTTATGGATCCCGGCGGTGTGAAATAAAAGTGGAACTTGTAAGATCATGGAGTTTGTATTTGTGTTAGAGAAACGTCTGGGCCGCTAGCCTAAGCCATGCCTAATCATGGTGGAAACTTGCAGCATCACCATAATGAGCACTCTATGAAGCATCCTCAATAAAAACCTATGCAAATAGCAAATAAAAAGATCGCTAAGATGCTCATTGTCTTCTTGCCTTGTAATTTTGATTATGGGATAGCTCCTGTATCATGTGCAAGGGGTACCCCGTTGGCGGTTCTTTATGATACACATGTACTTACAATGATAAGAGCTTACTTGTGACTAAAGTTGAGTAGCATGAGGATCGGTCCTCGTAAGTAAGGGGCATGAGATTTCGGTTTATAACTTGTCAAGCATATCCTCTTAGTTGTGTCACTTTAACCTTAATCACCTTCAAGATGCTTATGATAGGGGAAATGAGAGATGAAACCTATAAGTACCATAATTTTTGCCCTTTCTTCCACCAATATATTGAGTCTCCACCTTCTACCTTTATGCACCTACTTTGAGAGCATAGTTCACATTCTTAGTTCTATGTCCATTGTCCCAAGACTAGTTGATTGATGCATAACTTGATATTGCTTGCTTTAAACTATTTGTATCTAGTCACTCTTATGAACTTTGAAGGTGTCCTATGCATTTATGTTTTGCTACTCTATGAGGGACAAGCTGAATACTATTATGCTATGTTTTCTTTATGTGAAACAAACAAACTTCTTGCAAAGCATTGTTATTCATGAATCTTTTGTTTGTGCCTTTTCATGTTGCATCATAGTCTCTTTGTCTTATTGCTAGAACTTTGTCTTTCATGTTATGATTGGAGTACTATGATCCTAGCTTTGAATATTTTACAAATACTTTGATCAAGTCTTTGATAGTGCATGTCACCTCAAAAATTATTCTGTGTTTTTATCACTTACCTACTCGAGGACGAGCAGGATTTAAGCTTGGGGATGTTGATACATTGCAAATGTATCTATAATTTTTGATGTTCCATGCTTGGTTTTATCCACTTTCTTGTGTTTTGTCCACACTTTGGAGTACTTTTCATATGATTTCTTGGACTAACCTATTAACAAGAGCCACAGTGCCAGCCGCCTGTTTTCTGCTGGTTTTGGTTCCAGGAAAGTCAGAAAATGAATATTCTCGGAATTGGACGGGACAAAAGCCAAAGTGCCTATTTTTCTGGAAGTCATCAGATGCCAGAGTACGAGACGGAGAGGGGCCAGGGGGGCCACCACACCACCTGGCCCGCGTCAGGGGGTGGTGTGGCCGCCTCCGGCACGCCCCCGGCCTCTCCTTCCGCCTATAAGATGCCCTCAGGACGAAAACCCTAAGTGCCCGATCAAAAAATCCACGAAAGAGTCTGTAGCCGTCGTCATCTCCATCCCTAGATCGGGAGGGATCTGAAGCTCTTCTCGGCACCCTGCCGGAGAGGGGAATTCACCCTGGAGGCCTTCTTCATCACCATGCAAGCCTCCGCTGTGATGCGTGAGTAGTTCATCCTTGGACTACGGATCCATGTATTAGCTAGATGGCTGGTTCTCCTCCTTTGTGCTTTTATGTCTAGATCTTCTGAGCTCTGTTCATGATCAAGATCATCTATTTGTAATTCTGCATGTTGTGTTTGCGGGGATCCGATGGATATTGAGATGCTATTTCAGATTGATTATTGATTATATCATGTCTTTGTTATTTGTGATCTTGCATGATTTCTGTTGTTATTAGCTATCTTGGCCAAGTAGATGCTAGCAACTCCAAGAGTTAGTATTTATGCTTGATAGTGGGTTCATGCCTCTAGGGAGAAAACAACAATCCTTTGTTCATAGAACAATCGTATTGTTAGTAATCTAGGGAAGTGACAGAAATCTCTAAGGTACTAGAGTTAGTAACTCCAAGGTACTAGATGTGACAGAAATCTAGGGAAGTGACAGAAATCTCTAAGGTACTAGAGTTAGTAACTCCAAGTAGATGCTAGCAACTCCAAGAGTTAGTAATCTAGGGAAGTGACAGAAATCTCTAAGGTACTAGATGTGTTGTTGCTACTAGGGAGAAAACAATAATCCTTTGTTCATAGAACAATCGTATTATTTACTTTACACGTAGTTCGTAAAGCAATAATCTGTTGCTTGCAACTTAATACTGGAGGGGGTTCAGATGATAACCTAAAGCTGGATTATTAGTGATAGATGAAGTTGGATGGCGGTCTATGTATAATGTTGTAATGCCCAATCAAGTCTCAAAGGAGTCAAGATGATTAGTATATGCATGTATTGCTTTCTCGATGTTTGTTTATTGCGCCGCTATAATTTGTTCACCCAGCATGTTATCTATCTTAAGGAGAGCCACCTCTAGTGAACTATGGATCCCGGTCCTTGTCTTTTACATACAATTTATAAACTGTTTACTGCTTTGTGTTTACTTTCTGCAAACTATTACTTCTTTCCATTCGATACGTTTAATCCTTTGTTTTACGCAAAACACGGTGAGATTGATAACCTCATCGCAAGTTGGGGACAAAGTTATGTGGTTGTGTTGTGTAGGTCTCCATGTTGCTACTAGCACCGGTAGTGCGCCCTGGCATCGCTCAGCTAGCAACACCTTTGGGGTGTTTCCTTGCTCCTACTGGTCGATTAAACCTTGGTTTCATAACTGAGGGAAACTTGCTGCTGTGCTCATCATACCTTCCTCTTGGGGTTCCCAACGAGCTCTGCATCAACATCGCACCAGCATTTTCCTCGCACCGACACTGAGCCATCAGAGCGCATGCTTGATGCACACACGAGACTGGTTCACTTCGTGGATTACTGGATGGCTGATCCATTTGTGATAGACGTACTGCTTCGGTCGTTGCCTCCCAGCTACGAAGGACATGTCCAGAGTAGCATCATGAGTGGTGATACGGAAGCATTGGATTTCCATGAGTTCATATTACATTTCAGGAACATAAAAGTTGAACCAATCACCGGAGAGGGCATCGATGACAAAGGTATATATTTGTTATACAGTTTTATAAATGTTATAATCTTGCAAACACATTTGCAGTGTTAAGTATATCTGATACTTGTTCTGTTTTGCTGAAAACAGGTCCTTCTGCATCAGAGGTGCTTGCTAGAGAGGAGGTGACGTTGTGTGTTGATGGCGAGCATGATGATGGCCGACGACACTCTCCCTCAACATTTATCATTTAGTTTGTGTTTTAGGATGATTATTGTAATCAATAGATTGTGAACTTCTTTAGTGTGTCGCACACTTCGTGAGACGGTTATTCATATCAGTTTGTAACAAACAGTTGTTCCACTTTTATGAATTATTTCAATTCGTGTTCATATCTTGTTTGATTATGTGTGAATTATCCTTGTTGTTTAAAACTAAATGATAATGCATGAACACTTGTAAAACATTAAAAATGCCTTGTTTAAAATACCCAACTTAATGATATGTTTATTAATGAATGAAAAACCATTGTTTAAATTCAAAGTTATGTGATAATATGTGAAAGTAATTCGATTTCTTATCACATATAAATCATGCCCAAGTTCGGCAAAATAACTTGAACACCGTGTATTACTTGAATACAAAGTGTTTAATGAATTGTTAAAAGTAAATACATATTCGATGTATTGGGTTTTAACAAAAATGGTAATTATCATTATATGATTGTTTAAATGTGTAAAGTAGTTTACCAAAGGAAACATGAATATGAAACTATTTGATTTGATCAAAATGTTTCATAACAAAGGGTATAAATATAAAAGAGAATCTAATTGATATGATTTGATCAATAGTAATGAAATTCAACTTTATAAGGATGGCATAAAAGAAATTGTGAAATGCAAAGTGTTTTGAATCGTCAAAATGCCAAGCATCACAATGTGATATTAGATATCAAAGGGGGTTGAATAGAAGGCACCAAATAAATTGTTGTAGTGTAGATGTAGAGACCATTAGCTTAGAAAATAGTTAGCACTCAATTAGAATTTATAGTGAACCATTTGAATTCGTGAAGGTTTTGGGGTTATTCGATATAACCAAAACAATAGCGAATAAGTCCTTGTAGACTATTCATTGGAAAACTTTGAATACGAAATCCATAGCTGAAACCAAAAGGGGGAAAGCAAGATTCGTACTGCTTGGATTTTGGTGCATTCTTGAGAAAGCTCACTTCTAGTGATATTTCTCAATTATGGGGCATATGGAAAAATAGTGTAAAACACGATGAGGATTCAAAACCCTGTATCAGAGTGTTGAGAAGCGCAATGGACAACGTTCCTGAACGATTTCATAGAAGGAAAGAATCAATGATATTGATCATTGTATTTCCCCACTAGTGTTTTCACTGCATTAAGTAGGATTCAAAATGAAATCCATATCTAGTATGGAAACATTTGTGAATCATTTGTCATGATTCTTGGAATGTGACATACCTATGAACTTCAAAGGAAATAATGGTAAACTAGAATTATGAGAAATCCTAAAAGCAAAGCCATAATGGAAAAGGAGGTGAATGACAAAAGCACGAGTTTTCAAGTGTTGGACAAATTCAAATGAATTTGATTCAAGTGTGCTAAATGTCTAGTGGATTTAAAACTAGTAAAGTACTAGTATCTCATAGTAAAACTGCAAGTTTGATATTTGATCAAAGGATTTTGAAGTTATTCGAAATAGTGAGAGAATATGCAATTTTCATAAAATTGAGTGGGAGCTATGAAAGTCTTCCTGAAAAAATATGTGATTGACATATTTTTTAGTGGGAGCAATATAAGTTTCATATTCAAATATGTAGAAACATATTTTGAGTGGGAGCTTATAGGAGTAATTCTTAAGTATGTTAAGAATGAAAGCACAAATACTTATAAATAATGATTTATAAGATATAGAAGTTGATAATAAGTATTTTATGATATTATGTAGTATTCCTTAAGGGATTCTGAAAAGGGTTTCAGAATAGAAGTTAATTAAGGAACTAGTTCTTAATGACTCAAATTAGGAATATATTAAGTTTAACATCAATGGTTGAAAGAAAGAAAAGGATGATCATCATCCACTATGTTGAGACATAGGTTCCATCTTAGTAAACCATGATGATAACTTAGCATAATATGTGATCCAAATAAGGAACGTTTGAAAGTGATTAAGTTTGAATCACAGAACATTGAGCTAAGTTTGTCCGCAGTGTCTAGTAGAGAACTGTGGATATATTTTCCAAATCCATCAAGGATGATATATCTTAAATCATAAAGAGTTATGTGATAAGGGAATATGGTTGAAACTCCTATAATACCAATTGAAGTCAAGTAGGAAGCGAGGTGAACGAAAACATCGAAAGTTGCACAGAGTGCACTAGTGTTTCGCTGAATACATTTGTAACAATAGATAAGGGTACCATCTAAAGTGTTGTATAATGTTATGGTGGAGCTAGTTCACTTTTAACGTAGAATGATGTGTCCCAGGGCACAATGCCCATGAGAAAGCCCTCGAGGTTGATCTAACGTCACTGTAGGCTCCTGGAATCAGGCCTCGTTCTGCTGCCATAGCGACGATGTATACACATAGATGCTATCATGTGATGATAAAGTATTAATGTCAATCAAGGTGACATTAGTAAGTTGCAAAGGATTTGGGACAGTAAAGTCCAGACCCAAGACTCAACCTCTTCCATGAGCAAGCATGTTCAGGGTACCGGATATATGGTGCCAATGATTGAGAACAAATGCAGCTAGTGTATTTGTACTCTAGCGCAAGTGGGAGACTGTTGGAAATATGCCCTAGAGACAAATAGTAGTAGGGACTATTATCATATTTCATATAGTTTTTTATTAAGTTTTATATCATGCTATAACTGTATTGAGTGGAAACATCAATACACGTGTGATATACAAACAACCAGGGGTTCCCAGTGAAACTCTAGTCACTGGTTCATTGGTCAACACATGATCAAGTTTCCTGATCATGTGGCATTTATGCCAGTTGGAAATGAGGTCGATGATGAACCAATACCCAACCTAAAAATCGTGACCCAATCATGTCACGAAGTTCAAGTTACGATGATTAGAAATGGATCCTCGTAGACTATTCCTTAGACCGTGAGGCTATATCAATCAATGTCTCCCGAGAGTGCTTAGATAGCATCAAACGCCATCTGGTAATACGGTGGTTATAAAGGTGTGTTCAGGTACTCGGAGGAAACCGTAGCGGCAATATATGTCAAGAGCGGGATTTGTCCGTCCATGTGACAGGAAGATACTCAAGGGCCCACTCGGAGAAGTAATATCCAATAGCTGCGCAGCATGTGATTTGATCACGGGGATATCACTTGTCGGAACGAGTCAAGTAGTGTTGTTCAGTAACGAGATTGAACACGACATGGTGATGTCATTGATCAGATCTCGGCCAATGCAAGTATCGAGTGACAAAGGTAATAAGACACGACTGTCCCAGTTCAAACGACGAAAGGTCTTCGTGGAACGCACAGGAGTCACATGGCCATCCAGGTCCCTCTGTAGATCATTGGTGCGGGAGTGTCCCGACCATGTCTGGAGTGTTCCCGAACTGTGGGGTATCACACTTAAGGGCTTGATGACGCTTAGAGAGTGTTTATAGGATCGGTGTAATCATCGAAGAGTTGTAGAGAGAAAACCGGAAGGGTTTCGGTAAGTTCGGAGGATGTCCGGAGTGGAGGTGGAAGGTGTTCCATGACCACGGAGGTTGAATAGTATGTGAATGAATGTTAAATGTTGATTTAATCATTTATTCCTAATTATTTAATAAAGAGAAAAATCAATTTAATGGTCAAATGCTTAATGGGCCAATTTCCGGAGGGAGAGGCCCATTAGGGGAAAGGAGAGAGGGAGAGGGGCCAAGGGGGAGGCTGGCTGGGCCTAGCCCCCCCCCCCCCCCCCCGCGTGCGGGTCCCATTAGGGTGGCCGGCGGCAACCCCTCCCCCTCCTCTCCTTTAGTCCCACCCCGGGACTTTGAGGGAGGGTGTACCCCCTCCCCCTAGATATAGTGGGGGTATTTGGCCAGATAAATACACCAATAATCAATAAAGGTCTTCTCACTTTTGGGAGGACCTCCAGTTGATATTTTCTCTCTCCCCCTCTCTCTCTCGTGACTGTGGTCCCAAGTCTGGACTACGCGAGTGAGAGACATCTTCACCGCGGAGCGCCGTCGCGCTGCGGGATTCGGATCCGGGAGCTCTACTTCCACAACAGCTGCTGGATCGGGGAAGCGGGAGTCATCGTCAGGCACCGGACGTGTGTAACTCCCTGCGAGGTGTCGCACTTGAGGCACTCAATTCGTTGGAGCCAAGGAGCGCAAGGACTTCATCACGACCGTGAGGTCGGCTTCGGCTCGTCTACATCAACCACGTTCTCCTCAGCGTTGACAACGCTTTGCGGTCTTCAAGGGTAAGTTCGCGAAGATCCCCTCCCGTTACTGTATTACTAATAGATAGGTCCTGGCAGCTTCAGGGGTTCAGGGGCGTAGAGTAAAATTTATTGTTTTCATACGCGGAACCCCTACACTATTTCCGCATCCCAGCTAGATCAAGGAGAACTGGAGTCATCGTCGGATATCGTAAGTTTGCGAGTCCTCGAATAGAGCTGCCATTAGTGGCGCTAGGGCTGTCGTGCAAGGACCAGGGGTGATGAGAGAGGAACTTCGTGACCTTGAGGTCGACTACAAGTTCAACTACTTCAACCACGTTCCACGCGGGACATTAACCATGTTCAGTCTACAAGGGTAGGTAGCCAAACCTCTCCATCCTGTAACTGCATGAACTCGTACATAGATCTGGGCGTTTGGGTTATTCTGATGTGGATTTTTTTGTTTTCTTCTGCGAATACCCTTCAAGAGCGCCAACTGGATGGCGGGAAGCTCTAGAGTTGCGCTGGAGTCGAGGGAGATGACTGATGACTGCAAGTGCACAAGTCGTTTGTAGCTAGTTTCGAAATAATGATATCGATCCCACAGGGAGCAGGGGTCTGAAGTCTAATAACTCTTGAAATAAATACTACAGTATAAATGCTAAATCAAGTTCTAAGTGACAAGATAAAATACGAGTATTGTGTAAAAAGGTGTTTTGGGGGTTTTGGTATAAGAGCAACAATAAGTAAAGTAAAACAACTGAACATAGAAAGTAAGTATCGCGTATGTAAAGGATTGGAACTGCAATGGGGAAAAGGTGTTCTCAGGGAGTAGCGGATACACCACTAGCATTATAAAGAACTAAGGTAAAGATTATTATCATGAACATTCTCAACTATGTATGTGTGGGAGGAACTCCGTATTTAGACAAATAGGAAGCAACCACTGCTCACGTCATCCTCATAACCACAGTAGTCAGCAATCAACATCAATCGAATTACTGTGCTATTAAGGGACGTAATCATGTAGGACGTGTCCCATGGCATGGATAGTGTTCCGTGAGTTTCCTCAGTTTCCAAGTTGATACGTAAGGGGTGCCAACAGCTTTATAGTCACTGTAAGTGCTAACACACCTCCATCTACCAATAAGCAGTTCCCTTCATCAAGTCCCCATGAGAGGCAAATATTGAGAGGTCGACTTCTCTCAACATCAAGATGAAGACAATCTAACACATGGTCACAACGATGAATATCATAATAGACTTTATCTTATTTCAATATCATACTAGGGTTTCTCCATCTCCCGAAGAACTAATGATCTACTCAGACATGGAGGCAATTAACATCATGGCAATAACAATGGAATCTATCATAGATGAATAGTACTTGTATAAATCCACAATGAGTACGGAAATTACAACAAGATATAGACAATATGTAGATGGGATGGATGGAGATGGTGGTGATGCAGCGGTTGATGATGAAGATCGATGCCTTAGCCTCTCGGGTCTGCGTAGGGAGAAGATGGATCCCTGGTGGACGAGTTCCCCCTCCAGATGCCTTCTGGAGGTGAGGTTTCACTGATTTCTGGTTGTTTTGTATGTCATCTCTTCGATCCAGTTGCACGGGGTGAAACTATTTGAGGAGGCGGTGGCGGCGCCAACTATATGGCGGGAACTATAAGGCCAGAAAATTTATTCCCGTCATATAGTTGGTCGTTAAACCATCTGTGTGCCTTGGTCACTTTGGGTTTTCTTCTGGTATTATTGATATTTCCCAAATAAGCGATTTACATTGTTTTCGACTCTTTTTTCTCCTCAGTACAACTGCTCCAAGAATTGTGTCCATTATATCCATTATCTGTCCTAATCCTGGTGAAAATAGAAATAAAATGTGCACACGAGCGCCGTAAAATACTAAGATCCTACATCTACAATGCAAAATAATAATATAAAACATGATGCAAATATGCACTCATCAACTTACCCAAGCTTAGACTCTTGCTTGTCCCGAGCAAGTTTAGCTTAATGGATGTGATCCTCATATTCATGAAGCTGAGTCGATAAAATAAATGAGTCAGTTGTAGCATGTGTTTATCATATATGATATATATATATATATAGGAATAAGTTCATGAATAGTACCTTACTCGAACCATCTAAATAACAATAGCAGGCTTCCACACCTTAGCATTTAACAGTTCACAAAAGATCACTCTCAATATGATGTAAAAGTATTCAGTTCAACCGAATGAGTTAGCGAGGTAATCCCAAGTGTTTTGGGATTAACATATTCACTTGGGATTCAAAATCTCAAAGCGTCTCTTTGTCATACTACAATATAGTGGTGTATGCCTATTTGCTCTTTGCACATTCGCTCTTTTTCTTCTTTCTTTTCTTCTCTTTTGTGTATATGCTCACACTTTTGTTTAAGTGTTGTGCAAAGGAGCTAGCCATACATTCCACTTCATTAGGAATTCAAAGTTTAACGATCTCAATTACCAAATTCCAATTGTATATGAAGTACTCTTTGTAGCTTGAATATTCTACCTTGTCTTGCTCTCACTCTAATTTGATAACACTTTTCCCTTTGTTCAAGGTTTCTTTTCAACTTAACTGATTATATAATTTTTCTTTCTTTGTAAATCAAACCATGTACTTACAAATTATTGACCAAATTATATTTGTATGTTCCATTAATACCAATGGTGTGGAAGACTCCTATTGCTATCATAAAGTGCAAGTAAAATTATACTCAAGCCATTCATATATCCAATAGAACAAACACAAACTCAGTATTGCTCCATATATGATAATAAACTCGGAATTTCATAAAAGGGATCGACTATTCCTGAAGGGAATTCTAATGATGCAAACTTTATTTCTAGTTTGAAATAACGCAAAACTTATAACATAGATTACAAGGTCTTAAAGATCTCCCCAAGCTTGGAATCAAGCCAGGCGGGATCAAATAATCCCTTGCGATTATTTGATACCGTGATTATTGTAGATCACTGTAGAGGCAATTATCAAATGTTGTTCCACAAACAACGAAATCATTTGTTAGAAATTCCATAGTCTTCTCAACAAGATCATCAAAGATTTTTAAAACACATTTGCAGCTGCATTACATAAGCCAAACGGAATTAATCTATAAGCATATGTGCCATAAGGGAAAGTGAAAGTTGTTTTCTCTTGATCTTATGGTTGTATAGCAATTTGAGAATATCCAGAATAACCATCAAGAAAACAGAAATAACAATTATTACTAAGTCTTTCTAAAAATTTATCCATAAATGGTATATGTTTATGATTTTTCCATGTCTCATGATTTAGTTTCCTAAAATCAATGCACATGCGATATCCAACAATAGGTTTTACAGGAACTAGCTCACCATCCTCATTCATAGAAGCATCAAGACCCCCTTGTCTTGGTATGCAATGAGCTGGGCTAAACCACTTACTGTCAGAAATAGGATATATTATGTGAGCATCTAATAAGCGTATAACCTCTTTTCTTACTACTTCCTTCATTTTCGGATTAAGCCTTCTTTGTGTATCAACTACCGGTTCAGCATCATCAAGCATGATACTCTTATGTGTTACAATAGATGGATATATTCCTTTAATATCACTTAGAGTATATCCAAATGCTTCCCGCTGCTTAATCAAAACCGAAATGAGTTTATTTGTTTCATTTTTCGATAGATTTTTACTAATAATAACATGAAATTTATTTTCATTATCTAAAAACTCATATCTCATATCGTCTGGAAGTTGTTTCAATTCAATTGGAGGAGGTTCTTCATCTCATTTTCTTACCAGTTCTTCATAGTCATGTGGATTTTGTGTTTCCAGAACCGAATCAAGCTAATCATCCATGTCTTCTCTCTCCTCATCATCAGGTTCTTCCTCCCAATTAATTAGGCTCCTCTCTAATTCATCTTGTGGAGCACCGAAGTGAATTACGGCTAGCTCGGCAATCGTTTTTTCTTCCTTCATATCTTCCACTTCATATGGACTCTTCTTTAGTTTGGCGAAGTGGAATGTCATTTCCTCTTCTCCAAACACCAGTGAAATAGTATCCTTCTTATTATCAATTCGAGCTTTGGTTATGGAAACAAAAGGCCTGCCTAAAATAATAGGACAAAAAGAATCTCGAGGCATATCAACAATATGAAAATCAAGGGGGTACATGAGTGATCCAACAAAGACATAGATATTTCTGAGAACACCTTCCAATTTTATATTAATTCTATCTGACAATTTCATAGTAGTGTCTACCGGTTCCACATCTGGATTATTTAAATTGTAGTGAAGTTCCTCATAAATTGATGAATGCATAATGTTTATAGTGGAAATTGGCTCACAAATTCCGTATAAAAAGGTTTCTCCACAATATATAGGAGTCATAGGTTTAGAAGTTTTGTTACCTCGTACCTTATCTTCGATGAATTCTGAGGTTTCAAAGTCGAGCATAACCACTTCATTATCACTATTCATGCTTCCATAAGATCCTTCAATATAACATTATTTATATTGGTAGCTTCGGGGTTCTTTTCTGGTTTCTTTAATCTTCTCTTTATTTGTTCTTCCTCTTTTTGTTTTTCTTGATATTCTCTTGAATAGGTGCAGAGGAGAACCCTTCCATTAGCGCACTTTCTCTTTCACGCTTCTTTTCTTCAAGGGGTTTATAGGGTTCCCATTCTGTAGGTACCTATAAATGCCCTGCATAATTCTCAATAATTTTCTTTACTGAGTAAGAATCAATACCAAGGGTTTTAATGCACAAATCCTTTCATCTGCAAGGAAATCGTTAACACAAGCATATTAAGAAGAACCATTCGTAATGTTCTCCTCATTTTTAGATTCTCTATTGTCTCACTCATTTTCATTATTACTTTCCAAGCTTCATCATAGGTATAAAATAGAAAACTACCATTAGAAGCGGTGTCTAGGTTCGTTCTATTTTTATTATTAAGCCCTCCATAAAAGTGTGAGTGATTAACCAACCAGGAAAACGATGATGGGGGCAATTATCTAGATAGCTTTTGTACCTTAGATACCCTTCATACAAACTCTCATCAGGACTATTTTTGAAACTGATAATAACACCTCTCATCCTGTGAGCTTTGCTTTCTGAGTAATATTTTGATAGGAAATTGGTTGTCAATTCCGTCCAAGTCCTTAGTGCTTCTGCACAAAAAGATCTATACCAGTCGCAAACATTATTAGAGAGAGTTTTTCTAAACAACTGGGTTTTAACCATATCAGGATTACAGTTGTCGAATATAAAGGAACAAAGAACATCTTCAAAAAAGTGTAAGTGTCCATATGGACTCTCTTCGTCGGTTCCTGCAAATTTCTTAGAGTGTAGTAGTTCAAATAATAAAGGGTGTATCTCAATTCCATCCGGATTTATGCTTTTATTGACAGTTATAAAAGCGTCCGTGGGCAAACCCATTTTCCTTACTGCCTCAAGCTAGATTAAATGTTGAGTGTTGTCCATTGTTGCAGTCCTGCAACTTAAATTAAAAATTAGTACAACGAAAGTACATAACTAAAAGTAAAGCGACTTATAGCGCTAAGCTCCTCGGCAACGGCTCCAGAAAAGAGCTTGATGACTACAAGTGCACAGATAATTTGTAGCTAGTTTCTAAATAAAGATATCAATCCCACAAGGAGTAGTAGGCGAAAGACTAAAATGCTTTTAACTAAAACTGAACGAAGTACTTAAGGAATAATTTTAAGATGCAAGAAAAGTAGAATTGTTTTTGGGTTTTTTATTGAATGAAGCAATTAAAGTAGAGTAAAACTTAATGCAGAAAGTAAGAATCGTGTGCGTAAAAGAGCTTAGAACTACAATAGGGGAAAAGGCGTTCTTAGGGAGTGGTGGATACACCGCTAGCAATTTAGACTAAACAATCAAGATTATTATAACAAATATTCTCATGATATGTATGTATGTGGGAGGAGCTCTATATATGAACAAATAGGCAGCAACCACTGCTCACATCATCCTTCATAACCATAGCTGACAGATAAACGACATCAATCGTATTATCCCGCTATTAAGGGATTTCTCCTGTGGCATGGACATGACTTTATGAGTTCTCCTTGTTTCTCCAAGTTAGTACGTAAAGAATGACAACAGCTTTATAGTCACAGTAAGTGCTATCATCCCTCCGTCTACCACCAAGTAATCCCCTTCATCGTGTCCCCATAAGAGGCAAATATTAAGGAGGTGTACAACTCCCAACATCAAGATGAAGACAATTAACACATACACATAATGATGTATAACATAATAATCTCTATCTTATCTCAATCATATGCTAGGGTTTCTCCATCTGCCCAAGAACTAATGATCTACTCATACATGGAGGCAATCAACATCATGGCAATGGTAATGGAAACAATTGTAAATGAATAATTCTTGTATAAATCCACGACGAGTATGAAAATTACAACAAGATCTAGATGGGGTGAAGATGGAATGGATGGAGATGATGGTGGTGCAGCAGTTGATGAAGATGAATATCAATGCTTGGCCTTCGAAATCTGCGTAGGGCAAAGATGGATCCCTTGGGCAAGTTCCCCCTCCAGATGCCTTCTGGAGGTGAGGTTTCGGCGATTTATGGGTGTTCTGTATGTCGTCTCCCTGATCCAGTTGCACGGAGTGAAACTATTTGAGGAGGCGGTGGCGGCGCCAACTATACGATCGGAACTATATGGATGGAAAATTAATTCCCGCATTATAGTTGGTCGTTAAACCTTCTGGATGCCTCGATCGCTTCGGTTTTTCTTCTGGTGTTATTGATATTTTCCAAATAAGCGATTTACGTTGTTTTTTACTCCTTTTCTCCTCAATACAACTAATCCAAGAATTGTGTCCATTGTATCTATCATCTATCCTGATCCTGGTGAAAATAGACATAAAACGTGCGCGCGAACGCTGTAAAATACCAAGATCCTACCACTATAATGCAAAACAATAATATAAAAATGATGCAAATATGCACTCATCAACCTACTTTGGGCTTTAACACACGCGACGTGGCGTAGGGATGGTAACCTTTCTCTCCTCCAAGAGTCCTAGCCCCTAGCAATGTGCCCATCCCGTTGACTGAGGAACAAAGTAGGCCTCTATCCCTCCCCGTCACGGGTGAGAAATCCTCCCTCGCCATTACTTCCCCCTCTGTGCCAAGATAGTTCAGGCCGAACCCCGTGGCCACACATTGTGTCCCCATCACTGCTTTGTTGAAGGCCACGTAGAAGCACCCCCGTAGTGCTCGACGCCGGTGCACCCGACAACGCTGAACTGTTGGGTCGTCCATGCTCCGGTGGCGGAGCTATAGTAGGCGAGGCAGTTGGTCGGGAACCCGGTGGCCACCGCGGCCCACCCGACGTCCGCGACGGGATCGGCGCAGAGCACAATGGTGGTGACGTTGTGCCACTTCTTGAAGAAGACGATGGGCGGAGAGGGACACGGTGGCCGGTGACAGCCGGGGTTGAGGAGTGTGATGGCCTTGGGTGTGGCCCTAGGGTCAGAGATCACGAGGTAGCCGTGGGAGGAGGAGAGGTACTCCAGCCCGGGCGCATACGGTGGCGGCGAACGGGACGAGGCCGCTGGCCTCGGAGAGCCAGATGGACGACACGGTGGAGCCCTGCCCGGAGCGGTCGGTGCGGGAGCCCACGGCCCATGCATGTGGGTGCCGCGAAACGGACGTGGTCGGTGTTGTCCAGGAGGAGCACTAAGATGGAGAGAAGGAGGTCGGCAGGCAGGGAGCACCACTTCTCGCCAGTCCTGCCGCGCGCCATGGTGGAATGAATGCGCCGCCGAGGAGGAGTGACCGTGTATGTATCTGTGACCATGGTGGAACGAACAAGCTTGTCTCATGTGCTTCAGATCTCTGGTTCCAAATCGAGTTGTCTAGTGGATTGGACTGGTTGGTGGAGATTTGGGGCATGTTTTTCAGCCATGCTTTGGTCTCGTCCCTCTTGATTTGGTGATGTGTTTTCTGTTCTTGTCTTGCACCTCATAGACGCAAGCTCTTGTCTTGTTCGCCCGTGATGCCTTCTGCTCTTTTCGGGTCTGTTCATGCGCAGCAGCGGCGAGCTCTCGACTTTCTTCAGTCTTCCCCCTCCGCCGTCGAGTTCTGACATGCCCGCAGCCAAAGAGGAGATGTTAGAGACTTAGAGTTCGTCGTGGGAGTTCTGTGGTCTCGCCTTTTTTTAGTGGCAGCCGGGTTCTCGCCTTGCCGACGGCAAGCCTCCTCCCAGTGAACTGCGGTGGCGCCTGGAAGCCAACCTAGATGCAACCAAAGAAGTGAAGACTAACGCACTGTACTTCCTCAGGCGGTGGTCCATGCACGTGTCCCCTAAGAGCTCTGTAATCTTACTTTTTACACTGGCTAGTTGTATCCCCATTAGGGAATCTATCCCTAAACTGTAATATTTGCTAATGTTGAATGTAAGGGTTGTCCTTTGCCAAATGAAAATAAACGGTACTGTTTAGTGTTGCCACCTACCTCCTTTCCGTCTCATTATGTGATGATGGTTACCCCAAACAAAAGATACGGAGATAGATTCAACTCTACTGTAGCCCAATACAAAAGGCTAGTCGCTGCCCAGTGCCCACTACCCAGATGCTCTCACTTTTCCTAGTTTTGTGGGCACGGACCGCTTCTCTGACATACTTTTCCTAGATTCCCTCATATTTCTTCTATTTAGAAAAGCTACATAAAAACATCTCAGGGTAGCAACTTTCTCCAGATCTCAACACATAAGACAGCATCTGGACGGCTAGATAGGTCCCATCCCGCTTGTACAAGTACAAATGTATTTACCAATGCCAATATAGGATCCACCAGAGCACGCATATGTAGATGAGCTAGCAATAGTATAGCTTCTCCAATAAGTTGCTAGCTCCAATGGTTTTAAGCCTAGTATTACCATTTATTAGGAAGCTATCCCTTATGCGTTTGAAATTTTATCGCACTGTGAATCCTCATTGGACCGAGGAGGATTTTGAATTTTTTGTACACTTTTGGCTCTTGGTATGAATAAATAAAAGTTGTTGAACCCGCAATGTTTCTGTTGTACCACTCTGAGGGATGTGATATTTACGGATGAGGACTTCCACGAGTGTCATATCAACGACTTATACACTACAACATGCGGTGGTGTACTGGGTTAGTGCAATCAACTCCCAAAGTGAATTGATGGTGATAAGGTGGTCTTGACAATGGTAAATTTGATAAGTGACAAGGGGTAACCTCGGCAAAGCCCATTGTTATGGACTTAATGTTTTGAGGAAAAGAGTACGCTAGGGATTTCGTCAGATGTCAGACAAACAAGAGAGTCAAAGTCGTTTGATTATCGATGGATAATGAGGTTACAGGTTGCTTGGGAGTTTTTTGGTACCTCCCCGTTGGCTCCTCCCAGCCTATATATAATAGGTTGGGTCCTAAGGCCGTATACAGATAGGTTACATGTTCAGGATTACAACACTAATACAATGTCGGTTCATATTTTCTTATCTAACAAAAATGTGACTTCCGTCGGATGCCTCCTGTGTCTTCTTCTTTGGTCTTTATGGGTCATGAGCCTTTATGCAGCTAGGGTAACTAAACATAAGTACCCGATTAATCATATCCATGTCAATAAGGCTTTGGAATGGATACTTGTTGATCCAAGCATACCCACTAAGATTAAGTTCAAGATATTACTTAAGACTTGGTATTAAGTACATATCCCATCCTTGTGATGATTAAGATAGAAATGTTGGATAGAGAAGAATAGACAAGTCAGTATTTAGATAGATCACAGTTTGGTTTATGTACTTGGATGTTTTACTTGATGCATGACTCTTGTCACTCACAAGTGTTGATATAATGAATGATGTGGAAGATAAAATAGAATAAGGTAAGTAAAGAATGTATTTGATCTTGTTTAGATGTTGTGATCGTGTGCTAAGGATTATTTAGCACATGTGTTAAATGCGATTTAGAGGAGATAAGTTAAGCATCAAGTTTTTACTTGTTTCATAAGAATGTATTGTATGTTGATTTAATTTTATTTACGAGTTCTACATCTATCCTTCCTAACATAGAAGTTTACCAAATATTATTTCAAAGTTTAAACACTCTGCATGATGAACTAGTCCTAAATCACTAGCTCAAGTGGAACTCCAATCATTTTGACAAGTTTTATCAAAAAGGTTTTTGTTCTCCTAGACAACTGTGTTCTCCCCATTTTTGAGTCTCTTGAATTTACAGGATGTTATAGAGTGTGAGATATAAAGCTAAGTCTGGTCTTGGTGGTGGGCCCTGCTAGTAGTCGAGAAAATTTTAACCAGTCAACATGACGTCTTTTACCACTCTCAAGTGTTGGGACAACTTTTTACGTCGCTTGCTATGCACAGCATAGTGCAACAATCAATGTCTTTATTGCGCAAGCGTGGCATAAAAAAGCGTCAGCTCTTGCGTGCCACTTGTGATGACAAGATTATGTGCCGATATGTGGTTTGTCACGACACATAATTATCTGCCCCCCTGATAGTCGAAGACAATGCTAATCTGTCGGTAAAAAACTTTTGTATATACTTTTGCCATGTGGGATATTTTTGTAGTGATGGGTGTAGACATTATACAGATCTTCTTTATCTATGGTGAGTCGTCTCCGTACTAACTAGGTGTACTGATTGCAAACAACAATACTAATGCGAAGTATAGACCATGGTTCCATTTTGTAAGCAGGACTACACTAGAGGCTTGTTTCTTTTTTCACTTTCTAGGAATACCGAGGAACAATGTGCACACAGGGAGAGAAGGAACGAAGGAGCGAGGGAGGGAGAGACGCTAAGGGTATGTACAATGCAGACGATTATCAGCGGGGCGCTAGGATTTTATTCCCAGTCGGTAGCCATTGTTCCATTCGATTCCTGGCCAATAGGCGCTTAAATCTGGGCATTGATATTTACCTTGCGCCAGAAAAATCGGGAGTCAGTTGGAAACAAGAAGCACCTGAAACTAGAGGACTTGCGTTGGAGCCATGGATTCCTCTAGCGAACGCTAGGATTAGTTCCCGTTATTGTCTCAGCTTATGTGTCTAAACAAGCGTTCAGCATTGAACCTGCCCTAAGACTCACAAAATGCTTGCTAAAAACTTCTATCGTTGTACTTTGAGGTTGACTAAATCATCACATAAACTTTGCTATCGGAAGGAAGTGCCGCCTTTCACTGAAAACCATAATCGAGTTAAATGAGAGAAGCAAGCCATCAAGTGCACGGTTTCCAGTTTGCTCTAGGCCAAGCTCGGGTACAACCACTATGCCCTAAGCTAACCCAGCAACGATTCATTCTTAGGGAGAGATTTTTCCGGTTTGTCGATCTTTAGATGAAGATCTCACGTGATCCCGCTAAGTCAACCTGACAACATCTACAACACATAAAAGTCACAATAATGATCTCAATGGTGAAAAAGGGTCAATTGAAATGGTTTTAATACTATAACAATACTGTTCTAGCGAGAAATTTAGATGGTCTATTATCACAGAGAATCTACACACCCAAGGTCGGCAATAGTCCCCGGATAAGAGGACCAAGTTTGAAACGATCACCAGAATCAGTGGTAGTAGTTCTTTCTTCCGACGTCTAGTGTGTCTGTATATGTGGTTTTTTTTTTTGGAAAAGAGTATATACTAATATCGCGAAGATATCAATTACACCTAGCCTCTGCAACAACGCATGCCTACCGGCCTTACGGATGCACACGGACTAGAAAAAAGGAAAAAGAATTACAAAAAAGAAAAGTTCCGCTACAGATAACTATTCCTCAAAGCAACGACACTAACATCACCAGAACAACACCAGTAGTCTAACCACTCCAATAGCAACGCCTTCAAGAAGGAAACAGTGCACAAGCGCCGTCGTTGCCCGATCTAAGATCATAGGTTTTCACCCTGGAGAAAGTCTTCGCTCGCAAAACTATGCCTTCAACAAGGTCATTGCCAGGCACAACCAATTAAGGTCAGATCTTGGATTTTCATCCTGCAAGGTAAGACTGGGAACTCCTCATGTGTTGTCGCCCCCACAAACAGTCGCTGCCGCGAGTCACAGATCACGCAGCCAGTTCCTCGTCGCCTCAAAGACTCAAATCACCATTGTTGCCCATGTTCCTGCTTGCCTGACATTCTCGTATCTGACTTCACCATGGATCGTCGAAGACATGAAACATGATGGTAACAAACAGCGGAGCTTCGCAACGCTCCCGCTGAAACCAAACGGCCAGAAAAACATGGGTACGCATGACCGAATAACTCCCGATCCAGCAATCTCCAGGCATAATACGCCCATGGGAGTTCGCCGGCGGAGTCTTCCGGAACCCGCCTCTCTAGGCTAGATCAACGAGAGCAAGCAATAAGGTCTTCACGCTGAAGGAACCCTAGGACCGCCCACCATTATTGGTCAGAGCAACAGGCCCCCACGCCGCCGTCCACCGCCCGCCCCCTCCGGTGGAAGAGGAGACAAGCCTGTAATTGTTAGGGTAATAGATGCTTGTATTACCAGAGGGCCAAAGGCCAGAATATATAGTACATATACAGGTGCAAATATACAAAAAAAAAACTAACATATGGGGAAACTACAATATACAAATATACTCTAACACCCACCCCCCCCCCCCCCCCCCCCCTCAAACTCATGGTAGATCCACAACACTGAGTTTGGAGAGTAAGAAATCATGTTGTGTGCGGGTTTGTGCCTTTGTAAAAAAATCTGCCAACTACAAGTCTGAAGGCACATAATGGAGCGTAACAACCTGATCCTGCACCTGAACACGTGTATAAAAAGCATCAACACCAATATGCTTGGCCAGCTCATGCTTGACCGGATCACGTGCAATACTGATAGCACCTGTACTGTCTGACAAAAGTGGAGTGGGTGTCGTAACAGAGACCCTAAAATCCGCAAGCAACCACCGTAACCAGGTCACCTCAGCGGTCACCGAAGCCATAGCCCGCAGCTCAGCCTCAACACTCGAACGGGAAACCGCTACCTGTTTCTTCGTCTTCCAAGCAACAAGCGAACCACCAAGAAACACACAGTAAGCAGAAAGTGAACGATGATCCGTAGGATCATTCGCCCACGTAGCATCCGAGTAGCACTGGAGCTGGAGAGAGCTAGAACGAGGGAAGAAAATGCGACGAGTAATCGTGCTACGAAGATAACGAAGGACACGAAGGAGATGACTGTAGTGAACAGTGGTAGGAGCTGAGACAAACTGGCTCAGGATATGAACAAGATAAGAGATATCAGGACGAGTGACAGCAAGATAAACAAGACTCCTAACAAGATGGCGATAACGAGTGGGATCAGGAAGAGGATCACCATCAGTAGGACGAAGCTTAACATTAAGCTCCATAGGAGTCTCAACGGTGCGCTCATCCGCAAGAGCAGCCCGAGCAAGAAGATCCTGAATATACTTTTCCTGAGAGATAGAAAAGCCATCAGAAGTGGAGGAAACCTCAATCCCAAGAAAGTAGCGAAGAGGACCAAGATCAGTCATAAGAAACTGATCACGGAGACGAGCCTTGACAAAGGCAATATACTCAGGATCATCACCGGTAATGATCATATCATCAACATAGAGAAGGAGAAGAGTGCGTCCACGAGGAGAAGTGTGAACAAAAAGCGTTGGATCATGAGAACTAGGAGAGAAACCAGCAGCAGTCACCACATAGGCAAAGCGCTCAAACCAGGCACGAGGAGCATGTTTCAGGCCATAAAGAGAACGTCGAAGACGACAAACCATCCCATCGAGAACAGAATACCCAGGAGGAGGCTGCATATAAACCTCCTCACTCAACTCGCCATTAAGAAAAGCATTCTGAACATCAAGCTAGGACACAAACCAGCATCGAACAGAAGCAATAGCAAGAAGAGTACGCACAGTGGTCATATGGGCCACAGGGGAAAAAGTCTCATCATAATCACGGCCGTGTTCCTGCTGAAAACCACGAGCCACAAGACGCGCTTTATAGCGCTCAAGAGATCCATCAGAGCGGGTCTTAATTTTATAGACCCACTTACACGTGATAGGATGAACACCAGAAGGGGGAGAAACAAGATCCCAGGTGTCAGTGCGCTCAAGCACAGCGATCTCCTCAGCCATGGCAAGCTGCCATTCAGGATGACACGCGACATCCCGATAAAAAGTCGGCTCGAAGACGATAGAGAGACCATACTGACTAGGAGAGTAACGGTCTGGAGCACGACGCTGACGAACAGGCCGTGAAGAAGAAAGCTCATCCGCGGAAGATGACTCATCCGAAGAGGAGGAAGAAGGAACAACGGAGGAAGGGTCCGAAGCCGGAGAACGGGGAGAACTAGGGGAACTAGACGGATGAGAGGATGGCGACGAAACCAAAGGAGACGCATCAGAAGGGGGAGATGGAAGAGAAGGGACAGCGGACGGTGTATCAGGAAAAAGAAGAAAAGAGAGATCATCCGTTGGGTAAGTACCAGAGGTGGGGCGAGGATAGAAAGGACGCGTCTCATCGAACGTGACATCACGAGAGATGCGCATCCGACGACCAACGGGGTCCCAACAGCGATAGCCCTTATGCTCATCACTGTAGCCGAGAAAGACACACTCAACAGACTGAGCGGTCAGTTTGGTGCGTTCGCGAGGAGGGAGAAGGACATAGCAAACGCAACCAAATAAACGAAGGGTCGAGTAGTCTGGACAGGTACCAGAGAGACGCTCGAGAGGAATGCCACCCTGAAGAGCAACAGAAGGCTGGATGTTAATGAGGTAAGTCGACGTAGCGACAGCCTCATCCCAGAAATGCGGCGGAAGAGAGGAAGCAATCATCATAGCACGGGTAGTCTCAAGAATATGACGATGCTTACGCTCGGCGACACCATTTTGAGCATGGGCGCCGGGACACGAGAACTGAGCAAGGGTGCCCTTCTCAGCAAGAATGCCACGCAGGTGCTGGGAGATATACTCTCCTGCAGAATCAGCACGAAACACACGAATAGGAGTGGAATACTGAGTACGAACCATGGCCACAAAGCGCTGATAAATAGCAAGCACCTCACTGCGAGAGCGCATAAAAACAACCAGGTGTACCGTGAAAAATCATCAATGAACAAAATATAGTATCGATGGCCCCCTTTTGAAGCAAAGGGAGCTGGACCCCAAACATCAGAATGAACTAAATCAAAAGGTCGCTGAGATACAGACACACTAGTAGGATAGGGAAGCTGAATCTGTTTGCCTAACCTACAACCCTGACACAAATGTAAAGACACATCTCTTGAGACAGACCCCAGAAGACCACGACAAACTAATGACGATAAACATGAGCCACAAAGA
The DNA here is from genome assembly GCA_910589775.1 of Avena eriantha. Lineage (NCBI taxonomy): Eukaryota > Viridiplantae > Streptophyta > Magnoliopsida > Poales > Poaceae > Avena > Avena eriantha. Next base: position 376,996,947 of record OU342746.1, on the reverse strand, counting down.
TGACCCAGCCGATGATGCCACTGCTGAAACGAGCCGGTGACAGAAGCAGCAACCGCAGGAGAACTGGCAGAGGAAGTCTCAGCGGAAGGAACGCGAAGCCAGTCTAACTCCCATAGCCCCGGAGACTCAAGACTGCGAGGGCCAGCTCCAACCAAAGCCTGTGTACGCAGATCCTGAACAGCACAAGAATCAGCATCAAGAATGACACGACAACCAGAATCAGTAAGCTGACTAGTAGAGAAAAGGTTCATCTTAAGACTGGGAACATGAGAAACATCAGGAACAGAGAAAGAGGAAGTAGAGAGGTTGCCTCGACTGGAAACAGGAAGAGAGGTACTGACATGGGTATGCCCAATAGGCACTCGACTACAGCCTACCTGGTGCAGCCCGATGGAAGACCCACTCGACGAATTGCTAAGGTCCATGACGCCCATGACAGTTCGACTGATATGAAGCCCATATGGACACGGACTCCCAAACGCACAAGACAAGGAAACCTCAAGACTAGAGTTTGAATACATCTTGTAACCAACTCGTATTGGTACCTGAGACCTAGCCTCCCCATATATAAAGCCTAGGAGGGTCCAACGAGGGGGACACGACATAACTTCTATCCTCTCCCCCAACACGCTAGACATCGCGACTCACACAATAGACAATAGATCTAGACATCGCGACTCCCACAATAGACAATAGATAGATCTACGATCTCCCATACGCCAGATCTAATCTGCGCGACACCGCCCTCGGCGACCTTGTAATCCTTCGGATCATCATCAATCAAGAGCAGACAAGCAGGAGTAGGGTCCTCTACGAGGCCTGAACCTGGGTAAACCTTGCGTCCCTGTGTGCTTGTTTGCTAGCCGTACCGAGATTTCCAGCGCTCCCTCCTTCTCCAAAACCCAAGTCCATAACAATGGGCATTGATGAGTTAAACCCTCGTCAATTGGCGCCGTCTGTGGGAATTGGGAGTGCTGATGTTGCGATCTCGACGGCCCCATCACCCACGATCTACGATTCATCTGCATCGGAGAACTACACCCACTTCGGCTCCTTCACCATCAACAACAACTAGATCGCATCTGGTCGATTCATTTGTGCCGACGCAGTCGCACAGCTTCGTCATCAATCTCCGCCTCCATGGCCGATTTTATCTTCACCAGCACGGACACGGGGCTGACTTCAACGCCGTCCTTGCCATCTGCTCCGCCACTTTCCATGATCTACAAAGTTTGTTATTTGTGGCCGCCCCACGTCATACTACAGCAAAATTCTCATAGATGCCGGAATTTCTAATCCGCACTGGTCCTCTGCACGCGGAAGAAGACAAAGAGGCAGGCACTTTTATTTACTACAATCCGGCATGGAACATGTAGCTGGTCGAATCCACTACGTATCTTTGGTCAGATTAAGCTGTCACTTTGTACCAGGAGCCCACGACGGAATTGAGCAACCCAGCACGCAATTAGTGGAGAGCATGGCGATTGACCATATGCAGTCGAAGACACCGCACGCAGCCTAAAGAAAATCTTGCAGCAAGCTATCATGGAAATAGCCAGTCCTTGTGGAGTGTGCCACCATGGACTTTCACGTGAGGCAAAGATCAAGCCTTGGAACAATATACATAACCAATTCCAAATATTACATGTGTCCAATAGTTCAGCAAGGAGCGTGTTTTCAATTCAGAAATAGGCCTTCTTCCGGATAGATTTGTTATCTGACATAGAGAGATGATGATTCGGTCGTGTTGGCTCCGACCATTACCTCGACTACATCTGCCGCCTCAACTTCGGATACAACTACTCTGCTACGTGACTCTGTCTGAGGCCCTGCAATCTCTTCATTACCAACTCCACACTCGAGGACCGCGTCGACTCCATCCGCCACGCGACTCTGTGCCCGGGGGCTGCGCCAACCCGCATATGCGTCAACTCGCTACCTCCACCGGCTCAGACGACTTCGGATACGACGACTCGCCATGCCTTCGACTGTGGTGACCCACCACGTCCTTCGATTTCGGCGACTCGCTGCCGCGTCGACTCCGGTCCGCGATATCGGCTCTCGAACGCCACGTCGACTACATCGATAACATCGAATCTACACTCGGGGGCTCCGCCGACTCCGCCGCGAGGCCCGTTACCGCCTTCGGCTATGGTGACTCACTACGGTCTCCGACTCCGCCCATCTACTGAGTCTTTGACTCCATCACGCGTCTCACTGCGGTCTTCAGCTGCGGTCTTCGGGTGAGGTGACCCGATACGGTCTTCGACTGCTATGGCCCGTTACAGTCTTCATATACAGCAATTCGTCATCACCACGCGTCTCCGATCCGCCGCGTCGACTACGTCCGCCGCGTGACTCGCTGCCACATCAACTCTAGTCCTCGACTCTAGTGATTTGCTACGATATTCGACTCGGGGGCTCGGGGGCTCCCTCCTCTACGGCGACCCGTCACGTACTTCGACTCCGCCGACCTATTGAGTCTTCGAATCCATCATGCGACCTGCTACGGTCTTCGGCTGCGATGACGCGATGCGGTCTTCGACTTCGCCACGAGGCCCATTACCGCCTTCGGCATCGGTGACCCGGTGCGGTCTTCGACTCCGGAGACCCGCTGCGATCCTCAGCTCCGGTGACTCGAGGGCTCCCTTGACTCCCACGACCGCAAGCCGCTACAATCTTCGACTCCTCCATGCGACCCGTTGTCGTGTCAATTACGTCTACGACCGCATCAATTTCGTCCACGACAACTACGAATAAAGCTAAGTTTCCCTCTACTTAGAGCTGATTTTTGTAACTCGCACTCGAAACACTCGGGGGATGCACCCTCTTCGAGTAACTTAATGTGCCATCGACTCCGCGCACTCGAGCACCTCATACGCGACAGCCCGAGTAGCTGATTCTGCCTGATCGTCGAATCCTTGAACTCCGAGTGCCTCGGCAAGGCACTGAGACTAAGGGTAATCAGGCTAACGAAAAGGCCTAGCATACAGTGCAAAAGTGTCGACTCGATTGGCACCAGAATTTTACTTTACAAGCTAACAAGCAAATACTCTTTACAAGATACAAGTACTTCACAATTCTTAATGTTTTATGCAGCTTATAAGGATGTCGACTGCGTCAAGCTATTCTATCGGGTCCTCCAACAGGAGTCGACAAAACAACTGGCTATGACATACACTCAAGACCCGAGTCGAGTCCCTCCTCGGATGGTTGCATCGCTTGATGCTACACACATGCGACGTTGGCCACTCACCCGACAAAAGTGATTGCATCAACTCCATCTGCATCGTCGACACACCCATGTTTTCTTCTCGCATGATTGGCGACTACATCTACAAAGATATAAGACTCGAGTCTCTGCCCGAGTCTACGACTCCGCCAGACACTCGGGGGCTACTCCAAACTGGAGCACTAGTGGCGCATATACAAGATCCTCAAGTGACACGCTCTGAGTCCTCACTCGAATCCACGATTCGACTAAGGACTCGGGGGCTACTCCCATAGGGAGCGCTGTCCGCGCACCCGAAGAAATTTGTGGAAATATCCAAACATCATGAAAACCCTTCATTCGAATCTACGATTCGATTGTAGACTTCGGGTTACTCCCATAGGGAGCGCTGAAAGCATATTCGACTGAAACAAGCAACAAAAGACGACAGCAGTCGCAAAAGTTATTTAGTCCCTGCTTGAGTCTTCGACTCAACCAAGCACTCAAGGGCTACTCCCATAGGGAGCGCTGGTCGCGCACCCTATGATTATTTTCCATGTACATCATACTGTGTGTCGATAACATCCACACTCAAATGCTATGGCGACTCCACCTCATACTTTCCCTACAAAGAGATTACGTCTCCTGGGCCACCCGAATCATCTCCGCGATGACAAAAAATTCGGATGCCATGCTTATAGCGTGAAGATAAGACCTGAATAAGGCCTGGCAACGCATCTGCTGCGCACTACCAGAGATATATCCGTGCCTGCAGGTACGATGAATATGCCTTGACGGACGCGTCGAGTGCTCACACTTATACACTGGGATTCGAACTCTATAAGACCTCCGCGGCCTGAGTCGAATTACGCCAGCAATTTCCGAATTCGAGTCCGGGGACTCGAGTTTGAGTAGGTAGCGTTGTTTTTGCCCTAGAGCAATTAACTGGTCCCGATCCATCGAGCGCACCAGGCACGTTTACCATCATCCCTATGAGCTGCTATGAATTTCGACTAACTCGATGAACTTCCGGGCGAGTGCTTCGCACTCGACACAATTGTCGACTCCGACATCCTAATGCAAGATTCAAGACTTCTGAGTCTCCACCCAAATCTACGATTCGCATGGACACTCGGGGGCTACTGACATGGGTATGCCCAATAGGCACTCGACTACAGCCTACCTGGTGCAGCCCGACGGAAGACCCACTCGACGAATTGCTAAGGTCCATGACGCCCATGACGGTTCGACTGATATGAAGCCCATATGGACACGGACTCCCAAACGCACAAGACAAGGAAACCTCAAGACTAGAGTTTGAATACAACTTGTAACCAACTCGTATTGGTACCTGAGACCTAGCCTCCCCATATATAAAGGCTAGGAGGGTCCAACGAGGGGGACACAACATAACTTCTATCCTCTCCCCCAACACGCTACGTCACAATAGATCTAGACATCGCGACTCATACAATAGACAATAGATCTAGACATCGCGACTCCCACAATAGACAATAGATAGATCTACGATATCCCATACGCCAGATCTAATCTGCGCGACACCGCCCTCGGCGACCTTGTAATCCTTCGGATCATCATCAATCAAGAGCAGACAAGCAGGAGTAGGGTCCTCTACGAGGCCTGAACCTGGGTAAACCTTGCGTCCCTGTGTGCTTGTTTGCTAGCCGTACCGAGATTTCCAGCGCTCCCTCCTTCTCCAAAATCCAAGTCCATAATAATGGGCATTGATGAGTTAAACCCTCGTCAGGTACCATCAGCCGTGATAACACGAACAGGAGAAATAAGAGAGCGAAGAGCAGAAAGAATAGAAGACGCAGAAGTCATATGAAAAGAAGCTCCAGAATCCAGATACCACGGGGATGACGTACCTGACTGTGTAGAAGATGATGGTCGCGCGGTGCCAGAAGAGCTAAGCACAGAACTAGCAGTACCCGACGAGGAAGAGCCTATAGCAGCGAGCAGACTACGAAGACCACGGATAATATCCTGATCAGACAGTGCACCAGCAGGAGGTCCAGAAGCAGCGGCAAAAGATCCTGAAGAGCCAGCCTGCCAACGAGCAAGGTACTGCTGACGTAAACGGGGATCCCTCGTCCAGTAGCCAGAGATATCGTGGCCAGGCTTGCCACAGTGGGCGTAGGGAGGACGAGAACCACGAGGGTGCTGAGGCTGACTCTAACCCTGGGCCGGCGGAGCAGAGAGTAGCGGCGGTGCTAGAGACCGCGACGAAGCCGGCGGCACAGGGGGACCACGAGCAGCAAGAACAGATGGAATCTCAAGAAGACCAACACCACGAAGACGAGTCTCCTCAGCACGAAGCTCAGCCAATACCTCAGAGAGCAGAACACGACCACGGGCAAGCAGCTGGGCACGACGCGGCTCAAACTCCTTGCGGAGCCGCGACAAGAACTCAAAGACGCGCTGAAACTCCAGATCCGCGCGCACAATCAGACAGCAGGGACAGGTGTTACACACAGCTGTACGAAGAGAGTCAAGCTCTGTCGATTTTTTTTTCTTTTTTTTCTCAGATCCGATCTAGATCGGACAAAAACTGGGCGGCTAGGCGGGGCAGCGGAGAGCTGGGGCGAGCGGCGGCCGGGGATGGGCCGGGGACGGGCGGCCGGAGTCGGCGGCGGCGGCCAAGGCGGCGGCGGCGGCGGATGGGCAGCCGGAGGAGACGGAGGCGGAGGAGGCGACGGGCCGGGGACGGGCAGCCGGAGGAGGCGGAGGCGGAGGCGGAGTCGGCGGCAGCGGCGGACGGGCGGCCGGAGGAGGCGACGACGGAGACAGAGGCGGCGGCGGCGGCTGGGACGGCCGGAGAGGAGGCGGCGGCAGCGACCGGGCGCGGCGGGGGGCCAGGGCGAGCGGCGGCGGCGGGATGCCGGGGCGAGCGGCGGCGGGATGCCGGGGCGAGCGGCGGCGGCGGCTGCGAGGGAGAAAAAAGCCTTACAGCTCTGATACCATGTTAGGGTAATAGATGCTTGTATTACCAAAGGGCCAAAGGCCAGAATATATAGTACATGTACAGGTGCAAATATACAGAAAGCCCCCTAACATATGGGTAAACTACAATATACAAATATACTCTAACAGTAATAACCACGTACCCCGCCGCTCTGTCCCGAGCAAGAAGCATCGTGTCGCCTCCCCACGCACCTTCAGGCAACCAAAAGACCGTGCCGATGGCGGATCTAGGCGGAAGCCTAGACCTACGACCACAGCGCCACACCTTGCACCGAAACCCGATGGGAAAGCCGCCGCCTCAACAAGATCCGGGCATCGGCCCAGCCGCCGCAAGCAGCCGATCTCCATGATTGGATCTCACGTCCAGGGGCGCCGCCGCGCGCAACCGAAGAACCAGCGCCGACCCTAGCCGCCACTGCGATCTACTCTTCTCGGCCCCTCCGGCGCCGGACCCGTCGCCACCATGGTCGACGCCGGTGGCAGCGGCGGAGGGGTGGTAGACCAAGGAGGGGGAGGGGTTGGCGACGGGTGAGGAGCCCCCGACGGTGCCCTGGGGTGCATCACGGGAGGGGAGGGGAGGGGAGGATCTGTATATGTGGTATGTGGTTGTTCCGTTGACCCCTCCATCAAAACATGCATTTGTATTGTTATGCCAAAATTTCTACTCTCTGATCCATAATAAGTGTAAGCTAGTATAAACTTTGTACTAGAGGAGTGACACTTAATTATTATGAATCAGAGGGAGTACAAGATACAGTGTTAGTACTTCTTAGTAAACAAAAATATCAAGAGGCGGGGGTGTGGTGGAATTCATATAATTATATCCAATTAGTCCTTTTCCGAAAGAAAAACAACAACCCATCTCGTGGCCTACATAGGAGGCTAGGTTGCCGTTAAACTTCACCGCAGCTCGATACCAGCTACACTACACTACACAGGCAGCAAAGATATTATTCCGTACAAATAATATCTCGCCGACGCGCACGTTCCTCACGGCGGCATGCAGTACGGCTGAGCCATGAAGCGGGGCCACCGGCCACGTGAGCCCGAGCTGGAGGCCGCGCGTGTCAGGGTTCATGTGACGCGGGATCGCACATGCACGGACGCCGGACGGGACACCGCTTGCGCTGTGATGGTCAATGCATTCATACATGCCATGTCGATGTCATCACGCTGTCCTACTCACACACACGTACTCCCTCCGTTTCAGATGTTTTTTATTTGTGAAGTGAATTTATGTAGACTCTTCTAGTGGCTAAGTTCACTTTGAATTATACACTAGAAGACATCAAGATACATGTTGAATTATTAGGCAATTTTCGCATGAGATTAATTACCGAAATCAATATTATGTAAACACTAGCAGATCTAAATACATGTAGCCAGACAACCACATCTAATAGATCCAAAAATCTAACAAGAACTAGTGCATACAAAAGAGGGTTAGCACGTACAGGTTCACCGGAAAGGTCATCACCGCAACATCACCTTGGTCTTTGTCGTCGTCGCCTATGTTGCTGTTGAGGTTGTCGGTTGCTGAAGAAGAACACGAACAGAAATGAGCACTCGTGCCGAGACACCCCGCAAAAACCTTATCGCCCGTCTCCCGGTGCAAGATCTCAACGGAAGGGGTTTTAGAGGTCTGCTTTCCCGGACAGCCATGCACGCAGTCGCCTAGAGAGCAGCGCAACAAGAGGAACACATCGAGAGAGACAAAGAAGGAACCGGATTATTCTAGATTTGTTCTGTCTCTCACTCTATAGCCTGGAAGATGAGCCGACCGAGTCGTCACACGGTGGAAGACAAGAACACGCGTCAAACATGCACACGAATGTTGACACGTACCCAATAGCTGGTGCACCAAACAAAAATTTAGTCTTCCACAAAACGAGTTTCGAACTCGAACTCGATTCATGCGACGCGCGTGCGGGCGAGGCGGGCGGTGGAGGAGGAAGAGTGCCCGTGAACTCCTTCTCTTCTCACTCACTTAATAGGAGTGAAACAACTCACCTTATAAGCTGATCTAACTCTCTCTCAACTAGCAATGTAGGCTATACTTTGTATGTCACACAGCTCCCAAGCTGCCATAATATGTCTTGAGATTTCAGGATTTATAGACTACATGGACTGCCTACATGGCCACAGTCCATATAAATCTAACAATATATTTGCTTCACAAAGCTAGAAACATCTTATGTTTTGAAATGGGAGGAATATGTCTATACAGTATATGCACAAAAAATGGGAGGAATACGTCTATATTTTGAAATGGGAGGAATAAGTCTATACAGGCTGATCTAAGAAAAAAAAAAGACAGGCTGATCGGTCGTGCAGCAGTCGTGCTCGCTCGCTCCCTGCTATCTTTGCTCGGATAAATAAATAGAATAATCGCCTCAAACCTTTTTTTTCTTATGGTAACAATTGCACTGTTTAGTTAGTCGTCCATACTCCATTGGATCTCTGTCACTACGCACGGGAGGGAAACCGAAGGACCGATACGTCGACGGCGACAATGGCGAGCCGAAAAGCTCTGTTCGGCGAGGCCGGAACAGCACGCACGTTGGCTTATCCTATCGTGTGACGTACTACCTTCATCTCGTGCAACAGTGTTGTATAACGAGGCGTACTTTCTCTTTCGCAGCTCCACCGATCGACGAGTGGTTTACACGTCCAAAAGTAAAAAGCCGCACGTAACCGTCTGAGCCGAACAGTCGATATCAGGCAGGCAAGACACGGTCGAGTTTTTTCACGAGAAGCTAAAGTATAGTATCCCGCCGATCTCAAAAACAGATATCTCATATTTCTGTAAGTTTAGATGTATCTAGATACGATTTAATACATAGATACGTCTAAATTTTGATAAGTTTCTGACGTCTATTTTAAAATAGAGGAAGTATAAAGGTGACCGAGCCATACAATATAAGTATTTTTTTTCCATGACGGCGTGTCTGTCCAAACGTGGAGTCCCAGCAATGAACATGCCTCACAAAACATCGTTAGCAATGGCCTTTTTTTGGTTCTTGCAATGGTGGAGCCTCGACGCCTCTTCCGGCGTTTGTCTTGGCGACGGCTGCTAGATTCGGTGGTTGCAGAAAAATCTAGGAGTCGTTTTGTATATCTTGAGCTCTTAGTTTTTTATCTGCAGTGTTTTCAGGACAATCATTTTATCTAGGTTTGTGTCTTAGTGTCCGCTTGGTGTAACTTGATTTTCAATTAATAAAATATATGGTTGCTCTAAAAAAAGCAATAGGAACGTGCCCTGGCCTGTCCAAAGTCCCGAAGGGATAAAGGAGGTTCCGGTGGTTAAAATCGTGCCTAGCCGGTCCTCTCAATTTTTATTTCGCGCCGGCGCGGTCTATTAATGTATCTGGTGTCCCCAGACGAAACCCAGCCTAAGGGGGGCTAGGGGCGCCGGATAGATGCATGTTGGTGGGAACGAGGGCACGAGAAAGCGCGGGAAATGACCGGTCTTCGTGGGACAACGCTATCAGCGGCCAGTGACCGGCCGGTCATCTTCTTCCTCGCCTTCCACGTCGTGTTAATGGACTGGCTCGTCGTGGCAGATTTGTAGTAACGGCAGGCGGCATGCAACGATGTGTCCCGTCAATGGTGTTAATGCCTCCACCGCTCACCTCCCCTCCCACCATATAAAACCCCACTTCGCTGTCGTTCCTTCCTCGAGCCAGTGGCAGAGAAAAACCCTCTCCCCCACCAAGCTCGCCGACCCACCATGGAGCGCTACGTCGGAGATGGCGCCGCCTCCAACGGCTTTGGGCGATGCTAGCTGCTCGTTGACGAGGCGCATGCGCTTTGGAACGCAAGGTACCCTGTCCCGTTGGACGTTCGATGTCTATTGGTTGGGTGCTCAGCGCCGGCAGCCTGCCCATGCCGCCTGTTCCTATGAAGATGGCGCGCACCGCGGCCATCTACGACCACTATTGGTCGTCCCTTACGTCGGAGGAGCGCAACGACCCGCAGCGGCACTCACACAACCGCCACACGTGGGCATCCTTCTTCACCCACCAGCGCGAGGACAGGATCGCCGCCTATGACACAACGGACCGCCACCGAAGAACAACAACAGCAAGGGGTGGTAGTGCTGGTGGAGTGCTCCTGAGGACCCTTGTCTGGGTCCTCGACCACATCGCCAATTGAAACAACCCGCAGTTGACGATGTCGCCACCACAACCATGCCAACACTAGATCCAGAGGTGGAGCGCACGCCGCTAGTAGCTATAGGGCTCTTCGTTGCGCTCCTCGTCATCGAGGTCGTCCTCTTCGCCGGCGAGGTACTCGTCGTACTCGATGCCCTCACCCCACTACTATGTGTCGCTCACGACCGTGAAGGACGAGTATGAGCACTCCACCGGCGGCATCGTCATCCGTGGCCGCCGCCAGTCTTCTCCTTCCCGCGGCCGCCTCCGCCTCGCTAGTCCCAAGTGCTAGTCCGAGGACTGGACACCGCCACTAGAGTACAAGGCGACTGCCCTCTAGCGCAAGATCGAGGATGACTTGGAAGAATTTTCGGGTCAGCGTGTGGCGGAGCGCGCGTCGTTCGAGGCAGTGATGTCGGATATGGAGGAGTTCGCAAACGCTTGGTCTACGACGGAGTACCGATGCGAGGAGGCCGAGCGTGCGCACTGCCTCGGCTACATCATCAACCTGTACGACAATGACGGCGGGGCCGGCCCCGTCGGAGTGGCGTAGGCACGGAGACGACGACGGCCAGAGGTGTAGCAGACGCCCACTGCGAAAGCAGGATCCCAATGATGACGCCGACAACATGGACTATGCGGCGACGATTTACTGCCACCCAGGACTCGGTCATGGCCGCCCGTAATTGTTTTTACATTTTTCATTGTTTTTTATATTATGTACAAATATCTACAAACTCAAATTATCTATGCTTTTTCTGTTTTTAACGAATTTTGATTATATTCAAATATTCAATTTTTTTATATGGGGCATGGATAGGAGCCAGCGCCCCCTCATACGACCAAAAATAAAGGCTGCGCCGGACGCTGTATGGGGGTGGAGATGCACTTAGGTGGGACACAATATAACGTTGTTTCGTACGTACGCTTCCGTGTTGCTGCCTCGTGCTTTGGCCCTTTCTATCTATCTATCTATCTCGACAGAGCTTCGGTGTTCTAAGATCATCTACACCGGGAGACCAAATAGTCCTAGTCTGTGCGTTTTTTCCAGCCGGACAACTGAACCAAAAAAACAGCCCCTAGCTGGGAGACCCAAGCAGACTATCTAAGCGCGATCCATCCATGCACCAAATTTGGTCCATCGATAGATGGAGCCGGACAGGCCAGGATAGTCGGGTTGTCCTCCCTTCCGCCACTCTCTGGCCCACAAGCCAGCCAACCAACCATTATTTTGACTCATGAGTGAGTCCACCAAAGAACAAAATGGGTCCTAATATTACCACTCGGGTAGGGGCGGACACCCTAATATTACCCAGGGCACGACCTAATAAACAAAATCGGACCGTTTAGATTGCCAATATGGTTTGTGTTGCTAGAGATGCCATAATTTCACGTCCAGAGCAGCATGAATCATGATCTTCTTCTGCAGAATAACACTATACTTAACCTACCCTCTCGTTAGGGTTTTACCTGCTCCGGCGGTGACTCCAAGCGCCCGGTGAGATTTCCTGATTCCGATTCAACTCCAATTCTTATCCGTATTCTACTCCATACATCTACTCTACCGTTCGAAGATCTCTACTTTGACCGCTTCCTCTCTCCTGTTCCCCGTGGCCAGCGCTCCCTGAACCCTAGTGTTTTGTGGCCACTTTGTCCATGGCGATTGAGGGCGGAAGCTCATATGAGAAGGACCCAGCGATTGATGTGGCAGCTGGGAAGGACCCAGCGATTGATGACCTTCTTGCGCATCTCGATCTACGGGACGATGAGCTGGATGAGGTGACTGATGTCTACGCACTTCTATTCGTGTAGACAGTTGTTGGGCTTCCAAGTGCAGAGGTTTGTAGAACAGCAGCAAGTTTTCCCTTAAGTGGATCACCCAAGGTTTATCGAACTCAGGGAGGAAGTGGTCAAAGGTATCCCCTCTCAAGCAATCCTGCAATGAACATACAAGAAGTCTCTTGTATCCCCAACACACCCAATACACTTGTCAGGTGTATAGGTGCACTAGTTTGGCGAAGAGATAGTGAAATACGAGTGGTATGAATAATTAGAAGTGGTAACAGTGGTAGAAGATAACTTGATGGTATGGAAGATACTAAAGGCAAACTGAAGTAAAGATGGAAGCAAGCAAACATGTAACAGATCTAGATGCAAACGGTGTATCAATGCTTAGAAACAAGGCCTAGGGATCATACTTTCACTAGTGAACACTCTCTCATAAATATATCCTTCTTTATGATACTACTCTTAACTACTCTCCGGTTGAACACTCTAATCGATGGTAGGGCTATAACAGCACTCCTCAAAGTCCATCTTTCCCATCTAGAAAACCCCATACTGACACCTTGAGTACTAGATGAGTCCAACAAACACCACAATTTCATAAAGACATCCAACTCCAAATATAACTCATAACAAGTATTTGTAATCTCTAGCCTAAGTGCCACCATGGTGTGCACGCTGTCACTTTCACACACATGGGGAGAGCAGAGATCTATTAAAGCACTTGAGTAGCAAGGTAGATCTATAGATTACAAGCTCATGATCTCAATAAGATCATGCATAGAGAGAGAGATGAACACATAGCTACCGGTAGAACCCTTAGCCTCGAGAGAGAACTACTCCCTCCTCATCATGGGAATCAGCAACGGTGATGGAGATGGTGGTGGAGATCTATGGAGATGGCTCCGGGGGCACTTCCCCATCCCGGCAGGGTGCCGGAACAGAGACTTTCTGTCCCCCGAATCTCCCCTTCGGTGGCGGCGGTGCTGTGGAACTTTTTGTGGATTTCTGATTGACGATCTAGGGTTTTGGTATCGGGAGGCTCTTATAGGCGAAGGTGGCAAGGTCGGTGGAGTGCCAGGGGGCCCACACCACCTGGTGGCGCGGGTAGGGCTAGCCCGCGCCTAGGGGGGTGTGGCCAGGCCCTGGCCCACCTCCATCTCGTATTCTGGCTCCATGAGTCTTCCGGTAAAATAGGAACTTTAGCTTTTGTCCCGTTCAATTCCGAGAATATTGGTTTTCTGACTTTCCTGGAACCAAAAACATCAGAAAACAGGCAACTGGCACTGTGGCTCTTGTTAATAGGTTAGTCCAAGAAATCATAAGAAAAGTACTCCAAAGTTGGAACAAAACACAAGAAAGTAGATAAAACCAAGCATGGAACATCAAAAATTATAGATACATTTGCAATGTATCAACATCCCCAAGCTTAACTCCTGCTCGTCCTCGAGTAGGTAAGTGATAAAAAGAAAGAATAATAATTGAGGTGACATGCACCATCAAAGACTTGATCAAAGTATTTGTAAAACATTCAAAGCTGGGATCATAGTACTTCAACCATAACATGAAAGACAAAGTTCTAGCAATAAGACAAAGAAACTATGATGCAACATGAAAAGGCACAAACAAAAGATTCATGAATAACAATGCTTTGCAAGACGTTTGTTTGTTTCACATAAAGAAAACACAGCATAATAGTATTTAGCTTGTCCCTCAATAGAGTAGCAAATATAAATGCATAGGACACCTTCAAAGTTCATAAGAGTGACTAGATACAATAGTTTAAAACAAGCAATATCAAAGTATGCATCAATCACCTAGTCTTGGGACAATGCACATATAACTAAGAATGGCCACTATGCTCTCAAAGTAGGTGCATAAAGATAGAAGGTGGAGACTCAATATAATGGTGGAAGAAAAACCTTTTGTAAAAGGAAGTAGGGATTCAAGTCTCATAAAGAGCTTCCAAAAATTATGGTAATTATAGCTTTCAGCTCTCATTGCCCCTATCATAAGCATCTTGAAGGTGATTAAGGTTAAAGTGACACAACTAAGAGGATATGCTTGACAAGTTATAAACCGAAATCTCATGCCCCTTACTTACGAAGACCGATCCTCATGCTACTCAACTTTAGTCACGAGTAAGCTCTTGTCATTGTAAGTATATGTGTATCATTAAGAACCGCCAACGGGGTACCCCTTGCACATGATACGGGAGCTTTCCCATAATCAAAATGACAAGGCAAGCAGACAATGAGCATCTCAGCGATCTTTTTATTCGCTATTTGCATAGGTTTTTATTGAGGATGCTTCATAGAGTGCTCATTATGGTGATGCTGCAAGTTTCCACCATGATTAGGCATGGCTTAGGCTAGCGTCCCAGGCGTTTCTCTAACACACATACAAACTCCATGATCTTACAAGTTCTACTTTTATTTCACACCGTCGGGATCCGTAAGCAAAGAACATGATATCAACGGGGTACAAAGTACAAGTGCAATGTTGAAAGCGTTCCCCATGAAACATGGTTCTGCTAATTTCAACTTATAAAGCGCAAGCATATATGCAACAAAGAAGGACCCAATGGTTCAAGTTTATTAGAGGCAATAAAGTAAAGTGTGCCATCAAGTTCGTGAGAGTTTTAATCACTAGTTTTCTCATAACAAGTGGAAGGTAAACAAAAGCATGAATATACTTGGAATATCATATGCTAGTAGGTAGGTATGGTGGACTCTTTGGAATAACTTGGTTTAGGGAGTTGGATGCATGAGTGGAACTCATACTTGGTTGTGGAGGCTAGCAAAAGACTGGGAGCGACAAACTAAGAGAGCAATAATGGCCATAATCATGCAGAGCGACAAAACATCATTGATCAAAGCATAAAGTAATACTACAAGTTGAAAACTAAAGGATCATAAAGGCTATGGTGACTTGAGATAGTCATAACATGGTGTGAGCATGTGCCAAGTCAACCCAAATAAAGCATCAAAGGAGAATACCACTATACTATGCTTTAATATGCTAAAACAACGCATGATTCATCCAAGGCACATTAAGAAATCTCAATTGTTTATAACAAGTCATGCTACATCAAAGAATACTAAGAAAAATGCTAAAACAATATCAAGCATGGCATGACAAAGCATAGGCCACAGTCAAAAACGAGCTCTTTTTACCACATAAGTTTGAACTTTCCTACTCTTTTCCAAACCAAACCAAACTATTTGAAAACCAATGTATGAAAGAGGGGGTCCAACAAATTTATTCAGAAAACTAAGAAAACAAAAGCAAAAGAAAAACCAAAACAAAAATGAAAAAGAAGACGCTCCAAGAGAAACACAACTGTGCATGAAACAATAAAAATGAAGCGTTTGGAAGAAACCTGGGATTTTTATTGATGAACAAGGGGATGCCTTGGGCATCCCCAAGCTTTGACGCTTGTACTTCCTGGATATTTCTTGGGGTGACACGCATGGCATCCCTAAGCGTGAGCTTTAGTCCATCCTTCATCTCATTACTCATTCCTTCCATACACCTGAAATTTTTCCTTCACACAAAACTTCACACAATCTCATTAGCAACATTAGTGCACTTAAGATAAATAAGTCTCAAGGTTCAGTTCTAACACCAAATAAACTTCAATTAGAACACTAGCTACTGTAGCACTTACCTCAAAAATCTCAATTTCCCAAAAGAACTCAAGAAGGAACTAACAAGAAGCAAATGCAGAAAATGGCAGAAATCTGTCAAAACAGACCAGCAGATAAAGACGAATTTTTTCGAAGACCTTCTGTTGCTCAAATCAAAAAGTGTCGAACTAACGAAAGGTAGATAACAACCTGGAGCAGAAACACAAAAAATGACAGCTCGAGCCGACAGACAGAGCTCTCTCTCGAATATTTACGGTGAAGCACAAAAATCTGTTTCGGGACAGCAACTTTCCCAATCATTACTTCACTCTCATTAGAGGTTACTCTTGGCACAAAGAGCAAATAAAAAGGATAAGGAGCGGTTATTAAAGAAGTAATAACTTCTAAGACTCATCTAAAACTTTTGGGTTATCTCCCAATAAGTACTTTTCGTTAACGCCTTTAAGTTAGGCATGATAGTTTGAGAAGATGCTCACATAAGAAATATGAATTGAAGTAAATGGGAGCATCAAGAAGCAAATTCAAAGCACATTTAAGTCTAACCCACTTCCTATGCATAGGAATTTTGTAAAGAAACAAATCATGAAAGCAAAAAGTACCAAGCATAGTAAGCAAAACAAGTGCAACTTCAAAATTTTCAACATAAAGAAGGAAAATTTAATATTATTGAGATACATAAGACCATGTTTCCCTCTCTCATAATAACTTTCAGTAGCATCATGAATAAAAGTAACAATATAACTATCACATGAAACATTCTTATCATGATCCACATGCATAAAAGAATTAATACTCTGCACATAAACATAGTCATTCTTATTGATTGTAGTGGGAGCAAATTCAACATAATAGCTATCATTATTATTCTCATCACCATAATCATCAAATATATGAGGCATATTGTAACCATAATTAATTTCTTCCTCAATAGTAGGTGGACTGAAAATATCATATTCATCATTGCAATCATCATATATTGGAGGTGTAGTATCATCATAAGCAATAGAATAATTATCTTCCAAAGTGTGTTCATTTGTAAACATATCATCATTGAAAGGATCATGGATAGCACTAATAGTACAACAATTATTAATATCATCATTTTCAGAATTGGTACCAAAGAGATTTTCAATATCAAAAGAAGTGTGCTTTTCCCAATCATGATCACTACTATGGGTAACAGGCATAGGAACATCATCGAGTTCAGACTCATCAAAAACTATAATAGGAGCTACATGCTTAGGGGAAAATACCGTTTCCTCCCTCCTTTTACTCCTCCTTTTCTTCTTTATCTTCTTCTCTTTAGGAGGGAGAGGCTTGAAAGGAAGCTTCTCCATATACCCTGGTTCATTGTTAGAGACAATAGAAGAAACTTTGGAGGATTCCTTCTTTTCATTAATAAGATCAAAACACATATTAGTCCTATCATATTTTGGTAAAATCTCATCTTCTATAATATTTTGTATGTAAGTATTTGTGTGACAATTATCAACACAATAAAGATGACAACCATGCAGGACACTATTCATATCAAAAGCACCCATATCTACCAAAGAGGTTTTTCTTGATAACTCTTCACACCCCAAAAATAATGTAAGTTCATCATGCTGATTAGGAGTGATCATGTCATCACAATACAAACTTGCAGTACTCATTGGATTGGAAGGGCTATTATTATGGCCTGAGCATTGGAAATTGAAATGACCCACTTCAAAGCAAAGTTCACAAATAAAAGGATAGAGGGCACAAACTTTTTTACCAAGATCATTTAGAGCCCTATACCACATTCTAGTTTTTTCATTCATGTGGGTGATACAATATTCTTCTTCAACTTGATTACTCTCACAAGGTCTATGTATCCCACAAAAATTAACATGCTTATAAGAAATAGTGCTTTTAGAGGTTTGAGCATGTTTATTGCTATCATTAACAACAATTTCATTTTCCATGCAAGTGTCTTTAAAAGGCTCATGATACATGTCCCACTTTTATTTAGGAGCATTAATATGAGAAGCAAAGGTTTTAAAACTATCAGTAAGAATTTGAGGATCAAGACCATATTTAGCACTAAGCTCTTGAAAATCAGCAGTTCCAGCAAAAGACTTAATGCAATCATACTCATAGTTTATACCTGGTTCTTTACCTTTGTTGATATCCCAATCTTCGGTATTGCTTTGAATTGTTTCAAGAAGATCCCACTTAGCTTTGACCTCCTTACTTGTGAAGGATCCCTCTAAACAAGTATCTAGATAGTCCTTGTAATGTCCTGAAAGCCTTGCATAGAAATTATTAATAACAATATTAAGGGGGAGCTCATGAATGGGACATTTGAGCATTAATGACTTCAATCTCCCCCATGCTTGGGCAATACTTTCTCCATCATGAGGATGAAAATTATAAATATAATTCCTATCTTTATGAATTTCATGAGGAGGATAAAATTTAGAGTAAAAGAGAGATTCAAGTTCCTTCCACTCCAAATGATGAGGATCATCTAGTAGCTCATACCACTCCCTTGCTTTTCCCTTAAGTGATAAAGAGAATAGCTTCCTCTTAACTTGGTTCATTGAAATACCTGCACACTTAAACAACCCGCATAATTCATGTATAAAGAGTAAATGATCACCAGGATGGACAGTTCCATCTCCAAAATAAGAGTTGTTCATAACACGTTCAACAATTTTTATAGGTACTTTAAAAGGGATGCTTTCAATATGTGGATTTAAAATATCACAAGTAGCATTACAATTACCACATATGGGAGATAAAGTGTCATCAGAGAAAATTTTCTTCCTTAAAACTGGGGAACTAAAGAGATCATTTTCATAAGAACCAACTTCCCCAAGCTTAGACGTTTTCATAGCATTAGTAACAAAGGTGTTCAAAAGATTCATACTAATAACATTGCTATTAGCATGCAAAGAAAGTTCCATGGGTTTTTTAATTTTCTCTTCAGACAATTCAAGTTCTAACTTAGGAAAAATACTAAAAAGCTCTCTAATTTTGTTGTTGTTTTCCATTAAGCCTAACTAGTGAAAACAAGAAACAAAAAGACAAAAATGCAGAATCTAAAGGAAATAACTTTGAGTACTCACGCCGGAGGATGTGAGTACCTTTTACCTTACCTCCCCGGCAACGGCACCAGAAAATAGGCGTTTGCCGTGGGAGGTTCTTCTTCTTTAATCCTCCGGTGTGAATACCTTTTACCTTACCTCCCCGGCAACGGCGCCAGAAAATAGCTTGATGTCTACGCACTTCTATTCTTGTAGACCGTTGTTGGGCCTCCAAGTGTAGAGGTTTGTAGAACAGCAGCAAGTTTTCCCTTAAGTGGATCACCCAAGGTTTATCGAACTCAGGGAGGAAGTGGTCAAAGGTATCCCCTCTCAAGCAATCCTGCAATCAACATACAAGAAGTCTCTTGTGTCCCCAACACACCCAATACACTTGTCAGGTGTATAGGTGCACTAGTTCGGCGAAGAGATAGTGAAATACGAGTGGTATGGATAATTATAAGTGGTAACGGTGGTAGAAGATAACTTGATGGTGTGGAAGATACTAAAGGCAAACTGAAGTAAAGATGGAAGCAAGCAAACATGTAACAGATCTAGATGCAAACGGTGTATCAATGCTTAGAAACAAGGCCTAGGGATCATACTTTCACTAGTGAACACTCTCTCATAAATATATCCTTCTTTATGATACTACTCTTAACTACTCTCCGGTTGAACACTCTAATCGATGGTAGGGCTATAACAGCACTCCTCAAAGTCCATCTTTCCCATCTAGAAAACCCCACACTGTCACCTTGAGTACTAGATGAGTCCAACAAACACCACAATTTTATAAAGACATCCAACTCCAAATATAACTCATAACAAGTATTTGTAATCTCTTGCCTAAGTGCCACCATGGTGTGCACGCTGTCACTTTCACACACATGGGGAGAGCAGAGATCTATTAAAGCACTTGAGTAGCAAGGTAGATCTATAGATTACAAGCTCATGATCTCAATATGATCATGCATAGAGAGAGAGATGAACACATAGCTACCGGTAGAACCCTTAGCCTCAAGAGAGAACTACTCCCTCCTCATCATGGGAATCAGCAACGGTGATGGAGATGGTGGTGGAGATCGATGGAGATGGCTCCGGAGGCACTTCCCCATCCCGGCAGGGTGCCGGAACAGAGACTTTCTGTCCCTCAAATCTCCCCTTCGGTGGCGGCGGTGCTGTGGAACTTTTTGTGGATTTCTGATTGACGATCTAGGGTTTTGGTATCGGGAAGCTCTTATAGGCGAAGGAGCCAAGGTCGGTGGAGTGTCAGGGGGCCCATGATACGTCCAAAACGTATCTACTTTCCCGAACACTTTTGTTGTTGTTTCTCCTCTATACTTGTGTGATTTGGATGCAACTAATGCGCACTAACGCTGTTTTCAGCAGAATTGCCTTGGTGTCTACTTTTTGTGCAGAAAATCAACTATTAGGAAAAATCCCGGAAAATATGCCAAAAATCCTATTTCACCCGAAGACTCCAGGAGCCAGAATACGAGACGGAGAGGAGCCCTGGGGTGGCCACACCACCTGGTGGCGCGGGCCAGGCTAGGTCGCGCCAGGGGGTGGTGTGGGCCCCCCAGGCACCCCCTCGTCCTCTCCCTTCGCCTATAAGGAGCCTTCTGACCTAAAAACTTCGGGGGGTTCGACGATTTTCCAGAAGGAGGTCCGCTCCGCCGCCACCACCAGATTCCATGAAACAGCACCAGAAACTCCGTTCTGGCACCCTGCCGGGACGGGGAATTGGAGATCATCGCCATCATCATCACCATCGCTTCTCCATCGACCATCCATGTTTCCCCCATCTATGAGTGAGTAATCCCCCACTTTAGGCTATGGGGATGGTAGGGATTGGATGAGATCGTTCATGTAATGGCATCAGATTGTTAGGGCATAGTGCCTAGTATCTTTTATTAGTGTTTTATGAATTTGTTGCGACTTGTTGTGCTTAATGCTGTCACTAGGGCCCGAGTGCCATGATTTCAGATCTGAACTTATTATTGATTCATCATGATAGTATTGTTTTGGGTCTTATCTACAAGTTGTATACACACGTCGTTGTCCGGAACCTATGGTCCCGAAGTGACGGAAAGCGGGGTAGCCGGAAGGGAAAGGCTTCGATGTGAGGATCACATGTGTTCACGGAGTGTTAATGCTTTGCTCCGGTGCTCTATTAAAAGGAGCACCTTAATTTCCAGTAGTTCCCTAGAGGCCCCGCTGCAAACGGGCTGGCAGGACAAAAGATGTTGTGCAAGTTCTCACTGCGAGCACGTATGACTATATATGGAACACATGCCTTGGATTGTCTAGTACTTGGGTGATTTATCTTATTTATCTACAATTGTCCTATGTTCTGATTGCTATGTGAATTGTCTTGTCCATGCAACGCTCGTCCATCCATCCCTATGCCTACTGCACTCGAATCCCACTGTTTACTTCTTTTGTTACTACTGTCTTTGCTTTGCTACTACTGTTACTTTACTATTCCTACTACAATACTGTTGCTACTGATAAACTGTTGTGAGCAAGATTGTTTCCAGGTGCAGCTGAATTGACAACTCAGTTGTTAAGGCTAATAAGTATTCTTTGGCTCCCCTTGTGTCGAATCAATAAATTGGGTTTCACTTCCCTCGAAAATACTGCGATACACCCCCTATACTTGTGGGTCATCAAGACTATTTTCTGGCGCCGTTGCCGGGGAGCATAGCTTTATTTATCAAGTTCACTTGGATTCTCTATTGTTCGCTGCTTTCCATCCATCATGGGTAAGTCTCGTGATGGCAAGGTTCCTATTTTATCATCCACTACAAGAAGAGGTACAGTTTTGAACACCTCTACCGCTCTTGATTCACCGTCTGTTCTGAGTAAGTTCCTTACACCACCACATACACATGCTACACACACTCCTACTACTGCTGAATCTGAAACTTCTGATGCTTATGATGCTGCTTCTACTGTGCTTGATAAGAGTGGTTCATTAGGTCCTTTCCTAGATGCTATGATTGCTAGAACTATAGTTGGAAATACTGAAACTCCTAATGAACACACTGCTACACCTGTTAGCTCACCTGAGTCTAGTGAGAGTTATGATGCTGAAGACGATTATGTTGAGATGACTAATGAGTTTATTGAAGAATGTGTGAACACCCATGATAGGAGCGCTGCTAAGAATCTCCTTGAGAGGCGTACTATTAGACCCAAATTATCTCCTGCTGCTAAGTTTGCTGCTTCTCCTGTAAACATTATAGATGAAGATTATGATTTCTCTCTCGATCTATACTACATAGCTATTGTCGAGAAAGAACCTTTTGGTGGGACAAAGAATGAAAGTGCGGTAGCACATATGAATGAACTTTCTACCATGAGTGGCTTGATTTCTGATGATATTAAAATGCGTACTTACTTTGTTGCTAAGATTTTCCCTTTTTCACTGAAAGGAGAAGCTAAAACTTGGTTTGGTAATTTACCTCCTGGATCTATTGATAGCCCTGAGTGCTTGTTTAATACTTTCCTGCAGAAATATTTTCCTCCTAGTGCTAGACATGCTGTTTTGCAGGAACTTTTTGATTTTAAACAGGGAGAAAAAGAGGTATTGCCCGAATCTTGGGCAAGGTTTTGTGCTTTGATTCATGCACAGGCTGGAAGTCCATTACCTAAGAATGAACTACTTGATATATTTTATAATGGACTAACCGAAGAATCTAGGACATACCTAGATAGTTGTGCTGATTGTGTTTTCAGGAATAGGACTCCTAAGGAAGCTGAGGAATTAATGGCTAAAATAAGCAAGAATTATGAAGATTGGACTCCTCCTAAACAAGCTATTCCTGAAGTAATTGTACTTGAACCATCTATTTCGGTGCCTATTTCAACATCAAAGAAGAGGGGAGTTATTGAATTAAATGATGAAGTGATGAAGGAAGCTAAGAAATGTCTTAAGGAGAAGGGAATTAAAGCTGCAGATGTCAAGAATTTACCTCCTATAGAAGAATTATGTAAGCCTATTCCCTATTCACCCACTATTGAGGTACACTCTCTCCAACACTTTAATGAAGGTGATATCCCTTACTTGAAACCTCCTGATCAATGCTTAGAAGAATTTGATATCTTTATTGTTAAGCAAGATAACTTTAATAAAAGGGTGCAAAATCATCTAATGGAAAACACTAGAGCTATCGTTGAGTTGAAAGATATTGTGGAAAGAACCTCTAATGATGTTAAAATGATTGTTAAACACTTTCAAATTGTTCAAACTCAAATAGATCAACTCGTTAAAGTGCAAAACGACTTGCTAGTTAATGCTGCTAAAGAAAAACATGCTTATGAAATTAGAACTAGAAGTGGTGCTGCTACCCAGGATCCTCTATATCCTGAGGGGCATCCCAAAAGAATTGAGCAGGATTCTCAACGAGCTGAAAATAGTGGTTCTACTCGTAAGAAACATAAAACTTTTGTAGAACCCTCTGAACCTGCTATAGATCCTAATAGTATATCTATCTCTGATGCTGAAACTGAAAGTGGTAATGAAGAAAATGAAGTTCCTAATGAAGAAAAAGTTGAAGAAGAACCTGAAAACCACACTAAGACTACTAAATACACCAAAGAAGATTTTATTGCTAAGAAACATGGTAGTGAAAGAGAACCTTGGGTCCAAAAACCTATGCCTTTCCCTAATAAGAAACACAAGACCCTGATAAGAAACACAAGTCAAAGGAAGATGAACACTATAATAAGTTTTGTGAGTGGATGAAGCCTTTATTCTTGCAAATTCCTTTGACTGATGCTATTAAATTGCCTCCTTACTCAAAGTATATGAAGGACATTGTCTCGAATAAAAGGAAGATCCCTAATGAAGAAATTTCTACTTTGCTTGCTAATTATTCCTTTAATGGTAAGGTTCCTAAGAAATTTGGAGACCCTGGGATTCCAACTATCCCTTGCTCTATTAAGAATAGTTATGTTAGAACTGCTTTGTGTGATTTGGGAGCTGGAGTTAGTGTTTTGCCTTTCTCTCTCTATAAGAGGCTTTAGCTTGAAAAATTGATACCAACTGATATATCTTTGTAAATGGCTGATAAGTCTTCCACTATTCATGTGGGTATATGTGAGGACGTACCTGTCCAGGTGGCTTATAATTGCTTGATATTAACTGATTTTGTTGTGCTTGAAATGCCTGAAGATGATAATATGTCTATTATTCTTGGGAGACCATTTCTTAATACTGCAGGAGCTGTTATTAATTGTAATCAAGGAAAGGTGACCTTCAGTGTTAATGACAAGGAACATACTGTCTATTTACCCAAGAAGATTGAAAGGACTTATGGTTTAAATTCAATTGAACATGTTGAAGGCATTCAAGTTGGAGAAATATATTGTCCCATACCAAAAGAAAAATTTGAAACTATTATGATTGGGACCATTGCTATCAAGGTTGAGGTAACATAATCATTAGTGGAATACAAAGTTTTGTCTCATATGCAATTATTTTGGTAGCAAGACTTGATCAACCTTGCTAACAAAAGGATTCCATTGAACAAAACAATGTTTTCATTATGATTATCCCCGTTTATTTCTATCCTTTGCATTTTAGTTTTTGCTTTTGTTTAGTTTTCTTTGTGTTGTTAGTTGCTTGCATGCTAGAACTTCTGTAGTTCTAGCCTTGTTTTTGTCCTTGCATCATGTTTCCAAAAATAAAAAAATATGTCTGTCAGAAAAATTATTCTTCTATTTCTGAAAAATGCCCAAACATAAAGTGTCTCGAAAAAATCCAGAAAATTCAAATTAAATTTTTACGTGAAAAAAGGGGCAGAGGAGTACCTGGTAGGTACCAGGGGGCCCACCAGGCAGGCACACCACATGGTGGCACGGCCAGGCCTGGGTGGCACCATGCCCTGGTGTGGGCCACCCCTGCCCCCCCCCCCCACTACCTCTCTCTCCTGCCACTTTCTTCTCTCTCCCGAGTAAGCTCCAATTCATAGCTCGAAATCGTGTTCTCTCTGTGCTTGCCCTCGATTTCTTCAATCTCTTTGCTTAGCCCATCTTTCTTGCTGAAATTTGGAGCAATTGTTCCTTGGTATGTGACTCCTCCCCTTGTCCAAGTAGATTTGTGTTTAGTGGATTGTATGTTGAGTATTTTGCTGCTGTAGGTGACTGGTTTTGAGGGCTTTTAAGCTTGTTTGATGCTTAGAGATATAGTTTTGATGTATGTTTAGGCCTCTTGCTAGTCCCTGTGAGTAGAATCCTTCATTATATTTGCTTTGCAATCACTTGTTTAATAGGTGTTTAAATTTCAGAATACCAAGCATGAACAACCACACTTTTGGAGAGATGTTTGAGAGTGATGCACCTAGGAGGTCAAGGCTCTCAAGAACAGCCTCTCAAGCTAGGCCATCATATAATGAAGACCTCATTACATCACGTATTGGCAGCGAAAGAGATGATGGAGATGCTCACCCATCCTCTTTCCCTTGTTTTACTTTCTTGCAAGCTGCAGGTATTCTTGATGATTTCTTGCTACTGATTGAGAGAGTTGGCTTGACCTCTTATATGCAAGATGAGAGTGCACAATACGCTCTGCTCACCAAAACTTTTGTTGAGAGTTTCTCATTTGCTAACACATCCTATCATTTTACTGTCTCATTTAAAATCTATGATATGCCCTTCACCATGCCTTTGGAGAGATTTTGCAGTATTGTAGGTGTGCGTATGACAGGGACCGTGAAGAAAATTCAAGGGCGGCCCGCTGATTTGTTGGAGCTTTACCGAGGGGTGACCAATGATGATGACCGCGTGGCGCAGCGCGGAAAGATAAGAAATATCCAACTCCCTGCTCTTAGATACTTTGCATACTACCTTGCCACTAGTGTATTGGGTAGGGAGAACACTAGTAATATCTCCAACTATCACTTAGCTTTCCTTGCTGCTGCGCTCAACAATGATACTCGGTAAAATCTTGGCTCTCTTATTGCTCGCCGCCTAGCTGCTAGGGGGCCTATCTATGGGGGCATCATTGCCTCGCGTGTAGTCAATGCATTAGATCTTTTAGTGGCTCCCGATGATGTTATGTTAGCACCACAGAGGCTCGACCTTGTTGCCATGAAGACTCATCACTTTGTCACTGCTACCTCTGATTTGAACAATCTAGTATATAGGATGCTTTTCACTGACGGGGATGAAAGGGAGAGTCTTCATATCCGCAGCCCGCTTATGATTGGGGAGCTTCTTCTTCCTCTCATGGGCCCGGTTACGACCATTCTTACCAAGATCCGCCTGCTTGGAACCCATATCCTTACATGGATTGATACCCACTTAGGCAAAAAGCCTAAGCTTGGGGGGAGGTACGCCAACACTGCACTCATCTCCATATCATGTTGCGTCGGTTCTTTGTATATTCATGTTTTCGTTCTCTTTCTAGTTTTCGTTCTTCTTTGCTTTTGCTTTCTAAAAACACAAAAATACCAAAAAAATTTTTGTTGTTTCTCTTTGGTTTGCTTCTTCTTTTTGCTTTGGTTTGCCTTTTCCTTTTTGCTTTGTTTGAACTATTTGAAAAACCCAAAAAGATTTTGCTTTGCTTGTTTTTTCTCTTTTGGTTCTTGTTTAAAAATCGAAAACACCAAAAATATTTGTCGTTTTTCTTTGGTTTTTGCGAGTTGGCTACAGGGTTCGGCAGTTCTCAGTGGAATATTGGTTTCATATTATTATTCAAGCCACACAAGTGAAGAGCAATAATGAGGATCAATGACAACTTGAGGCGTGGTAAGAGGCTGGTAACGAACTCTATTTTTCTTCATTTTTGTACATATACTCATCATTGTAAGCTTGCTTAGTCCGTTCATGTAGAGTGTATGTTTTCTTTGGATACCTAGTAGTTCTTACTTTCTTGTGATTAGCTCCAGCTCGCTAATAGTTTGTAGCATGTCTCATGAATGTTTGCTTGCATTACTCTATTCATAAATTGGTATGACACTGTGGTATCCTCCTCTGAATGTTTCATTTGATCGACTTGGCACATGCTCACGCATGCACATGACTGTAATAATCAGTTAAGCCTTGATGAATTATTTTGCCTTGAGGATCTTGAATCATTTTCATGCCATGAGTAGTCTTGTTTTGTTGTAAGCATGATAATGACAGCTATTGCTCTCTCGTTTGTCGCTCCCTTACTATTGCTAGCCTTCATTTCTACTGAGTGTTTTACTCATGTTTCCAACTCCCTAAACCAAATATTTCCAAAGTGTCCACCATACCTACCCATTAGCATCACTTGCTACTTCCGTGCATATTCAATATGCCTTGTTTTCTTCTGAATAAAATGTTTGCTTGTTATGAGAAAGTTAGTTAGTAAAGCTCTCACGAACTTGATGGCACACTTTATTTTTTGCACTTAATAAACCTGAACCATTGCGTCCTTCTTTGTTGTGCATATGCTTGCGCTTTATGAGTTGAAGTTAGCAGAACCATGTATATGGGGACCGCTTTCAGCGCTTCATAGGTACTTTGTACTTAGGTATCATGTTCTTTTGCTTATGGATCCCGGCGGTGTGAAATAAAAGTGGAACTTGTAAGATCATGGAGTTTGTATGTATGTAGAGAAACGCCTGGGCCGCTAGCCTAAGCCATGCCTAATCATGGTGGAAACTTGCAGCATAACCATAATGAGCATTCTATAAAGCATCCTCAATAAAAATCTATGCACATAGTAAATAAAAAGATCGCTGAGATGCTCATTGTCTGCTTGCCTTGTATTTTGATTATGGGATAGCTCCCGTGTCATGTGCAAGGGATACCCCGTTGGCGGTTCTCTATGATACGTATATACTTACAATGGCAAGAGCTTACTTGTGACTAAAGTTGAGTAGCATGAGGATCGGTCTTCGTAAGTAAGGGGCATGAGACTTCAATTTATAACTTGTCAAGCATATCCTCTTAGTTGTGTCACTTTCACCTTAACCACATTAAAGATGCTTATGATAGGGCAATGAGAGCTCAAAGCTAACGAGTACCATACTTTCAGCATTTGGAAGCCTTTCAAAATTATTCAAAACCTTTTTTCTTCTACTTGTTGAGTCTCCACATATTCTTTGAGCACCTTCTTGAGAGCATTAGTTGTCATTTTTTGTGTTTGTTCCATTACTTTATTATTTGTGTTATGACTTTGATGCTTGTATCTTTGATATCTTTACTTCTAGTCATCACTTGAACTTCAGAGGTGCCTTGACATTCATAATCCAAGGCAAGCGAAATACCACTCTATCATACCTTTCTATGAGCATTGTAAAATGTTGCTTATGTTTGTGCTTCGTGCTACTTATTATTCTTGAGTTGGAATCTCTTCATAGCTTGCAATGAATATTAAGTAGACTCAGTTGCATACTCTTTATTATGAATTGTCTAAGTAGTTGATCACATTGTTGAGATTATTTACATCATATGAAGCAAATGTGTTCGTGAAAGTTCTTTTATCGCACTCAGTTTTCAACTGAATTGCTTGAGGACAAGCAATAAGCTAAGCTTGGGGGAGTTGATACGTCCAAAACGTATCTACTTTCCTGGACACTTTTGCTATTGTTTCTCCTCTATACTTGTGTGATTTGGATGCAACTAATGCGAACTAACGCTGTTTTCAGCAGAATTACCTTGGTGTCTACTTTTTGTGCAGAAAATCAACTATCAGGAAAAATCCCGGAAAATATGCCAAAAATCCTATTTCACCCGAAGACTCCAGGAGCCAGAATACGAGACGGAGAGGAGCCCTGGGGTGGCCACACCACCTGGTGACGCGGGCCAGGCCAGGCCATGCCACAGGGTGGTGTGGGCCCCCAGGCACCCCCTCGGCCTCTCTCTTCGCCTATAAGGAGCCTTCTGATGTAAAAACTTCGGGGGGTTTGACGATTTTCCAGAAGGAGTTCCGCTCCGCCGCCGCCACCAGATTCCACGAAACAGCACCAGAAACTCTATTCTGGCACCCTACCGGGACGGGGAATTGGAGATCATCGCCATCATCATCACCATCGCTTCTCCATCGACCATCCATGTTTTCCCCATCTATGAGTGAGTAATCCTCCGCTGTAGGCTATGGGGATGGTAGGGATTGGATGAGATCATTCATATAATGGCATCAGATTGTTAGGGCATAGTGCCTAGTATCTTTTATTAGTGCTTTATGACTTTGTTGCGACTTGTTGTGCTTAATGCTTGTCACTAGGGCCCGAGTGCCATGATTTCAGATCTGAACTTATTATTGATTCATCATATGATAGTATTGTTTTGGGTCTTATCTACAAGTTGTATACACACGTCGTTGTCCGGAACCTATGGTCCCGAAGTGGCAGAAATCGGGGTAGCCGGAAGGGAAAGGCTTTGATGTGAGGATCACATGTGTTCACGGAGTGTTAATGCTTTGCTCCGGTGCTCTATTAAAAGGAGCACCTTAATTGCCAGTAGTTCCCTAGAGGCCCCGCTGCAAACAGGCTGGCAGGACAAAAGATGTTGTGCAAGTTCTCATTGCAAGCACGTATGACTATATATGGAACACATGCCTAGGATTGTCTAGTACTTGGGTGCTTTATCTTATTTATCTACAATTGCCCTATGTTCTGATTGCTATGTGAATTGTCTTATCCATGCAACGCCCGTCCATCCATCCCTATGCCTACCGCACTCGAATCCCACTGTTTACTGCTTTTGTTACTACTGTCTTTGCTTTGCTACTACTGTTACTTTACTATTCCTAGTACAAAACTGTTGCTACTGATAAACTGCCGTGAGCAAGATTGTTTCCAGGTGTAGCTGAATTGATAACTCAGTTGTTAAGGCTGATAAGTATTCTTTGGCTCCCCTTGTGTCGAATCAATAAATTGGGTTTCACTTCCCTCGAAAATACTGCGATACACCCCCTATACTTGTGGGTCATCAGCCCACACCACCTGGTGGTGCGGGTAGGGCTAGCCCGCGCCTGGGGGGGGGGATGGTGGCCAGGCCTTGGCCCCCCTCCGTCTCGTATTCTGGCTCCGTGAGTCTTCCGGTAAAATAGGAACTTTGGCTTTTGTCCCGTCCAATTCCGATAATATTGATTTTCTGACTTTCCTGGAACCAAAAACAGCAGAAAACAGGCAACTGGCACTGTGGCTCTTGTTAATAGGTTAGTCCAAGAAATCATAAGAAAAGTACTCCAAAGTTGGAACAAAACACAAGAAAGTAGATAAAACCAAGCATGGAACATCAAAAATTATAGATACATTTGCAATGTATCAGTGACTATTGGTGTAGAGGAAGCAATGGAACTCCAGAAGGCGGTGTGTTGGCTAGCGATCTCCAGAGTGCACACCACAAGAAATTTTAGTGCGGAGGCACTCTTTGGGAAGATGAAGGCGATTTGGAACTTATCTAGAGAACCGATTTGCAGGGAGGCCGGAGAGAATCTATTCGTGTTCTAGATGCACTGCTTAGGGGATTGGAAGAGGGTTGTTCATCAAGGTCCCTGGACTTTCTGGTGCTGGGCTGTCCTCATGGAGGACTATGAAGGCAAGGAGGACCCAGAGAAGATCTCCTTTGGCGTCCTGTATGTCTGGGCACAAATTAACGGAATCCCTGAACTAAACAGAAAGACATGGGTTGCCGATGATCTGGCTCGAAAGATTGGCAAGAAGAAAGAGGTGCAAATATCACCAAAGCTGTTCTTTGAGGGGAACTACGTCCACATCCATGTGATGATTGATGTTCTTAACAAGCTGAAACGAGTTGTGCCTCTAAATGTCGAAGGAGAGGGGAAGAAGTGGTTGTTCGTCAAGTATGGCAAGGTGCCTTTTTTTTCTGTAAACATTGCGGTCTTATTGGCCACAATCATGAGGAGTACGGCGACCATGTCTGGTCAGCCAAAGAGTTACAATATGTCGAATTCATGCTCGACGCGCGTTGTGCAATCTAGCCTACTGCCGAGTCGAGAGCCTTCACTTCTCGCGGGCGCGGTGGATGGTCTGGGAGGGGTGCTGCAAATGCTCACCCGCGCAAGCGGTATTCAGCTGAAGCGGCACTGGATGTTGATGATGAGGATGCCCCGAAGGATTCAGCTTCGAGCCCGGTTAAACATATTCCTATGGAGGAGGGTGATGAGGGGCATGAATCTTTGGGTGCAAAGATGACCATTGTCTTCGATATGAAGGAACCAGATTGCGGAGGGGATAATGGGCTCCCTGCTACGAATACCCTCGAGGTCCCCCCACCTCCCCCGGCGTATACTGATCCCCGTGATCACTCAAAACTAAGAAGGACCGAGAACACAAATGAATTGGCAACAGCAGCGGCCTCCCGCACGGAGGACCACCGGGACCAATGACGACATTAGGCTAGAACGGCCGTGGCCTGGGGCAGCCTGCAACCGTTCAAAAGCTAGTCTGTCTAGTGCATACTTACAAGCCCTGCTTAGTGTTCATTTGCGAGACCAGGCAAAGTAAAGAGAGAGTAGAAAACTTGAGGTACATATTGGACATGAAGGAGTGTTTCCAAGTCAAAGGAGAAGGCAAAAACGGTGGTAGTGCCTTATACTGGTTGGAGGAGGTTATGGTTGAGCTGCTATCTTTCAGCATTAACCATATTGATGTGCATATCAATGGAGTTCCCTATGACCATCAGTGGCGTGGTACCTTTGTGTATGGAGAGCCAAAACCTTGTGGACGTCATAAGATGTGGACCAAAATTCGAACTATCAAGCCTCGTGCGGACAGACCTTGGCTCATGATGGACGATTTCAATGAAGCAATGTGGCAAGAGGAGCACTTCTCCAGGACTGCTAGACCCGAGAGGCTCATGCGTGATTTTCGTGAAGTTTTATCTCACTGCTACCTCCATCATCTGGGATTCACTAGCGTGCTGTGGACATTCGATAACAAGCAACGAGGTGACTGTAACGTTAAAGTTCGTATTGATCATGCAGTGGCCTCCCCCGCATGGTCTGCTTTGTTCCCCGACCTTCGGCTTCGTCACCTAGTTTCTTCTCGTTCGGATCATTGTCTGATCTTACTATCGACTGAGGCTACATCTAATGTTCGTGGGGATAGGCCTATTCGTCGCTACGAGATTGTATGGGAGAGGGAACCCTCCTTGTCCGCGGCTGTGGAGGAGGCATGGTCTAGACGAGTCCCAGTGTTGGACCTAGGCGATGTGGCCTCATCCCTAAGTTCGATGATGACGAGCTTATATCCCTGGAAAAGACAACACTTCAAATCTGTCCCGAGAGAAATCGATAAAAAGAGAGCTCAGCTAGAAGCCCTGCATGCAGCCATTGATGATGCTAGCATTGCCGCACGTGCAGGCCTTAAAAATGAGATGGACGAGCTCTTATACCACGAGGATATTCTATGGATGCAATGCTCCAAGATTGCATGGTTGTGGGATGGAGATCAAAACACCAAATATTTTCACCGTTGTGCGTGGTGGAGGAAGAAAAAGAACAAGGTCCGAAGGCGAAGCGGCCTGATGACACGTGGACTTGTGACACGACAGAGATGGAGGGCTTGGCTTTGGACTTTTTCCAAAACCTCTATACTCGGGATGATGATGTTAATCCTAATATTATTACTGACCTCTACAACCTTGTGTGGATGAGGAGATGAACAACAATCTCTGTGTACCGTTTTACAAGAAGGAAATCAGCGATGCCCTTTTTCAAATAGGCCCTCTAAAATCTTCTGGCCCCGATGGTTTCCCGTCGCGCTTTTTACAAAGGAACCGAGATCTCTTGAAGGTTGATGTGGTACAAGCAGTTCAGAAATTAGTTGCAGATGGGGTGATGCCTGAAGGAGTCAATGATACTACTATTATGCTTATACCAAAGAAGAATGACCCAGCTAATTTAAAAGATTTTATGTCTATCAGTTTATGCAACGTCATCTTCAAGGTTGTCTCCAAATGTTTGGTAAACCCATTAAGCCCTCTCCTCTAGAACATCATCGCTCCTATGCAAAGTGTGTTTATTCCGGGCTATCTTATTACTGACAATGCTCTTATTACCTTTGAGTGCATTCATACAATACAAACGGGTTTTGTGGCTCGAAGGAAGTTTTGTGCGTACAAGCTGGATATGGCCAAGGCGTATGATCGTGTGGATTAGTGTTTTCTTGAGGGAGTTTTAGCGAAGTTGGGCTTTCACAGTCAATGGATACAGTCAGTGATGGTGTGCGCCGCCACTGTGCGCTACTCAATTCGCTTTAACGGAAATATGTTGGACTCCTTCACTCCATCTCGGGGCATCCACCAAGGTGATCCTCTTTCACCGTACCTCTTCCTTTTTGTTGTTGATGGTTTGTCTTGTTTGATCAGAAAAGAGATTGAAAATAAACTCGCTACGTGAATTCCATATTTGCCAAAGAGCTCTTGGCATTTCCCATCTCCTCTTCGCCGCTGACAGCCTCCTATTCTTCGAAGCATCAGTGGAGCAAGCCAGAGTGATAAAATCAATTATTGATCGTTATGAAGAGGGTATGGGTCAGTTGGTCAGTATGGGTAAATGCTTGATTATCTATGGTGAGGGCTTATCTACTAAGACCCATGATCAATTAAAGAGCATTCTAAAGTATGAAACTGAATGCTTTGAAGAGAGGTACCTTGGTCTTCCTGTTCCTATAGGAAGATTGACAAAAGGAAGATTCAAACGACGAAAGGGAAGTTTTCCAAGCATGTGAGTGATTGGTTCGAAAAGTACATGTCTTCCGGTGCGAAAGAAATTCTCATAAAATCTATCCTGCAACCAATTTCAACTTACGCTATGGGGGGTTTTCAGGTTCCATTATGGGCTAGTGGATGAGATAGAACAAATTATTCGGAATTTTTGGTGGGTGATGAAGAGAACAAAAGATGCATGCATTTGTTGTCTTGGGAAATAATTGCCAGGCCGAAGTCTCAGGGAGGAGTTAGTTTCCGTGATCTCAGGATGTTCAACCAAGCTCTGCTAGCTCGCCAAGCTTGGCGTCTTCTTCAATTTCCTAACACCCAGTCTGCCCGCCTCCTTAAAGCTAAGTACTACCCCTCGGGTGATCTTCTTGACACGACATTTATCCAGCAGCAATCTCAATTGTGGCAAGGGGTTGTTTATGGTCTAGAATTATTGAAGAAGGGTATTATTTGGAGGATTGGTGATGGGACCAAAGTTAAAATCTTTCGAGACAATTGGCTTCCAAGACATGACGCTCTGAAAGTTCACGGGAGGAAAGGAAATTCCCGCAAGCTTTGGGTGTCTGAGCTCATATCATAGGACAATCCGTCATGGAACGAGGCAGCTGTTCGTGATTGTTGTTTCCCAAATGATGCGACAACCATACCAGGTATAAAACTTCTGCCTCGGGTCACTGAAGATTTCTTAGCTTGGAGCGTAGAAAGCAATGGGTTATTCGGCGTGCGCTCAGCATATCAAATTGGTATGGACACTAAATGGCAAACAATTGACCAGGGACAGTCTAGCTTGGAACCTACATGTGATCTACGAATTTGGGACCTTGTCTGGAAAGCGGAGGTGCCACAGAAGGTCCGGATTTTTGCATGGCGTGCAGCCACGGGTTCGCTGGCTGTTCTTTTTGGGCTGCACCGTCGCATTCCTACCGTGGATCCTGTATGTGCAACCTGTGGTACATGTGTGGAGGATGATCATCACGCCCTAATAAGCTGCACACTGGCTAAACGTTGCGACATGAGATGAGGAGTCTCTGGTCCCTACCCGGTGAGGACTTGTTTTAACGACAATGGGAAAGCGTGGCTGCTCCACTTGCTTAGCAATATCACAAAGGAAATGAAACCAAAAGTCCTATTCTTATTATGGCATGTCTGGCATCATAAAAATAACATTGTTCACGGTGATGGTAAGACTCGGTTTCGGCATCCGTCAATTTTCTTGCAAACTATTTATCCTTGTTTGCTGCTATACACTCTCCATGCCAAGTGCTACATGCAATAATGGAGCTTCCCGGAGTGCTCCGGCCGTGGGTTCTTTAAAGTAAAATGTCGACGTGGGTTGGGACGCATACTCAAGAGACGATTGCCTTGGTATTATTGTGCGCGACAATGGAGGAAATACAGTACTATCTGAGTGGAAATATGTCCCAAACTGTAGTAGCGCGGAAGAGGCTGAGATTCTAGCATGTCTACAATGGCTAAAGCATCTAATTGACCTGCGAGAGTGACCAGCAACAACGGAGAGTGACTGTCTCAGGACGGTGCATGCGCTTTCATTGGATAACCCCGAGAACTCACGCAGCTGGGCTCTAGTCCTAGAGGGACGGGAACTTCTAAAGGTTTATCGTGAAGTACGTCTCTCCAAAGTAGATCGTATGAGCAATGGTACCGTGCACGTGTTAGCACAATTAGGCAAAGTTGGGTTTAGTGGTTCTCTTAGCTATGACACTCCTGATTGTATAAAGGAGATGGTCATTAGCGAAATGTTGTAATCGTTCATGTAATCTCGAGGCGGCAGGTTTTAAACACGCTCCTTTTCTTACCAAGGTATCTAAAGGGATTAGAAGGTTTCTAATGAGACGGTCTGCTGGCTGAATATATTTGAATTTTCAAAAAAAAATATCTTCTGCCTGAAATAGATTTTACATTTTTTATTAGTAACATGTCGTAAGTGCACAGCCCAAAAGCCCACCGAGCAGGGCTCAGCCGAAGAACGCTACCGCGGGCCGTACAAGACCAAAAATGCTCGGGCCATCTATCTCACGGGGAACACACGACGCTTTCAGACACCACACTCTGCTTCTCCACTCCTCGCCTGATCCGATTGATAGCCAAATTGCCCTTCCAATCCATGGCGCCTCCGCCGTGGCGAAATCCCAACGGCAGCGGCAGCAGGAGGAAGGTGAGGACCACCCCTCTACCCTTCATGTCTCCTGACACATACTCCACTACCACCGCTCCCCGCGGCTCTGCTCCTAAACCCTAACCCTCTCCCCTGTTCTCCCCTTTCGCAGGACGAGGAACCGTGGCTCGCGGCGGGCATCCGTCCGGCCAACTTCCTCCCGGGCCTGGCCATCGGGTTCCTCCTCGGCCTCCTCCTGGACCTGTCCTCCTCCTGGAGACCTAGGTTCAGCCTCGGCCCGGCCCTGCCTCCCTCGGCGTCACGGGGGTCCAAGCGGTCGGCCGGTTCACCCGGCGATCCTGGCGGGGTGTCCGCCGGCGAAGAGCTTAAGATGGTAAGCTGGATTACGGTGTTCTGTACACATATCTCATTTGCTGTCAAGAAACCAACCATGTACAGTCCACATTTACTCATTTAGTCACTGACTGATTGAATCCCGAAGACTTATCAGTCGTCACGTACTCCCTCCGATCCATAATTAGTGTCGCTCATTTTTTACTAAGCTAGTGCTCTCTCCGTCCCGGTTTAAAGGGGACATATAGCAAATCTCTTGGCCCTAGGTTTTATCTGATTGGGGCTAATTTGGCTCTCGCTAATTCTCTGATTGGCTCTTCCTCTGGAATTAAATGCTTATGTGCCGAGGAGGTGGGGGGGATTTTGGGATTGCATTTCTAATATGTGTTCTTTAAACTGGGATGGAGGTAGTACAAACTTTGTACTAGATGAGTGACACTTGTTATGGATCGGAGGGAGTACTATTTTCTACCTGACCTCATAGTTGAGGATATACTTCTACGTTAAAATCCCACGCATTGCTACAGATCAACAAATTACATTTCCTAAACGTGCTCAAAGTCTGAAACATAGAGCTCGGGGCCGACTTCTCGACACGGGCAGAACTGGGAGCTGTTTCTGGGGGTACCAGCACCTTGGACGATTTTGAATCTGTGGACATTGGATCGATGAATGATCAGACAGCTATTAGGATTCCACACGGTCATTTACGTTTTGCTAAAAAAAAAGTGAGATGGTCCCAAATGTAAGGTGGAGGATGAGAATGAAAATAGACAGCTGCACGGATCGATATCTTTGCAGGAGTCTAGGGTACCGGAGTGCTTGAACTGTCTTTACTAGTAATCTTGGTTTTCTGTTGTAATCCACGATTCTATATTTGATCTAGTTTTTGAAGTTTCGGCACCACGGTTTGCAGGTTTTAGTTGTGCGTCAGGACCTGAAGATGGGAGCTGGAAAAATAGCGTCTCAATGTGCCCGTAAGTTCCATCTCTTGGACTCTTGGTGTCAGCATTTTTTTTCTTGGCACGTCTCTTTCTGTTCGACTTATCCTGACCTGGCTGTCGCACTTTGCTCAAATTGAACTGATTGCCTGCCTATTCAACAACAACCAAATTCTAGCCAGAACAACTTTCGTTTGACATGTCTATGTTCTACAGTATAATGAATTTTGTAGATAACGGTGTTGTTGTTTGGTTTACTCAGTACTAAATCTGTTAACCAATGGACATCTATTATGCTTTTAACTACTTGCAATTTATTTTCTTTGCAGATGCAGCTACTGGTCTTTATGCGGAACTGTTGGCAAGGTGCTAATGCAGTTTGCAATCTTGCTTCATTAGGTAGTTTTAATTAAAGGATGTATACTGTTTTCTCCACCAAATTTTAGCTTACTTAGGAACATGTAGGGTTGGACTGACATTGGTAACAAATGCTGGTACATGTTGATTGAAGTTAAAATCAATTCATTGCTTTAGCACCACACCAGTTTATTGACTGTATTTCTGCTTGGAAGTCGATGTGACACTTTTTTTCACCGAAGGCAACAGACCGAAGTATCTTGCGGAGATAACTATTAGATTTAACTTATTATGCTACTCATAAATTGTTATGGTGGTGCTAGAGGGAGGGCGCAAGAGGGCTGGCCAGGGGCCTTGCCCACGGCCGGTGGCAAGAGGGAAGGGATTTCCTTCTTAATTCTTGCTTGATTAGATTGATACATCTCCTCTCCGTATATAGAGAGGTTTACTTGACTCCCAAGCAAGGCTTACTTGACCCCTAAGCAAGTGACCCTTATCTCTAATTAACCCTAAGACTAATGGGCTATACTGCCAGCCCAGGCCCATGACGTACTCTAACACTACACCCCACCTGGACATGCAGCTCGTCCTCGAGCTGCAACCTAACCAACTTATAACGATGACTCGGCGCGACACAAACCTCACACTTAAAAACAAGCCTTTTACATCTCGGCTTGGTTTATTATTCTCAACCTGAAATGGGCTGGGACGCTCTATTTTGGACCCCTTAACAAAAAGTGGACACCATCCGCACGACGTACGTGCACGTGTACAGCCACCTGGATCCCATGGACACCATCTGGACAAATGGAGTGCATGTGTACGGCCACCTGGAAGAGGTCGCAAGAGCGACGAGCGGAGGCGCCCTCGCGGCGGCCGGCGGCGGAATGCAGTGGTGTTACGCGGTGCGCTCCTGTCGAGGAGGGGTGCGCCCTCCCAACCGCTGATGTCGCAGACTTTGAGGTCGCTGCACACGGAGAAAACAGGATGCCCGCCGCTCGTGGGGAAATCGCATGCCCAAGAGCCCCGACGCAGCGGACGAGATCGAGGTCCTTGGCGCAGCGAAGGGCAACTTGGAGGAGCGGCAGCTGCAGACCACGCATCTCCCGCACACGCCGGCGCGCTAGGAGGCCGCGCGCAGCAGCCTGCAGCCTCACCGCCGCCGACACGTGGCGGGTAGCGATCCAATATGGAAGCGGTGACAGTGAGGGCGGGAACCGGACTTGGATCGGAACTCCCGCCGGCGCGGTCGTAGCTGGCCCGGGGCTGAGTGGCAGCGGCGGCTGCTGCAGCAGGGCCATGGCCGCGACGGGCTGGGACGGCCATGGCAACCAGGGCGGGGTGGTGGCGGCGACCGCGGCGGAGACCGCCAGATGCGGCGGCTGCCACGGCAGGAGCAGCGGCCCGGTGGTGGCGGCCGGTGGTGCGGCCGGCGGCGGCCCGTAGGGCCGGGCCAAGTAGAGGTGGATCACCTGGACTGCGGTGGCGAGATCGCGGAGGGCTGCGGTCATCTCCGCCGGGGAGAGAACGGCGGGGGTGTCGGAGTGCGGCGGCGGCGGGTGGGAAGAACTCGGTGGAGGGCTGGACATGATCGAACCCGGGAAAGCTGATACCAAATGTTATGGTGGTGCTAGAGGGAGGGCGCAAGAGGGCTGGCCGGGGGCCTTGCCCACGGCCGGTGGCAAGAGGGAAGGGATTTCCTTCTTAATTCTTGCTTGATTAGATTGATACATCTCCTCTCCTTATATAGAGAGGTTTACTTGACTCCCAAACAAGGCTTACTTGACCCCTAAGCAAGTGACCCTTATCTCTAATTAACCCTAAGACTAATGGGCTATACTGCCAGCCCAGGCCCATGACGTACTCTAACATAAATATTCCATCTTCCATCAGAGGAGTCTCTAGAGCATAGTCTTTAAAAAAGGCTTACTTTTCTGTTGGTTATGTTTTCAGTGAAAGCAAGCCTTTTTGAACAACTAGTGATGTAGTAGAGACAAGCTAAAGCTTTTAAAGTGAATAACGCAAATTTAGGAAGTGAGTGGGCAGGAAAGAAGTGATTGATTAATCAAAACAGTCTGGTCTTTAATTAGTGCTGTTCCCAGTCAGGAACACGTCACATATTCTTGTACCAAAGCAAAGAATTATCCTAGTGTCTATGAAATGCACTAAAATCATAAACCTCTGGCAAGGTTACAGGTGCCATTGCCAAGAAGCTGTTTGCCCACCTTGCATCCTTCAGTGCTTCGTACACTTGAAGATTTTTCTGTCGTCTTCATGATCATCTGATATATCCCTGTGCAGCAACCGGGGCCTTTTGAGACAATGGGAACAATTCGGACAAGCTAAGATTGTTCTGGCATGCAAGAACCAACAGGACATGTATGCATATCTCTCAGGATGTATGTTTTATTGAGCAGTACTTGCCGGATTATGATGCAGCCTGCATTTTTTCCCATTTTATATTTATCAGGAACAGGATAAAGGAAACTGCAGAACACCGAGGTATACCTACTTTTGTTGTTGCAGATGCAGGACGCACACAGGTTTGTTTTTATGTCTATGACTCATCATATGTTAATATCAGATTTTTTTTCTTTGCTGGGATTTTTTTGGGACTTGGGGAAAAGTCAGTGATCTATTGAGGTGTAAAAGCAGGCATTCGCAAACAGTAAAGACCAATTGTGAATATTGTCCTTGTGGTTATTCTGCATATCAAAGTGATAAGGAATGTC
The DNA here is from genome assembly GCA_910589775.1 of Avena eriantha. Classification (NCBI taxonomy): domain Eukaryota; kingdom Viridiplantae; phylum Streptophyta; class Magnoliopsida; order Poales; family Poaceae; genus Avena; species Avena eriantha. The sequence continues at coordinate 376,956,945 of OU342746.1, read as the reverse complement.
TTAATCTGAATAATTAGTTGTTAATATGATTTTTTTTAAATGAACTAACGTGCTTACTTTCGAACATTACTTATTTTTCATGATGTTCATATTGTTGCTAATGTGTTATGCAATAATTCGAATTTATAGGTTTGATTTTCTTTAGTACTTTGCGTTGTAGCATCTCTCTTTCGATGCATAACAAATGGCTAGTGGCAGCTATTGCATCAAAAATAAATGGGCAGCTATACATCAAATGATTGTGATCCCATTTACCCTGGTCATCACCAATTCTCTCATCTCTGTAGGTACTGGCTGGGTCTAAGACAGTTCTCGCAGTAGGGCCAGGTTAATTTCTCAATCAGAATTATTTGTTTTATTCACTTAGCCACTATCTGATTTTTTCATGTGCCAGAAAGCTTCCTTGCATTTACCTTGTGTTAATTAGTTAGCAAAAAGGAAATGCTCCTCAGGGTCTATATGGAGTATTTGCTACTGATGAAATGATCTAACTTCTATCCTATGAAGCCTAATAAGTAGGCACTTCCTTTCCATATTACTTGTCTCTGATTTAGTACAAGTACAGCTTTGTACTAAATCAGCGAAGAACTAATATGGAACGGAGGGAGTAATAGATATAAATTCGGCACTATAGCAGAGGGTAAACAGCTTATTGTTGTGGTGCAGGGAGGAAAGCTGACATAGACACGGTTACTGGGAAACTGCGGTTACTGTGAGGTGAGCTGCATCTTGTACATGGTCAGTATCCGTCCTCTGTTCTTCCTGAAGTTTTTCCTACCCAACATATACGGCTTCTGTCTTATGAATTTCGAAGGTGTCTGAATATGAACTAACTTTTAGAACCATTAAGAAACCCTGGTAGTAGCTTGGCAAAACAAAAAAAGGGAAAATAAACCGATAGAACCAGAGTGTTGTTGATGCAAGTTGCATCTTAGTATTGCTTGACAACCGGTGTACTCCCTCCGTTTTAAAATATAAGATGTTTTAGCTTTGTGAAAGGAGTGTATCTGGATCCTTTTAGTGTCTAGGTTCACTCGAAACCTAGACGAACCTACACACTAAAAGATGTCTAGATACACTTCATTCACAAAGCTAAAACATCTTATATTTTAAAACGGAGGGAGTATTTGCTAAACTTGGGCCTTTCTTTTCACATTTGACTCCAGAACAGTCAGCATGGTTCAACCGCAAAGTGCTCCTGAGTAGAAGAAGGCCGGAATCCTGTTGCTTCTGTTTGTACCATGCCGGGTAGCACCTTATGTTTATGATCCAAGGCCAGAAGCCTTTTTCGATGTACCTGTTTCCTCACGTCAGCCTGGAAGAGTGGAAGTGATTGCACCGATCGAACTCTGTAGTGCTTGATTTCAAAATGACATGTTCCAGTACCTTGTCATCATTTGTTCATGCTAGTGCATCCCAGCTTTTTCTCTTTTTTTTGTTGCCTTCTCACGACGCCGAACAAGTAGTGTACGCATTATTTTGGAGTAATTCAAAATACGCTATCGTGACTCTAGAAGTAATGGATTACTTGCAGCTCGTATCCAAGAGGAGGAAACCTCCAACATGTGTTGTACTCGCCATGGTAGCCCTGTCTACTCAGACACTCAAAGTACTTGCAGCTTGTGTCCAAGAGGGATCTCCCTCCAGTTGGTGTGTTTTGCTTCCTACGGAACGGCAGGGCATGCAGGATTCCAGGAGTGTCCATGTTACCATCTCTACTCCGGTTCTCCAAATGTGTAAACTTTGATATTCTTTTTCCGTCGCGAAGTATTCGCTCGGATTCTTTTCTTAGCCGTGCAAGCAGCCAACAATGGCACATGTGCATGTACCGATTTCAGCTCGTACACATACCGATTGTGCTGCCATATGTGTGAAACGACACAAACTTGGCTCGAAATTCCTGCAAAACTTGCACTTGCCAAACTCTCTTTTAGATGCACTTGCCAAACTTTGGATGCTCCTGTTACTTTTTTTTCCACATCTTTTATGCGGAGACTTATTTTTGAAACTTTTTATGGTACTCTCTCTGATTCAAATTAATTGACTCAGATTTGTCTACATTTGGATGTATCTAGACATGTTTTAGTACTAGATACATCTGAATCTAGAAAAATTTGAGTCAAGTTTTTTTAGCTGAACTTTTTATGGTAGTGTTGAAACAAATTTTTTTTTTGAGGGATAGTTTTGAAACAACTTGAATGACTTCACCTGTTGCCAGCCTCGCAAGGCCACACAGACAGGGAGGCCCAATAAAAGCAGCCCCGAACGGATACGGAGGTATCCCGCTCGGCAGTCGGCAACGGACACCCAGCCCGCCCGGCCGCTCGCCCGCTCCCACGCCGCAGGGCCAGTCCAAACCCTCAACCCCACATGGCCTCCTCCTCCCGCTCCCCCGCCGCCTCGCGCCGGGGCGGCCGCGCGGCGCGGCAGTCCCCCTTCTTCCGGGACCTCGCCTCCCCAATCCCGTCCCACCGCGGCGGCTCCCGCTTCGCCTCCTCGGGCGCCGCCGCCAGCGCCGCGCCCTCCACCACGCCGCCGCCCCCGCCCCTCTTCACGCTCGACGACCGCTTCGCCGCCGCCGACTTCTCCCCGGACCCCACCGCCTCCGACCTCCTCCCCGTCGCCGGCTCCCCCTCCCCCCGCGGCGCCGGCAGCCGCTCGCCCTCATGGGACCGCTCCCGCGGCAGGGCCTCCGCGCCCGGGTCCCCCATGGACGGGGTCGTCGAGCCGGCCCGGAAGGAGATGCTCGCGCTGCCCGCGCCGTCGAGTCCCTGTACGCCCCCGCCGACGACGACCACCATGGCCGAGGAGGCGCCGTCGCCGGTGACCCCCGCGACGGCCACGGCTAGGACGGAGCCGACCGCGAGCGAGGGGAAGGTAGATGGCGAGGAATGGGTCACTGTATTCGGGTGAGCACATGATTATGTTTAAATTCGTCAGTCACTCTGTATCTCTAGTGGCTTTACAAGCTGTAGCATCTAGGCAGAGCCGCTCGTACATGGTAGATTCAGTTCTGAGGCCAGTGGTGGAATTTTACTAGTAGTAGGGAAATTCGCCGCCACTTGCCCCAGTTGCTAAAAAAATGGTGCCCATGGATGGGCAGAACCATCCTCCTTGGACCCTGTCTGTCAGCTTGGTGCGTGTTGGACATGTAGCCATGGAGCTGACAAAGATGCTGTGTATGTCACATGTCAGTGACCAACAGTAAAATTGTCCGTTTAGCGTATACCTCGTTTAGCGGTGCTGCTCATTACTTTGTCAGTGCATATCCTAGAACTTGGCGTCAATTGGGCTAGTGCACTTTTATTTTGGTTAAGTTCATAGACCATGCCCGAGAAAGCAGCTGTCACCAGTTAGCTTTTTCATGGACACTTGGTTGCTAATCTTTCGGTGCCTTATATGCTAATTTGGTTTCTTGATGTTTTCTGTTTCCCCCAACAGATTCTCCCTTAGGGATACCAACCTCGTTCTTCGGGAGTTCGAGAAATGTGGTGTTATATTGAGACACCACTCCGGTCCAAGAGAGGGTAATTGGATCCACATATTGTACCAGGTAATGAGAGCTTGAATTACCATCTCTACTGTTTTCCGTTTTGCCTTTCGATTTCCTTTTTTACGTCTTGCAACAAACACATCACATAAGGTTGTTTTGTTGAACTTTCAGAAAAGTTAGCGATTTACTTGTTAGTTGCTAGTGAGCACACTGCATGAACTTATATAAGCTCTTTTATTCTTGAACTGTTTCAATTTCCTTGCTTTAGGCAATGCGTTCATGTCCATTCATCATCTTATGATCCTGAAAGTAATGATTCTTTTAACTTGCGCAGTTCCCATGTTGTAAGGAATTCCCTTTTGTCCTACTTTAACTTGAAAGATTGATTTAGTCTGAGGTTGCATGTTCTTTATACCAGTTTCAGTTGTTTTAATGCATCTTTTGAACTACACCACAATGTGCATCAAGTTAGGTTCCCATATGTGTAAATTCTGTGGTATATATATGGTTAGGTTATCCTTTGAACAATACGTAGTTAAGTTAGTCTTGGTTACTTTGGTATTTTTTTCAGCATTATATGGTCTACTGTAACACCATATGAAATAAATTTCTTGTTGAAGTCTCCAAGTTCTAATATAATGTATCTTTGCTTCTTTGTGCTTGATGGGAAGTTTGTATAGGATTCTGTGGCCTGTTGGAAACCAAGTTACAATGAAAACTCCATCGAAACAATGTTTGAAAGTTTTAGAATATTGTTTAAAAAATACTGTGCATAGAAAGTTAATGTTTGATGTGAAATTTGAAGTTTAAACTCATATTCATTGAGGGGAAGTAAGAAAAACAAACTATGCATGAATAGTGATGCTGTACTGTTTGTCACTCTTCATTGCTGAATTTGTTTTTCCCATACCTCCTAACTGAGTTAGACTTTGTACTCGAAATTGCATGTTTGCAAAACATCACCTCCACAGCATAATGTATTTCTTTGATTTGAATATTTTAGAAACTCTGAAACATTGTTTTCACCGGTTTCCACTGTAACTTGGATTCCATCGATATATTCCCATAATTTATGGGACATGAGATTTACTTAGAATGCTTATCACATCTGGAACCCAGTTTTTTTTTGCTTTGATGATTTTTTTTTTTCGTAATTCTGTTATGTGCATGCATCACATGATAGGTTTCTACATCATTGGTGTGGCAATCAAGTCCTCTTGACTTACATCTTATCCTTTCTAATGTTTTTTGGTCTCGAAGCACTCTTACGATGCACGGAAAGCCCTTCAAAAGAATGGCATCCAACTAAGCAGCGGCGTCATAATTGGAGTAAAGCATATTGATCCGACGCACCGGCAGCAGCTGGATGACAGGTTCACCGGAATCAAGCAAGGAGGCTTCATGGTTTCCCTGCCATCAAAGTCACTTGCCCTGAAGAGCACAGGTGCATCAAACCAGTTGGGAGCCTTGCCGCGCCCATATGATCCGAAGTCTTCCGCTAACGTCGCCAGAGATGCGGGCCGTCGCACAACAGGCAGCGTTGCTGCCCCAGCAAAATCTATTGTAACGAATGTGATGGACCTGATATTTGGCATTTAGTTTGCCAGATTGCAGACCAACGATACCTTCAGCCTTGCCCTTGGCTGTTCCATCTGTTGTGTGATCAGAGAGTATGCTCGGTGGTGGATGCGTGAGTGGCTGAGTTTGCCTGTGTTGACAAAGGTTCAGGAGCAAATTTGAAGAGAATTTCGGAGAGTGAACTTTTCATTTCCTTGGCGATGCAACATTTATAAATGTGCAAAATTTTCATGTTTATCTTATGATCTGCTAAGATGTGGGCGGCTGTTGTATCTTTGTATACTGGTGGGTGCTGTCATGAGCAAGTCATGAGAGATGTGCTATAGCTCCACATGAAACTGAGATATCAATATGTATTTATTTTGTCCATTAGATTCTGAGTAAGCTCTGTTATATTGACAATAAGGTTTGGATAGGAATGTTGTACTGTAGAAAAAAAGATAGCTTCATAATTTTTTGTACTCCTATTTATTGGAGTAAAATTTACTTGCTTCTGACGGCGTCAGTAAAACCAGCTGGTCGATTTTGATTTTAATCGTTCGTACTGGATCAAATGCTGTGGGCCTGTGGCGTTGTTCCACTGATTGTTTGTTTATCTGCGCAGCAGGAATTTTCGTTCAGCTAAAAAGGAGAGAGCTTTCGTGTCGTAGACTGGTAGTGAGTTGGGTCGTTCTGATTGGCTAGTCTGCTTCGAAATATGTCATCGGACCAATCAGAAGGCGTCTCCCCGGTCGATAGAGTCAGAAAGTGGCGCTAGCGGTAGCGGTCGATGGAAGAGCTCAACACACCGACGGCCCTGATTTTATCACTTTGGATCTTGTAGCACCAGAAGTATGCTTTACACATTAGACCTTATCATTTTCGTAATATTTACATAAATCCCTATACACGTACACACACAAAGAGACACTTGCATAATTCTTTTATAGATATGGTTCCATGATATGCTCTACAAACTAAAACGATGAATCAAACAGGTGAAATGTGCTCCCTCCTTTTTTTAAAGAATAAGGTGTATGAATTTAGTCAAAAGTCAATCACACATGCACACACACGCACACGCACGCGCACGATGAAAAAGTATCATTAGGATGCCATTGTGTCGCTAAAGACTCACGGCTTGTTCTTTGTGCATTTGAAATCTATAATGAGGTAAGAGTGTATCACATGGCTTCTCTAGTTTGAAAAAAAAACCATAGGAAATTTAGATGATTCTGTTCTTTATAGTTTTTCATTATAGAGCTTCTTTGGGTTGTAGGATTATAAACCCCCATAGGGAATTTAGATGATTTTGTTCTTTATAATTTTTCATTATAGAGCTACTTTGGGTTGTAGGATTATAAACCATAGAATGTTCACTATATATATATATATTTTTTGTTTCTCCTTTTTTATCATTTGTTCAGTTTTCTCCTTGTTTTAATAGTCTTTATTTTCTTTTTATAGTCCCAAATAGACATCATTCTCATTTAAAAAAAATAATGTAGCCCTTTTATAAAATGATCTTGAGTGAAATGATTGAGCTTAACTTGATAATTAATCACTTAATCAAAGAAACACCCCGATAATAAATAAAAAGTTGAGAACGAGGGTGCTATATGAGTTATTTTGTTACTACGAATACCACTTTTTTCAGGGTGCTATTCACAAAAGTGCAATAAATCCCAGACACTGGAGACCAGTGGGTTTCGCGATCGCGAGGGTCTTCGTCTCCGCCTGGGAACGCTACTGAGATTTCTCCGTCCTCTCACCCCCTCCGCACACACGCAGCCGCAATGGCGGAGACCGAGGCCAAAGCGGCGGCGCCCGCTCCCGATCCCGGACGCCTCCGCAACGCCTTCGGCGGCGTGCTGTGCGCCTTCACCCTCATCCTCATCGGCGTCCTCGCGTTCTCGATCCGCATCTTCTCCGTAAGATCTGATCCACACCCGGTGCCTCCAGATCCAGTTCCGTCTTCGGATAGCGCTTCCCGAACTGTGTTTTTCTTACGCGTCTCGTCGTTTCTGTGCCACAGGTGATCAAGTACGAGAGCGTGATCCACGAGTTCGACCCCTACTTCAACTTCCGCGTCACTCAGGTTCGATCGCTTGGTTCCCATTCGGTTCTGTTCTAGAGCATGTGGAATTGAGCTCTCAAGTCGTAGGGTACTGCAATGCTTTGTTGTGGCCCGTGAATCTGAGCGTTGGTGCAGGAGGGTTCTGGGTTTTGGAAATTGACCGCTGTCTGGTAGATTTTGTTTACTCTATGGATGTTTGGTGGAAGTATAGAGCAAACAAATAGTTACAGTTGAACATGAGAAAGGCTGGTGTGAGGCAGCTATGCCTTTGTATCTGTCCTAAATTTCCTCTACTTGTGCAGTTCCTGTCGAAGAATGGTATCTACGAGTTCTGGAACTGGTTTGATGACAGGACATGGTAAGAGCCTTGCACGCAGCTAAATCATCATTCACTGCTGTGCAAGTTATTTGTGGAGTGGAACATGCACTGCGAATACATGGCTGAATTTTCCTCTGCTGCTTCTGTTTTAGGTATCCCCTGGGTCGTGTGATTGGTGGCACTGTGTATCCTGGGTTGACATTGACAGCTGGAAGCATTTGGTGGTATGTTCATAGGAACACTCTCTCTCGCTCCTTCTACTGACTGAAATATGCCTGACATATTTGATTGGTCTACTAGGTTTGTGAACGCTCTTAACATCCCATTGTCGGTGGAGACTGTCTGTGTGTTCACTGCTCCAATTTTCTCAGCATTCGCTTCCTGGGCTACTTACCTATTGACCAAGGTTGCTTTTTAACATAAGCATACATTCTCACACTAGTCATTCATCCGGAAGTTCTGTGCTCATTGCCGTAGCTTTTTCTATAGGAAGCAAAGGGAACTGGAGCTGGATTGATGGCAGCAGCAATTCTGGCAATGGTAAATCCCACTAGCGATTTTTCTTTCATTTCTTTTGTCATGGCGGAAGTTGATTTTTTTTAATACTTTTTGATGAAGCTAGAGCACCATTAGGTAGTTTCAGCTTTACCTGTCTTTGGGTGGGAACATAAAAGTGTCAGTTAAGGAACTTCATACTATTAGTGCTTATTGATTTGTTATGCCAAACAAGTATTTATAGAATCGTTTGAAATTACTGAATGACTATGTGATGTCATTGCCACGAAGAACCCTGGCTGAGGTCTTCATTTATTTCGAGTTCACAATCTGTAGAACTGTTTCAGGATCCTCTTTTGCCCCGATGCACCACAGGTTTAGACAAAAGCAAGACATCCAATTTGTTGTGTTTCTTAGAATGCTGCATTACGGACGAGTGCAATCTTATGTATCACTATTCATTGATCAGAATTCTGTCCTCTCTTGACATTGTTACAGGTCCCTTCGTATATCTCAAGATCAGTTGCAGGCAGCTATGACAATGAAGCTGTAGCAATATTTGCCTTGGTGTTCACATTTTATCTGTATGTAAAGGTAATGGCAACTTGATGCTTCTTCAGTTGGCTTCTTGTTAACATAGCAATAGCATTATGTACTCACTTGTTTGTGAATTATATGCAGACACTGAATACAGGATCTCTCTTTTATGCAACGCTCAATGCTCTCTCATATTTCTACATGGTAAGCTTGTTGATTTTGATCTATTGTTTCAAAATGAATATTATAATCATGTCCTAGATTTTTCCAGGTCTGTTCCTGGGGAGGCTACACCTTCATCATAAACCTTATTCCGATGCATGTGCTCTTGTGCATTCTAACCGGTCGTTATTCTTCACGACTTTACATTGCATATGCACCCCTTGTAAGTGCATACAATTATGCTCTAGCACAGAAAATAAAAGTAAAAATTTAACATGTCACTAGTACCATTTGTCTGGAAAATTATCTTACTTGATTAACTAATCTTTTTGCAGGTTATATTGGGAACACTGCTGGCAGCCTTGGTACCTGTCGTTGGTTTTAATGCAGTATTGACATCTGAGCACTTTGCATCCTTTCTGGTACATACATTCACGTTCTTATGCATGCCTAATCTTCCTTTTGAGATTTCCTTTGTTCAGCAAATAGATATTGAATCAATTGACTCTTGCATTTTTCTTGAAATTGTTCTGTACCAAATGGGTTTCTTGAATTATTGAATTTTAGAAGTGTTGCAAGAACACCATTAGTTACAGTCATGAAATTTGTTCACTGGATGTTGATTCTTTAGGACCAAATGAAAACACACATTAACCATTTTTCAGTTCATCTATAAAAATGCATAATAAAAGGCTGGATCAAGTTAATGCTACTTCTTTTAAGTTAATTATAAGCCATATCTTGATTGAACCAACAGTCCTGAAACACTACAAACTATGACACGACAAACCACTTATAATGCACAATTCTGGCAAGTAGCAATCACAGTTTTCCTTGAAATTGATCACAGGAGAGCCACCATCTTGTCTCTTCCTGTCTTTTAACTAGCTGAGATCCTGTACCTCCTTGGCCTTCATCTCCAAAATCCCAGTAAAGTGACCAATCAGTGACAATAGCGAGGCCATACATAATAAACCCCACTCCCGACATCTATGTACAATGAATACCTACTCTTCTCACAATATTTGTGCAACTGCATTGTGCACACAGACTTAGGAGGTATTGAATCGAGAAAAGAGTGACAAGGCAAGACATGCTAGCCTATTTAATGAAATCCTCTAACCCCCTCTGTTAACTTCATAATAATTGATGGAAGTGAAGAAAATGCAATAACTGCACTCTTGATTTCATTGATAACTGTACACTTGTATTGCAGGTGTTTATAATTCTTCATGTGGTTGCCTTCGTGTACTACATCAAAGGACTTTTGACTCCCAGGCTGTTCAAAATGGCTATGACTCTTGTTATAACTGTTGGCATGTAAGTTTCTGACCTTATCTATCAGCTAGAATGCATAAGGAACTACTAAAACCTGGCTAGATGTTCACCTGTAGATCTACCAAACAATATTCTGCAGATATAAACAATTGTATTTGTTAAACTGGTAGCATCCCATTCACCATATGTTAACAGAGAGTTCCTTCCTGCAGGGCTGTTTGTTTCGCAGTGGTAGCTATACTTGTAGCATTGGTGGCATCTAGCCCAACAAAAGGCTGGAGCGGGCGCAGTTTGAGTCTACTTGACCCGTAAGTTCTTATGCATCTTATCAAATGAAAACTCAGATATCTTACTATTTCAGTTAAAGGAACTCTCATGGGGGAACTGCTAAACATGCAATAATTCTTAGTTTTAATCAGCTATATCCTAAGGTTTTTAGTTGCTTCAAAGAATTACATTTGATGCTCAAAGAAATGCAGTTACTCACTAATCAGTACATAGTTTACATCTTTTTTATATGTATTTCTTTTGTTTATACGGTTCTATTAGAGTGCACTTGCTCTGGTTCTTTTTTGTACTAAAAGCTGCATTATTTTTCTTGCTTTTCTGACAGAACCTATGCAAGCAAGTACATTCCCATCATTGCCAGTGTCAGTGAACATCAACCCCCTACCTGGCCCTCTTATTTCATGGATATCAATGTTTTGGCCTTCTTGGTTCCTGCTGGGATAATTGTAAGAAATACACCTTTTGAATTGGAGGTGAATTAGCACCAGTCTAAGTTCTAACAAGTTGCTTTTCTACATGATCAGTCATGCTTCTTGCCTTTATCCGATGCAAGCTCATTCATGGTCTTGTACTTGGTCACCGCAGTCTATTTTTCTGGAGTGATGGTAAGTATATGTGGTACCGAAATCATCTATTCCTTTGTTTTTTAATACTTATGTATTAACATCTCATTATGTTCATTTTCTTTTAGGTTCGACTTATGCTTGTCCTTGCTCCTGCTGCGTGCATTCTATCTGGGATTGCTCTCTCCTCAGCTTTTGATGTCCTCACACGATCTATGAAATTTCAGCTATCAAAATTATTTGAGGATGGCTCTGCTATTGTACGGTTATCTTTTTGTTGTCTCCGTTGAACCACTAAATGTCTCGTTATGCAACTTATTGACAACTTGTTTCTCCTCAAAATGAAGTCAGGGAATGGTAGCCCAGAAGGTTCTAGTGCTAGCACAGTCAACACAAATTCATCGAAAAATGAAAATAGGACTGAAAAATCTGAAGCGGCTCCAAAGGAAAAACCATCAAAGAAGAACCGGAAGAAAGAAAAAGAAGTGACAGAAAGTGCTCCTGCCAAGTCTAATAAAAAGGAAAAGAGACTTTCAGTACTGCCTTTGGAAGCATCTGTTGTGGGCACTTTGTTACTGATCGTGTTAGGTGGTTTCTATGTGGTGAGTTCACTGCCCTTAGTCTTACCAGAAACAATTGCTCTCTATAGATAGACACATTAACAATTCCAGCTTTGCAGGTCCATTGTGTTTGGGCTGCAGCGGAAGCATACTCTGCACCTTCAATTGTGTTGACATCTCGTTCACGCGAGGGAGTGCATGTTTTTGATGATTTCCGTGAAGCTTATGCATGGCTTAGCCATAACACAGATGTAGATGACAAGGTATGATCAACCCCTTGGGTTTTATTATTACACAAACTGTTTTTCTGTTCTTACAGCAAGATGCTCTGCTGTAGGTTGCATCCTGGTGGGACTATGGTTATCAAACAACTGCTATGGCTAACAGGACTGTGATTGTTGACAACAATACCTGGAACAACACTCACATAGCAACAGTTGGTACAGCAATGTCATCCCCAGAAAAAGCAGCATGGGAGATATTTAATTCTCTAGATGTCAAATATGTGCTTGTTGTGTTTGGAGGTTGGTGCTTTATGGACTTGAGAAAAAGTAATGACTTGCCTGAAACAAGCAATCACAGATCTTGACATTTGAAATTTTCTTTTACAGGTCTGGTTGGCTACCCTAGTGATGATATCAATAAGTTCCTTTGGATGGTTCGCATAGGAGGTGGTGAATTCCCTCACATCAAGGAACCGGATTATCTTGTGAGTACTGAATTTCTTTTTTAAATGGTGTTGTGCACATAGTTTTGTTTGCACAAGGAGTAAAACAATTGTGGAACATATGCGACATAACGTATGTCATGCTTTTTCCTGATTTGTGTTGTGCTATATATTTGGTAGAGAGATGGCCAGTATCGTGTCGATGCTCAAGCAACTCCAACTATGTTGAATTGCCTCATGTACAAGCTTTGTTATTACAGGTATGGCTCATGAAATTCAACAGGATAAGTTCAGTTGACTCCATGCATGCTCTTTTGACATTTTGTTTCCCTTTGTTCCCCTCAGGTTCGTTGAGACTGATGGCAAAGGCTTTGATAGAGTAAGAGGATATGAAATAGGAAAGAAGCATTTCAAGCTAACACATTTTGAGGAGGTATTGCGATCTTACTCTCCTTCCCATTAGCTAACGTTCATTTTGTCCTTTTTTTCCTCAATCATTTGCTTCGTGCTTACCTATTATCATGGTGCCGAATAAAGGTTTTCACGACGCACCATTGGATGGTCCGCATTTATAAGCTGAAACCCCAGAAGAATCGGGTTCGAGGCAAGTTGAGGAAGTTGAAATCTGTAAGTCTGCCAATCTTCTAACTTTCACAACTATCCTTTCTTAGCTCATCCTGCTAAACACATCTTATGGTTTTGGTTTTTGCTTGCAGAGTTCCAAACCTAGTTCCACTCCTTCAGCAGCCCGAAAGAACCCATGGCAATGAAGAGAAGGATGCTCCATTTTGTTGGAACTTGATATTGTAGCTTAAGTGCACTAAGCTCAGAACTAGAATACTACAGAATTAGATTAGATTGCTGTGCTCGGAATTTGGCATACCAATATGTTCTTTGCGGAAGAATTTTTTGACTGATGAGTCCTGATTCCCTCACTTTGTTGTGACACTCTTTATCTATGGATTCATGCATGTTGCAATAGATTGTAGTTTTTCCATGCATAAATTGAGCTCATCGAGGGTAGCAACTGCAAGCCATATCCCTCCCAAGCTCTAATCTCCCTGTGAGGGCTGTAGTGCATCCGTGCGTTCTCTTGTGTTTGGGTCTGCCAGTTGCTGGGCGTCCGTCCGGCCAAAGCGTGTCCTGGGCTCTTCGGTTGGTTTTGGAGCAACGCGTTCAGCGAGCACGCGTTGTCGATTGTTCTTTGGTCGGTTCTGAGCGAAGTGTTCACAGTGTGTATGTCCTCTCTGTTAGGTCTCGGATGAACGGTGCCTGTCCAATTTTTAAAGAGGACATCAGCTCTGCTCTCATGTACGTGTTCCTCTACGTCGAGGAGTGGCATGCATTCTTTTTGTGAGGATATCTGACGATTGCCGAGGTATCTGATGATTGCCGACACCTCGGCAATCGTCAGATATCCTCACAATTGCCGGCACCTTGGTAGTTTGCTTTTTCGACACCTTGAAACAGTTTCAAGATTGCCGACACCTTGGTAGTTTGCTTTTTCTACCTGACGATTGCCGGCACTGTTTCCCGACCATGCTACTGGCCACTGACTCTATTTTCTCCGGCGCGGCTTGAGAAAGAAGTCGCGTTTTCTTTATTTTCGAAAGACAAAGGATGTGGAACTCGCAAGCATTGTGAACATCATTACAAATAACAAAGAAACAAGTAAGTACTAGTACTAATAAAAAAAGCTCCATCAACATCGACAGAGAACAAATGGGCGCGCCTCTTCCTTCTACTCCTTTGTTTCAAAATATAAGATGTTTTAGCTCTGTAAAAGGAGTGTATCTAGACCTTTTTAGTGTGTAGGTTTAATTCAAAACTAGATGAACCTATATACTAAAAAGAGTCTAGATACACTTCATTCACAAAGTTAAAACATCTTATATTTTGAAACGGAGGGAGTACTCTAGACCGAAATTGATCTGTTGGTAGGACGACTAGAGCATGTCCCTGAGTATGTTAATAGCCGCGGCATGCTTCTCCTGCAGACAGGAACCACATTAGCTGGGTACGTGATCATATGGATGCATGAACTGATCTGATCGATTGCAAGGAATTCATTCAGAGATATATATACGATGCTGTGGAGGTGGAGGTGGATCACCTGGTCCCGAGCTGTGTCCCGGAGGATGATGCCGCTGCGCACGGGCCGTCCGCGCTCGTCGTACAGTATCATCCCGCTGAACCTCGGGAGCTGGCACTTGACGCCCATCAGCACCCTCCTCTGCCATATCGGCCGCGACGGCGTGCCGCCGGGGCCGGCCCTCTCCAGCACGCCCGAAGGTCTCCTCTGCGGCGCCACAGCCTCGTCCACCTTCAACGCTCCAGCCCCCAACGGAACCCCGTAGTCGGAGACGCCGCCGCCCATCAGCACATTCGCATCGTCGTCGTGGCCGTGGCCGTGGCCTCCTCGGCAGCGCCGGCGGCGGTCGGCAGCGTAGACCTCGTCCTTCCGCAGAGCCACGGACAGGCAGAGCCCCATGGGAGCCGAGCAGGAGCTAGCAGCCAATGTGTGCGCGGAGCTCGATGGATCAAGATGCAGATGTACACAAGTACGTAGGCCAGTACCCAGTGCAGTGGGGGCTTCTTATGGCACGCGAGTGTATGTGGCCAAGAACCAGGCGGCATCCATCGGTGCGCCCACCGGCTACCCGTGAGCGTGTAATGCTGCATACTATTTACGTTTCACCGTTGTGTGGGGCTGCTGATGCGTGGCCCCGCCGCAGTCTCCGTGTGTGTGTGTGTGCATGTGAAGCATTCCCTACTCCGGCGACAGGGAGTAACATTGTCAAGGAGGTGATCAGATGGTGAACTAGGGATACATTCATGAGAATGGCAAGGTCTGGTGCTTCATTTCCTGCGGTGGGCTAGCTGGTGCCAGAAGCATAGCGTCGTCTCGTGTCTTTGTTTGGTTGATTGCTTCAGCTCCCAGTCCCACCCACGCAGGCATCTGATAGCGTATCTATTTTTCTTCTTCTCAGATTTTCCTTCTTCTCAGAGTTTCTTTCTGTAGGCTAAGAAGATTCCTTCCGTTAAAAAAAGATTGTGCATGGCTTGTACGGAAAGATGCAGGAACACACCCTGTGACCGACTGAGATAAATAAATGATAAATGAATGGAATTTTTGAAATCCACAGGATGGTGGTCACCTTTTACGCTGTTCCACCAAGGACAAGTCCAACGGTGCCCCCAAATCGGACACGTGGTCCGTTTGCAGGTTCTCCCATGGACCGCTGTCCGTTTGGGTCGTTGGTGCACCCAACAATGTTCACCATTTTTGAAAAATAACAGAACAAACATTGTTCGAATTTGGTCTGTTTGGGTTGTTCGTTCACCCAAAAACATTCCCCATTTTTGAAAAAATATTAGAACAAAAATTGTTCGAAAAAGTTCGATAAAAATATTTGCATGTAGCCACCGACTTACACCGCCATTGTGCAAATTTTCAATTCAAAATACATTATATATTGGACTCAGGAAAATTAATAAAATTGAAGAAAAAAATAGAAGCAATTTTACATGAGTGGTGCATATCAAAAAAAAAAAGCACGGACACGGACACAGACATTGGAGTTGGCCTAATGGGAATATGTATGTCCAGAGGGGAAAAAAAGAAGTAACTTTCTACCAGTATTATTGAGGAAAAAAAAACATCTTCATCTTCATTGATCCTTAAACTCGTTACAAAAAAAAGGCATTTTGCGCCAATCAACCTCAAACTTACACTCCAAACACCTTACAATACCGGTTTTCCAAATAAACTAGAGTACAACAGGGCCAACCAGATGATGAGATCCAATCTCCAAACTCGACTCCTTCAACACCTACAGGCAAAACTCGGCGACCCAGAACTGGTGCCAGCCAAGGATTTTAAGATGGCCCAGTTTTGCCTTCAGAGATCTCAACTAAGTAGCAGCCAACGTTCCAGGGGCACATATTGATAAACAGGAGAGGCAATTCTCATGGACACATGGCTGTACTGTCCTGGGCTTAGCTTTGACATGCACCACTCATGATTCTGTGCACTTCACTGCTTAGCTTTTATAATGCTCGAGAAAAAGAGGAACCGATAAAAGTATCAGAAACAGGGAAAGTTCGTACTGACACAGAATCAGGGCAGCAGCCGGTAATAGCACGACAACTAACCACTCGGTATTAAGATGATAATGCTGACACCTAACAGCGGAAATCAGGGGGTACAGTTTCTTCTGTGAAGTACTCTTTTCTCACGGTCTCAGCGTCACAAAACCTCACCTTATATGCAGAAACAAAAACAACATATAAGTGGAAAATGTTAGATGCACAATCATTTGATCAGATATGCTGAGAGAGAGAAACAGTACTGACCAGGGAGGCATATTGTTTCAACAGGGGTTTGACAAGCTGCCACATTGGCTGAAACACAAATGGCGCGTCCACGAAAAGAACTTGGCCAAGCCGCTTCGGATAGTAATAGTAGAATACATCGATCTGGAGATGGCAGGAAATTCACATTGATTTACCAAATCAGGGAACAGTAGTGGTATGCATAATTCACATTGATTTCACAACTGTACAAGTGTGGGCTCACTAGTCAGCACGAGAATGTTAATTTTTCTTCTAATTTAAAGTGACGAGTCTCAACATGCCTTTGTACATGGAAACTTTTCTGTTCGATAGATCTAGTGAAGGTGTATGCATAATTCTTATACAGCGTGTCACTCTCTTCTGGAATGCTTTCGTAATCTCTTATAGCTGCCAACACAACTAGGGGAAACAATAACTTCAGCTCAGAAAAAGACTGGACTTACCAAAAACTTTAAGAATTGGAGATCACCATTTTCTACACGGAAGCCTCGAAGATCGAAAATTCCAAGTATATTATCTGTTCCCATGGGAAGTTTACTTAAAGCCTTTTCGACCAAAAATGCACATAGCTTCTCATTTTCAAGCTGATCTTGTTTCTGTAATAGCAATACTGTATACCCATCAGTCATATAGCTCAGAAAAAAGGCATCTAAAACACAAAAGGTATCATCACGATAAATTATAGAATAAAATAGGGCCAATAGGTCTTCCATGTCAGGTTGTAGTCAACAATTAAGATTTGCATATTCTCTCAAAAGTTTGACCTGATAGTTTATATGAAGCCGCGACATAATTCTGTATCCTTACCTTTTTATTTGATACTGTAAGACTTCACAAAGGATTGTGGTTTCATTCAGGTAAGGACATCAGTTTGTTCAAAATATATCTCCAGATTCGGAACATGAGAGACTTACATAAGGAAAATGTTTGGCTGCCACTACTACTAGCACAGGTCTGTCGTAGATGTCAAAAGAAGTATGCACATATGCCTTGCCAGTTTGATACAACCCTTTCACTGATTCTTCCGATAATTCTGACACACGAAAATCCTGACGCCATTTCTAGCGCAGATGATAGGAATGTTTAAGGTACACAATTAGGAAAATAATTCTTCACCGTCAATAATTTGATGGACAAAATGTTAGGTACTCCATGAAAATACAAAGCAGAAGGCTCGACAAAAGGCACATCATCTTTAAAAAAATCCGACTCATTTAATCAGGAATAAGATGCCCCCTCCCACAAACTGAGATAGTATAATGAGAGTGATCCACTTATCTAGCCTATGCAAGTTTAGAAGGATGAATAAGAACAATAATTTCACTGAATCAGCAAAAAGACACTACAATCAGTCAAAACAACTTATATGTCTTGATTGTTCATTTCCTTGAGTTGAGACTATTGCAAGTTTCTGGTGAATACAAAAAATCGTACAGGCAAGAAATCTAGTTTATTTCTATGTTGCTTATCATAATAATTTGCTTGCAGCTGTTGTTTGAGAGAGTGAGAGACTATGAGAAAACGACCAGGATTCACCATAAAAGCATAGGAAAGTGATGAGCAACAGAATCACAACTTATTAACGTACACGCATACTACTATATGGAATAGGAGGATTCTCTGTGAAAACCGGAAAGGGAGGGGCTATTATTTTTCAGATGAACACAGTTGTAGGATACGATGGCCTTGGTCAACTTGGAGACGGCTTCATCAACGGAGAATTTCCTGTCCTTTAAGAACCAGAGGATCATCTCGTCATCATCCCTCCCGCTCCTGCCCGTCGGGAGGCCTGGATGCTCCCTTTCCAGCCTCTCTTTAACCTCCATGACGAGCTACGCACAAGGAACAACCAATGCGAGATGATATAAGTCCCAGTCAACAGAAAAGGAATCGACGAGCTCATTTCTTCAATCGGGATCCGAATACGTGGTACGGGCTTGCTAACCTTGGAGGTGGAGGCGCCACCGGGAGCGGCGTTGCAGCAGCGCACTGCCCTCCTGGCGAGGCCTCGCGGAGGCGGAGGAGCCCGGACGATGGAGCGGAAAGAGCAGGTGGCGGCCATCGCCCCTCCTCTCCACTTGCGGATTCTTCGATTTGCGGCCGCACCGGTAATGGAAGCCGGGGGTGGGGTGCGGTGGGGTGGGGGGGCGGCGGGTGCACGGTCGGCGCGAGGCTTTCGCCGGATAGGGTCTCGAGGGAGCGGCCCACTGAGACGCGACGCCAAGCAAGGTAGGAAATCAATTTGACTGAACCAGGAACTTGTCGGTGGGATGAGGACATGTTTTGGCTTCTTTTTTCTTTGGCTTCTTTTAGTCATGTTGATGTGCGAAGAATTTTGTTAACCTCAATGTTTTTTAAAATCTCTAAACCTAAGTGGATATGGTTCTTAGAGCAACTCTGACCTCTTAAAAGAGCCAAAACTGTAAAATTCCCGCGAGTTTAAGGTTTTAGAGTTTTTTTTGAGCCCGAACGGATCCCTTAACAGTCTCTGCCTATAAACATTATTTTGTCCCCTATAAATCGGCCCCTGCGCGAGGGGGGACAGATACAGGCCACAAACCGGCCAGCTCCTTCCCTCTCCGTCGTCTTCGCTCCCGCGTCGACGCCCAAATCGCTGCCAAATCCACCACCAGATCCGTGAAATTGCCACCGCCAAGATGCTTAGGACGGGGTTCGGGGGAGTTGGGGCGTCCGGGTGGTCTGCTCTGCACCCGTGCATGGCCATGGAACCCCCACCGCCCGCGACTTCGGCAAGGTGGACTGAATGCGCCGCGTGGCGTCGCTACGGGCGAGGAAGCGGGCCGCACGGAAGTGGTCCAACTGGAGGGATATGCTGTCGCCCTCCCTCCGTTGGTGGCGTCAACATGGAGGCTGGTAGCTCGCGTGTCTCCGCTCGGCATGCTCCCTCCCTACCCCGACCTCACATGGCAAGTATGAGTTCAAGGACGACGATGCAGAGGAGCATAAGGGGGTGGTCGATGCCACGGACTTCGTCATCGCCGCCGTCGAGTGGGCCTCCGTGGAGACCATGCTCCATGCCTCCGAGCTCAGGCGCGAGGAGGAGCTGAAGCGTGAAGCAGCGAAGCGGCAGTGAGGTGATCGTGGCGGTGTCGACATAGCAAGCCAGGGAAAAGGAGCTCGCAACGCGCCACGTCAAGCAGGACATAGTCGACATCACCTCTGACCTAACTAACGAACTTGCGGACCGCTTCGTTGCTGCACCCTGCGGCTCCAGTGAGGACTCCCGAGTCAATTTTGGGAGTTCTAAGGTTAGGGGGTTAGCGGCAGATGCTAGAGTTTAGGTGTAGATGCATAGTGCATCTTTTGATTTAGCGGTAGTATGTAATTGTATGATCCAAGTATGATCAAACCTTTATCTGAATTTTTCCACGAAGGCAACTTTATCAAGTTTTTAAATCATTCAGTTTCAAGTTTCTGTTCTGTCAGGCTATTTTGCAAACTAAAAAACCAAAGTTCAGTTCCCTTTATACGCGTTTTTAAGGATCCTCTTTTACGGGATCTGTTAGAGTTGTTCTTAGACCATGTACAATCCAAGATGCTAAGCGTGGTGCTTACAGAAATAAACCAAGCATCAGCATAATCACCCGTGCTTATTTGTATAGGAGAGGTGGATTCCTAGCCATCCGTCTACTATATATAAGTACTAGTGTTTAAGAAAAAACGGTTAATTTTCTAGGCACCTCCATAAGCACCTTGCATTATACATGCTTCATCTCTTGGAATTACACTAAGAATGGATTGTAGTGGAACCACCCATACATCATGAACACAAGGGCATGCCCCCACCAACCCAGTTTAGGAAATTTTGGGCAGGATCTATTTGAAGGGAATATATTCGAGAGGCAATAATAAAATATTTATTATCTTATTTTATGTTTATGATATATGTTTATTTCTCATGCTAGAATTGTATTAACCAGAAACGTTAATACATGTCTGTCTAATAAAGAAACAAGAGTTTATAGAAATGCATCTCATTTAACTAGCTCGTTGATTAACCGATGATCAAGGTTTTCTGATCATGAACATTGGATATTGTTAATAACAAAATAATGTCATTACAAGAATGATGTGATGAACTGCTAGGGCAATGCGTTATTGCAGAGGTTGGGTGTAATTGTTATCTTTACGATATTAATATATGCTCTTTGTCAAAAAAGTGAGATAAAACAAGTTTTTTCCCACTCCTCTTTTGGTATCACTTCTTCTAGATTAAAGTTGGTGATAAGAATAAGATATTTGGTATCTCTTTTGGCTAAATTTCTAATTATTCTAACAGAAAAATTGTCTAAGTTGGACATTATTTCCCTTCCTTTGAGAGTGAATTATTTTCCTCCGTTCTAACTATACTCATGTCCTCTATCTCCATCCAACCCTATATTGTAGGCTTATCAAAGCTTGTTCTTTAGGAATTGAGAATAATCTTTTCTTTTTTTCTTGGTGTAAGCCTTCTCATTCTAGTTGCTTCTTCCTACTCTACTAGACATGGTGGTCCTTGCTCGGGGTACTCTGTATCAAATTGTGTTACTATAAAATGTTTTAGCTCTGTGAGACATCTTTTAGTGTATAGGTTCGTAGAGGTTCGGAATGAACCTATACACTAAAAAACGTCTAGACACATTCATTTCACAAAGCTAAAATGTCTTATATTTCTGAACGAAGGGAGTATATCTCTGGTTGGGGTATCCTATTTATACACCTCTTCGACGATTATCATTTCATGAAGATGAGTAAGCTACTTGAGTGTTTTTTTGCAAAATTTCTCTGATCTATTAATAATCATAAATGGCGGTACCAAGGAGCTTAAAAGTAATTAAAAAATTACAAATAGGTCAATGGACCACCTAGCGATGACTACATACACTAGCACGAGCCAAATGCTCACCGCCATCCTCGCCCCTTCATCATCGGAGTCGGGCAAAGATTGTTGTAGTAGACAGACAGGAAATCGTTATGCTAAGGCCCCGAATGACCAACACACCAGAGTAGCAGACATCTCCAAACGTAGATTGAAAGAGACTGACCTCAAACCACACCAAAAATATGAAAAACGACTAGATCCCAAGAGATCTGTCGGACGCACGACTCCGTGCACCCTCCACCGGTGCTAGGTGCTCCACCGGAGCAAGGATAGGCCGAGAGTACCTTATTCTGACTTCTGGATGTAGTCATCGTCTCAACATTCTGAAGAAAACACTAAAACAATATAAACAACGAATGTGGGCAAGAGGTCGTGGTCTCTCACACCTCCAAGATTACTGCAGAGCAAACGGCAACGTCGTCGGCGAGAGGGACGAAAACCTAGATGGGTTTTACGAGAGCCGCCCCCTCTTTCCTACCCGACCCTGACGTGCGTGTAGCGGTTCGGTATATTCCTCGCTTTTCACTGTTGAGACAGCTACTTGAGTGTTAGTCCTTTCTTTTTTGGATTTATGTGTTGTCGTCTATGGTGGTTGGTTGCCAAGCTACATTAGATATTGATAGCAATCTTTAAAGTACCCGGGTGTCTATTTGGTATACGCATGAGCTGATATTTTCCCTAGCTCGTGGATAATCGTCATGTGGCATTTGAGATCTTTTTCCTTGCTTCCTTAGTGGCACGGACATGATGGGTTTATCATTATCTTTCTTCTACCACAATTTTGTTTGCCTAAATGGCTATTTTTTTGGGTCCCTATTGAGTTGGTTAGTCCAAACTCCAAACTAGCTTTAGCTATTCTGTAAGAATCGTGGCTTGGTTGGATGGGATTCGAAAAGTTTTAGACATAGTGGCTTGATTGGATTAAAAAACGTGAAGATCAAAGCCATCTACTGATTGCTTATTTGATTAGCTTAACTTTAAGTCTTAAACTTGGAGAGTTGGACATATGTTGGATACTTTGCTTCTTGTTGCCTAAGAGCATCTCCACTCGGGTTTCCAGAAAGGCGTTCTCAGGCCGTTTTTTTCGTCCGGACGGCGAAATTTCGCCCAGTCGCGTTCCCAAGACGACGAATTCGTTCGGATTTGGCCCAACTTTCATCCGGCGTTCACAGGCCGAACCCAGGGCGCTGAGAACCGCATGGGAACGCCGGAAGCAGCGAAAAACAGGTGGGCCAATCCGGTCGGCGAGACAACCCCAATTCCCACCCCGACTCGGCTCCCCCGCGGTAGAGAGCTTCTGTCTTCGCCATGTCGTCGCCGTGAGCTCGCACGACGCCAAGCCAAAATCACACCTGTAGATATGCCCGCCGCCTCCACCACATCCTTTCCCCTTGGCCTAGGCCTTGTTTCGCCGCCCCAACTTCGCCGTAACTCGGCTTCGTCCCGAGCTCCCACCACCTCGCCTGCAGAGTGTTCGGCGTTTTGCCCGTTCGGCCATGGACTCCGATGACGAGGAGATGTTCGCCCTGTTGCTGGAGGAAGAGACCACCGCAGCCGCCGAAGATGAAGAGCACATGCAGATCCTCGCCTCCTTGGTCTGTCTGTACACGCAGACTGCAGCGCCGAAGTGTGGAGGCTCGGCGAAGGGTCGCCGAAAGTGCAAAGCAAGGCAACGAGTGGAGGGCTACTGCATGTTGTACGCCGACTACTTCGCTGACGAGCCACTGCACGAAGATGCCGTATTTCGGCACTTCAGGATGAGCCAGAAACTCTTCCTCAACATCGTGCATGCCATCCGGGAGTTCGACCCCTATTTCGTATTCAAGAAGGACTGCACCGACATGGTAGGGTTCTCATCACTGCAGAAGTGCATAGTGGCGATGAGGTTGCTTGCATACGGAGCTCCGGGTGACAGTGTCGATGACTATCTCCGCATGGCCGAGTCCACCGCCATTGATTGCTTGTACAGGTTCTGTAGGGCAGTGATTGCAGTGTTTGGGCTACAGTACTTGAGAACACCCAATGCTGAAGACATTGCTCGGATCCTCGCAGTCAATGAAAGTAGAGAATTTCTTGTGATGCTTGGAAGTATCGACTGCATGCATTGGCACTAGAAGAACTGTCCATTTGTTTGGCAAGCAATGTACAAAGGCCACAAAGGAGGTTGCAGTGTGGTACTCGAGACAGTTGCTACACAGGATCTTTGTATTTGGCACTCCTTTGGCATGGCAGGATCGAACAACGATATCAACATCCTCCAGTCCTCAAATGACTTTGCCAAGCTTGTTGAGGGTCATGCTCTCCCTATGGACTTTGAGATCAATGGACACCACTACAACAAGGGATACTATCTTGCTGATGGCATCTATCCAAGATGACCAATATTTGTGAAGACTATCTCAAACCCGGTGTTCCCCAAGCATTCTCAGTTTGCCAAGGAACAGGAAGCTTCCAGGAAGAACGTGGAGCGGACATTTAGTACTTCAACAGAGGTTTGCAGTTGTCCGGTTCCCTGCTATGACCTGATCGAAAGATCAGATGTGGGAAGTGATGAACTGTTGTGTGACCTTGCACAACATGATCATTGAGGATGAAAGAAAGGACCAAGTGGATTTGGTGGAGCAGAACAAGCCATACTACAGATAGGGACCCCTTGCAGAGTCTGATCACCAGGTGCCACCATCGTGGGCTGCATTCATCGCCATGCGTCAGAAGATCCGAGACCCGGTAGTGCATCAACAGCTACATGATGATCTGGTTGAGCACATATGGACACGCAAGGGCAACACATAGATGCCGATCTGGCCGAACTAGGCTGAACTATGTTGTATTTTCCGTCAATGCCAAACTATGTTTAATTTAAGGCCGAACTATGTCGAACATTGCTCTGTATTTATATGCATGCCGAACTACGTCGAACTCTGTTTGAATTTGAGAAAATTTTGGACGAAAACTCGTCCTTTTTGCGTCGCCTGAGAATGCGAGTGAGAAACTGGACGTTAGTTACGTCCGCCCGGCGCTAAATAGCACCGGATTTCGGCCTCGGAACGCCCAAGGTGCTCTAAGTTGCTAACTTCATATGTTCTTGTTGTTTGTCCCCTTCCGTCACTAAGCTGCGTCCCTTGTTGGTTGTCCCTTGTTGCCTTCGGATGCCTTGCCGTTGCCTTCGGGTTACTAGTTTCCTTGTCAGGATTTTGCCTTAGGTTTCTTAATGTTGACTCGAACATTAGCACCATATCTGACTTGATTTTTTTTAATCCAGACCAGTTCCTGAAACCGTAAGGTTGGGATCCTAAATCGAACAATATGCAGGAGTACGTAGCCAAAAAGTAAGCAGGCTTCACAAGCTCGGGGTGCAGCAGGAACTAAACTAAGGGTGGCAGAGGCAACATAATGCCAATGTTATCTGCTACTAGTTCCATTACAAATGCGCCGCCGCCAAGAGCTCATCATCAGCTCATCTAAAGCGCAAAATCTCACTTCATTATAATCATTGTCACCACCCATGCATTTTGTCAGTGTCGTATTTTTTAATTGATTACAACCGCATTGACACATGTATTCAGCATTGACAGTGGAGAGAACGCGGGGCGCAGATGAAAAATGCCCGTATCGTCAACTTCCATTTTCGAACTAACAGTGCTCAAAGTAAGCAGGCTTCAGCAGTGCCATCCATTCTGAGATGTAAATCTGAAGGGGGGAGCTACTAAACTGTAAAAATGCCATGCACGGCTGGTGCAGTACAACCGATGCGGACTCGCCGGGCAGCAACTTGAGAGTTGAGAGCCCATAGGACAGAACCGACGCTCACTTTTGGTCTGTGTAGACAGCATCGACATCGTCGAGTTCGAGCAACTTAGATACAAGGTCCTTGTTTAGGTCCATGGCCTCGTCATCTACCTGCGACAACAACGTGGAAATGTGCACTGTCAGATCTTCCAGATATACGGAGCTCGTAGAAGTTACCTATAGTCATGGAATGGAATGACGATCCAATATGACTCACACGGATAGCATGATGCACTGTTCTATGAGTTGCTATGAGGAATGTTTTATCTCAATCGGAGTGTGCCATACTGAAACTTGACTGGATGATAAGGTAAACCTAGTGCGCCAAAAAACTGGAACAACTCGTAAAGATGCAGTAGTTATGTTTCCTACATAAGTTGTCTGATCTAACCCAACATAATTCAACTTACATCAATGAAACAATGAGCAGCTGCGCCATTTCACGGCACATCATACAGTATACAGTACATCATAAATAAACTGGCAAACTCTAGCGATCTATGAATTACTTGAAATAATGGATCGAACATTAAGGTTTCTGGAGAAACATGTGCTAACAAAAGAAAAACATGTGGTAGCATTATTTCATTAATTTTAACTCGCTCAGACTGGCCACAATAAAAGGAAAACCAAATACCTCCACTGGATTGAGAGGCAGCAGTTCATAACCGTTATCAGTTTCAAATTTTACTCCTTCCTCTTGTAGCTTTGATAGCACAACAGGGTAGTTTTCTGATGTAGTAACTATCTTGTAAAACCTGGGAAACGGAGGATTATAAAAGCAATCTCTGAAGAGATATTTGTGGCTGAAAGCAGTGAAATAGAAAGTAAAGCAGCAGGAATATCACATGCAGTTCTCTGATTTTAATCCTATATGCGGTGCTTTATGTAAGTTATGACAGCATATATCTAACTTGTGTCAATTTACCGGTTGTAAGATACGATGGAAATGAAGATGAAATTCAATGAGACGGAACATTACGTTTCCGATTGGTATCAGTTGGGTACCTTTCTACATCTTCTTCAGAGTCATCATCCTCATCATAAGAATTTGGTTCAATAACATCATCGGCACCGGCATCCAAAGCAACAGAAAGTAATTGGTCCTTATCAGCATCTGTAACTTTTATGTTTACCACGCGAGCTTGTCTGAATCTGAATGTAACAGACCCCGGATCAGCCAATTTTGCTCCACAGTCCTTTACAACATTTCTAATGTCCGCAATAGATCTTGTAATTTTGTCTGTAAGGACCTCAACAACCATACTTACTCCACCAAAACCATAGACCTGTTGAAATGCTTCATGCACTTAATTTTTTTATAAAACAAAAATGATGTGTGTACTTGATAAATCATGACACAATTCTACCTTAGATCTGCATCCACCAATTACTTTTTCACATGTAAAAAATGGTATTGCCCACCAACACATATATCATACTGCCAAATAAGAACATAATGACAAAGTATCACATTAAACTAGTGATGGAGAATCATACCTCATAAACCTTTTCTGTGTAAGTATCCTGACCCTTTTCTGAAGCTCTTTTGATGTTACGCTCTACAACTTCCTTGGGGACATCCAGCTCTCGTACTTTCTCTAGTATTGCCGCTAAAGCTGTGTTGGATGAAGGATTTGGGCCACCCTTTTTGATGCTGCAAGATATCCATATGAATATATGGAGTCAAATTAGTTAAACTATATCTTTTCAGATTTTATGGTCAAAAGAATAAGATCGCTGTCTTTAAGGGACTAGTGCATTCTTCATTCTTATGAGGTAATGACCAATTACAGCACACAATGGCAATATACTTAACAGGACATCTACAATTAAAACGCATTATGATACTCGATGAGAACATATTAGCAGAATTATATTATGTTGGATTAAACCAATATACAGCATGTTATTAGATCTATAAAATACCATGCCACGTCAAAGACATTTGTACGAAACAGAAGGTCAGAGGTCCGCAACACCTACGCAGCAACGATCTCTTTTCCGATTTTGCTGTTGCGCTTCATCTTTTTAAGATTCTGGGCACCCTGAGCCAAAGAAATAGCATGGGTAAAAATATGCAATAAGAGGCTAAAGATAACTACATTTAGCAAGCAGCGAATTCTGTTCCAGTTAACCCTGTTAACATCTGTACTTGTACAATGCATGTGAAAATTAGCATCATAGCTGAGTATGAGACAACTGAAGCATGGCATTCTTTCATGGTCGCACACGGTATATGCACTTCCATAGAAGTTAGGGGGGACTAAAACTCGCACAATTAATTGCCCCTAAATCTGAACTGCTACGACATGATGTAAAAGAGCGTGCCAAGAGCAGATCACCTTCCTCCCGGCGATCTTGCAGGAGCGGCGCCCCATACAGAGCGGCTGGAAGGTCCAAATCCTCCGCCTACCCACGTGCCCCTGGAACAAACTGGGGCCACCAGAAGAGCCATTCCCTGATGACACACAAAAAAAAAAACAGTGAGGACTCGGAAGACCCAACTCGACTCAATGGAACTGGATCAGATGCGGGAAGCAGCGCAAGGTTTGGGTCGGCGGGTTACTGTGGAGAAGGGAGGCGCTTCTGAGAGCTGAGGCGGAGGAGGACAGAGACGAGGCTCTGTGGAGGAGCGCGGCCAGAGCGCGTGCGGCGGTGGCCATGAACGGCGGCGGCGGTCGCAGGAGGACTGGAGCCGAGCGCGCGGGTGTTGCTCGACGAATTGCCGCTCCGAGCTGCGGCTGGGTGGGAGAGTGCAGGACTTCGGCACTCGGCAGGACTGGATCGTGTCGTGGAGGACAGATAAGCCCACTTTTCCCCCCCGACTATTCCCTAATTTTGGTCCCGTTTGCAAAATAACAAGAGTAAAATTTACCGTTAGTACCTAAACATCGTCTTTTCGTTACGGTCATTGATCTCCAGAATACGTTTTTTACGGTACCTCAATACGACTCGGTGTCCCATCGACGGTCACGTCTCACGTCCGCGTGATGTACACCGCGTTGCACGCACACGTGTCCCACCTGGGACCCACCTGTTTGTCACGGTATACGGACAGTCCCAACTGTTTTGCATACTCCCCTCGGATTATTCTCCTTTTGTGAGATTTCTCTGCCTCCACAGACAAAAGGGGAGGAAATCCACCTTCCCCATCATTCCGAGTTGCTCCTTCTCGGAGAGGCAAAGAAGGGAGGGGAGGCGCGAGCGGCGGCGCGGCTCGGGGTTTGGCAGGGCGGTTCATCGTCGCGCGGTGGTCGACGCCTGGACCGGCGCTTCACCGGCGTTGGAGAAGGCGGCGATGGCTCTTCATCGTCGTCCCGACGGCGCCCCTGCTCCTACATACGGTACGTACCAAAGTTGCGAGCTTTTGAGTTGGAAATCACTATTCTTGTGGTAGGGTTCGTGTTCTACAGGGCAATGTTGCTACTTTGAGCTGTTTCTATAGAGTGCTAGAGAAATCTGAATGTTCAGTCCTCGTACTGAAAGCAGGGGGTTGTAGGGTTTTCGGCAGCCATGTTTGGTAGAGAAATCTGAATGTTAAGTAGTTGAGATGATGTCCATGGATCTTTCAATTGCAGGTCGAAACAACCAGTTCTTCTCTGTAGAAATAAACCATGGTGGATATTTTCTTGGTCAAGGGAACAACAAATCATATATTGATGGAACCTTTGTTTGGTATGATCATGTTGACTCACTCACATGGTCAGAAACGCAGTTAGGAAATATTGTTGAGCATTTAGGCTATAAATGTGAAGGAAAGATGAAGGCTCATTATTGCATTCCTATACTTTCAATGAATAACAATGGCCTTAGACAGATTAGGGATGAGCATGACACACATCAGATGGCAGTGTGTCAATTGGTAACCATTACATAAGTGTGTACCTTGGCCATGATGATTCAATCAGGAACATTAACTGGGATGATGTTGTGCAATTCCTAGTTGCTCATCTGCCACCAGTCATAAGCCCTTGCAAGAACAATGTCAGGCACACAGATGATACACCTAGGGAAGTAGAAGATGCCCCTGAACCCATACAAGTTATACTCCCAGATGATCATGGTCCTGAACCCATACAAGTAGAAGAGGAAGATGTGCAGGAAGCAAAAAGAGGAGGATCATTGTCAAGTGATGAAGAAGATTCAGACTATGATATAGTGGATTCATACTATGAGATAGGTGTAGATGATGATGATCTGTATGCTGACATAGTTGATGATGAGGAGGAATGTGATAAGAGAAAAATGAAAGGGAAGGCAGAGAAAGCTGAGAATGAAGTGGAATCGGAAGGTGAAGATATTTGGGCCCCTGATTCAGATGATGACAAACCTAAGATAAAGTTCAACACATTCAGGAAGGAAGATCTTAGTGCTCCTTCCTTCCATGTAGGCCAGGTATTTGAGTCAGTTGAGATGCTCAAAAGGCTATCAAGGAGTCCAACTGCCAAAATAGGAGAGATATCAAGCTACGAATTAATGATAGGAGAAGGATCAAGGCAAAATGCTATGGCAATGTGACATGCCCATGGTATCTGTGGGCCAGCCCTGACAAGAGGCCAGAAGCATGGATGATTAAGAGATATGATGCAAGGCACACATGTTCTAGGAAGTGGAAAATCAGGGCATTCACAGCTGATTACCTTGCAGAGAAGTATTTGGAAAGCTTTAAGGCAGATCAAGATATGAACATGAAGAACTTTTCAAGGATAATGCAAAAGGAATGGTTGATTACACCAACAAGGAGCAAGCTACACCCCGCAAAAAAGGAGTAAGCTACAGAGAGCTAGAAGAGTTGCAATGAATCTAATCTATGGTGATGAAGAGGCTCAGTACAAGCTACTATGGGATTTTGGCAATGAGCTAAGGGTGAGCAACCCTGATACTTCTTTCTATCTTGCTTTAGATGAAAGAAGTAGGTTCAGAAGGTGCTACATGGGACTGGAAGCTTGCAAGAAGGGTTTCCTACAAGGATGCAGGCCAATGATATTCATTGATGGCTGTCACCTGAAGACAAGGTGTAGGGGACAACTTCTAGCTACTGTGGGTATAGGCCCCAATGATAGTATCTTTCCTATTGCTCTAGCTGCTGTGGAAGTAGAAGATACCAACTGGACATGGTTCTTGGAAACACTGAAGAAGGATCTTGATTGTCAATACTGCTCCATGGACAATTATGTCTGATAAACAGAAGGTATCTTTCCTTAACTGTATGTTCTTATGTGTCAATATGCCCACTGTATGTCTTAATTCCTATGTTACAAATCTTTGTAGGGACTAATTAATGCAGTTAGAGAGAAATTTCCAGACTCAGAGCATAGATTCTATGTAAGACATATGTGGCAAAATTTCTCATAGTTGTTCAGGGGAGATACCATGAAGAACCAGCTTTGGACAATTGCAAGAAGTAGTACGGTTGTGATTTTTAAGAAGAACATGGAGAAAATGAGGAGCCTAAACCATAATGCAGCATCTTGGCTAGAAATCTTGATCCAAAGACTTGGTTTAGGGCCTTCTAGAGTGATATCCCCAAGTGTGATATTCTTTTTAACAACATCTCTGAAGTATTTAATAGGTAAGAACTCAACTCAATATTACCAAGTGTAACTGAATTATATCTTAACTGACAAGTAAGAACTCATTTTTCTTAACTGAATTCCTAGGTACATACTTGAATCAAGAGAGTTGCCAATGCTACCTATGTTATGCAGAGCGAAAGACCACTTGATGACAAGGCATTACACAAACAGAAATAAAGCAGCTGACTAGCAAGGACCAATATGCCCCAAAATCCAAAAGAAGTTAGACATGATGATTGAGCTGTCAAACAACTACTACGTAGAAGGAGTTGCTGATGGGTTGTTCAAGTGTGATGGAGTTTTCAGTCACAACCCAATGGATTATATTGTGGATCTAAAAACTTCCACTTGTAGTTGCATGAGATGGCAGAAGAGTGGGATTCCTTGCCCACATGCCATACCTGCAATGAGAAAGGATGAAATTGACACAGTTACAGCTGTCCATAGCTATTACTCTGTAGCCATGTACAAAAAGGCTTATGAACCTATTGTTTATCCATGCAAAGATAAGACTGAGTGGGCTAAACAGGGTGGTCTAGTAATCTTGCCACCTGACTAAAAAGCCATGTTGGAAGGCCAACCAGATGCAGGAGGAAGGCACCTGGAGAAGTATATGCAAGGGGTGGAGGCAAAAGGATGACAAGACATGGTGTGATCATGCGCTGCTCCTACTACAAAGAACCTGATCACAACATAGGAGGTTGTAAGTACAGGAAAGTTGGACAACCACCACCTAATGCAAACCCAACTGTCCCTCCACCACCACCCACTAATGAAGAACCAATGATTACACAGGTGACCATCTCACCCTTACTAATTCTTCAGGAAAGTCATGAGGCAATGCTACCTTTCTTTTTCTTAAACAGTTCACTATGATGCAGGAAAATCATGAGCCAATGCAAAACCAGGATGCTGGAAGAGCTTATGAAGACTTGGTTGTTGACAATATCCTTATGCAGAGACCCTTGCCTAGAAATGTTGCAACTGGTCCAGTCCCACAATCTACATTCATTACAAATGAACAGACAAGGTTGAGTCAACCTGTGAGAGGGCCAACTACAGTAAGGGCAGGTGCAATGGCTGAACAATTACAAGCTATGCAACAACAGAAGGAGAGGGAGCTTGAATAAAGGAGAACTGCAATCTTGGAGGCCAGATACATGGAACAATTAAGAAGAGCAGATGAGAGAGATAGGCAGAAGTTTGAGCAACAACAAAGAAAAATGGCAGAAGTTCAAGCCAAGGCAATGGAAGCTGCAAAGAGA
Source organism: Avena eriantha (assembly GCA_910589775.1). Classification (NCBI taxonomy): domain Eukaryota; kingdom Viridiplantae; phylum Streptophyta; class Magnoliopsida; order Poales; family Poaceae; genus Avena; species Avena eriantha. The sequence continues at coordinate 376,925,078 of OU342746.1, read as the reverse complement.
AGGGAGAAGAGAAAGTATGATGCTGAGCTTAACAAACAGGCAAGAGCAGAGACCAAGAAAATATCTACAGAGGTTGCCAAAGAGGTAGCTCAGAAAAAAAAGACAAGAAGGTGCCGAGAAGAAGGAGGCAGAGAAGAAGGCAGCAGCTGAGAAGAAGCAAGCAGAGAAGAAGGCAGCAACTGAGAAGAAGGAGGCAGAGAAGAAAGCAGCAGCTGAGAAGAAGAAAGCAGAGAAGAAGGTAGCAGCGGAAACAAGGAGAAAGTTCTCTCAGTCGGTAAGCATGACTGAGGAACTAGATGCAGGAGAAGATCAGGCACAAGCTCCAGTAAAGAAGACCAAGAAAGTGAGCATGTTTGATGAGCTTAGGCCATAGTAAACTCATCAAGTAGGCTCTAGTGTATATAGATGGTTACTAAACTGCCATTTTGGGTGTCCTGGTTACTAAATTGCCATTTTGGGTTTCCTGATGTTTAGAACATGTTTGGGTATGTCCTGATGTTTGCAACTTGTTTGCTATGTTTGGAACATGCTGGCTATGCCCTGATCTTTTGCCATGTTATGATATATCTGTTATGCTTATTATGTTTCCTATCTGGTTTAGTACCACCTGGTTCATTCAACTGGTACATTCAACTTCACAAATAAACATCACAAATGAACACAGAATAAACTTCAGTACCAACTGGTTCACCTGGTACATTCAACTTCAGAACCACCTGGTTCATTACAAGAGTACATCACAAAAGACAACTAGCATCCACTTAACTACTACATCCAATTAACTACTTGATCCACTAAACTAGCATCTAGTGCTGAATTACTAAAGACAACTAGCAGCTTCATTTCTTCATCAGAACTAACAGAAGAACAAATCATGTCATGACAGTGAATACAATTGTAATCTTAAGCATGAATACAACTTCTTTGAGCACCACAAGCACCGCTGAGAATCTTCAACACCTGTTCATCTTGGCCAGGGGATGTTTCTGCCATTTCTTCTTGCTTCATCTTTAACTCTTCTCTCCTGTCCCCTGCCCATCCCATAGCTTCTACAGCTTGATATCTCAGCAGAATGTTGTTGTCAATCAAATAGCACACATACTCCAATTCCCAGTGCCAGAAATGGCAGCCACGCTGTACAAAGATAATGGACAGAAACCAACCTCAGATGACAAAGATAATGGACAGAAACCAACGTTGTAGGAAGAATCAGTTCAAAACCGCATACACCATCAAATCAGCTGGAGAATTGAGCTTACCGCATGCCTCAGACACTTATAATACACCCAACCTTTGTGCTCCTTCGTTCCAGAGCGACATTGCTGCACCAGGCGTCCGCAGTCAGGGCAACGAATGATGGGACATAGGGGGAACGGTGGCGCTGAGCAGACGCGGAGCTACCATGAGAAGACATGGCGAATATACGGAGCTAATCTGGAGCCGGCGACGAAAGGGGGCAGCCAGGTGTGGGGGCGCGACTAGGGTTCTTCCGCCGGCAACAACGAACATGATTTGGGGATGAAGAAGAAGCCAATTGCAAAATTGCAAAAAAAAGCCTACACGTGTTGCCGGTTCTAACTTAATCCTTCCCAGGTGGGACACGTGTGCGTGTGATGCGGTGTACATCGTGCGGACATGAGACGTGACCCTCGATGGGACACTGAGCCGTATTGAGGTACCATAAAACACGTATTCTGGAGATTAGTGACCATAACGAAAAGGCAAGCCAAGTTTAGGTACTAACGGTGAATTTTACTCAAAAACTAATTGTAGGAATTTTGTTGGCAAGATTTCTTAGGAAATATTCCGAAACGCAAAATTCAGGTTACAATTCTTGCATCTTTTCAAATCCTAAATTTGAAAACCCAAAGGTCGTATATTGACTCCTCAACTTGAATAACTACCCCCTCCATTCTAAAATACAAGAGCATCACACGTCGCGTTCCTCAAACCGTCCCCAGAGGTCTTGGGGCACGATGGGTAGCCACGTCCACAAAGTCGTTTTTGATCCAGTGTGTCCGGTGTGCCGAGGCGATCTCCACTGCGTGCTGGTGACATGGTGTTGGCACGCGAGCTCTGTCATTGGCACAATGGCTGGTATGGCTTATTTATGGTGCGACCAACCTCCCTGCGGAGGCTTAATGGTCGACGCAGAGAGTCATCTCATCGTCTCGGCGTGTGACCAGTGCCGAGAGTCGCCTCGTCGTTGCGATGTCGCAAAGAGTGGCCTCGTCACAACAGTGGTCGGTGTAGCGTCCAGTCTATAGGTCCTATGCTGCAGCGTTAATGCGAGTCAACGGCCTTCGGAGTATAAAATACCCCCTCCCAGATCGTCTATCATCTATCCACAAGACAACAACTCAAACCAAACCCCGCCTATCTCGCCTCCTACATCCTTTGGAGTATAAAATACTCCCTCCCACATCGTCTATCATCTATCCACAAGACCACAACTCAAACCAAACCCCGCCTAGCTCGCCTCCTACATCGTTCTTGTCCCCAAGCTCTCCCGTCGGCTAAGTGACATGCCTCGTCGCATGCCTACCTGCTGGGTCAGGCTTCCCATGTTCGAGGCACAACGCGCTCTTGGCGGACCAAACACCGTCCGACTCCTCGGACGGCAACGACTTTGAGAACTTCGACTGCACCTTCTCATCGTATCCTCGGATGATGATGGCGCTAATATTTTAGTTTAAATTTTAATTTTGTACAAATATATTTAGTATTTTCTAAATTTAAATGAAATATGTGATTAATTTCTTATTTTATATTTGTTTTGATTTCTCCTTTTAATTCTGGTGAAAACGTGACGGTGTGACTGGGTTTTTTTTTGAACGGGAAAAGGCCTGAAGGCCCCAGAAGCTCCATTACTCGATGGACACATTTACAGAGAGGACCCTAGCTATTACAGGGATTACAAACAAGTCCTCACATTTTACAAGAAGGACCCCAAATGAGGGAAAAGAAAACCGATCTGGTCCTTCTTCTCCACCGATGCATTGACTGAATCTCGAATCACGGCCGCTGGCAGTGGCGCCGGAGACTGTGCCACTTGGTCCGCCGTCAGGATGGATCGCCGCGTCGAGATCGGAAGACCTCCGTGTCGACAGAAAATCCTGGAGGAAGAAAATCCTTAGAGCCATAGCTCTCGAGGTACGGAGAGGCCCCTTTGGCCGAAGATAGTAGCGGTGCTCATCACCATCGCTTGGGATTCGCCGCAGCTTGAGCTTCATGGGATATTGCTGGTGTCGAGCCGTTCCTTCTGGCAACACCTCCCAGCTCCAACTCCCCTCGCCACCATGGCCGTCCAGAGGAAGAAGAAGGGAGGAACACCGCAAGAGGGCAAGAGCACCAATGACCTGCTTCCTTGCCAGCTCGGAGCACCAAGAGATGTGTCCCCTTCTCTCCTCGCCACCATGGCTAGCCAGAGAAGTCAGCACAACACCATCTGCCCTCACTAGTGCGGCTTTTGTTGTGCAGCTCTGCCTCCCCCTGCCTCCACAGCCAGCCAGAGGGGAATATGCAGCAGAGCAAGCCAACACCTGCAGGAAGACACAACCAACGGGTTTATTTGAAGGTGTAGCGGTTGTCCTCACCATCTCCAGCTCCGACCAGAGGAGATTGAGCAAGGTGAGGACGAAACCTAGCATCCAGATCTAGCTACACCGACCTAGAACCACACCTACTACGGCCACACGGGCAACTACTGGCATAGCGCCACTACAGCTAGCCCTATCTACTCCGGCGTCCCTCCTTCGCCGCCTCCCGCCAGCTATTTCAGCGAGAAGGGCTCGGGAGGGACCAGACCATGGACGGTCGACTCTCAAAGCGGGGGGAGGGAGAGGGAGAGCGAGAAGTGGTTTTCCTATTTTCTGTGGAGAGGAGCTTATCTTGTGTGACTGGGTTTTGGACGTTTAAAAAATGTGTACCGAAGGCACTTACATGATCCACATCGTAAAAGGTTCGTTATTGGGGGTGTGTACTAAGCACGCACGCGATAACATTTATCAGAGACGTCATTTTAAGTTACACGAAGCGATCGCTCCTCATCCACTTTTCTGAACGCCGCTGGGAGACCTATCGCTACTAGTGATAGAAGCAACACGTGAATTTTAGAGAAAATAAAAAACCTACCGGCAAAAAACCTACCCTTCTTAGGGTTTCCTACTCGGCGGCTATTCCAAGCCGATCGCGAGTTCCTTACCCCAATCCAACTCGGATCGACGGTTCTCCTCCTTATACCCTCCACCGAAGAGATATCTCCTAAGGGAAGCTCCGCTTCGACGATCGAGCCCCACCTCCTGATGGCGGCGATGGGCGAGAACTCGAGATCGAGCGGTTCAGGAGCGTGAAGGGCGCTAGATGTAGATGCACTCCTGCGCGATCTGAAGATCGACGATAAGGACTTCGATGATCTGGTGATTGAAGAGGACGTGATGATTGACGAGGAACCAGAGTTGTTGGCCGTGGCAAGGGTGCTCACTGATAAGACCTTCAGCTCGGTGGCGTTTGAGGACACCATGAGTTATGCATGGGCACTGGCAGTGAAGGTTGAATTCCACGATGTCGAAAGTAACACGTTCATCCCGCAACTTGGCTGCCTAGGGGATTGGAAGAAAGTTGTAGAGGAAGGATCATGGCTGTTTCAAAACTGGGGGATTGTGATCAAGCCATATGATGGATATTCCAAACCCTCTACCTTGATCCTAGATAGGCTACCGATATGGATCCAGATCCACGACAAAAATGGAAAACTACCTGGAAGAAGCATGAAAGGATCATTCTGGTGGAAATCTCACATCAAATTAATTGATAATTTTAAAGACATGGCTAAGTGCAATCTGAATTCAGGAAAGTCTGCTTATTTCTGGTCTGACCTTTGGCAAGATGAGTGCTTGATGAATAAATTCCCTCACCTTTTGTCCTATGCTAAGTTTTCAAATATCAGTGTTCATGACTTCTTACATGCTGACTACTTAGAGGATAATTTTCACCTACCACTCTCTCAACAAGCATACTCTGAGTTTATAGTCATGGAAGAAAGATGCCAAGAATTCATGCATACCACTCAGGGGGATACCCATGATAATTGGAACTATATTTGGGGGTCAGATAAATTTGAAGTAAAATAGGCCTACTCAGCCATGATTGGATATTCACCATCACCACCACACTTCTCTTGGGTATGGGCAACCTCCTGCCAAAATAAACACAAGTTCTTCTTCTGGCTGTTGCTTCTAGACAGATTGAATACAAGGAATCTTTTGAAAAGAAAACAGTTCATCCTGCCTGGCTACAATTGTGTAACTTCCAACTATTACTTGGAAGAATCAGTAAATCATCTATTCTGGGAATGTCCATTTGCAAACAAATGCTGGGACCATATTTACAGAAACAGAGCTGCAAACCTAACATGATTGGAAGCTAATTTCAGACATCAAAGAAAAGTTACACCTACCATTTGCAATGGAGATCATTATCATGACTACCTGGGGTATCTGGATATGTAGAAATGAGAAGATTTTTAATGACAAAAGGCCCACAATTGAAAGATGGAAAGCAATCTTCTATCAAGAAATGAGATGGTTACAATTCAGAATCAAAGGAAAATACAAGGAGAAATTCAAAGCCTGGCTTAACCAGCAATTAGATTAGGGATAGGGTAGATTTTACCCATCTTAGAATGATTTTACTTTACTGTTTTGATCTACCTTAGATCATTTTTTTCATTGTAACATACTCATATCTTATAATAAAAATTGCAGTGGGGATTTTTCCCTACTGTTTCACCTCAAAAAAAAGATCCACGACATACCAGAAGTGTATGTGAAGAAGAAGGAGGTACTCTAGAATCTGGCGGGGCAAGTTGGAAAATTTGTTAAGGTGGATACTGATGGATCCGGAGGAGGAAATTTCGTTCGTGTTAGGGTTGAAATTGATGTGAACAAACCCCTAGAAAGATTCACCTTTGTTATTCGGAAGGGAGCAAGGGATGTTTTTCTGGTGAAGTATGAAAAAGTTGCAAAATTCTACAAAATATGTGGATTCCTAGGCCACGAGTTTGAAGAATGTGGGAAGGGGTTCCATAAGCCTAAAGACCATGTGTTTGGGGTTTGGATGATCGCGGATGCAGGTCATCGTGGCCGCGGTCACGGGCGTGCCGGTGGATACACAGTGCGAGGTGGAAGAGGAGTTGGGGCTGGTCGTGGTGGCCGTGGGCGTGGTTTTCTCCCTGATTGGAGAACCAACGCCGAGGCTGATGATCCCCACATGGAACATGGCAGTACTGCTGACACAAGAGGCCTGAAGGCCTAGAAAAATCCTTTGCTACGATGGCTAGGGAAGATCTGGAAGACCTAGGGAAGGGTACAACAATGGAGGAGGTGGTGAACACAGAGTCACCGGTTAAACCACGTGACAAGAAGCGGACCAAGAAAGGTGAAGTAGATGAGAAATAGGAAGTAACTACTGAGATATTGGCGTCCTCTCTCGAAGAGGACCGCCAGGTCCAATGAAACGCTATGGCTGGAACTGTCGGGCGGCAAATGCGCCACCGACAGTTCGTTCGCTCTTGGACCTTTGAGAGCAATCAAGGCCAAATATTCTGTTTTTATCTGAGTCCCACCTAAATAATGCTAGTTCAGAAGATTTGCGTTATAAGCTAGGTTTTGATCATAAGTGTGTTGATGAAAGTGATGGGCGGGCGAGAGGCCTGGTGTTGTTTTGGAATAATGATAATAAAATGATTTCAGTTTATAACTGTCCTAATTACATTGATGCTATTTTTGAGTTAAGTGATCATGGGAAGGAGTGGAGGCTAATAGGCTTCTATGGTGAGCCTAGATGGGAGGATAGGCATATCTTGTGGGATTGCCTCAAAAACCTCAATAATCATCAGGGAATGCCGTGGATCGTCATTGGTGACTTCAATGAGATTATGTACTCTGATGAGAAGGAGGGGGTAACCGCAGACCAACTCGTATGATGCAGGAGTTCTGCGACTACCTCACGAATTGTAGCTTGCATGACATGGGTTTTCTTGGGGTCAAATTCACCTGTCGATGATGGGAGACTCGTGAGAGACTAGGTAGGGCAGTTTGCAACGCGGAATGGGGGCTCTTTTCCCAATGGCTACTGTAACTAATGAGCACCACCACCGTTCAGACCATAGACCAATATTGGTGAACATGGAATTCCATGATTTATGTGAAATAATCGGATGGGGAGGAAAGAAGTTTGAGGAGCGCTGGCTGGCGGAAGAGTCAGTGCATGAAATTGTTAAGACTGCATGGGAGAAGGCAAAGCTACTTGGGATTGCCCCATCACTTGTGACATGTACTAACACAGTCCATGCCGATCTCCATGACTGGGATCGGACCACTCTAAAGGGGCCTAAGAAGCGCATTGCTAAGTTAAAAAAAGAGTTGGAAGGATTGAAACGAGGTCCGGTTTCCTCGGAATCAATTGGGAGACAAAATGAGATCCAAGTTCTGACTGAGAATCTATTAGAACAAGAGGAGATTCATTGGTTGCAGCGAGGCCGAGCGAATTGGGGATTAGAATACGTCTTTCTTCCATAATTCGGTGACTTCAAGAAAGAAGAGGAACTTGATTCGATGTCTTCTTAGTGATATGGGAGTTTGGAAAGAAGGTACTCAACTACAAACTCATGTTACCGAGTATTTTACATCAGAGGACATCGAGCAACATGTCGGTGTAATCGACTCGGTTCACTCGAGAGTAACCCATGCTATGAATGAAGCCCTATGTGCACCCTTCACTGCTGAGGAGGTGAAGAAGGCTTTATTTAATATTGGGGATTTAAAAGCCCTAGGGCCTGATGGACTTCATGCAGGTTTCTACAAGAGGTTTTGGCACCTCCTTGGCGATGACTTAGTCTTTGAAGTGCTGGAGGTCATTAACACTTGTAAAATACTGGAGGGATGGAATGATATGACAATTGTGATGATACCAAAAATCTAGGCCCCCGAGAAGGTTACACAATTTAAACCTATTAGTATCTGTAATGTGGTCTATAAGGTTATTTCCAATATGATTGCAACAAGGCTCGGGGTCATCCTACCTAAAATCATAGGACCAACACAGAGCGCGTTTGTGCCAGGGCGCTTGATAACGGACAGTGTGTGCGTGGCCTATGAGTGCTTCCACGACATTAAGAAAAGGAGGCAAGGTAAAAAAGGCTTTTATGCAGTTAAACTAGATATGCATAAAGCCTACGAATGGGTGGAATGGAGCTTTCTAGAGAAGATCATGCTGAAGATGGGTTTTGACCGCAACTAGGTGAAGTTTATCATGACATGTGTCTCATCAGTGTGATACCGGGTTCTCCTAAATTCGTAGGAAAGTGATTGATGACTACAAGTGCACAGATCGTTTGTAGCTAGTTTCGAAATAAAGATGTTGATCCCACAGGGAGTAGTAGGCGAAAGACTAAAATACTTTTAACTACAACTAAACGAAGTACTTAAGAAATAACTTTAAGGTGCGAGAAAAGTAGAGTTGTTTTTGGGTTTTTGATTGAACGAGGTAATTTAAAGTAAAGCAAAACTTAATGTAGAAAGTAAAAATCGCATGTGTAATAGAATTTTGGAACTACAATAGGGAAAAAAGCGTTCTCGGGGAGTTGTGGATACACCGGTAGCAATTTAGACTAAGCAATCAAGATTATTATAACAAATATTCTCATAATATGTATGTATGTGGGAGGAGCTCCATATATGGACAAATAGGCAGCAATCACTGCTCACATGATTCTTCATAACCATAGCTAACAAGTAAATGACATCAATCATATTATCCTGCTATTAAGGGATTTCTCCCATGGCATGAACATGGCTTAATGAGTTCTCCTTGATTTCCCAAGTTAGTACGTAAGGAATGACAACAGCTTTATAGTCACAGTAAGCGCTATCATCCCTCTATCTACCAACAAGTAATTCCCTCCATCGAGTCCCCATAGGAGAAAAATATTAAGGAGGTGCACAACTTCCAACATCAATATGAAGACAATTAACGCTTACACATAATGATGTATAGCATAATAATCTCTATCTCACTCAATCATATGCTAGGGTTTCTCCATCTCCCCAAGAACTAGAGATCTATTCAGACATGGATGCAATCAACATCATGGCAATGGTAATGAAAACAATCATATATGAATAGTACTTGTATAAATCTACAACGAGTATGGGAATTACAACAAGATCTAGACAAGATGTAGATGGGATGGATGAAGATGGTGGTGATGCAGCGGTGGATGATGAAGATTGATGCCTTAGCCTCCCGGATCTGTGCAGGGCAAAGATGGATCCTCAGTGGACGAGTTCCCCCTCCAAATGCCTTCCAGAGGTGAGGTTTCGGCGATTTCTAGGTGTTCTGTATGTCGTCTCTCCGATCTAGTTGCACGGGGTGAAACTATTTGAAGAGGCAGTGGCAGCGCCAACTATACGACCGGAAAATTTATTTCGGTTGTATAGTTGGTCGTTAAACCGTATGTATCCTTTGACCGCTTTGGGTTTTCTTCTGTTATTATTAATATTTCCCAAATAAGCGATTTATATTGTTTTTACCCCTTTTCTCCTCAGTATAACTGCTCCAAGAATTGTGTTCATTGGATCCATCATCTATCCTGATCCTGGTGAAAACAGATATAAAATGTGCACGCGAGCGCCATAAAATACCAAGATCCTACATCTACCATGCAAAATAATAATGTAAAACATGATGCAAATATGCACTCATCAACTTCCCCAAGCTTAGACTCTTGATCATCCCGAGCAAGTTTAGCTTAATGGATGTGATCCTCACATTCATGAAGCCGAGTCGATAAAATAAATGAGGCAGTTGCAGCATGTATTTATCATATACGATACATAAGAATAAGTTCATGAATAGTACCTTACTCGAACCATCTTAATAGTATTATCAGCCTTCCACACCTTGGTGATCAACAGTTCATAAAAGATGAATCTCAACATAATGTAAAAGTATCCGGTTCAACCTAATGAGTTAGTGAGGTAGTCCCAAGTGTTTTAGGATCAACGTATTCACTTGGGATTCAAAATATCAAAAGTGTCACTTTGTCATACTACAATATAGTGGTATATGCCTATTTGCTCTTGGCACACTCGCTCTTTTTCTTCTTTCTTTTCTTCTCTTTTGTGCACATGCTCACACTTTTGTTGAAGTGTTGTGCAAAGGAGCTAGCCATACATTTCACTTCATGTAGGAATAAAAGTTTAACGATCTGAATTATCAAATTCCAATTTTATATGAAGCATTCTTATGGCTTGAAGATTCTACCTCGACTTGTTCTCACTCTATTTTGATAGCACTTTTTATTTTCCTTGTTCGAGGTTTCTTTTTCAAGTTAACTGCATAGATAATTTTTCTTTATAAATCAAACCGTAGACTTACAACATATTGACCAAATTATCTTTATATGTTCCATTAATACCTATGGTGTGGAAGACTAATATTGCTATCATCGAGTGAAAGTAAAATTATACTCAAGCAATTCATATATCCAATAAGACAAGCACAAACTCAATATTGCTCCATATATAATAATAAAGTCAGGATTTCATTAAAGGGATCGACTACTCCTGAAGGGAATTCTAATGATGCAAACTTTATTTCTAGTTTGAACTAATGCAAAAGAAAAATAGTGATATAGAACTTATAAGATAGATTACAAGGTCTTTAAAGATCTCCCCAAGCTTGGAGTCAAGCCATGCGGGATCAAATAACTCCTTATTGGTACCTATTCCTCCTCCTGGGTAGAAAGAGTGTTGCCCTCTTCTTTTATGTTGCCATCTTTAACTATGCTTGCAAAGCGGATGCTGAGCTCGGCCATGTCGTATTGAAGCTTCAGCATTTTCTTCTTGAGGAATTTCTTCTCATCTGTCAACTCAAAGACAGTTTTAATCAAGAAACCAACTCTACCATCGATGTCATCGACCCTTTTCTCAAGGTCTTTACTCATCATCTAGTAAGAGTCAATCCCTTCTCCAATTGTTTCAACGCATGCATTCGAAGCTTTTTCCAACTCATAGATCTTATCATGAATCTCATCTTGCTGCACCTTCTTAGGTTTAAGAGGTGATGGACCAAGAGGAGGTTTATAATAGGATCCTATGTTGTAACGATAAGGATTAGGGTGATACTCATCCTTGTTCTTTCCTCGCTCAGCTTGCCTCATCATCACCATCCTTTGCGGGAACATGTCTTCCCAATTTGGGAGAGGCTTGATCTCCAGGCTGGATGACGACGATGATCCTTTAGGTTCTACTTCTTCGATCCTCTTCACCGGCTTGTCTTATTTCTTCTTCATCTTGTTGACATGGAAGGGATGCATGGCTTCGCTGCACGGATGTTGTTAGAGGGACTTGTATAGGGATGGCGAGGATTTTTCAAGGCTGGAGGCTATAGCTCTACGAAAACTTAATGAAAAAGGTTAGATGCGATCAACTTTAAAAGGGGAGGTTAAAAACCCTAGCTGTCTTTCATAACGAGCAACTATACGAGTGCGACCCGTATAGTTCCCGCCGTATAGTTATGAACCGACTATAGATTATATCTATGGTGGAACCAACTATATGGCCGGAACTATACGGGCGGGAATCTTCTATTCCTGCCGTATAGTTGGTCGTTAAACTCTCTGGACTCTGAATATTTTTTTTTGGAGATGGATCAATAACTATACGACCGCAACTATACGGGCGGAATTTTTATTCCCGCTGTATAGTTGGTCGTTAAACTATTAGTATTCAGAAAATAGTTTTGTCAAAGGCATCGATATCTATACGACCGCAACTATACGGGCGGAATTTTTAATTCCGGATGTATAGTTGGTCGTTAAACTGTTAGTACCTTTCGTGGATGGAAGGGGTGATGTCAAAAAAACTATACGACCGCAGCTATACGACCGGAATTTTTATTTCCGCCGTATAATTGGTCGGTAAACCTTCTGTGTCCACCAAATTTTTTCTGCTTCTCCAAGAACTCTTTATTAATCTAAAACTTAACGAAATATCAAGTTTTGACAGAAAAATGTCAGCTTAGATTTTGACCAACTTTGGCATTATCAATCTTCCTTCTTCTTCGCGAGAGTATAAAATGTTCGTTATTTAACACAATGCTTAAATAAGACTTTAATTAAAAATTTAAAAACCTACTCAAACCTTTTACTTCGCATGGGTTGTCTCCCATGAAGCGCTCTTTTATGGTCAATAGCTTGACCGTAGTGTTGCTCATTTTGTCTCGAGTCCATTCTTCTTGTAGTTGCCATTCCTTGTATATCTTTGCTTAATCACTTCTTCTAGGGTGATCACTTCTATGGTGACTGCACTTATATCTTCTTTTACTCGATAATGCTTCAAGCGTTGTCCATTTACCACCCATGCAAGAGAGGGTGTTTTTCCCTGGAGCTTCACTGCCCCCGATGAATAAGCTTCGTCAACTATATATGGGCCTTCCCACTTTAATCTGAGCTTCCCTGGAAACAACTTAAGACGAGAATTATAGAGTAACACTTTATCTCCACTTTTAAAGGTTTTATTCTCTGTTTTTCTATCATGCCATCTTTTCACTTTTTCCTTAAACAACCTAGCATTCTCATAGGCTTCACTTCTAAACTCATCTAAAGCATGAATATCTAATAAACACTTTTCTCCTGCTGCTTTAAGATCATAATTTAGGTTCTTGATTGCCCAAAAAGCTTTGTGTTCCAATTCTAAAGGTAAATGGCATGCCTTACCGTACACCATCTTATAAGGTGTCATACCCATTAGACTTTTAAACGCAGTACGGTAGGCCCATAGAGTGTCATTTAACTTGTATGACCAATCTTTTCTTGATTTGTCTATCGTCTTCTCGAGTATGGTCTTTAGTTATCTATTAGATAGTTTCACTTGACCACTTGTTTGAGGATGATATGGTGAAGCAACGCGGTGAGTTATTCCATATTTGCTGAGGATTTTCCTGAAAGTTCCTTTCGTAAAATGAGAACCACCTTCAGTGATTAAAAATCTAGGAACTCCAAACCTGGGAAATATGACATCCTTGATCATCTTCACCGAGGTGGCTGCATCTGCATGACTTGTTGGAATAGCTTCAACCCATTTAGTAACATAGTCAACAGCAACAAGAATGTGAGTATAACCATTCGATTCTATAAAGGGTCCCATGTAATATATTCCCCGTACATCAAAAGGTTCAATTATGAGACTATAATTCATTGCCATTTCTTGTCTCCTTCCTATATTACCTCTTCTTTGGAAAGCATCGCAGTATTCCACATACCTGTGTGCGTCCTTGAGCAAGGTGGGGCAATAGAATCTGGATTGAAGTACCTTTGTAGCGGTTCGCTTACCTGCATGATGCCCTCCATATGGACTCTCATGACAAGCTTTCAATATTGCATTCATTTCATGGTTAGGAACACACTTCTGAATCATTCTGTCAGGTCCATGACGATATAGATACGGATCATCCCAAAAGTAATATTTAAGATCATTAAAAAAATTCATCCTTTGATTTCTTGTCATACTAGGAGGTATAAATTTTGTTGCGAGATAATTAGCATAATCTGCGTACCATAGTTCAGCAATTTAAATGTTTGCTAAATATTCTCCTGGAAATGATTCATTAATAGGTATGGGGTTATTAATTATTCCATCCATCCTAGAGAGATGATCTGCTACCGGATTATCTTTACCCCTCCTATCTACTATTTGCAAATCGTATTCTTGTAGTAATAAAACCCACCTAATCAACCTAGGCTTAGCATACTTTTTCACAAGGAGGTGATGCAAAGCTTAGTGATCCGTATGAATTATTACCTTAGAATTAATGATGTAGGATCTAAATTTGTCTCAAGCAAAAATTATAGCTAGGAACTCTTTTTCTGTAGTAGCGCAATGTTTTTGAATCTTATTAAGAGGTCTACTAGCGTAATAAATAACATTCAAATTCTTTCCGTCTAGTTGTCCTAACACAGCCCCTAAAGCATAGTCACTAGCATCACACATGATTTCTAAAGGTTCATCCCATTTTAGAGATTGCATGATAGGTGTTAAAACTAATTTATTCTTAAGGTTCTCAAAAGCTGGAATGCAGTCATGATCTAAGTAGAATGGAGTTTCTTTATTAAGAAGGTTGGTGAGGGGCATAGCTATTTTAGCAAAATCTTTTATAAAACGCTTATAAAAACCTGCATGTCCCAGAAACATTCTTAAGTTTTTAATGTCCTGAGGTATTGTAAGATTTTCTATAGCATTTATATTAGTTTTATCTATTTCTATTCCCTTCTCCGAAACCTTATGCCCGAAAACTTTACCTCCGAATTCAAAACCAAATTACTTTGGTTAGATTGTAGAGGCAATTATCAAAGGTTGTTCCAAAAACAACAAAATCATTTGTTAGAACTTCCATAGTCTTCTCAACAAAATCATCAAAGATCTTTAGAACAAATTCTTGAAAAGTTGTTGCTGCGTTATATAAGCCAAACAAAATTAATCTATAAGCATATGTACCATAAGGGCAAGTGAAAGTTGTTTTCTCTTGATCTTCCGATTGTATGGCAATTTGAGAATATCCAGAATGACCATCAAGAAAACAGAAATATGAATTATTACTAAGTCTTTCTAAAATTTTATCCATGAATGGTATAGGTTTATGATTTTTCTGTGTCTCGCGGTTTAGCTTCCTAAAATCAATGCACATACGATATCATACAACGGGCCTTAGTGGAACTAGCTCACCATCCTCATTCATAGCAGCATCAAGACCACCTTGTCTTGGTATGCAATGAGCTGGGCTAACCCACTTACTGTCAGAAATAGGATATATTATGCCAGCATCTAATAAGCGTATAACCTCTTTTCTTACTACTTCCTTCTTTTTTGGATTAAGCCTTCTTTGTGTATCCACTACAGGTTCAACATCATCAAGCATGGTAATCTTATGTGTTACGATAGATGGATCTATTCCTTTTATATCACTTAGAGTATATCCAAAGGCTTCACGATGCTTAACCAAAACTGAAATGAGTTTATTTTTTTCATTCTCTGATAAATTCTTGCTAATAATAATAGGACATTTATTTCCATTATCTAAAAACTCATACCTTATATCTTCTAGAAGTTTTTTCAATTCAGTTGGTGGCGGCTCTTCATCTTCTTTTCCTACCAGTTCTTCATAGTCATGTAGATCTTGTGCTTCTAGAACTGAATCAAGGTAATCATCTATGTCTTCTCTCTCCTCATCATCTGGTGCTTTCTCCCAATTAATCAGGCTCCTCTCTAATTCATCATGTGGAGTACTGGAGTACTGAAGTGAATTGCTGCCAGCTCGGAAAGTTAAACGTAAGAATATAGTGCAAGAGGCAAGTCAATCGAAGTTTTTAGGATCTAGAATACCGAGTTCTCGCCTCAACATGACAAAACGGGCTTCATGCAAAGGTTTCGCGAAAATATCCGCCAATTGGAACATCGTCCCCACATGAGTGAGACTGATGTCATCATTTGCGACATGCTCACATAGGAAGTGGTGGCGGATGTCAATATGTTTGGTGCGATAATGTTGGACGGGTTTATTGGCGATCTTTATTGCGCTTTCATTGTCACATATAAGAGGCACCCTACCAAGATACACACCATAATATATCAAGGTTGGGATTTATATTTTCGTGTCCCTGGTTCCTTAGTTGTACTCAGTTTTTCCCAGTCGCTTAACTTTTCCTCCCTTTTGCCCATCTCCTTTGTACGAAACTCTCACATGGTCTGAAACTCGTCATCCATCAGCATTTCTATTATGTGCTGACAAGTGGAACCGTGTTCAGTCGGGTCCCATAGTGGACCCTCGCTGTTACGTGCTGACAAGTGGGGTCACGTTTTGTTGGGTCCCGTAGTGGACCCTTGCTGTTACATGCTGACAAGTGGGGCCGTGTTTAGTCGGTTCCCATAGTGGACACCTCTCTCCACTTATCCAGATTAGCTTCGGACCCACAACTTATCCATGTAAGCGCCGGACCCACAGCTTACCCAGGTTGGCGTTGCAAGATGGGACTCCGAGCCAGCCCCGCGCCCGCGCTCGTGCCGTTGCCTCCCCTTTCTTCTTCTTCTTCTTCTTCTCAGCGACGGCGACCCTTCTCCGGCGATGATGGCCCTTTGTCTAGATTCATTTTCATATAGTGAAATGTAATGCATAAACTTGCATATACGAAAATTATACACCTTTGAACTCTTTGAAATCACACTTAGGACATGATAATGTTGTGCTAATAAAATCCTGAT
Organism: Avena eriantha; assembly: GCA_910589775.1. Taxonomy (NCBI): domain Eukaryota; kingdom Viridiplantae; phylum Streptophyta; class Magnoliopsida; order Poales; family Poaceae; genus Avena; species Avena eriantha. Next base: position 376,908,759 of record OU342746.1, on the reverse strand, counting down.
CATTTATCATTTCCATGGAGTAAAATATAATGCATAAACTTGCGTATACAAAAATTATAAACCTTTGAACACTGTGAAATCGCACTTAATACGTGACAATGACGTGCTAACAAAATTTTGAGAGATTATCACCCCCCCATTTTCATAGAGTGGAATGTAATGCATAAACTTGCATATAGGAAAATTATACACATCTGAACTCTTTGAAATCACACTTAATACGTGATAATGTTTGTGCTAAGAAAATCCTAATCATTTATCATTTTCATAGAGTGGAATGTAATGCACAAACTTGCATATGCGAAAATTATAATCCTTTGAACACCGTGAAATTGCACTTACTACGTGATAATGATGTGCTAAGAAAATTTTGAGAGATTATCATTTTATCCCCCATTTTTATAGAGTGGAATGCAATGCATAAACTTGCATATACGAAAATTATACACATTTGAACTCTTTAAAATCGCACTTAATACGTGATAATGTTGTGCTAAGAAAATCTTGAGAGATTATCATTTTCATATAGTGGAATGTAATGCATAAACTTGCATATATGAAAATTATACACCTTTGAACTCTTTGAAATCGCACTTAGGACATGATAATAGTATGCTAATAAAATCCTGATCATTTATCATTTCCATGGAGTGAAATATAATGCATAAACTTGCATATACGAAAATTATAAACCTTTGAACATTGTGAAATCACACTTAATACGTGGTAATGATGTGCTAGCAAAATTTTGAGAGATTATCATTTTCTCCCCAATTTTCATAGAGTGGAATGTAATGCATAAACTTGCATATACGAAAATTATACACATTTGAACTCTTTGAAATTGCACTTAATACGTGATAATATTGTGCTAAGAAAATCTTGAGAGATTATCATTTTAATAGAGTGGAATGTAATGCACAAACTTGCATATACGAAAATTATACACCTTTGAACACTTTCCCTCCAAATTATATTCAAAATCATTTGTTTATGGAGTTAAAGTACCGGTGATAAACTCGTTATTTTGCATGGATAGAGGGGTACGCCCGATAAATATAGGGGTTATCGTATCTGCTAGATCACAGAGGATCGACGGTTGGTGGGCACGATTCGCGTGACAACTGTCCCAACCAATCAGAGCGTAGCAGCCAAGATGAGCACATGTGTGATAGATTGTGACTAAGAGAGAAAGGGGGAAAACTGAGTAGAACTTAAGAACCAAGGGCAAAACTGAGTAGAACTTAAAAACCAAGGGCAAGACTAATAAAGGGATTCAAATAGAAAGTAGAAAGAGATTTAAAAAATGGAAAATGCGTCTTTTATATAATAAAATACATCTTGGCATACATCAAACTTTTTGCAATTCAAATATACACCATTTTGACAATTATTGCCTCGTTTAGACAAACTATGTTGGGTTATTTATTCGTTTGCCACTTGATGTGTCTATGTACTCAGTTTTGCCACTAGAGCCAAATCGTCCTCAGTTTTACCGCTGCTCCGGGCGCCCGAACTTGTTCCGTCGATGCCGCCATTTCCGCCAGGTCAACGTTCTTGACTCAGCCGTTGTCGCCTATGGGACCGCGCGCATTGGGCCGGGCGGAGACACATTACAAAAATACGACCATTGCCGCATGTGGTACCGTGTAGAGAACCGTTGGCCGCACGTGATAAAACCAGCGGAACGTGTCGGTGGAGATCACAGCGTTGAGCAGGAATTGGAGGTGGGGGACGGGGTTGGAGGAGGGGGACGGGGTAGGAGCTCGCAGCGGTGAGCAGGAATTGATCTCTATGTCTTCCTCGAGCTCCTATACCACCTCGCGGATCGAGAATTCGATGCGCGTGGAGATGTTGATCTTCCTCTGTCCGTGGTGCCAGGCGGGCATTGATCGGAGGCTTTCGCACACATCCAAGAACACTAATCGTCTGTTCTACGTGTGCAGCACAAATGGGGTAAGAGACTGAAGCGCAGTTTCACAATTTTTGTGATCGGGATCCTTGAGAAATACGGGGGTTGATCTATTTAGCGTGATTACAAATGAAATGCTTCTTCCTTTGGGTCGATGTTCTGGCACAGAAGCTGATGAATGAGCTTTTTGAAGAGCATGAAGAATGGTTGCCAATCCTGCCACAGACGATAGCGGCCACAACGCGAGCTCCGGCAGAGGAGATAGAGGGCAGAGCACTCATTGATAGGGAGGTAGTTATTGAGCTAATTAGGATGAACCAGAAGATTAGGGAGCTCGAACATCAATCACAAATTTGCAATTACATTTGGGCATTTGTAGGTGGTATGGTAATTGCACTTGGTGTAATGTTGAAATTGTATGAAAAGGCATGAATTTGGGAGGAATTTCTAAGCTTGAAATTGTATGAAAAATGCTTGAAATGAGAAATGGCTTGTTATCATTTGTCAGGGAAAAGAAATGGAAAAAACTTCCTGTAAAAAAGTATCCGAGAGCCGACAGGCCAGTGTCGGCTTGACTAATGGGCCAACTCCATCGAATTAGGCCCATTCGGAGTGGGCAAATGAGAAGGGTTCGAAAATAAACAAAAAAGGTGGGGTGTGGCTAGGATTCGACCACACGACCGTGTGGTTTGGTAGTGTGAAGGGTTGCGCTGGTAACCAGTGGGATAGATAGAAAGATGCTGAGAAGAAAAGGGAAGAACACTACCTATAAATCGTGCTTGGGTTTAGGGTTTAAAAACACATGTCGTGTTTGTGATTTTCACGAGCATGTTGTATTTTTATACGCAGATAAATGTTTTTGGCCACTTTTCAACACACATAAAGATCATTTGGGCACAAACATTTTTCAACATACCACTTATTTATCTTTGGGCACTTTAACACACCATTCATTTGAATAACTTGATGATGAGACTAGCTTGGTAATAAAGGTAGTGTTTTATTTGTAGACTAGCTTTGTAATAAAGATAGTGTTTATTTGTAGACTAACTTGGTAATAAACGTCCTAACACGTCCACTACTTGTTAGTTGTTACCCAATTTATAGACTAGTTTGGTAGCCATGTGAAAATTTTCAACACATAATGATGAGATCTTTGGACACGAACACAAACACTTTTGAACACACAAATGGTTACACAAGATAAATAAGATGCAAATGCGACCACCATTACATAGATAAGTCCACGGACACGATACAACACACTACATAGAAAGACACAATAAATACGATGAAACTAAAAACTTGAGGGTAGCTTCACGAACATCTTCATCTTGCACTTTCTCTTCCACCTTGGCCACCTTCACCACCGCCGTCTTCAACTTCACTCCTCCCCCTCGTAGGGGAGGCAGTGCATCTGGTTTGGGTTCGGGAAGATGCAGTCAATATTGGTGAAGATGTTATACGTCATGAAGAAGATTGACTCGCAGCCACACCAAAAGACTTGGCCGCGCAACACGTACACATCGAACGGGTTGGTGAAGGTGACCGTGAGCAACTTAAGGGCGACATCATCATAAATGTTGTTGAGGCGATACATCATCGGTGAGCCCCGTGGGAGGTGGGCAAAGCCGGCGGTGAGGAAGCCGCGAGCGAGCTCGACAGGGCCCCTCCATCGCGACTGCACCCACCCATGGAGCACTCTCCACGAGGATACCCGTCGGGTTGCGCAGGTTTGGCATGGTAGGCGGCCGATGAAAGGTTGGTCCGTAGTACTGCATCTTTGGTGGTGCTTGGGGTGAGAGGATGGAGGGCTCGCTTGGTGTTTGGAGTGGAGATTTCTGCTCTGGCTTGGGTGGTGTGTGGGAGAGGAAAAGGGTTGTATAAATAGGCTAGAAACGGTGGGTTGGGGTTAGGCAATGAAATGATGGGTGTATAAACGCGTGTGTATCCATGCGTCTGAATCGAGGAGGCGGCAGCGCATGAATATGAATCAAGGAGGTGGCTGAGTCACTACGGCGAGGCGCGCATGCATGCATACAACACATCTAAATCGACTTAATGGCTCTGGTGCAACAAATCGCTGCGGTGAGGCACGCATGCATGGCGACGTCCTTGCTTCCCGTGCATGCATGGCCACGTCATCGCTTCCCGCGCATGCCTGGAAAGGCTGAGACCTAGCAGACCCGCGCATTGCACAACGGACACGAGCATAGACCGCGACATGGCCCAACGGTCCATCTAGCGTGCCTGCTCGGAATGCCCATCTGTGTTGAGAAAAAAGCGTCCAGCCAATCATATAGCAGGATGAGCTTCTTGCGGATCGCCCAAGCCTGCCCACAGATTCCTTCTAGAAGGACGATCGGATGGCTGCAGTTCAGCCTTAGGCTTACATCAACGGTCATTGTTCAGCGCTAGGGTTTGATCGTTCAGGGTTTGGAAGCGAGTTTGACTAGGATTTGACCAAATACTCAAATGAGTTTGAAATAGTTTTAAGTTTCAAAAACCACACCAAAGCTTTAATTTGGAGTGACTAAGAAGGATCCAGGCTTAGTTTTTTATTTTCTTTTGAATTGTTTAAATGTTGGTCAAAGTTAGATTTGACCAAATAGTCAAATGAGCATAAAAATTTCAAAAAAAAAATGAAGAACATGCGCACATAGTCTTCTTATGTCATATACTAAGGATTCAAGTTAATAAACAAGGTTTACATAGTTTCAAACAAAAGGTTCATATACAATATGCGATATCTCGAACTCTATTATACGAAGTCAAGGGTGAAGAGAAGGGGTTTAGGTTTGGATCATGAAAATTTTCAAAAACCACACCAAAGCTTCATTTTGGAGTGACTAAGAAGGATCAAGGCTTAGTTTTTCATTTTCTTTTGAAAAACTTGTTTAAATGTTGGTCAAAGTTAGGTTTGACCAAATAGTCAAATAAGCATAAAAAATTCAAAAAAAATGAAAAACCTGCGCACATAGTCTTCTTATGTCATATACTAAGGATTCAAGTCAATAAACAAGGTCTACATAGTTTCAAACAGAAGGTTCATGAACAATATGCGATATCTCGAACTCTGTTGTATGAAGTGAAGGGTGAAGAGAAGGGGTTTAGGTTTTCAATAGTTTTAAGTTTCAAAAACCACACCAAAGCTTCATTTTGGAGTGACTAAGAAGGATCAAGGCTTAGTTTTTATTTTCTTTTCAAAAACTTGTTTAAATGTTGGTCAAAGTTAGGTTTGACCAAATAGTCAAATGAGCTTAACAATTCAAAAAAAATGAAAAACCTTGGTCATATAAACAAAGTTAGGTTTGACCAAATAGTCTTCTTATGTCATCACGGAAGGGATGATAATGTGGCCCATGAATTTTGTATTTCCATTTCCAAGCCTCTTGTTTTGTGCTTCAATTCATTCATCACGGAAGGGATGATAATGTGGCCCATGAATTTTGCCGCGGCTATTCCTGCACGAACATGAAACTTATTAATGTATTCTATCCTTATCTTGTCAAGCAAATCCATCAAATAAAGACCCTTTAGTTTCCGGATCGTTGCATTGAAAGACTCTACAAGATTATTGTGCACATAGTCAACTTTGCTCAGTTCACTGAATTGGATTCTGGCCCATAACTTGGAGCGGTGTGTTTCCAAGTATTCCTTCACTTTTTCATTCTTGTATAGCTGCCTCATGTGGTAGTTGTGCTTCTTCTACAAGTCAAAGATGCTGGCCACAAATTGTTGGCATACACCTTCCTTTGAATTTCCTCCCAAAATTTGCAGCAAGGTGACACATGCATTCCCTACGCTCTACTCCAGGGAACACATTGTCCACGTCCACTTCTAAACCCTTGCAGGCATCTGTATGAATTACCAACCCATTGGGATGTGCAATAGCCTGGCACAGATTCTGCAAAAACCAAGTCTAGCTCTCCTCAGACTCTGTCTCCAGCACACCATACGCAACTAGAAATACAAAATTGTGTCCATCAACAGCACAAGCTGCTACTAACTGTCCTTTAAACCTCCCTATAAGGAAAGTTGTATCAATAGCTAAATAAGGCCTACGTCCTTCCAAAACCCCGGCGACAAGCCTCAAAGCAGACAAAAACCCTCTTAAAGCATTCCTTGGTCATTGTAACCCCCTCAATGTGTACTCCACGGAGTGGTGGTCAACATCTACAATACTACCTGGGCTGGTCCACTCCACTTCACCTCTGAATGAATACAATATTTTAAAACTTTCCTGCCAATTACCATAAATAGATTCCATAGCATGTTGTTTACCATTGAACACCATCATGTATGGTATCTCTATCTTGAACTTTTCTTTGAGGTTCTTCTGCAACTCCTTTGTACCCACTTGATGGATTTCTATCACCCACCGCTTTACTTCATCAGCCACCCATCTTGACTTGGCTCTACTGATTGGTTCCTTTCTAAGGGTTAATTCTAGGCATGTGTGCCTAAAAGGGTTCACTTTGACTTGAATATCCGTGCTATTTCGCATTTTAGATGCATGCATCCTCCTTGGAAAATCATCAGTCAGACAGTGCACTCTGTAACGAACAATGTCGCTATGGTCAACTACGAATGTATGTTCTGCTTTGATGCAGTACGTCACAAGTGCATTTCTATACTCACTCATGAAAGAAAAAATGGAACCTTCTTCCATCTGAGGGTTCTCAGGGTCCCATTAAACAGTTGGAAGGTCTTCCTACTCACCCTCCTCATCATCAATTACATAAGCATCATTGTCAACCTCATCTTGGTTTTCAGCATGACATGCCCGTCGTAAATTCTGAACAACATCAGAATATAGCCTCTCTTCATCATCTACGTAGTTAGGCTCCACTTCTCGGGGGACCCTATTATTGGTGCCCACGCTTGTCGAGCCACCACGTTGTTGTGCACTAACTAAAGGTCCCCAAACTGAACTGTTCTGGCTAGAGCTGCCACCACGTCATTTTGCAGCCTCACCTAAAATTTCCCTTTCTCCTTATGCTTAGCAAACATGGTAGCGAGCTCTGTGTCATTACTAACTTTCACCCATTTAGTTCCCTCCATCATAGTATCTGAATTCCACATCATCATGCAAACCCCAAAGATATGGACTGCAAATTACCTCCCCAAACTGTCTAAAACTCCAATTACAATCCATTAGCAATAGATAATCAAACCCTCCTTGGATTTTCTTATTATCATTTGCATCACGATGTACCGGTCCCTTCTAATGTTCACCAAGAAAGCAAACCACAACTCCATCCTAACCCATGAAAAATAGAGAGATAATTATCACACCAATACCAAAATAAACCACAAAACTAATTAAACCATGTGGAATCGACTGTTGCAATGCATAAAAAAGCTCAACAGTAACAATACTTACCCCTCGGGAACCCAGTCCTGGACGCGGAGGGTCTCCGGATCGACCCCTTCCTCGTCAAGGTCATTGCTGCCGCTCACCATTTCGTCGAGCAGGTGGCGGGCGCACTGGTGGAACGAGCGCCCTATCGGTGGCGTCTCAAGACGGCGGCGGTGGCGGAGCAGGTGGTGGCAGAGCAAGTGGCGGTGGAGCAGGTGGCGTCAGAGGAGCGGGCGGTGGAGCAGGTGGACACGTCGGACGGCCGTAGCGGCGCAGGTGGTGGTGGGAGCAGGGTGGTTCGAGAGCGAGAACAAGGGCGATGGTGCTTGTGGTCCCACCTGTAAGATCAGGGAGGGAGAAAAGGGCGGGAGCACCATTGCGCGGTCCCACCTGTAAGATCTAGACCCACCCAGCCACTAACGGCACGAGATGGAATTGGGCCAAAACTGGTCGTTTGGTCTTGCCAGAGCAGATGCGCCCGAGGCAGTGGTAAAAATTAGGATGATTTGGCTCTAGTGGCAAAACTGAGTACATAGAAGCCTCAAGTGGCAAACAAATAAATAACCCAACTATGTTTTGGGGAGTGATATTTTGGGTAGAGGCTTGAGTAGAAAGCCATGAACCTTCATAGATAGTAGGTGATTTGAGAAGTGGTGATTTAGGTTAAAACTTGATTTATATACATTTCTTATGGTGGCAGGTCACATAATAAGACTCCCTGGGTAGATGCCACTATGTTTTGATCTTTTTGAATTTGTTGTGCATAAATTAGCTAGCTAAAACCCATTCGTTGACTCTCTCTTGACTAGCTACCGGAGGGTAAAACTGAGTATATTGCACATGACAGTGTTAGTACTAGAGGGAAAACTGAGTACAACCAAACTACCAGTGTTACACTTGAGGGTATAACTGAGCACAACTAAGTCGCCAAGGTTAGACACGAGGGAAAAATGTGACTCACGGTACGCATGTCGCGGTGCACGGGGGTGGTAGCGGACACGTGTGGCCGTGCACGGTCCAGTAGCGTACGTGGTTACGCGGTGCACGGTGGTGCAACGAAACGTCCCTTCCCTTCTCCTTTATAGAGGCCTCCTCACTCTCACTCATCACTCACTCGCTCACTCAACCGTCTCCACTGTCCCATCACCTTCTGCAAACCTCCAAGAAAACCCCAACCATGCCGGTGATGGATACGAACGACGTGGTGGCCATTGTCGCCTCCAAGGACACCAACGAGGAGCCCCTTGTCCCCGTACAGGCCCCCATCGGGGCATCGAAGGTAGCCGCCGTTCCCGTCCATGCTTACGTCGTAGCAGCCGGCGAGGAGGCCCCTGCTACTCCTGGGAAGATCCCGCTCAGTTGGGACCCCTACGAGGAGGATGATTACATCAGTCTAGAGACCCCCTACGACACCAGAATTGCCGACCCATGAACGAAGGTAACTAGGGTTTTCTCCCCTTCCCTTGTTCTTCCACCATCCCCATCTTTGGATGCTAAATCGTATGTTATGAGGGTTTAGTTTTCGTATTTTTAGTCGTTGTATGCTAGGTATTTTTACAGTAGCTAATCCTCTTATGTTAGATCTCGTTTTATGATGAATCCCCCTGTTTCAATCCTATTTTATTTGTCCTATCGATCTGTAGTTGGGATCAGTATTCGATTTGGTTTGATATTTGGGGATTGGGAATAATCAGGGGGTCTCAATCGGTTAATTTATGCAAATAATCAATCCCGATAATCAAGGTATCTCAATCATGTCCTTATTGCACTCTATCTGGTCCCTCCAATTACTATAGAGATGAACCCAATCCAGAATATGAACCGTAAAAGAAAACACCTACTAAACCAATCACAGGAATACCAGTTACAGTACCTATCAGCCAAAGAGGAATTCTTCCAGTAGTATCGGCCATTTCCCCTACTTTCCTCCACATTTTATCAAGTGCTCATGCTAGAGACAAAAACAGTCATGGATAGTTATAAGGACGGTATCCTTCATCCCCCTAATATCGCAAGTTTCTTACCTCCAAACAAAATATTTACTTGTTACTAATAAAAAATAAAAAAGTTAAGCCTACATTTTTCCTTAGATCCCTTCTTTTACTCCGATAGTATTGCGGATCACAATCGATGCAAAGAAAATGAATGCATTTCCATACTGGGCTGTTCGCCCATTAATGCGGTACGTGAGCTGGGTTCAGAACGTCGTGACAGATCGGTCCATATCCGGTGTGGGCGTTAGAGCATTGAGAGGACCTTTCCCTAGTACGAGAGGACAGGGAAGGACGCACCTTTGGTGTACCAGTTATCGTGCCTACGGTAAACGCTGGGTAGCCAAGTGCGGAGAGGATAACTGCTTAATCGACTCATAGAATGGCAGAGGCAAATAGAGCTCTTGCACATTTTCGTTAATCCATGAACAAAATCTAGGTATGTAGACACATGGATCCGTACATCGCGATCGGAAAAGAATCAATATAAGGAGAATCGGACAGTATCTTTCTCGAAATAGATTTGCCCTATGGACGAATATGCAAGCATACGTTTCATGCTTGTTTGAGTAATAGCAAGGAGATTCCCCAAAATCATGCTAAGAATAGCTAGGATTTCCAGAAGAAGATGCCATTCGTTTGATGAGAAATAAAAAGGAATATCGAGAATTCGCGTGGCTGAAGCTGAAGCAGCTACTTTCGAAGTAACAGAAAGAAAAGCAACGACTAGAGTGGGGGAGTCAGAGTCAAAAAGAGGATTCCTCGCTTCTTTCTCTCATGCAAAACCGTGCATGAGACTTTCATCTCGCATGGCTCCTAAGTGATAAAAGAAAGAAGAACTCGTCTTCTTTCTTTTTTGATTACCAGATTCGCGATATAACTAGGAAGACCTTTAAAATACCACACATGAGTCACGGGACATGCGAGTTTGATGTATCCCATTTGATATCTTCGTATCCGAGAATCCACAAATTCCACCCCGCATTTTTGGCAAAATCTCTCGTCTTCATTTTCAGCTCCGCTCGCTCGATGGCCAACTCTCAGTAGAAGGGAAGGTTCCTTCAGAACAATTATTATTTATTTCAAGCTATTTCGGATCTTTCTTAATCTTCAAAAAGAATAAAATTCTGTAATGGAATGGTAGGATGAAAAAAAAGAAACAATCAAAAGGAAGTGTGGAAAAAATGACAAGAAGATATTGGAACATCAATTTGAAAGAGATGATAGAAGCAGGAGTTCATTTTGCTCATGGTATTAAGAAATGGAATCCTAAAATGGCCCCTTACATTTCGGCAAAGCGAGGATGTCACTTTTCCCCTAGGCAAGTTACCTTATATTTATAACGCTTTGGTAGTCCAGAGTAGAGACACTTCCGATAAGCAAATTAATGTGACTTGTGAGGTACAACAATTATTAGGAAATAATCGAGTTAGAGTTGTAGCTATGAGTGCTATAGACGGGTTGATGAGAGGAATGGAAGTGATTGACATGGGAGCTCCTCTCAGTGTTCCGGTCGGTGGAGCTACTCTCGGACGAATTTTCAACGTTCTTGGGGAGCCTGTTGACACTTGGAATAGCCGCGTCCATGGCGTCCTTCATTCTACTTGGAGGAGAACCCACCAAGCGCATGGCATTCCCTCACGCGAGGATTATGCTTCACCAACCCGCTAGTGCTTATTATCGAGCAAGGACACCAGAATTTTTACTGTATCCCAACCGCTATTGCTCTCGCGTAAAGAATTTTTTTTACGCGACAGGAAAAAGTGACTACGAATTCCTTTTTTTGTTTGCGAATCCCTGTTTGTATCCTTTGAGCACACGCCCATAAGTAGCGATCAAATCAAGGAAATCGATCAAACGATCTCAATACCCACGGAAAGAAAAAAGGCTTGTTTTGGTGAACATCAAAGCAAAAACTAACTCTTGTTCGGTAAAAAATTCTTATAAAAATGCCGAACCTAACCGTTGCATAAAAGTTCGTACCGTCGATACTGGTAGGAGAAGAACCCTACTCGGTATTCTTAAAAAAAGAGGGGAAGCAGAACCAAGTCAAGATGATAGGGGTCGCCCCTTCTTCTTGCGCCAAAGATCTTACCATTTCCGAAGGAACTGGGACTACATTTCTTTTCAATTTCTATTCAAGAGTTTCGATCTGTTTCCACGCCCTTTTTTTGAGAACTCGAAACATCAGGACAAATTACTACATTTTTTCCAACAGGAGGATAACAGCGACGTCTGCAGTGACGACGAGTCCAAGGACACCAAGACTTGCCATGTGCTAAGGAGGATGAAATCCGGCCAGTACGACAACTACTTCGCTGGCGACGTCTACAGGTGCCCCTTCTGCACCACCATGAGGCTCCACGCCATTGACTTCAACTCCCTCATGAAGCATGACGAGGGCATGAGGACCTATGGCGAGTCTGTGAACATCCACGGCTTCAGAGCCAAGCACCAGGCGCTCGGTATTCACCTCCGCAACCTCTAGAAGGTGACCCTCAAGGAGGGTTGCATGCCCCTGATCAATCCCAAGGCACCCAAGGTCAAGGAACTGGGCAGCAAGAAGTGGAGGAGGCGCCGGAGGGAGGAGGCGGCGACCCTCTTAGCGGAGGCCATGAGGGGCTACTGATCTTGTGTTGTTGTTGATGCTGTAAAGCAGCTTCATTTGTATTATCTGTGTTGAACTTGTCTGCTGCTGCTGAGCAGCCTAATTGTTGAACCTCGTTAAGTACCATACTATATATATATATATCCTATATTAGCTGATTTATCTATATATGTTCTGTTTATTGAATGTATTTATGGTGTTGGTCAGATTTGCTGCTCTAGATTTGCTACCAGATTGGGAAAAAATAGAGGGCCAAAAGGAACAATAAATGAAGAGAGAAGCTTCTCTAGATTTCGGTACCTTTTTGGGAAAGAAACACAACTGTTAGCGAGAGAGAGGGGAACGACACTCTTAAAAAGGCCAATCATAAAAATAACAAAATAGAAAACTTCCAATTTAGGCAACAGGGCGCACGTAACCACCAAAAGCGCCCCACATGGTCCCACACCATGCCCCCCATAATGCGTTCCAAACAAACCGGCCCCACACAGTCCCACATGGCGCGGACCCACACGTCAGCATAACACGTTCCTGACCAAACGACCCCACGTGGCCCCACACCACGCGGCCCCACACGTCAGCCAACGGTCAACCTAACGGCAGCTGCCGTTCGAGCTCTTTGATGGGTTTCCGAGAAGGAGAGGGGTAAAAATGAGGAAAAGTTAAGCGGCTGGAGAAAACTGAGTACAACTAACGGACCAGGGGCACAAAAATAGAAATCCCTTCAAGGTTTGCCTCATCCATAACAACTGAGAGCAATAAGATGCCACGTAAATGTATTTGGCTTTGGAAGTGGATAGGGCAATGGAGTTTTGTTTCTTGGATGACCAACTCACCAATGACCGACCAAGGAATTGGCAAGCCCTAGACGTTGACTTCCGGTCAACCTTATCACCAGCCCAATCAGAATCCCAATAGCCAACAAGTTCAAAGGTTGGCCCCTTTGGATACCAAATCCCGAGTGTATGAGTGAGAAGAAGGTACATAAAAAACCGTTTGACCGCCATCAAATGACACTCCTTGGGAGCGGATTGAAAACGGACACACATTCCAAAACTTAACATGATATCCGGCCTAGAAGCACAAAGGTAGAGAAAGGAACAAATCATGGAGCGATATACCTTTTGATCCACATCCTTCTCACCTTCTCCAAGACCAAGTTGCCCATTTAGTGGCATGGGTGTATTCATGGTATTGGCATTGGTCATCTCAAACTTCGCGAGCATGTCCTTCACATACTTCTCTTGGGAGATGAAGGTGCCATGAGCAAGTTGCTTCACAATGAAGCCTAGGAAATACTTCAACTCCCCTATCATGGACATCCTAAATTTCATAGTCATCAACTCGAAAAAAACTTTGTTATGAGATTCGTTAGCTCCACCAAAGATAATATCATCAACATAAATTTGAACAATGAATAAGCCACCCCCTTTAACCCGTTTCGTGAAAAGGGTAGAATCGACCTTACCCACGCTAAACCCGTCCATGAGTAGGAAATCCTTAAGGTGCTCATACTAACGGCTCTAAAGATAGCCATCTTTACCGCGTTTAAACATTGTTTTAGTCAAGAAATTGACAAGAAACTCGCTAGCATTACCACTAATGACTAATAATTGCAAAGATATGCAAACCATTGCTTTGATTTGTGTTGTGCAGGAAATCACGCTTTTTAATGTGAAATCAGGAGTCATAATGAAGGTTTTGAGGAAGTCCACACAACCAAGTAATTCTGAAGGAATTTCCAGGTGTCTTTAGCCCTAATGAACACTGATACGGGTAGGGCCCATCCGTACCATGTGGCGGCAGCTTCGTCTCATCAAACCCTACAAGTTTCTTGAAGACGCCTATATATTTTAGGCCTCAGCCGCCACGTAGAAGGCCGCCATTCTCAGATTGCATCACAACACCACCAAAGGAGATCCACACCATAGTTTATCCCTTTCATCCTCCATCCGCTCCATTATCCATGGCCATTACTTTGTACTTGATACCTCCTTGTGATTCGGTGACCATTGTAAGAATATTTGATTTCAATCTAAGTATTTTGCACAATGTTTTCTATCCTTGATCTTATTGTTATGAGTGAGTAGTCCTCACAGGATGTGGGTTGGGGAGATACCTCAGAGCGATTATGTGCATCTAATATATGGGAGCATTGTGTATTGTTTGAAAGAGCGATTTTTATCTTTTGTTTCTTTGTCTCTTGCCTCGATCTTTGGACTTGTAAGTACCCAAGACCCTAGAGATCGATAAAGGCTTGCAACAATCTCATAGGAATCCCAGTGACAGAAAGGGCTTAGCGACCCATTTGGGATCACAACAATATCACCTCTTAAGGCTTTGATCTGTGTTTTACACTTAATAATCGTTTATAGCCTGGTGCTTCGTGGTGCACTCAGTTGGATCAAAATACTATTTCTATGCCTACTGCCTCATAGGGGCTCTAGTACATTAGGAAGTGTTGCCCACAAGAGATTATCTATATTAAAACGTTACACATGATGGTGGTTATTATTATCGTTTATCACATATGATGTGCAACTCGAGGTGGATCTTCAACCCTGGCCTATCTCCATCCATTGAATCAACCCATGATAAAAATAAACTAGATTGATCCCGTAAAAGAAGGTAAAACAAAGAAACAAAGTCTTGTAGACATGTCCTTTTTATTTCCTTTTAGCGTTATTTCCCAAAGTTCGATTAAACCTTGGTATACTAGGGAAAAAGACTATTATACTACATCCGTAAATCCGGATCGAAGGTATCAACCCTTTTTCGGGCGCCGTTGCCGGGGAAGCAATTTTGCTCTCCTAGTGAGGTCACTAGAGACCTTGTTTTTAGTTTTATTATTTGTTTGTAGTTTATTTCTTGTTATCTATTTGAAACCCCCAAAAAATTAGTTACTTGTTATTTGTTTCCCTTACTTAAAAATACCAAAAATATAAGAGCCATGGGTCAAAAGATACTTGGAGAGTATGCTACTCCCACTGATGATTTTATTCATGCACCTATTACTGAGCCCGTTGTTGATGCGGAAGCATATGAAATTAAGCCTAACCTTTTAATTTTGGTTCAACAAAACCAATTGGAGGCTCATCTTTTGAGGATTCAGGTTTTCACTTAAATACTTTTACTAAAATTTGTGACATGATGCTTATTAAGGATGTAGATCCAAATGTTGTTAAATTACGTTTGTTTCCTTTCTCTCTTAGAGAAAAGGCTAAGGACTGGTTGCTAGCTCTACCTAAGGGCGCTATTAAATCTTGGGAGGAATGTACTAACCTTCTTATGACTAAAATTTTCCCCCAGCTAAAACAATGCAACTAAGATCCAACATTATAAGTTTTAGACAAGAATATCGCGATCCACTAGCACTTGCATGTGAAAGGATGAAAGAAGCCGTAATGAACTCTCCTAGTCATGTGATGGAAGAATGGCTTATATTACATTTATTTTATAATGACCTTAACCCAATGTCTAAGTCTTTGCTAGATAGTGCAGTAGGAGGAATAATCATGGGAAAGCAAGTGAGTGTTGCAAAGAAATTACTTGATGACATTCAAAACAACCATGCCCAATGGCATGTGGAAAGAACCTCAAAAAGGGTCAATTCAGTCACTGAGGTAAACGATGAAGAGCTTACATTTAAGGTAGACGTGTTACTCAACAAAGTAAAGGGTAAGGAAGATACCCAAGTTAATGTTATTGCTACCGATGTTAATGATGTTAATTTTATAGCTCACACCCCTTATAATCCTGCTTGGAAGAACCAAACAAATTCTTCTAATGTTCAAAAACATTATTCTAATCCTGCAGGAACTCCTTACAATAATTATGATAATCATAATAGAGCAAATCATGACAATCTCTCGTTTGAACAAACTGTTAGAACCTTTATGAAAGCTCAAGCCTAGAAAAATAATATGCTTATTAAAATCACGGAGAACCATGAGTAGTATAGGTAAATTATCTAACCAAGCCGTTGCAATTAGAAATGATGTGCACATTCTATAGGAAAGGACAAAGACCGTGGAGGATCAATTGGGCAAGGTACTTGAGAGCCAAGCTCTCATACTAGCAAAGTTTGCTGGAAAGCCTGAGCCAAATCTGGTACAAGACCTCAAGATGATGAGGATGGAAATAAATGAAGAGAAGTCTAAAGAGCTAGATTATAGCAACACACGTACACCTGAATACACCGTGGAAGATCTACTAAAGATGATCACTGTAAAGAATCCATGTCTAGAACAAGGTAATGATGCTATGTACCAACAATTTATTCAATAAGTAGCATCTAAAGTTAGAGAGTTAGAGATGGAGTATAAAAGACTAGATTATAAGCTTCCTGCTAAGCTAGATGATATATTTGAGCCCACTATTAAAATTTAAATTAGGGTTAATGAGATATCCGCACTTTGTGATCTTAGTGCAAGCGTCTCAAAAATTTCCAAAAGTCTTTGATAAGTTAAACTTGGGGCCTTTTGCAACCACTGAATTGAAACTCCATCTTGCTGATTCAACTTATAAACAAGTTGTTGGGATAAAAGAAAACATAGTTATTGAAATTAAAGCAAGTCCCGCTCTTATTGATCTTGTTATAGTGGACATGCGTGAAGATCCCATAGCACCTATATTCTAGGTAGGCCATTCCTAAGAACTATTAAAGCTTTAATAAATTTACATGAAGGGAATATGAGAATAGGACTACCATCTAGAGATCCTTTTATAGTCCACTTCCCTAGGAAGAAGAAGGCCAAATCTAATAATGATGGTGAGGTATAATTATGCTGAAAGCCAATTACTTTGGAGTGGGTGTTCCACTCACAACACCTAAATGATCACCATCTGGGTCAAGCTAATTGACCTTAACTAGAAGCGTTTCATGGGAGGCAACTCATATGAAATAAAAGTTTTTACTCTTGTGTTAGTTTAGTTTAGTTTAGTTTGTTTATTTTTTATTTTATTTTTGTTTTAAATAATAAGTGTTCAAGAAGTCCTTTGGAGAGAGGAGAAGAAACAAGGTAATTCTCGATCTTTTACTTTACTAACACATGGCCTAAAAGGTCTTGCTGTTTTTTATTAAGTCTATTTGATGTTATTTTGCCACTTTCAAAGATGTGTAAAGGCGCGCAAAGCTACTAACCCAATGATACGTTGCTAACGTATCTATAATTTTTGATGTTCCATGCTCGTTTTATATTTACTTTCTTATGTTTTGTCCACACTTCAGAGTATTTTTATACACTTTCTTGGACTAACCTATTAACAAGATGCCATAGTGCTAGTTGCCTGTTTTCTGCTGTTTTTGGTTCCAGGAAGGTCAGAAAATCAATATTCTCGGAATTGGATCGGACAAAAGCCAAAGTCGATATTTTACTGGAAGACTCACGGAGCCAGAAGACGAGACGGAGAGGGGCCACAGGGTGGCCACACCACCCCTTGCGCGGGTAGCCCTAGGACGCGCCAGGGCATGGTGTGGGCCCCCTGGACGCCCACCGACCTTTCCTCTTCGCCTATAAGATGCCTCTCGATGCAAAAACCCTAAATCTTCCAGCCTCCAGCCATGAAAAGTTCCGCAGCGCCGCCGCCTCCGAAGGGGAGATTCGGGGGACATAAAGTCTCTGTTTCGGCACCCTGCCGGGACGGGGAAGTGCCCCCGGAGCCATCTCAATCGATCTCCACCACCATCTCCATCACCATTGCTGATTACCATGATGAGGAGGAAGTAGTTCTCTCTCGAGGCTAAGGGCTCTACCGGTAGCTATGTGTTCATCTCTCTCTCTATGCGTGATCATATTGTGATCATGAGCTTTGTAATCAAGTAGATCTACCTTGCTACTCAAGTGCTTTAATAGATCTCTGCTCTCCCCATGTGTGTGAAGTTGACAGTGTGCACACCATGGTGGCACTTAGGCTAGAGATTTCAAATAGTTATCTATACCACTTGTATTTCACTATCTCTTCGTCGAACTAGTGCACCTATACACCTGATAAGTGTATTGTGTGTGTTGGGGACACAAAAGACTTCTTGTATCTTGATTGCAGGGTTGCTTGAGAGGGGATACCTTTGACCACTTCCTCCCTGAGTTCGATAAACCTTGGGTGATCCACTTAAGGGAAAACTTACAACTGTTCTACAAACCTCTGCACTTGGAGGCCCAATAACTGTCTACAAGAATATAAGTGCGTAGACATCAAGCTATTTTCTAGCGCCGTTGCTGGGGAGGTAAGGTAAAAGGTACTCACATCCTCCGGTGTGAGTGCTCGAAGTTATTTCCTTTATATTCTACAATTTGGTCTTTTTGTTTCTTGTTTTCACTAGTTAGGCTTTGGAAAACAACAAAAAATAGAGTTTTATAGTATTTATCTTGAGTTAGGACATGAAGTGTTTGAATAGAAAATTAAAAAACCTATGGAATTTTATTTGCATGATAATAGCAATGTTGTTAGTATGAATTCTTTGGACACCATTATTGCTAATGCAATGGAAAATTCTAAGCTTGGGGAAGCTAGTTTTTATGAAAATGATCTTTTTAGTTCCCCAGCTTTGGAAGATAGCTATTCTATTGCTTATGATGATACCAAACCTCCAATATATGATGATTACAATGATGAATATGATATTTTCAGTCCACCTACTATTGAGGAGAAAATTAATTATGATTACAATATGCCTCCTATATTTGATGATTATGGTTATGAGAATAATAATGATAGCTATTTTGTTGAATTTGCTCCCACCACAATTAATAAGAATGACTATGCTTATGTGGAGAGTAGTAATCATTTTATGCATGTGGATTATGATAATAATGTTTTATGCGATAGTTATATTGTTAATTTTATTCATGTTGCTACTGAAAGTTATTATGAGAGAGGGAAACATGGTTTTATGCATCTCAATAATATTAAGTTTCCCCTCTTTATGTTGAAAGTCTTGAAGTTGCACTTGTTTTGCTTTCCTATGCCTGTTGCTTTGTGCTTTCATGACTTGTTTATTTACAAGACTCCTATGCATGGGAAGTGGGTTAGACTTAAATGTGCTTTGAATTTGCTTCTTGATGCTCTGTTTTACTTCAATTCATATTTCTTATGTGAGCATCTTCTCAAACTATCATGCCTAACTTAAAGGCGTTAAAGAAAAGTACTTATTGAGAGATAACCTAAAAGTTTTAGTTGAGTCTTGAAAGTTATTATCTCTGTATTAACCGCTTGCTTTTTGTGCCAAGAGTAACCTCTAACAAGAGAGAAGTAATGCTTGGGAAAGTTGCTGTCCCGAAATAGATTTTTCTGCTTCGCTGTAAATCTCTGTACGTCGTTTTGAGGCGTGATTTTTGTGCTTCTGCCCCAGGTTGTTATCTAACTTTCGTTGGTTCAACACTTTTCGATTTGAACAACAGAAGATCTTCGAAAAAAATCGTCTTTACCTGCTGGTCTGTTTTGACAGATTTCTGCCATTTTTTGCATTTGCTTCTTGTTGGTTCCTTTTTGAGTTCTCTTTGGGGAAATGAGCTTTTCAAGGGAAGTGATACAGTAGCTTGTGTTTTAATGGAAGTTTTATTGGTGTTAGAACTGAACCTAAAAGACTTATTATCTTTAGTTCACTAATGTTGCTAATAAAGATTGTCTGAAGTTTTGTATGAAGGAAAAAATTTAGGTGTATGGAAGGAATGAGTAATGAGATGAAGGATGGACTAAAGCTCAAGCTTGGGGATTCCACTCGTGTCACCCCAAGAAATATCCAAGAAGTACAAGCGTCAAAGCTTGGGGATGCCCAAAGCATCCACTTCTTCATCAATAGAAATCTCAGGTTTCTTCCAAACACTTCATTTTTATTGTTTCATGCACAGTTGTGTTGTTCTTGGAGCATATTCGTTTTTTGTTTGCTTAGTT
Organism: Avena eriantha; assembly: GCA_910589775.1. Classification (NCBI taxonomy): domain Eukaryota; kingdom Viridiplantae; phylum Streptophyta; class Magnoliopsida; order Poales; family Poaceae; genus Avena; species Avena eriantha. Next base: position 376,888,993 of record OU342746.1, on the reverse strand, counting down.
TGCTGAATAAATTGGTTGGACCCCCTCTTTCATACATTGGTTTTCAAATAGTTTGGTTTGGTTTGAAAAGAGAGTAGTAAAGTTCATGCTTGAGTGGTAAAGAGAGTTTGTTTTTGACTGTGGCCTATGCTTTGTCATGCCATGCTTGATATTGTTTTGTCTTTATGCTTAGTATTATTTGCTGTAGCATGACTTGTTATAAACAATTGAGATTTCTTAATGTGCCTTGGAAGAATCATGCGTTGTTTTAGCATATTAAAACATAGTATTGTGGTATTCTCCTTTGATGCTTTATTTGAGTTGACTTGGCACATGCTCACACCATGTTATGACTATCCCAAGTCACCATAGCCTTTATGATCCTTTAGTTTTCAACTTGTAGTATCACTTTATGCTTTGATCAATGATGTTTTGTCGCTCTGCATGATTATGGCCATTATTGCTCTCTTAGTTTGTCGCTCCCAGTCTTTTGCTAGCCTCCACAACCAAGTATGAGTTCCACTCATGCATCCAACTCCTTAAACCAAGTTATTCCAAAGAGTCCACCATACCTACCTACTAGCTTATGCTATTCCAAGTATATTCATGCTTTTGTTTACCTTCCAAATTAAACTTGTTATGAGAAAACTAGTGATTAAAGCTCTCACGAACTTGATGGCACACTTTAATTTTCTTGCCCTTAATAAACTTGAACCATTGTGTCGTCTATGTTGTATATGCTTGCACTTATTTTTTGGGAATTAGCAGAACCATGCTGTCATGGGGAATGCTTTTAACATTGCACTTGGTACTTGTACCTAGTTGATATCATGCTCTTTTGTATATGGATGTCGTCGGTGTGAAATGAAAGGGGAGCTTGTAAGTCCATGGAGTTATGTATATGTGTTAGAGAAACGCCTGGGCCGCTGGTCTAATCCATGCTGACATGGTGGAAACCTGTAGCGTAACCATAATGAGCTGTCAATGAAGCATTCTTCTTATAAAAAAAGAGTCCTATATTGAGAAAAAAGAGAAAATAGAAAAAATGAGATTATGAAAAGAGGAAAGAGAGAAAAATCATCATATTCCCATGGTAAATAAGAAGATTGCTGAGATGCTCGTTGTCTGCTTGCCTTGTCATTTTGATATGGGGATTCTTCCGTATCATCGGGCAAGGGGTACCCCGTTGGCGGTTCTCTATGATACACATGTACTTACTATGACAAGAACTTACCGGTGACTAAACTTGAGTAGCATGAGGAGTGCCCCTCGTATTCAAGGGACATGAGATTTCCAACCTATACTTCGTCAAGCATATACACCATAGTTTTTTCACTTTAACCTTAATCACTTCAAGATGCTTATGATAGGGGCAATGAGAGCTGAAATCTAATAAGTACCATAGTTTTTGGAAGCTCTTTATGAAACTTGAATCCCTGCTTCCTTCTATGAAGGCCTTTCTTTTACTTTTATGTTGAGTCTCCACCTTCTATCTTTATGCACCTACTTTGAGAGCATAGTGGCCATTCTTAGTTCTATGTGCATTGTCCCAAAACTTATTGATTGATGCATAATTTGATATTGCTTGTTCTTAAACTATTTGTATATAGTCATCCTTATGAACTTTGAAGGAGTCCTATGCATTTATATTTGCTACTCTATGAGGGACAAGCTGGATGCCACTATGGTATGTTTTCTTTATGTGAAACAAACAAACGTCTTGCAAAGCATTGTTATTCATGAATCTTTTGTTTGTGCCTTTTCATGTTGTAACATAGTTGCTATGTCTTATTGTTAGAACTTTATCTTTCATGCTATGTTGAAGTACTATGATCCCAGCTATCATTGTTTTACAAATACTTTGATCAAGTTTATGATGGTGCATGTCACCTCAAAAATTATTCTTTCTTTTTATCACTTACCTACTCCAGGACGAGCAGGAGTTAAGCTTGGGGATGTTGATACGTTGCTAACGTATCTATAATTTTTGATGTTCCATGCTCGTTTTATATTTACTTTCTTATGTTTTGTCCACACTTTTGAGTATGTTTATACACTTTCTTGGACTAACCTATTAACAAGATGCCATAGTGCCTGTTGCCTGTTTTCTGCTGTTTTTGGTTCCAGGAAAGTCAGAAAATCAATATTCTCGGAATTGGATCAGACAAAAGCCAAAGTCGATATTTTACTAGAAGACTCACGGAGCCAAAAGACGAGACGGAGAGGGGCCACAGGGTGGCCACACCACCCCTTGGCACGGGCAGCCCTAGGCCGCGCCAGGGCATGGTGTGGGCCCCCTGGCCGCCCACCGACCTTGCCTCTTCGCTTATAAGATGCCTCCCGATGCAAAATCCCTAAATCGTCCAGCCTCTAGCCACGAAAAGTTCTGCAGTGTCGCCGCGGCCGAAGGGTAGATTCGGGGGACAGAAAGTCTCTATTCCGGCACCCTGCCGGGACGGGGAAGTGCCCCCGGAGCCATCTCCATCGATCTCCACCACCATCTCCATCACCATTGCCGATTCCCATGATGATGAGGGGGTAGTTCTCTCTCGAGGCTAAGGGTTCTACCGGTAGCTATGTGTTCATATCTCTCTCTCTATGCGTGATCATATTGTGATCATGAGCTTTGTAATCAAGTAGATCTACCTTGCTACTCAAGTTCTTTAATAGAGCTCTACTCTCCCCATGTGTGTGAAGTTGACAGTGTGCACACCATGGTGGCACTTAGGCTAGAGATTTCAAATACTTGTTATGTGTTATATTTGGAGTTGGATGTCTCTATGAAATTGTGGTATTTGTTGGAACCATCTAGTACTCAAGGTGACAGTGTGGGGTTATCTAGATGGGAAAAGCGAACTTTGAGGGGTGTTGTTATAGCCCTACCATGGATTAGAGTGTCCAACTGGAGAGTAGTTCAGCTAAGTATCATAAAGAAGAATATATTTACATGAGAGTGTTCACTAGTGAAAGTATGATCCCTAGGCCTTGTTTCTAAGCACTGAAACATCGTTGGCTATTAGATCTATTACATGTTTGCTTGCTTCTATCTTTATTTCAGTTTTACTTTAGTCTTTTACACGCCATCAAGCTATTTTCTATCACCGTTACCACTTATAATTATCTATACCACTTGTATTTCACTATCTCTTCGCCGAAATAGTGCACCTATACACCTGACAAGTGTATTGTGTGTGTTGGGGACACAAGAGACTTCTTGTATCTTGATTGCAGGGTTGCTTGAGAGGAGATACCTTTGACCACTTCCTCCCTGAGTTTGATAAACCTTGGGTGATCCACTTAAGGGAAAACTTGCTGCTGTTCTACAAACCTCTGCACTTAGAGGCCCAACAACTGTCTACAAGAAAAGAAGTGCGTAGACATCACCCAATTCTATGAGTTTTTCTGTGTACTGGCCACGTATCGACCACTGGTATGACCGGAAGCCCATATCGTGCGCCCGTACCACATCAAGGCTTTGGAAAATAGAAACAGTGATTTTTTCCGCAAGACACAGTGGCTGTAACGATCATTGCTAAGACCAGAGGCAGTTGTACCGTCCGCCCGTACCGTACCCCCAAGCAAACATTAGATTTCAAGCAAATATATTGTACGCATAACGACCAATAGTACAGGCGTGCGCGATCGTTCAGCGCGCCCGTACCAAGTGCATCGTCGAAAGGGAACCTTCGACCCCAAGGTTTGTCACTCGGTACGGGTGGGCTCTGGCCATACCGCCCGCCCGTACCACGCACGTGGCCGCCATATCATCTAGGAGGAGGTAACCCTAAAATTCGAAAACACAAAATTTCTCTTTCTTCTACTTCCAAACTCCAAACCATCTCCATTGGATCTTCAAATTTATTCAAACTTTCTTCGATTCCCTGCACTCAATCAATCTAAGGTATGTTTCTCCTCCTATCCCCAACTTATGTGCATCAAAACTCTGCTTAATCTTTCACCATTATCAATCTAGACTTAGGTCTTATTCTTGAGGTAATCTTGATATTGAGCATGTTTAGTTTTGTTTTTAGAGGAGCTTCTTTTGTAACAAGTGTAGAGAATCATTTATGCTATGTTTCTATTGGACTAAACTTTTAATTAGAAATTTTTATTTATTTTGTTTTAGATGAACAAGAGGAGTCGTACATGTGTGATGGCTGCGGAACAAGCCGCACCACTCGTTGATACGTTGACCCTTGAGTCACTTGGTATCGAGTTCACTAAGGAGTTTCAGCTAAACCGTTTCAACCGTCTCAAGCTCCGAGAAATCAAATCCACCAAGTGGACATGTCCCTATATCCTGAACCAACTTGGCATTCTTGTTGATTTCAGTTTACTCTGCAATAATATTGGTTTGTATGACTTTGTATTTCAGGATGTCGTCACGTACTGCCGCTTGACGCTTGAGTTTCTCAACACTTTGACGCATATTGTGTGCTCTCACTATTATTCCGAGGAGCAAATGCCCAGAGTTGATCGCATCAACTTCCATCTTATGAGCTATGAGTATTCCTTGACACTCGACCAATGGGCTCACTGCTTTGGGTTTGCCAACAACACCACCGACATATGCTCCACCACCTTTGTTCTAAATCCTGCACCTTGGAAGTACTTTAATAGAATGAGAATCCATGGAAACACACCCAAGAGGAACTAGATTGATCATCATGCTATTCGTTATTTGTTTTATTTTATAGTTAACACCTTGCAGACACGTGGTGAGTTTACTAGAGTCAATGAGGAGGACATGATGATCCTCACTAAAGCGGTTATTCTTAACTGTAACTTAATGCCAAATTTGGGCGCCCTTCTTTTGTTTTACCTTAAGCATTAAGCTCTGCAGTCTCGAGGTCCCATATGCGGAGGAGGAGTCATAACCGTTCTTACACGTACACTTTGAATTGAACTAGGTAACATCCAACCATTGGTAGGAAGTCACCGTCTTAGTTTTTCTACTCTGAGAGCTTGCAGTATGATTTCTAGAACTAATGGTAGATACTTCCTTGATATACCTGGAGCGGATGACTTGATCCTAGCTCCTTTGACTAATGTTCTATTCTCTATCGAGGAGGGACGTTTGCGTTATGACGAGCAGGTTGAGGCAGGACTACCCCAACAAGAAGTAGAACAAGAAGGACCCAAAGAAGATGTGCATCCACCAAACTATTACACCACCTATGAATATATCTATGCTCTCAAAGGGAAAACACAAAACATGAATAACCTCTCCATCAACCTTCGAGATGCTACTGCCAACCTCGCCACCTAGTTCCATGATTAGAGCAGCCAATGAAACTTGGAAGATTATGCACCATCACCACAATGAGCAACACAAGTGCTTGCAAAATCCTGAGCTTGGGGAAGTGTTCCCCCGACAATTTTATTTGTGTAAAATGAGGTTGTACTCCAGCTCCTTGCGAGCTTTGAAATACTCTTTGTGGTCGCAAGTTCTTTTCTATCTCTAATCCATATCCTCAAAAATACAAAAATATTTTTCTGTTTTTCCTTTTTTTGTGAATGTGGATTCGCACTATGCCTCTTTGCTTTAATTTTATTATGGGAATGATTTTACTTGAGTTTTGAAGGAACACATCCCTATAAGGAAGAGGACCATGAAATCACTCGTGTGAGGTATGTCCTATGTCTCCCACTTTTGAAGTCTGAGTTATTTATTTTAGTTAGTTGATCTGCTAAGATGTTATGCTAGTGGGAGTAATTCAAAATAGTTGGAGTAAAGCTTTTTATTGGAATGGATGATTAATTGTCGAAGCTTTTGCTCTAGTTCTTTTAGATAACTGAGTCTTGCCTTGGAAATAATATTGCCAAACAAGTACAACAAGAAAAAGTCTGGAATTTATGACTTGGTTGATGAATGATTGTCTTGAGAGTTTAATCTTGAAGATACTTAACCCCATAGATGTTTTGATAACTTGACAACACTCTTGAAAGGAGTTGTTTGATTGAAGTGAAGTCTAGCGGTAATTGTGATGCATGCCAAAGCTAACCTTGTGGATCAAACTGTGGTACTAGTTAAAAATTTCTATGCTTCCCATGCACACCTTTGGATGCCGATGACTGCAAGTGAACATACCAATTGTAGCTAGTTTCAAAGTAAAGATATCGAATCCATATAGAGCTGTTGGTAAAGGTCTTTATGCCCCTCGTTACTCTCTACCAAATTATACTTGTAAGCTGTCTTTGATCTCAAGTAAAGGGTGTTTGAAAGGTTTATGGTTATTTGCAGAAAAGTAATTAAAACAAGTAACAAGTTTATGTGAAAGCGTGGTTGAACTCAATAGGGCTAAAACTTTCTCGAGGATGTAGGATACACCACTAGCATAGTATTATTGTTATGTGCAACCAAGATAACATACTTCTTGTGTCATGATATGTGTGGAGAGAGCCCCATAATAATATGTTCACTACAAGGCTCATAGGAAGCCACTTTGTTAAGCCAAGTGTGAGGTCACCTCTAAATAACAACTGTGATGTCTGAGAGCAATACCCCATACAAACCACCGGAATTAAGGGTTTCCCCATGGATATCGTAATTAGCTTAGGGAGTCCCTCTTTAATCCTCCTTTGACCGTGCAGGTTACGAGCCGATGCCAATCTGTCACAGGGCATTCTAGGTACGCTTCCAAGACACGTCCAAAGGATTTCTCCCTCCCTTTAGTCCCGAAGGCAAATGATATGCGGCCGACTATTCTAAAGAGAGAGATTAAACACAAATCATAATTATATCATAGACAAGCAAGTCATACAGACACAAGAATAGATTATCTTTATTACAAGTTCATAATGGTTCTAGGGTTTCTCCATCTCCCCAAGAACAAAGGAACTACTAACTCATGGAAGCAATCAACAACATCATCATAATCAAATGAATAGATAAAAGTACGATGGTAGATCTAATGCAAACCATAATTGGATCTGGAATTACAAAGAGATCTAATAGATGAAAGATGGGAGTAATGGTGGTAATGGAGATGCAGCGGTTGATGATGAAGAGGATAATGCGTTGTCCTCCAATGATCTGCAAAGCAGCCGGGATTTTATCCCAGCCAAGTTCCTCCTTCAAATCCCTCTCGGATGTGGTGTTTCGTGGTTTCTCGTGGCTATTAATGTCAGATCTCCCTCCCATCTTTGCTAGGGAGAAGTATTTGACGAAGCGATCGTGATGGCGCCTAGTATGGGCGGACGGTATGGGCTGGGTCCTCCCGTACCAGTGGTCGTTAACCATACTAGTGCCTCCTCCTTGTTTAATATTCTTCTAGGTGCGAAGGTAATTTCATGAAATGACTTTTATCACTTAGAAATATCATATAATTATACAATATGACAGCTCTAAGTGATATATTCATATATGACTCCATGATTTGGGATCCTGTTGAAACAAGAACAAAATAGCGCGCATAGACGCAATGAAATACAAAAATCCCTATTCTATTTATGCAAAAACAAAAGGTAAATATGCTTTAATTTTGGACTCATCAAATGCCAACAACTCCGCTAGCCTATGAACGATCTATGGTAGAACCTCGGATTTTGGCTATGAGTTGATGACATGAGTGGCATAAGTGTCACTATAATGGGAAAACGTATTGGTACTCTCAAAGGTTGTGCAAGCCATCATAAAAGAAACACTCAATGATCCTCTAAAGAAGGAAGAAAAAATGAAGATCCACATAACAAGTCCTTGGCATGGTATCATTACTACTTTATAAATTTTCTTGAAATACAATGATTGGATTAGAAGTGTTTTGATAGCCTTGATTTACTTATGTGGGCGTCAATAAGAAACTTCACTGTTATGCTACTTAGGACATGAACTCTTTTACTCAATGTTCGGGATATCAATTATCGTTAACTTATCGGCCAGTCTCAAAATGGAGATTAATCGTTTATCGGCTAATAAATCGATTTTATCGGTCGCCCATTCATCGGCCAACTTTTTTCTAAATCCGAGAAACTATCGCTTGTAAATAAAATAAGTAATACGTAATTAACTAAATATTGTGAACTCGTAAAGTATGCTATGCAGAAAAAAATTAACTAGATTCCTTATGTTTTATAATACTTGTATAGAAGAGAAGACAGAACTACATACCTACATTTTTACTTACAGTAATACAGACCTACAAAAATGCTCATGATCCTTGTATACAATGTAATGGACAACAAAAATGGATAGATCACACCATCATATAATGGACAGCAACACGTCAACACCAACATATAATATATAAATTGCTTATCATCTAAAATGTAGACACATACCATGAAAATAATAATGAAATAGGATATCAGCATCCCAGCAGTAATTAGATAACCAGGTCCAATAAATATGATTTTGCATAGTTGCACTTGCATGACAAAGTAAACTAGAGAAATTACAAACATCAGTTCACTCGCCAACCTACATAGCATATAACAGGAGCAGACAAGTTACAGGCAAATAAACTTCAGCACATGACACAAAAACACATTAGCCCAAGCTTCAAGGCTGCGCTGGATCCTCCTCATCTTCTTTGTCATTATTTTGGAGAAATCCCTCATCATCGGACTCGAACTCTATCTCGTCCTCATTGAAAAGTGCTTGTTCCTCTTCATCATCGGAAACAAATTCCTCCACCTCATGGAGTTCTCTCACTCTTGCACTTCTTCGAGGCTCCATCATACCCTCATTATCTCCCATTGCTTCATCAATGTGGTGTTAGGCAGCCCCATAACTGGATCAACATCTTCATCCATGTAAGCTCCTTCACATATCCAATCTTGTGATGTGGAAGCATCTTGACCAAGGAGAACATCACAAGATGATTCATGCTTCTTTCTCTTGTCCATCATTCTTCCATTCAATTGAATATAAACAACATCATCCCTACAACAGATATCTAGTCTATTCCTCCTCTTTGCATCTACCTACAAATAGAAAAGTGAAGTTTAGTGGCTCACATTTATCATAAATGAAATAAGGATCATATTTATGTTTAGTGATTTACTTGTTCAAAAACACTCCAATTTCGTTCACATCTGGACGAACTTGTGGTCAAGTTGAGCATCCTCATAGCCATGTGCATCAATGTAGGAGTTTGTAGTCCATAAGTTGCCCACCACTCGCCTACATTCATGGAAAAATTATGCATCGGCCTAGAAAATTCAGAAATGCAATATAAGAAAATTTGCATTGGTAATAGCTTTTTTGGCAGCCACCTTTGCAAACATGCCTTCCATCTTTTTGAACTTGGGTAGTTCTGTGTTAAGCGCCTTATTTATTGCCTCCTCATCATTATGATAAAATTGTTCAACAACTTCCATCAACCCAGAGATGACTTCTGCATCACTAAAGATGCTTGTGTTAACATAACTGTAATAGGGATTCAAGGCATATGCTGCCATGTGCAATGGGGTATCAAGCCTCCCATTCATCTTGCTCTCCATGGCTATTGTGATCACCCTATAGTCCTTCTCCGAGATTTCAACCGCAAGCATTATGGACTTCTTTGCCTCTATTATTTCTCCATACATAGAGGCCATGGACTGTCCATCACCATCGGCCAATCAAAGTATCTTCACCAAGGTCTCGAAAACCTTACACACACAAGAACAAGATTAGCACTTAAATAGAAGTACAGGACACAATTTGTAGTTTAGCAAACAATACCTCGATGCAAAGAGACACATTGTTCCAAAATGCCCTACTCATTATTGTTGCATGAGCTGACTTTCCTTTCTTTGTTCTTGTGTGTTTGTATTCTTCCCAAGTGTCACTACAACACATCTCCCTTAGTTGCTTTTTCTTGGTAGCAATGCTTTGCAAGGTAAGGAAAGTCGAAGCAAATCTAGTTACACCCGACCTAACAATGTCTATCTTCTTTGTGCGCAACCTCATCAATGCCAATGTGGCATGATGTGCATAGATGAAGATAGCCATCTCTTTGGCTTTGATAATTGTAGGAGCAAATTGCTTCAGCTTGGCAATTGCTTCTACCATCAAGTTAATGGTGTGAGTTGCACATGAGGTCCAAAATATCTTTGGCCTTTTCTCTTTCAACATTCCTTTTGCTCCCATGTTGTTTGAAGCGTTGTCCGTGACTATTTGGACAACATTATCAGCACCTACAAAACACCATGGCACAACACAATAATCAGCCCAAAAATTTCAGAAATGGAACTTAAATAGCAATCAATGAATAAGAGAGAGAAAACATTCTTGGCAAGCTGAGAGTTAACTAGAAGAACTGGATTGATTGTTACACTTCTAGTTATTTATACTTATATGAAACTCTACTTTGATTGTCTTGATTTACCGAAGCTTGTAGTGTTCTTGACATCTCCCTAACTTTGATGAGCATTTCAAATGGATGAAGTGCTGGACCCTTATGACTGCCAACCATAAGTGAATTCATATTCTCATTGTTTCAAGTTTAAACACTAAATTCCTTATAGTTCTTTTGTTTCTTCTTGCTCAATGCCGATCAAGGTTTGAGCTTTGGGGAGGTTGATGGCTCTAAAATTAGCCATCTTTCACCGTGTTTAAACATTGTTTTTAGTCATCCGGTTGACAAGAAACTCTCTAGCCTTACCATTAATGACTAATAATTGCAAAGATATGCAAATCATTGCTTTGATTTGTGTTGTACAGGAAATCACGCTTTTTAATATGAAATCAGGAGTCATAATGAAGGTTTTGAGGAAGTCCACACGACCAAGTAATTCTGGAGCAATTGTCAGGCGTATGCAACCGTAATGACCACCGGTACAAGCAAGGCCCACCCGTACAGTCCGCCCGTACCATGTGGCAGCGGCTTCGTCTCATCAAACCCTACAACTTTCATGAAGACGCCTATATATTTTGAGGCCTCAACCGCCGCGCAGAAGGTTGCCATTCTCAGTTGCATCACAACACCACCAAAGGAGATCCATACCATAGTTCATCCCTTTCATTCTCCATCCCCTCCATTAGCCGTAACCATTACTTTGTACTTGAGATCTCCTTGTGATCCGGTGACCATTGTAAGAATATTTGATTTCAATCAAAGTATTTTGCACAATGTTTTCTATCCTTGGTCTTATTGTTATGAGTGAGTAGTCCTCACGGGCTGCTGGTTGGGGAGAAACCTCGCAACGATTATGTGCATCTAATTTATGGGAGAACTGTGTATTGTTTCAAAGAGGGATTTGTATCTTTTGTTCCTTTGTCTCTTGCCTCGATCTTTGGAACTCTAGGTACCCAATACCCCCAAGATCCATAAAGGCTTGACTTGAGATACTTGGCTAGCGGCAATCTCATAGGAAACCTAGTGACAGAAAGGTTTGTACGGTCTTCACTTAGTGACCCATTCGGGATCACAACAACATCACCTCTTAAGGTTCCGATCTATGTTTTACACTTAATAATCGTTTGTAGCCCGGTGCTTCGTGGTGCACTCAGTTGGATCAAAAGACTATTGCTATGCTTGTTGCCTCACAAGGGCTCTAGTACATTAGGATGTGTTTCCCACAAGAGATTACTCTATTAAAACATTACACATGACAATGCTTATTATTATCTTTTATCCCATATGATGTGGAGCTGTAGGTGGATCTTCAACCCTGGCCTATCTCCATCCGTTGAATCAACCCACGATAAAAGTGAACTAGATTGGTATGATAAACGAAGGTAAAATGAAGAAACAAAGTCTTGTAGACGTGTCCTTTTTATTTCCTTTTAGTATTGTTTCCCAGGGTTCGATTAAACCTAGGTCTACTAGGAAAAAAGACTATTATACTACATCCATGAATCTGGATCGAATGTATCACATACCAAGCACGAGGAGCTTGTTTTAGTCCATAGGGAGCCTTATGGAGTTGATACATATGGTTGGGATAGTGTGTGTTTTCGAAACCCGGGGGTTGAACTACTTATGCAACCTCTTTCAAGGGACCATTAATAAATTCAATTTTCACATCCATTTGATAAAGCTTGAAGTTATGAAAGGATGCATATGCAAGCAAGAGACAAATATCTTCAAGGAGAACAACGGGCGCAAAGGTGTCCTCATAGTCGATACCTTATATTTGGGCATACCCATGTGCCACTAACCTTGCATTGTTTCTTGGAATGGTTCTGTTCTCATCTTGGTTGTTCTTGAACACCCACTTGGTTCCAATGACATTGATGCGATGATCTTTAGTCCTCTCCATAAGAGACCAAACTATATTACGGGTGAAGCACTTGAGTTATTCTTTCATGGCAATGACCCAATCTGGATCCTACAAAGCTTCATGGACCTCGAGTGGATCAAAGTTAGACACAAATGCATAGTGGCCACAAAAGGTTGTGAGATGCTTCTTGTGGCGAGTCTCGATCCCTCTTGATATGCTTCTAAGGATATCATTGACTTGAATCCCACTTGCAATGGAGGCGGACTTGATCTTCCGGATTGTGCCTTCATGATCAGAAAATTGATCTTTTGATGGTCCTTGATCATTGACAACATCTTGAGCTTGACCTTTGGATTGAGGAACTTGTTATTCTTCTAGGTCTTGATCAACGGGTTGAGGGCTTGCTTCTTGTTCTTCAGTTTGTGAGAGTTTGTTCATCTTGTGGCACACTTGATGGTTCAACTAGATTAGAGCTAGGCTCTGCTTCAGTTAGGATTAATCCTCCTCCATCATCTTCTCTATCATGGATATGAGATTCGGTGGGCAAGATATGCCAAATTCCCATCAACTTGATGACTTGAGAATAATCTCTATCACCTACATCACGTGGAACAACTTGCCCCTCTTGGGAGCCATTATTCTCCAAAAACTCCACATCATAAGATACTTCAACACAACCATTGGTTCTATTGTCGTATCTATAGGCATGAGAGGTCTCCGCATAACCAACAAAGATACCCTCTATAGTTCTAGATTCGAATTTACTCAGATTTTCTTTCTTGTCCTTGATGAGGAACTTGCACCCAAAGACATGGAAGTAGTAGATGTTGGGCTTCTTGTTTGTGAGAATCTCGTACGGAGTCTTGTCAAAGGGAGCTTGGAGGAAGATCCGGTTCGAGTAGTGAACCGTGGTAGCAATGGCTTCTCCCCAAAAGTTGTGGGGGTGACTTGAACTCACTCAACATTGTTCTTGCCATCTCGATGATTGTTCGGTTCTTCCTTTCAACAACACCATTTTGTTGAGGGGTATAGGGAGCTGAGAATTCATGCTTGATCCCCTCATCTTGAACAAACTCTTACATGGTGTAGTTCTTGAATTCAGTGGCATTGTAGGTCCTAATGGTCTTGATCTCCACTTCATGCTTATGTTGAGCTTGCTTGGTGAAGATCATTAATTCCTTGTAGGTCTCATCCTTGGACCCGAGAAGGAAGATCCAAGTGTACCTTGAATGGTCATTGATGTCTGCAAGTGCACAGATCGTTTGTAGCTAGTTTCAAAGTAAAGATATCAATCTCATAGGGAGCCCAAAAGTAAGTGTTTATGGGTGAAGTCTTTGTCACACCCGAAGTTGTCATAGGTCTTCGAGTGAATTGACTGCAAGTGTTCAAATAAGAATGGGGTTTTGATTAAATGACATGTATTTAAATAGAACTAAAATATAAACTTCAGATATTTAAAGCATAAAAGTAAAGAACGACTTGATTGTTTGTTGTTTCCTGTAGATGGCAAAAGAAGGCGTGGGGAGATTCAGTTCATGGTGATAGTGACTATGCCAGGTGGATGAATGATAAATGTAACAATTATAATTTTATAAATATATGTGTAGGCGAGCAACTCATAATTAGCCGGAACTCCTCTTGGTAGATTTCATCCCAACTTCAATAATCCTACTAGCCCGTTACCAAAACCATGGTCAGACACTAGACGATTAAGACCCTTCAGGTTGCTTAGTGATTAAGCTCCTTGGATCAGACTAATGCAATAAGCACAGTGGTTCCTCGTTATCCTCGAGTCTACTAGTTTTCCATTGATATCCCCGTGTCACCCGGGGGGTCACCGGTCCACTAGCGAACAAGATCTTATCTATGTAGAACAAAGCATCATGTTGTCTAGGACCTTAATTGGACAACAAGTATTAGACATCCCACAGATAGTCAAGCACACATAATATAGTAATTAGAATCAATCACAAACTAATGGAAAATATATGAAGGCACATCACATCTCACCAATCCCCTACATCTGCCACGTCCAAGGGAATTACTCACACATGAGAGAAGAACGGATCATCAATATAATCAAATAAAGGGAATTCGTCTTTGTATTACCGTGGAGATCCACAATAAGAATAGAAAAATATCCAACACAATTCAAGATGGGAAGAAACAATCCCAAACCCTAGTCTTGCAAGGTGGACATCCCTCTCTCTCTCTCTCTAGTACAAGTAGTGGCTATGGTGGTGTATTGGCTAGGAGGGCAAAGATCGTGGAGCAAGATGAATAACGTCTTCCCCTTCTTCTCCAGATCTCTTCTTTATCCCTTCTGGATGGTAGGGCGGCTGCTGTGTTGTGTTTTCGACCCCGGTCCCTTCATGGAAGTTGTCCCCTTTGACAAGACAGAGGCAGCGGCAACTATACGGCCGGAAAAATATTCCCGTTGTATAGTTTCTCATTAAAGTCTCTGTGTGCTCCCCTCGAGTGCTTCCAAAGAGAGACTTGCTTGTTTTCTCCAGAATATCGTGTTTATCTAGTTAAAACCTTCTATTGACATTCATAACCTAAAACACACATTAAAAACCAAGTTTTCTTTGCTACCGAAGTATTAACGTTAGGTAAAGCCAGAAAATAATCAAATCCGGGAGAAAACCATCAATAAAAGCCATAAAAAATGTGTCGAATCTCACAGCTATCAAATCCCCCAAGCTTAGATGTTGCTCGCCCTCGAGTGACAAGGAAATAATGAAGAATAGCGGAGATTCGAGACTGAAAATAAAGGAACTCACAAGTTTGAATTGGTGTCAAATTCTTTTCTTCACAATCCCTGCAATCTTAAATATGATTATACAAGTATTCACAAGATTGCACTGAGTCCACTTCCTAACCACGTATTTCTTGTTAGCAAATGAATCATATGCCCAAGCAAGTGTCGAAAGTTTAGCTAGGAAAGTGAGACAAATTCTTTTGGTGCCTCTCTTTGTGTAGAGATGAGACTTTTTGTTCTTGTTTTGTTAACCAATTGAGAGTACTCAAGTTGGCATCAAAACATTTAATTTAAGAACAACTCATCTACTCCCATGTCAAAATTTCAAGACTCTCAAAGCACCTTTTTCCTTTCTTTTGCCCTTCAAAAACTTTCGCTCTTTCATAGAGAAATCATGCCACTATTTTATCATGTTTAATTGGGGTTGTGTTGTGCACTCGTGACCATGCCAATAAATAATTGTTGAGCAATAATGGGCTAGAGGAGTACTACAACTTCACTTGGAACATGAAACCATGAGGAGACTAAAAATTTTACCCGTCATAGCAATGCTGCTATAGATGTTTACATAACTCAATAGCCGAAATCAAGTGGTTTCCCACATTTAGATCGTTCATTGGCCAGCGGAGTTAATAGTTCCCCGTGGAGCACGACAGAGTTTTAATGACACGCGTAAAGCAATATCTTACGGTAATTATTAGAAAAAGTAGTGGAATAATCTCTACTACTTCGAAGCATCCATTTTATCAAACAATTTCAATCAAAGGTACTATCGAGTCTATTTATATTAAGCTCAAATGGGATGGAGTAGTTCTAAAATTAAATTCTTTGGGATAAACATGGACTCAAGTCATCTTTCAGATGCCTTTTCTTGTTGTAAAAATGTAGGAAGTATTTTTAACCAAGGTCATTGCTCATTGTTTCAAAGCTAAAAAGGAGACACTAGCAAAGGAATAGAATTTATAGGATAACAAGCTAAGTGGGAGTGACTCCAGTGCAAATGAGTAAATAATTTTAGGATCAATTTAAGGTTGCAGAAAGGATGATGAAAGGAATGTGATACCTCTTCTTGCTTGCTTTGTTCTCGTATTTGAGTCGAACCCCTCTATGTTTCCCTATTGCCAAGTCACCTGAAATTAAGCAATCTCTCAGAGAAACAAAGAAACGAACTTGCAAATAAAGTTACAACTTTTTTTCGGTTTAGACATGCAAAGCTAAAAATAAACATGCAAATTTGAAGAAATAAAATAAATCAAAATAAGCAATAAAAATATGAATGCAAAGTTTGGAGGTTTTCAAACCTCCCCCAAGCTTAGGCTATTGCCAGGCTCACTTGTTGCCGTCATTTGGCGGCTGGTGCGGATACTGCTGGTAGTAGTCGGGGAAGTGGGTCATGAAGTGACTAGAGTTGTGAGTCAAAGTACTCACATCTTCATTCACTTCCTGAAGAGTGTGGTTGATCTCCCCAACGCGCTGGTTGAGCTGCTGGAACTCCTTATAGGGGACGTAGTTGTACCCCTGATGTGGCTGGTTGGGCCACGGGTCCCAAGCTCCCCCTTGCTGCTGCTGCTGTCCCTCCCAAGCAGGGTTGTGTCCCTACTCTTCCTCCTGCTCCTGCTCCTCCTCATCCTGCTGCCCTCCTTCTTCATCTTCCTCTTCATCGGGCTAGAGCTCGGCCATGATCTCCATCACTTGGTCCTTGGTGAGGATCCAAGTGTTCTTCTCCACAATCGAGAAGGCTTGGGGGCAGGGCAAATGAACCTGCTCACCCTGTGCATCACCAAGATAACTGAATTGATATGCTCGGAGCCTCCGGTTAGCATGGTAAACACCAAGGAAGACACAAGAAGTCAAATACTTGACGTCCATGAGTTTGGAGCCGTCAACAGGTTCCATAACAAGTAGTATAATATTTAATGCATAGGCAAGGTGGGTTACCAATCCACCAATGCGAATATCTCATTTGGTCTTGTTGCTTTGGTGGCGAAAGTGCTGGATGAGTAGATCTGCAGGACTGGGGCTTTGCGGTGAAGTGGGGAAGAGAGCCTTGGTGATCATTGCCATGTCCGCATTGGCCATGGATCCTGTGTCACCTCTTCCCAGTAGTGTGTTGGCGAGGAACAAAGCATAGTAACGGATGGTTGGGTTCTGAATGGTGGACATCTTCTTCTGATAAAATTGCTTTCCACCATTAACAGACATAACCTCCCAAGTCTCTCCACTTGTGACGCTATAGAGCTTAGTAACAGTGGGCTCCCAAGAATAAGGGAAGCTGAAAGCATTGCAAAATTATTCAAAATTTATTTCGTAGTGCTGTCGGTTCATGGTGAAGCTTATCGTGCACATATTACCTTTCTCCCTGTGGTCGTCGTAGAAGGAGGCAAGGAACTCATGAGTAAGCTCTACGTAGGTATCATGGCTTGTGAAGCCAAGTACCGCCAACCCCGCCCTGTTGCACATGAAGTCGAAATCGTCCTTCAATCCTGCCATGGTGAGAAAGTTGTGGTCGGCCCAACATGTGGGCAGCACCCTCCTCGATGAGACAATATCCAACTTGGGGTTGCGTGAGGCTCGGGACCCCGAGCTCGAGCCCTCACCCCGTTGGTGCTTGATGGCTCTGTGTATGGCGCTCGAAAAATGCTGGAGCAGTGTTGATGTAGAGCTCGTTAGGAACCCCAAGAGGAAGGTATGATGAGCACAGCAGCAAGTTTCCCTCAGTTATGAAACCAAGGTTTAATCGAACCAGTAGGAGCAAGGAAACACCCCAAAGGTGTTACTAGCTGAGCTTTGGCAGGGCGCACTACCGGTGCTAGTAGCAACATGGAGACCTACACAACACAACCACAAAACTTTGTCCCCAACTTGCGATGAGGTTGTCAATCTCACCATGTTTTGCGGAAAACAAAGGATTAAAAGTATCGAATGGAAAGAAGTAAAAGTTTGCAGAAAGTAAACACAAAGCAGTAAAAGATTGTAGATTGTATGTAAAAGACAAGGACCGGGATCCATAGTTCACTAGAGGTGGCTCTCCTTAGATAGATAACATGCTGGGTGAACAAATTACAGCGGGGCATTTGACAAACATCGAGAAAGCAATACATGCATATACTAATCATCTTGACTCCTTTGAGACTTGATTGGGCATTATAATATTATACATAGACCGCCATCCAACTGCATCTATTACTAATAATCCACCTTCAGGTTATCATCCGAACCCCCTCCAGTATTAAGTTGCAAGCAACAGATTATTGCTTTATGAACTATGTGTAAAGTAAACAATACGATTGTTCTATGAACAAAGGATTGTTGTTTTCTCCCTAGTAGCAACAACACATCTAGTACCTTAGAGATTTCTGTCACTTCCCCAGATTACTAGAGGCATGAACCCACTATCGAGCATAAATACTAACTCTTGGAGTTGCTAGCATCCACTTGGCCAAGATAGCTACTAACAACAGAAAGCATGCAAGATCACAAATAACAAAGACATGATAGAATCAATAATCAATCTGAAATAGCATCTCAATATCCACCGGATCCCCGCAAACACAACATGCACAATTACAAATAGATGATCTTGATCATGAACGGAGCTCACAAGATCTAAACATGAAAGCACAAAGGAGGAGAACCAGCCATCTAGCTACTACATGGATCCATAGTCTAAGGATGAACTACTCACGCATCACACTGGAGGCTTGCATGGTGATGAAGAAGGCCTCCAGGGTGAATTCCCCTCTCCGGCAGGGTGCCGGGAAGAGCTTCAGATCCCTCCCAATCTAGGGATGGAGATGACGGCGGCTACAAACTCTTTCGTGGATTTTTGATCGGGTACTTAGGGTTTACGTCCTGAGGGCATCTTATAGTCTGAAGGGGGAGGCCAAGGGGGTGCTAGGGCTGGCCACACCACCCCCTGGCGCGGGCCAGGCTTGGCCGCGTGGCCAGGTGGTGTGGCCGCCCTCTGGCCCCTCTCCGTCTCGTATTCTGGCACTTGATGACATCCGGAAAAATAGGCACTTTGGCTTTTGTCCCGTCCAATTCTGAGAATATTCATTTTCTCACTTTCCTGGAACCAAAAACAGCAGAAAACATGCAGCTGGCACTGTGGCTCTTGTTAATAGGTTAGTCCAAGAAATCATATGAAAAGTACTCCAAAGTTGGAACAAAAACACAAGAAAGTGGATAAAACCAAGCATGGAACATCAAAAATTATAGATACATTTGCAATGTATCAACATCCCCAAGCTTAACTCATGCTCGTCCTCGAGTAGGTAAGTGATAAAAAGAAAGAATAATTTTTGAGGTGACATGCACCATCAAAGACTTGATCAAAGTATTTGCAAAACATTCAAAGCTGGGATCATAGTACTTCAATCATAACATGAAATACAAAGTTCTAGCAATAAGCAAAGAAACTATGATGCAACATGAAAAGGCACAAACAAAAGATTCATGAATAACAATGCTTTGCAAGACGTTTGTTTGTTTCACATAAAGAAAACATGGCATAATAGTATTCAAATTGTCCCTAAATAGAGTAGCAAATATAAATGCATATGACACCTTCAAAGTTCATAAGAGTGACTAGATACAATAGTTTAAAACAAGCAATATCAAAGTATGCATCAATCAACTAGTCTTGGGACAATGCACATAGAACTAAGAATGCCCACTATGCTCTCAAAGTAGGTGCATAAAGGTAGAAGGTGGAGACTCAATATAATAGTGGAAGGAAGTCCTTTGTTAAAAGGAAGTAGGGATTCAAGTCACATAAAAGAGCTTCCAAAAATTATGGTACTTATAGCTTTCAGCTCTCATTGCCCCTATCATAAGCATCTTGAAGTGATTAAAGTTAAAGTGAACAAACTATGGTGTACATGCTTGACGAAGTATAAGTCAGAAATCTCATGTCCCTTGTATACGAGGGCCGCTCCTCATGCTACTCAAGTTTAGTCACCGGTAAGTTCTTGTCATTGTAAGTATATGTGTATCATAGAGAACCGCTAACGGGATACCCCTTGCCTGATGATACGGAAGAATCCCCATATCAAAATGACAAGGCAAGCAGACAACGAGCATCTCAGCAATCTTCTTATTTACCATGGGAATATGGTGCTTTTTGTCTCTTTCCTCTTTTCATAGTAACTCTTTTTTTCTCTTTTTTCTCAATATAGGACTCTTTTTTTTATAAGAAGAATGCTTCATAGACAGCTCATTATGGTTACGCTACAGGTTTCCACCATGTCAGCATGGATTAGACCAGCGGCCCAAGCGTTTCTCTAAGACATATACATAACTCCATGGACTTACAAGCTCCCCTTTCATTTCACACCGACGACATCCATATACAAAAGAGCATGATATCAACTAGGTACAAGTACCAAGTGCAATGTTGAAAGCGTTCCCCATGAAAGCATGGTTCTGCTAATTCCCAACAAATAAGTGCAAGCATATACAACATAGAAGACACAATGGTTCAAGTTTATCAAGGGCAAGAAAAGTAAAGTGTGCCATCAAGTTCGTGAGAGCTTTAATCACTAGTTTTCTCATAACAAGTTTAATTTGGAAGGTAAACAAAAGCATGAATATACTTGGAATAGCATAAGCTAGTAGGTAGGTATGGTGGACTCTTTGGAATAACTTGGTTTAGGGAGTTGGATGCATGAGTGGAACTCATACTTGGTGGTGGAGGCTAGCAAAAGACTGGGAGCGACAAACTAAGCGAGCAATAATGGCCATAATCATGCAGAGCGACAAAACATCATTGATCAAAGCATAAAGTGATACTACAAGTTGAAAACTAAAGGATCATAAAGGCTATGGTGACTTGAGATAGTCATAACATGGTGTGAGCATGTGCCAAGTCAACCTAAA
Organism: Avena eriantha; assembly: GCA_910589775.1. Classification (NCBI taxonomy): domain Eukaryota; kingdom Viridiplantae; phylum Streptophyta; class Magnoliopsida; order Poales; family Poaceae; genus Avena; species Avena eriantha. Next base: position 376,868,226 of record OU342746.1, on the reverse strand, counting down.
TAAAGCATCAAAGGAGAATACCACTATACTATGCTTTAATATGCTAAAACAACGCATGATTCATCCAAGGCACATTAAGCAATCTCAATTGTTTATAACAAGTCATGCTACGGCAAAGAATACTAAGCATAAAGCCAAAACAATATCAAGCATGGCATGACAAAGCATAAGCCAAAGTCAAAAATAAGCTCTTTTTACCACATAAGTATGAACTTTCCTACTCTTTTCCAAACCAAACCAAACTATTTGCAAACCAATGTATGAAAGAGCGGGTCAAACCAATTTATTCAGAAAACTAAGCAAACCAAAGCAAACGAAAAACCAAAACGAAAACGAAGACGCTCCAAGAACAACACAACTGTGCATGAAACAATAAAAATAAAACGTTTGGAAGAAACCTGGGATTTTTATTGATGAAGAAGGGGATGCCTTGGGCATCCCCAGGCTTTGACGCTTGTACTTCTTGGATATTTCTTGGGGTGACACGCGTGGCATCCCCAAGCTTGAGCTTTAGTCCATCCTTCATCTCATTACTCATTCCTTCCATACACCTGAAATTTTTTCTTCATACAAAACTTCACACAATCTTTATTAGCAACATTAGTGCACTCAAGATAAATAAGTCTTAAGGTTCAGTTATAACACCAAATAAACCTCCATTAGAACACAATATAATGTAGCACTTCTCTCAAAAATCTCAATTCCCCAAAAGAACTCAAGAAGGAACTAACAAGAAGCAAATGCAGAAAATGGCAGAAATCTGTCAAAACAGACCAGAAGGTAAAGACGAATTTTTTCAAAGACCTTCTGTTGCTCAAATCAAAAAGGTTTGAACTAACGAAAGTTAGATAACAACCTCATGCAGAAGCACAAAAATTCACGCCTCAAAAAGACGTTCAGAGATTTTACACGAATGTTTACGGTGAAGCACAGAAATCTGTTTCGGGACAGCAACTTTCCCAATCATTACTTCTCTCTCATTAGAGGTTACTCTTGGCACAAAAAGCAAATAAAAAGGATAAGGAGCGGTTATTACTGAAGTAATAACTTCCAAGACTCATCTAAAACTTTTGGGTTATCTCCCAATAAGTACTTTTCTTTAACGCCTTTAAGTTAGGCATAAGAAGCAGGAAAAAGAATCAAGTGTTCTCAAATGAAGAAGCATTAAGACCAAATTTTGTTTTCATAGGAGAAGCAAAAGAAATCTTTTCTCTCTTTTTAGGGAAGTGTTCTATACCTTTCTTGAGTAGGAGTTGATATTTAACAGTGCCTTCTTTCATATCAATGACGGCACCAACAGTTCTAAGAAAAGGTCTTCCCAAAGTAATAGGACAAGAAGCATTGTATTCAACATCCAAAACATAGAAATCAACGGGGACATAGGAATTGTTAACCATAATCAACAGTAGAAGCAGCATCATAAGCATCAGAAGTTTCAGATTCAGTAGTAGTAGCGGTGTGTGTAGCATGTGTATGTGCTGGTGTAACGAGCTTACTTATAACAGATGGTGAATCAAGAGTAGCAGAGGTGTTCAGAACCGTACCTCTTCTTGTAGTGGATGGTAAAATAGGAAACTTGCCATCATGAGACTTACCCATGATGGATGGATAGCAGCGAACAATAGAGAATCCAAGTGAACTTGATAAATAAAGCTATGCTCCCCGGCAACGGCGCCAGAAAATAGTCTTGATGACCCACAAGTATAGGGGGTGTATCGCAGTATTTTCGAGGGAAGTGAAACCCAATTTATTGATTCGACACAAGGGGATCCAAAGAATATCTATAAGCCTTAACAACTGAGTTGTCAATTCAGCTACACCTAGAAACAATCTTGCTCACAACAGTTTATCAGTAGCAACAGTTTTATAGTAGGAATAGCAAAGTAGCAGCAGTAGTAGAGTAAAGACAGTAGTAACAATAGCAGTAAACGGTAGGATTCAAGTGCGGTAGGCATAGGGATGGATGGACGGGCGTTGCATGGACAAGACAATTCACATAGCAATCAGAACATAGGGCAATTGCAGATAAATAAGATAAAGCATCCAAGTACTAGATAATCCTAGGCATGTGTTCCATATATAGTCATACGTGCTCGCAATGAGAACTTGCACAACATCTTTTGTCCTGCCAGCCCGTTTATAGCGGGGCCTCAAGGGAACTACTGGCAATTAAGGTGCTCCTTTTAATAGAGCACTGGAGCAAAGCATTAACACTCCAAGAACACATGTGATCCTCACATCAAAGCCATTCCCTCCGGTTATCCCGATTTCTGTCACTTCGGGGCCATTGTTTTCGGACGACAACGTGTGTATACAACATGTAGATAAGACCAAAAACAATACTATCATAATGAATCAATAACATGTTTAGATCTGAAATCATGGCACTCGGGCCCTAGTGACAAGCATTAAGCACAACAAGTCGCAACAAAGTCATAAAGCACTAATAAAAGACCACTGCAAAAAAAGCACTAATAAAAGACCACTGCAAAAAAAGCACTAATAAAAGATACTAGGCACCATGCCCTAACAATCTGATGCCATTACATGAACAATCTCATCCAATCCCTACCATCCCCATGGCCTACAACGGGGGATTACTCACTCATAGATGGGGGAAACATGGATGGTCGATGGAGAAGCGATGGTGATGATGGTGGCGATGATCTCCTCCAATTCCCCGTCCCGGCAGGGTGCCAGAACGGAGTTTCTGGTGTTGTTTCATGGAATCTGGTGGTGGCGGCAGAGCGGAACTCCTTCTAGAAAAACGTCGAACCCCCCCCCCCTGAGTTTTTAGGTTAGAAGGCATCTTATAGGCAAAGAGGGAGACCGAGGGGCAGCCTGGGGCGCCCACACCATGCCCTGGTGCGGCCAGGCCTAGCCCGCGCCTAGGGGGGTGTGGCCAGCCCCTGGCCCTCCTCCGTCTCATATTCTGGCTCCATGAGTCTTGCGGAAAAATAGGCACTTTGGCTTTTGTCTCGTCCAATTCCGAGAATATTCATTTTCTGACTTTTCTAGAACCAAAAACAGTAGAAAATAGGCAGCTGTCACGGTGGCTCTTGTTAATAGGTTAGTCCAAGAAATCATATGAAAAGTACTCCAAAATATGGACAAAACACAAGAAAGTGGATCAAACCAAGCATGGAACATCAAAAATTATAAATACATTTGCAATGTATCAATGGTACAGTCCTTTGGTGTCCATTATATTTGTGCGCGCATGGATTAAACATCATAGGGTTTGTAGTATGTGTAAGAGGAAGGGGGGAAGTTCTGCCGGAGTGACAGAAACCTGAGGACGCGAACCGGAACGTTGCACGTATGAGAGTAAGAGGATCATTAAACTTAAGGCTATGGTTGGGGAAACCTTAATGCATTGATTAGTACTTACATATGTTTGCTAACAATCCAATCATATAGTACATGTAATTCCAAGTAGTGAAGCGCATGTATATTTAGCCTCTCCCACATACAAAACTGCATCGAAGACAATGAACCCGATCTATTTACTATTTAAACTTGGACAAAGCCACCACAATTACCACCACTATTCCACACTCATGGTTCTGTTAGTTTAGTGTATTTTATTGCTATAACAACTAGCTTTACTTTCTTATTATTTATTATCATGCAAAGCTATCTCTATTACTCATATTGTTGCTCTAGTTTTATTTCCTAATAATGCAAACGTTTAGTGTGCGTAGAGTTGTATCAGTGGTTGATAGAACTTGAGAGAACATTTATCCTACCTTTAGCTCCTCGTTGGGTTTGACACTCTTACTTATCGAAAAGGCTACACACGATCCCCTATACTTGTAGGTTATCATCCTCCTGTTGAGAAGTCAAGCAACTCTCTACATTGAGTATTAAAACCATGGTAAAATAAATGGAAAATTGTTAGTTCAGAATAGCCATGATTAGGTATACTATTGATCATTCCAAAGAATCTTTCCCAGGCTTGTGGGTAGTTTTCTCCCATGGTTTGACTAAAATTGCCTATGTTCTTTCTTAGTTCAGTTACCTTTTTAAAAGGATTAAACTTGTTTATGAATTTAATAATGCAGTTTTCCCAATATTTAATGTAATGGCGAGGGAGAGAATATAACTAGTCTAGAGCTTTACCTTTAAGAGACCATCAAAATAATTTAAGACGAGAGAAGTCTCTTGGCAAACCTTTTGGTCCAAGCGATGTTATCACATCATCTAACTCTCTAATATGTCTTCCTAGGTCTTCACCTTCCCTTCCACTGAAAGCTTTCTCCTGCAAAATTTTAATAATTCCACCATCAAATCGATATTCTCTAACTCCAGGATTAGGGAACTCTATTGGCTGTTTAAGAAATTCAGAACTTGGAGCACTGTATTCCCTGAGAGTTTTCTCGGGTTTCATATGAGTTGTCCTGTAAATAGACATGATTTCCATAATATCACTCAGGTTTTCAACTTCAACTTTATTTCTTAAAAGTTTTTCAATAATTTCTTCGTGCCTCTGAGCAAGCACGCGCTCAATATAATCCGGCAGGTAGGTCCTACTAGAGCATGTAGACCCTTTGTCTCCTAAGGAGAAAATTTTCTAGTAGCAACACCTGTAATGTCAAAAGACAAACACTCAGCGTTTACCTCCCCGGCAACTGCGCTAGAAAATAGCTTGATGTTTGCAAGTGCACAAATCGCTTGTAGCTAGTTTCGAAGTATAGATATCGATCCCACAGGGAGCCCAAAGGTAAGTGTTTATGGGTGAAGTCTTTGTCACACCCGAAGTTGTCACAGGTCTTCGAGTGAATTGACTTCAAGTGTTCAAATAAGAATGGGGTTTTGATTAAATGAGATGTATTTAAATAGAACTAAAATGTAAACTTCAGAAATGTAAAGCATAAAAGTAAAGAACGACTTGATTGTTTGTTGTTTCCTGCATATGGCAAAATAAGGCGCGGGGAGATTCAGTTCATGGTGATAGTGACTGTTCCAGGTGGAAGAATGATAAATGTAACAATTATAATCTATAAATATATGTGTAGGCGAGTAACCCATAATTAGCTGGAACTCCTCTTGGTAGATTTCATCCCAACTTCAATAATCCTACTAGCCCGTTACCAAAACCATGGTCAGACACTAGACGATTAAGACCCTTCAGGTCGCTTAGCGATTAAGCTCGTTGGATCAGACTAATGCAATAAGCACAGTGGTTCCTCGTTATCCTCGAGTCTACTAGTTTTCCGTTGATATCCCCGTGTCACCCGGGGGTCACCGGTCCACTAGCGAACAAGATCTTATCTATGTAGAACAAAGCATCATGTTGTCTGGGCCCTTAATTGGACAACAAGCATTAGGCATCCCACAGATAATCAAGCACACATAATATCGTAATTAGAATCAATCACAAACTAATGGAAAATATATGAAGGCACATCACATCTCACCAATCCCCTGCATCTCCCACGCCTAAGGGAATTACTCACACATGAGAGAAGAACGGATCATCAATATAATCAAATAAAGGGAATTCGTCTTTGTATTACCATGGAGATCCACAATAAGAATAGAAAAATATCCAACACAATTCAAGATGGGAAGAAACAATCCCAAACCCTAGTCTTGCAAGGTGGAGATCCCCCTCTCTCTCTAGTAAAAGTAGTGGCTATGGGGGTGTATTGGCTAGGAGGGCGAAGATCGTGGAGCGAGATGAATAACGTCTTCCCCTTCTTCTACGGATCTCTACTTTATCCCTTTTGGATGGTATGGTGGCTGCTGCATTATGTTTTCGACCCTGGTCCCTTCATGGAAGTTGTCCCTTTTGACAAGACAGAGGCGACGACAACTATACGGCGGGAACTATACTGCTAGAAAAATATTCCCGTCGTATAGTTGCTCGTTAAAGCCTCTGTGTGCTATCCTCGAGTGCTTCCAAAGAGAGACTTGCTTGTTTTCTCCAGAATATTGTGTTTCTCTAGTTAAAACCTTCTGTTGACATTCAGAACCTGAAACACACATTAAAAACCAAGTTTTATTTGCTACCGAAGTATTAGCATTAGGTAAAGCTAGAAAACGATCAAATTCGGGAGAAAACCATCAATAAAAGCCATAAAAAATGTGTCGAATCTCACAGCTATCAGTCATCAACGATGACAATACCATACTTCCTTCCTCCAACAGAGTCATATATTGATGGCCCAAATATATACAAGTGGAGGAGCTCCAAAGATCTTGATGTGGCCACCTTGGATATGGATGGATGACTATTTCCATGTTGCTTCCCAGAAATGCAAGCACTACACACATGATCTTTCTCAAAAGATACACTGGTTAGTCCAACAATATGCTCCCCCTTTAGGAGTAGTTTAAGATTTCTCATGTTGTTGTGGCCAAAGGCGGTGATGCCAAAGCAATCCCTCATCAACCTTATCCATTAGACAAGTAGGAAGAGACGGTCTCTCTTTCGAGAGATCGACCACATAAAGGTCGTCTTCCACATATCCAACAAGGACCAAACTAAGATTATCACTCCTAAAGGCTTTCACGAATGTTCTAGAAAAATAGGAATCATAACAGGCATCTGCAAGATGTTTAATTAAAAGCAAGTTGTAGCCAAGGTTCTCAACAAGCATGACGGTCTCTAGGGTCAAAGCATTGGAGACCACCAACTTATTATAGCCTAGTACCTTTCCTTTAGAGTTGTCCCCAAAAGTGATGTTTAACGTTGAATTGACATCATGAATGAATTGGTCAATCACGCTTCTACCTTCGACCATATGATTGGTGCATCCACTATAAAACACCCACTTTGATCCACCTAAGGCATATCCCTACAAAATCAATTCTTTGATTTAGAAACCCATTGAGCAATGGGTCCCTTACCATTAGCAACAAGATCTTTTGTTACCCAAACTGAGTACCACCTATAAGCATAACCATTGCGAGGGCCAACATAGCATATACATCTCCTTGAATGCCCTTACATAGCACATAGGATGGATTGGATTTTCCCACAAATTTATGATTGGGGCTGCCTCTCGTGGCTCCCCTATTCACAACATTCTTATTTTCTTGGTCACCCCCCGTGTTCCCTTCTTGCACAAAGTTTTCTTCTTAGGTGTGTTGGTACCATTCTTGTTGTTCTTGGGGTCGAAACCCATACCTTTCCTTGGAGTTCTCACCATTTGATGAGCAAGGATCTCATCAAGAATCTTAACCTTGGAGGAATGTGTGAGACACTCCTTCTCAAGTTTTTCCTTCAACCTTTTGCTATCCTTGAGAAGGAGAGCTTGATCCAAGATAGAGTTAGAGGCACAAGTAATATTTTGGACAATTATTGGATCCTTTAAAGTACCAAGAGCCTTCTCATAAGATACTCGAAGTTGATCACGATTCTTCCCAACATTTATGAGCTCACACTTGATAAGCAAGTTAGCTTTCTCAAGGTGCTCAAGGTCATTGGTGAGAGAAGAATGAGCAATCACAAGTTCTTTCTTTGAGGCATCAAGCTCTTGGGACAAGGTAATGTCCCTATCAAGAGTATCTACATCTTTTGCCTTATCAAATTCAAAGAGTTCAATTCATTATTTAAGAAGTGAGGTGATGTGCTTTTCCTTGCTTAGCCTTGCTCTAGGAGATCGAATCTCTGTTTCTCATCATCTATATGATATTCCAAGCTATCAATGGTCTCATCAGCTGCATTGATAAGGTCCATTAATTGCTTGAATATAGCACGAGCATTGCTAGGAAGAGACTTCATGATTTTTATACATTTATTGTACATAGTTTTCATCAAATTCATCATTGTTACTAACATGATCATCTTACATGCTAGAGATAGAAGGAGGGGAAGATATTACCTTTGATCTCCTTGCCATAAGGCAAGAGACGATGACCTTGGGAGTAGGAGATTCATCGATCTAGTCCTTGGTATAGTTGTAGGTGAGTAGTGACCTGGGTTCAGTGTAAACCAAACTAGGCGCACCAACCACCTGCTCCTCGTCCTCACTCTCCACATCACAAGTGTCCTTGGAGAATCTTGTCATAAGGCACTGATGTCTACACACTTCTATTCTTGTAGACAGTTGTTGGGCCTCCAAGTGCAGAGGTTGGTAGAACAGCAACAAGTTTTCCCTTAAGTGGATTACCCAAGGTTTATCGAACTCAGGGAGGAAGTGGTCAAAGGTATCCCTCAAGCAACCCTGCAATCAAGATACAAGAAGTCTCTTGCGTCCCCAACACACCCAATACACTTTTTAGGTGTATAGGTGCACTACTTCGGCGAAGAGATAGTGAAATACAAGTGGTATGGATATAAGACAACGCTGCCAGAAAATAGCTTGATGGCGTGGAAGAGACTAAAGGCAAACTGAAATGAAGATGGAAGCAAGCAAACATGTAACATATCTAATTGCAAACGGTGTTTCAATGTTTAGAAACAAGGCCTAGGGATCATACTTTCACTAGTGAACACTCTCATATAAATATCTTCTCTTTATGATACTACTCTTAACTACTCTCCGGTTGGACACTCTAATCCATGGTAGGGCTATAACAACACACCTCAAAGTAAGCCTTTCCCATCTAGATAACCCCACACTGTCACCTTGAGCACTAGATGGTTCCAACAAACACCACAATTTCATAAAGACATCCAACTCCAAATATAACTCATAACAAGTATTTGTAATCTCTAGCCTAAGTGCCACCATGGTGTGCACGCTGTCACTTTCACACACATGGGGAGAGCAAAGATCTATTAAAGCACTTGAGTAGCAAGGTAGATCTACTTGATTACAAAGCTCATGATCACAATATGATCATGCATAGAGAGAGATGAACACATAGCTACCGGTAGAACCCTTAGCCTCGAGGAAGAACTACTCCCTCATCATCATGGGAATCAGCAACGGCGATGGAGATGGTGGTGGAGATCGATGGAGATGGCTCTGGGGGCACTTCCCCGTCCCGGCAGGGTGCCAGAACAGAGACTTTCTGTCCCCCAAATCTCCCCTTCGGTGGCGGCGGTGTTGTGGAACTTTTCATGGCTGGAGGCTATTCGATTTAGGGTTTTTGTCCTGGGGGCTTCTTATAGGCGAAGGGGAAAGGTCAGTGGCCGGCCAGGGGGCCCACACCATGCCCTGGCGCGGCCAGGGGGACCCGCGCCAAGGGGTGGTGTGGCCACCCTGTGGCCCCCCTTTGTCTCTCCTTCTGGCTCCGTGAGTCTCCGCGAAAATAATGACTTTGGCTTTTGTCCGGTCCAATTCCGAGAATATACATTTTCTGACTTTTCTGGAACCAAAAACAGAAGAAAACAGGCAACTAGCACTGTGGCTCTTGTTAATAGGTTAGTCCAAGAAAGTGTATAGAAAGTGCTCCAAAGTATGGACAAAACATAAGAAAGTAGATAAAACCAAGCATGGAACATCGAAAATTATGGATACATTAGCAACGTATCAGGCACGTGCCGGAAACCTTGGGAGTAGTGGAGTCGTTGGCGTAGTCTTTGTTGTAGTCATATGTGAATAGTGACCCGGGTTCGGAAAAAGCCAAACTGTCCACACTCACAACCTTCTCTTCATCCTCACTCTCCGCACCGGATAGGTACTCTTAGCCTAGGAAGCCTTTTCCATCATGCTTCTTTTTCCTCTTGTATTTTTCATTGATGGGATTCAACTTTAATCTTGGCTTGGTGTCCTCTTCATACTTGGACTTGTCAAGCCTCTTCTCATATGGGAACTTGTCGACAAAGTGATCTTATTCATCACAATTATAGCAAGTCCTCTTCTTCTCACTTGGTCCAGTTGAACTTCTCCTTCTATGGAACTTCAAGTTCTTGGTGACGAGTGCAAGTTGAGAGAGTGTCTAATCAACTCCATCACTATCATTTTCTTCTTCACTTGCAACATCTTCTTGCACATACTTTGCCTTTAATGCTAGGGTATGAGAAGACCCGATAGCATGGTTGATCTCCTTGATATTTTGTACCTCATCTGCCAAGTTATTTGTGGCAACAAGATATGATACTAGATCATCGGGAGAGAAATGACTATCTGAATAAAGGAGTTGCAAGTTCAAGGCAAGTTGTTTGTCGGTGGCTGCGATCATGGAGATAATATTGGACTTGATGATCTCACCATTCAAATTGAACCCATCATCATATTTGTCACAACCAATACCATTAATCTTCACACGGAGGGTAACAAGCCTTTTGTATGCTTTCGCGATGGACTCACCATCATAGTTCGTGAATATGTTCATTTCTAACTTGGCGGCCTCATACTTGAACTTTTGGATGAGATACATTCCTTCTTAGAGAACGACAATCCTATCCCAAAGTTCCTTTGCGGTGTGGATGTCACTAACTTGATCATGGAGAGTGCGGTGGATGGTACTCCTTACCTTGTCACAAGTCGTAGCATTTAGTTGACGGTCACCGTAATCTCCCGGGGTGAGGTCGTTGGGATCTTGTGGATCGAAGCCTTTGCACCCAATCTCCGAAAGCTCTATACTAAACTGCGAAGATGAGATTCCATAGTAGATTTCCAATGAGAGAAGTGAGTTCCATCATAATGGGGTGCAGGACCCAATCCATTAATATGAGGCTGATGTTCTTTCGCTTAGGATATATATATAGAAATTGATTAGGAGGTATGGAGAATTTTGTTAGGTCAGTCTCATTATAGGACTCGTTCATGGTATCTGTTGGGTCCACAGCATAGAAAACAAAAAAATTCCTACGATGAGAACTATACGCTAAGATCTATCTGCTAGGTACAGAGCAATGGGTGGACATACATCCATTGAGAACTTACCCTCGAAGGCAACGAGTTTTGTTAACGAGTAGGAACTCGTGGTTGATGTAGTCGTACACTTGCCGATCTCAAGATCGTGTGGAAGTCCGAGCGCCGCAACTCAACAGCACATCCGTACTCGCACACACGTTCAAGCCACCGGACAACCTACACCTCCTCGCTCCAGCGATCCAGCGGAAGCAGCAACTCCTTCCAGACGAAATGCCACCGGGAACATGTATCTCGCTAATCCAAGACCATGGGGGAATAATTCTAGAGGGGGAGAGAGATCCTTCACAAGGAGGTGTTAGGAAGAAGGAGGAAGAGGGGGCCTTTTATAGGAGGAGGGGGTGCCCCTCCTCTCCATGGCCGGCGCATGGGGGGTGACTCCTCACCTCCCCCATTCATGTGGTGGTAACCCCTCCACATTAAAATGCCTCTTGACATTCCCCTTTAAAGTCCCTACTTTAAATGCACTAAAATTCTCCAAGTTTAATGCTCTCTCATTTAATAAAACTCTTTTATTAAATTTATTCAGAATTTTGTTAATTACTTTAACTAACAAACATTCACATATAACCCCTTGCAATATTTCAATATCACATGCAGAACCACTTTCTGCAATTTCACCCGAAACAATTTCCGGTTTCTATCGAAACAATTCCTGCGCTTTGCAATTCTTTCGTCTGACACATATGTGCTCCAAAATGGTGTCCGGTAACTCTTAAGTGTGTCACCCTATGGTTCACGAATAATGCAGACATGATTGAGACTCCTCTCAGATCAATAATCAGAAGCGGGACCTAGAGGTCCATACTGACTCCTGCATATTCAACGATGACTTATGTGATCGTGAGAACCTTTAACGCTTGTAATTTAATCCCTTTGTATCTTGATATAATACATTTCCGAGATTCGATCATCGGTATCCAAATACCTAGTTTGATCTCGTTACCGACATGCACTCTTTTCTCGTTCCCGTGATATAACATTCTAGTGATCACATCACTTGCTTGCAAGCTACCTTAATGTGATATCACCGAGAGGGCCCAGAGTATATCTATCCATCATCGGGATTGACAAATTCCACTCTTGATCCATGAGCCTCAACATAACACCTTCGTAGCACTGAACCCATCTTTATAGTCACCCAGTTACGGTGTGACGTTTGATGTTATCAAGATACTCTTCCGGTGTTAGCAATTAACATGATCTCATGGTCTAAGGATAAAGATTACTTCGTATGATGTTATAGCAATGTAAACATAATGACTTGATCATAATGCTATACTTTGGATGAATGTTCATCACATCATTTCACAAATGTTGTGACCTTGTTATTAACAACATCCAATGTCCATGATCAGGAAACCTTGATCATCTTGTTAATCAACAAGCTAGTCTATAAGAGAGGCATAACTAGGAACCCTTTTTGTTTATTAAACACACATGTATTGACGTTTCCGATAATACAATTATAGCATGCAAAATAAACATTTATCATAAACATGGAATAAGATAATAACCACATTATTATTGCCTCTCGGGCATATTCCCTTCAGTCTCCCACTTGCACTAGAGTCAATAATCTAGTTTGAAAAACTTTGCGTATTGAACACCTATGGCTTTCTGGTGTTGCATATACGCGATTGCTAGTGGTTAACATAATCTCCGGATCTGACAGTTTCAGGTCCGTGTGTATTTGCATGTCTTTGCGTCTCTACGCATCACACATTCTCAAATGAGATGGCATTGTATAAATTTGGTCCTTTGGTGAGACCTTTAGTTTGTTCGGGTTAAAATATGTTGATATTATTGTCACACAATGTATCTTCATAGTATTAGCCCACTTTGAACCACACCTAGTTTGATAACAAACTACTTAACACAAATGCCCTCCTTTGCTGCTACTATAGTAGTTATATACTTAGCCTTTTGTTGTAGTATCCGTCACAATGTCTCAACTTTGGAACTCATCCAAATCCATCATGAAACATCCTTTCCATTACATTGTGCCACCCATATTCTAAATTGAGATAAATTTAATTTGTATCTTGTGACAAAACTAGTATCAATGTAACACTTTACAATGAACTACCTTTAACTATTTGTCACTTATACATGATATATTCTTAGTTGTTCCAAAGCTCATAAGAATATCTTTACTATCGTCCAATGATATCTTATGAATCATTCTGGTATGTGCTCATAACATTTAGAGCATAGGACATATATGGATATATACATATCACGGTATAATCGATCAAAATCTTCATGTGATTTTACTCACCAAGTGTTGAAACACTTGAATCTTGATACAATCATTTCCATGCAGCAAGAACCTTTCTTGTTGTTTCCATATTGAACCCTTTCAATATCTCATATATGTACGTCTAGCATAACCATATTAGCGCCTCAATCTATCCATATAGACATTGATGCCAAATATTCTGGTTTTTCCCAAGTCTTTCATTGAAATCCTATTTTAGTGAAATTCTTAACTTGTGTCAATACAAGATACATCATTTCCAATTAACAATATGTCCTCTACATAATGTATTAGAAATATGTCTCAGCGCTCACACTTAATTTCTCGCAAATGCAAGCATCTTTATCATCTCCGATGAATTTAAACTCTTTTAACAGTTTCATCATGGTGAAGATTCCAACTCTGCTATGCTTACTTCAACTATTGAAGTTTGCATGCCCTTTTAGCACCCTTTGAATTAACAAAACCCTTCGGACCGTGTCTTGTACACGTCCTAGGTAACCATTCTATTAGAAGAACCTTGTTTTGTTTATTCAACTACCATATACCAAATTATATGTAGTGGTTGCTACATTAATCCGTCAAGACTATATATTGCTATGAAAGATCAAATCTTGTCATAGTCAACTCCTTGAACATTGTCGTAAACTTCTTTCTGACATGTCGACTATAACATAGATGTTAAACATCCATGTCTTATTTCTTTATAGATCCAAACACGACCGATAGACTTCATGCCTTTCCGGAGGGTCTTCCAAGTTCAGAAACTTGATTTCTCGTGTATGGATACTATCACGGATTCTATGACTTCTAGTCATTTTATGGAGTCAGGGCCCATCGCCGCTTCTTTGCATGTAGTCGGTTCATCATTGTCAAAACAATAACGACTTTCTTATCAAATCACACTATTTGATTCTTACCGACCCACACGGTTCAATAGGAACTCTAGTCTCCGAGATCACACCCTTTGTAATCACGGGAGCCATGAGCATTGTGGCCGCCACCAGGACACTTGTCGGTGCTATGCTACTTAGCACATATAGCTAAGGTTCAACAACCTTATCAAAGTTCTATTGTTCTCCCACTTAACTTTTCATGAAAAATTCCTTCTCAAGAAACTTGACGTTCCAAGTAACAAACTCTTTTGTCCTCGGTGTTATGGAGAAATTCCCAACAAAATTCTTTGGGATAACCTACAAAGACATGCTTATCCGACTTTGGTTTTAAACATTTTACTTATGCTTAGCATACCAAAATTTAAGAAAAGACAATTCGCGTTTTATCCCAAACCATAACTTATATGATGTCATTTCAACGGATCACGATGGTGTTTTTTTTAGTGTAAAAGCGGTAGTCTATAAAGCTTCAATCCTTAAAACATAATGGCAGTTTTATAAATGACACCTTTGATCTTACCATGTCAAACATGGTTTGATTTCATTTCTCGAATATGCCATACTCCTATGGTTTATCGGGAAAACACAAATCATGGAACAATTCCTCAAATCTTAGGTGTTTTGCTAAACCTGTAACTCAAATATCTTCCTTTATGATCAAATCATAAACTCTTTTATTTTCTTGTTACAATGATTTTCCACTTCATCTTGAAAGTCTTTGAACAATTTTCAAATGTTTCATACTTCTTCCTTATCAAGTAAATATACAGATATATTCACTTAAATTTCTGGAGAAAGCATATGAAGCAAAAGGATCCATCGCATATGGCTACACATAATGGACTATATACATCAACATGCATAATATCCAATAAGTTAGTCATCCGTTTCTCTTTGGCCTATGGACGGAGTTTCAATTATCTTGAGGAAAGTCTCACAAGCGTCAATTGATCAAAATCAAAGACTCCAAAAATCCATCAACATGGAGTTTCTTCATGTTTTCTTTCCAATATAATTTAAAACAGTGAGGTCACTTCATAAGTGATCTTTCAATCATTTGTCTTGTGACATTTTAGCAATAGTGTTTATGGATGTGATTTCTCCCACCAGACTTGTAAAATTTCATCCATCCTTTATGGAATACAGTAATTATTTGAACAACCATTGTTCTCATAATACCGGAACAAAATAACAATTATTAAAACAAATCTTGAAGGCTAGGTTTGACGACAACGAAAAACACAATAACACTTTATTTGTTTTTGATGAACATCATCACTTATTCTCTTGCTAGTTACTTAGGCCATTGTAGTTGATGAATTGTGTTGTCCTGTATGACATTTCATACCAACCAATTCGGTATCCAATACCTCAGAACCACATTGTTTGACAAGCAAGGAATACAACCATAACTTGTATATCTTCAATATACCTAAGGTGGACATATCCAACCTTTTCTTTTCTGCCAAATATTTTATAGATTCTCTTTCAACAATTCCTTTTCTTTTAAAAGAATTTATCAACATCAATAGTGGTGTCATTCACATGACACATAGTACAAAGTGTGTATAGTCAAATACTAATACCTTTGGACTTGCACTTTGAAGTGGATCACCATCATCAAATGTTTGGCATTCTTTCAAAAATCCATTCTTTAGTAATATTTTAGTGTAGTAAACATTTTACTTACATCTTATATTCATCCTTATCATGACAACTTTCATGATCAAGCTACTATAGCTTATAAGGAAGCATGACGAGTATAATTTTAGTTCCCGAAACCTTTTGGGAGATTCAGATGCCTAGCATCTCCATCCTTCACAAATTCTCATACAATATGAGAACATGTATTTTGCTAAATTATACTCTATCATAATGCAACCAAAAACATTGTTTCATATATCACAATATCTTCCACACATGATGGTTTCTGAAACAATTTTTCAGCTCCTAGATAATCTTGATATTAAAACAACTTTTGAATATCAAAAATCATGGAGGCAAACATGATACTTTAGATACTAACATTGGAATTCTTACTCTTGATTTAATACTACTTATTAAACTTCATGGAGTAAATAGAGTTTGCTGAAAGTTTGCAATAGGACTTCTAAACTTTAAATTGACATTCAAAACAATACGATACCAGTTCGTAAAGTAAATATCCAGAATTCTATAGGTCTATTATCTCAATTAAAACTAAGTATAAGGTAGTGAACAGACGCCAATAATCCCACTCAAAAACGACATCCCTCGTGCCCTTTTGGTGATTACATGAACCAAACCCACTACACCAAGTCCGATCATCACGTGAGTTGATGTAGCTTCAAAGGCGAGCATCTATATGGGCATCATATCAACTATATGACTCATGCTTAACCTTTCGGTCCGTGTTCCGAGGCCATGTATGTACATGCTAGGCTTGCCAAGTAAGAACCTTAGTACTCGCATGTGTAAAACTGTCTTACACCCGTTTGTATGAAAGCGTAGAGTCGAGTACACCCGATCATCACGTGATGTCTCGAAACACGATCCACAAAACGGTGCATACTTAAGGAAGAACACATTTTTATCTTGATATCTAAATGAGGGATCATCTTACAATGCTACAGAAAACGCCAAACTAGCAGTATAAGATGCTAACATCTAATGTGTAAAGTGAGATGATATGGTCCATGCATTTGATCTCTATCATTTGCATCGTGGTATGATCTCTATCATTCCTTTGTGTGTAAGGCCAAGGTCTATGGAACTTACACGTTGAGTGTGTTGTAAGAGTATCTATCATACATCTACTTACAACAATACATATCAAGAAACTAGCCCAGCAATGATCTAAACTCGACGCCTCTAATTTATCAATTGCAAGTTTTACGTGGCTTAGGGTTTTCGGAGATAGAACCGTTCTTACCTACGAACATGGAACCACAACGATGATAACTAAGTTATTAGCAACTCGTTGTAAATCAGATATTAACTATAGTAGGAGAGATAGACACCCACCAGCCACTTATGCAAAACTAGTTGCATGTCAGTCGTGGAACCGGTCTCATGTACGATGACATCTAAGGTTGGTCCGGGCCACTTCATCCCACTATGCCACCAATATCCAAAATAAATAGAAGATGCAATAACATGATCAGCATCGCACACATATAAACATATGTGTACTACCCGTGCAAAGCACCTACGCATAGATCAGGCTCTGATACCACTGTTGGGTCCACAGCATAGAAAACAAAAAATTCCTACGATGAGAACTATACGCCAAGATCTATCTACTAGGTACAGAGCAACATGTGGACATACATCCATCGAGAACTTACCCTCGAAGACAATGAGTTTTGTTAATGAGTAGGAACTCGTGGTTGATGTAGTCGTACACTTGCCGATCTCAAGATCGTGTGGAAGTCGGAGCGCCGCAACTCAGTAGCGCATCCATACTCGCACACACGTTCAAGCCACCGGATAACCTCCACCTCCTCGCTCTAGCGATCCAGCGGAAGCAGCAACTCCTTCCAGACAAAATGCCACCGGGAACATGTATCTCGTTAATCCGAGACCATGGGGGAATAATTCTAGAGGGGGAGAGAGATCCTTCACAAGGAGGTGTTAGGAAGAAGGAGGAAGAGGGGGCCTTTTATAGGAGGAGGGGGGTGCCCCTCCTCTCCATGGCCGGTGCATGGGGAGTGACTCCTCACCTCCCCCATTCATGTGGTGGTAACCCCTCCACATTAAAATGCCTCTTCACATTCCCCTTTAAAGTCCCTACTTTAAATGCATTAAAATTCTCCAAGTTTAATGCTCTCTCATTTAATAAAACTCTTTTATTAAATTTATTCAGAATTTTGTTAATTACTTTAATTAACAAACATTCACATATAACCCCTTGCAATATTTCAATATCACATGCAGAATCACTTTCTGCAATTTCACCCGAAACAATTTCCGGTTTCTATCGAAACAATTCCTGCGCTTTGCAATTCTTTCGTCTGACACATATGTGCTCCAAAATGGTGTCCAGTAACTCTTAAGTGTGTCACCCTATGGTTTGCGAATAATGCAGACATGATTGAGACTCCTCTCAGATCAATAATCAGAAGCGGGACCTAGAGGTCCATACTGACTCCTGCATATTCAACGATGACTTCTGTGATCGTGAGAACCTTTAACGCTTGTAATTTAATCCCTTTGTCTCTTGATATAATACATGTCCGAGATTCGATCATCGGTATCCAAATACCTAGTTTGATCTCGTTACCGACATGCACTCTTTTCTCGTTCCCGTGATATAACATTCTAGTGATCACATGACTTACTTGCAAGCTACCTTAATGTGATATCATAGAGAGGGCCCAGAGTATATCTATCCATCATCGGGATTGAAAAATTCCACTCTTGATCCATGAGCCTCAACATAACACCTTCGTAGCACTGAACCCATCTTTATAGTCACCCAGTTACGGTGTGACGTTTGATGTTATCAAGATACTCTTCCGGTGTTAGCAATTAACATGATCTCATGGTCTTAGGATAAAGATTACTTTGTATGATGTTATAGCAATGTAAACATAATGACTTGATCGTAATGCTATACTTCGGATGAATGTTCATCACATCATTTCACAAATGATGTGACCTTGTTATTAACAACATCCAATGTCCATGATCAGGAAACCTTGATCATCTTGTTAATCAACAAGCTAGTCCATAAGAGAGGCATAACTAGGAACCCTTTTGTTTATTAAACACACATGTATTGACGTTTCCGATCAATACAATTATAGCATGCAAAATAAACATTTATCATAAACATGGAATAAGATAATAACCACTTTATTATTGCCTCTCGGGTATATTCCCTTCAGTATCTTTACTGGTGTCCATCGGCCTCCCATGAGTACCGAAGGTTTGGCAATCATGGCCCCCTTACCAATCCCTGTAAACATCCTTCAAGGAAACTTATTCGAGCAAGAAGATCGTAATCCGCCTTAGCCTTTTCACATGAGATTTTCGCAAAGAGTTCAAGGAGATGCTCTGATATCAACTGAAAGTGTAAGATGGTTAACCTAGAGGGGGTGAACATGTTTCTACAAATTTCTTTATAATATTTTGCAAGTTTTAGTCTTTGCAGAATATAAGTGTGCCTAAATGCAAACTAGGTGAGGTAACCTAGATGATGATACAAGATACTTCAAGCACAAAGTCTATCATAAAGTAAACAATACAAGTAAGAGATTCGGTTAAGGGATAACCTATGCACGCAGAGACGAAGATGTATTCCCATGTTCACTCCCTTTGAGAAGGGGGATACATCACGTTGGAGAGGTGTGAGGTACCACGAAGGATTCCCCAATGCCATGAAGGCTCACCTTCTTCTCCGAGCCTATTCCACGAAGGAATATCCCACTTACTTGTGGTAGACTTTAAGGTAGTCTCCAAACCCTCATAAACTTTCCACGGAGCAAATCACAAGCCGAATGCCTCCGTGCGACCCTACTACCTAGGGTTTCCCACAAACCCAAGAGTAACAAGAAAACTCGATGAACTCAAGGGGGGATCAACTTTGCCTTGGTGGAAACATAGATCGGACCTCTGATGACCCACAAGTATAGGGGGTGTATCGCAGTATTTTCGAGGGAAGTGAAACCCAATTTATTGATTCGACACAAGGGAAGCCAAAGAATATTTATAAGCCTTAACAACTGAGTTGTCAATTCAGCTGCACCTAGAAACAATCTTGCTCACCGTAGTTTATCAGTAGCAACAGTTTTGTAGTAGGAATAGCGAAGTAGCAGCAGTAGTAAAGTAAAGACAGCAGTAACAATAGCAGTAAACAGTAGGATTCGAGTGCGGTAGGCATAGGGATGGATGGACGGGTGTTGCACGGACAAGACAATTCACATAGCAATCAGAACATAGGGAAATTGTAGATAAATAAGATAAAGCATCCAAGTACTAGATAATCCTAGGCATGTGTTCTATATATAGTCATACGTGCTCGCAATGAGAACTTGCACAACATCTTTTGTCCTGCCAGCCCGTTTGCAGTGGGGCCTCAAGGGAACTACTGGCAATTAAGGTGCTCCTTTTAATAGAGCACCGGAGCAAAGCATTAACACTCCGTGAACACATGTGATCCTCACATCAAAGCCATTCCCTCCGGTTATCCCGATTTCTGTCACTTCGGGGCCATTGGTTCCGGACAACAATGTGTGTAAACAACTTGCAGATAAGACCATAAACATACTATCATAATGAATGAATAACATTTTCAGATCTGAAATCATGGCACTCAGGCCCTAGTGACAAGCATTAAGCATAACAAGTTGCAACAAAGTCATAAAGCACTAATAGAAGATACTAGGCACCATGCCCTAACAATCTGATGCCATTACATGAACGATCTCATCCAATCCCTACAATCCCCATAGCCTACAGCGGGGGATTACTCACTCATAGATGGGGGAAACATGGATGGTCAATGGAGAAGCGATGGTGATGATGATGGCGATGATCTCCTCCAATGCCCCGTCCCGGCAGGGTGCCAGAACGGAGTTTCTGGTGCTGTTTTGTGGAATCTGGTGGTGGCGGCGGAGCGGAACTCCTTCTGAAAAAACGTCGAACCCCCTTGAGTTTTTAGGTCAGAAGGCATCTTATAGGCGAAGAGGGAGACTGAGGGGGTGTCTGGGGCGGCCAGACCACCCCCAGCCCGCGCGGCCAGGTGGTGTGGCTGGGCCCTAGCCCCTCTTCATCTCTAGCTCTAGGTGTCCCTCGGTAAAATAATGACTTTGGCTTTTGTCCCATCCAATTCCGAGAATATTCATTCTGACTTTCCTGGAACCAAAAACAGCAGAAAACAGGCAACTGGCATTGTGGCTCTTGTTAATAGGTTAGTCCAAGAAATCATATGAAAAGTACTCCAAAGTGTGGACAAAACATAAGAAAGTACATAAAACCAAGCATGGAACATCAAAAATTATGGATACGTTTGCAATGTATCAACCTCCTCTTGGTTTCTACCAAAGGGATTTGACTTTGGTTGGATAGAATGGGAGATCCTCAAGCCTTGGTGTTTCAACAATGGAGATAGAGAGCTTAAGGATAGAATCTGAAATGAAATGCCTAACATCTCAATGGAGAATAAATGGGTATATATAGTCCAAGGTAAAATGTAGCCTCTAGGGAGTTGCGCACACTTCGGCGTCAAATCTGGCGTCGTCGTACCATGCGCCAGATGAAACAGAGGCAAAGTCGGTGAACCGGTGCCGCGTTGGATTAACTGGCACCCCACCGAAGTCATCGTCAAATGTAACACCCCAACATTAGCATTTAGAAATAAGCCGAGATGAGGTGTGTCCGTTGCATTCATGCATAGAAAATCCGGATAATTTCCGCGCTTTTAAGTAAAACTTGTCAAAGTGATTGAAGCTTCTCTTAACTTGGTGGAACTGAAATAGATCATCAAGATGACTGTGGTAAGTTTCAATATGACCTTTGCTATCTTATCTTGGGTAATATAATTTGATCTAAGGATAGGTCAAATGTAATAAAACTAAGTCACAACATACTTCTTAATAAGGAGTACTTGATCTTTTAGAGATCATTAAATGGTATTCTATAAAATAACTCAAGGCTGAATACATAATGTTCTAAAGGGGATATCAAGGTATTAACTACCACAGACCTTGAATACCCAGTCAAGTATATAGATCAAGCAAAAGAAACTCAATAACGCAATTTTGAAACACCTGTTTGTCATCGATGTTTCTCCCATAAATAACATGGTAGTTCTTAAATATTAATGTTTATCTTAAAAGTAGTAGAATGGAAAACAAGCCAACACATTCACCACATACTTTGTTGTTATATTAACATATGGCTTTCCTAAAAAGATAAGCCTAGTGTCAATTGATCATCAATATTGAGTGATCAACTCTTGACCTAGTACTTAATAACCTTTAGCTTTAACCTGTTGTGTTTACCTTCCAAAGACCTTAAGTGATTAATAAGGAGTAATTAGCTATAGTAGAATGTGTTATCATTGATAGAATGTGATCTTTAGTGGTGATCAAACCATTTGATATGGGAGGACTGAGCTCACTCATGAGTAACTAGAAGAAGTATCTAAAACTAAGAGTTAACTAATACTTGAGAAGCTATGAAATAAGCTAGTAGTGTTAAAGTGTCAAGTAATAACCTTGTTAAAACAAGTAGGTATTAACCTAAAGTAAGTTTCCTTAACAAGACAAGCCTATAAAGAGGCTAGTAACAACCTATTTCTTAGTATAATATAGATCCTGATCAAACAAATAGAATACTAAGCTTGGTATAGTCAAAGGATGGTGGTAATTATTCTCAAGGCTCTTGAGGATAGATGACCGGTTGATGAAGAAGTGTTGTGAGTATGTGAACCGGGCTAAACCTGATTAAGTTGAATTACCTAGTTTGTTCTTGAGGAATCAAGCTGAGGTATGCTAAAGTAAGTGATACTAATTGTATAGAGTAGTGGGAAGCAAAATAGCTTAATCAAGTTTATAACAAGAACAAACTTGTGTTTAGAGGAGTAGTACCTTACCTATTCTAAGAGTTTGATATCATAGGTTATATAAAGAAAATGGAAACCTTGCAA
The DNA here is from genome assembly GCA_910589775.1 of Avena eriantha. NCBI lineage: Eukaryota > Viridiplantae > Streptophyta > Magnoliopsida > Poales > Poaceae > Avena > Avena eriantha. The sequence continues at coordinate 376,845,663 of OU342746.1, read as the reverse complement.
GTCTTAAAAACAGATGCAAGGCTAATGTAATAGGAGTAGAATGAAGAAATGTTGTAGAAGGTACATGATCATGCCATCATATGTTGATGATTATGGTAAAGCCAGATGACTAGATCAGTTGGACAGAAGAGATCTTAGTAAAGCAAAGGAAAATTTAAAACAAGTATATTTAGAAAGAGAATTTCCTTAACCAGTACCAAACTTAGAGGTTTGTTGAGGAAAAGTATTCTGGAGAAATCTTTAGTCGATACCATAGTATAAGGCTGTATAATATTCCACTATGGCTGGGATATCAACTATAACTACCTGGATAGAAGTCAATCTTTAACCTTTAATCCTTAGGGATTATAATGTTTTGAGAGGATAAAGTGGGTTTATAGTTAAAAATTTGAAACAAATGAATTGGGTTAGAACAATAAAGGTAATTAGCATTTATCTAATTTCCAAAAAGAGTTAGTTATTATTATTGTTTGAATATATCATTGTTATAAAACAATAAAGGAAATTAATAACAATATATTAGTACAGCTTAAATAACACTTCTTAATTCTTCCCTTTGTTCCATAGGTATTAAATAAATACAACTCTATTTGAAGTAAAGACATTACAGAGATATTTCCAAGGAAATAAAAAGCTTTATTAAAGAATGAATAAATATTAAATTGGTCTTTACAAAAACTAGAAATTGGAATCACAAAAGGATAACTAAAAGAAAAACCTAAACTAACCCTAAACTATTATTTCTGATCACTTGGTTTTGTACCTGCAAATAAGAGGGAAGCAGAAATAAAACAAAGAGTGGGTTAGTGTTAAATTGTTCTCAGTATCTAACAGTGAAGTGCGCTGTTTCTAATAATCATTGAGCAAGTTAAATTAAAGAAGGGACAAAAACCATCAAGTGGAGAATCTGTTCTTTTAAAACAAATAAGCCCCAGAACAACATCACAGGCTGAAGAGAGCAAGTTTCACCCAGATAGGTAACAGTAAATGGATGAGGGAAGTTTAAATTATAGTTACTTGATCTCATCCACAACCAAAGCAAACATGGAGGCAACTTACACACCTAAATGCATGCATTGAGGTGTCAACAGCAGAGAACAAAGGGACAGCCCAAGTTACAGCCATATAGAGCAAAGCAAGCTCTGCTGCTCACTTCACAGCAAGCTCAACCACAGTTTCTCACTAGCACAACCAAGAACAACCAAAGAACAACACCTGATCTTACCATTATTGCATTAGATCAAACCATTTTCCACCATAGAAAACCTAGGCATCACCAGCTAAGATGGTGACTTGAGGAGGGGAAGCATTGGGTGGACAGCAAGGTCATAGGAGTAACAACACCAGGAGGAGCAAGCCAAGGCCAAAGGGGAAGGCAGTAATAGGCCAGCACAAGGCTACCAAGGGTAATTCCCAACATTTTCAATCCAATAGTGAATCTGGAGCATATTCATATAAGTAATCATGTTTATATATGGATCTGATCATGCAAGTACATGATACATACATAAGAAATAAGCCATCAAGTAAAAACAAGGGATTTCTACTTGAAGATGGTCTCAGACCAACATCATAGACCAGGGGATCTAGTTTAAACTAGATGATACTCATCATAGCTGCTGCTACAGGGCACATCCCCAACTAGGTAGCACCTCTGTACCAACAGGTTCATCACTTCTTGAGAACAAGCTTAACCCTCATCTTTTAAAAAGACACTTAATCATTCTCCTAAATGATTTAGGAATCTTCTATAATAGCATTCAACATCTATCATAAGGCAGGGCCTTTGATCATAAAAGTTTTGCACTAAAAGCATCAGCCAAAGCTATATCAGCCAGTAGTAAGGCATCATCACTCAAAAATAATGAGCTCACAATCACAGCCACACAAATAGCCACACCAATTTAAAACTTTCTCAACTAAGTGTTCTCTAACAAAGAACAGGGTAACACCAACAATATCAGAAGAGTGCTAACTAACAAAGACAGAGCAACAAATCATGCTCAACAGAGAGTATCACATGCATCACTAGCAGGTCAACATCCAAGAGATTAACACAATCATAGTAACCTAGAAACCTAACTGAACATCACTGCAAGGAGGGTCAAACCCTAGACATTTAGGAATGAATCCTAAATCGAAAAATCCATCACCAGTGACCACATGTCAAGGATTAGATATCAGAGAGAACACAGAGAGGAGAAGTAGAAGAACTTACTCGAGGTCCTCATAAATATTTTTGAAGAGGAAGCAGAGAAGAGGCCGGCGGTGGAGGGGTGGAGGCACGGGGAGCACCCCGAGGGGACGCTGCAACCCGCACCTGCACACCACCGTGGTGATCATGGAGGAGAGGCGCCACGAGCACCACGAGTACCACAGCACTGGCAGGGCAAACGCTAGAGCATGGCGAACCTAACCCTAGCCTCGTGCAGAGGTCAGTGCGGCCAGAGAAGAGGGTACCAACGACAAATTGGCTTGGACAGCGTTGTGCAGCAGCGTCAACTTGGTCGTCCTGTACCGTGACGGCAGACACAGTGCCCAGACTTGGTCGGAATCGTGCGCAGCAGCGGCGGCGGCATCGAGCGCCAGAGAGAGTCCCGAGAGATAGGGTGAGGAAGAGAGAGTGTGCGTGGGGGGGGTACTAGGCCGGTGGGCTGCCTAGTACAGTCTGATGGTCTTTGACCAGGCCGGGAGGGCCGGGTCTAGTTGGGCCGGGCCAGCCCAGTGGGCCGGGCCCATATCTCAAAAGACATATCTAAAAGTAACTATTTCCAAATAGGCCCCTAGAACAAAATCAGCTATAGAAAAATAAATAAAAATCCTAAAAATACAAATAATATATTTATGAAATCACAAAAATATCCTATATCCAATAAAAATAAAATATAATAAATTTTAGGAATTAAATATAGATCTATTATTAAAATTATATTTATTCCTTCTGAAATTTTATAAAAATATACAAAATACTTAAATTTGAATAAAATTCATTTTTAAGATTCTAAAAGGAAGTACTATTCTATAAAAATACTAGTTTGTATTTTTGAAAGGTAAATCATGTATAATAGAAATAAAGTCTTGTTTCCTTAAAAGAATTTTTATTTAAATATTTAAAAAAGTTAAAAAAAATCTAATAAATTCATTTTTGAACCCTTAGAGTAATATTAGTTATTATAAAATTACTAAATGCCAGAATATTATGAATTTAATGAATTCTTAAATAATTCCTTTCTTTTATTAATTAAAAGAAACTTAAAACCTATACAAGATGGGTAAAACACGCAAAGAAGAAAGAAAATAAATCATTGCATGACATTACTATGCATTGCATATTGCTTCTTTAAATATTGTCCTTACCGGACAATAATGGTTTTGTGTAGCAACCAGAGCTCAAGGTTGAGTGGAAGTATCCAAATTCACTACCTTGCAATCACAAGGCAAGTTCACAACTTGCTCATGTCCTTTGATTATTTTCTATCAAATGCTTGTAACTCAAATGTTGTCATCACCTGCATTTCAAAAAGGTCAGAAAACACTATTTTCGTAATAATATGATTATAGATTATTTACCAAATTATAATAATCTATTGATACAGTAGTGGTAAAGGAACATAATATCTAGGACTTAACAACCAATGTCGCTAGTGATTCTAGCACCGTACATTACGCGTTAACCATGAGATTTAGAATGGGACGGAGAAGTCAGCTCTATCTTCTTCCTCTCGCATGCATTCGGATGGCCAGGTTGTGGCTGTTATCCTCATAGCGTGCATTAATTAGTAATTCGTAGAGGATATGCATCATATGGGTGAGAACCCTCAACATCCTATGATAGTTTTGGCATCTAACAGTCTATACTAACCATTGCCATAATTCAAGATGTGGGCATGGCGTACACCAAGGGGACATGCGCGGTCGCGAAGGGGGCAGTGATTGGCTTGGATCATCTACTAGGCCCCACATCACAGAATTGTGGACGGCAAAGATCGCCCGGTTGTGCAACAAGGATTTGGTCTCTCATGGATAAAGCAACGCACCTCTGTAGAGTGTAAGAATTTGTGACATGTTACTCCCTGTTCTGGAAAGGAGCTAGAAACGCAGCAGAAAAGAAACTCTATGAAAGTTCTGGTCAACCTGTGAAGGCTGTCGGACATAGTTTTCAGAATAAAAGCAACATTTGAAGAAATGTTTACGAAAACTTGCATTGCCTACGACCTTTGGTCTGTGGCTGTAGAGATAGTGCATCATACACTTCTTTTAGTGGACTTGCTGAGTATGCTCGTACTCAACCATACCTTCTTAACCCTTGCTAGGTTCTAAGCCATTGAAGACGACATGAACATCAATTTCTGCTCAAGAAACCATCATCGACAGCTCAAGTTCTTCAATAAAGTCAACATACACATCAACCGAAGTGAAGACGAAGTACTTGAGTAGATAGGAGTAGATTCTCTAGCCATAAAACCTACTTCTTTAGAGCATTGTGATGACCCACAAGTATAGGGGGTGTATCGCAGTATTTTCGATAAGTAAGAGTGTCGAACCCAACGAGGAGCAGAAGGTGCTGGCTAGTGGTATGGATCAGGAATTCTCTACAAATACTTAGCAAACGGATTTTTAGGGGTTTTTGATAAAGCAAGTAAACAAAGTACGAGTAAATAAAAGACAGTAGGAATAAATGCAGCAAGTGGCCCATTCCTTTGTGCAGCAAAGGAAAAGCCGGTTGTATTACTTAAGATGACCAAACGTTCTCGAGGACACATGGGAAGACTATCAAGTGCTTTTGCTTCATATAGTTGATTAATCTTCTTTCGCTTGCTAAGTGTTGTGTGGGTGAACCTATGCTAATGTACCGACCTTTCTAGGACTAATACATACTTGTGATTATACCCCTTGCAAACATCCGTAAGTACAAGAAATAATTAAGGTAGAAACCTAACCACAGCTTTAAACTCGAAGACCCTTACGTCCCTTGTGCAATTGTTTCCTAACGGGTGTTAGGTTTCTGTCACTCCGGCAACCCCTACGATTAGTAGACAAATACACAATGCATTCCCCTAGGCCCATATAGGTGAAGTGTCATGTAGTCGACGTTCACATGACACCACTAGAAGAAGTACATCACAACTTAAATATCTAACTATTGAATCTTTCTCAATGCAACTCCACTACTAACAACATGACTTCTCCCATGTCCTCAAGAACAAAACGAACTACTCAAAAGACATCATATGGATCATCATCAGAGATGGAATAATGATGTATAACAATCTGCACATAAACAATAATTCAATGGTTCACTCAATAGCATCAACTACAAAGAGTAATCAACACCAGGAAAGTTTCCCCTATGAACTAATGCAAGATTCAACCCAATTGTTACAACAATATGGAGATGGTGATGAGGGTGCTGATGGTGATGATGGTGGTGATGATGATGATGATCCCGAGGAAGTCCAGCTTGATGGTGGTGTTGATGGCGACGATCTTCCCTCTCCGTGAAGGAATTCCCCCGGCAGAAATCTGTCTGCCGGAGAGATCTTTCTCTCTCGGTGTTTTCCGCCCCGCAGAGGCGGCAGAATCTTTCTGTGGTCGCTCCCCGAGTCTTAGGGTTTCAGGAGGATAATATACGCCAGAGGGGAGTGCCAGGGCGGCCACACCACCTGGTGGCACGACCCAGGGTGGCCCGCGCCAGGGGTGGTGTGGTCCCCCTGTGGCCCATCTGCAGCCCCCCTTCTGGCTTCCTTCGTCTTCTAAAAAATAGGATTTTCCATGTATTTTCCCGGATTTTCTGATCTTCGCGAATTTTGCCTCCAAACAGCACATTTTCCATCAGAATCCTGACTGCAGCGGTCCATGCTCCAAAAGTCATCAACCATGCAAAAACAGATGAAATAACATAAGTATCACCTCTCAATACAAAATATATCAATGAATAATAGTGAATTATGACATAGAACAGTGATGCAAAATGGACGTATCAACTCCCCCCAAGCTTAGACTTCGCTTGTCCCCAAGCGAAACTGAGCTCAAATAAACATGACCTCAGGTTTATGGAGTGAAGAGTCGATAAAAGAATACGGACAAGAAGCATCACATTCATCAATACATAGATCATAATAGAAGACAACTCACTATTATATAACTTAACTTGCAATAGGTAAAGGTAACACAATAAATATACATAAAGTAAATCATAATTGGTAATGGCAAACTTAGCTCTCGGTCGAAGAATAGTTGATAATTTGCTGGAGTTCACAAATAACTGGTTTTCAATGATAGCTTTCAAAGTAGTAAACATCAAGATAAGAGCAAAGTGCAAAACAAGGAACATAAGAAACATGATTGAATAAATCATCATATGAATGAATGAAACACAACAACTCAAAATACTTGCTGAGATAGAAGGGAGTAGGTTTACTGACTCAACTACAAAGTAAAATAAGGGCCCTTCGCAGAGGAAAGCAGGGATTGCAAGTCTCATGAAGAGCTCCCAAAAAATTATGATAATTACTAGCTTTCAGCTCTCATTGCCCCTATCATAGGCATCTTGAGGTGATTAAGGTTAAAGTGATCAAATATGAGGATATGCATTGACAAGTTGTAAATTGAGAATCTCTTGTCCCTTGAATACGAGGGACGCTCCTCATGCTACTCAAATTTAGTCACCGGTAAGTTCTTGTCATCGTAAGCATATGTGTATCATAGAGAACCGCCAACGGGGTACCCCTTGCCCGATGATACGGAAGAATCCCCATATCAAAATGACAAGGCAAGCACACAACAAGTATCTCAGCAATCTTCTTATTTACCATGGGAATATGGTGCTTTTTTCTCTCTTTCCTCTTTTCATAATATCTCTTTTTTCTTTTCTCTTTTTTTTCTCAATATCGGACTCTTTTTTTATAAGAAGAATGCTTCATAGATACTCGTTATGGTTACGCTGCAGGTTTCCACCATGTCAGCATGGATTAGACCAGCGGCCCAGGCGTTTCTCTAACACACATCCATAACTCCATGGACTTACAAGCTCCCCTTTCATTTCACACCGACGACATCCATAGACAAAAGAACATGATATCAACTTGGTACAAAGTACCAGTGCAATGTTGAAAGCGTTCCCCGTGACAGCATGGTTCTGCTAATTCACAACTTACAAAGCCCAAGCATATATGCAACATAGGTGAGCACAAAGGTTCAAGTTTATTAAGTGTAAGAAAAGTAAAGTGTGCCATCAAGTTCGTGAGAGCTTTAATCACTAATTTTCACATAACAAGTTTAATTTGGGAGGTAGACAAAACAAGAATTTAGTTGGAATAGCAATAATGCTAATAGGTAGGTATGGTGGACACAAATGGCATGGGTTTTGGTTTAAAGGAGTGGATGCACGAGAAGAATCCCCTCTCAGTACATGTTTTTGGCTAGCAAAGCTGGGTAGCAAGTATAAGAGTTGAAGGAAACAAACAAACATACAAGTGATAAAAACAAACATGCAATCTTCCTTGGGAGCACAAAAGATCTTAACTAGAGAATACTAGATTTATGAGCAAATCAAGAAAGAAAGATGATGAAATTATTTTTCTTTAGAGTACTTCTATCTTTTTCATTCAACTCTCAAAAATAGTGTTGCTACTGACCGAGCTATAACCATGAATTGAAAACTAATACAAGCTATGAAAAAGAGTGAATGATAGAACTTCTCATTAATATTCCATAACGAAAACTCACACCAAGGGATACATATCTAATGAGAGAGGGGACACTTCCATAATGCAAACCATACTACATAATAACTCCTCTATTCATGATATGTCTCTACTAATAAGGTAGAAAGATAGAAGATAGTGATGTGATACCGCGGCACTCCCCCAAGCTTGGAACAAACCAAGGGGATGCCAAACCTGATGACGAATTACTCCTTTGGTGGTGGTGGTAATATTTTCTTTGTTGATGTGAGGAAATCTTCCAGCATCTTGCAAAGCCTATTATTCTCCCATAGAAGCAGGTCCACCTTCCTTCTCAAGTCTCGGTACTTACCGCAGAACTCATTAGTGACTCATAGAGCTTCCATTATGTGGGGCAAGAGACTAAAGGTACCAGCCCCTGCTTGGGGTCTTGAGAATCCTCCTCCATAGGCTCCTTCCCTTTATCCTTGGCGGACAACATTGTGCTTCTAAACCTTCAAAGAGTATGTCCTGGCAGAAATAGATCGAAACAAAAACACGACAAAAACACGATATACGAACCTCGGGAGATCTGGGGGATTATATATTATGAAGTTTCATAACAAAAGGAAGGTACTGGGAGAAAATCAGTCGGAGGCGGAGTCTGGGGTGGACTCACCACCTGGTGGCGCGGCCTAGGGAGGGCCCGCGCCACAGGGTGGTGTGGGCCACCCTGGCTCCGCTTCCGTCCCTTTTTCGCTTCATAACTTCCCTTATTGCCTAAAAACTGCAAAAGTATAGTTGTATAGTATTTTCGCGGAACTTTTCTTACCATAACTGTTACCTATTTGGAAGCGGACTCTACAGGTCTCTGAATTTGGTCCTTGATAAATCTTTCCGGAGTTATAACTTGAAAGGCATCAACATCTTCATTATAAGAATCTCCAGCAATATAGTGTTTGAGTCGCTGCCCATTCACTACTTGTGAAGTATTGTCTTTTAAAGAAGAAATCTTTATTGCCCCTGAACGGTATACTTCTTCAATAATGAAAGGTCCTTCCCATTTTGACAGTAGTTTTCCTGCAAAAAATCTGAGACGAGACCTATACAATAGAACCTTCTCACCAACATGAAATTCTCTCTTAAGTATTCGCTTGTCATGCCATCTTTTAACTTTTTCCTTAAAGAGCCTAGCATTTTCATAGGCTTCACTCCTCCATTCATCTAAAGAACTTAAGTCAAATAATCTTTTCTCACCAGCGAGCTTACAATCTCTATTTAGTTCTTTAACTGCCCAATAGGCTTTATGTTCTAATTATAAAGGTAGGTGACAAGCCTTCCCATAAACCATTTTATAAGGAGACATCCCCATAGGATTTTTGTAGGTAGTTCTATAAGCCCATAAAGCATCATTCAACTTTTTAGCCCAGTTTTTTCTAGATCTATTAACAGTCTTTTGTAAGATGGATGTAATTTCTCTATTTGATAACTCTACTTGCCCGCTAGTTTGGGGGTGATAGGCTGAAGCAATTCTATGATTAACATCATATTTAGCAAGGGTCTTTCTAAAACCACCATGAATGAAGTGAGAACCCCCATCAGTCATGAGATACCGAGGCACTCCAAACCTAGGAAAGATAACATCCTTAAGCATTTTTAGAGAAGTCTCCCCGTCAGCACTCTTTGTAGGAATGGCTTCTACCCACTTAGTAACATAATCAACGGCAACAAGAATATGAGTGTACCCTTTCGAGGGAGGGAAAGGACCCATAAAGTCAAACCCCCAGCAATCAAAGGGTTCAATAACTAGAGAGTAGTTCATAGTCATCTCATTGCGTCTAGAAATATTACCAACACGCTGGCATTCATCACAAGATAAAACAAATTTTCTTGCATCTTTAAAAAGGGTAGGCCAGTAGAAACCTGATTGTAGCACCTTTTGCGCAGTTCTATCTCCTGCATGATGTCCTCCATAAGCACTACCATGACATTTATGCAATATCTCCTTTTGTTCATATTCTGGAACACATCTTCGCATAATACCATCCACTCCTTCTTTATATAAGTATGGGTCATCCCAAAAATAATGCCTCAAATCATAAAAGAACTTTCTTCTTTGCTGAGCTGTAAAAGTTGGAGGCAAATACTTGGAGACAATAAAGTTAGCATAATCAGCGTACCAAGGGCTCCCTCGCAAGCTTACCCCTATCGCAGCCAGCTGCTCATTTGGGAAACTATCATTAACAGGCATAGGGTAAAAAGAGATGTTTTCCAATCGAGATAAATTATCAGCTACGGGGTTTTCAGCACCTTTCCTATCCATTATATGTAAATCAAACTCTTGTAAAAGGAGCACCCATCTAATAAGCCTAGGCTTAGCGTCCTTCTTCGTCATAAGGTATTTAATAGCAGCATGATCAGTACGAATGGTGACTTTTGAGTCTACAATATAGGGTCTAAACTTATCACAAGCAAAAACGACAACTAGAAATTCTTTTTCAGTAGTAGCATAATTCCTTCGAGAAGCGTCTAAAGTATTACTAGCATAATGAATAATGATGCGCTCGACTTTCAACGTAGAGCTCGTTGGGAACCCCAAGAGGAAGGTATGATGAGCACAGCGGTAAGTTTTCCCTCATTTATGAAACCAAGGTTTAATCGAACCAGTAGGAGCAAGGAAACACCCCAAAGGTGTTGCTAGTTGAGCTTTGGCAGGGCGCACTACCGGTGCTAGTAGCAACATGGAGACCTGCACAACACAACCATAGAACTTTGTCCCCAACTTGCGATGAGGTTGTCAATCTCACCGTGTTTTGCGGAAAACAAAGGATTAAACGTATCGAATGGAAAGAAGTAGAAGTTTGCAGAAAGTAAACACAAAGCAGTAAATAGTTGTAGATTGTATGTAAAGAAAAAGGACCAGGATCCATAGTTCACTAGAGGTGGCTCTCCTTAGATAGATAACATGTTGGGTGAACAAATTACAGCGGGGCAATTGACAAACACCGAGAAAGCAATACATGCATATACTAATCATCTTGACTCCTTTGAGACTTGATTGGGCATTACAACATAATACATAGACCGCCATCCAACTGCATCTATGACTAATAATCCACCTTCAGGTTATCATCCGAACCCGCTCCAGTATTAAGTTGCAAGCAACAGATTATTGCTTTACGAACTGCGTGTAAAGTAAACAATACGATTGTTCTATGAACAAAGGATTGTTGTTTTCTCCCTAGTAGCAACAGCACATCTAGTACCTTAGAGATTTCTGTCACTTCCCCAGATTACCAGAGGCATGAACCCACTATCGAGCATAAATACTAACTCTTGGAGTTGCTAGCATCTACTTGGCCAAGATAGCTACTAACAATGGAAAGCATGCAAGATCTCAAATAACAAAGGCATGATAGAATCAATAATCAATCTGAAATAGCATCTCAATATCCATCAGATCCCCGCAAACACAACATGTATGAATTACAAATAGATGATCTTGATCATGAACGGAGCTCACAAGATCTAAACATGAAAGCACAAAGGAGGAGAAACCAGCCATCTAGCTACTACATGGATCCGTAGTCCAAGGATGAACTACTCACGCATCACACCGGAGGCTTGCATGGTGATGAAGAAGGCCTCCAGGGTGAATTCCCCTCTCCGGCAGGGTGCCGGGAAGAGCTTCAGATCCCTCCCGATCTAGGGATGGAGATGACGGCGGCTACAGACTCTTTCATGGATTTTTTGATTAGGCACTTAGGGTTTACGTCCCGAGGGCATCTTATAGTCGGAAGGGGAGACCGAGGGGGTGCCAGGGGCCACCACACCACCCCCTGGCGCGAGCCAAGCCTGGTCGCGTGGCCAGGTGGTGTGGCCGGCCTCTGGCCCTTCTCCGTCTCGTATTCTGGCACTTGATCACTTTCGGAAAAATAGACACTTTGGCTTTTGTCCCGTCCAATTCCGAGAATATTCATTTTCTGACTTTCCCGGAACCAAAAACAGCAGAAAACAGGCTGCTGGCACTGTGGCTCTTTGTGGCGCCCCGCAAAAACCACTACTAGAAAATCGCGTTGTTTTTGTGCATGGCATCGTCATGACCGCATGCTCATGTCATCATGCCACATTGCATTTGAGCATTGTCATGTTATCTTGCATTTGTTTGCATAAAACTATTTTTCGAAAAGTCTGTTTTTGTTTTCTAAACGCCCCGTCTTTATTTCAAATTAAAACCCGGGTCTCCGGAATATTTTGTTTCGTCTGCCAACGGATTTCAAAAGCCCCGTTTTAAATAATAAAGTTATTTGTTTATTTTTGGGAGGCAGCCCGCCAGGCCCAAAAGCCTGAGCGGCCACCTCCAAACCCTAGTCTAAACTATCTAAACCTCTTCCTACCCAATCCTAGTCGACCCAGCCCTTCCCCTCCCTCCACCTCACCCCTGCCACATCACTCCGGCCAATCCATGTTTGACACCTCACCCACACCACACACGCACTCACACACATGCCCGCGCGCACCCAGCCACTTCCACCGTCCACCCCACGCGCGTACAAGGACACACCGCGCGCTCCCGCCCACGACCGCCTCGGGATCGTCGCCCCGGCCCACCACTCCGCGTCCCACCCCCCACCTGGTCGCCCCCGGCCCCACTCCTTCCCACCTACCGCGCCCCCTTCTCCCTCCCGCCTCTGCTCTCCTCCCCTCTGCCTCCCCGCCGCGGCCATCTCCGCTGCCGGCGCCCCGTCCTCCGTCCGTCCCCATGCTCCGGCCTCCCTCTTCCTTCCCGCCGCCATCGACCGCCACCACGGGGCCCCGCCTCGGTCGTCGTGCCCTCCTCGTAGCGCCCCTTCTCCTCCACAGGTCGCCGCTGCCTGCGCCCCGTGGCCACCTCTTCGTCCGCCCCCACGACGCCCCGTTCCCCCGTCTCCACCCTCGCCGCCGCCCGCTTCGGTCCTACCGCCGACCGCGCCTCTTCGACCTGCGGCTCCGCCTCTGCGCCGGCCTCGCGCCTCCTCGTCACGCCCGGCCTCGCTTCCCCTCCTCGCCTCTCTCGGCCCCGCTGCCAGCTCCTCCGCGGTGCCCCGCCAGCGCGGTTCCCTCCGCCACGCCGCCCCTGCACATCGCCGCCGTCCGCAACCCCGCATCTCCCCTTCCTCGCGAGAACGACCCCCGCCGCCAGGAGCTCAAGGCCCGTCAGATCCCGCCGTTGCCCTGTAGGCACCGACCGCCTCGCCGGACCCCGTCACCCTAGAGCGCCACTGCACCAACGCCCTCTGCCCCCTCGCTCCTCACCTCGTCGCCCTGCTGCATGCCTCGGTATACGCCGCCTCCGCCGCCAGTGCCCGGCAGCGCCGCCGTTCCCTGCCTCGCGGGCTCCTGTCGTCGGCACTCCATCGATCGCCGCTGTCCTCTGCGTCTCGTGCGCCTCGTCCGTCCCTGACTCCGGCGTCCCAGCTACCGCCTCTACCGCGTCGTGCAGCACAAGCCGAGCACCCCACCTCTATAAGTTCTGCACGCTGATGTGCTGCTACAACCTCTTGCGGGATGTTGTATTTTTCCTTGGCACGCTCGATGTATGTGTGTGTGTGTCTCGTGTTTGCTGCAGATCTCTCTGAGTGCTATGTTACCGTGTGAAGTGGTGTGTTTGTTTGATCGGCTACCTGAGTCCAAGGTGTCCACACCGGGATCTCGACAAGAACCGCCTGTTGTCCAGATATTCCAAAGACCGAACCCTGGCGCGCCAAGTTCTTTGTCCCCGAGGACCGATCCATTGGAGGCGACAAGATCTCCTTCCCGGCTGCAATGCCCGAGAACCCGGACGCCAAGGTCGTCGACACGGATATGCCAAGTACTTCCTCGAGGACGCCAAGTTCTTCACCCCGAACGCCAAGACCGACCCGATACGCGGACCCGACAAGATCTTCGCGACGACAAGATCGACCCGACCAGGGCAAATCCGATGCACCCCCAACGCCAAACCAAGTCCTTCTTCCCGGGTGTGACAAGATCTACTCCGTGGTCCGAGAGCGTGTCCGTCGAGACCGATCCCCGTCGAACCCTGTCGAACCCCAGACCCCCCGGAACCCAAGACCTTCGACCCCGAATGTGTGAATCTATTCCGAGCCCCTATTTTATAAATGCCTTATATAAAAGTTGTTGCATAATAATTGTTCATCTCGCATGCATATCATAATCATGCCGGATCTTTTGCCGTAGTATTAACTATTGCATCCGGTGTTTCTTCTAGTGTTTGCTTCTTCGCGGATTAGGCCGATGAGTGGATGCGAGTATCGACAAGTCTCCGGATTTGAACCGTCGGCAGTGTTTTCCCAGGCGAGCATCCTCCCTCTTTCTACCTATTTTGCATTTATAGTCTTTACTTCCTCCTGTTGACCTATTGCTATCTGTGTCGCGATGCTTTAGTTTTCGTGCACCAGTTATATCCCGTGCAGCCTTTATATTGCCTTGGACACCTCCTATGACCTGTGTTTGGTAGACAGCTGGCCTTGCAAGTCGTAGTTGCTTGCTCAGGTGTGATCTCGTGTTGTCAAGTACCACAGTTGTTGGAATGCGGACAGATGCTTATTCGTGGAGAAGCTTATTGGTGGAGATGATCATGTCTTTAAATATAACTACTAAAATGCTACATATAACTAATGCAGAGGCATCGGTGGGCAATAGATGTTATTTGGTTCTTCCACACTCACTTGTGTCCCATAGGACCCCGAGCACTTGATACCTGTTCCTTGATCTTTCGCACTATCCACATCCGGGAGGCCTTATGGACCCTCCTAAGCCAGAGCTTGATTCATTTCTATTTCTTGGGGCCACAAAGTAGTTGGGGCTTTATTACTATCATGTACCTATGCCATGCTTTACCGCTTTATTTAAGATTGTGCATGGAGCACCTGTACTGTTTAGGATTGCGGAGTGTTTTCGCGGTATCGACAAGCCCAGTCATACTTTCAGGTTCCCAGTCGTTTACAGCCATTGCCACAAACCTTGGGTCCGTCGCGGAGTCGGCCAACTTCGTTGCGGGTAGCTTAATGGGGTGGCCCCCTGAAATATTTCTGAATCCTATGATCGCTTTGTCGTGAATGCCTCGTTGGGTTTTGAGTTGGTTTTTCCGAGGTTGATCGAGTGTGTGTTGCTATTTGTGCACCCCTGCAGGGTAAAACTTTCTGAAAGCCATGTCCGCGGTTATGGATGACTTGGAGCACAGTATCTCGATCATAGACAAGCATAACTAAAGTAGTGCTATAAATTTGACTTAATATATCTGACTAGTAATCAGCTTCACTATAACGGAACGGATATTAAAAATGCCAACCACTGGTGGACCTGGATTGTTTTGCTATACCTGCCTAGTAAGTATTGCAACTCCAATGGAATGTGATAAAAGTGCCAACAACTGCTGGGTTTTGGGATTCCTCAGGACAATTATATCTGACTAGTAAATGTTCCAACTACAACAGAATGGTAAATAAAACTGCCCACTACTTATGCTATCAGGATGACTCCTACTATCTACACCTGACTAGTAAGTGCTTCAATTATAATGGAATGAATGAAACTGCCAACTGTGTGAGTTCCTTCGACGTGACTTCCTCGTTTGGTCTCGAGGGGAAATACCAGGATGGGTTTGTTTGGTGTTAGCTTCAGGTTGGATCCGAATAGGTCTTTCTTATCCCTCTCTGATAACCGCTAGTTGTATTGAGTCTCTATAGGTTGTTTAGTGCCGCTGCGCTGCCGCCTCAGCCCACCATACCTATGTAGGCGAGAGCCGCCGAATTCTAGCCTCGCCGTGTACTGGCCTCAGTACTGACGCTCCTCTTTTTCCTTTGCCCTTTGTCGGCACCCCTTTTGTTTTAGCAGGTTTGAGATCGCCGTCATTAGCAGGGTTACCCTTCCGGCTTGGCCTGTGCAGGGTTATGGACGCCATTGGTTATTCTTTAGGGCTCTTAGCCCCATTTGCATCTTGTCTGTAGTCGAACGCTCTATCGTTTTCAAGGTGATTTGGATCTTTGTATATTACATCTGTATTCTTGACTCATGGAGTCGTTGTTGTATATATATGATCTGTGGGTCCCACCGAGGACTGATGTGTAATGGTATTACTTCGTTTTCCACCCGCACGAAAGTGCCTGGTGGGCGTCCTTGAATCGTTTCTATGCGGGTTTGGCGGGAAGCGCTAAAACTTGCATAGGGCCGATTTGAAGGTGTTACACTCTTGTTAATAGGTTAGTCCAAGAAATCATATGAAAAGTACTCCAAAGTTGGAACAAAACACAAGAAAGTGGATAAAACCAAGCATGGAACATCAAAAATTATAGATACATTTGCAATGTATCAACATCCCCAAGCTTAACTCCTGCTCGTCCTCGAGTAGGTAAGTGATAAAAAGAAATAATAATTTTTGAGGTGACATGCACCATCAAAGACTTGATCAAAGTATTTGCAAAACATTCAAAGCTAGGATCATAGTACTTCAATCATAACATGAAAGACAAAGTTCTAACAATAAGCAAAGAAACTATGATGCAACATGAAAAGGCACAAACAAAAGATTCATGAATAACAATGCTTTGCAAGACGTTTGTTTGTTTCACATAAAGAAAACATAGCATAGTAGTATTCAGCTTATCCCTCAATAGAGTAGCAAATATAAATGCATAGGACACCTTCAAAGTTCATAAGAGTGACTAGATACAATAGTTTCAAACAAGAAATAACAAGTTATGCATCAATCAACTAGTCCTGGGACAATGCACATAGAACTAAGAATGGCCACTATGCTCTCAAAGTAGCATAAAGATAGAAGGTGGAGACTCAATATAATGGTGGAAGAAAAGCCATTTGTAAAAGGAAGTAGGGATTCAAGTCTCATAAAGAGCTTCCAAACATTATGGTACTTATAGCTTTCAGCTCTCATTGCCCCTATCATAAGCATCTTGAAGTGATTAAGGTTAAAGTGAACAAACTATGGTGTACATGCTTGACGAAGTATAAGTCAGAAATCTCATGTCCCTTGTATACGAGGGCCGCTCCTCATGCTACTCAAGTTTAGACACCGGTAAGTTCTTGTCATCGTAAGTACATGTGTATCATAGAGAACCGCCAACGGGGTACCCCTTGCCCGATGATAGGGAAAAATCCCCATATCAAAATGACAAGGCAAGCAGACAATGAGCATCTCAGCATTCTTCTTATTTACCATGGGAATATGGTGCTTTTTCTCTCTTTCCTCTTTTCATAGTATTTCTTTTTTCTCTTTTTTTCTCAATATAGGACTCTTTTTTTATGAGAAGAATGCTTCATAGACAGCTCATTATGGTTACGCTGCAGGTTTCCACCATGTCAGCATGGATTAGACCAGCGGCCCAGGCGTTTCTCTAACACATATACATAACTCCATGGACTTACAAGCTCCCCTTTCATTTCACACCGATGACATCCATATACAAAAGAGCATGATATCACAAAGGTACAAGTACCAAGTGCAATGTTGAAAGCGTTCCCCATGAAAGCATGGTTCTGCTAATTCCCGACAAATAAGTGCAAGCATATACAACATAGAAGACACAATGGTTCAAGTTTATTAAGGGCAAGTAAAGTAAAGTGTGCCATCAAGTTCGTGAGAGCTTTAATCACTAGTTTTCTCATAACAAGTGGAAGGTAAACAAAAGCATGAATATACTTGGAATAACATAAGCTAGTAGGTAGGTATGGTGGACTATTTGGAATAACTTGTTTTAGGGAGTTGGATGCATGAGTGGAACTCATACTTTGTTGTGGAGGCTAGCAAAAGACTGGGAGCGACAAACTAAGAGAGCAATAATGGCCATAATCATGCAGAGCGACAAAACATCTTTGATCAAAGCATAAAGTGATACTACAAGTTGAAAACTAAAGGATCATAAAGGCTATGGTGACTTGAGATAGTCATAACATGGTGTGATCATGCACCAAGTCAACCCAAATAAAGCATCAAAGGAGAATACCACTATACTATGCTTTAATATGCTAAAACAACGCATGCTTCATCCAAGGCACATTAAGCAATCTAAATTGTTTATAACAAGTCATGCTACAGCAAAGAATACTAAGCATAAAGCCAAAACAATATCAAACATGGCATGACAAAGCATAGGTCACAGTCAAAAAACGAGCTCTTTTTACCACATAAGCATGAACTTTCCTACTTTTTTCCAAACCAAACCAAACTATTTGCAATCCAAAGTATGAAAGAGGGGTTCCAACCAATTTATTCAGAAAACTAAGCAAACCAAAGCAAACGAAAAACCAAAACAAAAACGAAAAAGAAGATGCTCCAAGAAAAACACATATGTGCATGAAACAATAAAAATGAAGCGTTTGGAAGAAACCTGGGATTTTTATTGATGAAGAGGGGGGATGCCTTGGGCATCCCCAAGATTTGACGCTTGTACTTCTTGGATATTTCTTGGGGTGACACGCGTGGCATCCCCAAGCTTGAGCTTTATTCCATCCTTCATCTCATTACTCATTCCTTCCATACACCTGAAATTTTTTCTTCATACAAAACTTCACACAATCTCATTAGCAACATTAGTGTACTTAAGATAAATAAGTCTTAAGGTTCAGTTATAACACCAAATAAACTTCCATTAGAACACTAGCTACTGCAGCACTTCCCTCAAAAAGCTCAATTCCCCAAAAGAACTCAAGAAGGAACTAACAAGAAGCAAATGCAGAAAATGACAGAAATCTGTCAAAACAGACCAGCAGGTAAAGACGAATTTTTTCGAAGATCTTCTGTTGCTAAAATCAAAAAGTGTTGAACTAAATAAAGTTATATAACAACCTGGGTCAGAAGCACAAAAAATTACAGCTCAATCCGACATACAGAGCTCTCTCACGAATTTATACGGTGAAGCACAGAAATCTGCTTCGGGACAGTAACTTTCCCAATCATTACTTCACTCTCATTAGAGGTTACTCTTTGCACAAAAAGCAAATAAAAAGGATAAGGAGAGGTTATTACAGAGGTAATAACTTCCAAGACTCATTTAAAACTCTTGGGTTATCTTCCAACAAGTACTTTTCTTTAACGCCTTTAAGTTAGGCATAAGAAGCAAAGAAAGAATCAAGTGTTCTCAAATGAAGAAGCATTAAAACCAACTTTCTTGCCCTTACCTCTCTTACTATT
This sequence comes from Avena eriantha, assembly GCA_910589775.1. NCBI lineage: Eukaryota > Viridiplantae > Streptophyta > Magnoliopsida > Poales > Poaceae > Avena > Avena eriantha. Next base: position 376,826,808 of record OU342746.1, on the reverse strand, counting down.
GTTCTTAACCTTGGGGAAAATATGATTGTTTGGTGGATAAGAAAGGTGCATGGTCCCCTTTCCCACATCTATTATTGCTTCAAGGAGTTCTAGTAGGGACCTTCCAAGTGTAATTTGTCCCTTTCCTGCACATTCAATAACAAGATAGTCAATAGAAATCGTTTTCCCAAGGATATTTGTAAACACTCCTTCAGCTATTCCAAGAGGTAATATGGTAGTATTATTAGTAAGAGATATTTCTTTTCCTCCTTCAATGAGCCCCCAAGTATTCAGAGATTTATAAATATCTTTGGGCATAAGGCAAAATTCATACATGATATCACAGCGAGCTTGAAAAGTTTCATTGTTCATCTCAATCTTTACTGTAGGGAACCACTTTGATGGTTCAGAGTTTTTTGCAACATAATCATGATGCTCCCTAAGCGTATTATAGCAACTCTCTAATCTAGTAATGCTAGCCTCAAGAGTGTCCAACCTAGCAAATATTTTTGAAAAAGAAGTATCAGTTTGGCTAGGCAAGTTGTAAGTGAGGATCAATTTCTTTATAGCATTAATAGCATCATCCTCATTACAATGGAGGAAATCTCCTCCCACAACAGCATCCAAAGCATATCTATAGAAAAGAGCAATTCCAAGGTAAAAACTGCTAAGGAACAAGCTTTGAGTCATTTTAGGCTCAGTTTTTTCATGTAGATCGGAGATTCTAGACCAAGCTTCCTTAAAACTTTCCTCAATTCCTTGTTTAAAAGTGAAAATCATATCCTCGGGTGACATAGTGATTGGAGCAAGGCTAGACATTGTGACAACTTAGGAGACTTAATTTTTTTGTGTTTTTGATAAAGAAAGCAAACTAGTAAAACTAATTTTTTTTGTGTTTTTGAAGAACAAAACAACCAAACAAAGCAAAAAAGAAAACTAAGCAAAACAAAAACAACAAAGTAAATAGATTGGTTATTAGGGACTCCCCTTGTGAAGATGTCCTTGACTCCCCGGCAATGGCACCAGAAAAGATCTTGATGCGCTTGACTTTCAACGTAGAGCTCGTTGGGCACCCCAAGAGGAAGGTATGATGAGCACAACAGTAAGTTTTCCCTCAGTTATGAAACCAAGGTTTAATCGAACCAGTAGGAGCAAGGAAACACCCCAAAGGTGTTGCAAGCTGAGCTTTGGCAGGGCGCACTACCGGTGCTAGTAGCAACGTGGAGACCTGCACAACACAACCACAGAACTTTGTCCCTAACTTGCGATGAGGTCATCAATCTCACCGTGTTTTGTGGAAAACAAAGGATTAAACGTATCGAATGGAAAGAAGTAAAAGTTTGCAGAAAGTAAACACAAAGCAGTAAACAGTTGTAGATTGTATGTAAAGAAAAAGGACCGGGATCCATAGTTTACTAGAGGTGGCTCTCCTTAGATAGATAACATGCTGGGTGAACAAATTACAGCGGGGCAATTGACAAACACCGAGAAAGCAATACATGCATATACTAATCATCTTGACTCCTCTGAGACTTGATTAGGCATTACAACATAATACATAGACCGCCATCCAACTGCATCTATGACTAATAATCCACCTTCAGGTTATCATCTGAACCCCCTCCGGTATTAAGTTGCAAGCAACAGATTATTGCTTTACGAACTGCGTGTAAAGTAAACAATATGATTGTTCTATGAACAAAGGATTGTTGTTTTCTCCCTAGTAGCAACAGCACATCTAGTACCTTAGAGATTTCTGTCACTTCCCCGGATTACCAGAGGCATGAACCCACTATCGAGCATAAATACTAACTCTTGGAGTTGCTAGCACCTACTTGGCCAAGATAGCTACTAACAATAAAAAGCATGCAAGATCTCAAATAACAAAGACATGATAGAATCAATAATCAATCTGAAATAGCATCTCAATATCCATCGAATACCCGCAAACACAACATGTATGAATTACAAATAGATGATCTTGATGACGGCGGCTACAGACTCTTTCATGGATTTTTGATCGGGCACGTAGGGTTTACGTCCCGAGGGCATCTTATAGTCGGAAGGGGAGACCGAGGGGGTGCCAGGGGCCACCACACCACCCCCTGGCGCAGGCCAAGCCTGGCCGCGCGGCCAGGTGGTGTGGCCGGCCTCTGGTCCTTCTCTGTCTCGTATTCTGGCACTTGATCACTTCCGAAAAAATAGGCACTTTGGCTTTTGTCCCGTCCAATTCCGAGAATATTCATTTTCTGACTTTCCTGGAACCAAAAACAGCAGAAAACGGGCAGTTGGCACTGTGGCTCTTGTTAATAGGTTAGTCCAAGAAATCATATGAAAAGTACTCCAAAGTTGGAACAAAACACAAGAAAGTGGATAAAATCCAGCATGGAACATCAAAAATTATAGATACATTTGCAATGTATCAAATAACGTTTAACTTTTTATCAATTCGTTGCCCAAGGACAACACCTACAACAAAATCAGTAGCATCACACATTATTTCAAAGGGTAACCTCCAATCAGGTGGTTGACCAATAGGGGCTGTTGTTAGAGCCTTCTTAAGAGTTTCAAAAGCTTCCTTACAATCATCATCAAAAACGAAGGGTACATCTTTTTGAAGAAAATTAGTAAGGGGTTTTGTTCCACAGTGCCGCCACCACCTAAATAGTCAAGCCTCCAGCCGCGAAAACCCTAAATAGTCAAGCCTCCAGCCGCCTATAAGAGCCTCCCGATACCAAAACCCTAAATAGTCAAGCCTCCAGCCGCGAAAAGTTCCACAGTGCCGCCACCACCGAAGGGGAGATTCGGGGGACAGAAAGTCTCTGTTCCGGCACCCTGCCGGGACGGGGAAGTGCCCCTAGAACCATCTCCATCGATCTCCACCGCCATCTCCATCACCATTGATGATTCCCATGATGAGGAGGGAGTAGTTCTCTCTCGAGGCTAAGGGTTCTACCGGTAGCTATGTGTTCATCTCTCTATCTATGCATGATCTTGTTGTGGTCATGAGCTTGTAATCTATAGATCTATTCTGCTACTCAAGTGCTTTAATGAATCTCCGCTCTCCCCATGTGTGTGAAAGTGACAGCGTGCTCACCATGGTGGCACTTAGGCTAGAGATTACAAATACTTGTTATGAGTTATATTTGGAGATGGATGTCTTTATGAAATTGTGGTGTTTGTTGGAACCATCTAGTGCTCAAGGTGACAGTGTGGGGTTTTCTAGATGGGAAAGGCTTACTTTGGGAGTGCTGTTATAGCCCTACCATCGATTAGAGTGTTCAACCGGAGAGTAGTTAATAGTAGTATCATAAAGAGAAGATATGTATATGAGAGTGTTCACTAGTGAAAGTATGATCCCTAGGCCTTGTTTCTAAGCACTGAAACACCGTTTGCTACTAGATTTGTTACATGTTTGCTTGCTTCCATCTTTATTTCAGTTTGCCTTTAGTCTTTTCCACGCCATCAAGTTATTTTCTATCACCGTTACCACTTATAATTATCCATACCACTTGTATTTCACTATCTCTTCGCCGAACTAGTGCACCTATACACCTGACAAGTGTATTGGGTGTGTTGGGGACACAAGAGACTTCTTGTATCTTGATTGCAGGCTTGTTTGAGAGAGGATACCTTTGACCACTTCCTCCCTGAGTTCGATAACCTTGGGTGATCCACTTATGGGAAAACTTGCTGCTGTTCTACAAACCTCTGCACTTGGAGGCCCAACAACTATCTACAAGAATAGAAGTGCGCAGACATCAAGCTATTTTCTGGCGCCGTTGTCGAGGAGGAAAGGTAAAAGGTATTCACACTAGAGGATTAAAGAAGAAGAACCTCCCACAGCAAACGCCTATTTTCTGGTGTGAGTGCTCAAAGTTATTTCCTTTAGATTCTGCAATTTTGTCTTTTTGTTTCTTGTTTTCACTAGTTAGGCTTAATGGAAAACAACAACAAAATTAGAGAGCTTTATAGTATTTACCTTGAGTTAGGACATGAAGTGTTTGAAGAGAAAATTAAAAAACCTATGGAACTTTATTTGCATGCTAATAGCAATGTTGTTAGTATGAATTCTTTGGACACCAATATTGCTAATGCTATGGAAAATTCTAAGCTTGGGGAAGCTAGTTTTTATGGAAATGATCTTTTTAGTTCCCCAACTTTGGAAGATAGCTATTATGTTGCTTATGATGATACCAAACCTCCAATATATGATGATTACAATGATGAATATGATATTTTCAGTCCACCTACTATTGAGGAGGAAATTAATTATGATTACAATATTCCTCCTATATTTGATGACTATGGTGATGATAATAATAATGATAGCTATTTTGTTGAATTTGCTCCCACTATAATTAATAAGAATGACTATGTTTATGTGGGGAGTAGTAATTCTTTTATGCATGTGGCTCATGATAAGAATCTTTTATGTGATAGTTATATTGTTACTTTTATTCATGATGCTACTGAAAGTTATTATGAGAGAGGGAAACATGGTTTTATGTGTCTCAACAATATTAAGTATCCCCTCTTTATGTTGAAAGTCTTGAAGTTGCACTTGTTTTGCTTTCCTATGCTTGTTGCTTTGTGCTTTCATGACTTGTTTCTTTACAAGATTCCTATGCATAGGAAGTGGGTTAGACTTAAATGTGCTTTGAATTTTCTTCTTGATGCTCTTTTTTTTCAATTAATATTTCTTACGTGAGCATCTTCTCAAACTATCATGCCTAACTTAAAGGCGTTAAAGAAAAGTACTTATTGGGAGATAACCCAAAAGTTTTAGATGAGTCTTGGAAGTTATTAATTCTGTAATAACCGCTCCTTATCCTTTTTATTTGCTTTTTGTGCCAAGAGTAACCTCTAATGAGAGAGAAGTAATGATTGGGAAAGTTGCTGTCCCGAAACAGATTTTTGTGCTTCACCGTAAAAATTTGTGAGAGATCTCTGTATGTCGGATTGAGCTGTAATGTTTTTTTCTTCTGCCCCAGGTTGTTATCTAACTTTTGTTAGTTCAACACTTTTTGATTTGAGCAATAGAAGGTCTTCTAAAAAAATTGTCTTTACCTGCTGGTCTGTTTTGACAGATTTCTGCCATTTTCTGCATTTGCTTCTTGTTGGTTCCTTTTTTAGTTCTTTTCGGGAATTGAGCTTTTTGAGGGAAGTGCTACAGTAGCTTGTGTTTTAATGGAACTTTATTTGGTGTTAGAACTGAACGTTAAGACTTATTTATCTTGAGTGCACTAATGTTGCTAATAAAGATTGTGTGAAGTTTTGTATGAAGGAAAAAAATTCAGGTGTATGGAAGAAATGAGTAATGAGATGAAGGATGGACTAAAGCTCAAGCTTGGGGATGCCACGCGTGTCACCCCAAGAAATATCCAAGAAGTACAAGCGTCAAAGCTTGGGGATGCCCAAGGCATCCCCGGCATCCCCTTTTTCATCAATAAAAATCCCAGGTTTCTTCCAAACGCTTCATTTTTATTGTTTCATGCACGGTTGTGTTGTTCTTGGAGCGTCTTATTTTTTGTTTTTGTTTTGGTTTTTAGTTTGCTTGGTTTTATTATTTTGCTTGAATAAATTGGTTGGACCCCCTCTTTCATACATTGGTTTTCAAATAGTTTGGTTTTGTTTGGAAAAGAGTAGGAAAGTTTATCCTTATGTGGTAAAGAGAACTTGTTTTTGACTGTGGCCTATGCTCTGTCATGTCATGCTTGATATTGTTTTGGCCTTATGCTTAGTATTCTTTGTTGTAGCATGACTTGTCATAAACAATTGAGATTGCTTAATGTGCCTTGGATGAATCATGCGTTGTTTTAGCATATTAAAGCATAGTATAGTGGTATTCTCCTTTGATGCTTTATTTGGGTTGACTTGGCGCATGCTCACACCATGTTATGACTATCTCAAGTCACCATAGCCTTTATGATCCTTTAGTTTTCAACTTGTAGTATCACTTTATGCTTTGATCAATGATGTTTTGTCGCTCTGCATGATTATGGCCATGATTGCTCTCTTAGTTTATCGCTCCCAGTCTTTTGCTAGCCTCCACAATAAAGTATGAGTTCCACTCATGCATCCAACTCCCTAAACCAAGTTATTCCAAAGAGTCCACCATACCTACCTACTAGCTTATGCTATTCCAAGTATATTCATGCTTTTGTTTACCTTCCACTTGTTATGAGAAAACTAGTGATTAAAGCTCTCACGAACTTGATGGCACACTTTACTTTATTGCCTCTAATAAACTTGAACCATTGGGTCCTTCTTTGTTGTGTATGTGCTTGCGCTTTATAAGTTGAAATTAGCAGAACCATGTTTCATGGGGTACGCTTTCAACATTGCACTTGTACTTTGTACCCCGTTGATATCATGTTCTTTTGCTTACGGATCCCGACGGTGTGAAATAAAAGTGGAACTTGTAAGATCATGGAGTTTGTATGTGTGTTAGAGAAACGCCTGGACCGCCAGCCTAAACCATGCCTAATCATGGTGGAAACTTGTAGCATCACCATAATGAGCACTCTATGAAGCATCCTCAATAAAAACCTATGCAAATAGCAAATAAAAAGATCGTTGAGATGCTCATTGTCTGCTTGCCTTGTCATTTTGATTATGGGATAGCTCCTGTATCATGTGCAAGGGGTACCCCGTTGGCGGTTCTTAATGATACACATGTACTTACAATGACAAGAGCTTACTTGTGACTAAAGTTGAGTAGCATGAGGTTCGGTCTTCGTAAGTAAGGGGCATGAGATTTTGGTTTATAACTTGTCAAGCATATCCTCTTAGTTGTGTCACTTTAACCTTAACCACCTTCAAGATGCTTATGATAGGGGAAATGAGAGCTGAAAGCTATAAGTACCACAATTTTTGGAAGCTCTTTATGAGACTTGAATCCCTACTTCCTTCTATGAAGGCCTTTCTTCCACTATATATATTGAGTCTCCACCTTCCACCTTTATGCACTTACTTTGAGAGCATAGTGGTCATTCTTAGTTCTATGTGCATTGTCCCAAGACTAGTTGATTGATGCATATTTTGATATTGCTTGTTTTAAATTGTTTGTATATAGTCACTTTTATGAACTTTGAAGGTGTCCTATGCATTTATATTTGCTACTCTATGAGGGACAACTGAATGCCACTATGCTATGTTTTCTTTATGTGAAACAAACAAACGTCTTGCAAAGCATTGCTATTCATGAATCTTTTGTTTGTGCCTTTTCATGTTGCATCATAGTTGCTTTGTCTTATTGCTAGAACTTTATCTTTCATGTTATGATTGAAGTACTATGATCCCAGCTTTGAATGTTTTACAAATACTTTGATCAAGTTTATGATGGTGCATGTCACCTAAAAAATTATTCTTTCTTTTTTATCACTTACCTACTCGAGGACGAGCATGAGTTAAGCTTGGGGATGTTGATACATTGCAAATGTATCTATAATTTTTGATGTTCCATGCTTGGTTTTATCTACTTTCTTGAGTTTTGTTCCAACTTTGGAGTACTTTTCATATGATTTCTTGGACTAACCTATTAACAATATGCCACAGTGCCAGTTGCCTGTTTTCTGCTATTTTTGGTTCCAGGAAGTCAAAAAATGAATATTCTCGGAATTGGACGGGACAAAAGCCAAATTTACTATTTTCCTGGAAGACTCACGGAGCCAAAAGGAGAGTCGGAGAGGGGCCATAGGGTGGCCACACTACCCCTAGGCGCGGGTCCACCTAGGCCGTGCCAGGGCATGGTGTGGGCCCCCTGGCTGGCCAACGACCTTGCCTCCTTCGCCTATAAGAGCCTCCCGATACCAAAACCCTAAATAGTCAAGCCTCCAGCCACAAAAAGTTCCGCAGCATCGCCACCAACGAAGGGGAGACTCGGGGGACAGAAAGTCTCTGTTCTGGCACCCTGCCGAGACAGGGAAATGCCCCTGGAGCCATCTCCATCGATCTCCACCGCCATCTCCATCACCATTGTTGATTCCCATGATGAGGAGGGAGTAGTTCTCTCTCGAGGCTAAGGGTTCTACCGGTAGCTATGTGTTCATCTCTCTATCTATGCATAATTTTGTTGTGGTCATGAGCTTGTAATCTATAGATCTATTCTGCTACTCAAGTGCTTTAATGAATCTCCGCTCTCCCCATGTGTGTGAAAGTGGCAGCGTGCTCACCATGGTGGCACTTAGGCTAGAGATTACAAATACTTGTTATGAGTTATATTTGGAGTTGGATGTCTTTATGAAATTGTGGTGTTTGTTGGAACCATCTAGTGCTCAAGGTGACAGTGTGGGGTTTTCTAGATGGGAAAGGCTTACTTTGAGGAGTGCTATTATAGCCCTACCATCGATTAGAGTGTTCAACCGGAGAGTAGTTAAGAGTAGTATCATAAAGAGAAGATATTTATATGAGAGTGTTCACTAGTGAAAGTATGATCCCTAGGCCTTGTTTCTAAGCACTGAAACACCGTTTGCTACTAGATTTGTTACATGTTTGCTTGCTTCCATCTTTATTTCAGTTTGCCTTTAGTCTTTTCCACGCCATCAAGTTATTTTCTATCACCGTTACCACTTATAATTATCCATACCACTTGTATTTCACTATCTCTTCGCCGAACTAGTGCACCTATACACCTGACAAGTGTATTGGGTGTGTTGGGGACACAAGAGACTTCTTGTATCTTGATTGCAGGGTTGTTTGAGAGGGGATACCTTTGACCACTTCCTCCCTGAGTTCGATAAACCACTGTTACCACTTATAATTATCCATACCACTTGTATTTCACTATCTCTTCGCCGAACTAGTGCACCTATACACCTGACGAGTGTATTTGTGTTGGGGACACAAGAGACTTCTTGTATCTTGATTGCAGGGTTGATTGAGAGGGGATACCTTTGACCACTTCCTCCCTGAGTTCGATAAACCTTGGGCGATCCACTTAAGGGAAAACTTGCTGATGTTCTACAAACCTCTGCACTTGGGGGGCCTAACAACTGTCTACACGAATAGAAGTGCATAGACATCAGTCTCTTGGACATGGCATCTTCTCAATTGCCTCAACCTTAGCTCTATCAACTTCTATGCCTATTTCAGAAACTTTATGCCCGAGGACAATCCCTTCATTAACCATGAAGTGGCATTTCTCCCAATTAAGAACAAGATTAGTTTCTTCACATCTCTGCAAAACTTTATCAAGGTTGTGCAGACAATTATCAAAAGAAGTTCCATAGACAGATAAGTCATCCATGAACACTTCTACAATTTCCTCACAAAAACCATGAAAGATAGCAGACATGCACCTTTGAAAAGAAGCAGGAGCATTACATAAACCAAAAGGCATACGTCTATAAGCATAAGTTCCATAAGGACAAGTAAAAGTAGTTTTTTCTTGATCTTGTTGTTTAACAGCAATTTGAGAGAAACCAGAATAACCATCAAGAAAACAAATATGGGTCTTTTTAGACAACCTTTCCAACATTTGATCAACAAAAAGGAAGCGGGTAGTGATCTTTCTTAGTAACTTTATTGACTTTTCTAAAATCGATACACGTCCTATAACCTACTACTATTCTTTGAGGAATAAGCTCATCATTATCATTAGGAGCAATGGTAATACCTCCTTTTTTAGGAACACAATGAACAGGACTAACCCATTCACTATCAACAATAGGGTAAAAAATACCAGCATCAAGAAGTTTCAATACCTCATTCCTTACCACTTCCTTCATCCTAGGATTTAAACGTCGTTGGTGCTCTACTACTGGCTTTGCATCTGGTTCTATGTTGATAGAATGCTGACATATAGTAGGTGAAATTCCTTTTAAATCATCCAGAGTATAGCCCATAGCTCCTTGGTGTTTTCTCAAAACCTCCAATAGCCTTACTTCTTCCTTTCCTGAAAGTTTAGCGCTAATAATAACAGGATATATCTTTTTATCATCAATATAAGCATATTTAAGATCATCAGGGAGAAGTTTTAGATCGAAAAACGGATCCTTTTTAGGTGGCAACGTGGTACCCAAGTCTTCTACAGGCAAGTTATGCTTAAGCATCTTAGGCTGATCACGGAGAATCTTGTCAATCTCATTCCTTTCTTCCATGAAGATTTCACTCTCATGATCTTCCATAAATTGCTGCAAAGCATTGTTACGAGCAAGAGAAATAGAGGCAAGTTGTTCAACTCTAAAATCCTCATTATGGGTTTCCTCTTCACAAGGTTCTTTAGCAAATTTCGAGAAATTAAACTCATAAGATTCCCCAACTAACTTAGTCAAGATTTTCTCCCTTTTGCAATCTATAATAGCTCCACAAGTACTCAATAAAGGTCTACCAAAAATAATAGGATAAGTTTTACTAGCAGCTGAACCGAGTACTAGAAAATCAGCAGGGTACTTAATCTTACCACAAAGAACTTCCACGTCTCGTACGATACCAATTGGAGAGATGATCTCTCTATTAGCAAGGTGAATAACCACATCAATCTCTTCCAATTCGCAGGGACTGATTTCATGCATAATTTCTCTGTAAATCTCATAAGGAATAGCACTGGAACTTGCACCAATATCACATAAACCATAATAGCAATGATCACAAATTCTAACAGAAAGCACAGGAACACTAGCTTTTTTAATTCTATTAGGATGTGAAACAATATTAGAAGCATCCTCACAAAATACTATGTGTCCATCTTCTATGCTTTTAGTGACAAGGTCTTTCACAATTGCCACCACAGGTTCAATGTTTATTTGTTCATCAGGTTTTACAGTTCTCTTTTCACTTTTGGTGATTACATTAGTTATCATAGGACGATCCTTTACCTTTTCTCGGAAGGGAATCTTCTCGATATAAGGTTCAGGTAGGATGGGATCAATAATACAATACTCAGCAATCCCAATAGGAACACAGACAACGATAACTTTGTAAGGTGCATGGTATTTATTCCATCCCCTTTTTGGAATTTCAATATAAGAAGCAAAAGCTCTAAGGCAATTTGTAATAACTTGCAAATCAAGACCATAAGCATTACTAATATTTTGAAAGTCATCGGTTCCCATAAAAGATTCAATACATTCATAATCATAATTTATACCTGACTTTCTACCTTTGTCATTCTCCCAAGATCCAGCATTGTCTTGAATACGGTCTAGAAGATCCCATTTAGCTTCTTGTTCCATACGAGTGAATGATCTAGCACAAGAAGCATCCAATAAATCCTTGTCATGTAGAGGGAGCCTTGCATAAAAGTTATTGATAATAATATTGTTGGGGAGATCGTGAATGGGACATTTGAGCATTAGTAACTTCAATCTCCCCCAAGCTTGAGATGTACTCTCTCCATCAAGAGGCCAAAAGTTGTATATTTGATTCCGATCTTTATGAATCTCACTAGGAGGATAAAACTTCGAATAAAATAGAGGCACTATTTCCTCCCATTCCAGAGCTTGACCATTCTTCAGCAGCTAATACCATTCCTCAGCTCTTCATTTCAGTGATAATGAGAATAACTTCTTCTTAACTTGATCTGTAGTAATACATGCACACTTGAAAAACCCGCATAATTCGTGTATAAAGAGTAAATGATCACCGGGATGGACAGTTCCATCCCCAACATAGTAGTTATCCATAACACGATCAATAATTCTTGTAGGTATTTTAAAAACATCATTCTTAGTCGGTGGTGGATTATCTATTACCTTAGCAGTGGTAGTAGCATTACCAAATAAGAAACTCAGCGAATTATCCATAACGAAAATAAAGCAACTAACAGAACTAAACAATACTCACAGTAGAAGTTTCCTTTACCAGTTCCACACTCCAATAGCGCTTCACTCCCTGCAACGGTGCCAAAAAATAGTCTTGATGACCCACAAGTATAGGGGGTGTATCGCAGTATTTTCGATAAGTAAGAGTGTCGAACCCAACGAGGAGCAGAAGGTGCTGGCTAGTGGTATGGATCAGGAATTCTCTGCAAATACTTAGCAAACGGATTTTTAGGGGGTTTTGATAAAGCAAGTAAACAAAGTACGAGTAAAGTGTCCCAATCCTTTGTGTAGCAAAGGACAAGCCGGTTGTATTACTTAAGATGACCAAACGTTCTCGAGGACACATGGGAAGACTGTCAAGTGCTTTCGCTTCATATTGTTGATTAATCTTCTTTAGCTTGCTAAGTGTTGTGTGGGTGAACCTGTGCTAATATACCGACCTTCCTACGACTAATACATACTTGTGATTATACCCCTTGCAAACATCCGTAAGTACAAGAAAGTAATTAAGGTAGAAACCTAACCACATCTTTAAACAATAAGACCCTTACGTCCCTTGTGCAATGGTTTCCTAACGGGGGTTCATGTTTCTGTCACTCTGGCAACCCCTACGATTAGTAGCCAAATACACAATGCATTCCCCTAGGCCCATATAGGTGAAGTGTCATGTAGTCGACGTTCACATGACACCACTAGAAGAAGTACACCACAACTTAAATATCAAACTATTAAATCTTTCTCAACACAACTCCACTACTAACAACATGACTTCCCCCATGTCCTCAGGAACAAAACGAACTACTCACAAGACATCATATGGATCATAATCAGAGATGGAATAATGATGTATAACAATCTGAACATAAATAATAATTCAATGGTTCACTCAATAGCATCAACTACAAAGAGGAATCAACACCAGGAAAGTTTCCCCTATGAACTAATGCAAGATTCAACCCAATTGTTATAGCAATATGGAGATGGTGATGAGGGTGCTGATGGTGATGATGGTGGTGATGATGATGATCCCGATGAAGTCCAGCTTGATGGTGGTGTTGATGGCGACGATCTTCCCTCTCTGGGAAGAAATTCCCTCGGCAAAAATCTGTTTGCTGGAGAGATCTTTCTCTCTCGGTGTTTTCCACCCCGCAGAGGCGGCGGAATCTTTCTGTGGTCGCTCCCCGAGTCTTAGGGTTCCGTGGAGATAATATACGCCAGAGGGAAGAGCTGGAGGTGGGCCAGGGTGGCCACACCACCTAGTGGCGTGGCCCAGGGTAGCCCGCGCTAGGGGGTGGTGTGGGCCCCCTGTGGCCCATCTCCACTCCTTGTGGCAGTCTTCGTCTTCTGGAAAAATAGGTTTTTCCATATATTTTCCTGGATTTTTTTATCTTCGCGAATTTTGCCTCCAAACAGCACCTTTTCCATCAGAATCCTGACTGTAGTGGTCCATGCTCCAAAAGTCATCAACCATGGAAAAACAGGTGAAATAACGTAAGTATCATCTCTTAATATGAAATATATCAATGAATAACAGTAAATTATGAATAGTGATGCAAAATGGACGTATCAACTCCCCCCAAGCTTAGAATTCGCTTGTCCCCAAGCGAAACTAAGCTCAATAAACATGGCCTCAGGTTTATGGAGTGAAGAGTCGATAAAAAGAATACGGATAAGAAGCATCACATTCATCAGTACATAGATCATAATAGAAGACAACTCACTATTATATAACTTAATTTGCAATAAGTAAAGGAAACACAATAAAGATACATAAAGTGAATCATAATTGGTAATGGCAAACTTAGCTCTTGGTCGAAGAATAGTTGACAATTTGCTAGAGTTCACAAATAACTGATTTTCAATGATAGCTTTTAAAGTAGTAGACACCAAGATAAGAGCAAAGTGCAAAACAAGGAACCTAAGAAACATGATTGAATAAATCATCATATGAATGAATGAAACACAACAACTCAAAATACTTGATGAGATAGAAGGGAATAGGTTTACGGACTCAACTAAAAAGTTAAAGAAAAGCCCTTCGCAGAGGGAAGCAGGGATTTCAAGTCTCATAAAGAGCTCCCAAAAATTATGATACTTATTAGCTTTCAGCTCTCATTGCCCCTATCATAGGCATCTTTAGGTGATTAAGGTTAAAGTGATCAAATATGAGGATATGCTTGACAAGTTGTAAGTTGAAAATCTCATGTCCCTTGAATACAAGGGCCGCTCCTCATGCTACTCAAGTTTAGTCACCGGTAAGTTCTTGTCATAGTAAGCACATGTGTATCATGGAGAACCGCCAATGGGGTACCCCTTGCCCGATGATACGGAAGAAGAATCCCCATATCAAAATGAAAAGGCAAGCAGACAACGAGCATCTCAGCAATCTTCTTATTTACCATGGGAATATGGTGCTTTTTTCTCTTTCCTCTTTTCTCATCTTTTTTTCTTTCTTTTTTCTCTTTTTCTCAATCTCAAATCTCTTTTTTTATAAGAAGAATGCTTCATAGATGCTCATTATGGTTATGCTGCAGGTTTCCACCATGACAGCATGGATTAGACCGGCGGCCCAGGCGTTTCTCTAACACACATGCATAACTCCATGGACTTACAAGCTCCCCTTTCATTTCACACCGACGACATCCATAGAAAAAAGAACATGATATCAACTAGGTACAAAGTACCAGTGCAATGTTGAAAGCGTTCCCCATGACAACATGGTTCTGCTAATTCACAACTTACAAAGCGCAAGCATATACGCAACATAGATGGGCACAATGGTTCAGGTTTATTAAATGCAAGAAAGTAAGGTGTGCCATCAAGTTCGTGAGAGCTTTAATCACTAATTTTCACATAACAAGTTTGATTTGGAAGGTAGATAAAAACATGAATTTATTTGGAATAGCAATAGTGCTAATAGGTAGGTATGGTGGACACAAATGGCATAGGTTTGGTTTAAGGAGTGGATGCACGAGAAGAATTCCCTCTCAGTACAGGTTTTTGGCTAGCAAGGCTGGGTAGCAAGTATAAGATTTGAAGGAAACAAACAAACATACAAGTGACAAAAACAAACATGCAATCTTCCTTGGAAGCACAAAAGATCTTAACTAGAGAATACTAAACTTATGAGCAAATCAAGAAAGAAAGATGATGAAATTATATTTCTTTAAGAGTACTTTTATCTTTTCATTCAACTTTCAAAAATAGTGTTGCTACTGACCAAGCCAGGTTTGCCAAAACCAACTAAATTAACTCAATGATCCCAAAGTGATACCAATACTAACGACAAGATCAACCATATAATGATGAATTGAAAACTACTATAAGATATGCAAAAGAGTAAATGATAGAACTTCTCATTAATATTCCATAACAGCAACTCACACCAAGGGATACATATCTAACGAGAGAGGGGACACTTCCATAATGCAAATCATCCTACATGATAACTCCTCTATTCATGATATGACTCTACTAAAAAGGTAAAAAGATAGAAGATAGTGATGTGATACCGCGGCACTCCCCCAAGCTTGGAACAAACCAAGGGGATGCCAAACCTGATGATGAATTACTCCTCCAGTGGTGGTGGTATCCTCTCGTCATCGTCCGACTTCCAAGGTAAGGGCTCCCCATCAACAAAGGACATCGTGGTCTCCAGCATCTTGAAACTTGCATCAGCACTTATGCGTTTAAACCTAACCTCGTACTCACAGTTTTGATTTTGAACGTCGTAGAGCTGTGCTTGCAGTTGGTTGGTTGTTTGGGGGAGTGAGAGGACTTCATCCTTGAGCTCAACAGTCTCCTTTTGGTGCTCGGCGATGAGTTCGGAACAAATCTTATGGATGATATCCACTTTGCGCTCCGCCATCTTCTTGTACCTAAAGACTTCTTGCTCGAGTGCTTCCATCCTGTCTTCCAGACTTCCTTCACCTTTAGAGCCTTGAACCTCCTTTATCCGTACCTCTGCATCTTCAAGCAACAACTCCTTGGTATGAATCTTCAACTCCCTCATGTAGGGGTTGATGATATCCGCAGAGGAGTCTTCCTTGTCTGACCCAGAGGAAGACATTGTGGCTCTAACTCTAGGACTTTACTTGTCAGAAATAGATCGAAACGAAAACATGACGAGAACACAATATATGAACCTCGGAGGATCCGGGGGATTATATATTACAAAGTTTCATGACAAAAGGAAGGTACTGGGAGAAAAAGGGTCAGAGACGGAGTCCGAGGTGGCCACACCACCTGGTGGCGCGGCCAAGGGTGGGCCCGCGCCACAGGGTGGTGTGAGCCACCCTAGCTCCGTTTCCATCCCTCTTTCGCTTTGTAACTTTCCTTGTTGGATAAAAACTACAAAAATATAATTGGACTGATCTTTCACGGAACTTTTCTTACCAGAACTATTACCTATTTGAAAACAGACTCTGCAGGTCTCTGAACTTGGTCTTTGATAAATTTTTCTAGAGTTATAACTTGAAAAGCATCGACATCTTCATTGTAAGAATCTCTAGCAATATAGTGCTTGAGTCGTTGCCCATTCACCACTTGTGTAGTGTTGTCTTTTAAATAGGAAATTTTTATCGCTCCTGAACGGTACACTTCTTCAATAATGAAAGGTCCTTCCCATTTTGACAGTAGTTTTCCTGCAAAAAATCTAAGACGAGACCTATACAATAGAACTTTCTCACCAACATGTAATTCTCTCTTAAGTATTCGCTTGTCATGCCATCTTTTAACTTTTTCCTTAAAGAGCCTAGCATTCTCATATGCTTCACTCCTCCATTCATCTAAAGAACTTAAGTCAAATAATCTTTTTTCACCAGCAAGCTTACAATCTCTATTGAGTTCTTTAACTGCCTAATAAGCTTTGTGTTCTAATTCTAAAGGTAGGTGATAAGCTTTCCCATAAACCATTTTATAAGGAGACATCCCCATAGGATTTTTATAGGCAGTCCTATAAACCCATAAAGCATCATTCAACTTTTTAGCCCAGTTTTTTCTAGATCTATTAACGGTTTTTTGCAAGATGGATTTAATTTATCTATTTGATAACTCTACTTGCCCACTAGTTTGGGGGTGATAAGCTGAAGCGATTCTATGATTAACATCATATTTAGCAAGGGTCTTTCTAAAACCACCATGAATGAAATGAGAACCTCCATCGGTCATGAGATACCTAGGCACTCCAAACCTAGGAAAGATAACATCCTTAAGCATTTTTAGAGAGGTCTCCCCATCAGCACTCTTCGTAGGTATGGCTTCCACCCACTTAGTAACATAATCAACAGCAACAAGAATATGAGTATAACCTTTTGAGGGAGGAAAATGACCCATAAAGTCAAATCCCAAACAATCAAAGGGTTCAATAACTAGAGAGTAGTTCATAGGCATTTCATTGCGTCTAGAAATATTACCAACACGCTGACACTCATCACAAGATAAAACAAATTTTCTTGCATCTTTAAAAAGGGTAGGCTAGTAGAAACCTGATTGTAGCACCTATTGCGCAGTTCTATCTCCTGCATGATGTCCTCCATAGGCACTACCATGACATTTCCGCAATATCTCCTTTTGTTCATATTCTAGAACACATCTTCGTATAATACCATCCACTCCTTTATATAAATGTGGGTCATCCCAAAAATAATGCCTCAAATCGTAAAAGAACTTCCTTCTTTGCTGAGCTGTGAAAGTTGGAGGCAAATACTTGGAGACAATAAATTTAGCATAGTCAGCATACCAAGGGCTCCCTCGTGAGCTTACCCCTATTGCTGCCAACTGTTCATTCGGGAAACTATCATTAACATGCATATGATCAAAAGAGATATTTTCCAACCGAGATAAATTATCAGCAACAGGATTTTCAGCACCTTTCATATCTAAAATATGTAGATCGAACTCTTGTAAAAGCACCATCTAATAAGCCTAGGCTTAGCATCCTTCTTCGTCATAAGATACTTAATAGCAGCATGATCAGTATGAATAGTGACTTTTGAGTCTACAATATAAGGTCTAAACTTATCACAAGCAAAAACGACAACCAGGAATTCTTTTTCAGTAGTAGCATAATTCCTTTGAGCAGCGTCAAGAGTTTTACTAGCATAATGAATAACGTTTAACTTTTTATGTATTCGTTGCCCAAGGACAGCACCTACAGCAAAATCGCTAGCATCACACATTATTTCAAAGGGTAAACTCCAATCAGGTGGTTGAATGATAGGGGTTGTAGTTAAGGCCTTCTTAAGAGTTTCAAAAGCTTCCTTACAATCATCATCAAAAACAAAGGGTACATCTTTTTGAAGAAGATTAGTGAGGGGTTTTGATATCTTAGAGAAATCTTAATAAACCTTCTATAGAAACCAGCATGACCAAGGATACCACAAATACCTTTGATGTCTCTTGGGCAGGGCATTTTCTCAATTGCCTCAACTTTAGCTCTATCCACTTCTATGCCTCTTTCGGAAACCTTATACCGAAGGACAATTCCTTCATTAACCATGAAGTGGCATTTCTCCCAATTAAGAACAAGATTAGTTTCTTCACACCTCTGCAAAACTTTATCAAGGTTGTGCAGACAATTATCAAAAGAAGTTCCATAGACGGAGAAGTCATCCATGAACACTTCCACAATTTCCTCACAAAAACCATGAAACATAGCAGGCATGCATCTTTGAAAAGTAGCAGGAGCATTACATAAACCAAAAGGCATACGTCTATAAGCATAGGTTCCGTAAGGGCATGTAAAAGTAGTTTTTTCTTGATCTTATTGTTTAATAGCTATTTGAGAGAAACCGGAATATCCATCAAGAAAACAAAAATGGGTCTTTTTAGACAACCTTTCTAAAATTCGATCGATAAAAGGAAGTGTGTAATGATATTTCTTAGTAACCTTGTTAACTTTCCTGAAATCAATGCACATTCTATAGCCTACTACTATTCTTTGGGGAATAAGCTCATCATTATCATTAGGAACAACGGTAATTCCTCCTTTTTTAGGAACACAATGAACAGGACTAACCCATTCACTATCAGCATAAGGGTAAATAATACCAGCATCAAGGAGTTTCAATACCTCATTTCTTACCACTTCCTTCATCTTAGGATTTAGACGCTGTTGGTGCTCTACTACTGGCTTTGCATCTGGTTCTATATTGATAGCATGCTGACATATAGTAGGAGAAATCCCTTTTAAATCATCCATAGTATAGCCCATAGCCCCTCGGTGTTTCTTCAAAACCTCCAATAATCGTTCCTCTTCCATCCCTGAAAGTTTAGAGCTAATAATAACAGGATATATATTTTTATCATTAATGTAAGCATATATAAGATCGTCAGGGAGAGGTTTTAGATCGAAGACCGGATCCTTTTTAGGTGGCAATGTGGTACCCAAGTCTTCTACACGCAAGTTATGCTTAAGCATCTTAGGTTGACGACAGAGGATCTCGTCAATCTCATTCCTTTCTTCCATGAAGATCTCACTTTCGTGGTCTTCCATAAATTGCTGCAAAGCATTGTTAGGAGCAAGAGAAATAGACACAAGTTGTTCAACTCGAAAATCCTCATTATGGGTTTCATTTTCACAAGGTTCTTTAGTAAATTTTGAAAAATTAAACTCATAAGATTCCCCATTAAACTTAGTCAATATTTTCTCCCTCTTGCAATCTATAATAGCTCCACAAGTACTCAAGAAAGGTCTACAAAAAATGATGGGATAAGTTTTACTAGCAGCTAAACCAAGTACTAGAAAATCAGCAGGATATTTAATCTTACCACAAAGAACTTCTACATCCCGCACAATACCAATTGGAGAAATGGTCTCTCTATTAGCAAGGTGAATAACCACGTCAATCTCTTCCAACTCGCAGGGACTGATTTCATGCATAATTTCTTTATGAAGCTCATAAGGAATAGCACTTGAACTTGCCCCAATATCACACAAACCATAATAGCAATGATCACCAATTCTAACAGAAAGCACAATGACGCTAGCCTTTTTAGTTCTATTGGGATGTGAGACAATATTAGAAGCGTCCTCACAAAAGACTATGTGTCCATCTTCTACACTTTTAGTGACAAGATCTTTAACAATTGCTACAATAGGTTCAATGTTTATTTGTTCATCGGGTTTTACAGTTCTCTTTTCACTTTTAGTGATTACACTAGTTATCATAGGATGATCCTTTACCTTATCTGGGAAGGGTATCTTCTCGACATAAGGTTCAGGTAAGATGTGATCAATAGTGCAATACTCAGTACTCCCAACAGGAACACAGTCAACAATATCTTTATAAGGTGCACGGTACTTGCTCCATCCCTTTTTTGGGATTTCAATATAAGAAGCAAAAGCCTTAAAACAATTTGTAATAACTTGTAAATCAAGACCATAAGCATTACTCATATTTTGAAAGTCATCAGTTCCCATAAAAGATTCAATGCATTCATAATCATAATTTATACCTGACTTTCTACCTTTGTCATTATCCCAAGCTTCAGCATTGTCTTGAATACGGTCCAGAAGATCCCATTTAGCTTCTTATTCCATGCGAGTGAATGATCCAGCACAAGAAGCATCCAATAAATCCTTATCATGAAGAGAAAGCCTTGCATAAAAGTTATTGACAATAATATTGTTGGGGAGCTCATGAATGGGACATTTGAGCATTAGTAACTTCAATCCCCCCAAGCTTGAGTTGTACTCTCTCCATCAAGAGGCCAAAAGTTGTATATTTGATTCCGATCTTTATGAATCTCACTAGGAGGATAAAACTTTGAATAAAAGAGAGGCACTATTTCCTCCCATTCTAGAGCTTGACCATTCTTCCGCAGCTTATACCATTCCTCATCTCTTCCTTTTAGTGATAATGAGAATAATTACTTCTTAACTTGATTTGTAGTAATACTTGCACACTTGAAAAACCAGCATAATTCATGTATAAAGAGTAAATGATCACCGGGATGGACAGTTCCATCCCCAACATAGTAGTTATCCATAACACGATCAATAATTCTTGTAGGTATTTTAAAAGTATCATTCTCAGCAGGTGGTGGTTCATCTACTACCTTAGCAGTGGTAGTAGCATTACGAAATAAGAAACTCAACTAATTATCCATAACGAAAATAAAGCAACTAACAGAAATAAACAATACTCACAGTAGAGGTTTCCTTTACCAGATCCACTCTCCAATAGTGCTTCACTCCCCCGCAACGGTGCCAGAAAATAGTCTTGATGACCCACAAGTATAGGGGGTTTATCGTAGTATTTTCGATAAGTAAGAGTGTCAAACCCAACGAGGAGCAGGAGGTGCTGGCTAGTGGTATGGATCAGGAATTCTCTGCAAATACTTAGCAAACGGATTTTTAGGGGTTTTTGATAATGCAAGTAAATAAAGTACGAGTAAATAAAAGACAGTAAGAATAAATGCAGCAAGTGGCCCAATCCTTTATTCAGCAAAGGACAAGCCGGTTGTATTACTTAAGATGACCAAATGTTCTCAAGGACACACGGGAGTTCTGCTAAGTGCTTTTGCTTCATATAGTTGATTAATCTTCTTTAAATCGCTAAGTGTTGTGTGGGTGAACCTGTGCTAATGTACCGACCTTCCTAGGACTAATACATACTTGTGATTATACCCCTTGCAAACATCTGTAAGTGCAAGAAAGTAATTAAGGTAGAAACCTAACCACATCTTTAAACTCTAAGACCATGACGTCCCTTGTGCAATGGTTTCCTAACGGGGGTTCGGGTTTCTATCACTCCGACAACCCCTACGATTAGTAACCAAATACACAATGTATTCCCCTAGGCCCATATAGGTGAAGTGTCATGTAGTCGATGTTCACATGACACCACTAGAAGAAGTACACCACAACTTAAATATCAAACTATTGAGTCTTTCTCAACACAATTCCACTACTAACAACATGACTTCTCCCATGTCCTCAAGAACAAAACGAACTACTCACAAGACATCATATGGATCATGATCAGAGATGGAATAATGATGTATAACAATCTAAACATAAACAATAATTCAATGGTTCCACTCAATAGCATCAACTACAAAGAGTAATCAACACCGGGAAAGTGTCCCCTAAGAACTATGCAAGATTCAACCCAATTGTTACAGCAATATGGAGATGGTGATGATGGTGATGATGATGGTGATGGTGGTGATGATGATGATCCCGATGAAGTCCAACTTGATGGTGGTGTTGATGGCGACGATCTCCCCTCTCCGGGAAGGAATTCCCACGGCAGAAATCTGTCTGCCGGAGAGATATTTCTCTCTTAGTGTTTTCCGCCCCGCAGAGGTGGTGGAATCTTTCTGTGGTCGCTCCCCAGGTATTAGGGTTCCGTGGAGATAATATACGCCAGAGGGGAGAGCTGGAGGTGGGCCAGGGCGGCCACACCACCTGGTGGCGCGACCCAAGGTGGCCCATGCTAGGAGTGGTGTGGGCCCCATGTGGCCCATCTCCACTCCTCCTTCTAGCAGTCTTCGTCCTCTGAAAAAATAGGATTTTTCATATATTTTTTTGGATTTTCTGATCTTCGCGAATTTTGCCTCCAAACAGCACCTTTTCCATCAGAATCCTGATTGCAGCGGTCCATGCTCCAAAAGTCATCAACCATGCAAAAACAGGTGAAATAACGTAAGTATCATCTCTTAATATGAAATATATCAATGAATAACAGTAAATTATGATATAGAATAGTGATGCAAAATGGACGTATCAACCTGTTGTGTTTCTATTGTATCATTCTGAGTGATGTAATACTAGTGAATGGTGTTTCATTGGTGTTATATCAACGACTATAGTGTACTACATCATGCAGTGGTATGCTGGGTCACCGCATCAGACTACTGGTTCGGTGTTTTGAACATTTAGTTTGGTGGCCCATAGACGTTTTGGCGCCACGTCTGGCGGTGCCGGATTGAGTGTCGATTTTGCAAAAAACCTCAAATAGACACTTTCTCCTTTTGACTAAAAGATGTTCTCTTGTGGGTGTGATGGCTATAAGGTAATAGGATGTTTATACGACATAAGAACATCCCTAACAAGCTCATCAATACCGCCCCCTCTTAATAGTCTGGTGTTTCCTATAAGACTCAAATGAAAAGAGAGAGAAACATAACGAAACCACCGACTCTTTACTTGAGTAGCGAATGGGAGCCTCACACCACGTCTTACCATCACTCGCGCACTAAAACCTGTGCACACAATAGTAGATAATCATTAGTCCACGCTCTAGCATCGGTGTAATCAATTAACCAAAATAATGCATAAGGGCATATTGCCCTTTCACCTTGTGAATAGTCATCGGGCATGTAACTACCGCAACACTTGGCGTCCTCTCAGCTTGTTGGTAGCCTCTATCGTGTCGTCGTCGCATCGCCTCGTTGTTGAGCATTTTCGAGCACATGCTCCTCGTCGAGCCCAGGTTGAGGTCTCCCTCCTATCCAAAGTTTCTTGTCGTAGGACTTGGGCGTTGGTTGTTTCTACTCCTGCTGGCTCTTCGGTCTCATTGTACATTGGATATGTCATTGAAATCCTCTTTAATTGGAGGTGCAAACTAAGTTATTACGCTCCGAGCTTCTTAACGTGGCTTCCCTTCGGCTTGAGGAGGCATTCGACCTCTTCATAAGGATGTTTACTCCTTGCACGACTGTTGCTGGTGATTGGGGCTTTCCAGAGTGGGATGAAGTTGTGTTGGGTAGACTCTCTAGGACACGTGTCAATCCTTCGTCTGTGCCTGATGTTGGCAAAGTGGACCTGAGCAGGCCTTTATGGATGTTTCTCTCCTCGTGCTAGGGCGAGCTCGGCAATCACGGCTCCGGTCATGCAGATCATGCCTGATCTTATGGAGTTGTGTGGTGGTATGGTTCTGCCTCCTTCTATCGAGGAAGTGAAGCTTAACTCACACGAGTGCTCGGTTGTGGCTTCTCCACCGAGACGGGTGCTTGTCTTTGAGGAGAGTGGTGATATCGATGCTGCATTATCTCGTCTAAGTCAGCAGACATGTGGTTCCTATAGGTGATGGGGTTGCTAAGTCAATAGCATTGACACTGGTGCCCAGATTTGTCATCGCTGGTTGCAGCCTACCCTAAAAGTAAGAAGAGAGGTGTTATAGATAAGGCATTTGCAGTCGCTTGATGGTGGCATGGCTTGTCTTGTCAGCCAGGTGTAGATGTATCGTGTTTGCAGTGTTCGTTTCTTGTCGCTTTGTGGTCTCTTGTGTTGGCTAGTGTGGGTGGGGCCTTGCTATTCATGTCTTTATTATGTTTGGTTGTTGATGCGTGTGGGTATACTGTTTGGGTGGGCTTGGTCCTGTAGATTGTAGGTTTGCGTCCAATGTTTTCCTAAAAATTAGGCAATCGTGCTTAATTAATGGATGTGACAAAACTTTTGCCTCTGTTTAAACAAATGGTTATGATTTTTTCTAAGAAAGTAATAAATTCAAAGTTTGACCAAGTATGTAGGAAAAAATATAAACATCTACGATACCAAATACACGCAATATAAAAATATATTTCATGAAGTTTCTAATAATACTATTTTAATAGTATAAATGTTAACATTTTTTATATAGTTAGACAAATATTAAAAAGTTTGATTTTGATAAAAAATTATATACGTCCTAATTTGAGATAGACGGGATAATTTGAAATTTATTATACTCCAAAGAATGATTGGCATCTTTACCATAGCCGTCACGTGAGCTTCTAGCCCGGGGCCTTTGACACTTGGACTAGCTGACCCGAAACATTTTGACACTTGGCCTCACCACCGCGACGTGTCATCGCCGTAGATGCGAGCAGGGTTGCCAGGAGTAAATCTAGGGTGGATGGAACGGAAGCAATAGGATATCTCCAGAAATGGCACATGGGACCCGCTCGTGGACTCCCCTACCCCACAGGACAGAGACTACCGTCCCGATGCCGGGCCCAGGACAAGCCGACACTGGGCAACCACATCCGCTGCGTGCACAAGCGGCTCGCATCGGAGGCTCTCCGCCTGAAGATCCAACGGCCGACAGTGCGCGCGGCCCCCAAGTTCAGACGAACACTCTCGTGTCATCTCGCCGCTTCCGTTTCCTGCCGCTTCCACTACCTTCTAGATTTCCGGCGAACTCTCCGCTCCCACCTTCATATGCCCGCCGCTCTCCGGCCTCAGTCCATCGTGAACGCGAACACTAGCAGAGTCGAAGCAATCCCACAAACACTTTCGTGTTCTCAATCATCCAGCAAACACTTTGGTGATCGATCTGAGTAGCAGAGCAGCCATGAATCCGGACAACTTCACGCACAAGACCAACGAGGCGCTGGTGGCGGCGCACGAGGCGGCGTCGGAGGCCGGCCACGCGCAGATCACGCCACTGCACCTGGCGGCGGCGCTGGCGGGAGACAAGGCTGGGATCCTGCGGCAGGCGGTCGCGCAGGCCTCCGGCGGGAACGCGTCCGCGGGGGACTCCTTCGAGCGCGTGCTGAGCGGCGCGCTCAAGAAGCTACCGTCGCAGTCGCCGCCGCCGGACTCCGTGCCGGCGTCCACGGCGCTCATCAAGGCCATCCGCCGCGCGCAGTCCGCGCAGAAGAAGCGCGGGGACTCCCACCTCGCCGTCGACCAGCTCCTGCTCGGCCTCCTCGAGGACGCGCAGATCGCCGACTGCCTCAAGGAGGCCGGCGTGTCCGCGTCGCGGGTGCGCGCCGAGCTCGAGAAGCTTCGCGGCGCCGGCGACGGGCGCAAGGTGGAGTCTGCCTCCGGGGACTCCAGCTTCCAGGCGCTCAAGACGTACGGCCGCGACCTCGTCGAGCAGGCAGGGAAGCTCGACCCCGTCATCGGCCGTGACGAGGAGATCCGGCGCGTCGTGCGCATACTCTCGCGCCGCACGAAGAACAACCCCGTGCTCATCGGCGAGCCGGGCGTGGGGAAGACAGCCGTCGTGGAGGGCCTCGCGCAGCGCGTCGTGCGCGGGGACGTGCCCAGCAACCTGCTCGACGTCCGCCTCGTGGCGCTCGACATGGGCGCGCTCGTCGCGGGCGCCAAGTACCGCGGCGAGTTCGAGGAGCGGCTCAAGGCGGTGCTCAAGGAGGTGGAGGAGGCCGCGGGGAAGGTGATCCTCTTCATCGACGAGATACACCTCGTCCTCGGCGCCGGGAGGACGGAGGGGTCCATGGACGCGGCGAACCTGTTCAAGCCGATGCTGGCGCGCGGGCAGCTCCGGTGCATCGGCGCCACCACGCTGGAGGAGTACCGCAAGTACGTGGAGAAGGACGCCGCGTTCGAGAGGCGGTTCCAGCAGGTGTACGTCGCGGAGCCGAGCGTGGCCGACACCATCAGCATCCTGCGAGGGCTCAAGGAGAAGTACGAGGGGCACCACGGCGTGCGCATCCAGGACCGCGCCATCGTGGTCGCCGCGCAGCTCTCTTCGAGGTACATCATGGGGCGGCACCTGCCCGACAAGGCCATCGACCTTGTGGACGAGGCGTGCGCGAACGTTAGGGTGCAGCTGGACAGCCAGCCGGAGGAGATCGACAACCTGGAGAGGAAGAGGATTCAGCTGGAGGTGGAGCTGCACGCGCTGGAGAAGGAGAAGGACAAGGCCAGCAAGGCCCGGCTGGTCGAGGTGAGGACGGAGCTGGACGACCTGAGGGACAAGCTGCAGCCGCTGACGATGAAGTACAGGAAGGAGAAGGAGCGGATCGACGAGATCCGGAAGCTGAAGCAGCGGCGCGAGGAGCTGCAGTTCACGCTGCAGGAGGCAGAGCGGCGCATGGACCTGGCCCGCGTCGCCGACCTCAAGTACGGCGCGCTCCAGGAGATCGACGCCGCCATCGCCAAGCTGGAGGGCGAGACAGGGGAGAACCTGATGCTCACCGAGACCGTCGGCCCCGAGCAGATCGCCGAGGTGGTGAGCCGGTGGACAGGCATTCCGGTGACCCGGCTCGGGCAGAACGACAAGGAGAGGCTGGTCGGCATGGCTGACAGGCTGCACAAGAGGGTGGTCGGGCAGACGGAGGCCGTGAACGCCGTGGCCGAGGCGGTGCTCAGGTCGCGTGCAGGGCTTGGCCGGCCGCAGCAGCCCACCGGCTCCTTCCTGTTCCTGGGTCCGACCGGCGTGGGCAAGACAGAGCTCGCCAAGGCCCTGGCAGAGCAGCTTTTCGACGACGAGAACCTGATGGTGCGCATCGACATGTCGGAGTACATGGAGCAGCACTCCGTCGCTCGGCTCATCGGAGCACCACCTGGGTAAGTACACTCTCACCGAGCCACTGATGTTCAGATGCTCTGCACTTTTACCTGTATAAACAAAGACTGAATTTGGGTGCTGACATTTGTGTGACTAATTTCTTTCTCTGAATTATTATTGCAGCTACGTTGGGCACGAGGAGGGTGGGCAACTGACGGAGCAGGTGAGGAGGAGACCATACAGCGTGATCCTGTTCGACGAGGTGGAGAAGGCGCACGTGGCGGTGTTCAACACCCTCCTCCAGGTGCTCGACGACGGCCGGCTGACCGACGGGCAAGGCAGGACGGTGGACTTCAGGAACACCGTGATCATCATGACCTCCAACCTCGGCGCAGAGCACCTCCTCGCCGGGATGCTGGGCAAGAACTCCATGAAGGTCGCGCGCGACCTTGTCATGCAGGAGGTATGAATCAATTATATTTCCTTTCCACATCCACCATTGCAGAAAGTCATTCTTGAAGCTTCGTCGATCTGCAACGTGGTGCTGAATCTCGTGCGATTCGTGTGTGTGTTTGCAGGTGAGGAAGCACTTCAGGCCCGAGCTGCTGAACCGGCTCGACGAGATCGTCATCTTCGATCCCCTGTCCCACGACCAGCTGAGGAAGGTCGCGCGGCTGCAGATGAAGGACGTGGCCGTCCGCCTCGCCGAGCGGGGCGTCGCGCTGGCCGTCACCGACGCCGCGCTGGACGTCATCCTGTCTCTGGCCTACGACCCGGTACGTGACAGCATCCATCGATCTTCCATTACAGTCACAAATAAGTTTCAGAATATTCGATGCAGTGCTAACTCTGAATCTCTGTTTCAACGAGCACAGGTGTATGGCGCGAGGCCGATCAGGCGGTGGATCGAGAAGAGGGTGGTGACGCAGCTGTCCAAGATGCTGATCCAGGAGGAGATCGACGAGAACAGCACGGTGTACATCGACGCGGCCGCGCCGCCCAAGAAGGACGAGCTGGCCTACCGGGTGGACCGGAGCGGCGGGCTGGTGAACGCCGAGACGGGGCTGAGGTCGGACATCCTCATCCAGGTGCCCAACGGCGCCGTCGGCGGCGGCGAGGCGGCCAAGGCCGTGAAGAAGATGCGGATCATGGAGGAGGCAGACGAGGACGGCATGGACGAAGATGTGTGAAGTGGAGGTCTGGGCAGCGAGTGCTGCAGCAGTGTCGTGTCTGTCGGATAAGAAACGTGTAGTAGTGTAGATGAGTCGTGGTGGGACGAGAGGGCTCTCTTGGTTGGTTTCGTTGATGTTGTTTCGTGTTGCTTGCGTTGTACTGTGTGGAATTTGGTTCCTGTAATCATGTAAGCTCGAATCTGGCTCTGGAACCCATCAATTTCATTTCGTTTTCTGTTCAATTTTGCATAGCGTGTCACTGAAAATGGTATTGACTGACGACCGACGATCATCACACATGAGTTTCGTCAGTCATCGACATCTAAATTCAGCGGAGTTCTTGAATCATTCGAGTCAAGTCCGTCGATCTTGAACACGAATCTACTGTGAACTTGGAGCTTTTCTAACCATGGGAAAGGGATTAGCTCTGCCTAGGAGTTCCAATAATTCTGGCTTGGGGCGACCCGGGGCGAAAACCCTAGCCCCTCGCCGTGCCCTCCCCTTCCTCTCCCTCCCCCTCCGCCGCCGCCGGCACAAGCCGCCGGGCAAAGCACGTGCGGTGCCCGTGGCGGCGGGCTGACCTTTACCCGGCTGCGGGTCAGGCCGCGCGGGGCGGTGCTGGCGGCGGCACGATGCGCTGATGAAGATCCGGCGGTGGTGGAGCGACACGGCGGTGGCGGGGCCTGTCGGCGTTGGCGCTGGTGTGGCTCGGCCGAGTGAGACTGCAGTGGCGGTACATGGTGGAAGGTGGGGTGGCGCTGCTGCTCGAGCCCGATCTGGACCCTCCTAGGCTTGGATGCACGGCAGGGCTCCGGCGCCGGGATCCTTCCCTGGCCGCGCTGAAGCTGGACGGCGAGCGACGGTGATGGCAGCGGGAGGTACTGGGCAGCCGGGATGGTGCCATGGCGGCGCTGGTCTGCTGGCCCAGATCTGGGTCGAAGGGCCCGATCTGGGTCAAGCGGCCCCTGGCCGTTCTGCCCCCCGCGCCTGGGTGCCGGCATCCTCACCGCCGTGTTCCTAGGTTTTGAGCGCAGGGGTGCTGCTGCTCTGCCCAGTTGAACTGAGCCCAACATCATCTTGGCGTGGCGGCTCATGGCGCCCGTGCGGCGCTGACGGTGGGGTGGACGGTGCTAGGTTGCAGGCGATGCTAATCTGAGGTGGTTGTGCATGGACCTGCTTGCGACTCCTCCCATGAAGGGCCAACCTAGGAGCTCCTGGAGAAGAACAGACAGTGGTCGGTTGCGGTGATAAGGCGCCATGCTCCGGGCAAAAGCCTTGCCTTTCGGGGCTGATGACGGCGACGCCTGAGGGCGCCGTTCCCTATGAGGCGTCATCAAGGAGTTTCAGCACCTTTCTCGCCTAGAGTCTCATGTCCCGGGTGGAAACTTCAGATTTGGCTTGCCAAATCGGGCGACGACGACGGCTTTGACGTCGCACCCTCCATGGAGGCGTCGTCTTGGGGACTTGACTCTCTAGTTCGGCCGTAGTTCTTTATCATGGATCTTAGTGTTGGCCACATAGGAGGCGTCTTGCCATGCAGATGGTGTGCCGGCCTCTCGAGTGGTATCGCAGTGGCTTGCGCGACGAGGGTCTTCCTCGATCAGCGCGAGCAAGCCTCCGGATGAGCAGTGGTGGGCTACTGAATACTGCACACTTGAACGTCTGTTGAGGTGGCTGGGAGGTAGTCGTTGCGCCGATGGCGTACCCTAGATCTGGCTGAGGCCGGAGCAGCGATGCTCCCAACTGAGCCGTCGTTGGCTCGCGGGATTCAGGTGGAACACGTCTTGGCTGCGGCTGGCGGGCTCTTGGTAATTTTGATGATGCACAAGCACTGCGATTTTCATTAGCAAGGGCTCTGTTTAGCGGAGGAGCTCATGTTGGAGATATGCCCAAGAGGCAATAATAAAGTGGTTATTATTATATCTTTATGTTTATGATAAATGTTTACATCCCATGCTATAATTGTATTATTAGGAAACACTAATACATGTGTGTTTTGTAAACATAAAAGAGTCCCTAGTAAGCCTCTTGTTGAACTAGCTTGTTGATTAATTGATGATCATGGTTTCCTGATCATGGACATTGGATATGATTGATAACAAGGTTATATCATTAGGAGAATGATGTAATGGACACACACCCATAGTAAGCGTATCATAAAGATCAAGTCATTAAGTTCGTATTGCTATAAGCTTTCAAATGCATAGTAACCTAATCCTTCGACCATGAGGTTATGTTAATCACCATCACCGGATGGATACTTTGATGACATCAAACACCGCTTCGTAACTGGGTGGTCATAAAGGTGTCATTAGGTATTCTGAAAGTATGTGTTGAAGCGCATGAACCAAGATTGGGATTTGTCCATCCATATGACGGATAGATATGCTCTGGGCCCTCTCGGTGGAATGTCGTCTAGTTAGCTTGCAAGCATGTGACTAGGTCACAGGGGATGACATATCACGGAACGAGTAAAGAGTACTTATCAGTAACGAGGTAGAACTGGGTATAGAGATGCCGACGATCAAACCTCGGATAAGTATAGTATCGCGAGACAAAGGGAATTAGTTTCGTATGTAAGTGGTTCAATCGATCGCGAAGTCATCGTTGAGTATGTGGGAGCCATTATGGATCTCCAGGTCCCGCTGATGGTTATTGATAGGAGATGTGTCTCTATCATGTCTACATATTCACGAACCGTAGGGTGACACACTTAAGGTTCGAAGTTGTTTTAAGTAGATATGGAATATGCGTTGGAGACCGAATGTTGTTCGGAGTCTCGGAATGGATCCGGGACATCACGAGGAGATACGGAATGGTCCGGAGAATAAGATTCATATATTGGGTATCATTTTGTAAGTTAGGAAATGTTCCGGAGTGTTTGTATGGAGATTCTAGAAGGTTTCGGAATGTTCCGGAAGGTTCTAGAAGATATCTTGGAGTTTGCTTGAAAATCATGATAGGGATCAAGGAGTCCTGGTGGGTCAAGACACGGATTCGTGGGGGAGGAGGACTCCTCCCCCCTCCCCAAATTCGTTGGCCATAGAGGAGGGGAGTCCTACAAGGACTCCCCCTCCCCAGACGCGCCTCCTCCCCTTAAATAGAAGGGCAGGGGCGCCCCCTCCAACCCCTGCTCCCACAACTCCAATCTCTGCCGCCTCTCTCCTCCACCCTTCTTCTGCACAGGCATAGGCGAAGCCCTGCAGAATTCTCTACTCCACCACCACCACCACGCCGTCGTGTTGCTGGGATTCCGTGGAGAAGATCTACTACCTCCGCTGCTCGCTGGAACGGGGAGAGGAAGGTCTGCTTCGACTCCGCACGTGTGACCGACTGCGGAAGCGCTGCCGAATCGCGGCGCTAGAAGGATCGTCCACTTGACCAACGGCGGAAGCGCTGCCGGAACGCGACGCCGGAAGGATCGTCCACTTAACTGACGGCGGAAGCGCTGCTGGAACGCGACGCCGGAAGGATCGTCCACACGATCTTGAGATCGGCAAGTGATCGACTACATCATCCACGAGATCTAATCTCGTTAACGCTTTCGGATCTTCGAGGGTTAGTTCCTATCTATCTCGTTGCTCATATCTAATAGATTAGATCTTGGCTTTTATCTAGATTAGATCTAGGTTTTGTTCGTTGTTGCGGTAGAAAATTTTTGTTTTCCATGCTACGAACCCTTCAGCTCACTCTATGGCGTCTTGGAGAAGCACTTGACGGATTTCGGCCATTTAGTCGTAGTCTTGTTTGAGTGTTGGGTGTGTGTTTATGGGTGTTGGCCTTTTCTTATGCTTGTAAATTGTACTCCTTTTTTCTATCAATGAATCAAAACACAAAGCTTTTGCGTTTTCGCGAAAAAATAATTTTGGCTTGCCGCTGAAAGTAGAGAACTTGTTCAGGCTGAACAAGTCTGAAGTTGTGCACCGGTGTAAGGGCTTCGGTAGAGCATCTCCCGCAAACCGTGTAAACTCATGAACTGTAAAACTCAAGTACAGTCTCCCGAAAACATGAATACTTGCTCTTGCACTAAAATTCATCGAAGAACAGAGTAGGGTAAAATTCATCGAAGAACAGCGTAGGGGATTATTCGTGATTCGATTAGTTACACATACTAGCAACGATCCAAAAGTTGTGTAACTAAAATTAACCTATATACGGGGACACCGCCGCAACCTAGACTAAAATTGAGCTCGGCCGATGGTCAGGTCTACAGGTTTGCGGCGACATTTAGGGCCGCGTCGACCTCACCCACTAAGAGCATCTCCACTCGGAATCCCCATACGGGCTCTGGCGCAGCCATGTTTTGGGCCGTGGGGGGGCGTCGACGCAAAATCAGAAATAGGGGTCGGCCGGCGCCCAGCCGTGCACCCCAAACCGACCATTTTTTTATTTTCTGAATTATTTCAACACAAGCAATCAATTAAATTGAAACACAAATTCAACACAATTATTCAACCAGTTCAACGCTGTACACAAATAAATTATGTTTAACACACCACCCAAATTAAACAAGTTTGAATCACAATGACCAACAAACTAGAGAGTTGCTTTTATGTTCCACAAATGCTCGATCAAATCATTTTGCAGCTGTTGATGAGTGTTGGAGTCTCGAAGTTCTTGACGCTTGGTCAGGAAAGAGGCAAAGGCAGTAGGCACCTGATGATCAACATCTGCAAGAGGATCCTGGCGATAGTATGGTTGAGTGTCGAATACTGGGTTCTCCCACTCGCTCTCGATGGTCATGTTGTGCAAGATGATACAAGCAGTCATGACCTCCCACATCTGGTCCTTGGACTATGTAAGCACAGGGTACCGAACAATGGCAAATCGAGCTTGCAACACACCAAATGCCCTCTCCACATCTTTCCTGCAAGCCTCCTGGCACTGAGCAAACCAAGCTTTCTTCCCTCCAGGCACTCCATTTGAAATGGTCTTGACAAATATTGACCACTTTGGATAGATGCCATCAGCCAGATAGTAGCCCTTGTCATATTGGTGGCTATTGATCTCATAAGCCACAGGAGGAGAATTGCCTGAAACAAACTTGGCAAACACATCCGAGCAGTGGAGCACGTTGATGTCATTGCGAGATCCTACCATCCCGAAAAAAGCATGCCAAATCCAGAGATCCTTATCAGCCACTGCCTCAAGAACCACACGGCAAGCTCTTTTGTGGCCCTTGTACATGCCCTGGTTTGCAAACGGACAGTTCTTCCATGCCCAGTGCATACAGTCGATGCTTCCAAGCATCCCAGGGAACCCTCGGTCTGTATTCTGTGCTAGCAGACGAGCAGTGTCGCCTTCATTGGGTGTGCGCAGATATGTGTCGCCAAACACCGCCACAATTGCCATGCAAAACCTATACATGCAATCAATGGCCGTGGACTCGGCCATGCGCATGTAGTCGTCCTATGTGTCTCCAGGTATTCCATATGCTAGCATTCGAAGGGCAACTGTGCATTTCTAGATAGTGGAGAAGCAGCGTACCGACGGCGTCCCTCTTCAGCTTGAAGAAGTCATCAAACTCCCTCAGCTTCTCGACGATCTTGAGGAAGAGCTTCCTGCTCATCCTGAAACGGCGGCGGAATGTGACATTGTCGTGCACTGGATCATCGGTGAAGTAGTCTGCATACAACATGCAGTACCCTTTCATCCTCTGCCTCGGCTTGCTCTTGCGGCGTCCAGGCGCTGAGCTGCCGCGGACCAGCTTGTTCTCCTCGATGATCATGGACATGAGGGCGAGGAGGATAGTCAGGTGCTCGTCATCCCCGGCCGCTGCTGCTTTCATCGCAGCGGCCTCCTCATCCATCAGAGCGGCCATGACCTCCTCATCATGCGAGTCCATCGCCTTGGCAAATGATCGAACACCTTGTGTGCAGGGAGGAAGTCGGGTGGGAGCAGAGGTTCGTCGGCCGGCAGTTGGACGCAAGGACGGCGGAGGAAGAGGCGGCGTGGGTTTTTTGGCGGTGGAGAGTGCTACCGGAGGCGGGTCCCCGACGGCGGGGTAGGGGTGGTCACGGCGGCCGCCAGGGGGTCGGGGGGTTCGAAAGGGTATAGGACAAGTTTTCTGGTCGTTTGTCACCGACAAGCCTGGCCCGCACCGTTTTCTCGACGTGCCGGCGCCCCCGCTCGCCTTCCTGTACATTGGGTTTCGCCTAGGACCGCCTGCTAAATAATTGGGCCACGCCGGCAGAAATTCTGAAATGAGGGTCGCGGCTGGGCATGTTTTTTGGCGCAGGCGGCCCTCATAGGCCTTTGGGGGGGCTTTGAAGACCCCGAGTGGATATGCTCTAAGGTCGATCAGGTCCGCCATCTCCTGCTTGATGACCGGCGCGGCGACACGCTCCCTCGCGAGGTGCTCCTCCTCCCGCTCCCGCGCCAGCCGTGCCTCGACGACCTTCACAGCCTAGCGCGCGTCAGCGGCCTCGATCTCCTTCTCCACCTGCCGCTCTAGTCCCAACTCGCGGACGGCCATCTCCATGGCGAGGCGCAACTCGTCGGAGTCGTGGGCGTAGTCGGCCGCCGCGACGACACGTGCACGTGTCGGAGAAGGCAAGCTCTAGTAGTCAGACTCGCTGTTGAAGTCGTTGAGCGGAGCAACCACCACGGTGAGGACGGCGGAGGAGTGCGAGGAGGGACCACGGGAAGATCCTTCATCGGCTGCACGAGCCCGCGCGGAGATGAATCCGGGGTGCGTGTACGCGCGGAGCTTCCCTGGCGATGACTCGTCATGGTTGGTCAAACGGCGAGCCGCACGCTTCCACGCCGCCTCCGAGCGGACGAACGCATCGCGGCGAGCTCCACCGCCTCCATAGTTGCCCCCAAGCCATAAGCTCGTGCGCCAGTCGGACATCACGAGGAATTTCTCATCGAAGAGGGTTAGCGGCGGCGGCGCTAGGGTTGGGACGACGGAGGAGTGCGGGTTTCAGCCCTCACTCGCTCACTGCACCGCTATATGTACCGGTCGAAGTGGTGGCTAAAAGGGCCGCGATAAATAGTTTAGATGTTGGGCCCCGTATACAAGCCTCGCTAGAGCGGTAACATGCGCATCAGCCTATAAACTCACCGGAGTTTTACATATTCGGGTCGTTTACAAGGCTCGTTGGAGATGCTCTAAGAGCCTCCACCAGTACCCCCGTATGGGTGCCGGCTGTTTTCTAAATCTAGGGAGGAGTATGTTCCCAACCACACCACTAATAGTAAAATACTTTTTGCTTATCATTTTCATAAACATCCTATATGGGCAAATCCCATCATAGAGCACTTGCGCGAGGTAGAGCTCATCGAGGTCAAGGAGCGTTGCACTGGGGACTGCGACAACGGTCGCGAAGCCTCACTAATCTCACTATTGTGCTGCCTGAAGTTGTGCCACCGGCTGTTGTGCCTGCAGCACCCCAGAACGCGGCACCGCGTGCTGCTGCTAACCAGCCACCCGCAGCTCTGTCGGCCTTGTCCCAGTGCATCGCGCCGCTACTGTGTGGCTGCCACCTGTAGCTCTCCGACCTTGGCGCGTCACGTCGTTGCTGCATGGCCGGCTGGCCGTGTGTGCCGCGGGCTGCTGCTCCAACGCTCGCCGGGAAACCGACGCGCCACCTCCACTACCGGTGGCACATGCAGCATCACCGGTGGAGACCGGGAGCGCCTTTCTCAGCGAGGACCCACCAGCTCCTAGCCCGGCTCGGGTCACAGTACCGGCCTTGGAATGGCACACGCTGTTGTGCTGGCGCTACGACCATGGTTGTCGCATGCTGCAGTGTTGCGTGTGTGGCCGCTAGCACTGGTGTGCTGCGCCGAGCCGACGACATCTAGAGCGAGGCGTTCTTCTCGGTGAGAGGTGGTGCGGGAGGTGGGAGGTGTGGGTGGTCAGTGGGAGGAGAGAGAGAAATGATAGATTGGTGGGGGTAGGTGGTCCACGGAGACGTGTGACGTGATTTTAGCCATTTGTAGTTTAGTCGGCGCCCGTCCTTGCCTCCCTTTGGACCGGGGTAGGCCTGGGGGTGTCGGATCAACTTTTTGTTGTGCCGACGTAGAAAATGGATATATGGGGTATGGCTGGACGCGTTTTGTCTCTCTGGCACCTCTTGAAAGGGTAATTGCCCCTATGTTTGGTTTTGGTGATTAATGACAATCCCTATGGACTAATGTTTTCATTGAGTTTTATATGAAGGAATATTCCATAGGTCATGTTTGTAGTCCATATGTTGGATTCAAGTATGGATGCCATGAAGATAAAGTTATACCTAGAGTTTTGGCATCAAGATCATCGAACTGAAGAGAAGAGTATGATATGTTCAAGATCTTGAGAGTGTGATCTCAATAGAAGAATTCAAGATATGGCTCTAAGTCGGTGTCATAATAGCCTCATTAGTTGAGCTATGGTTGACTAAGATTTAGAGCATGTAATCAAATTAAGAATTCTTTGTGTACCTTAAGATATTGATATGGAGCATGAGAAGATACTTGGTTGACCAATACAAATAGTGAAGAGTGATTTCAAGTTGGTCAACACATGAAGCATAAAGAATGTACCACATGGATCTTGTGGTATGGTAAGCCTTGTCATTTATGCATCACGAACTAACCCATTATATTTGTGCCTTTGCGTTTTCTATATGGGATAGGTATCTTTACATGGGCATGCTTCAAAAGTGAAGATCTCATATAGCCCATGAGAGGATGACATCAAGTGGTGATCGTCATCAAGGTTGAGAAGGGCAAGTTCAAGTTAAGCATCTCGAGAAGATCATTTGCTTGAAGCTTGCCATCCATATTGGTGATAATGTACATGTGAAGATGTGTCTTAATGAAGCAATCCCATAGTGGTGTATGGGGGAGCAAATTATGAGTCTTCATGAAGCAACAATGATCAAGTCATGCATTCCGGCTTGGATGGAGCTTGAAGCATTATCATCAAGATCAAGCGAGATGCGCAAGGCAAAGGTATGGCCTTGCTAGGTTTTCCTTTTATCGGTCTCAAGGTGGTTGTTGGGAGACCGGGTTATAGGATAGATAGCCGCACTATCAAGAGGGGCTTTCAGTTGGGTAACTTAATCACATTGTCTCAAGGAGCTCAATCCTTTGCATACTTTGCATCTTCCTATTTTGTTTCTTCTTGGTGTTTCTCCATTTGAGGTTCTTGAGCTTGTTTCTAGCTCTTCAACAAGCCCAAGTTTATCGAAAACGGAATTCGTATGCATCTTCTATGGCGTTTTTGAGTTTGAAGGTTTTACCGGTTATTCTTATAGGGAGCCTTCATACCTTTCCTAATCTGGTTCTATCCTCCTTTGTTGAACTATGATTTTTTCATGCACCATATTGTAGATCTTGTTTTCCTCATCAAAACAAGTCCAAGATCATCGAAATCGAAGTCCGGATGCAAAAGTTATTGCATTTTTCATGAAGTCTGTTGCATCCTGGTTGTGGAACCGGTTCAACCGTCCCACACCGAACGGTCCGGTGCCAGCGCCGGTAGACCGGATTTTCCGGTTTTCGCGACCGAGTCTATTCTGAGTTGGCAAACAGAGGTATTCCGGTTTGTAGGCCGGTCCTCCGGCCTGGGGACTGAGTTTTCCGGTTCTGTGGCCGGTCCAACCGACTTTGAAACCGAGTTTTCGTTGTTTTCTCTCCAACAGCCATATTTGCTTTTCCCTATAAAAGGGGATTCTTCCCCCAACGTTTTTAGGTGTTCTTGAGCATGGAATTGACCTCCATTATTGACCCTCTTGAGCTTGCTCCCTCCCCCTTCCCTCCTATGATTCTTCCATCTTTTTGAGGGCTTTGGAAGAGGAGATCTAGATCTACAATCCCCACCAATCAATTCCTCCTCTAAGTGAGGGGAACCCCTTGGATCTAGATCTTGAAGTCATTTGTTGATTTCCACCATTGTTCTTCCTCTCTAATTCCTCCCTAGAACTTGTTGCTTTGGTGGGATTTGAGAGTGAGGGATTTGAATACCCTTGGTGTTCTTGCTTTGCATTCTTGCATAAGTGTTGAGCTCTCCACTACGATTTGTTGGAGTGAGAGACTGTGAGTTTTTGCTCTTGGAGGGTGACCTCCTAGTTGGCTTGGCGGTTGGTGCCGCAGTGTCCTCTTCGTGGAAGATTGTGAAGAGACCCGGGCTTCCCCTTCGTGGATCTTGTGAAGTGGTTGTGGAGCTTGCCATCTTCGGAGTGGAGGAAAAGCTATCCATAAGGAAAGGGCCTATTCCTTCGTGGGATAGACTCGGAGAAGAAGGTGAGCCTTCATGGCATTGGGAAATCCTTCGTGGAATCCCACACCTCTCCAACGTTACATACCTTACTTGTAAGGGAACACGGGAATACATCTTCGTCTCCACGTGCCTCGGTTATCTCTATACCCGAGCTTACTTTCCTTGTGATAGCCATCGATCTTGAAGTACTTATATCTTGCCTATCACTTTGTGATATATTTATATTGTGTTATCTTGCTTAGCTTAACTTGTTGTTGGTGCACTTATTTGAGCCTAGTGTATTTAGGTTTTGT
Organism: Avena eriantha; assembly: GCA_910589775.1. Lineage (NCBI taxonomy): Eukaryota > Viridiplantae > Streptophyta > Magnoliopsida > Poales > Poaceae > Avena > Avena eriantha. The sequence continues at coordinate 376,788,201 of OU342746.1, read as the reverse complement.
GCTTGTAAAATAAACATTAGTTTAATTCCGCATTCTATCAAGCCAAAACTATAATAGTTTTGATATTGCCTATTCACCCCCACCCCTCTAGGCGACATCTCTATCCTTTCAATTGGTATCAGAGCAATGTCTCTCCTTGTTTAGGCTTCACCGCCTAGAGTGTAAAGATGTCGGCTAGTAGTATAGTGCACAATGACACAATGATCTTTGATGGCACAAATTATATTTTGTGGAGAAATTGCTTGCTTTGTAATCTTCGGACCTTGTGTCCAAATAGTGAGCGATTTCTAGATGTAGGTTTTTCTCCTTCGATGGATCCTCAAAATCTATCTTTAGAGGATGAGAAAAATTTACATCTCAAAGATCAAGTATCTAAGAAGCTATTTTTCTCCTTGAGCCCCACGGTTAATCTGCTCTTAACGATTTTGAAGCGCAAGTCATCTCATGAGATGTGGACCAAGCTTAAAGAAATATTTGGTGGGTCCATTTCTCATAGGGTCGGTGGTATCTCCGAGGAGCTCTCTTCTCCTTCACATCATGAAGAGCTCCAAGTGGCTTCCACCTCCGGCCACAATGAGATTTCAATTCCCTCCACTTCACCTACATGTGACATGTCACAAGGTAATGGCATGGTGAGTGGAGAAATCATATGTAATGATGGTAGTGGTTCTCTTTAAACCAATGATTCATGTTCTATGAATTCTAATGGTGTAGAGAGTTTGGACTTAAGCACTTCTTGCAATGATAATTATATATCCCCTTGTGTTGCTAGTCCTTGCATATTGTCTAGAAATTATTTGAGTACTATTGTAGATGATATGCTTGATTTGTCTTGTTCCAATAAACAAAATGCTTCTATTTCCTCTAGTTGTGTATCTAACAATGTAGAAGAAATCAAACACCCTATGGAGCAAGACACGATCATGAATGAAGATTGAAGAATATCCTCATCTTCATCCTCCCGTTCCCACATGTGCCTTATGGCAAGAGGATCAAAGGTATCTCCTACTTTGGATCCCAACATATATTTAGATAATAGCAATGATAATGATGATAGTGATGATGACCTTGATGAGGATACTAGTGCTCTCGTGCTTGAGTTGACCTTTTTGTGTACCTCTCTTCATGATAATAATAAGGCTGTTGCTTGTCTCAAACATGTTATGGACACCATAACTAAAAAACGGAAACAATAGATGAGTTGGATTTCCAACTTGATGATGGGAGTCGGAGATTCAATCTCCTTAAGCAAGAGATTGCCGAGGATAAGCACACTAATTGTCTCCTCATACAAAAAATAATCTTATGAGCTTGAAATGGAAAAATCTATTAATGATGCAAGTTCTACTAACTCTACTTCTTGTGAAGCATCTATATTAAAGGAGAATGTTGAGCTAAGGGCTCAACTTGAGTTGCTAACTAGCAAGTATAGGAAATTGGAAGAGTCATAAAATGCTCTTAGGCTCTCATAATGATCTTCTAATCTCCTATGATGGGCTAAAGTTAGCTCGTGAGGCAAGTATCACTAAGGTAATATCTTGTGAGCCTCATTTGGAAATTAGCAGAACTTCTACTCAAAATGCTATTTTGCGATGTGCTAGTCCTACTGATCCTTCTTGTCATACTATTGATAAAACTTGTGTTGGATTACTTGTTTTGCCTTGTTGCTCTAACAATGAAGCTTCCACTTCCTCTAGTACCTCTATTTATACTAACCATGTAGAGGAAATCAAAGAGCTCAAGGCCCAAGTCACTTCTTTGAAGAAAGGCTTAGAAAAGATTCATGAAGGAAAATCCACACTCGATAATATTTTGAGTGTGCAACAATGCCCCAATGATAAAAGTGGACTTGGATTCAACTCCAATAACAAGAACAAGTCCAAGAGAAACAATAAGAAGAGCCAAGACCAAGTCAAGAATTCAGCCAAGATTATTTGCTTCAAGTGCAAGGTTGTAGGACATCATGTAAGATCTTGTCCATTGAAGAAAAAGCACTTGAATGAGAAGCAACAAGGGAAGCATCCACAAGGTCAAGGTCAAGCCCAATCTCAACCTCAAGTTGAAGCTAGGCCACTTCCCAAGAAAAATCAAGATAAGGCTCCCCAAGACAAGAAATCAATAAAGAAGAGAAAGGGGAGCACTTGTTGCTGCATATGTCGTGATAAGGGGCACTTGGCCTCTTCATGTTCAAATGGTACCTTATCTAACCCTATCATTATTGATGATTATTATTCTCTTGGGAAGGATAAGGATGGCAATGTGTTTGCCAAGTTTGTTGGAACTCAAAGTGGTGTTAAGAAAAGAACCATTTGGGTTGCCAAGCCTATTGTGACTAACCTCTTAGGACCCAACTTGGTTGGGGACCAACAAGAACAAACTTGATCTATAGGTGTTTGTGGAGGTCATTGGAGACTTTGCTAACTCATGAAGAATTAAGGGATCTTCATATATTATATTTTATAAATCCAAGTTATAAGGATTATCATCTCCCTACCATATATCCAACGCGCCTCTTTGTGGTAACTCGAACTTAACTCCTTTATATTGTAAGTTACTTGCCCCTTTACATGTTTTGGTTTTGTACCAAATATGTGTTTGTTTTGCGGTAACCTCATGCTTGCTTATTTTGTGTATTCAAGTATGTTTATGTGTTTGGCACATCATTTACTTGTGTGTTTTGCTTTGAGCCTCTAATGCATCTTGATGATATCTTTTTTGGCTCTTTTCAAGTGGTTAATGGAACATCCCATTTTGGGGGAGTGATATGCCTCGCGCATCTCTCAAACCTTAAAATGTGTGTACATGAGTACTACCAATTAGTATTGATATTGCAAGCTTATCGATTCACTTTGTGGTGTGTCATACTCATGAGAAATTCAAATTCTAAATGTCCATTAATTATCTCTAGTTGAGGTCATTTTTTCTCTTATTAAGAAAAATTGAATACCACATTATGGGGGATTAATATGCTTCTTTTGCATATCACAATCCTAGGAAATGTGAACATATGAGGTGGTGCCACTTAGATTTGATATTGTTGATTATATTGTATCTAGGTGACATGTTAGCTCAAACAAGATCCTATTTTTTGTTAGAAGCTTTTATTGATCATCTTTTCGGTCTTTGCTTGAGTAAGAAATTCTTGGTGTGGCCTTCCTCAAATGCATATCTCTATATCTTATTTGGGAGACCATTTGCTTCAAGTTATTCTAATCATTGCTTTGAATGATTGTGTGACTAGTTGAAGCTATCAAGAATCTCTATCTTTACATAGTTCTTAATCTTTTTATTCCTATCCTATGCTTTTTATTGTGAAGATTTATCTTTAATATCCATGAAATATACCACCGGAAATAAATTCCAATACACTCATTGTCTTTGACAATTGATATACTTGGGTGTGGTAGAATTTGTGGATCATCTTCACCTCTTATTGCCTTTTTTCTTTCCAAAAATTGTTGTGGCTCCCATTGTCTTCCTTGGCTTTGAACATCTCTTTGATGGTGTATTTGATTATTATCAAATGTGTTTTTAGTGGAATACAAACCTTTTCTTCTCGGAACCTTGTGCCATTGTGAAAAGTGTTAAGGGTTTGGTTTATTTGTTGAAACCTTACTCTTTGGGGAGTTTTTATCTCATTATTTCTTCTCTATGTTATTTGCTTGAATGAGATAAATCTTTGAGCATTTGTGTTTTATCTCATCTTTTATGCTCAATAGTTTTTGCTTGGTTCATTTGTTGAACTTTTTTGAACAAATCTTGTGTTGATTTGATTCTTTCATATAGTTTGGACAACAAATGTGTTTTGTCACACCTTGTATGCCTTCTTGAATGTTTTGGTGTTTTGTCCAAATTATATCTTCGTTGGTTCTTGAAAGTCTTGTGCATGCATGTTTACTAAATGTATATCTTATGTCATGTTTTGCTTTCTTTGGTCCAATATATAGGGTATACTCCATCAAATCCTTAAACGGCTATGATGTGCATGAAATTCAAATTTCATCTCTAAATATGCACATATTTTTATGGAGTATGTCCTATGTGTTGTGGTTAGTCTAACCACTTTGAACCCAATAAGTTTGGGGACCAAGATGTACTTGAATGTTGTTTTAGGTACATTGGAGATGCAATGGATGCTTGTCTTATCTATAAGGAAGGTGTTGTCACCACATGATAATTGGAGCCAAGCTAGGATGATCGAAGAATTCTTATCTACTACATCATACCATTGCTATCTCGATAACAAGTATCTTATTCATGTATACTATTCTCCCATCCAATCTCTTGTAGGTTGCATCTTGGCATGAATTTATTTGTTTGTAAATGTTGCGGTTCTTGCAAGGATCTTTGAAAGACTTTTCTATCCTTATTGCTTATGTGAGTAATTGGAGATGATGCATATAATGGGGAGTATATAAAATCATGCTCATGATTCACCAATCCCAAATATGTGTCGTGGTGGTGTCACGGCAGATGCCATGGATAGGCTGATAGTGGGGACTAATATGCACTAGGGGAATCCAGGGAGGGATAGTGAGGTGATTCCTCACACTGAAGTTATATTTAATTCACTTCCAAGGTTCACAAGTGTTCCTAGAGCTGTCTTGGGGAGAGGAGTAAGAAGGGACTCTCTTACTCTCGCCACAAGCTAACCCGTACAAGACCAACCCGTAGAACCTAACCTCTCTACAGAGACCCTAGCCCTCCTTATATAGGGGTGGCTATGTCTCCACTTAGGGCATACGTGGAGGCATATTCCAGGGAATATGCCTCCTCCCAAGATAGTAAACCGACCGGGTTACTTTTCCCCCGCGTCATCCATGCAGAGGCTACGTGAGCCTCTGTGGCGCCTGCGTCACCCGACATTGGCTTCGTCACCTTTATCGGCCACGCCTCGCTGGTCCTCCCTCTGTCCGCTTCGCTCATGTCGTGCGTATCGGGGCTACTTTTGACCAGCGAGATTCCTTCCTTCTCCTAGAAGCCTAACATGACCCGGATCGTAGTTGATCCGGCCACACCCGTTCCTGCATGAAAGTTTAGACACATCGCTCCGACTTACGGCTTAAGTCGGTTGTGACCTAGTTAGGTGGACGCCCCCTGGTCCGGGTTACTCCGTGATTCGGCCTGCCTTGAGGTGGCCCGGCCAGCATCCGCTTTGGCCTTGCCGAACCTCAGCTAACTCGGCCTTTATACCCCGGTGTGACCCTACCCGGGGGTATCCCCCCAACATTAGTCCCCGAAGCTGGTGCGGTCTTAGCTGCCTTGGCCGCTAAGGCCACATCAGGTTCCATTTCACTGAGCTTAGGATCTTATTTCCGAGTTACCTCCTTACCTTGGATTCTATGGATTTACTTTCCCTAGGCACATTCCAAGTTTTCCCTTGCTAGCCGGGTTACCACCTTATCTCGGATTCTATGGATTTACTTTCCCTCGGCACATTCCAAGTTTTCACTTGTTGGCCGGGTTACCACATTCTCATCCGGCTTGTTCTTTCTTCTCTCGTACGCTTCCCCACGTGGAGGCTAATCATCACATCGCCTCATTTTAAGGGCCAGCCACAGTAACCGTCGCAGTGATTGTCAGGAGTTACTGTGCGCGTGTCACGTCACACCTGCCTCCTCGTTACCCGCATCAATGCATCGCGTCATGGGATCCGCTGTGCCCTGTGATCTTCCGTGTGGCCTGATTTTGATTGGTCAATCCGGTGTGTACACGGCCACACCGTGTGGCGTAAACGCAAAACACGATCCCACTTCCCCCACGAGGGAGTGGTTAAATAGGGGAGGGGCGCGCCCCTTAGGTATTTTCCACCTTCCGCGCCCCTCTGCTCCCCGTTCTTCTTCTTCGTCTTCTCCCGCGACAGCACCGCCGCCACCTCTTCTAAGCAGCAGCGCCACCGCCGCACTGCTTCCACGCGTCTCTACGTCGCCGCCACTGTTGCGCACCTCCTTCGCCACGAGTCGCTGTCAGTCTAGGCCGCTGCCCCCACCGCCGCTAGCGCCAACGAGGGCAGCGAACTCGAGATGACAGAGGAGGAGCTCGCCGTCACCGAGCAAGAGATGGAGGAAGACGTCGCCACTGCGGACCGTGGTGCGTGGGCCGGATCCTGGGTCTGCTAGGATGACCTGGACTGGCTCTACCGCACCAGGAGCATCCCCGCCGGAGTCACCGCGCGTCTCGCCTCCGCCGAACTCACCCCCTCACCCAATCCGGGTGAGTATGTGGTGTTCTTGTCACATTTCCAGCAGGGTTTTGGTTTGCCGGTCAGCGATTTTTTCCACGACTGGTTGAGCACCTACGAACTCCAGCCGCACCACCTTCCTGCCAACGCAATCACCTATCTCTCTGCTTTTGCCTCCACGATCAAAGGCTATGCCGGATTATGGCCCACGAAGGAGCTATGGATCCGGTTCTTTGTCCTCCGTCGCAACGTCATTCCGAACATTCAGCTTGACCCGGAGGACAAGCAGCTTACGCAGTTCGGGGCTGCGTCCATCTCTCCCCGGAGGCTATCCGTCTTCCCCCGAGTCACCGGGCTGGAGTCCTACAAGGGATGGGCCCGGACTTTCTTTTATGTCCGGAACGCTGCCACCGAAGACTTGATCCGGCTGCTCCCCTATGCTCCGGGTCCTCCTAACCCGGAGTTGTGGGACGTTGTCCCCAAGAAGCCCACAGCCTTGGCCAACCAGGTCAATAAAAGGTTCACAGAACTGAAGAAGCTCAGGTTGCGCAACGAGGACGCCATGATCATGTTTGTCCGCAACCGGATCTCCCCGCTCCAGAAGCGCACTCACAAAGTGTGTCACATGAGTTGGGGCCGCGACCCCAACCGAACCTCGTCCTTCGAGTTGAGCAACACGGAGATCTATCACCGGGTCAAGGCTCTCTTCACCACCCACAAGGACTTCTCCTATGAGTGGACGTGGGGAATTGAGCACTTTTGCCATGATAGGCTTCCTCCCGTGGTAAGTTTTGTGCCGCAAACTCTCTCCGAATTAAACCTTATGTCGGTTGCCGTTGTATTTTTAACTCTGTTGTCTGTTCTTTTCCTTAGCTATTCCTTCAGCAAACCCTCGAAGATGGCACCGACTCCACCCTTAAGTGGGCGCCTGACCGGGAGACCTCGGACGAGGAAGAGCCGGATCAGGAGATGTTCCTTCCAATGACCGACGCTACGAAGCGACCCACCGGTAAACCCTCTTCCATTAGAGATTGGCCCGATGATGAAGATGACTCGGATGTCGAGGTGATGGAAGCTCTTGACGCTGTCCCCCTTTCTTATGCTTTTCCGGCATCAGCTAACCCCGGTGGGCAGATTCATGAGGACCCTCCCCTTGCTGTGGGTGACCCTGTTCCGGTTGCACCGAAGAAGCGGGGAGCTGCATCAACCTCATCCTCCGGACCTTCTCATCCTACCAAAAGGCGAAAGAAGTCCAGGGACAAAACTGCCTCCAAGCCTGCAACCAAGGCCCCATCACAAAGGGCTCAGAAGCCTAAGGATCCCCTGACCTCGGATGCGTAAGTCTCTTTTCCCTCAGCCCCTTACGTGTTCTTGTATTGTCTCAGTTTCTCATCCGACATTGTTTGATTCGGCAGGGCCGTGGTGGAGGTCCCCCAGGTCTGGCATTGCTTCGTCGCTCCGACCTAGCCCTTCTCCCCCTCGTGGCGACGAGCCACGCCCGCTGAGCCCTATTCCAGAGGGTTCTGCGGCTGCTCCGGGTTCTGCTCCACCTCGTCAAGAGGGGGGCAACCTTGAAGTGGGGGAGACTGGCCCAGCTGAGGCGGAGGCATCCAAAACTTCGGCTCCGCCGCAACCAGCTACTACCAAGACTACCTCAGCACCAGCACCAGGACCAACTCCGGCACTAGCACCAACTCCAGCAGCAAGATCGCCAGCAGCAGCACCAAGCCCAGCAGCAAGAGCACCAGCGCCAAGCTCCTCCGCCTCGTCTGAGTCTTCTCAGTCTCGGCGAGAAAGTACTCAAACAGCTCCCAAGGGAAAATCTACTTCGAGCACTTCCTCCTCCTAGCAGCCCAAGGGCAAAAAGGCCCCTGATGCCACCAGGACAGCGTTCGTGGAGGCTGGACAGCGGACTCTCGCATCCATGCTTCCCAAGAAGCCTCCAGCACGGAAGGACGCCCCTGCCGAGCTAGCTGATGCACAACAGATGGTTTTGCACACCAGCCCGGCCTTGCCCTGGTTGAGAGGAAGGAGGCGCATGCGAAGGGCTCGGTGGCGCCCCATATGCCCATCGGCGAGCGATACCCTCCGAGCCTGATCGAATTCATCATGAATTGGAACAAGGCGGAGTTCGTCGACAACAACGATCTTCCGGAGAAGTTCGGACCCGCTGAATTTTCTGCCCAAATGAACACAGCCGCTAAGGCAATTAACCTCACGGGTTGGATGATGGAGGTACGTCACTTCCCCTTTACTTTAGCATGTTGTAGATATTAATGATATAACCATTAGTCCCCGAGCCTCCGTGGGAGTAACTTGTTACTCGGCCGGATGCTCCTTAGAACACTAACGTAGCTCCTTGATAACTTCGAATATGCACACACCTAGAGCCGGGTTAAGTTCCACTTGGCCTGGATTTTGTACACTTCGAATATGCACACACCTAGACCCGGGTTAAGTTCCACTTGGCCCGGATTTTGAACACTTCGAATATGCACACACCTAGAGCCGGGTTAAGTTCCACTTGGCCCGGATTTTGTACACTTCGAATATGCACACACCTAGAGCCAGGTTAAGTTCCACTTGGCCCGGATTTTGTACACTTCGAATATGCACACACCTAGAGCCGGGTTAAGTTCCACTTGGCCCGGATTTTGTACACTTCGAATATGCACACACCTAGAGCCGGGTTAAGTTCCACGTGGCCCGGATTTTGTACTTCGAATATGCACACACCTAGAGCCGGGTTAAGTTCCACTTGGCCCGAATTTTGTACACTTCGAATATGCACACACCTAGAGCCGGGTTAAGTTCCACTTGGCCCGGATTTTGTACACTTCGAATATGCACACACCTAGAGCCGGGTTAAGTTCCACTTGGCCTGGATTTTGTACACTTCGAATATGCACAAGGCTAAGTTGTATTTTTGTATTCTTTTCAGGTGACCACCAACCGCTGGAGCGCTGAGTTTCAGCGTCTCCTGGACACTCATAAGATGCTGCGCGCCAAACATAACGCACTCCTTGCTGAACACGAGAAACGGGGTAGGTTTCTTCCTTGACACTTCTCCGTTTCCTTTCATCTTCTTCTGTCGAACTAATCCCTCATTAGGTTTTCGCAGCTGGGGTGGAGGCTGAGAATAAGCTTATGAGGAAGAATTTGGATCAGATCAAGGGTAAGTTACATCTACTCAACCTTGCTTATTCTTTTCATCCTATTTCCTCCTTGGCTCGGCAAACATTCATATCCCAGCTTTGCCGGGTTGACAAACTATTTTAGTATCGCTAGAAGATAGTGTGCCCATGCCTGATATGATGCTGCATTTTCTCGAACAAGCAAGGCAGCATCAGGCCGAGCTTAAAAAGAAAGACGATGAGCTTGCCCTCCTCCGGACTAAGGATGATGAGATCGCCAAGCTTAAAGCCGAGATGAAAAAATTGAAGGCACAACATCAATCCGAGCTCCAAAAGGCTGGCCAAGACTATACCGAGGAGCACGAACGCCTCAACCTCCAAATTGCCAAGGACCGAGAACTTCTCCAGGAGTCCGACGTCAAGCTTGAGTCAGCAAATGCTAAACTTGTGCAGCTTCGCAAAAGACGCGATGACTGTACCAGGGAGTTGACTCGGGTCCTCAACCATATTTCACGTGAGTTCCTTTTCCTTATCCGGCATATTTCTCCGGGTTACTTCACATATCTTTTCTTTATCTGTTTCTCTTATCTCGTTTTCAGGCAAATTTCCAGAAGGCACTGCCATTGCGAGCGCTGCTGTTGCTGATTTCCGCCGAGAGAGGGGTACTCCCGTTGGTCCTAGCGCAGAAGAGATTCCCTGTGACATGGAGGACCTGCTGGTCAGCATGTCATCTCGCGTGGAAATCATCAAGAACTATGGCAAGGATATCCTTGACGCTGCAGTCCGAGTCTTCAACACGTTTTGGCCTGCAGAAGACACTCTGGAGGGAAGCGCACTTCTTTTTGAAAAATTGATGGAGTGCGAGACCCAACTCGACCTTTGGAGGGAATTCGCTGGACGTGCCGCAGCTGAGACCGTTCTCCACTACGTACTCACGTGGTACGAGAAGATCGACCTCAACCTATTAACGCACATGCGCACCGGATCCAAATGGACCAGTGACCCGGAGTGGGTAGCTCGGCGCAAGGCTTGCGCCCACAGCCTCATCGAATATGCTCCCATTCACGAATGGACTGAGGGACCGAGCTTCCTGGAAGCCACCGGTGACGAAAACGCTGAGAACGTTGAAGATGGGTCGGATGAGGACGAAGAGGGCGATGCCTCATACATTGAAGACAACGAAGATGACGCCGAACTTCCTCCTCCTGCTGCTCCTTAAGTGAAAAAACTTTAAAGTTTATTAGATCCCCAGTATGCCGGGTGGAATTGTATCCAGTACACATGTGATATTTTGCTACTAAGCTTTTATGCCGGATTAACTTGGGCGTAGTCCCCGAGTTTCCTTTTCTTGTTCGTCCAATCTTTTGGCTCGGCTCGTGTCTACCTTGATTCGGTTTTACGACTTACGAATTTGAGCTTCAAAAATTGTCTTAACAATACTAGGAAACTTTTAGGCTTAGCTCAAAATAAATCAGCATAATAAACTAAAAACATACAAGGTTAGTTCGAAAAACAAACGTCGGCTCGATTAAGTTCTTTTCCTTAGTCGTTTTTCATGTGCTACGCAATTCCAAACTTGTTCTCTTGCTTGCCATGAAGCCAATTCTTGTTGGACAACAGCAAGTCGAAGAGTTGGGTTTTTGGTGCTCGCACACTACTAATCCGAGTTAAGTAGAACAACTTACTCCAGCTGACGTACAAACAACAAAAGACAACAAATATTATTAAGGCAGTCCCCGAGTTACTGCTCGAGGTGCCAACATCTCATTGATAAGCTCATTGTCGGCATACATACCGACATATGAGAAGACTCGGATACATATACTTCTCTGCTAAGTGTAGAAAGTACGGAGTAGAGCTACATTCCACGGACGCTTAGATTCCTCGCCGGACCTGTCCGCCTTGTTCTTTTCCTGTGGCTTTGCATCTATAAGATAATAAGAATCATTGTGCAATGCTCTGCTCACAATGAATGGCCCTTCCCATGGAGGAGATAATTTATGCATGCCAGCAGTACGTTGTACCAACCGGAGCACCAGATCGCCTTCCCCGAAAAGTTGGGGGCTTACTTTTCGGCTATGATAGCGTCGGAGATTTTGCTGGTATATGGCAGATCTGGACAATGCCAATTCTCTCGCTTCTTCCAGCAGGTCAACATCATTTTGCCGGGATTCTTGCACTTCGGCTTCTGTGTATTTGGTGACCCTAGGCGAATCATGCTCTATGTCGGCTGGTAATACAACTTCTGCCCCATATACCAGAAAAAATGGCGTATAGCCCGTTGATCGATTCGGAGTCATTCTTAAACTCCACAGTATTGCTGGTAGTTCTTCTATCCAGCACCCCGCTGATCTTTGCAGCGGCTCAATGAGCCGGGGTTTTATCCCGGATAATACCAATCCGTTGGATCTTTCCACTTGTCCGTTCAAAGCGGGGTGGGCTACCGAGGCAACGTCCAACCGGATCTTCTTACCCCGACAGAAACACACAAATGCTCCTTCTGCAAAGTTTGTGCCATTATCAGTTATGATACTGTGAGGATAACCGTATCCCAAGATGATGTCTTTGAGAAACGTCACGGCCGTAGCTCCATCACATTTTCTTATTGGCTTCACCTCGATCCACTTTGTAAATTTGTCCACCATGACCAAAATGTGAGTCATATTTCCCCTTGCTGGTTTAAACAGGCCCACCATGTCCAAACACCACATGGAAAATGGCGAGGTGATTGGTATGGTCTTGAGCTCCGACATTGGCATATGTGCCTTGGTAGCATACCTCTGACAACCATTGCATTTTCTCACCAGATCTTCTGCTTGTTCTAAGGCACTTGGCCAGTAGAATCCATGCCGGAAAGCCTTTGCCACCAAGGCTCAGGACGAGGCGTGATGCCCGCAGTCCCCTTGATGTATATCTAGGAGGATGTCAAGCCCTTCTTCCGGGTCAACGCATCGCTGAAGGACGTTGGTTACACTCCTTTTGTATAGCTCGGAATTGATGATTGTGTACACCTTTGCTCTCCTTTGAGTTTGCCTGGATAGCACCTCCTCAATGGGTAACGTTCCGTCTTTCAGGAATTGAAATATAGGTAGTGCCCAAGCTGGTATGGCTCGCACAGGGAACACGTCCTCATCAATTTCCATCTGATCCACCGGCATAACTTCAACCGGATCATGCTGAGCAGTCCCCGGGTCTTGCGAAGCAGCCCCCGGGTCTTGTGAAGCAGTCCCCGGGTTTCGCGAACCACCTCCTATGTCAATGTCCATGGGCACGGCTGCGGATTCTGCATCCTCCGGGACGTAAATTGAGTCGGTTTCTGGGGACGGCCTGATAGACGGTTTTCTGAGGTGTTCCAATGCTACCCCCGGTGGAATTGCTTGTCGGGTTGATCCGACCTTTGACAATACATCGGCAGCTTCATTTTCTACCCAGGGTACATGGTGAAATTCACATCCCTCAAAGTAACCAGATATCTTCTGCACATGAAATCTGTACAGCGCCATGTTTGGATCAAGGGCGTTCCACAGTCCCGACACTTGTTGTATTACCAAATCTGAGTCGCCAAAGCACATAATGCGACATATCCCAATTTCTTTTGCCACTTTGAGCCCATGCACAAGTGCTTCATACTCAGCGACATTGTTTGATGCCGTGAAATGGATCTGCAGCACATATTTCAGCTGGTCCTTCTTTGGCGAGGTAAGTACGATTCCGGCGCCTAGCCCGGTTTTTGTTTTAGACCCGTCAAAGTGCATCCTCCAGTAATTCGGATCTAGTTTCGTATTGTACCTCGGCCTAGTCCACAAAAAAGTCGGCCACGGCCTAAGACTTGATTGCTTCTCTTCTGTCGTATTGTGGTGCATAGGGAGCTAGTTCAATTGCCCATTTTGCAATTCTACCACTTGCATCCTTGTTACTCATTATCTCGGATATGGGAGCCTCGCATATTACCTTGATGGGATGCTCCTCAAAGTAATGCTTCAACTTCTTAGCTGCCATATACACACCATATGCCACTTTCTGATAGTGTGGGTAGTTCTGCTTTGAGGCAGACAACACCTCGCTCAGATAATATACAGGCCTTTGCACTGACTTACCCTCTTCGCCGCGCTCTACCACAATTACTGCACTTACAACTCGGTTGGTTGCGGCTATATAGAGCAACACTGGCTGCTTTGATAGTGGAGAGGCTAACACTGGTGCACTGGCTAACATCTTATTTAAGTGAGCAAAGGCTTCATTGGCCTGCGGCGTCCAAACGAACTTATCCAACTTTTTCATGAGTTGATAGAGAGGCAATGCCTTTTCTCCCAACCGACATACAAACCGACTTAACGATGCCAGGCAACCAGTGAACTTCTGGACATCGTTAAGACACTTCGGCAGTTCCATTCGCTCAATGGCCCGGATTTTAGTTGGATTAACTTCGATACCTCGGCTGAAAACAAGAAATCCGAGTAATTTTCCAGCCGGGACACCGAAGGTACATTTTTCCGGGTTAAGCTTCATCCGGAACCTTCTTAAGTTCGCGAACATCTGCCTGATATCGTTAAGGAGCGTTTTGCCTTCCTTGGTCTTGATAACCACATCGTCCACATACACTTGTACATTTTGACCTATTTGGTCATGCAGACATTTCTGCATACATCTTTGGTACGTTGCTCTTGCATTACGTAAACCAAACGACATGGTGCGATAGCAATAAGCCCCATACGGGGTGATAAACGCAGTTTTTATTTGATCATCCGGATTTAGAGGTATCTAGTGGAAACCAGAATATGCATCAATGAATGACAACAGTTCACATCCAGCAGTTGAGTCTATGACCTGATCTATCCTAGGCAGTGGAAATGGATCTTTTGGACACGCCTTATTCAGGTTCGTGTAATCGATACACATACGCCAAACCACTACCACATTCGGATCATCCTTCTTCTTCTCCACCAGCACCGGATTAGATAACCAATCCGGATAAAGAACTTCCATGATAAATCCTGCAGCCAACAATCGAGCTATCTCATCTCCGATGACTTTCCTCCTATCTTCGGCGAAGCGGCGGAGAGGTTGCTTCACCGGCTTTGCTCCGGGTCTCACATTCAAAGAGTGCTCGGCCAACTCCCTCGGAACACCTTGCAAGTCCTGTGTGGACCAAGCAAAAATGTCCCGATTCTCACGGAGAAAGTTGACGAGCTCGCTTTCCTATTTGTCATTTAACCCGGCACCAATTGTTACGGTGCGCTCTGGGAACATATCATCAACAGGCACCTTCTTGGTATCTTTTGTGGCTTGGAATGAGACACTCCCATGCGGGTTACTCAGCGCCGGCATATACTGCTGCGCGGACTGAGCCAATGCCGCCACCTCTTGAATTTTTCTTTTCTCTTGCACGATCACGAGTGACTCGGCTAGATTAGACCCGGCCGACACACACTCAATGGAATGTCAGAAATCTCTAGCAATAGTAATCACTCCGTTTGGCCCGGGCAACTTCATCTTTAAGTAATTGATGTGACAACTTGCCATGAACTTGTTTAGTGCTGGTCTTCCGAGTAATGCGTGATATGCACTTTCCAAGTTCACCACTTCAAACTCCAAATTCTCAGTTCGGCAGTTATCTCTCGTGCCGAACAATACGTCAACCCGGACCTTGCCTATGGGCTCACAAGAAATGCCGGGCACAATACCATGGAAAGTTGTCCTTGTAGCCTGGAGCATGTTCTCCGAGATACCCAACTTGCGCATTGTATCCGCATACATGATGTTAATGTTGCTGCCATTGTCAATCAGTACCTTGGAGAACCTTACATTGATGTTAGGCCCAATGAATGTCGGATCCAGCACTAACGCATACGAACCAGGACTTGGCATAAGCTCGAGATGATCTTTAATGCTCCAGGTGATTTCTTGGTCCGACCAAGGCATATACCTCATCACTGCTAGCATTACTGCATTCACCTCCATATGTCGGTGCTGCAAGCTCTTTCTGTCTGTTTCCTCAGTGGTAAACACACAGTAACTCTGATGATGCTCTCTATACTCATTCCTCCACTCATTTCCGGGGTACCTCTGATCCGGCTGATGCTGGTTTTCTACCTGATGCACGTCATCCCTTCTCTCATGGTTATCATACATCATGCCGAGGTTGATCATTCCGGGGTGCCTGAGCATTCCTCAAACCACCTTGTTCTATTTTACGCATCCACTCACATTGCCTCGTCGTATGACCCGCTAGGTTACTCGGATTTGGCGTGTGAAATTTACACGGCTGATCCAACATCGACTCATAAGTGTACCTCGGACGGTCCTTCTTTTCTTGCCACTGTTTCTTCTGCTCTGGCGTCCAAGTTTTCTTGCCATCATTTCTTAGTGTCCATTGTTCCCCTCCAGTTTTCTGACGTTGATTGCCTCCTGCTCCGGGCTGATCTTGGTTCACAGCTGCAACTTGTTGCGAACTGTACCGGTGATCCGGTATGTCATCTCTTCTTTTTCCTCTGTGATCATTCCTTCGGGATGATCCGGCTCCATCTCTCTGGTAATATTCCTCATTTCACTCGTTTGACACAAGTCTGGGTTGAGTTGGGTCACCCAAAGCATACGAATCAGCAATTCGGATCATCTCTGCCAATGTGGTTGGCATTTTCCTTTGCAACTTCTGCCACAGCTCACTTGCATATCTGCACCCTTGCGCAAACCACGCTATGGCATGTGATTCTATCACACCCTCACATGAGTTTCTCATGGTACACCACCGGGTTAAAAACTCCCGGTCCGTCTCGTTCGGTCTCTGCTTACACATAGCTAGGGTCTGTGGTCTATTTGGCCTATGATACGTACTTGAGAAATTGCTGATAAACATTTCCTCAAAATCGATCCAGCAGTTAATACTTCCGGGCGGCAAATTGTTTAGACATACCCTGGCTGGCCCCTCCAACATCTGGGATACGTATCTCACAGCCCATCTCAAGTTGCCTGTAGCAATTTTCACAGCTGTAGCATAGTTTATCAACCAATCCTCCGGCTTAGTACTGCGGTGATACGTCTTTGTGCCTCTGGGTAACTGGAAGTTAGGTACTGGCGGCTCCTTCATGATCCGGGGCCCAAAGCACGCAGGACCCGATGGACCTTGACATTCGATCTGTTCCGACCTATACAGTCAATCCAGTTTCAACCTGGCATCATCAGGCATCAAATCCCTGCTTCCCAATCTTGACCCTATCACATGATAGTCCGGTCTTGGGTATCCTGCGTTCACCATCTCCGAATCTCCATCATTATACCGATCTTGCTCTCGTGGAGCAGCTCTCTGTTGCATACCTCGGCCGGCACTTTGCTCTTGCCTTGGTATATTCCGTTGCTGCGGTTGTCCTGCTCCTGCCGAGTTTCGCTGTCCGGCATTGCCGTTTACAGCATTTCCTTGACCGGCATTGCCTTGGTCGCGGTTACCTCGGCCAGCTTCACCTCGGCTCGCACTTCATCGATCATCATTTTTCTGTACTTCTTTTCCTTTCCCTGCCCGTGTTGGGTCATACGGGACGATCTGTTTGTTTCTTCTGGCCGAGGTTACTACCTCTTCTCTCCTAGGACCCCCATGAGGAGACGATGCGGCTCCAGCGGATTTCTCCGGGTTACCCACTGCCGAATGAACGATCTTGGAGGCCCCAGCTCTCTCCGGGTTAGCACTGAGCAATTCCTCATTTTGCCTGTTCGCGATCCGAACTAACTCATTGACCCTGTCTTGATGTCTCTGATGGGCCTCACCCGTTAGACCCTCTAGCTCGGATGCAGCAGCATCTGCTGCCCTAAGGTTCTTCGCCGGGGTACTATACCTCGGCAGCCCCACGGACAAACAGTTCTCTAACTCCTCAATCCTAGTGTCTCCCTCTTTGTTCATTTCGCTTATGAGGTTTCTCCCCTTTACTTTTACAGTATCAACTTTGTTTGCCTTTGCGTACTCACGCAGTGTCATGTCCAACGACTGCTGAGCCGCGGCTATCTTTTTCGCACCCTCCAGTATTTTTTGCCTAGTTTCCTCTAGCTCGGCCTGTGCCTGAGCTGGGTCTACTGCTGCTACTACAGGGTTTGCTAAGCTATCCATCGCTTCTTGCAGCACATTCTCAGGCCTCTCTAGTGGAGGACCTCTACCTTTCCTCGGTGCCTTAGGCGTTACCTCCGGATCCTTGCTTACGCCTGCACCAGGCGCAGTCATCATCACCTCAGCACGGTCTGGGGAGCGAGTGATACGCGCCCCGTGAACCACGCTAAGGGGTGGCTCCCCTGCTTCGACGACGTGCCACGGATGAACACACGACACATCGACAACAACGTAGACCTTGTGCGTGCCGAGCTTGATGAAGAGGCCGTTGCGCGGAAGCGGGCGCGTGCCGAAGCAGCCAGTGTTATCGCTGACAAAGTCCAGCGCTCCAAAGCGCTGAACGAGCCCGGAGATGATGCATTCGCCGGGGCTGATGAGGTTTCCCGTCCGGATCTTGACCCCTGCTAGTGCCGCTAGCCCCACGGTGGGCGCCAATTGTCGTGGTGGTGTCACGGCAGATGCCATGGATAGGCTGATAGTGGGGACTAATATGCACTAGGGGAATCCAGGGAGGGATAGTGAGGTGATTCCTCACACTGAAGTTATATTTAATTCACTTCCAAGGTTCACAAGTGTTCCTAGAGCTGTCTTGGGGAGAGGAGTAAGAAGGGACTCTCTTACTCTCGCCACAAGCTAACCCGTACAAGACCAACCCGTAGAACCTAACCTCTCTACAGAGACCCTAGCCCTCCTTATATAGGGGTGGCTATGTCTCCACTTAGGGCATACGTGGAGGCATATTCCAGGGAATATGCCTCCTCCCAAGATAGTAAACTGACCGGGTTACTTTTCCCCCATGCGTCACCCGACATTGGCTTCGTCACCTTTGTCGGCCATGCCTCGCTGGTCCTCCCTCTGTCCGCTTCGCTCATGCCGTGCGTACCGGGGCTACTTTTGACCAGCGAGATTCCTTCCTTCTCCTAGAAGCCTGACAAGACCCGGATCGTAGTTGATCCGGCCACACCCGTTCCTGCATGAAAGTTTAGACACATCGCTCCGACTTACGGCTTAAGTCGGTTGTGACCTAGTTAGGTGGACGCCCCCTGGTCCGGGTTACTTCGTGATTCGGCCTGCCTTCAGGTGGCCCGGCCAGCATCCGCTTTGGCCTTGCCGAACCTCGGCTAACTCGGCCTTTATACCTCGGCGTGACCCTACCCGGGGGTATCCCCCCAACAATATGCCTTCTAGCAATTTATTGCATATCAATTCCTCAAGGTACTCTCATGTGCAATATTGTTGAAATTGCATTGAATCCTTCCTTTTGATACTTGTTGCCTTTCTCAAAATATCCCAACTAGCATTAGTTCCCTTAGTGTTAGTTGTGATGTTTTTGAGGTTTTTGTTTTTCTTTGGTGAAGTTCTTTGATATACCATAAGAGAAAATAGAGCCATGGGCTATATATGCACTTAAGCAAAATATCCTTTTTGGTATATCTTATGACTTTCTCTTGGATATCATGTATCCTTATTGACGAGGGTTTAACTCATCAATGCCCATTGTTATGGACTTGGGTTTTGGAGAAGGAGGGAACGCTGGAAGTCTCGATCGGCTAGCAAACAAGCACACAAGGACGCAAGGTTTACCCAGGTTCAGGCCTCGTATAGGACCCTACTCCTGCTTGTCTGCTCTTGATTGATGATGATCCGAAGGATTACAATGTCGCTGATGGCGGTGTATGCGTAGATTAGATCTGGCGTATGTGCGAGAGATCGATGTCTAGATCTATTGTCTATTGTGGGAGTCGCGATTGAGAGATTGCCTTCTCGTTGGACCCTCCTAGCCTTTATATATGGGGAGACTAGGTCTCAGGCACCAATACGAGTTGGTTACAAGTTGTATTCAAACTCTAGTCTTGAGGTTTCCTTGTCTTGTGCGTTTGGGAGTCCGTGTCCATATGGGCTTCATATCAGTCGAACCATCATAGGCGTCATGGACCTTGGCAATTTGTCGAGTGGGTATTCCGTCGAGCCGCACCAGGTACGCTGTAGTTGGGTGCCTATCGGGCATACCCATGTCACTTATTTTTTAAACCTCTTATGTGTGGATGTTTCTTTGTGGATTATTCTCATGTTTTGTCCACTTAGAAACTTATATACACAAGAGTGTTAATCTCCCGCCTTGATATCCTCGCTCTTATCCTCTTGTTTTTATGGTATTGGTAAGGTCTTGATTTATGAGTGCTCGATTTACTTTCATTGCATCTTCATGCACTCATATCTCATATTTGGTTACTTTTGGACTTAAGCTTGTCTTGACAAGTGTATTGATTTATATTTATACTCCTTGTATCTTGGTTATGTTCTAAACGATATAGAGGGAGTGAGGATTCCGTATTTGTGCATATTGTATTCAAATGAAACAACTAATTTATGAACGAACCTTGGGGAACTTCTTTATTTCATTTAGAGCACTATTTGTCCATTAGATTATTTGGATCTTTTGATTGCTTGCTTCATCCGTTGAAGTTCATTCACCTTGTTATCCTTTTATCAATCCTTGATCCTCAATATATTTTTTATTTCCTCCAGGTATTTTTCATTGAATACGTGCATTTATTTTCACTCATATTAGGAGAAATGCACACCTTGGGGAGGAACTAGAACTATATTGGCCTTCTAACTTTGTCATCCAATGTGGCACTTGTTGTCAATGGGGGAGAAGTTTAGAGGGTTTTAAGGGAAATGGTTTTGCACTTAAGTTTGGTTTGTTCTTAAGTGTTTGCCTTTCATGCATTTCATCTTTATTATGTATTGCATGGTTGAATATATAGTGGATAATCTCCCAAAGGTTATGCTTGACAATGTATGCAATGAAATTCAAGTTCATCACACATGCATATATTGTGGGGAAGTTTGGTCTATATATGTTGGTTCTACTCACATCTCTTGCATTAGTTGTAGTTTGTGTGAGTAGAATCGGTTTTGATATGGGTTAGTATATTTGTGTTACTTAACCATATCAAATACAACCTCTTGTATACAACTTATTCTCGGATAGGTTGCGTACTTGTTTCTAATATTCATTATATAAACCCTCTTGTTGTGATTGTCATCAATTACCAAAATGGTGGAGATTGAAAGGGTAATTGCCCCTATGTGTGGTTTTGGTGATTAATGACAATCCCTATGGACTAATGTTTTCATTGAGTTTTATATGAAGGAATATTCCATAGGCCATGCTTGTAGTCCATATGTTGGATTCAAGTATGGATGCCATGAAGATAAAGTTATACCTTGAGTTTTGGCATCAAGATCATCGAACTGAAGAGAAGAGTATTATATGTTCAAGATCTTGAGAGTGTGATCTCAATAGAAGAATTCAAGATATGTCTCTAAGTCGGTGCCATGATAGCCTCATTAGTTGAGCTATGGTTGACTAAGATTTATAGCATGTAATCAAATTAAGAATTCTTTATGTACCTCAAGATATTGATATAGAGCATGAGAAGATACTTGGTTCACCAATACAAACAGTGAAGAGTGATTTCAAGTTGGTCAACACATGAAGCATAAAGAATGTACCACATGGATCTTGTGGTATGGTAAGCCTTGTCATTTATGCATCATGAACTAACCCATTATATACGTGCCTTTGCGTTTTCTATATGGGATAGGTATCTTTCGATGGGCATGCTTCAAAAGTGAAGATCTCATATAGCCCATGAGAGGATGACATAAGGTGGTGATGGTCATCAAGGTCGAGAAGGGCAAGTTCAAGATAAGCATCTCGAGAAGATCATTTTCTTGAAGCTTGCCATCCATATTTGTGATAATGTACATGTGAAGATGTGTCTTAATGAAGCAATCCCATGGTGGTGTATGGGGAGCAAATTATGAGTCTTCACGAAGCAACAATGATCAAGTGATGCATTCCGGCTTGGATGGAGCTTGAAGTGTTTTCATCAAGATCAAGCGGGATGCGCAAGGCAAAGGTATGTCCTTGCTAGTTTTTTCTTTTATCAGTCTCAAGGTGATTGTTGGGAGACCGGGTTATAGGATAGATAGCCGCACTATCAAGAGGGGCTTTCGGTTGGGTAACTTGATCACATTATCTTAGGGAGCTCAATCCTTTGCATACTTTGCATCTTCTTATTTTGTTTCTTCTTGGTGTTTATCCATGTGAGGTTCTTGAGCTTGTTGCTAGCTCTTCAACAAGCCCAAGTTCATCGAAAACAGAATCCGTATGCATCTTCTATGGCGTTTTCGAGTTTGAAGGTTTTACCGGTTCTTCTTATAGGGAGGATTCATACCTTTCCTAATTTGGTTCTATCCTCCTTTGCTGTACTATGATGTTTTCATGCACTATATTGTAGAGCTTGTTGTCCTCGTCAAAACAAGCCCAATATCATCGAAATCGGAGTCCGGATGCAAAAGTTATTGCGTTTTTCGTGAAATCTGTTTCATCCCGATTGTGGATCTGGTTCAACCGAGTCCCACACCGGACGGTCCGGTGCTAGCGCCGGTAGATCGGATCTCAGACCAGATTTTCTGGTTTTCGCGACCAAGTCTATTACGAGTTGGCAAACAGAGGTATCCGGTTTGTAGGCTGGTCCTCCGGCCTGGGGACCGAGTTTCCCGGTTCTGGGGCCAGTCCAACTGACTTTGAAACCGAGTTTTCGTTGTTTTCTCTCCAACGGCCATATTTGATTTTTCCTATAAAAGGGGATTCTTCCCCCAACGTTTTTAGGTGTTCTTGAGCACGAAATTGACCTCCATTATTGACCCTCTTGAGCTTGCTCCCTCCCCCTTCCCTCCTATGATTCTTGCATCTTTTTGAGGGCTTTGGAAGAGGAGATCTAGATCTACAATCCCCACCAATCAATTCCTCCTCTAAGTGAGGGGAACCCCTTGGATCTAGATCTTGAAGTCATTTGTTGATTTCCACCATTGTTCTTCCTCTCTAATTCCTCCCTAGCACTTGTTGCTTTGGTGGGATTTGAGAGTGAGGGATTTGAATGCCCTTGGTGTTTGATACGTTCCTAACGTATCAATAATTTTTGATGTTCCATGCTTGGTTTTTATCTACTTTCTTATGTTTTGTTCCAACTTTGGAGTACTTTCTATACACTTTCTTGGACTAACCTATTAAAAAGAGCCACAGTGCCAGCTGCCTGTTTTCTGCTGTTTTTGGTTCCAGGAAAGTCAGAAAATGAATATTCTCGGAATTGGACAGGACAAAAGCCAAAGTCAGTTTTTCACCGAGGGACACAAGGAGCCAGAATACAAGACAGAGAGGGGCTAGGGGGTGATGGCTCGTCATTGATGAGCTCGTTGGGGAACCCCAAGAGGAAGGTATGATGAGCAGAGAAACAAGTTTCCCTCAGTTATGAAACCAAGGTTATCGAACCAGTAGGAGCAAGGAAACACCCCAAAGGTGTTGCTAGCTGAGCCTTGGTAGGGCGCACTACCGGTGCTAGTAGCAGCGTGGAGACCTACACAACACAACCACAGAACTTTGTCCCCAACTTGCGATGAGGTTGTCAATCTCACCAGTTTTGCTGAAAACAAAGGATTAAACGTATCGAATGGAAGGAAGTAATAGTTTGCAGAAAGTAAACACAAAGCAATAAACAGTTTGTAGATTGTATGTAAAAGAAAGGACCGGGGTCCATAGTTCACTAGAGGTGGCTCTCCTTAAGATAGATAACATGCTGGGTGAACAAATTACAGCGGGGCAATTGACAAACATCGAGAAAGCATACAAGCATATACTAATCATCTTGACTCCTTTGAGACTTGATTGGGCATTACAACATTATACATAGACCGCCATCCAACTGCATCTATGACTAATAATCCACCTTCAGATTATCATCTGAACCCCCTCCAGTATTAAGTTGCAATCAAAAGATTATTGCTTTATGAATTGTGTGTAATGTAAACAATACGATTGTTCTATGAACAAAGGATTGTTGTTTTCTCCATAGTAGCAACAACACATCTAGTACCTTAGAGATTTCTGTCACTTCCCCAGATTACTAGAGGCATGAACCCACTATCGAGCATAAATACTAACTCTTGAAGTTGCTAGCATCTACTTGGCCAAGATAGCTACTAACAACGGAAAGCATGCAAGATCACAAATAACAAAGACATGATAGAATCAATAATCAATCTGAAATAGCATCTCAATATCCATCGAATACCCGCAAACACAACATGCAGAATTACAAATAGATGATCTTGATCATGAACGGAGCTCACAAGATCTAAACATGAAAGCACAAAGGAGGAGAACCAGCCATCTAGCTACTACATGGACCCGTAGTCCAGAGATGAACTACTCACGCATCACATCGGAGGCTTGCATGATGATGAAGAAGGTTTCCAGGGTGAATTCCCCTCTCCAGCAGGCTGCCGGGAAGAGCTTCAGATCCCTCCCAATCTATGGATGGAGATGACGGCGGCTACAGACTCTTTCGTGGATTTTTGATTAGGTACCTAGGGTTTTGGTCCCGAAGGCAATATATAGGCGAAAGGAGAGGCCGAGGGGGTGCTGGGGTCGGCCACACCACCCCCTGGCGTGGGCCAGGCTTGGCCGCGCGGCCAGGTGGTGTGGCCGGGCCCCAGCCCTTCTTCGTCTCGTATTATAGCTCTAGATGTCTTCCGGTAAAATAGCAACTTTGGCTTTTGTCCAGTCCAATTCCGAGAATATTCATTTTCTGACTTCCTGGAATCAAAAACAACAGAAAACAGGCAGCTGGCACTATGGCTCTTATTAATAGGTTAGTCCAATAAATCATATAAAAACTACTCCAAAGTGTGGACAAAACACAAGAAAGTAGATACAACCAAGCATGGAACATCAAAAATTATAGATACATTTGCAATGTATCAACATCCCCAAGCTTAACTCCTACTCGTCCTCGAGTAGGTAAGTGATAAAAAGAAAGAATAATTTTTGAGGTGACATGCACCATCAAAAACTTGATCAACGTACTTGTAAAACATTCAGGGCTGGGATCATAGTACTTCAATCATAACATGAAATACAAAGTTCTAGCAATAAGACAAAGAAACTATGTTGCAACATGAAAAGGCACAAACAAAAGATTCATGAATAACAATGCTTTGCAAGACGTTTATTTGTTTCACATAAAGAAAACATAACATAATAGTATTCAACTTGTCCCTCATAGAGTAGCAAATATAATTGCATAGGACACCTTCAAAGTTCATAAGAGTTACTAGATACAAATAGTTTAAAACAAGCAATATCAAATTATGCATCAATCAACTAGTCTTGGGACAATGCACATAGAACGAGGAATGGCCACTATGCTCTCAAAGTAGGGGCATAAAAGTAGAAGGTGGAGACTCAATATATAAGTGGAAGAAAGGCCTTCATAAAAGGAAGTAGGGATTCAAGTCTCATAAAGAGCTTCCAAAAATTATGGTACTTAATAGCTTTCAGCTCTCATTGCCCCTACCATAAGCATCTTGAAGTGATTAAGGTTAAAGTGAACAAACTATGGCGTACATGCTTGACGAAGTATAAGTTAGAAATCTCATGTCCCTTGAATACGAGGGTCGCTCCTCATGCTACTCAAGTTTAGTCACCGGTAAGTTCTTGTCATCATAAGTACATGTGTATCATAGAGAACCGCCAATGGGGTACCCCTTGCCCGATGATACGGAAGAATCCCCATATCAAAATGACAAGGCAAGCAGACAATGAGCATCTCATCAATCTTCTTATTTACCATGGGAATATGGTGCTTTTTTCTCTCTTTCCTCTTTTTATAATCTCTCTTTTTTCTCTTTTTTCTCAATATAGGACTCTTTTTTTATAAGAAGAATGCTTCATAGATAGCTCATTATGGTTACGCTGCAGATTTCCACCATGTCAGCATGGATTAGACCAGCGGCCCAGGCGTTTCTCTAACACACATACATAACTCCATGGACTTACAAGCTCCCATTTCATTTCACACCGACGACATCCATAGACAAAAGAGCATGATATCAACTAGGTACAAAATACCCGTGCAATGTCGAAAGCGTTCCCCATTACAGCATGGTTCTGCTAATCCCCAACAAATAAGTGTAAGCATATACAACATAGACGACACAATGGTTCACGTTTATTAAGGGAAAGAAAAGTAAAGTGTGCCATCAAGTTCGTGAGAGCTTTAATCACTAGTTTTCTCATAACAATTTTAATTTGGAAGGTAAACAAAAACATGAATATACTTGGAATAGCATAAGCTAGTAGGTAGGTATGGTGGACTCTTTGGAATAACTTGTTTTAAGGAGTTGGATGCATGAGTGGAACTCATACTTGGTTGCGGAGGCTAGCAAAAGACTGGGAGCGACAAACTAAGAGAGCAATAATGGCCATAATCATGCAGAGCGACAAAACATCATTGATCAAAGCATAAAGTGATACTACAAGTTGAAAACTAAAGTATCATAAAGGCTATGGTGACTTGAGATAGTCATAGCATGGTGTGAGCATGCACCAAGTCAACCCAAATAAAGCATCAAAGGAGAATACCACTATACTATGCTTTAATATGCTAAAACAATGCATGATTCATCCAAGGCACATTAAGCAATCTCAATTGTTTATAACAAGTCATGCTACAGCAAAGAATACTAAGCATAAAGCCAAACAATATCAAGCATGGCATGACAAAGCATAGGCCACAGTCAAAAACAAGCTCTCTTTACCACGTAAGCATGAACTTTCCTACTCTTTTCCAAACCAAACCAAACTATTTGTAAACCAATGTATGAAAGAGGGGGTCCAACCAATTTATTCAGAAAACTAAGCAAACCAAGCAAAAAAAACCAAAACGAGAACAAAAAAGAAGACGCTCCAAGAACAACACAACTGTGCATGAAACAATAAAAATGAAGCGTTTGGAAGAAACCTAGGATTTTTATTGATGAAGAGGGGGATGCCTTGGGCATCCCCAAGCTTTGACGCTTGTACTTATTGGATATTTCTTGGGGTGACACGCGTGGCATACCCAAGGTTGAGCTTTAGTCCATCCTTCATCTCATTACTCATTCCTTCCATACACCTGAAATTTTTCCTTTATACAAAACTTCACACAATCTTTATTAGCACCATTAGTGCACTCAAGATAATAAGTCTTTAGGTTCAGTTATAACACCAATAAAACTTCCATTAAAACACAAGCTACTGTAGCACTTCCCTCAAAAAG
Organism: Avena eriantha; assembly: GCA_910589775.1. Taxonomy (NCBI): domain Eukaryota; kingdom Viridiplantae; phylum Streptophyta; class Magnoliopsida; order Poales; family Poaceae; genus Avena; species Avena eriantha. The sequence goes on along the minus strand of OU342746.1, from coordinate 376,761,621 downwards.
CTCAATTCCCCAAAAGAACTCAAAAAAGAACCAACAAGAAGCAAATGCAGAAAATGGCAGAAATCTGTCAAAACAGACCAGCAGGTAAATACGAATTTTTTCGAAGACCTTTTGTTGCTCAAATCAAAAAGTCTTGAACTAACGAAAGTTAGATAACAACCTGAGGCAGAAGCATTAAAATTCACGCCTCAAAAGGACGTTCAGAGATTTTACACGAATTTTTACGGTGAAGCACAGAAATCTGTTTCGGGACAGCAACTTTCCCAATCATTACTTCTCTCTCATTAGAGGTTACTCTTGGCACAAAAAGCAAATAAAAAGGATAAGGAGCAGTTATTACTGAGGTAATAACTTCCAAGACTCATCTAAAACTTTTGGTTATCTCCTAATAAGTACTTTTCTTTAACGCCTTTAAGTTAGGCATGCTAATTTGAGAAGATGCTCACATAGGAAATATGAATTGAAGTAAAAGAGAGCATCAAGAAGAAAATTCAAAACACATTTAAGTCTAACCCTCTTCCTATGCATAGGAATCTTATACACAAATAAATTCACAAAGAACAAAGCGACATGCATAGGACGATAAAACGAGAGTAACTTCAAAACTTTCAGCAAATAGAGAAGTGTTTCAGTACCATGAAAACTTTTACAACCCTATTTTCCTCTCTCATAATAATTTTCAGTAGCCTAATGAATAAACTCAACAATATAACTATCACATAAAGCATGCTTTCCATGATCTACAAACACTAGAGCTTTATTATAAACATTTTCAAAAGAATCCCCAGGAACATGACATTCGTCCTCCTTTGTTAAGCATGGGGGACAATCAAATAATATAAGGGGTAAAGAGTTACTCTCATTAGAAGGTAGGGATGAGTAGATCCATTCTTCCTCCTCTTTATCATCACTCTCTTCCTCTTTTTCATCCAATGAGCTTCTAGTTTCAGCAATTTCTTCTTCCATAGGCTCCTGCAAGGCATTAGTCTCTTCCATTGGTGGATAGCATCTATTAAGATACTCAAGAATATAGCCATTTTCTACCTTGTAATTATCAAAGAAAATTTTAAGTATATCATAAACCTCATATTTATAAGGTGAATCATCAGTATTTTCAAGCAAACTAGCAAGTTCAAATGCACCCTTCCAAGCAATAAATTCTTCAATTTGTTCCACATCATAAAAGTCATAATTTCCTTTAACATAAGAAGATATGGTAACATTATAATTATACTCACATTGAAAAGGGAGGTGTTTATAGCTCCTACAGCAACAAGATTTATCAATGCAATAAGTAACATTATAAGTAGAGCACACGTTTCTAGCAATGGTATTCAATTTATCAATTTGTTCCCATAAGAGTTTCCCTTTTTGTGACAAGCGGTGTTCCTTATAATAATATTTTTGTTCTGCCGTGAACCCACCTTGCCAATTAGATTCAGTTTCAAAGAAATCAACCATTGATAGTAAGCATGATAAAGCAAGACAATAACAGACCAACGAAAATACCAACTATAGTAGGAACTAATTTTTTGTGTGTTTTTAATAAAGAAAGCAAACTAGTAAAACTAAACTAAGCAAAACAAAAATAACAAAGTAAAGAGATTGGTTATGAGGGACTCCCCTTGTGAATATGTCCTTGACTCCCCGGCAACGGCGCCAGAAAAATACTTTGCTGGCTCATGATTGATGAGCTCGTTGGGGAACCCCAAGAGGAAGGTATGATGAGCACAGGAGTAAGTTTCTCTCAGTTATGAAACAAAGGTTGTCGAACCAGTAGGAGCAAGGAAACACCCCAAGGTGTTGCTAGCTGAGCCTTGGCAGGGCGCACTACCGGTTTTGCTGAAAACAAAGGATTAAACGTATCGAATGGAAGGACGTAATAGTTTGCACAAAGTAAACACAAAGCAGTAAACAGTTTGTAGATTGTATGTAAAATAAAGGACCGGGGTTCATAGTTCACTAGAGGTGGCTCTCCTTAAGATAGATAACATGTTGGGTGAACAAATTACAGCGGGGCAATTGACAAACATCGAGAAAGCATACAAGCATATACTAATCATCTTGACTCCTTTGAGACTTGATTGGGCATTACAACATTATACATAGACCGCCATCCAACTGTATCTATGACTAATAATCCACCTTCAGGTTATCATCCGAACCCCCTCCAGTATTAAGTTGCAAGCAACATATTATTGCTTTACGAATTGCGTATAATGTAAACAATACGATTGTTCTACGAACAAAGGATTGTTGTTTTCTCCCTAGTAGCAACAACACATCTAGTACCTTAGAGATTTCTGTCACTTCCCCAGATTACCAGAGGCATGAACCCACTATCGAGCATAAATACTAACTCTTGGAGTTGCTAGCATCTACTTGGCCAAGATAGCTACTAACAACGGAAAGCATGCAAGATCACAAATAACAAAGACATGATAGAATCAATAATCAATCTAAAATAGCATCTCAATATTCATCAGATCCCCGCAAACACAACATGCAGAATTACAAATAGATGATCTTGATCATGAACGGAGCTCACAAGATCTAAACATGAAAGCACAAAGGAGGAGAACCATCCATCTAGCTACTACATGGACCCGTAGTCTAGAGATGAACTACTCACGCATCACACCGGAGGCTTGCATGATGATGAAGAAGGCCTCCAGGGTGAATTCCCCTCTCCGGCAGGGTGCCGGGAAGAGCTTCAGATCCCTCCCAATCTATGGATGGAGATGACGGCGGCTACAGACTCTTTCGTGGATTTTTGATTAGGTACCTAGGGTTTTGGTCCCGAAGGCAATATATAGGCGAAAGGAGAGGCCGAGGGGGTGCTGGGGTCGGCCACACCACCCCCTGGCGTGGGCCAGGCTTGGCCGCGCGGCCAGGTGGTGTGGCCGGGCCCCAGCCCTTCTTCGTCTCGTATTATAGCTCTAGATGTCTTCCGGTAAAATAGCAACTTTGGCTTTTGTCCCGTCCAATTCTGAGAATATTCATTTTCTGACTTCCTAGAACCAAAAACAGCAGAAAACAGGCAGCTGGCACTATGGCTCTTGTTAATAGGTTAGTCCAGGAAATCATATAAAAAGTACTCCAAAGTGTGGACAAAACACAAGAAAGTAGCTAAAACCAAGCATGGAACATCAAAAATTATAGATACATTTGCAACGTATTAGGGGGCCGCCACACCACCTGGCAGCGCGGCCCAGCCTGGCCCGTGCCAGGGGGTGGTCTGGCCGCCTCCGGCACCCCCTCGGCCTCCCCTTTTGCCTATATATTGCCTCCGATACAGAAACCCTAGGTAACCAATCAAAATTCCACGAAAGAGTTTATAGCCACCATCATCTCCATCCCTAGATCGAGAGGGATCTGAAGCTCTTCCCGACACCCTGCCAGAGAGGGGAATTCACCCTGGAGGCCTTCTTCATCACCATGCAAGCCTCCGATGTGATGCATGAGTAGTTCATATCTGGACTACGGGTCCATGTAGTAGCTAGATGGCTGGTTCTCCTCCTTTGTGCTACCATGTTTAGATTTTATGAGCTCCATTCATGATCAAGATCATCTATTTGTAATTCCTACATGTTGTGTTTGCGGGGATCCGATGGATATTGAGATGCTATTTCAGATTGATTATAGATTCTATCATGTCTTTGTTATTTGTGATCTTGCATGCTTTCCGTTGTTAGTAGATATCTTAGCCAAGTAGATGCTAGCAAGTCCAAGAGTTAGTATTTATGCTCGATAGTGGGTTCATGCCTCTAGTAATCTGGGAAAGTGACAGAAATCTCTAAGGTACTAGATGTGTTGTTGCTACTAGGGAGAAAACAACAATCCTTTGTTCATAGAACAATCGTATTGTTTACTTTACACGCAATGCGTAATGCAATTATTTGTTGCTTGCAGCTTAATACTTGAGGGGGGTAGGATGATAACCTGAAGGTGGATTATTAGTCATAGATGCAGTTGGATTACGGTCTATGTATAATGTTGTAATGCTCAATCAAATCTCAAAGGAGTCAAGATGAGTAGTATATGCATGATTGCTTTCTCGATGTTCGTCAATTGCCCCGTTGTAATTTGTTCACCCAACATGTCATCTATCTTAAGGAGAGCCACCACTAGTGAACTATGGACCCCGGTCCTTTCTTTTACCATCAATCTACAATGAACTATTTACTACTTTCTATTTACTTTCTGCAAACTATTACTTTCTTCCACACAATATGTTTAATCCTTTGTTTTCAGCAAAACCGGTGAGATTGACAACATCACTGTAAGTTGGGGGCAAAGTTCTGTGGTTGTGTTGTCAGGTCTCCACGTTGTTGCTGATGCCGGTAGTGCGCCCTGCCAAAGTTCAGCTAGCAACACCTTGGAGGTGTTTCCTTGCTCCTACTAGTTCGATTAACCTTGGTTTCATAACTGAGGGAAAACTTGTTGTTGTGCTCATCATACCTTCCTCTTGGGGATCCCCAACGATCTCGAGATATCTTAGGCCATCAAAGCTTTTTCTAGCGCCGTTGCCGGGGAGTCAAGGACATCTTCACAAGGGGAGTCCCTCATAACCAATCTCTTTACTTTTTTATTTTTGTTTTGCTTAGTTTATTTTTGCTTTGTTTGCTTGTTTCTTTTTCAAAAACACAAAAAAATAGTTGTACTACTTTGCTTTCTTTATTAAAAACACAAAAAATAGTTCCTATCTTAAAGTTGTCATTATGTCTAGCATTGCTCCAATCACTATGTCACCGGAGGAAATGATTTTCACTTTTAAACAAGGAATTGAAGAGAGTTTCAAAGAAGCTTGGTGATACATTGCTAACGTATCCATAATTTTTGATGTTCCATGCTTGGTTTTATCTACTTTCTTATGTTTTGTCCACACTTTGGAGTACTTTTCATATGATTTCTTGGACTAACCTATTAACAAGAACCACAGTGCCAGCTTCCTGTTTTCTGTTGTTTTTGGTTCTAGGAAGTCATAAAATGAATATTCTCGGAATTGGACAGGACAAAATCCAAAGTTATTATTTTACCGGGGGACACTTGGAGCCACAATACGAGACGGAGAAGGGCCAGAGGGTGGCCACACCACCTGGTGGCGCGGGCCAGGCTAGGCCGCGCTAGGGGGTGGTGTGGGCCCCTCCGGCACCCCCTCGGTCTCCCCTCTCGCCTATAAGAGCCTCCCGATGCATAAACCCTAAATCATCAAGCCTCTAGCCACGAAAAGTTCCGCAGCGCCGCCGCCACCGAAGGGGAGATTCGGGGGACCGAAAGTCTCTGTTCCGGCACCCTGCTGGGACGGGGAAGTGCCCCCGGAGCCATCTCCATCGATCTCCACCACCATCTCCATCGCCGTTGCTGATTCCCATGATGAGGAGGGAGTAGTTCTCTCTCGAGGGTAAGGGTTCTACCGGTAGCTATGTGTTCATCTCTCTCTCTATGCATGATCTTATTGAGATCATGAGCTTATAATCTATAGATCTACCTTGCTACTCAAGTGCTTTAATAGATCTTTGCTCTCCCCATGTGTGTGAAGTTGACAGTGTGCACACCATGGTAGCACTTAGGCTAGAGATTACAAATACTTGTTATGAGTTATATTTGGAGTTGGATGTCTTTATGAAATTGTGGTGTTTGTTTGAACCATCTAGTGCTCAAGGTGACAGTGTGGGGTTATCTAGATGGGAAAGGCTTACTTTGAGGTGTGCTGTTATAGCCCTACCATGGATTAGAGTGTCCAACCGGAGAGTAGTTCAGCGTAGTATCATAAAGAAGAATATATTTATATGAGAGTGTTCACTAGTGAAAGTATGATCCCCAGGACTTGTTTCTAAGCATTGAAACACCGTTTGCAACTAGATCTATTACATGTTTGCTTGCTTCCATCTTTATTTCAGTTTGCCTTTAGTCTCCTCCACGCCATCAAGCTATTTTCTAGCACCATTACCACTTATAATTATCCATACCACTTGTATTTTACTATCTCTTCGCCGAACTAGTGCACCTATACACCTGACAAGTGTATTGGGTGTGTTGGGGACACAAGAGACTTCTTGTATCTTGATTGCAGGATTGTTTGAGAGGGAATACCTTTGACCACTTCCTCCCTGAGTTCGATAAACCTTGGGTGATCCACTTAAGGGAAAACTTGCTGCTGTTCTACAAACCTCTGCACTTGGAGGCCCAACAACTGTCTACAAGAATAGAAGTGCGTAGACATCAAGCTATTTTCTGGCGCCGTTGTCGGGGAGGTAAGGTAAAAGGTACTCACATCCTCCGGTGTGAGTGCTCGAAGTTATTTCCTTTAGATTCTGCAATTTTGTCTTTTTGTTTCTTGTTTTCACTAGTTAGGCTTAATGTAAAAAAAATAGAGAGCTTTATAGTATTTATCTTGAGTTAGGACATGAAGTGTTTGAAGAGAAAATTAAAAAACCTATGGAACTTTATTTGCATGCTAATAGGAATGTTGTTAGTATGAATTCTTTGGACACCATTATTGCTAATGCTATGGAAAAGTCTAAGCTTGGGGAAGCTAGTTCTTATGAAAATGATCTTTTTGGTCCCCCAAGCACGGAGGATAAAATTTATTTTGATGATACTATGCCTCCAATATATGATGATTACAATGATGAATATGATATTTTCAGTCCACCTACTATTGAGGAGAAAATTAATTATGATTACAATATGCCTCCTATATTTGATGATTATGGTGATGAGAATAATAATGATAGCTATTTTATTGAATTTGCTCCCTATATAATTAATAAGAATGACTAGGCTTATGTGGAGAGTAATAATTATTTTATGCATGTGGCTCATGATAATAATGTTTTATGTGATAGTTATATTGTTAATTTTATTCATGATGCTACTGAAAGTTATTATGAGAGAGGGAAACATGTTTTTATGTATCTCAACAATATTAAGTTTCCCCTCTTTATGTTGAAAATTTTGAAGTTGCACTTGTTTTGCTTTCCTATGATTGTTTCTTTGTGCTTTCATGACTTGTTTGTTTACAAGATTCCTATGCATAGGAAGTGGGCTAGACTCAAATGTGCTTTGAATTTGCTTCTTGATGCTCTCTTTTACTTCAATTCATATTTCTTATGTGAGCATCTTCTCAAACTATCAAGCCTAACTTAAAGGCATTAAAGAAAAGTACTTATTGGGAGATAATTCAAAAGTTTTAGATGAGTCTTCGAAGTTATTACTTCAGTAACAACTGCTCCTTATCCTTTTTATTTGCTTTTTGTGCCAAGAGTAACCTCTAATGAGAGAAAAGTAATGATTGGGAAAGTTGCTGTCCCGAAACAGATTTATGTGCTTCATAGTAAAAATTCGTGTAAAATCTCTGTGCGTCCTTTTGAGGAGTGAAGTTTTGTGCTTCTGCCCCAGGTTGTTATCTAACTTCCGTTAGTTCAACACTTTTATATTTTAGCAACAGAAGGTCTTCGAAAAAATCGTCTTTACCTGCTGGTCTGTTTTGACAGATTTCTGTCATTATTTGCATTTGCTTCATGTTGGTTCCTTTTTGAGTTCTTTTGGGAAATTGAGCTTTTTGAGTGAAGTGCTACAGTAGCTTGTTTTCTAATGGAAGTTTTATTGGTGTTGGAACTGAACCTAAAGACCTGTTATCTTGACTGCACTAATGTTGCTAACAAAGATTGTGTGAAGTTTTGTATAAAGAAAAAATTTCAGGTATATGGAAGGAATGAGTAATGAGATGAAGGATGAACTAAAGCTCAAGCTTGGGGATGCCACACGTGTCACCCCAAGAAATATCCAAGAAGTACAAGCGTCAAAGCTTGGGGATGCCCAAGGCATCCCTTTCTTCATCAATAAAAAATCGAGGTTTCTTCCAAACACTTCATTTTTATTGTTTCATGCACAGTTGTGTTGTTCTTGGAGCGTCTTCTTTTTCGTTTTCGTTTTGGTTTTTAGTTTGCTTGGTTTGCTTAGTTTGCTGAATAAATTGGTTGGACCCCCTCTTTCATACATTGGTTTTCAAATAGTTTGGTTTGGATTGGAAAAGAGTAGGAAAGCTTAAGTGGTAAAGAGAGCTTGTTTTTGACTGTGGCCTATGCTTTGTCATGCCATGCTCGATATTGTTTTGGCCGTATGCTTAGTATTATTTGTTGTAGCATGACTTGTTATAAACAATTGAGATTGCTTAATGTGCCTTGGAAGGATCGTGCGTTGTTTTAGCATATTAAAGCATAGTATTGTGGTATTCTCCTTTGATGCTTTATTTGGGTTGACTTGGCGCATGCTCACACCATGTTATGACTATCTCAAGTCACCATATCCTTTATGATCCTTTAGTTTTCAACCTGTAATATCACTTTATGCTTTGATTAATGATGTTTTGTCGCTCTGCATGATTATGGCCATTATTGCTCTCTTAGTTGGTCGCTCCCAGTCTTTTGCTAGCCTCCATAACCAAGTAAGAGTTCCACTCATGCATCCAAATCCTAAAACCAAATTATTCCAAAGAGTCCACCATACCTACCTATTAGCATTTGCTATTCCAAGTATATTCATGTTTTTATCTACCTTCCGAATTAAACTTGTTATGAGAAAACTAGTGATTAAAGCTCTCACGAACTTGATGGCACACTTTACTTTTCTTGCCCTTAATAACTTGAACCATTGTGTCGTCTATGTTGTATATGCTTGCACTTATTTGTTGGGGATTAGCAGAACCATGTTGTCATGGGGAACGCTTTCAACATTGCACTCGTACTTTGTACCTAGTTGATATCATGCTCTTTTGTCTATGGATGTCGTCGGTGTGAAATGACAGGGGAGCTTGTAAGTCCATGGAGTTATGTATATGTGTTAGAGAAACGCCTGGGCCGCTGGTCTAATCCATGCTGTCATGGTGGAAACCTGCAGCGTAACCATAATGAGTTGTCTATGAAGCATTCTTCTTATAAAAAAGAATCAAATATTGAGAAAAAAGAGAAAAGGAAAAAAAGAGATATGAGAAAAGAGGAAAGAGAGAAAAAAGCACCATATTCCCATGGTAAATAAGAAGATTGCTGAGATGCTCGTTGTCTGCTTGCCTTGTCATTTTGATATGGGGATTCTTCTGTATCATCGCGCAAGGGGGTACCATGTTGGCGGTTCTCTATGATACACATGTACTTACGATGACAAGAACTTACCAGTGACTAAACTTGAGTAGCATGAGGAGCGGCCCTCGTATTCAAGGGACATGAGATTTCCAACTTATACTTCCTCAAGCATATACACCATAGTTTGTTCACTTTAACTTTAATCACGTCAAGATGCTTATGATAGGGGCAATGAGAGCTGAAAGCTAAAAAGTACCATAATTTTTGGAAGCTCTTTATGAAACTTGAATCCCTACTTCCTTCTATGAAGGCATTTCTTTTATTTTTATGTTGAGTCTCCACCTTCTATCTTTATGCACCTACTTTGAGAACATAGTGGCCATTCTTAGTTCTATGTGCATTGTCCCAAGACTTGTTGATTGATGCATAGCTTTGATATTGCTTGTTTTAAACTATTTGTATCTAGTCACTCTTATGAACTTTGAAGGTGTCATATGCATTTATGTTTGCTACTCTATGAGGGACAAGCTGAATGCCACTATGCTATGTTTTCTTTATGTGAAACAAACAAACGTCTTGCAAAGCATTGTTATACATGAATCTTTTGTTTATGCCTTTTCATGCTACAACATAGTTGCTTTGTCTTATTGTTAGAACTTTGTCTTTCATGTTATGATTGAAGTACTATGATCCCAGCTATCAATGTTTTACAAATACTTTGATCAAGTTTATGATGGAGCATGTCACCTCAAAAATTACTCTTTCTTTTTATCACTTACCTACTCGAGGACGAGCAGGAGTTAAGCTTGGGGATATTGATACGTTGCTAACGTATCCATAATTTTTGATGTTCCATGCTTGGTTTTATCTACTTTCTTATGTTTTGTCCACACTTTGGAGTACTTTTCATATGATTTCTTGGACTAACCTATTAACAAGAGCCACAGTGCCAGCTACCTATTTTCTGCTGTTTTTGGTTCCAGGAAGTCAGAAAATGAATATTCTCAAAATTGGACGGGACAAAAGCCAAAGTTATTATTTTACCGGGGGGACACTTGGAGCCAGAATATGAGACGGAGAAGAGCCAGAGGGTGGCCACACCACCTAGTGGTGCGGGCCAGGCCAGGCCGCACCAGGGGGTGGTGTGGGCCCCTCCGACACCCCCTCCGTCTCCCCTCTCGCCTATAAGAGCCTCCCGATGCATAAACCCTAAATCATCAAGCCGGTAGCCACGAAAAGTTCCGCAGCGCCGCCACCACCGAAGGGGAGATTCGGGGAACAGAAAGTCTCTATTCCGGCACCCTGCCGGGACGGGGAAGTGCCCCCGGAGCCATCTCCATCGATCTCCACCACCATCTCCATCGTCGTTGCTGATTCCCATGATGAGGAGGGAGTAGTTCTCTCTCGAGGCTAAGGGTTCTACCAATAGCTATGTGTTCATCTCTCTCTATGCATGATCTTATTGAGATCATGAGATTATAATCTATAGATCTACCTTGCTACTCAAGTGCTTTAATAGATCTTTGCTCTCCCCATGTGTGTGAAGTTGACAGTTTGCACACCATGGTGGCACTTAGGCTAGAGATTACAAATACTTGTTATGAGTTATATCTGGAGTTGGATGTCTTTATGAAATTGTGGTGTTTGTTTGAACCATCTAGTGCTCAAGGTGACAGTGTGGGGTTATCTAGATGGGAAAGGCTTACTTTGAGGTGTGCTGTTATAGCCCTACCATGGATTAGAGTGTCCAACCGGAGAGTAGTTCAACGTAGTATCATAAAGAAGAATATATTTATATGAGAGTGTTCACTAGTGAAAGTATGATCCCTAGGACTTTTTTCTAAGCATTGAAACACCGTTTGCAACTAGATCTATTACATGTTTGCTTGCTTCCATCTTTATTTCAGTTTGCCTTTAGTCTCTTCCACGCCATCGAGCTATTTTCTAGCATCGTTACCACTTATAATTATCCATACCACTTGTATTTTACTATCTCTTTGCCGAACTAGTGCACCTATACACCTGACAAGTGTATTGGGTGTGTTGGGGACACAAGAGACTTCTTGTATCTTGATTGCAGGATTGCTTGAGAGGGAATACCTTTGACCACTTCCTCCCTGAGTTCGATAAACCTTGGGTGATCCACTTAAGGGAAAACTTGCTGCTGTTCTACAAACCTCTGCACTTGGAGGCCCAACAACTGTCTACAAGAATAGAAGTGCGTAGACATCACTTGCTCTAGAATCTCTGATCTACATGAAAAAACTGAACCTAAAATGACTCAAAGCTTGTTCCTTAGCAGTTTTTACCTTGGAATTGCTCTTTGCTATAGATATGCTTTGGATGTTGTAGTGGGAGGAGATTTCCTCCAATGCAATGAGTATGATGCTTTTAATGCCATAAAGAAGTTGGTCTTTACTTACAACTTGCCTAGCAAATCTGATTCTTCCTTCATAAACATATTTGCTAGATACTCTTGAGACCAGCACTGCTAGTTTAAAAGATTCCTATAATACACTTGGAGAGCATCATGACTATGTTCCAATAAATTCTGAACCCTCAAAATGGGTTCCCACAGTAAAAATTGTTGTAAATAATGAAACTTTTCATGCTCGTTGCGATATCATGTCTGAATTCTGTCTTATGCCTAAAGAAATATATGAATCTTTGAATCTTTGGGGACTTTCTGAAGGAGGAGAAGAAATATTTATTACTAATAATGCCACAATATTACCCATTGGAATAGCTGAAGGAGTGTTTACAAAGATCCTAGGGAAAATGGTTTCTACTGATTATCTTGTTATTGAATGTGTAGGAAAAGGACAAATTACACTTGGCAGATCCCTATTGAAACTCCTTGGAGCAATAATAGATGTGGAAAAGGGCACCATGAACTTTGCTTCTCCACCAAACAATCATATGTTCCCCAAGGTTAAGAATAAAAGTAAGAGAGGTAAGGGCAAGAAATTTGGTTTTAATGCTTCTTCATTCGAGAACACTTGATTCTTTTTCTTGTTTCTTATGCCTAACTTAAAGGCGTTAAAGAAAGGTACTTATTGGGAGATAATCCAAAAGTTTTAGATGAGTCTTGGAAGTTATTACCTAAGTAATAACCTCTCCTTATCCTTTTTATTTGATTTTTGTGCCAAGAGTAACCTCAAACGAGAGAGAAGTATTGATTGGGAAAGTTGCTGTCCCGAAACAGATTTCTGTGCTTCACCGTAAAAATTCGTGTAAAATCTCTGTACGTCCTTTTGAGACGTGAATTTTTGTGCTTCTGCCCCAGGTTGTTATCTAACTTTAGTTAGTTCAACACTTTTCGATTTGAGCAACCGAAGCTCTTCGAAAAAATTCGTCTTTACCTGCTGGTCTGTTTTGACATATTTCTGCCATTATTTGCACTTGCTTCTTGTTGGTTCCTTTTGAGTTCTTTTGGGGAATTGAGCTTTTTGAGGGAAGTGCTATAGTAGCTTGTGTTTTCATGGAAGTTTTATTGGTGTTGGAACTGAACCTAAAAGACTTATTATCTTGAGTGCACTAATGTTGCTAATAAAGATTGTGTGAAGTTTTGTATGTATGAAGGAAAAATTTCAGGTGTATGGAAGGAATGATGTAATGAGATGAAGAATGGACTAAAGCTCAAGCTTGGGGATGACACCCTGTGTCACCCCAAGAAATATTCAAGAGGTACAAGCGTCAAATCTTGGGGATGCCCAAGGCATCCCTTCTTCATCAATAAAAATCCCAGGGTTCTTCCAAACACTTCATTTTTATTGTTTCATGCACAATTGTGTTGTTCTTGGAGCGTCTTTGTTTTCGTTTTGGTTTTTCGTTTGCTTGGTTTTCTTAGTTTGCTGAATAAATTGGTTGGACCCCCTCTTTCATATATTGGTTTTCAAATAGTTTGGTTTGGATTGGAAAAGAGTAGGAAAGTTCATGCTTAAGTGGTAAAGAGAGCTTGTTTTTGACTGTGGCCTATGCTTTGTCATGCCATGCTTGATTTTTTTTGGCTTTATGCTTAGTATTATTTGCTGTAGCATGACTTGTTATAAACAATTGAGATTTCTTAATGTGCCTTTGAAGAATCATGCGTTGTTTTAGCATATTAAAGCATAGTATTGTGGTATTCTCCTTTGATGCTTTATTTGGGTTGACTTGGCACATGCTCACACCATGTTATGACTATCCCAAATCACCATAGCCTTTATGATCCTTTAGTTTTCAACTTGTAGTATCACTTTATGCTTTGATTAATGATGTTTTGTCGCTCTGCATGATTATGGCCATTATTGCTCTCTTAGTTGGTCGCTCCCAGTCTTTTGCTAGCCTCCATAACCAAGTATGAGTTCCACTCATGCATCCAATTCCTAAAACCAAGTTATTCCAATGAGTCCACCATACCTACCTATTAGCATATGCTATTCCAAGTATATTCATGTTTTTATCTACCTTCCGAATTAAACTTGTTATAAGAAAACTAGTGATTAAAGCTCTCACAAACTTGATGGAACACTTTACTTTTCTTGCCCTTAATAAACTTGAACCATTGTGTCGTCTATGTTGTATATGCTTGCACTTATATGTTGGGGATTAGCAGAACCATGCTGTCATGGGGAACGCTTTCAACATTTTACTTGTACTTTGTACCTAGTTGATATCATGCTCTTTTGTCTATGGATGTCGTCGGTGTGAAATGAAAGGGGAGCTTGTAAATCCATGGAGTTATGCATGTGTGTTAGAGAAATGCCTGGGCCGCTGGTCTAATCCATGCTGTCATGGTGGAAACCTGCAGCGTAACCATAATGAGCTGTCTATGAAGCATTCTTCTTATAAAAAAAGAGTCAGATATTGAGAAAAGGAGAAAAAAAGAGATACGAGAAAAGAGGAAAGAGAGAAAAAAGCACCATTTTCCCATGGTAAATAAGAAGATTGCTGAGATGCTCGTTGTCTGCTTGCCTTGTCATTTTGATATGGGGATTCTTCCACATCATCGGGCAAGGGGTAACCCGTTGGCGGTTCTCTATGATACACATGTACTTACTATGACAACAACTTATCGGTAACTAAACTTGAGTAGCATGAGGAGCGACCCTTGTATTCAAGGGATACGAGATTTCCAACTTATACTTCGTCAAGCATATACACCATAGTTTGTTCACTTTAACCTTAATCACTTCAAGATGCTTATGATAGGGGCAATGAGAGCTGAAAGCTAATAAGTACCATAATTTTTGGAAGATCTTTATGAAACTTGAATCCCTACTTCCTGATACGTCCAAAACGTATCTACTTTCCCGAACACTTTTGCTATTGTTTCTCCACTAAATTTGTGTGATTTGGATGCAACTAACGCGGACTGACGCTATTTTCAGCAGAATTGCCTTGGTGTCTACTTTTTGTGCAGAAAATCAACTATCAGGAAAAATCCCGGAAAATATGCCAAAAATCCTATTTCTGTTTACTACTATTGTTACTGCTGTCTTTGCTTTTACTACTGCTATTACTTTACTATTCCTACCACAAAACTGTTGCTACTGATAAACTGTTGTGAGCAAGATTGTTTCTAGGTGCAGCTGAATTGTCAACTCAGTTGTTAAGGCTTATAAATATCCTTTGGCTCCCCTTGTATCGAATCAATAAATTGGGTTTCACTTCCCTCGAAAATACAGCGATACACCCCCTATACTTGTGGGTCACCAAGACTATTTTCTGGCGCCGTTGCTGGGGAGCATAGCTTTATTTATCAAGTTCACTTGGATTCTCTATTGTTCGCTTCTATCCATCCATCATGGGTAAGTCTCGTGATGGCAAGGTTCCTATTTTACCATCCACTACAAGAAGAGGTACGGTTCTGAACACCTCGGTTGCTCTTGATTCACCATCTGTTATGAGTAAGCTCGTTACACCACCACACACACATGCTACACACATTGCTACTACTGCTGAATCTGAAACTTCTGATGCTTATGATGCTGCTTCTACTGTGCTTGATAAGAGTGGTTCATTAGGCCCTTTCCTAGATGCTACGATTGCTAGAACTATAGCTGGAAATATTGAAACTCCTAATGAAGACACTACTACACATGTTAGTTCACCTGAGTCTAGTGAGAGTTATGATATTGAAGATGGTTATGTTGAGATGACCGATGAATTTATTAAAGAATGCAAAAACACCCATGATAGGAGCGATGCTAAGAGTCTCTTTGAGAGGCGTACTATTAGACCCAAATTGTCTCCTATTGCTAAGTTTGTTGCTTCTCCCATAAACATTAAAGATAAAGATTATGATTTCTCTCTCGATCTATCTTACATAGCTATTGTTGAGAAACAACCTTTTGTGGGACTAAGAATGAAAGTGTGGTAGCACATATGAATGAACTTTCTACCATGAGTGGCTTGTTTTCTGATGACATTAAGATGCGTACTTACTTTGTTGCTAAGATTTTCCCTTTTTCACTGAAAGGAGAAGCTAAAACTTGGTTTAGTAATTTACCTCCTGGATCTATTGATAGCCCTGATTGCTTGATTAGTACTTTCCTGCAGAAATATTTTCCTCCTAGTGCTAGACATGCTATTTTGCAGGAACTTTTTGATTTTAAACAGGGAGAAAAAGAGATATTGCCTGAATCATGGGCAAGGTTTTGTGCCTTGATTCATGCATAGGCTGGAAGTCCATTACCTAAGAATGAGCTTCTTGATATATTTTATAATGGACTAACTGAAGAATCTAGGACATACCTAGCAGTTGTGCTGATTGTGTTTTCAGGAATAGAACTCCCAATGAAGCTGAGGAATTAATGGCTAAAATAAGCAAGAACTATGAAGATTTAAATCCTCCTGAATCAGCTATACCTGAAGTAATTATACCTGAACCAGCTATATTGGTGCCTATTCCAACATCAAAGAAGAGGGGAGTTATTGAATTAAATGATGAAGTGATGAAGGAAGCTAAGAAATGTCTTAAGGAGAAGAGAATTAAAGCTGCAGATGTCAAGAATTTACCTCCTATAGAAGAATTATGCAAGCCAATTCCCTACTCATACACTATTGAGGTACACTCTCTCCAACACTTTGATGAAGGTGATATCCCTTACTCTAAACCTCCTGATCAATGCTTAGAAGAATTCGATATCTTTATTGTTAAGCAAGATAATTTTAATAAAAGGGTGCACAATCATCTAATGAAAAACACTAGAGCTATTGTTGAGTTAGAAGATATTGTGGAAATAACCTCTAATGATGTTAAAATGATTGTCAAACACTTCCAAATGGTTCAAACTCAAATACATCAACTCATTAAAGTGCAAAAAGACTTGCTAGTCAACGCTACTAAAGAAAAACATGCTTATGAAATTAGTACTAGAAGTGGTGCTGCTCCCCAGGATCCTCTATATCCTGAGGGGCATCCCAAAAGAATTGAGCAGGATTCTCAACAAGCTAAAAATAGTGGCTCTACTCGTAAGAAAAGGAAAAAGAAACATAAAACTATTGTAGAACCCTCTGAACCTACTATAGATCCTAATAGTATATCTATTTCTGATGCTGAAACTGAAAGTGGTAATGAAGAAAATGATGTTCCTGATAAAGAAAAAGTTGAAGAAGAACCTGAAAACCACACTAAGAATACTAAATACACTAAAGAAGATTTTGTTGCTAAGAAACATGGTAGTGAAAGGGAGCCTTGGGTCCAAAAACCTATGCCTTTCCCCGATAAGAAACATAAGTCAAAGGAAGATGAACACTATAATAAGTTTTGTGAGTGGATGAAACCTTTATTCTTGCAAATTCCTTTGACTGATGTTATTAAATTGCCTCCTTATTCAAAGTATATGAAGGATATTGTCTCGAATAAAAGGAAGATCCCTAATGAAGAAATTTTTACTTTGCTTGCCAATTACTCCTTTAATGGTAAGGTTCCTAAGAAACTTGGAGACCCAAGGATTCCAACTATCCCTTGCTCTATTAAGAATAGTTATGTTAGAACTGCTTTGTGTGATTTGGGAGCTGGAGTTAGTGTTATGCCTTTCTCTTTCTATAGGAGACTTCAACTTGAAAAACTGATACCAACTGATATATCTTTGCAAATGGCTGATAAATCTACCACTATTCTTGTTGGTATATGTGAGGATGCACCTGTTCAAGTGGCTCATAATTGCTTGATATTAACTGATTTTGTTGTGCTTGAAATGCATGAAGATGATAATATGTCTATTATTCTTGGGAGACCTTTTCTTAATAATGCAGGAGCTGTTATTAATTGTAATCAAGGAAAGGTGACCTTTAATGTTAATGACAAGGAACATACTGTCTATTTCCCCAAGAAGATTGAAAGGACTTATGGTCTGAATTCAATTGAACATGTTGAGGGCATTCAAGTTGGAGAGATATATTGTCCCATACCAAGAGAAAATTTTGAAACTACTATGATTGGGACCATTGCTATCAAAGTTGAGGTAACATAATCATTAGTGGAATACAAAGTTTTGTCTCATATGAAATTGTTTTGGTAACAAGACCCGATCAACCTTGTTAACAAAAGGATTTCACTGAACAAAACAATGTTGTCACTATGATTATCTCCGCTTACTTCTATTCTATCAATTTTAGTTTTTGCTTTCGTTTAGTTTACCTTTCTTGTGCTAGTTGCTTGCATTTTAGAGTGTCTTAGAACTTCTGTAGCTTTTGTTTTGTTTTGCATTGCATCATTTCCAAAAAAATCTTTTTCTGCCAGAAAATCATTTATCTATGCCTGAAAAATGCCCCAAAATAAAGTGTCTCGAAAAATTCCAGAAAATTCATATTAAATTTTTACGTGAAAAAGGGGCAGAGGAGTGCCTGGAAGGTACCAGGGGGACCCACCAGGCAGGCTCACCACCTGGTGGCGTGGCCTGCCCTGGGTGGCGCCATGCCATGGTGTGGGCCACCCCTGTCCCTCCACTCACTCTCTCACTTGCCACTTTCTTCTCTCTCCCGAGGAAACTCCAGTTCATTGCTCAAAATCACGTTCTTGCTGTGCTTGCCCTCGATTTTTCGATCTCCTTGCTCAGCCCATCTTTGTTGCTGAAATTTGGAGCATTTGTTCTCCGGTATGTGACTCCTCCGCTTGTCCAAGTAGATTTGTGTTTAGTGAATTATATCTTGAGTATTTTGCTGCTGTAGGTGACAGGTTATGAGAGCTTGTAAGCTTGTTTGATGCTTAGAGATATAGTTTTGATGCATGTTTAGGCCTCTTACAAGTCCCTATGAGTAGTACCCTTCATTATATTCACTTTGCAATCACTTGTTTAATAGGTGTTTAAATTTCAGAATACCAAGCATGAACAACCATACCTTTGGAGAGATATTTGAGAGGGATGCACCTAGGAGGTCGAGGCCCTCAAGATCAGCCTCTCAGTTTAGGCCATCATACAACGAAGATCTCATTGCAACTCATATTGGTAATGAAGGGGATGATGGGGATGCTCACCCATCTACTTTTCCTTGTTTTACTTTCTTACAAGCTGCAGGGATTCTTGATGATTTTTTGCTACTGATTCAGAGGGTTGGTTTTGATGGGTTCGTAGCATGTAAAACAAAAAAATTCTACCGCAAGAACGAACAAACCCCAGATCTAATCTAGATAAAAGCCAAGATCTAATTTATTAGACATGAGCAACGAGATAGATAGGAACTAACCCTCGTAGATCCGAAAGCGTTAACGAGATTAGATCTCGTGGTTGATGTAGTCGATCACTTGCCGATCTCAAGATTGTGTGGACGATCTTTCCGGCGTCGCGTTCCGGCAGCGCTTCCGCAGTAGGTCAAGTGGACGATCCTTCCAGCGCCGCGATTTGGCAGCGCTTCCGCAATCGGTCACACGTGCGGAGTCGAAGTAGACCTTCCTCTCCCCGTTCCAGCGAGCAGCGGAGGTAGTAGATCTTCTCCACAGAATCCCAGCAGCACGACGGCGTGGTGGTGGTGGTGGAGTGGAGAATTCTGCAGGGCTTCGTCTATGCCTGTGCAGAAGAAAGGTGGAGGAGAGAGGCAGCAGAGATTGGGAGTTGTGGGAGAGGGCTAGGAGGGGGCGCCCCTGCCCTTCTATTTAAGGGGGGAGGCGCGCCCTGGGGAGGGGGAGTCCTAGTAGGACTCCCCTCCTATGGCCGGCGGTGGGAAGGGGGGAGGAGTCCCCCACGAATCCGTGTCTTGCCCCACTAGGTTTCCTTTGACCCTTTCTTGGTTTTCAAGTAAACTCCAAGAAATCCTCTAGAACCTTCCAGAACATTCCGAAACCTTCTAGAATCTCCATACAAACACTCCGGAACATTTCCTAACTTAGAAAATGATCCCCAATATATGAATCTTATTCTCCGGACCATTCCGGATCTACTCGTGATGTCCTGAATCCAATCTGAGACTCCGAACAATTCGGTCTCCAACGCATATTCCATATCTACTTGAAACAACTTCGAACCTTAAGTGTGTCACCCTACGGTTCGTGAATATGTAGACATGATAGAGACACATCTCCTATCAATAACCATCAGCGGGACCTGGAGATCCATAATGGCTCCCACATACTCAACGATGACTTCGCGATCGATTGAACCACTTACATACGAAACTAATTCCCTTTGTCTCGCGATACTATACTTATCCGAGGTTTGATCGTCAGTATCTCCATACCTAGTTCTACCTCGTTACTGATAAGTACTCTTTACTCGTTCCGTGATATGTCATCCCTTGTGACCTAGTCACATGCTTGCAAGCTAACTAGATGACATTCCACCGAGAGGGCCCAGAGCATATCTATCCGTCATATGGATGGACAAATCCCAATCTTGGTTCATGCGCTTCAACACATACTTTCAGAATACCCAATGACACTTTTATAACCACCCGGTTACGAAGCGGCGTTTGATGTCATCAAAGTATCCATCCGGTGATGGTGATTAACATAACCTCATGGTCGAAGGATTAGGTTACTATGTATTTGAAAGCTTACAGCAATACGAACTTAATGACTTGATCTTATGCTACGCTTACTATGGGTGTGTGTCCATCACATCATTCTCCTAATGATATAACCTTGTTATTAATCACATCCTAATGTCCATGATCAGGAAACCATGATCATCAATTAATCAACAAGCTAGTTCAACAAGAGGCTTACTAGGGACTCTCTTATGTTTACAAAACACACATGTATTAGTGTTTCCTAATAATACAATTATAGCATGGGATGTAAACATTCATCATAAACACAAAGATATAATAATAATCACTTTTATTATTGCCTCTTGGGCATATCTCCAACAGGTTTGACCTCATATATGCAAGATGAGAGTGAGCAATACGCTATGCTCACCAAAACTTTTGTTGAGAGCTTCGTGTTTTCTAACACGCCCTATCAGTCAACTGTCTCTTTCAAAATTTACAATCTGCCCTTTACCATGTCATTGGAAAGATTTTGCAGTGTTGTAGGTGTAAGCATGACAGGGACCGTGAAGAAAATTCAAGGGTGACCCGCTGATTTGCTGGAGCTTTACCGAGGGGTGACCAATGATGATGACCGCGTGGCTCAGCGCAGAAAGATAAGAAACATCCAACTCCCTGCTCTTAGATACTTTGCATATTATCTTGCTACTAGCGTTCTCGGTAGGGAGAATACGAGTAATATCTCCAACTATCATTTAGCCTTCCTAGCTGCTGCGCTTAACAATGATACTCGGTACAACCTTGGCTCGCTTATTGCTCGCCGCCTAGCTGCTAGGGGGCCTATCTATGGGGCATCATTGCCTCACGTATGGTCAATGCATTAGGACTTGCAGTGGACCCGAATGATACTATATTGACACCTCAAAGGCTTGACCTTGTTGCTATGAAAACTCATCATTTTGTCACTGTTGATTCTGATTTGGACGGTCTAGTATATAGGATGTTGTTTACTGACGGGGATGAGAGGGAGATCCCTTTTCCGTAGTCTACTTTGTTTAGTGTTCACAGGAGACCGTGGTCACGCTCCAAGGAGGAGGTGGACGAGCAGCTCCGGTTGCTAGGTTTCCACGGGCAGCACGGAGGTACGTACTTGAGCTTGCACCAGGACGAGGGTACCTCCTCGTCGTACCATGGTGACACTTCATCCTGGCTAGCTTGGGATTGACACCCAGTTAGGCCAAAAGCCTAAGCTTGGGGGGAGGTACGCCGACATCGCACTCATCTCCATATCATTTTGTGTTGGTACTTTGTATATTCATGTTTCGTTCTCTTTTTAGCTTTCATTCTTTCTTTGCTTTTGCTTTCTAAAACACAAAAAGACCAAAAATATTTCTATTGTTTCTCTTTGTTTGCTTCTTCTTCTTTTTGCCTTGGTTTGCTTTTTCCTTTTTTGTTTTGTTTGAACTATTCAAAAAACCCAAAAAGATTTTTGCTTTGCTTGTTCTTCCTTTTTGGTTCTTGTTTAAAAATCAAAAACACCAAAAACATTTGTCGTTCTTCTTTGGTTTTGTGAGTTTGTTGCAGGGTTCGACAGTCCTCAATGGAATCTGGTTTCATGTTATTATTCAAGCCACACAAGTGAAGGGCAATAATGAGGATTAATGACAACTTGAGGAGTGGTAAGAGGCTGGTAATGAACTCTATTTGTTTTCATTTTTGTACATATACTCATCATTGTGGGCATGCTTAGTCTCTTCATGTAGGGTGTATGTTATTTATGGATGCTTAGTAGTCCTTGCTTTCATATGATTAGTTCTAGCTTGCTAATAGTTTGTAGCATGTCTTATGAATGCTTGCTTGCATTACTCTATTCATAACTTGGTATGACACCTTGGTATCCTCCTCTGAATATTTCATTTGAATTGACTTGGCACGTGCTCATGCATGCATATGACTGAAATAATCAGTTAAGCCTCGATGAATTATTTTGCCTTGAGGGTCTTGAATCACTTTCATGCCATGATTAGTCCTGTTTTGTTGCAAACATGATTATGACAGTTATTGCTCTCTCGTTTGTTGCTCCCTTACTATTGGTAGCCTTCACTTTCACTGAGTATGTTTTACTCATGTTTCCAACTCCCTAAAACCAAATATTGCCAAAGTATCCACCATACCTACCTATTAGCATCATTTGCTATTTCCGTGCATATTCAACATGCCTTGTTTTCTTCCGAATAAAATGTTTGCTTGTTATGAGAAAGTTAGTTAGTAAAGCTCTCACGAACTTGATAGCACACTTTATTTTCTACACTTAATAAACTTGAACCATTGTGACTGTCCATGAAAGTTATATGCTTGCAAATTATAGGCTGGGGATTAGCAGAACCGTGCTGTCACGGGGAACACTTTCAATACCTGTAAATATATACCCAGTTGATACCATGCTCTTTTGTTTGCGGATGTCGTCGGTGTGAAATAAAAGGGGAGCTTGTAAGTCCATGGAGTTATGTATGTGTATTAGAGAAACGCCTAGGCCGCTGGTCTAATCCATGCCATCATGGTGGAAACCTGCAGCGTAACCATAATGATATCTATGAAGCATTCTTCTTATAAAAAAACAGAGAGATAACTATTGAGAAAAAAGAAAAGAAAAA
Organism: Avena eriantha; assembly: GCA_910589775.1. NCBI lineage: Eukaryota > Viridiplantae > Streptophyta > Magnoliopsida > Poales > Poaceae > Avena > Avena eriantha. The sequence goes on along the minus strand of OU342746.1, from coordinate 376,738,967 downwards.
AAGAGATTTGAGAAAAGAGGAAAGAGAGAAAAAGGCACCATTTTCCCATGGTAAATAAGAAGATTGCTGAGATACTCATTGTCTGCTTGCCTTGTCATTTTGATATGGGGATTCTTCCGTATCATCGGGCAAGGGGTACCCCATTGGCGGTTCTCTATGATACGCACGTATTTACGATGACAAGAACTTACCGGTAACTAAAGTTGAGTAGCATGAGGAGCGGCCCTCGTACTCAAGGGACATGGGATTTCCAGTTTATAGTCTGTCAAGCATATAACTCAGACTGGACCTCACTTTCACCTTAACCATATTAAAGATGCTTATGATAGGGGCAATGAGAGCTCAAAGCTAATGAGTACCATACTTTCAGCATTTGGAAGCCTTTCAAACTATTCAAAACCTTTTCATTTCCTTGTTGAGTCTCCATTTATTCTACGAGCACTTCCTTGAGAGCATAGTTGTCATTCTTTGTGCTTGTCTCATTACTTGATTATTTGTGTTATGACTTTGATGCTTGTATCTTTGATATCTTTACTTCTAGTCTTCACCTAAACTTCATAGGTGCCTTGGCATTCACAATAAAAAGGCATGCGAGATACCACTCTATCATACCTTGTTATGAGCATTGTAATGTTGCTTATGTTTATGCTTCATGCTACTTATTATTTCTGAGTTGGAATCTTTTCATAGCTTACAATGCCTATTGAGTAAACTTAGTTGCATACTCTTTATTATGAATTGTCTAAGTAGTTGATCACATGCTGAGAATATATGCATCATATGAAGCAAATGTGTTCGTGAAAGTTTCTTTTATCGCACTCAGTTTTCAACTGAATTGCTTGAGGACAAGCAATAAGCTAAGATTGGGGGGAGTTGATACGTCCAAAATGTATCTACTTTACCGAACACTTTTGCTATTGTTTCTCCCCTAAATTTGTGTGATTTGGATGCAACTAACGCGGACTGATGCTGTTTTCAGCAGAATTGCCTTGGTGCCTACTTTTTGTGCAGAAAATCAACTATCAGGAAAAATCCCGGAAAATATGCCAAAAATCCTATTTCACCAGAAGACTCCCAGAGCCAGAATACGAGACGAAGGGGGGTTGGGCCCAGGCCACACCACCTGGCCGCGCAGGCTAGCCCATGCCGTGCCAGGGGGTGGTCTGGCCGCCCCAGACACTCCCTTGGTCTCCCTCTTCGCCTATAAGAAGCCTTCTGACCTAAAAACTCTAGGGGTTCGACGTTTTTCCAGAAGGAGTTCTGCTTCGCCGCCACCACCAGATTCCACGAAACAACACCAGAAACTCCGTTCTGGCACCCTGCCAGGACGAGAAATTGGAGGAGATCATCGCCATCATCATCACCATAGCTTCTCCATCGACCATCCATGTTTCCCCCATCTATGAGTGAGCAATCCCTCGCTGTAGGCTATGGGGATGGTAGGGATTGGATGAGATCGTTCATGTAATGTCATCAGATTGTTAGGGCATGGTGCCTAGTATCTTCTATTAGTGCTTTATGACTTTGTTGCGACTTGTTATGCTTAATGCTTGTCACTAGGGCTGGAGTACCATGATTTCAGATCTAAACATGTTATTGATTCATTATGATAGTATTGTTTATGGTCTTATCTACAAGTTGTATACACATGTTGTTGTCCGGAACCAATGGCCCCGAAGTGACAGAAATCAGGATAACCGGAGGGAATGGCTTTGATGTGAGGATCACATGTGTTCACGGAGTGTTAATGCTTTGCTCTGGTGCTCTATTAAAAGGAGCACCTTAATTGCTAGTAGTTCCCTTGAGGCCCCGCTGCAAACGGGCTGGCAGGACAAAAGATGTTGTGCAAGTTCTCATTGCGAGCACGTATGACTATATATGGAACACATGCCTAGGATTATCTAGTACTTGGATGCTTTATCTTATTTATCTGCAATTGCCCTATGTTCTGATTGCTATGTGAATTGTCTTGTCCATGCAACGCCCATCCATCCATCCCTATGCCTACCGCACTCGAATCCTACTGTTTACTGCTATTGTTACTGTTGTCTTTGCTTTTACTACTGCTATTACTTTACTATTCCTACCACAAAACTGTTGCTACTGATAAACTGTTGTGAGCAAGATTGTTTCTAGGTGCAGCTGAATTGAAAACTCAGTTGTTAAGGCTTATAAATATCCTTTGGCTCCCCTCGTGTCGAATCAATAAATTGGGTTTCACTTCTCTCGAAAATACTACGATACACCCTCTATACTTGTGGGTCATCACTTCCTTCTATGAAGGCCTTTCTTTTACTTTTTATGTTGAGTCTCCACCTTCTATCTTTATGCACCTACTTTCAGAGCATAGTGACCATTCTTAGTTCTATGTGCATTGTCCCAAGACTTGTTGATTGATGCATAGCTTTGATATTGCTTGTTTTAAACTATTTGTATCTAGTCACTCTTATGAACTTTGAATGTGTCCTATGCATTTATGTTTGCTACTCTATGAGGGACAAGCTGAATGCCACTATGCTATGTTTTCTTTATGTGAAACAAAGAAACGTCTCGCAAAGCATTGTTATTCATGAATCTTTTATTTATGCCTTTTCATGTTGCAACATAGTTGCTTTGTCTTATTGTTAGAACTTTATCTTTCATGCTATGTTGAAGTACTATGATCCCAGCTATCAATGTTTTACAAATACTTTGATCAAGTTTATGATGGTGCATGTCACCCCAAAATTATTCTTCCTTTTTATCACTTACCTACTCGAGGACGAGCAGGAGTTAAGCTTGGGGATGTTGATACGTTGCTAACGTATCCATAATTTTTTATGTTCCATGTTTGGTTTTATCTACTTTCTTATGTTTTGTTCCAACTTTGGAGTACTTTCTATACACTTTCTTGGACTAACCTATTAACAAGAGTCACAGTGCCAGCTGCCTGTTTTCTGCTGTTTTTGGTTCCAGGAAAGTCAGAAAATGAATATTCTTGGAATTGGACGGGACAAAAGCCAAAGTCAGTTTTTCACCGAGGGACACAAGGAGCCAGAATACAAGACGGAGATGGGTTAGGGGGCCACCACACCACCTGGCCGCGCAGCCCAGCCTGGCCCGCGCCAGGGGGTGGTCTGGCCGCCTCCGGCACCCCCTCGGCCTCCCCTTTCGCCTATATATCGCCTCCGATATAGAAACCCTAGGTAACCGATCAAAATTCCACGAAAGAGTCTGTAGCCACCATCATCTCCATCCCTAGATCGGGAGGGATCTGAAGCTCTTTCCGGCACCCTCCGAAGAGGGGAATTCACCCTGGAGGCCTTCTTCATCACCATGCAAGCCTCCGGTGTGATGCGTGAGTAGTTCATCTCTAGACTATGGGTCCATGTAGTAGCTAGATGGCTGGTTCTCCTCCTTTGTGCTACCATGTTTATGCTCCGTTCATGATCAAGATCATCTATTTGTAATTCCTACATGTTGTGTTTGCGGGGATCCGATGGATATTGAGATGCTATTTCAGATTGATTATTGATTCTATCATGTCTTTGTTATTTGTGATCTTGCATGCTTTCCATTGTTAGTAGCTATCTTGGCCAAGTAGATGCTAGCAACTCCAAAAAGTTAGTATTTATGCTCGATAGTGGGTTCATGCCTCTAGTAATATGGGGAAGTGACAGAAATCTCTAAGCTTTGTTCATAGAACAATCATATTGTTTACTTTACACGCAATGCGTAATGCAATTATCTGTTGCTTGCAACTTAATACTGGAGGGGGTTCGGATGATAACCCGAAGGTGGATTATTAGTCATAGATGCAGTTGGATTACGGTCTATGTATAATGTTGTAATGCCCAATCAAATCTCAAAGGAGTCAAGATGAGTAGTATATGCATGATTGCTTTCTCGATGTTTGTCAATTTCCCCGCTGTAATTTGTTCACCCAACATGTCATCTATCTTAAGGAGAGCCACCACTAGTGAACTATGGACCCCGTTCCTTTGTTTTACCATCAATCTACAATCAATTGTTTACGGCTTTCTGTTTACTTTCTGCAAACTATTACTTTCTTCCACACAATACGTTTAATCCTTTGTTTTCAGCAAAACCGGTGAGATTGACAACCTCACTGTAAGTTGGGGGCAAAGTTATGTGGTTGTATTGTGCAGGTCTCCATGTTGCTGCTGACGTCGGTAGTGCGCCCTGCCAAAGTTCAGCTAGCAACACCTTGGAGGTGTTTCCTTGCTCCTACTGGTTCGATTAAACCTTGGTTTCATAACTGAGGGAAAACTTGCTGCTGTGCTCATCATACCTTCCTCTTGGGGTTCCCCAACGAGCTCGAGATATCTTGGGCCATCAGTGTTCTTGCTTTGCATTCTTGCATAAGTGTTAAGCTCTCCACTACGATTTGTTTGAGTGAGAGACTGTGAGCTTTTTTCTCTTGGAGGGTGACCTCCTAGTTGGCTTGGCGGTTGGTGCCGCGGTGTCCTCTTCGTGGAAGATTGTGAAGAGACCCGGGCTTCTCCTCCATGGAGCTTGTGAAGTGGTTGTGGAGCTTGCCATCTTCAGAGTGGAGGAAAAGCTATCCATAAGGAAAGGGTCTATTCCTTCGTGGGATAGACTCAGAGAAGAAGGTGAGCCTTCGTGGTGTTGGGAAATCCTTCGTGGAATCCCACACCTCTCCAACAGACGTACCTTACTTGTAAGTGAAGGAGTTATGCCCTAGAGGCAAATAATAAAGTGTATTATTTGATATATCTCCTATATGTTCATAATACGTTTCATACTGTGCTATAACTGTGTTAATACGAAACGTTAATACACGTGTGGTATGTAAACAAACCGTGTCTCTAGTTACCTCTAGTGAACTAGTCCATTGGTCATGAGGATGGTCTGTGTTTCAAGATCATAGTCATTTATGCCAACTGACAATGAGGTCATGTTATTAGTTGGATAACATGATAGACAAACATCTGACCATTATATCGTAATGAGATCTAGTTACAAAGTTCACCATTGATGATAAAACACAGAGAACCTCGCAACCTGATCCTTTGACTGTGAGGTAATGCAAATTACCATTCTGGAAGAAGCTTAGATGGTTATCAAGAATCATCTCTTAACAGGGTGATCAAAAAGGTGCCACTCAGGTTTTCCGAAGGAATGTGTAGAGGAGTACATATCAAGACCAGGATTTGTCTAGTCCATGTAACGGACAGATACATGTGGCCATCTCGGTGACGTTGCATTAATGAAGCTTGCAAGCATGTGACTAGGTCACGGAATGCAATGACATGAGAACGAGAAAACAAGTTCATCGGCAACGAGATCGAACTAAGGTATAGAGATGCCGAAGATCAAGTCTCGGATTAATTAGGTATTGTATGACAAAGGGAATGGGGAACGACTATCTCACGGTTCGAGCGATTGTATTCATGAAACGCACGGGGGTCACATGGCCATCCAGGTCTCTCTGTTGATCATTGATATGAGAGTGGTCTCTATCATGTCCAGAGTGTTTCCGAACCAAAGGATGTCACGCTTAAGGGTAGGGACGCTTAGGGTAGATGAGGCATCATATGAGAAATAGAGAGAGAGACCAGAATAGTTTCGGTAACACCCGATGGAGATCGGAAAGGGGCCCGGAAGTTGTTCCGGAGTGAAGGAATAATATAATATGTGTATTTGAATGTTAATTGGAGAATTAATATTAAATATATATTTTATTTTATATTTAAAGGGCACTATATTACTAATGGGCCTCACCCGAAGGGAGGCCCAAGTGGGCAAGGCGCCTAGGGAGTGGGGCCCGGCCGGCCTAGGGCTGGTGGGCCGCCCTAGGGCCGGCGGCTTCCCCAAGGTGGCCGGCGGGTGTGGGATTAGTCCCACACCGCCTGGCCCTTGGGTGGTGCACCCCCTCCCACTATATAAAGGGGTCCCCCCTCCCCTTGGAAAACACCCATTCCTCTCATTCTCTCTCTCTCTCTCATCTGCTGAGGACTTCCCCGTAATATTTGGGAGGACCTCGTGGTTGAGTTCTCCACCTTCACACTACCGTCGTGTGATTGGCGATCCGACATCTACTTCTTCTGCTACTCGGCTGGATCAGAGCCCGGTTGACGTCCCCTACACCGGACGTGTGACGAACTTCGGAGGCACCACACTTGGGGTGCTGCTCGTCTTCATCAATATACGCCTTCCTGCGTAAGGCGTGCCTCTCTCTGCAAAGTTATGGATACTATATTCCTTCTCCGTTACTTATGTCTACATAGTATAGATCCTGGTATTAGTGTTCGAGTAGATAGAATTTTTTTGTTTTCTGCTACGGAACCCTTCAGTGGTATCAGAGCGGGTCTATGGGTAGACATGTCGTACGGATAGAACACATAGCAATATGTGGGCATTGATTCTCTTGTTGCTACCCTCTTTAGTGTTATTGTTCATATCGCGGCATTGTTTGATGAAGCGACCCCCAACCGACCTCACGTGGTGATTCACGAGACTGGTCCACAAATCAAAGTGGCTTAGGGGGGTGTCTGTCTCTCTACAGTAGTTGATATGGCATTGACATTAGAGGGCCCTAAAAGGGAAGAAGAACGGCAATCATTGAATCCATGTTGTGGCTCGACGTTCGTAGGTGGGAAGGGGTTCTACTGCAAAAGCCCTAAAGCCGCGTAAACATGCAATAGTCAATATAGAAGCGTTTATCTTCGTTATTGCATAGGGGCAAGTATTATAACATGGCAATGACAAGTTTGTGAAACTCTCATTAAAGCTATTGATGATGATCACAAAGCTATAACCATGTCATAGCACTTCACTTTAGAAGTATTACTTATTGTGCTGGTATACTTACTAGACGGTAGCATAATAAGATAATCCCTCATAGTATTCCAGTTATCGTATTCCCCTTGTGTGTGCACCACCAAGAAAGTTCTTCGGTATGAGGCGATCCAGGGTGACAGGCCTGGGTGTCAGACATATCTATGTTCGCATATAGTGGGTGTAAGCCATGTTGCACTGCGAATACACACGAGTTAGAACTGGCGATCCTAGCATGTATAGACATGGCCTCGGAATACAAGAGACTGAAAAGTCGAGCATGAATTGCATAGTTGATGTGATCGACATTAGGGAATGTCCACCTTTGATACTACACTGATGGCCGTGATGATTGGAGGAGGTGCAGGGGATAGGGATCATGTGATCACTAAACGAGTAGAGGGATGTTCGTTTAAGTGGGAGTTCCTTTATTAAAATTTGAACTCATTACTATGAACATAGTCTAAATACTTTGCAAATTCCTTTGTAGATGTCTCGCCCACCCACCTTCAACCTTAGCACTTTCCTCGAGAAGGACAAGCTGAAAACTGATGGAACCAACTTCACCGCATGGTTCCGCAATCTTAGGATCCTCCTAGTCCCCTACAAGTTGACTTATGTCATCGAGGCTGAGCTTCCGGCCAAGCCTGCAGATTCCGCCTCCCAGGATGAAAAGAATGTCTGGCAGTCCAAGGCGGACGATTTCTCCCTCATCTAGAGTGGAATGCTCTATGCCATGGAGCTGGAGCTTCAAAAGCATTTTGAGAAGATGAATGCTTTTGAGATCATTGAGGATCTCAAAGCCGTCTTTGCTCCGCAGGCTCATGCAGAGAGGTATGATGCTTCCGAGCTCTTCTTCTCTGCTAAAATAGAAGAGCACAGCAGTATTAGTGAGCACGTGGTCAAAATGTCTGGCTACGTTAAGCGCTTAAACGCCCTGGATTGCAAAATCCCGGAGGAGCTCGCTATAGATAGGGTGCTGCACTCGTTGTCCCCCTAGCTATACGAGTTTTGTGATGAACTACAACATGCAAGGGATGACTAAGACCCTTGCTGAGGTGTTCGCCATGCTCAAAATAGCTGAAGTTGAAATCAAGAAGGAGCACACGGTGTTGATGGTCAACAAGACTACCAATTTTAAGAAACCGGGGCAAAGGGGAAAAGACAAGGGCAACAAGTCTAAGAGGAATGGCAGGTTTGCTCCTGGCACCTCAAAGACTTCAAAGCCTGGCCCTAAGCCCGACACTTCGTGCTTCTACTTCAAAGGGGATGGGCACTAGAAACGCAACTGCCCCAAGTACCTTGAAGACAAGCGAGCTGGCAAGATAGCCATTCCAGACAAAGATATATATGATATACATGTTATTGATGTATTCCTTACAAGCGCCAGAAGTAACACCTAGGTATTTGATACCGGATCTGTTGCTCACATTTGTAACTCTCGGCAGGATCTGCAGAGTAGGAGGCGCTTGAGGAAGGACGAGGTGACGATGTGCGTCGGCAATGGTTTGAGAGTCGAAGTGATGGCCGTCGGCACCCTGCATCTCCGTCTACCGTCAGGATTATTATTGGTTTTGAATAAATGCTATTATGTACCCGCACTAAGTATGAACATTGTGAGTGGGTCTTGCTTGTTGCAAGACCGTTATTCGTTTAAATCAGGAACAAGTGGTTGTTCAATTTATATGAATGATGTTTTCTATGTTCATGCTCATGTATGTGATGGTTTATTCTTACTTAATCTTGATTGTGATACACACATCCATAGTGTTGACGCTAAACGTTGCCAGCATAGTGATGATAATTCCATGTACATATGGCATTGCCGTCTTGGTCATATTGGCATAAAGCGCATGAAGAAGCTTCATTCAGAAGGGCTTCTTGGATCATTGGATTTCGAATCCCTTGATACATGTGAGCCATGCCTCATGGGCAAGATGACCAGGACACCATTCTCCGGAATAGTGGAGAGAGCTGTAGACCTACTTGGGATCGTACACACGGATGTATGTGGACCAATGAGTGTCTCGACACGCAATGGTTATCGTTACTTTGTTACCTTTACTGATGACTTGAGCAGATATGGATATATCTATTTGATGAAGCACAAGTCTGAAACCTTTGAAAAGTTCAAGGAATTTCAGAAAGAGGCAGAGAATCAACTTAACAAGAAAATCAAGCACCTTCGATTAGATCGAGGAGGCGAGTATTTGAGTTATGAGTTTAACATGCACTTGAAGGACTATGGGCTTATCCCACAGCTTACACCAGTCGGAACACCACAGCGTAATGGTGTGTCGGAACGCCGTAACCGGACCCTATTGGATAGTGTACAGTCCATGATGTCTTTAACTGATTTGTCTGTGTCTTTTTGGGGATACGCGTTAGAAACCACCGCTTTTATTTTAAACCGAGCACCATCCAAATCCGTGGAGACAACCCCATATGAGATATGGTATGGGCAAAAGCCAAAGTTGTCTTTTCTGAAAGTTTGGGGATGTGAGGTGTATGTTAAGAAACTGCAGCCTGAAAAACTCGAGCCCAAGTCGGAAAAATGTATCTTTGTAGGATATCCAAGGGAAACCATTGGATATACCTTCTACAACCAAGCCGAAGGCAAAACGTTTGTCACAAAAACTGGCACCTTTCTCGAGAAAGAGTTTCTTGCAAAAGGAGTAAGTGGAAGGAAAATTGAGTTGGATGAAATTGTTGCCCTTCTCTCCGCATACCGAGTAGCACAACGGAAGCTGTTCCGAAACAGCTCTCCAACATGGAGGAAGAGCCCATTGATAATGATCAAAACAATGACATCGAGACTCCTGAGGTTTGCAGGTCTACGAGGGTTCATGCCACTCTAGATTGGTACAGTAGCCTTGTGATGTCTGTCATCTTAGATGATCGGAAAGAACCTGCAAACTACAAAGAAGCTATGGATAGTGCTGACTCCGAGAAATGGCTAGAAGCCATGAAATCCGAAATAGGATCCATGCATGAAAACCAAGTTTGGACCTTGGTGGATCTTCCAGAGGGCCGCAAGGCCGTGGAAAATAAATGGATCTTTAAGAAAAAGACATATGCGAATGGTAATGTAACCATTCACAAAGCTCGACTTGTCGCAAAGGGTTTTCGACAAATCCAAGGAGTTGACTACGACGAGACTTACTCTCCCGTAGTGATGCTTAAGGCTGTCAGGATTGTAATAGCAATTGATGCGCATTTCAACTATGAAATTTGGCAGATGGATGTCAAGACCACATTCCTTAATGGTTACATTGATGAAGAGTTGTATATGATGCAACCAGAAGGTTTTGTTGATCCTAAGGATGCTGGAAAGGTATGCAAGCTCCAACGGTCCATTTATGGGTTAAAGCAAGCATCTCGAAGCTGGAACCAACGTTTTGATCAAGTGATCAAGAGTTTTGGATTTGTCCAAAACCAGCAAGAGTTCTGTGTTTACAAGAAAGCGAGTGGGAGCTCGGTTGTTTTCTTAGTAGTATATGTGGATGACATATTACTCATGGGAAACGATGTGGATCTTATGAATAGCGTAAAAACGTATTTGAGCAACCAATTTTCCATGAAGGATCTAGGTGAAGCCGCATACATATTAGGAATCAAGATCTATAGAGATAGATCAAGGAACCTAATAGCATTAAGTCAGAGTACTTACATAGATAAGATTTTGAAGAGGTTCAAAATGGAAAACACCAAGAGGGGTTTTACACCTATGATGAAGAATTGCAACTTGAGTATGACTCAATGTCCTGTAACAGACGATGATAGAGAGAAGATGTCTGACGTCCCCTATGCTTCTGCAATAGGATCTATCATATATGCAATGCTTAGTACCCAACCTGATGTGGCATTGGCTCTTAGTTTGACAAGCCGATATCAGAGTAATCCAGGACCGGATCACTGGACAACTGTGAAAAATATCCTAAAGTATCTAAGAAGAACAAATGATATGTTCCTAATCTATGGAGGAAATGATGAAGCTCTAAAGGTAACAGGTTATGTAGATGCGAGCTGGAATTCAGATCATGATGACTCGAAGTCTCAAACAGGATTTGTTTTCTTGGTGAATGGTGGGGCGGTAAGCTGGAAAAGCAAGAAGCAGCCGGTGGTGGCACAATCTTCAATGGAGTCTGAATACATTGTTGCAGCTGATGCAACAAATGAAGTTGTTTGGTTAAGGAATTTCATCATTGAACTAAGAGTTTTCCCCAATGCACAAGACCCCATGACAATCTATTGTGATAACACGGGAGCTATTGCAAATGCAAGGGAACCAAGAACTCATTCCATAGCCAAACACATCAAGCTTAGATTTCACGTCATCCGGCAGATTGTTGACGAAGGTGAAGTCAAGATTTGCAAAGTAGATACAGAACTAAATGTAGCAGATCCTTTGACTAAAGCTCTCCAACATGACAAGCATGAACAACACCGAGATTCCATTGGTGTTAGGTTCCTGCCTATTGTAAACTAGTTTTGTATACTCTAGTGCAAGTGGGAGATTGAAGGAGTTATGGCCTAGAGGCAAATAATAAAGTGTATTATTTGAAATATCTCCTGTATATTCATAATACGTTTCATACTATGTTATAACTGTGTTAATACGAAACGTTAATACACGTGTCGTATGTAAACAAACCGTGTCTCTAGTTACCTCTAGTGAACTAGTTCATTGGTCATGAGGATGGTATGTGTTTCCAGATCATGGGCATTTATGCCAACTGACATTGAGGTCATGTTATTAGTTGAATAACATGATAGACAAACATCCGACCGTTATATCGTAATGAGATATAGTTACAAAGTTCACCATTGATGATAAAACACAGAGAACCTCGCAACCTGATCCTTTGACTGTGAGGTAATGCAAATCACCATTCTGGAAGAAGCTTAGATGGTTATCAAGAATCATCTCGTAACAGGGTGATCAAAAAGGTGCCACTCAAGTTTTCCAAAGGAATGTGTAGAGGAGTACATATCAAAACCAGGATTTGTCTAGTCCATGTAACGGACAGATACATGTGGCCATCTCGGTGACGTTGCATTAATGAAGCTTGCAAGCATGTGACTAGGTCACATAATGCAATGACATGAGAATGAGAAAACAAGTTCATCGGCAACGAGATCGAACTAAGGTATAGAGATGCCGAAGATCAAGTCTCGGATGAATTTGGTATCGTATGACAAAGGGAATGGGGAACGACTATCTCACGGTTCGAGCGATTGTATTCGTGAAACACACGGGGGTCACATGGCCATCCAGGTCCCTCCGTTGATCATTGATATGAGAGTGGTCTCTATCATGTCCGAAGTGTTTCCGAACCGAAGGATGTCACGCTTAAGGGTAGGGACGCTTAGGGTAGATGAGGCATCGTATGAGAAATAGAGAGAGAGAGAGGCCGGAATAGTTTCGGTAACACCCGATGGAGATCGAAAGGGGTCCGGAAGTTGTTCCAGAGTGAAGTAATAATATAATATGTGTATTTGAATGTTAATTGGAGAATTAATATTAAATATATATTTTATTTTATTTTTAAAGGGCACTATATTGCTAATGGGCCTCACCCGAAGGGAGGCCCAAGTGGGCAAGGCGCCTAGGGAGTGGGGGCCGGCCGGCCTAAGGCTGGTGGGCCACCCAGTGGGGCCCACCTAGGGCCGGCGGCTACCCCAAGGTGGCCGACGGGTGTGGGATTAGTCCCACACCGCCTGGCCCTTGGGTGGTGCACCCCCTCCCACTATATAAAGGGGTCCCCCTCCCCTTAGAAAACACACATTCCTCTCATTCTCTCTCTCTCATCTGCTGAGGACTTCCCCGTAATATTGGGGAGGACCTCGTGGTTGAGTTCTCCACCTTCACACTACCGTCGTGTGATCGGCGATCTGGCATCTATTTCTTCCGCTGCTCAGCTGGATCGGAGCCCGGTTGACGTCCCCTACACCGGACGTGTGATGAACTTCGGAGGCACCACACTTGGGGTGCTGCTCGTCTTCATCAATATACGCCTTCCTTCGTAAGGCGTGCCTCTCTCTGCAAAGGTATGGATACTGTATTCCTTCTCCGTTACTTATGTCTACATAGTATAAATCCTGATATTAGTGTTCGAGTAGATAGAACTTTTTTGTTTTCTGCTACGGAACCATTCTGTAAGGGAACACGGGAATACATCTTCGTCTCCGCGTGCCTCGGTTATCTCTATACCCGAGCTTACTTTCCTTGTGATAGCCATCGAGCTTGAAGTACTTATATCTTGCCTATCACTTTGTGATATATTTATCTTGTGCTATCTTTGCTTAGCTTAACTTGTTGTTGGTGCACTTAGTTGCGCCTAGTGTATTTAGGTTTTGTGCTTGTAAAATAAACGTTAGTTTAATTCCGCATTCTATCAAGCCAAAACTGTAATAGTTTTGATATTGCCTATTCATCCCCCTCTAGGCGACATCTCTATCCTTTCACCCCTATTTTAGCATTTTTGAGCCCTTTAGGAGGGATGAGTGGAGATTATCTAACTAGGATAAGAACTGTATCGAGGCTGGGAAACTAGCGAGCATCTCTAACCCATCCCCAAAAATCCTTTAGAGGACTAATTTTTCTCCTCTAAAGTTCAAAACCGCAGCTAATCAATCCCCACTTCGCATTGGACGACAAATTATTTAGGAATCGACTTCTCCGAGGATTAGGTCGATGACTATATTTTTGCTCCCTCTGGTCGCACCCGTCCGCCACCGCCGGAGAGCCCCACAACGGCCTTAGCGTCCTTCCCTTTAACATCCTACCATTAGAGTTTAGAAATAAGTTGAGATCAGGTATGTGCACTGCATTCATGCATGGAAAATCTGGATAATTTTCTTGCTTTTGAATAAAACTTGTCAAAGTGGTTTAAGCTTCTCTTAAATCGATGAAACTAAAGTAGATCATCAAGCTGGGTGGGATAAGTTTCAATATGACCTTTGCTAAAATCTTATTTTAAGTAAAGATGATTTAAATGGAATAAAACCAAACCCACAACATATTACTTAATGATAAATACAAGATCTTCTCAAGATCATATTATGGTATCCTTTACAACAACCCATAGGTACCAAATCAAGTATGTAAACCAAGTAAAGAAACTAAATAACTAAACATTGATATTTATATGCTTACTATAATTATTACTCCTAGGAGCATCATAGTAGTTCCTAAACACTAACCACTTGTCACTAATAGAGTTGAAAGGAAGTCAAGCCAAGACCATTTCACCACATATCCTTATTACCATAATAATGGATGCCATTCCTATTGAACCATGTTCTAGCGTCTGTTGATCATCAATGTTGGATGATCAATTCTTGACCTAGCAATTATTGACCTTTAGCCCTTGACCTGTTATATTGACCTTCCAAAGTTCTAAAGTAAATTAATAATAAGAAGGAACTAGTTATGGTAGAGTGTGCCATCATCATTGGGATGAGATCCCTAGTGGAGATCAAACCATTTGATGTTGGAGGAGCTAACCCATTCCCGAGTTAACTAGAAGAAGTATCTAAACCCAAGAGTTAAGCTAGTAATTAAGAAGTTATAAGAAAGTTATTAATGATAGAGTATCACAAAATAATCTTGTTAAGCCAAGTAGATACAACAATAAGGTAAGCTTCATTAACAAGATAAACCCTATAAAGATACTAGGTATAGTACAAGTTGTTATAGTTGAGGATAGATCTTGACCAAATAATTAGAAGCCAAGCTTAGTGCGATTAAAGGATGGTTGTCATTATTCTCAACGCACTTGGGGATAATTAACTAGGTGTTGAAGAGTTGATATAGCTAGTGTATGCTGAAGTATATAACCTGAGTTGAATGGAGTAGTCGGAGAAATGATAATGTTCACCAAGCTATTACAAGAACAATCTTGTAATAGGGAGAGTAGTACCATACCTCTTCTTGAGGATTGGTATCACTTGTTACATAGTGAGGACTGTAATCTTGCTAGGCAAAACACATCCGGGTCCTCAAAAATGAATAAATTACAGCATCATAAATCTTTTTTGCACTAAGCACCTTGGATAGAGAAAAGAAAAATCAACCAGGTCCTTGCCAATTTGGTTATTGTAAGGAGGAGCTCCGGTGAGCTCCGAAGTTGCGGCGACCATCGACGTGTGAAGTCCAGGAGCAAGGCCTCCACGAGCATCCAGGCGGCGCGGCCTTTCATGCATGGCCAGGGGGCGCAACCTCCATGCATGGCTAGCCGACGCGGCCTCCACATGCGGCTAGGCTCGCCTTCGTCGTCCGCGAGGTGAAGGGACGGTTGGGATGGCGACCCATGGATGTTGAGGACGAGGTGGAAGGCGGTGGACGGTACCCGACAGCTAAGGAATTTTGCGATGCGCCAGCGATGGCCTCCACTCGCTTCGACTCGATTGGGGATGAGCGGTCAGGTGCACAACCTAGAAGAAGGACAAACGAGGTAGTAGAGGAGTAGTCTGGTCCTGGGGCATCGTGAACAACGACGACTAGTGATGGCAGCGAGCGTTGAAACTTCCGGTCGTGCGGTTGGAGCCTCCCGTGTCCTTTTTTCTAACATGACAATGTATGGGTAGGAGGTGCCCTCTTACCCAAAATTTGAGTCCATCTACCCATATATGGGTAGGAGAGGGCAAAATATGAGTGATCAGCCAATTTTTTTTGACCGGAGACCACTTATGAGTAAACTGTTGGAGCTGTTATTTTGGTCCTCTTATCCATAATAGCGTTTTTTTGCCAGAAGTTTGAACCCGAATATGGGTAAAGCTAGGGCTGGGCGTTCGGTCATAACTGAAAATTCGGTCTTTCCGTATTGGTCTATTTTAAAACCGGTCTTCAAAAAATAGACCAAAATTTACTTATCATTTTTACTTACCGACAAATTCACCCAATAATTCGGGTTTGGTTTCGGTCATGACCGAATTGTGTGGTAGATATTATCAAATACAAAAATTGGATAATATTTGGTAAACCATTTGTCCAATAATACTAAATTTGGTTTAGTCGAGGAACATAAATCTATAGTTATGGGCAACTAGGCCTTTGGAACTAGGCCACTCTCACCTAAAGTTCGATCAGTTCGGTCGATTCGGTTACTAAGATTTAATGACCGAATTAATCGAACTAAATTCGGTCTACAAAATTTTCTACCCAATTTTTTATCGGTCCTTTCGATCTCGGTCTATTCAGTTTTGGTCTCGGTCTTTTCAGGTTTGGTTATCGGTTTTCTGTCCACCCCTAGCTGATGGAGTTGCTCTAGGTTCACAAGCTTGTACTCCCTCCGATCCAACTTAATGTTCTCGGATTTGTCTAGATTCAGATATATCTAGCACTAAAACTTGACTAGATACATCTGAATTTAGATAAATTTGAGAACATTAATATGGATTGAAGTGAGTACGAGAATCTGTGCTATAGAATGAGTTGATAATGGAACGGAAACAGATGGAAACATACATTATCGTTTTCGTTTTCTCTTGTGTTGCCGGAATCGAAAACGAAACGGAAAACTTCGAAAACGAACACGAAATCGGAAATCATCGAAAATGAATATGATACGGATACGGGATAGATACGATACGAAAACGGACATTTGTTGGAATATAATAGTGATGTAATATCATGATGTGTAAATTTAAAGTAATGTATAACAGATAAAAAATATCTCATAACTTCGAAAAGCGACAATTGAAGATAAAATAACACACATAATTCAATAGAGCGACAAGCACATAAGTTCAACGCTAAGACACTCACCTCATTAGTATGTCGCCTGAGCCGATTGCATGTATTACATAGACCCTTCATATATTCTATGGCTCAACAAGCGCAAGAGAAATCACTGACGCAAAGTACTATCTCGTATATGGGCTTGACTGGTTATATTTTTGATAAGTTTTCATATTTATTTATCTGGAATTTTCTTACCGTTTTCGTTTCCATTTAGAATATTTTATTTTTATTTCTTTTCCGCAAAATGCTTTTCATTTTTTTACTCTATATTTCCTTTTTCTTCGAAAACTGACGGAAAATATCCTTATCCTTTTCAATTGATGGAACTCCTGCAATGATTATCGAGAGGGAAATTGTTTCATCTCCTAACCCAGCCCGTTCCACAGTTGGGCTAGACTCTCCCACACCAACCAAATCATTCGGCCCATCAGAAGTTTGAACCCAGAGTAAAACCCTCTCGTCTTCAACTACACACAGCCTCCTCTTCCTCCCCCAAAACCCTAGCCCCCAAGGCCGCCTCCCCTCTCCCGCCATGAATTACCGCTTCCAGAACCTCCTGGGGGCGCCGTACCGCGGCGGCGACGCCGTCTTCGCCGGGGAATCCTCGGTGCTCCTCTCCGCGGTCGGGAACCGCGTCGCGACCACCGACCTCACCGCCTCCTCCTCCCTCACCCTCCCCTTCGAGTCCTCCTCCAACATCATCCGCCTCGCTACCTCCCCCACGGGGGACTTCCTCCTCGCCTCGGACGACAAGGGCCGCGCGCTCTACGCCAACCTTCGCCGCCGCGCGGTCCTCCACCGCATCTCCTTCAAGGAAGCCCCCTCCGCCATTCGCTTCAGCCCCGACGGCGAGCTCATCGCCGTCGCCGTCGGTAAGCTCGTCCAGATCTGGCGCTCGCCCTCCTTCCGCAAGGAATTCTTCCCCTTCCACCTCCTCCGCACCTTCCCTGGCTTCGCCGCCGGCGTCACCTCCTTCGACTGGTCCCCTGACTCCGCCTTCGTCCTCGCCTCCTGCAAGGACCTTACTGCCCGCCTCTTGCCCGTCAAGAGGGGCATCGGAAACAAGCCTTTTCTCTTCCTCGGCCACCGCGCAGCTGTCGTTGGCGCTTTCTTCGCCACTGATAAGAAGACGGGCAAAGTCCACGGGGTTTACACAGTTTCAAAGGATGGGGCTATCTTTACATGGAAATTGGTAGAAGGCGATGATGCTACTTCTCCACCTTCACCCGGAACACCGGAGCAGGAGTCGGAACAGAATGGCGAGCCAGAATTGGATGGTGGGAGCAGGAAGAGGAAGAGTTCGGGAGAACTGGAAGAGCCGAGCACTACTCCACTGCATTTTGCAAAGTGGGAGTTGCAGAAAAAGAGCTTCTTCATGCAGTCACCGGCTAAGTTAACAGCTTGTGATTACCACCGGGATCTTGACATGGTGGTGGTTGGGTTCTCTAACGGAGTATTTGGGCTGTACCAGATGCCGGACTTTGTGTGCCTCCACTTGTTGTCAATATCAAGAGAGAAGATCACTACTGCTATTTTCAACAGCTTGGGGAATTGGCTGGTTTTTGGATGTGCCAAGCTTGGGCAGCTTCTAGTGTGGGAGTGGCGGTCGGAGAGCTACATTTTGAAGCAGCAGGGGCACTACTTCGATGTGAACTGCATTGCATACTCACCAGATTCTCAGTTAATTGCTACCGGAGCTGACGATAACAAAGTCAAGGTATGTTGCTAGTGCCATCGGGAAAAGCTTCTCATTTGCAAGGGCTCAATAGTAGCTTGACAATACACTGATGCACTGCTATATCTAATAAAGTAATCGATTTAGTCTGCCTCTTTGAACTAGTGCTCAAAATGATGTATGCTGAAAACACGAAATGATAAGCACTGTAACCTTTTCCAAGGTTCAAAACCATATTGTGTTAAGTATCAGTATCCTGCAGTGCAAGTCTGATACACATGAACTGATGTGCTGCAGGTCTGGACGGCCTCCTCTGGGTTCTGTTTCATAACATTTTCCGAGCATACAAATGCTGTTACTGCAGTTCATTTTATGGCGAACAATCATTCTCTTCTCAGTGCCTCCCTTGATGGGACTATTCGAGCGTGGGATTTGTTCCGTTATCGGAACTTCAAAACATTTACCACCCCTTCACCTAGACAATTTGTTTCTTTAACAGCAGATCAGAGTGGGGAAGTAATATGTGCTGGAACACTTGATTCATTTGAGGTGTGTATGCAAAAAACATTTTTCTCTCTATTCTTTTGTTGGCTATGCTCCGCTTTAGTTCCTTGACTACCAAAACATTATTCATGCAGATATATGTCTGGTCAATGAAGACTGGTCGTTTGTTGGATGTACTCAGTGGACACCAAGGACCAGTTCATGGTCTAATGTTTTCACCAATCAGTGTAAGTTTCTGGTTTGCTCTATTTTGGTTAAAATTCCTGGTAATTAGAGCTATAATTTGTTTTTGAAACAAATGGAATTTATTTATATGCGCAAGGAAATTTTGCTGAGTATGCTTTATTGGTTCCATATGTTTTTGTAAATCCACAGAAACAGTAACTAGCTTCTGTTTGTAGGCTATTTTGGCTTCATCATCATGGGACCAGACTGTCCGTCTTTGGGATGTATTTGAGAGCAAGGGTGCCGTGGAAACTTTTCAACACTCGCACGATGTTCTTACTTTGGCTTATCGTCCCGACGGAAGACAGATTGCGTCCAGCACGTTAGATGGCCTAATCAATTTTTGGGATCCTTTTGATGGCTTGTTGATGTATACAATTGAAGGTCGCAGGGATATTTCTGGCGGACGCCTCATGACCGATAGAAGATCTGCAGCTAATACAAGTATAGGAAAGTACTTCACGACGCTGTGCTATTCTGCTGATGGAAGTTATATTTTAGCAGGAGGAAACAGCAAATATATATGCATGTACGATATTGGAGAACAGGTCAGAAAAATCTCTCTCGAGTTGAAACAACTTTGTACCATACACACATTTCCTCATTTCCTTTTCATTTTGTTACTATGTTAGATGCACCTCCATTTTATATTATGTGCACTCTACAATCTCGGTATCATGTCATGTCAATTAATATAGTTTGATAAAAGATGTCCATTACTAGTTGCTACCTAATGTTTGCATCTTGTGACTTGGTGGCCAGAAATATCTTCCTTGTAGCATCATAAAAAGTTAAGGAAACTAATAGCTAACCACTTCTGGATGTTTCTCCTTGCGTCGTGGTAACAGCTAAGATGTGTATGCCTTTTCTCTACATGAATGATTGAAGTTATTCATTGCCTTCTGTATTTGCAGGTGCTGTTGCGTAGATTCCAGATCACTCGCAATCTTTCATTGGATGGGGTTCTTGATTTTCTGAACTCAAAAAATATGACTGATGCTGGTCCACTAGATCTAATTGATGACGAAGATAGTGATGTTGAGGATGGGATCGATCAACAAACAAGAGGTAACTTGGGGCATGGTTTACCTGGATCCATGGCGAATCGTGGAAGACCTGTTGCTCGGACAAAATGCGTGAAATTTGCTCCAACAGGACGATCTTTTGCCGCAGCGACCACTGATGGTGTTCTGTTGTACTCTGTGGATGAATCATTTATATTCGATCCAACAGATCTTGACATTGACGTCACCCCTGAGGTACTGACTTCATGTTTTCTTATGTGAGAGACTTGCTGTAACAAAATGGTGCTTGATCAATCTGTAACGAATTTCTGTGCTTTGTGTTTTCTACAGAAAGTGGAGGAAGCTCTTGCGGAAAACCAGCAGCAGAGAGCCCTTTTACTAAGCCTCCGGTTAAACGAAGACTCGTTGATTAAGAAATGCATCTTTGCTGTGGATCCATCCAATGTACGAGCAATCTGTTCGTCAGTACCCTTTAAGTATCTCCAGAGATTGATCGATGCATTCGCGGACCTGCTGGAAAGCTGCCCTCATCTGGAATTTATCCTTCTCTGGGCTCAGGTTACCATTCTCCTTTTATCTTTTGTTTATAATAATTGAAGCTGATACACCGGACTTGTATCTTATTCTGATATATTGTTTACAGGAGCTATGCAAGGTTGACGGAACCTACATTCAGCAAAACTCGAGGACCTTGCTTCCTGCTCTCAAGTCGTTGCAGAAGTCTATAACGAAAATACACCAGGATTTGGCAGACACTTGTTCCTCTAACGAGTACATGCTGAAATATCTGTGCGCTGCTGGGACAAAGAAGTAGGCCATGGGCTGGCATATATAATGTCTCTGTGAGTATTCTGCCGATCTTTATGTTGTGCAATCGTCAAAAAACGTTCTTTTAAGTCTTGAGAATTGGAACTGATGCAGATCCTTTTTTCCCTGCAGCGTATGTAATAGCACCACCAACATCATCATCGGCAGCCGAAGGTTTATCTGCTGCCCAGCCCTCCTGCTGCCGGATGCGCACTCTTGCTTGATTTACATCTGCAGTGGCTGCAGTACTCGACATACCGTCTATGCTATCAAAGAAATACGGTTGATTCTCATTCTGAGGCTGAGGTTGAGCTTGAAGTTTTTGTTTTTTTGACGAACCAGCTGAAACCTTGTGAAAGGTTAGAGTTTGACATTTTTTGTCCGGAGGAAGGATTGTCTCTTGGACCAGAAATCTGTAGCTGCGCTCTTGGGGACGTGTACCTTTGTGTAATACTATGTGATCAAAATTTTGTTATGGTAAAACGCTGTCATGAACGAGCAGAGATATGTGTGCTGGACATGCCAACATGTCGCTGTTTTGCCAATTTAATTAGAGCAAACATAATTGCTATCGTGCTGATAATCTGAGGAAGTCGGCTCCAAATACATCACTGTAAGAGCTGTTAATTCGAAGTGGATGCCTCCGATACGGTGCGGTCTTCTCGTCCGGCATCGCCACGCCACCTGGATTTTAGCATAGCCAGCTTGGAGGACCCTGACCAATAGATTGATTCCACGAGTGCCTTCGGACCGAAGCAACGCAAAAGTGCTAGACAGGCAGCCTTCAAATCGAAAACAAAACAAAATTGAGCTCGGAAAATAGATTGATTCCACGAGTGCCTTCGCTCCCTCGCATCGGCCATTGCACGGTTCGCACCCACGAAGACCTCTCACCCACCTCCCCTTCACCCCGCGCGAGATCTCTCTCTCCCGCTGCGGCGCCGGCCATGGCGGGGAGGGGCTACCAGGGCGGCGGCGGCGGCGTCACCATGTCGGTGGTCAGCACGCCGAGCCAGGAGCTGGCCCTCACCAACTGCGCCTACGTCTCCACCGCCGACATCCGCCGCTTCCCCAACGCGCTCGCCCTCGTCGGCGACGTCCTCGTCTTCGCCCTACGATATCCTTTTATCCCCCCCCCCCCCCCCCCCCCCCCCCCGCGATCTCG
Source organism: Avena eriantha (assembly GCA_910589775.1). Classification (NCBI taxonomy): domain Eukaryota; kingdom Viridiplantae; phylum Streptophyta; class Magnoliopsida; order Poales; family Poaceae; genus Avena; species Avena eriantha. The sequence continues at coordinate 376,717,017 of OU342746.1, read as the reverse complement.
CCCCCTGAATCGGCCGCTTCGTCTCTGTGCTGCGCCCACGAGAGATCTCTCCTCTCAAAGCGAGGTGGCCCCGGCGCGCTGATCTGATCCGCTGCTCGATTTAGTTCGAAATCGGGGAGGGTCTAGAGAGCAGCGCGTGTCTGTTTCCGGTCGCCGGAGCGGCTCGATCTCGTTCTCGTGCTGATCCCGTGGCTGCTGGATTTTGAAAAACCGGCGTCGTAGAATTTATCTATGGGGAAAACAATGCGATGCTATTTTTGCTTGCTCTAGCTGTTAGCTGATGCCACCATAGCATGCGATTTGCTAAACTGCACTCCTCTCGTCCAGAAGGTGTCTGCTAAGGCGAACAATTTGGAAGAAAATAAATGATGTCCGTAGTATCTCACATTCCAAGTTCAGCGTTGTGCTCTGTAAATACCCAGCTATTTGGGATGTGGAAGCCATGATGAATGATGGATCAGAATTTCAGCCAACATTCGTTTTTATTATAAAGCATGCAACCGTAGTTCCACTTAGCTCAAACTCGCACCATTACTAAATACCATCCCAGTACAGGGGTTTAGTTTTGCTCTATTCTGCTGGGATTGCCGTAAGGGTTTATATATTGTTCTGAAGTCTTACCTTGGTTAAACTCATATTGAGTCGTCTCAGCTATAGTAGGCTTTAGTGATATTGCTGTGTGCTGATTTTCCTTCAGAATTATACCATCTTCCTTTCATGTTTGATCCTTAATGAATATCTACTGCCCACGATGCTGTTACCGGGGGAAGCATCGCCTTGAATGCCATTCAGCGTCGGCAGGCGAAGGTTTCGGCTGGGGATTCCATCACTGTTAGCAGGTAGGATGTTCAACTGTTGACTGAAATCATTTTTTTTCATTTATTCTGTGTTGCCTTACACTTACGGCGAATGATGTTTCTGTCCAGTTTTATTCCTCCTGATGATTTCAAGCTGGCATTGCTCACGTTAGAGCTAGAGTACACCAAGGCAAGATCCAACCGAACTGAGGACGTAAGTTTGTTGGACTGTATATGATTTAGAGTTTCAGTAATGCTTTGTCAGTGTGGTTTGACATGCATGAGCTTGGTTTCGCAGCTGGATGCCGTCTTGCTTGCCCAACAACTGCGGAAGAGATTTCTGGATCAGGTATGGCATAATCAGTTAGTATCGTGTGTCTGTGAGTAGAGGTCATCTTTATTTGTTTCACCGGTATAAATTCATTACGTGTGTTATATTTTTATGTTGTTTACGAGATGTCTCATACGCATGGTTGAAAATATACGTGATTTAACTAGAATACTGCTTCCCCTTGTGTGCCCATAATGTTGACTGAGGTTCTTTACAGGTCATGACAACTGGGCAACGGGTGCCATTCGAGTTTTATGGAACAAACTATATATTCACTGTCAACCAAGCTTTGCTAGAGGGTCAAGAGAGTTCCTCGCCGTTGGACAGAGGATTCCTTTCAAGTGACACGTACATTATATTTGAGGCTGCTCCTAATTCAGGGATTAAGGTTCTTCTATGTGATCATCAGCTGTTCTATTGATAGTTAATGCGATGTGCATTTTATTTTTGGCTTGTGAAAACACCACAATAAGACCCATTAATCTGATGTAGGTCACCAACCAGAAGGAGGCAGCTAGCAGCAAGCTTTTCAAACATAAAGAGTTTAACCTGGAAAAACTAGGAATAGGCGGGTTAAGTAATGAATTCACAGACATTTTCCGTAGGGCATTTGCTTCAAGAGTGTTTCCTCCTCATGTTGTTAACAAGTAAGTACCATACCTGCTTCTTTAATTTTGTACTATAAGTAAAAGATGATGTTGTACTCACAACTGAATACTGTAGATTGGGCATCAAACACGTAAAGGGTATGTTGCTGTATGGGCCTCCTGGTACTGGCAAGACCCTCATGGCCCGCCAGATTGGAAAACTGTTGAATGGAAAAGATCCCAAGGTATGGATATTCTTATTGGGCATGGAGCATAGTTTGTTACTTGTCTAAGTATTTGTGTATTGGCTCTGGTTGTCCAGTTCATACTTATAATATTTAAACTCTGCAAGACCCTTTATCCTGTACGAATTTATGAAGATTACATTAAAACATGGGTTGGAAAAGTTTCGGAATAACAGCAGTGAAGAAGAGTTTTTTTTTTTGCGGTGCTCAATTCTCCCATTTTAAAATCAGGGTTTCATCCTTCTTCTATGGCTAAACTCGAATTCAGTAGAGTAACTGTGTATCACAGTCTATTTTATACTGAGTAAATGTCATATGTCACAATTCATTTACTGTACACAGGTACCAGTAGTCACTAGTCTGTAACATGTATTCTGCCAACACTATACCAGATACCTCTCAATCACAACTTGATGTTAAATACCTTTTTCACCCTCAGATTGTGAATGGACCTGAAGTGTTGAGCAAATTTGTTGGAGAAACGGAGAAGAATGTGAGAGATTTGTTTCTTGATGCTGAAAATGAGCAGAAGGCACAAGGTACGATATCTCATCAATAGAAGCCTTTTCATACTTCTGTGTGGGGTGAACCCTCGTCAACACTTAATTTTTTTGCCACCTTGTCGACACAGGTGATCATAGTGACCTCCACGTTATCATTTTTGATGAAATTGATGCTATCTGCAAGGTGCGTTCTGTTGACTTTTATTCTGAGGGTCATATATGTGCTCACTTGCCTAGAACTTTGTCAACATGACAGAGCAAGTAATTAGCTTGTGATTTTCACTAGTCACTAGATAGTACAGTTTTTCTTGTCAACTTGGATTTCAATGGAGTTTAAGAGGTTACTAGTGTATTTTGCCCCTGATCATCATGAATAGTTTCTAGTGTTTGCTATGACGGTGGGTAATAATGTATTACACCCTGGCTAGAGAGTATCTCGTAACTTGTGTGTGGCATAGATTCTTCTATACCATTTGGTTTGGTTCTCTGAAAAAGAAGATACTCCTACCATATACCATTTCATTTGGTTCTCCGAAAAAGAAGATGCTCCTAACATATACTATTTGATTTGGTTCTCCAAAAAAAGAAGATACCATTTGATTTTCATGAAACCTATGATATGCTTATATCCTCTATATTTTTCTTCGGTTATGTTTAAAATTCTGCAGCAAACTCTTTCATTTCTTCAAAAAACTCTTATCTTGCAATTTTATCCAGTGCACGTGCCATGGTACTGTATAGTGGTGGGGCTATGCACAAGTTAAGAGGGGCCACTGCCCGCCCGCGCAGACTTGGAACAATCTCTGAAGGAAAAAATATTTTAGGGACTTAGCCCTCCCCCCCGCCAAACACTTGCACATTATCTTTTGCCCCTAGTGATCCTGGGGTAGCTCCGCCACTAGTACTGTATGTTTACATCGTTTACAACATTGGTCCAGCTTTATTCAAAATAGTAGCCAACTTTCCCTATGCTAACAAAACTCTGGCTGTGCAGTCTAGAGGATCTAGCAGAGATGGTACAGGGGTACATGATAGCATTGTAAACCAGCTTCTTACAAAGGTATGTTCTCCTAGAATTTGAAGTGCTTTATGTTCTTTGCTTATATGTATTACTGACTTCTGTCCAAACTCTCAACTTTATAGATAGATGGTGTTGAGGCATTGAACAACGTGTTGCTTATTGGAATGACCAATCGTAAGGATTTGCTTGACGAAGCCTTATTGAGGTATGACCCATGTTGCCTGAAGAACAGACGAAACAACTGAGTTTCCTTACAAGACAAACTGATCTAGCAAATCTGTCATTATATTCATAACTCCCAGTGGTGCATGTAACTGAGCAATTCACAGAGAGAAGCTTCTTAGTCACTCTGTGGACTGTTGCAGATAGATGGCTCCACCATATTCTCTTTTGTTAGTTCAGTCCTGTTGTACTCTCTGCGTATGTTCACTTCCATTTGTTACATCTGTTGCAGACCGGGACGATTGGAAGTTCATATTGAGATAAACCTGCCTGACGAGAATGGTCGTTTGCAAATTCTTCAAATTCATACAAGCAAGATGAAAGAGAGCTCTTTTCTTTCTCCAGATGTTAATCTTCAAGAGCTAGGTATGTTTTTTGCGAATTGATATTGTTTGTGGCATTGTGTTATTATAGCATTTTTTTAAAGATTTCTATCATGGGGAGATTAGTTTATTATTAGTTGGCTATGTCATGCTAATGCAATTATCTGTACTTCAGTGATCTGGATATTATTTTCTTATAAAAAAGCGAGTGCTGTTAGCAAATAGGGATGCTTCCTTTAGCACTCGGTGCCACTTTTTTCGCAGACTGATATTTTAGTATGACTAACTAGGGGTTTGTGGAACTGGGATGTTCTTCAGTATGATAGTTTTTACTATATATGATAATTGTGAAAATCACATCCAAATGATGCATGATCTTCTGAATGCAGCTGCACGGACAAAGAACTACAGTGGAGCAGAGTTGGAAGGTGTTGTTAAAAGTGCAGTTTCATTTGCTTTGAACCGGCAGATAAGCATGGATGACCTCACTAAACCTTTGGATGAGGAAAGTATTAAGGTTACTATGGATGATTTTGTGAATGGACTTCATGAAATTACTCCAGCATTTGGTGCTTCGACTGATGACCTTGAAAGATGCAGGTGCGTCTTCTGATATCTTACACATTAATTTAGCAATATGATTCCCATGAGCTCAAATTTCAAAGGGACATAATTAGTTTCTTGGTATTCCTCCGTTCGGCTCTTGTTACATGAGACTTCTCATTATGTGTTCTTTTGAATTTTTGCTTGTAGATATTTTTGGTCAGCATTGTCATTTTCCACCCTTAGCGCAGCAATTCATGAGTTGGGCTTTATACAGTCATTAGTTAGCTTATAATAGGATTTTTTTTTTCCTAAAGGTGACTCTACATTTGATGAATGTCAATGTCATGTCCACTTTGATATTAACTAAAACAAACCACATGGTTGTAGCTTCGTTAGCCATATAAGATTTGACTAGCAGAATACCCGTGTGTTGCAACGGAATGGTAGATATATATACACAGTAAACACGTGAAACTATTGTGCACAAAAACAAGCGAAGCATGTAATTCATGAATCCATACATTCTTACATTCCTATCTTGCATGTTTTATCTTTAAACTAAAAAAAATCATGAAACCATGGAGGTACGATGGATTTCGCTCCTTGTTGGCCCTAACGAAGGCTCTGATTTTTACGTTTTCCTCGGTAGTTTTATGGTTTGTGTCTTACTTAGAAAGGCGTGGCGGTAGTATCAACGGAGGGAGTGTGGATGTTTAGCTCCGATGGATCTCGCTGAATTTTGTAGTTGTTCCTTTCAATTTCCAATTCTTTTCATCGATGAGTGTTGGTTCTCTCGTGCGCTAGTTCTTTGCGGTTTTAGGACGACTACTTTCCGTCTATCTACAAAAAACTTTGTGTAGCTCCACTGCGGGATCGGCAAGGACGAGGATTATAACACGCTTTAGGCTCGTTCGAGTGCTTGTAGTCGTCGCTAAGTCTCGTTCCAGTCCTATCATATTTTTTATTACTTTTGGATTTTCTCACTTATTGAATTTTACAAAGAAAATATATGATCGTACCAATACTTGTATCCAAATTGTTTTATTTAGCACGTAATCCAATGGGCAATATAACCGTAATAAGAAGAGTGCATTATCTCGATGTGGGCCCAAACGTTAATAATATTTCTCTCTCCACCATGGCTCTCCACGCACATGGAAGCTCCGTATTTATCTTCTTGTCAAACACTTTGCCTCTCATATCTGCTACCCCTAGTCTGTTATGGAGCTTGGGAAGGGCCAGAATGGTTTCGCGATAGTGCTAAGAGGCTGATAGATGAATTTAAGTCTTGTGGGAAAATAATAGTATCACAAGAAGGCCGGAAATAGGAATAGCTGGTAAGTTGAGCCGCTCAATTGTAGAGCCACATATAAAAGCGCGTCTGGCTCCATCAATGGAAACAAGAGCTGGGTCGGTGGCTGCATACCGATGCCTTGCTCCTCCCGTCGACCAGCAGCTCCTGATGCTCACACAGGTAGTCCCCCATACAGCCCACGTCTCGTGTGTCCACAGAAGGCCCGGCGCCTCAGCGGAGGAGCATTGGGGCGGGTGGCTGCAGGGCCTATGCCATGCTTTTGGCCATAGTCAGGGAACTTCTGGAGCTTGGGAAGCGGCGTAGGTAGCCCCGCCGCCTCTCGGGAAGAAACGCGTGAGATAGATGAGAGAAACAAAGAAAATCGAACCGGTAATCTCACTCGGCGGTGGCAATTTCACGTAAATACCGTTATTACAAAGGGTAGTTTCATAGTGACCTACCAGACCATCAAGACCATAAGCCTTTTAATAGTAAAGATATTTGACTAAAAAGAACCACATTCTTATAGCTTTGTTGACCAGATAAGTAATCTTATTTTGAGGATGAGCTCAAAACATCTAGGATTTTAAATCCCTTACCCTCTTCCTTATTCTGTCTTCAGTGTGCCTTAGTATTTACTGCAATTTAATGTTTCCTTTTTGTATTTTTTATACAGGTTACGTGGTATTGTTGACTGTGGCAAGGCACATAAGCACATATTTCAGAGAGCTATGCTTCTTGTGGAGCAAGTTAAAGTTAGCAAAGGTAGCCCACTTGTGACCTGTCTCTTGGAAGGTCCTGCTGGCAGGTAAAGTCTCCAAAGCACATCTTTGTTGTCTTTGATAGTATTGCTGGAATCTCATTTCACATTACTTGCTTTTCAGTGGTAAATCGGCTTTGTCAGCCACTGTTGGCATTGACAGTGATTTTGCTTATGTCAAAATTGTAAGTTTCTTCTGGTTCCCTCCACCCTCTATTGCAAATTATATGGCCCGCATGCTAATTCTTGTTTTATCTATAGATATCGGCGGAGACAATGATTGGTTTCAGTGAAAGCAGCAAGTGTGCACAGATTTGCAAGGTCAGGGATGTTCTTGATATAATGCATTTGGTAGTTAGTTAATATATGGAAAAATCTATTGGAATTGTATATCCTCTTTACCGTTCCTGCTTACTCCTTTTCTAGTTATGCTGATTGCTTCCTGTATCTTTCACATAATCATATTGAGGTGGTGTATTTTGTTGTGATGGTACAGGTTTTTGAGGATGCTTACAAATCTCAGTTAAGCATCATAATTCTTGATGACATTGAAAGGTACTAGACCCCTCAAAGCTACAAAAGTTAGCCTCCATGTAACGTTTAATTTTGACTGGAAATATTCTTTGGTGCTCCTGTATGATCATTTAGGTTACTGGAGTATGTTGCCATCGGACCACGTTTTTCAAATTTGATCTCACAAACTCTTATGGTCCTCCTCAAGAGGGTTCCTCCAAAGGTTTGTGCAGTCACACTTTTTTCCTTCAGTACTATACTTGATTCGTTTGTCTTCAAAAACAGCTTTGACTTGACTTCTGTCTTTGACTTGGGTATATCTCTTATGTTTTGCAGGGCAAGAACTTGCTTGTTATCGGAACAACAAGTGAGGTAGGATTTCTAGAATCCGTTGGTATGTGTGATGTGTTCTCGGTGACCTACCATGTCCCCAAACTGAAAAAGGAGGATGCCGCAAAGGTAAGATAGTTACTACTGTACTATAAGACGTATTGCGGGCTATATATATGGTTAAAATGCAAAATACTGTAGTTGTTTCACCACACTGGCACTGTCGCAGAACTCTTTATGTTCCATATTTCTCAAACTGTAGATAATTGCCATACTGTTCTGTGGCCTTGGCACTGTTTGAATTTTACTCTATCAACCTTATATGACTTCTCTGCAGGTGTTGCGACATCTCAGCGTGTTCAAAGAAGGAGACATTGATTCAGCAGCAGAAGCTCTGGACGATGTAATCTTTCGTTCCCATATTCTCGTATTGGCCACTTTAAAACAAAAACCTTCTTTGCTCAAATTCTTACAACCCTCCTGACAACTGCAGATGCCAATCAAGAAGCTGTACACGCTTGTCGAGATGGCTGCGCAGGGGCCATCAGGGGGAAGCGCGGAAGCCATTTATTCTGGGGAGGAGAAGATAGACCTCAACCATTTCTTTAGCATATTGAGCGACATCATCCGCTACTGATCACACATACATCTGAGAAAAAGACCCTAGGCTCCACTATAGGAATTTGTTTACTCCATTTTGCCCAGCTTGCTATTTTGACAGGGTAGAGTAGAGTGGTTTAACCGTGGGTAGCCTTTTTCGTTTGTCACATTTCAGCGGGAGTTGTCTCTTTGTCTTGCTTCTGTCGATATAAGCATCTGAAATCCCGAGGGCTTGTTTGGTTTGAGATCTGGACACTTGGAAATAACTCAGGGATATTGTTTTTTGCGTGGTCAGGAGTTAAAGTGGTGTTTTATTTGTGGTGAAGAGTTTAGTGTTACAAGCCCATTGGGTGTTAACGTGCTTCCTATGCACGGTAGCATCCCTGAAATCTTGAGATATTTTTCTTAGAATTGAGCGAGCTGATAAGAGATGTGTCTGGAATCCGACAAAGTTTTATACCCAAATTCGATGTGCACATAAAGAAGCAAGCCACGGAAAGACTTACACAAGAAAATAAGTTAAGACACTATTCATAGCGGCATTTGCCATTTTATATGAATTGAACCTGGATTTTAAATTGTGTGGTATTGTGTAGATTGTGCGGTCCTTATTACTGCAATCTTGTGACGGTCGACGCTCTGGAGGGACGACAAGGGATGGTCTGATTCAATTAGGCTGTGCCGAATAGTACAATGGATCGCATGGGGTTCTCTTCTCGCATGCGATTTTCCCATCCCTTGAATTTCAAAAGCGTGGGACCTTCTAAACTCCCGGACAATATCTGCGCAATGTTCGTTAACCACCACTTTAAAAAAAACCGCAAAAAACTACCACTTTACGGTAAATTTGTTACAATGTGCACTAAACCTGGATTGATAATGAATTGACACGAAAACTGAAAACTGACAAGGGGGCCCACCTACTTGGATGACGTGGCACCTTGAGACGGAGCTCGGACACAGCGGTCTGGCACCGTGAACTGGGCTGTTAGTGGGTCTCACGTGTCAGCCCAATTTTTAAAATAAAAAACCCTTTTTCCTATTTTTCTACCCGTTGACCACACCCAGCTGACCAATCAGCTAGCAAGCTCCAACGCGACCCCCAGCTGACCTCTAGCGAGCAAGCTCCAACGCGACCCCCAGCTGACCTCCGGCGAGCAAGCTCCAACGCGGAGTGGGGCGGGCGAGCTCCGACATGGGGTGGGGCGGGCGAGCTCCGGCATGCTCCGACACAGGATGGGGCGGCGAGCTCGGGAAGGCAGCGGCGCGGGGCGAGCGGGCGGCAGTGCTGGATGGGGCCGGCGACTCTGGCAGGCTCCGACGTAGGATGGGGCGGCGAGCTCGAGTATGCGGCGGCGCGGGATGGGGCCGACGACTCCGGTAGGTTCCGACACAGGATGGGCGGCGAGCTCGAGCGAGCGCAGCACGGCGCGGGGCGAGCGAGCGGCGCCGCGACGTGAGCGGGCGACCTGCGTGCAAGCTCCAGCGCCGGGTGGGGCTCGCGACCTCCTGCGCGGGCGGGTCAGCGAGCTTCGATGAGGGACGGTGCGGCGACCTCCGGCAGGCTCCGGCGCGGGCGGGTCGGCGAGCTCGAGCAGGCGGCGGCGCAGGGCGAGCGGGCGGCAGCGCAGGGTGGGGCGGGCGGCTGCGCGAGGTGGGGTGGCTGGTGGGCCACCTTCGGCGCGTGGCAGCGAGGACGGCCGCGGCGTGCACTCCTAGAGGAGATGAGCAAGAAGACCAAGTGGGACATGCTAACACCGTCACATAGCATCGTTATCTCATGCCACGTCAGCCGTTTGTGTGGGTCCCGCTGTCAGTTTCGGCGTTAATTTTCTGGTCAATTTAATATTAGTGCACATTGCAACAAATTTACCGTAAATTGGTGGATTTTGTGATTTTTTTTAAAATGGTGGTTAATTGAATATTGCGTAGATATGTGATGGTTTTATGCTAATAACTCTCTCCCTACCAACATCTCCCACCCGTCTCTCCTCACCCTCCCTCTCACTAGCTCTGCTTCACATACGTCTGTCTCTACCACGTGGCGACTCATTCACCCCAAACAATGCTGAGTTTCGCCCAACACACATACTTTGCTCTCGCGGCCGAGCTGGTTACCTCAAATGAGCGTAATGATAGTTCTCACTCCTTTAGAAAAGAGTAGAATGAGAAAGCTAATGAATATTAAATTGATAAAAAGGATAAATACTATAATTAGCGAGTAAAATAGGGTTTGGGGATAGAGGGAACTTGAACCCTCACGACTTATAAAGTCTACGGATTTTTCTTTTACTAGAAATTTCATTGTTGTCAGTATTGACATGTAAAATGAGACTCTCTCTTTGTCCTAAAAGTTGTGATCGCCTATTTATATTTAACTTCTTTACCTACTCATTACTGATCCAATCATTAAATGTAAGCTATTTTTATTGATACATCATTTGATATATACAACACTAAATGCTATTTATAGCTAGCACCATTGACATTTAACAATACGCGTAAAAAACTACTATACAATTTTAAGATCTATCATTACAAGTACACTTCTAGTGCTAAAGTAAAATTGCATTTTTGTTGACATTTTAAATTTAGTTTGGGATGCTTGAGAAAATATTTTGTTACCATAGGTTTCACCACACCTATTAGCAACACATATTATCACATTACATTAGATCATAAAGAAATTTACGGCCTTAGTTTATTGTGGTGTAATGTTTGTCGTTGTCCTTTTTTGAAGTACCCTGAAGTATCTACAAGACTATGTAGAGTATTTTAGAGTGTACAAATCTAACAAATATCTTGTGAGAGATTTATGAAGTACACGAATCTTAGGTGACATGTCTAAACTCTGTGCCTATTAAAATGTTATAGTCGCGCCATCGCTTGTGACCGATTCAGCCAAACAAGATTTATCGTATTGACATATTAATTTTGAAAGTCATACAACGTTGTCAAAGTCAGTGATGTACAACCATTTGCTTGTGCTACTAAAGTGCCACCTATTCATATATGCTTTGGGAAATAGGACTCTCCACGAAAGAGGTGCCTTTGGCTATGCACCTCACTCTATACCTCCATCACAATCTTGAGTTTCATGATCCCATATGTCGCGGCCCAGTATGTACATCCACAGTGCTGAACCACAGAGCTCATCACCGGCCTCCTTCTAATGTTAGTGAGGACCGTCGACCGCCTCTTAGAGAAAGTATTGGTACTTCTTCACCTGACCTCAACATTTTTTTGGCCAGGTTCCAATTTTAGTGCCTGTATTTACACACGCATGGAACCTGATTACGATTTTAGTAAAGAATTACCAATTTATTTAGGATGATATCTCAATTGTAGCATTGCAGTTTAGAAGTGCCGAATATGGTGGAAAACAACAAAGGACCCAAGGCTGAATTTCAAAACGAAAGATGGCCTTCCAATTTTCAAAGCCCTTCTCTCACAACCCAATTCGTCTCTCTCACGCTCCACCTGCAACCCTCAATCCTTTGTTTACGCGTTTGGCCGCGTCCTCTAGCCTGCTTCTCTCACCCTTCCTTACTTACGATCTCGCACGCAGCGGCTCTCCATAGCTCTATCCTCCGATCACACGGCGCCCATGTTCTTGCCTTGCGTCGGCTACTTCTTCCTCGGAGGCCGGAGGTGTCGAACCAATCACCATCTACCTTAATCCCTGTTCCCCCAGGCCACGCGTCTGGCAGCCGACATATATGCTTATCTTTCTCTTTTGGCCTCCCCCTTCACTATCCTCTTGCCTTTTCCTTCCTTCCGATTTAATGCGCACCGCTTCTATTTCCTTTTATTCACATGTGATCTCTATCTCAAAAGTGTGATGAATATTTTCCACGACCTACATTTTCCCTAGGTCTTGGTGATGCCGAACCCCTCATGTTGTAAAAATGGGCTCTGTGAGTTAAATATATGTGCTCGTCTAGTTATATTGAACTTTTCTACCTAGTAATTACCCAACTAGTCTTCAATTATAAGCTATTTTATCAATACATCTTTGAAATACTATATAAAATGGTAGTTTCTAATATAACTACCATCATAACAACGTAAAATCGCTCATGTATATCTAAAAATTTAGGATACTGCTCTAATATCTATCGTAATACACTTCTGTTGATAAAGTAAAATTGTATTATTTTTGCAATGTTTTGGTTTGGGATTTGAGAAAATCTTCTGTTACAATAAATTTCACCATAAATCTAAGCAACACAAATTATCACATTACTCAATAAATTTATTTATGCCCTTAGTGCATTGCTTGCCTTTATCATATTCTGTAGCTAGTATGCTAAAATATCTACATAACTAGGTAGAGTATTTAGAGTGTATGAATCTAACAAATAACTTGGGAGAGATTTATGAAGTACAAGGAAGCTTGGGTGACATGTCTAAACTTTGTGCCAATTACAAAGATAGTTGCTCGAGGACAACCTAGTTCGACAAGATTTAGGTCATTCATGTAGTAATTTTGGAAGTCATATAAGACACCAAGGTTAGGGATGTATAAACCTTTGCTTGGGGCCGCTGCTAAACTACCACATATTCATGTAGTATGTTCTCTTTTGAAAGAAAGCACGGGGGGGGGGGGACCCTACATCGAGTTTTTCTAAATAAGAAGAACCCAAATCCACGATCACTATGAGAGAAGGGGTCCGAGGGACGCTTTACTGCCCTAGCATAGGGCTAGCCATGTGCTCCGACAATGATGAGCTCCTCACACTATACCTCCATCACATGATCTGGAGCTACTTGATCCCTGTTGTCGCGGCTTAGTACATCCATGATGCCATTGTGTATGGTGTTGAACCATCTAACTCATTGCTAACCTTATTCTATGTCACCAAGGACCGTCAACACATTGGAAAGGGATCCATGATACTTCTTCACATTAGGTCAAGACAGTCGACTGCATGGGCAACGGTTCATGGAGGATCTTCTGACATGGAATCTTAGTCGTAGGGGCACTTGCTTGGCATCGATAGAGGGCTTCAAGGTTATGTTGTGGCGGGCAAGGTTGCGGTGATATGTGGCTGAGTAGCGCTCATGGCATGAGCGGTGGCTAGCGGTTTCAAGGCCTCCACGTTGTCCCTGTGCGAGGCCAGCAACTCGCAACATTGTTGACTCTTTTTGTGTGGGGACAACTTTGTTGGCTTGATGCCATTTACAAAGAAGAAGATACCAAATTCTGTCATTCCATATAATGTTGGTTTGCTTCTTGTGGATGGTTTTTTGGTAAGTTTTTGAGACATGTGCTCTTGAGTAGATGATATCTAGGCCATTTGTTGATATTTCTTCGGTTGTAATTGTGTCTGGGCATTGTTGATATTGTGTCTTGAATACCATTGCATCGACCTAGTCTTAGGCTTGTAAGTGAGATAAATAGATGGTGATATCAAATTTTGATACCGAGTCTTGGGTGGGATTCAGAACATCACGAGGAGCTCCGGATTAAGAATCATGTATGGAAAAGTTATTTTAGGGTTTTGGGAAAAGTTTGGGATTTTTCTGTATCATATGGAAGCATCCAGAAGGTTTTGGAGGTCCACCAATGGGACCCATCTGCCCCGAGGGGCCACATAGGCCTGAGAGGGGGCACCCCAGCCTAGATGGTCTAGGGCGCCACAACCCGAAGTGACCATGCGGCCAGCCCTATGGGCTAGGGTTTTAACTTGGAGGAGGGGCTCCTCCCTTGGCCTCCACCCCCATCTTGGAGGAGGGGAAAAGGCTGGCCAGCCACCCCAACCCCTATATAAGGATGGGCATGGAGTTGGGGTGTATTGCCCCTTCTTATTGGCACCACCTCCCCTCTCCCTATCCCATATAGATCTCCACAAACTGCTTTCGGCTAGGTGAAGCCCTGCAGAAATTCCACCATATTTTCAATATCATGCCGTCGTATTGCCAGGATCTCACTAACCTATCCACCTCATCTTGCTGGATCAATAAGGAGGAGATGGATTCAAGATGAACGTGTGGATACCGCGGAGGTGTCGTCCGTGCGGTGCTAGGATCGAGGAGGAGAAGGTCTTCACCGGATTGATCCGACGCAAGTATGATTACATCATCCATGATCCATAGACCGTTGACACTTTGGAGTCTAAGAGGGTACGTTATTCCAAATCCCCACTTCTCACTTGCATCTAGTAGATAGATCTTGGGATTTATTCCGCAATCTTGTAGGATTTTTTTGTTTCTATGCTACGAATCCCTTCGGTCTAAACTTTGTGCCCATTACAAAGATAGTTGCTCGAGACCAACCTAGTCACGTAGTAATTTTGAAAGACATTCAAGACACTAAAGTTAGGGATGCACAACCCTTTGCATGGGGCGCTGCTAAAGTACCACATATCCATGTAGTATGTTCTCTTTTGAAGGAAAGTGTTGGAGAACTCTGCAGCGAGTTTTTCTAAATAAGAAGAACCAAAATCCATGAGCAATATTATGTAGAGACGCTTTACTGCCCTAGCATAGGACTGTCCATGTGCCCCGATGATGATGAGATCCTCACACTATACCTCTATCACATGATATGGAGCTTCCTGATCCTTGTTAACGCGGTTTAGTAGATCCATGATGCCAACTGTATGGTGGTGAACCACATAACTCATCCCCAACCTCATTCCGTGTCACCAAGGACCATCAACCATATGGGAAAGAGAGCAGTGATACTTATTCACAAAGGCACAAGACCGTCGACCACATGGCAACGATTCACGGAGTGAGGTGACCCAACATACCACTACATGATATAGTACACTATAGTTGTTGACATAACACCAACAAAACACCGTTCCACTAGTATTACATCCCTCAGAGTGGTACAACAGAAACATAGAAGGTCCAAGACATGACTATATGTTACAACTCGACTCTTTACAAAAGATCCAGAGAACATTCTAGGTTAAAGAGGAATAAAACAACTTCTTACAAAGAAGAACCAGAATTAACAACTCAGAACTATCATACTATTAAGACTAATATCTACTCTATCTGGTTTGCAATTGCTGCTATTGCAATGCCCTACAGAAATAGGTTCTAGGGCTAGAGATTATATTCCTATGTAATCAGGAACTTTGTATTCACTTCAATTGATGTATATCTTGACTCCATTGACTTCATTGAAGAACTTGGGCTTTTGATGTCGATTCCTAGAGCATAAATTGGTATTGACGTTGTGTTCATCAGCTTTAGAATATAGCAAGGGTTAAGAAGGTATGGTTGAGTATGAGTGTACTCAGCAAGTCCACTAAAAAGGAGTGTTTGATGCACTAGCTACAGCCATAGACCATAGGTCGTAGGCAATGCAGGTTTTCGTAAACACTTCTTCAAAGGTTGCTTTTATTCTAAAAAGCTATGTCCATCATCTTTCACAGGTTGATTAGAACTTTCGTGGAGTTCCTTTCCTGCCACATTCGTAGCTCCTTCCCGGAATAGGGAGTAACATGTCACATTTCTTACACTCTATAGAGGTACGTTACTTTATCCATAAGAGATCAAATCCTCGTTGCACAATCGGCAGCTTATTCCCGTCCACACTTCCTATGGTGTGGGGCCTAGTAGATGATCCAAGCAAATCACTGCCCTTCTTCGTGACCCCACATGTAACACGACCCTTTAGGCAAGCCACATCTCTGTTAAGCCCCCTTTCGGGCAAGATACAACTCTAATAGGCCCTCGAAGACTCTAGTGAGCAGACAATGTGCCTAGTCGCCTCACCGATATGAGGACCTACCTATGACCGGCCCTCAAGATAGTCTAGACACTAATATCGTGGGGAACTAAGGGGTCCCACCCATTCCGAGCCTCGTAAGGTACACCAGCACCACGAGATGGTCATCGTTCGTGTGAAAGGAAGAAGATCCATCTGACTTCTCTGTCCCATTCCAAATCTCATGGTTAACGCGTGTTATATGGTGCAATAATCACTGGCGACATCGGTTGTTAACTCCTAGATGATATCTTCCTGGACAATGGTATTCCAATAGTCATACTTAATAGATTAGCTGATCACCCTGGACCAATAACCAATAGTTTACATTATTAGCAATAATAGTGTTTTCTGACCTTTTTGAAATGCAGGTGATGACAACATTTGATTTGCAA
This sequence comes from Avena eriantha, assembly GCA_910589775.1. Lineage (NCBI taxonomy): Eukaryota > Viridiplantae > Streptophyta > Magnoliopsida > Poales > Poaceae > Avena > Avena eriantha. Next base: position 376,700,821 of record OU342746.1, on the reverse strand, counting down.
ATACTTGATAGAAAATAATCAAAGGACATGAGCAAGTGTGAACTTGCCTTTTGTGATTGCAAGATTATGCACTCATGGTATTCAAGATGATATAAGATCCAATATCTGAAAATAACATCATTGGTCCAATAAGGACTAATGTTTAAAGAAGCAATATGCTGATGAATAAGTAATGTAATGCATTTTGTAAAATCCCGAGATAATTCCCTCATAATGTGAATGAGTTAAATTTAGGTGATGCTTTTAAGATTTAGTTATTTCTCATGTTTACTTCACAAGTGAATATATCTACAAACCATTTAAGTGTTTAACATGCAAGGTATACAAGTGGAGTATCATAGCATTTTAAGATTGAGGTGGATTACTATCTAATAATTATGATGGAAGTTAATGTGTTAGGTTGCTAAGAGTTAAAGGACTTATTTATAAGGTTGTTGTTTGAAGTGGAAAACTGAATAACTTTTGAAGAAAAGGTCTCTTGGATAAGGTTTAAACAATTTTTGTGGGTAATAAAATGTGATAGATGTCGTTTGCGTATGTTAGATAAGCTTGGAGCTGAGATGTCTTATGTCATAACTGAACAGACCAAAGTTAACTATAAAAATCTAATTAAACTTTATATGTTGTGTTTATAACTTTGTGGACCGAAGTGAACTTTAAAACATGAGTAGACTTAGATTCGATGTGTCTAAAATGTTATCAAATTTTTAGGGTTATGGTGGTATGATAAAGAGTGTGAGATCATTGATACGTTGCAAACGTATCCATAATTTTTGATGTTCCATGCTTGGTTTTATCTACTTTCTTATGTTTTGTCCACACTTTGCAGTACTTTCTATACACGTTCTTGGACTAACTTATTAACAAGAGCCACAGTGCTAGCTGCCTGTTTTCTGCTGTTTTTGGTTCCAGGAAAGTCAGAAAATGAATATTCTCGGAATTGGATGGGACAAAAGCTAAAGTCAGTTTTTCACCGAGGGGGACACGGAGCCAGAATACGAGACGGAGAGGGGCCAGGGGACGCCACACCACCTGGCCGTGCAGCCAAGCCTGGCCCACACCAGGGGGTGGTCTGGCCGCCTCGAGCACCCCTTCGGCCTCTCCTTTCGCCTATAAGATGCCTCCGATACAGAAACCCTAAGTACCCGATCAAAAATCCATGAAAGAGTCTGTAGCCGCCGTCTTCTCCATCCCTAGATCAGGAGGGATTTGAAGCTCTTCCCCGCACCCTGCTGGAGGGAAGAATTCACCCTGGAGGCCTTCTTCATCATCATGCAAGCCTCCGGTGTGATGCGTGAGTAGTTCATCTCTAGACCACGGGTCCATGTAGTAGCTAGATGGCTGGTTCTTCTCCTTTGTGCTATCATGTTTAGATCTTGTGAGATCTGTTCATGATCAAGATCATCTATTTGTAATCCTACATGTTGTGTTTGTGGGGATCCGATGGATATTGAGATGCTATTTCAGATTGATTATTGATTCTATCATGTCTTTGTTATTTGTGATCTTGCATGCTTTCAGTTGTTAGTAGCTATCTTGGACAAGTAGATGCTAGCAACTCCAAGAGTTAGTATTTATGCTCGATAGTGGGTTCATGCCTCTAGTAATCTGGGGAAGTGACAAAAATCTCTAAGGTACTAGATGTGCTGTTGCTACTAGGGAGAAAACACCAATCCTTTGTTTATAGAACAATCATATTGTTTACTTTACACGCAATGCGTAATGCAATTATCTGTTGCTTGCAACTTAATACTAGAGGGGGTTCGGATGATAAGCTGAAGGTGGATTATTAGTCATAAATGTAGTTGGATTACGGTCTATGTATAATGTTGTAATGCCCAATCAAATCTCAAATGAGTCAAGATGATTAGTATATGCATGATTGCTTTCTCGATGTTTGTCAATTGCCCCACTGTAATTTGTTCACCCAACATGTCATCTATCTTAAGGAGAGCCACCACTAGTGAACTATGGACGCCGGTCCTTTATTTTACCATCAATCTACAACTGTTTACTATTTTCTGTTTACTTTCTGCAAGCTATTACTTTCTTCCACACAATACGTTTAATCCTTTGTTTTCAGCAAAACCGGTGAGATTGACAACCTCACTGTAAGTTGGGGGAAAAGTTCTGTGGTTGTGTTGTGCAGGTTTCCACTTTGCTGCTAGCGTCGATAGTGCGCCCTGCCAAAGTCCAGCTAGCAACACCTTGGAGGTGTTTCCTTGCTCCTACTGGATTGATAACCTTGGTTTCATAACTGAGGGAAAACTTACTGCTATGCTCATCATACCTTCCTCTTGGGGTTCCCCAACGAGCTCGTTAATACACGAGTTAGCAAGTATATTTTCTAGCGCCGTTGCCGGGGAGTCAAGGACATCTTCACAAGGGGAGTCCCTCATAACCAATCTCTTTACTTTGTTTTATTTGTTTTGCTTAGTTTATTTTTGCTTTGTTTGCTTGTTTCTTTATCAAAAACACACAAAAAATTAGCTTTACTACTTTGCTTTCTTTATTAAAAACACACAAAAAAATAGTTCCTATCTTAAAGTTGCCATTATGTCTAGCATTGCTCAAATCACTATGTCACCTGAGGAAATGATTTTCACTTTTAAACAAGGAATTTAAGAGATTTTCAAAGAAGCTTGGTCTAGAATCTCTAATCTACATGAAAAAACTGAACCTAAAATGACTCAAAGCTTGTTCCTTAGCAGCTTTTACCTTGGAATTGCTCTTTGCTATAGATATTCTTTGGATGCTGTAGTGGGAGGAGATTTCCTCCAATGCAATGAGGATGATTCTTTTAATGCCATAAAGAAGTTGTTCTTTACTTACAAATTGACTAGCAAATCTGATTCTTCCTTCATAAACATATTTGCTAGATTGAATACTCTTGAGACCAGCACTACTAGTTTGAAAGATTGCTATAATACACTTAGAGAGCATCATGACTATGTTCCAATAAATTCTGAACCCTCAAAATGGCTTCCCACAGTAAAGATTGTTGTAAATAATGAAACTTTTCATGCTCGTTGCGATATCATGTCTGAATTCTGTCTTATGCCTAAAGAAATATATGAATCTTTGAATCTTTGGGGACTTTCTGAAGGAGGAGAAGAAATATTTCTTACTAATAATGCCACAATATTACCCATTGGAATATCTGAAGGAGTGTTTACAAAGATCCTAGGGAAAATGGTTTCTACTGATTATCTTGTTATTGAATGTGTAGGAAAAGGACAAATTACACTTGGAAGATCCCTATTGAAACTCCTTGGAGCAATAATAGATGTGGAAAAGGGCACCATGCACTTTGCTTCTCCACCAAACAATCATATGTTCCCCAAGGTTAAGAATAAAAGTAAGATAGGTAAGGGCAAGAAATTTGGTTTTACTGCTTCTTCATCTGAGAATACTTGATTCTTTTTCTTGCTTCTTATGCCTAACTTAAAGGCGCTAAAGAAAAGTAATTATTGGGAGATAACCCAAAAGTTTTAGATGAGTCTTGGAAGTTATTACTTCATCAATAACCGCTCCTTATCCTTTTTATTTGCTTTGTGTGCCAAGAGTAAACTCTAATGAGAGAGAAGTAATGATTGGGAAAGTTGTTGTCCCGAAACAGATTTCTGTGCTTCACCGTAAAAATTCGTGTAAAATCATTGTACGTCGTTTTGAGGCGTGAATTTTTCTGCTTCTGCCCCAGGTTGTTATCTAACTTTCGTTAGTTCAATAATTTTTGATTTGAGCAACATAAGGTCTTTAAAAAATGGTTTTTACCTGCTAGTCTGTTTTGACAGATTTCTGCCATTATTTGCATTTGCTTCTTGTTGGTTCCTTTTTGAGTTCTTTTGGGGAATTGAGCTTTTTGAGGGAAGTGCTACAGTAGCTTGTGTTTTAATGGAAGTTTTATTGGTGTTGAAACTGAACCTAAATATTTATTATCTTGAGTGCACTAATGTTGCTAATAAAGATTGTGTGAAGTTTTGTATGAAGGAAAAAATTCAGGTGTATGGAGAGAATGATGTAATGAGATGAAGAATGGACTAAAGCTCAAGCTTGGGGATGCCACCCCGTGTCACTCCAAGAAATATTCAAGAGGTACAAGCGTCAAAGCTTGGGGATGCCCAAGGCATCCCCTTCTTCATCAATAAAAATCCCAGGTTTCTTCCAAACACTTCATTTTTATTGTTTCATGCACAGTTGTGTTGTTCTTGGAGCGTCTTTGTTTTTGTTTTTGTTTTTGGTTTTCATTTTCTTGGTTTTATTAGTTTGCTGAATAAATTGGTTGGACCCCCTCTTTCATGCATTGGTTTTCAAATAGTTTGGTTTGGATTGGAAAAAGACTAGGAAAGTTCATGCTTAAGTGGTAAAGAGAGCTTGTTTTTGACTGTGGCCTATGCTTTGTCATGCAATGCTTGATATTGTTTTGGCTTTATGCTTAGTGATCTTTGCTGTAGCATGACATGTTATAAACAATTGAGATTGCTTAATGTGCCTTTGAAGAATCATGCATTGTTTTAGCATATTAAAGCATAGTATTGTGGTATTCTCCTTTGATGCTTTATTTGGGTTGACTTGGCGCATGCTCACACCATGTTATGACTATCCCAAGTCACCATAGCCTTTATGATCCTTTAGTTTTTGACTTGTAATATCACTTTATGCTTTGATTAATGATGTTTTGTCGCTCTGCATGATTATGGCCATTATTGCTCTCTTAGTTGGTCGCTCCTAGTCTTTTGCTAGCCTCCATAACCAAGTATGAGTTCCACTCATGCATCCAACTCCTAAAACCAAGTTATTCCAAAGAGTCCACCATACCTACCTATTAGCATTTGCTATTCCAAGTATATTCATGTTTTTATCTACCTTCCGAATTAAACTTGTTATGAGAAAACTAGTGATTAAAGCTCTCAAGAGCTTTATGGCACACTTTAATTTTCTTTCCCTTAATAAACTTGAACCATTGTGTCGTCTATGTTGTATATGCTTGAACTTATATGTTGGGGATTAGCAGAACCATGCTGTCATGGGGAACGCTTTCAACATTGCACTTGTACTTTGTACCTAGTTGATATCATGTTCTTTTGTCTATGGATGTCGTCGGTGTGAAATGAAAGGGGAGCTTGTAAGTCCATGGAGTTATGTATGTGTGTTAGAGAAACGCCTGGGCCGCTAGTCTAATCCATGCTGTCATGGTGGAAACCTGCAGCATAACCATAACGAGCTGTCTATGAAACATTCTTCTTATAAAAAAGAGTCAGATATTGAGAAAAGGAAAAAAAAGATATGAGAAAAGAGGAAAGAGAGAACAAAGCACCATTTTCCCATGGTAAATAAGAAGATTGCTGAGATGCTCGTTGTCTGCTTGCCTTGTCATTTTGATATGGGGATTCTTTTGTATCATCGGGCAAGGGGTACCCCGTTGGCGATTCTCTATGATACACATGTACTTACTATGACAAGAACTTACCGGTAACTAAACTTGAGTAGCATGAGGAGCGGTCCTCGTATTCAAGGGACATGAGATTTCCAACTGATACTTCGTCAAGCATATACACCATAGTTTGTCCACTTTAACCTTAATCACTTCAAGATGCTTATGATAGGGGCAATGATAGCTGAAAGCTAATAAGTACCATAATTTTGGGAAGCTCTTTATGAAACTTGAATCTCTACTTCCTTCTATGAAGGCCTTTCTTTTACTTTTATGTTGAGTCTCCACCTTCTATCTTTAAGCACCTACTTTAAGAGCATAGTGGGCATTCTTAGTTCTATGTGCATTGTCCCAAGACTTGTTGATTGATGCATACCTTTGATATTGCTTGTTCTTAAACTATTTGTATCTTGTCACCCTTATGAACTTCGAAGGTGTCTTATGCATTATGTTTGCTACTCTATGAGGGACAACTGAATGCCACTATACTATGTTTTCTTTATGTGAAACAAACAAACGTCTTGCAAAGCATTGTTTTTCATGAATCTTTTGTTTATGCCTTTTCATGTTGCAACATAGTTGCTTTGTCTTATTGCTAGAACTTTATCTCTCATCCTATGTTAAAGTACTATGATCCTAGCTATCAATGTTTTACAAATACTTTGATCAAGTTTATGATGGTGCATGTCACCTAAAAAATTATTCTTTCTTTTTATCACTTTCCTACTCGAGGACGAGCAGGAGTTAAGCTTGGGGATGTTGATACGTTGCAAACGTATCCATAATTTTTGATGTTCCATGCTTGGTTTTATCTACTTTCTTATGTTTTGTCCGCACTTTGGAGTACTTTCTATACACTTTCTTGGACTAACCTATTAACAAGAGCCACAGTGCCAGCTGCCTGTTTTCTACTGTTTTTGGTTCCAGGAAAGTCAGAAAATGAATATTCTCGGAATTGGACGGGACAAAAGCCAAAGTCAGTTTTTCACCGACGGGGACACGGAGCCAGAATACGAGAAGGAGAGGGGCCAGGGGGCTTCGACACCACCTGGCCACACAGACAAGCCTGGCCTACGCCAAGGGGTGGTCTGGCCGCCTCGGGCAACCCCTCGGCCTCCCCTTTTGCCTATAAGATGCCTCCGATACAGAAACCCTAAGTACCCGATCAAAAATCCATGAAAGAGTCTGTAGCTACCGTCATCTCCATCCCTAGATCGGGAGGGATCTGAAGCTCTTCCTGGCACCTTGCCGGAGGGGAGAATTCACCCTGGAGGCCTTCTTCATCATCATGCAAGCCTCCGGTGTGATGCGTGAGTAGTTCATCTCTGGACTACGGATCCATGTAGTAGCTAGATGGCTGGTTCTTCTCCTTTGTGATATCATGTTTAGATCTTGTGAGCTCTGTTCATGATCAAGATCATCTATTTGTAATCCTACATGTTGTGTTTGTGGGGATCCGATGGATATTGAGATGCTATTTCAGATTGATTATTGATTCTATCATGTCTTTGTTATTTGTGATCTTGCATGCTTTCCGTTGTTAGTAGTTATCTTGGCCAAGTAGATGCTAGCAATTCCAAGAGTTAGTATTTATGCTCGATAGTGGGTTCATGCCTCTAGTAATCTGGGGAAGTGACAGAAATCTCTAAGGTACTAGATGTGATGTTGCTACTAGGGAGTAGCAATCCTTTGTTCATAGAACAATCGTATTGTTTACTTTACACGCAATGCATAATGAAATTATCTGTTGCGTGCAACTTAATACTGGAGGGGGTTCAGATGATAACCTTAAGGTGGATTATTAGTCATAGATGGAGTTGGATTATGGTCTATGTATAATGTTGTAATGCCCAATCGAATCTCAAAGGAGTCAAGATGATTAGTATATGCATGTTGCTTTCTCGATGTCTGTCAATTGCCCCGCTGTAATTTGTTCACCCAACATGTCATCTATCCTAAGGAGAGCCACCACTAGTGAACTATGGACCCCGGTCCTTTCTTTTACCATCAATCTACAACTGTTTACTGTTTTCTGTTTACTTTCTGCAAGCTATTAATTTCTTCCACACAATGCATTTAATCCTTTGTTTGCAGCAAAACTGGTGAGATTGACAACCTCACTGTAAGTTGGGGGCAAAGTTCTATGGTTGTATTGTGCAGATTTCCACGTTGCTACTGGCGCCGGTAGTGCGCCTTGCCAAAGTCCAGGTAGCAACACCTTGGAGGTGTTTCCTTGCTCCTACTGGATTGATAACCTTGGTTTCATAACTGAGGGAAAACTTACTGCTGTGCTCATCATACCTTCCTCTTGGGGTTCCCCAACGAGCTCGTTAATACACGAGTCAACAATCATTCACTTCCAATTTAAGTGAATGATGAGTTTAAATGTGATTTGCTATTATGAAATACTAGATTACTATTAAAGAAGGCATATTTAGATGATCTTGTTAATTGGTTAGGGATTGAAGTCATATTAAAAAATGGTTAAAAGATAAGGAGCATTTACCATATTATAGGTGAGTACTACATAATATTACTTTAAAAGTTATTGGTTTTAATTTGAATTTAAGATTATCAAAGAGTATTATAAAGTTAATAATTATACTTAAGCTTTATTATGAATCCAAATTATGGTTTTGGAATTAGTACTTAGACTAAAAGGATTTAATGTTTTATAAAGATAAGTAATTATTCCTTATTTTGGAAGTAATCTAAAAGAATTTAGTAAAACCATGATCTTATTTTAATAAAATAGATGATTGAAGATTTATTACCTAAGAACCTTAAAATGTGTTGGAATAATATACTTAGTATTTTTTTAGTAAAACATACTTACTTAAGATCTTAGAAATGAATTTTATTTATTTTTAAGTGTTATCTTTATTTTTATAAAATTCCATAACGGATTACACATCTTTAAATATTTCTTTAAGTTTTATTGGTAAAAATTAAGTTAATACTTTGATAAAATAGTAGATTTATTTTTATATGCAAAGATAATTTTATTCATTTTTAGGACTTCTCCTAATTTTATTAAATTTCTATTAGGGTTTTAGTGTTCTTAATATTTATTTGTATTTTACTTAACTTAAACATACAAATTTGTATTTTCATGTAGTAGGGATTATTTTTGTTATCATTTTGATATATTATATGTATTTTTAGTATTTTTCTATATTTATCTAGGGTTAAATAATTTCTAGGGGTATTTTGGTCTTTTACTAAATTGAATGTCAATTCTTTTTCTTTTAAAACCTGAGCCTAGCCCACGGGCTAGCTCAGCCTGACTCGACCCAACTAGGTTGGGTCAAACCCACCCCAATGCACCACTGGACTGGTCCACGAGCCCAGTGTGCATCACACCCTCTCGTGCTCAACCTCATCCTCTCGTCTCACTCTCTGCTCAGGCGATGCTGTGGCGTTGCCGCCGTCGCCCACTGATTCCGGTCAGCTCCAGCCTCCCTGGCCACCGCCATGATGCATAATGAAACAGTCGACGCCGCTCTGTCGACTGGTCTAATTCGATTTGGTGCTCTAGCTCTTCCCTGACCACGCTGTCTCCTCCCCGATGCCTAGGGTTCAGGCTCCGCTGATGATTCGATGCTCCATCGCTCCCTTGGTGCTTCCCTGGTTCTTGGGTGGCTAATTGGTGTCACCCTCTCCCTCTAGAGCCTCAACGGACGCGGCTTGGCGTGGGTTGCAGCGCCCCTTGGGTGCTCCCCATGCCGCTGTGTCGTGGCCACTGTCTCCTTTGCCACGTCGGGCTCTGCTCCCTCTTCTTACTGAGCGAGGCCACCGGGTAAGTTCTCTTCTCCCCTCTATGGTGCTCCTCCCTTCTTCTTCTTAGACAACCCTGATTAGGGTTTCATCCTTCCCTTAATGTTTGATGATTCACAGGTTTTGCTTAGTGAATGTTTTTGAGCAAGTGAACTCTAGCTTAGTTCTAGTGATGTTGGTGGTATACATTGAAGTTGCTTGCAGGTGATTCCTAAACCTGCACCCCTAATGTTGGATATGCTTAGTTAAATAGAAAAAATTGCTATTTACATGTATGCCACTATGGTGCATCTATTTGTTTAATGGTGTATAAAATACCTTGAATTGCTTGTCCTAAATACTGCCCATATGACAGTGGGATTATACATGATTTCTAAGGTTGTTAGCTTGGGAATGTTTACAAGTACTGTTGGAATTCTTGGACTAGCTAAATTGGTATTGTACCCTATCCAAGATTTGTTGTTATGTGACCTTGGGAAGTAGACTGAAATGCTTCCTAGAAATATCTTCTAGGAAATATGATTTGTTCTCCGTCAAATCTGATAGTGTATTAATGTATAAGTTTGATTCTAGAGTTAATGTTAGTAAAATGATAAAGATGATTTGTGTATCATTTGTATGTAGAGATGGTTGGCCAATACGATTACTCTATCCATGTGACAACAATATTTTAAGTGATTCCTAGCTTTTAAAGTTAAGACCATGATATGCCTTGAGATTGGACTAATTATTTATGGTTTGGCTTATGATGCAAGGGTTGAGGCCTAGATCATTGATCCAATGTTGATTTAGAACCATACTGGTGAGTTTCTTGTTAAAAGGAAATGATTCCTAGGTGTATGAACTAGGAATATGATTATTTAGCTTAATGGATATTTTTGATGTGGCTTCTATTAGTATAGATGTCACTTTGGTGCCTCTAATTAGAGTGCACAGTGGTTTTCCATCTAATATGATATGCTGCACTTAAATCTTGGAATGGATGGAATTGGAATCACTCACTTGAGATGATTTAGTTGCAAATTAATAACTTGGAAGTCTCTGCCTAGGATGCATAGACTAAGGCACACCTTTGGATAAGAAGAAAAAGTTATTTATTTTGGTGGCTTTCATTCTTTGTGATGATCTTGCATAACATCACTATGAAAACTGAGAGAAACCTCTTCTTCTAATCCTCCTAGACAAGCTCTAGTAGAAGGGTAGTTAGATTTATAGCATAGCCATTATTTCCTTGGTTCTGATGGTATAAGCTAATAAGAACGGGTATTACATGATCTGATTTATACCCTGATGGATATATACATGATGTTGATGTGTGGTCTATTGCCTGTTGGAGATCTTGATCTACTAGTACTAGCCTTTCTATTTCTGGTTACTTCTCCTCCTTGATCTGCTCCTACTCCTCTTCTTATGATGCTGGCCTGCTCCTCCTTGTGATGTTGGCATGTTGCTCTTTGAGCTATTGTGTGTGTGGAAAACAAGATGAAAGTGGTGGCTCAAGCTGTTTTGCTATAGCTGTGCTTTGGTTTTATACTGTTGTGTTGAGATAGACAACACATCACTTGTATGTGAGTAAGCTTCTTACAGCAGGGCCCATATGGTGCAAATTTCCATCCCCGGGGACTTGTTCCTATGGATGAGCTCTGCTTGGAAGATATTTACAATGGTTGAGCTTGGGTTGGATTGGTATTATCTGATACATGGTTATTTCCTTTGCTTACCAAGTGTGATTTCTCCCAACCTGTGATGCACAAGGCCGAGGCAAAATATCTAATAAGATCAGATACTACTGGTGAAACTTGCCCCTCTCTAACATGCTCTGTGATGAATAGTACCAGTGCATCTCACTATTAATACTAACAGAAATATATTACACTAACCCCATTTTCTTAATTTATTTTCTTCTGTTTTGTTTTTGTTTTCTTGCAGGTATCATAGAGATATACATGAAGATCAAGAATGAAATCTTCAAGACATGAAGATTTAGTTTAAGACTTCTTTTATTATTTTTATATTTCTTTTTGACTTTGAATAATGTAATTGACAATGTACTATTGTATAATATTAATAAAGTTAAATTTTCTTCCTTTTGTAATTTGAATCTTGTAATATTTATATCTTGTTTATAAATATGAATTCAATTCTTATTTCTTGTTGTAATTCATTTTCCATTTGTATTTCAATTTTAGTTTTTCTTTTTCTTGTATTCTTATTGTAATATTCTTATTAATAAGTGTGATTCAATTATAAAATGTATACTGTTTATTCATAATTGTATTTCAATTATGAAATGCTATAATCAACCATAACACAATTTATTCTGTTTCAAATCCAATAAGTTATTAAATACTTCATATTTCCATTTATGAATTTTCTAAATTCAAATTTGAAATTAAAATACATGTTTGGACTATCTTCCCTTTAAACCACAAGGATTCAATAGAGGTCATGTCGAAATCTATCACACTTATCCCGATGTTTCCACCAGAACAAGAGAGATCTCTATCCCTTTATAACTTCTTCAGTTTTGCACGAAAATTCCCCGGATTTTCTTATGCATGAATGCGATGCACATACATGTGTCCTCTCTATTTCTAGGTGCTAAATCCAAGGATGTTACACGGAGGATCTTGTGACATGGTATCTTAGCCACTTGTGCACTCGTTTGGTATCGACCAAGGGTTTCAAGCATATGTTGCGGTGGGTAAGGTTGCGGTGATGTGTGGCTGAGTAGCGCCCAGGGTGTGAGCTGCGGCTGGCGATTTTAAGGCCTCCACACTATCGCTATGCGAGGCCAGCGACTCGCATCAATTTACAAAGTAGAAGCGGTCCAATTCTGTGATTCCATATAGTATTGGTTTCTCGCTACTTATGGCTGGTTTTCTGGTGAGTTTTTGAGACCTGTGCGCTTGAGAAGATAACATCTAGGCCATCGTTGATATTTCTTCCTCGGGCACATGTCCAGCTCCCGACAACCTCCACGTGCACACTCCAGCAGAAAAGTGGAAGCAATAAATCCTTCCAGAGAAACCACTAGAACATGTACTTCGCTAATCCAAAGCCATGGGGAATTGCTAGAGGAGAAAGAGAACCTTCATGATGAGGTGGTGTAAATGGAGAGGAGGGAATGGGTGATGACCCACAAGTATAGGGGGTATATCATAGTATTTTTGATAAGTAAGAGTGTCGAACCCAACGAGGAGCAGAAGGTGTTGACGAGTGGCTTGGAGCAGGAATTCTCTGTAAATACTTAGCAAATAGATTTTTAGGGGTTTTTGATAATGCAGGTAAATAAAGTGCGAGTAAATAAAAGACAATAATAATAGATGCAACAAGTGGCCCAATCCTTTCTTTAGCAAAGGACATGCCGGTTGTATTACTTAAGATGACCAAACATTCTCGAGGACACACGTGAATATCGTCAAGTGCGTTCGCTTCATATAGTTGATTAATCTTCTTTAGTTTGATAAGTGTTGTGTGGGTGAACCCGTGCTAATGTACCAACCTTCCTAGGACTAATACATGATTATACCCCTTGCAAGCATCCACAAGTACAACAAAGTAATTAAGATAGAAACCTAACCACAACTTTAAACTCTAAGATCCTGACATCCCTTGTGCAAAGGTTTCCTAACGGGGATTCAGGTTTCTGTCACTTTGGCAACCCCTACGATTAGTAGCCAAATACACAATGCATTCCCCTAGGCCCATAAAGGTGAAGTGTCATGTAGTCGATGTTCACATGACACCACTAGAAGAATAACACCACAACTTAAATAACAAACTATTGAATCTTTCTCAACATAACTCCACTACTAACAACATGACTTCTCCCATGTCCTCAAGAACTAAACGAACTACTCACAAGACATCATATGGATCAAGATCAAAGATGAAATAATGATAAGCAATAATCTGAACATAACAATAATTCAATGGTTCCACTTAATAGCATCAACTACAACAAGTAATCAATACCGGGAAAGTTTCTCCTAAGAACTATGCAAGATTCAACCCAATTGTTACAACGGTATGGAGTAGTGATGATGGTGTTGGTGTAGATGATGATGGAGATGATGGTGATGATGATCCCGATGATGTCAACACCCGGATTTTTAATCCCAGATGCCCGTTATGCCATACCTCGCAATCCCAGGATTACCATTTTTGCGAGACATAACAGATTGGATATCATAGTACATCATCCATTACAAACCATACATAAGGTCTTACACAAATAAGGATCTCATGATCTAGTCTTAATACAACAAGCAATGGAAATAAAAGGTAAGCGTAGCGGTGGGGTCCATCTTCATGGGCACAGGCAATGCTGACGAAGGCAGATAGTCCTAGTTATCATAGCCATCCTGCTGACCATCATCTTGATAGTCTCCTTCATAGTCTGGCCATAATAATAGCCAGGGACAAAAGCCATGAGTACTCTTTAAGTACTCGCAAACTACCACTAACAAGTAAAATATAGTTCTAAGTGAAAGTGCTAAATCTAAGTTTAACTATAAAGTTAAGTTTGAAACCTAAGCTGAGTTCTGAAGCAAAGAAAGATAAAGTAAAGTTCTAGAATCACTTAAGTTGGAAAGCTATTGTCATAAACACAACCCTGTTGTGGTCAAGTCAAAGTTCATCATTCATTTCAAGTTCTTTAGAAAACATCTGACAACGAAACAGTATGGCCATTCCAATTGTCCATAACCGCGGACGCGGCTATTCGAATAGTTTGACACTCTGCAGAGGTGGTATACTTTCACCACAAGATTCAATACATCTGTCAGGGATAACCCTGAATCATCATACTTAGTATGCAGATAATCAAACATAACCTTCCCTTTACACACCCTAGTATAAGCACCTCTGCTATGAGCATGGCCTCCCAACCATGACCATCTTTCATCTTGGGCACTGCATAGGTGGACATCATGAGAGGTAGCCTCAGCTCAAACCTCTCCCGCGAGGGAACTAATACTAATGCATATAAATTTCTAGCTAAGCCTTACCCAATTCAGGTAGTGTGGTTGTACGGTAAATTTGGAATAGTATCTCATCTGAATCCAACCATCAGTTTTATAAAAGGGTTAAGTCTCATGCCTCAACATTTTCATCATAATAAACCATTTGTGTTTCTCAACACATGTCAAAACATCTCAATAGAATGACTCATCATTCCAAGGTTTTCATAATTCATTTTCACCAAGTGTTCCCATCTAAAGTGACTCAAGTTTTTGATCTACTCTAAACTACTAAGTTAAGAGTGTTCACTGAAGTGGAAAAGATGGGTTGAATCTCATGCCATAGAATGACATCTAAAGGTTACCGAAGTAGGTCAAGTTTTATACTCTTTATGCTACCTTCAAAACAAGTCAAGAACTTTGTGTAAACCAAGGGAGGTAAAACTTGTAAATAAGACTTGGGGTAACTAATAGTCAATGGGGGGGTGATCAAAGCATGCCTAAAGCATCTTTGCTAAATCATCTAGTTTGATCCTAGCTTGCTAAGCAGGAACTTGCAAGTTTTAGCTTGCATTGTTAATGGTGGCTTGCACTTGGATAGTGCTAGCTTGCTAATAGTAGCTTGCCTTGGGTAGTGCAGTGGTTGAAGTTTTCTTCTTCTTCTTCTTCTTCTTCTTGGTAGAACTCCTCCTCCTCGAAAGCTTGGTCGGTACTATCGTGTATAAAGACATACGAAGTACACAATCACCAAACAATACTTAACTAGGCTAAATAGCATTCTAAGACACATATTTGATGCTCTATTATCATCACAAGCATCACAAGTTTAAATCACTAGTTTCATCTTTGTAATTTAGAAAAGTAATTTCTACTCATTGAAAAATTAACTAAGATTTAATATTCACCACTTAAAATATGGGATCATGTTGGCACATGTCATCACCAGATATTATAACATGTGGGAATGCGATTTAAAGGTTGTACCAATATTACTTTGGTTCAAGTTTATTATTTAATGATTTAAAGTGACTAGAAATGCCTATATACCATTATTTTGGTACTAGTCCAAAGTCACTGCATGTAAACATTATTATTATTACATATTTAGATAGATATGATGAAATGTGATTTTTGAGAGTTGGAATCAACTCAAAAGCTAACTTGGTTGATTTTATAAAAATGTTGCAAGTTGCAAAAGCTTATGTTTTGTTATTTTTACTAGGAGATATCTATAACTCTAATTGGATTAAATCCAACAGGCTTGGACATATCATTTCAATACCTTTTAGGAAAAATTGGTTTCATGCAATTTGGATTTGTAAAACTCCCAGAATTGAATTTTAAACTAGTGGACAGAAATAAGATTAACTCTAAAAAGAAAAATCAATTTTTGAATGGCTGGGCTAGCGCGGGAACGAACATGGGCCGGCCCAGTGGCGCTCCGCAGCGCGGGGCTAAGCTGACAGGGGGTCCCGCTGGTCAGCAGCACTTAACACGCGAAACGGTACGCGCGCTGTGGGCCGTAGGATTAGAAGGGGGATCTACGGCTGAGGTGCGTCGTCGACGACGAACAGGTCGCCAGCGAGCTTGAACCCTAGCGTCTCGGTGGGGGTCTACCGACAACGTACCAGGGCTCCAGCGAGGTCGGCGAGGCAGGCAAACAAACTGGAAGACAACAGCGAGGCGAGGCGCGGTTGCGGTGGAGCTTGGGGTGCCCTAAATCGCAGGCGCCCTTCTCCTCCAGAGGCGGCGGCTTCGGATCCAATTCCGGCGAGCTGCTGCTCGAGCAGCGTCGGCGAGAGGTGGGTGAGGTTCAGTGAGAGGTGGGGAGTGAGTGGGTGTGGAGAAATGGTGCTGGGGAGGCTGGCTTATATAGGCTCGACGGTGAGACCGAACGGTGTGGGAAGGCGACTCCGGCGAGGGCGGCACAAGGGGCTAGCGGCATGGCTCGAGGTAGGGGACGGTGGCCTGTCTCCTGGCGGTGCGCTGAGGCTTGAATGCGCGGCAAGGCAGGCTCTGTGCTGGTCACGCGCATCACGCGCTCTGGGCGGCAGAGGCGGCGGGTCCGATGGCGAGCGGTGGCTGGGGTGCGTTGGACGGTGAACGGGGGTGTCTGGGGTGTTCCCTAGGTCATGGCGGAGCGGTGGGTGCGGGCTGCGGCCGAGGGGTGGTCTGGGCACGCAGGGACAGAGCGTGCTCTACGGGCAGTGTCGGCATGGTCAACCAGCTCCGGGCGCGGCGGTTCCTGGCCGCTCTGCTCTCTGTCTCTAGGCAGGGGCTGGTTGGACGGTGGCGGTGGACCACTGGCTAGCTTGTAGACATGGCGAGAGAGGGGGAAGCGGTCTGCTGCCGCGAGTGCATGGTTGGCCGGCGAGGAGTGGCTCGACATGGCAATGCAGTGCAGCTAGGAGGTAGGGGATGTGCTGGTGTTGGTCTAGTTAGGCTTGAGGGGGACAAGAGTGATCAAAGCACTCCAATTTGCTAGACAAGATCAAGCCCAAAACAGTGATAGTTAGGCCACTTTGATCTTGCCCACAAAGTGTTTGATAGAATGGCCGAAAGAGAAAAACTTTTGAATTTTGGTTTCAAATTTTTTGGGTGTTCTCCACTAGTGCTAGGTAGTCTCTGGTTGCAAGGGTTTTGAAAGTGGAGCTCAAATAGATGGTTTTTGAAATAGGGGTGATCTATGCATATGCATTGGATTCAATTTTCACATGCCAATTAAAATAAGTAAAAGAATGTTTTTAGCAGATCAAAAGGTGGGCCTTGGTACCTCATTATGTGTACTAGCAAGGGGTGCAAAGATCATGAATTGTTTCTGTTAAGAAATGAGTGCTAGGAACACTCAAAGTAGTGTAGTGGATTAAAATGGCCAAAATGACCATTCCTCCTATTTAATTGTTTTTGATTTGATTTTCTTTGGGAAAAGTTTGGGGATGATGTAGATGATGTTTAAATCACCTAAGAAACATTTTACAAGCAAAGGATCACAGAACCATGGCAATTCAAATCAATTCCTAATTTAAATGCACATACACATGAATGCCTTTATTTTTAAATTGGAAAAGTTTTTGTTAACCCCACATTTGATGATTTAGATCTTGATAAGCTTGGATTGAGGTTTTGGGATGTTACAAACCTTCCCCCCTTAAACAAAATCTCGTCCCGAGATTTGCAAAGAAAACTAGGAACTAAAGAGATCTGGGAACTCTGTCCTGATGTAATCTTCTCGCTCCCAAGTGGCTTCCTCCTCGGTATGGTTGCTCCACTGAATCTTGAGAAACTTGATACTCCTGGTCCTGGTGGTTCTGTAGGCTTCCTCTAAGATACAGATGGGTACTTCTCTATAGGTTAAGTCATTGTTGATTTCCACAGCTCTGTGATCGATGTTCTTGAAAACTTCAGTCTTCTCAGGCACTTCCAAACATTTGCGAAGTAACGAGATATGGAACACATTGTGTATGGCTGACATCTCTTCAGGTAGTGAAGAGTCGATAAAAGAATACAGACAAGAAGCATCACATTCATCAATACATAAATCATAATAGAAAACAACTCACTATTATATAACTTAACTTGCAATAAGTAAAGGAAACACAATAAATATACATAAAGTAAATCATAATCGGTAATGGCAAACTTTGCTCTTGGTCAAAGAATAGTTAACAATTTGCAGGAGTTCAAACATAATGGGTTTTCAATGATAGCTTTCGAAGTAATATTCACTAAGATAAGAACATTGTGCAAAACAAGGAACATAAGAAACATGATTGAATAAATCATCATATGAATGAATGAAAGACAACAACTCAAAATACTTGCTGAGATAGAAAGGAATAGGTTTACTGACTGAACTAAAAAGTAAAAGTTAAGCCCTTCGCAGAGGGAAGCAGGGATTTCAAGTTTCATAAAGAGCTTCCAAAAATTATGGTACTTATCAGCTTTCAACTCTCATTGCCCCTATCATAAGAATCTTTAGATGGTTAAGGTTAAAGTGAACAAACTATGGAGTATATGCTTGACAAAGTATAAGTTGGCAATCTCATGTCCCTTGAATACGAGGGCTGCTCCTCATGCTACTCAAGTTTAGTTACCGGTAAGTTCTGGTCATAGTAAGTACATGTGTATCATAGAGAACTGCCAACGGGGTACCCCTTGCCCGATGATACGAAGAATCCCCATATCGAAATGACAAATCAAGTAGATAATGAGCATCTCAGCAATCTTCTTTTTTACCATGGGAAAATGGTGCTTTTTTCTCTCTTTCCTCTTTTCTCATCTTTTTTTCTTTTTCTCGACCTCTATCTCTTTTTTATAAGAAGAATGCTTCATAGATTTCTCATTATGGTTACATTGCAGGTTTCCACCATGATTAGGCATGGATTAGACCAGTGGCCCAGGCGTTTCTCTAACACACATACATAACTCCATGGACTTACAAGCTCCCCTTTCATTTCACACTGATGACATCCATAAACAAAAGAGCATGATATCAACTGGGTACAACGTACAAGTGCAATGTTAAAAGCGTTCCACATGACAACATGGTTCTGCTAATTCCCAACGTATAAGTGCAAGCATATACAACTTAGATGACACAATGGTTCAAGTTTATTAAGTGCAAGAAAAGTAAAGTGTGCCATCAAGTTCGTGACAGCTTTAATCACTAATCTTCACATAACAAGTTTAATTCGGAAGGTAGATAAAAACATGAATTTACTCGGAATAGCAATAGTGCTAGTAGGTAGGTTTGGTGGACGAGAAGCATTCCCTCTCAGTACAGGTTTTTGGCTAACAAGGCTGGGTAGCAAGCATACGAGTTGAAGGAAACAGACAAACATACAAGCTATAAAAACAAACATGCAATCTTCCTTGGAAGCACAAAAGATATTAACTAGAGAATACTAAACTTATGAGCAAATCAAGAAAGAAAGATGATGAACTTATATTTCTTTAGAGTACTTTTTATATTTTTCATTCAATTCTGAAAATAGTGTTGCTACTGACCAAGCCAGGTTTGCCAAAACCAACTGAATTAACTCAATGATCCCAAAGTGATACCAATACTAACAACAAGATCAATCATATAACAGAACTTGAAAACTAATATAAGATATGCAAAAGAGTAAATGATAGAACTTCTCATTAATATTCCATAACGACAACTCACACCAAGGGATACATAGATATCTAACGAGAGGGGGGACACTTCCATAATGCAAACCATCCTACATGATAACTTCTCTATTCATGATATGACTCTACTAAAAAGGTAAAAAGATAAAATATGGTGATATGATACCGTGGCACTCCCCCAAGCTTGGAACAAAACCAAGGGGATGCTAAAACCCGATGACGAATTACTCCTTCGGTGGTGGTGGTGTTCTCTCGATGAGCTTTTCAATCAATTTCCTCAAATCCTCAATCTTGAAGGTGAGAGTACGAATCAACTCCGAGTTGTGCTCAATGCAGTTCATGATCATGTAGGGTTGTGAATCCCAACTCATACGATTCTTTCCCCACTCTTCCTCCTTGAAGTCTTCTTTTCCTGCATGGTTAGAACGAGGCATATCCCAATTGGAGGGTAGTTTCTCCTTGGGTATATTCCGGAATTGATGCTCATGTATAAGAGTATGGAAGGGATTCTTGGTGCATGGAGAAGGTGACCGTGAAGCCAAACAATGACGCGGAGTGTTCCCTCCACTGGACATCCGTGCAGTCCTTTTGAACCTCACAGGGTTTGCCACCACTCCGATGCTTGCAATGGTGGTGCTGGTGTGCGGATGTTGGTCTTCCTTTGCCTCCTATTCAACTTCACTATCGCCCTCCTCCTGCTCAGATTCTTGGAGATCTTCCTCTATAGGCTCCTTGCCCTTATCATTGGTAGAGACCATTGTGCTTCTAAACTTTAGGAATAGTTCCTGGCAGAAACAAATCAAAACGAAAACACGGTGAGAACACGATATACGAACCTTGGGGGATTCGGGGGATTATATATTACAAATTTTTACAACAAAAGGAAGGTACTGGGAGAAAACAGGTCGGACACGGACTCCGGTGTGGCCACACCACCTGGTGGCACGGCCAAGGGGCCCGTGCCATGGGGTGGCGTGAGCCACCCTGGCTCCATTTTCGTCCCTCTTTTGCTTCGTTGCTTTCCTTGTTGGATAAAAACTGCAAAAATATAACTTGACATATTTTTCATGGACCTTTTCTTACCAGAACTGTTACCTATTTGAAAACAGACTCTGCAGGTCTCTGAACTTGGTGTTTAATAAATTCTTCCGGAGTCACCGCTTGAATAGCATCAATATCCTCATTGTAAGAATCTCTAGAAATATAATGCTTGAGTCTTTGACCATTCACCACTTGTGTAGCATTATCTTTTAAAGAAGAAATTTTTATTGCATCTGAATGATACACTTCTTCAATAACAAAAGGCCCTTCCCATTTTGAGAGTAATTTCCCTGCAAAAAATCTGAGACGAGACCTATACAATAGAACTTTCTCACCAACATGGAACTCTCTCTTAACAAGTTTGAAGTCTCTATTAACTTTTTCTTTAAAGAGTCTAGCATTTTCATACGCTTCACTCCTCCATTCATCCAATGAGCTTAAGTCAAATAATCTTTTCTCACCAGCAAGTTTGAAGTCTCTATTAAGTTCTTTCACTGCCCAATAAGCTTTGTGTTCTAATTATAAAGGCAGGTGGCAAGCTTTCCAGTAAACCATTTTGTAAGGAGACATTCCCATAGGATTCTTATAAGCAGTTCTATAAGCCCATAAAGCATCATTCAACTTTTTAGCCCATTTTTTCTAGATTTATTAACAGTCTTTTGCAATATGGATTTAATTTCTCTATTTGATAGTTCTACTTGCCCACTAGTTTGGGGATGATAAGATGAAGCAATTCTATGATTAACATCATATTTGCAAGGGTCTTTCGAAATCCACCATGAATGAAATGAGAGCCTCCATCAGTCATAAGATACCTAGGCACTCCAAACCTAGGAAAGATAATATCCTTAAGCATTTTTAAGGAGGTCTCACCATCAGCACTTTTCGTAGGTATGGCTTCCACCCACTTAGTAACATAGTCAACAACAACAAGAATATGAGTATAACGTTTCGAAAGGGGAAAATGACCCATAAAGTCGAATCCCCAACAATCAAATGGTTCAATAATAAGAGAGTAATTAATAGGCATCTCATTGTGTCTAGAAATATTACCAACTCATTGACACTCATCACATGATAAGACAAATTTTCTTGCATCTTTAAAAAGGGTAGGCCAGTAAAAACCTGATTGTAGCACCTTTTGTTCGGTTCTATCTCCTGCATGATGTCCTCCATAGGCGCTACCATGACATTTTTGCAATATCTCCTTTTGTTCATGTTCTAGAACACATGTTCGCATAATACCATCCACCCCCTCTTTATATAAATGTGGGTCATCCCAAAAAAATGCCTTAAATCGTAAAAGAACTTCCTTCTATGCTAGGATGTAAAAGTTGGAGGCAAATACTTGGAGACAATAAAGTTAGCATAATCAGCATACCAAGGGCTCCCTCGCGAGCTTACCCCTACTGCAGCCAACTGTTCATTTGGGAAACTATCGTTAACAGGCTTAGGATCAAAAGAGATGTTTTCCAATCGAGATAAATTATCAACAACAGGATTTTCAGCTCCTTTCCTATCTACAATATGTAGATCAAACTCTTGTAAAAGAAGCACCCATCTAATAAGCCTAGGCTTAGCATCTTTCTTTGTCATAAGGTACTTAATAGCAGCATGATCAGTATGAGTGGTAACTTTTGAATCAACAATATAAGGTCTAAACTTATCACAAGCAAAGACAACAACTAAGAATTCTTTTTCAGTAGTAGCATAGTTCTTTTGAGCAGCGTCAAGAGTCTTACTAGCATAATGAATAACATTTAACTTTTTATCTATTCGTTGCCCAAGAACAGCACCTACAGCAAAATCACTAGCATCGCACATGCTTTAAAAGGGTAAGTTCCAATTAGGTGGTTGGACAATAGGAGCAGTAGTTAAAGTCTCTTTAGAGTTCCAAAAGCTTCCTTACAATCATCATCAAAAACAAAGGATACAGCTTTTTGGAGAAGATTAGTGAGGGGTTTTGATATCTTAGAGAAATATTTAACAAACCTTCTATAGAAACTAGCATGACCAAGGATACTACGAATACCTTTGATGTCTCTTGGATAGGGCATTTTCTCAATTACTTCAACTTTAGCTCTATCAACTTCAATGCCTCTTTTGGAAATTTTATGTTCAAGGACAATCTTGAAGGGAATATGCCCGAGAGGCAATAATAAAGTGGTTATTATCTTATTCCATGTTTATGATAAATGTTTGTTTTGCATGCTATAATTGTATTAATTGGAAACATTAATACATGTGTGTTTAATAAACAAAATACAAAGTTCTTGGTACTGCCTCTCATATAAACTAGCTTGTTGATTAACAAGATGATCACGGTTTCCTGATCATGGACATTAGATGTTGTTAATAACAAGGTCACAATATTGGTGGAATGATGTGATGAACATTCATCCGAAGTATAGCATTATGATCAAAGTCATTATGTTTATATTGCTATAACATCATACGAAGTAATCTTAGTCCTTAGACCATGAGATCATGTTAATTGCTGACACCGGAAGAGTATCTTGATAACATCAAATGTCACACCATAACAGGGTGACTATAAGGTACGTTCAGTGCTACAAAGGTGTTATGTTGAGGCTCATGGATCAAGAGTGGGATTTGTCCATCCCGATGACAGATAGATATACTCTAGGCCCTCTCGGTGATATCACATTGGTTAGCTTGCAAGCAAGTGATGTGATCACTAGAATGTTATATCACGGGAACGAGAATAGAGTACATGTCGGTAACGAGATCAAACTAGGTATGGAGATACCGATGATCGAATCTCGAACATGTAATATATCATGAGACAAATGGATTTAGTTACTAGCGTTAAAGGTTCTGACGATCACAGAAGTCATCGTTGAATGTGTAGGAGTCAGTATGGATCTCCAGGTCCCGCTTCTGATTATTGATCTGAGAGGGGTCTCGATCATGTCTGCATTATTCACGAACCATAGGGTGACACACTTAAGGGATACCGACACCATTTGAAGAAAATATGTTTCAGATAAAGATTTAAGAAAGTGCTGGAATTATTTCAATAGACACCGAAATTGCTGAAATTGGTTCTACATGTAATATTGAAATGTTGCAGGGGGTTCTATGTGAATGTTTGTTAATTAAAGTAATTAACAAAATTCTGAATAAAATTAATAAAAGAGTTTTATTAAATGAGAGAGCATTAAATTTGGAGAAATTTAATGCATTTAAAGTGGAGACTTTAAAAGAGAATGTGAAGGGGCATTTTAATGTGGAGGGGGTTACCACCACATGAATGGGGGAGGTGAAGGGACACCCTCCATGGGCGCCGGCCATGGGAGGGGTACCCTCCCCTCCTCCTATAAAAGGCCCCCCTCTCACACCTTCATACACACACCTCCTCGTGAAGGATGTCTCTCCCCCTCTAGTATTTTTCCCCATGGTCTCGGATTAGCGAGATACATGTTCCCGGTGGCTTTATCTGGAAAGGAGTTGCTGATTCCGCTGCTTTGCTAGAGCGAGGGACGGAGATTGTCGGGGTACCGGATGTGTGTGCGATCACAGATGCACCACTGCTTTGCGGTGCTGGACTTGGTGGTGATGGAGTTGCTGGAGCTGGATCAGATGGACGTGCTAGAGCCAGACCTGCTGGACTTCATCACGATCTTGAGATCGGCAAGTGTACGACTACATCATCCACGAGTTCCATCTCGTTAACAAAGCTTTGTTGTCTTCAAGGGTAAGTTCTCTATGGATGTATATCCACCCGTTGCTTGTATCTAGTAGATAGATCTTGGCATATAGTTCCATCGTAGGAAAATTTTGTTTTCTATGCTACGAACCCAACAGTGGTATTAGAGCCAGATGTATGCGTAGGTGCTTTGCACGGGTATAACACATAAGAGTATGTGGGCGATGATGATCATGTTATTGCTTCTTTCATGTATTTTGGATATTGGTGGCATAGTGGGATGAAGCGGCCCAGACCAACTTTACATGTCATCGCACATGAGACCGGTTCCACGACTGACATGCAACTAGTTTTGCATAAGTGGCTAGCGGGTGTCTGTCTCTCCTACTATAGTCAATATCTGATTTACAACGAGTTGCTAATAACTTAGTTATCATCGTTGTGGTTCCATGTTCGTAGGTAAGACCGGTTCTATCTTCGAAAGCCCTAAGCCACGTAAAAACTTGCAATTGATAAATTAGAGGCGTCTAGTTTAGATCATTGCTGGGCTAGTGTCATGATATGGTAATGTTGTAAGTTGATGTATACTTGATACTCTTACAACACACTTAACGTGTAAGTTTCATAGAACTTGGCCTTACACACAAAGGAATGATAGAGCTCATACCACGATTCATATGATGGTGATCAAATGCATGGACCATATCATCCCACTTTACACATATGATGTTTGCATCTTATATTGCTAGTTTGGCATTTTAGTAGCATTTTAAGATGATCCCTCATTTAGATATCAAGATAAAAATGTGTTCTTCCTTAAGTATGCACCGTTCTATGGATCGTGTTTCGAGACATCACATGATGATCGGGTGTACTCGACTCTGCGCTTTTATACAACGGGTGTAAGACAATTTTACACAAGCGAGTACTAAGGTTCTTACTTGGCGAGCCTAGCATGTACATACATGGCCTTAGAACATGGACCGAAAGGTTAAGCATGAGTAAAATAGATGATATGATGCCCATATTGATGCTCGCCTTTGAAGCTACACCGACTCACGTGATGATCAGACTTGGTGTAGTGGATTTGGTTCATGTAATCACCCAAAAGGCACGAGGGATGTCGTTTTTGAGTGGGAGTTCATTTCTAATTTGGATTAGTCAGACTCAATTTGGCATAAACTAAATCGAAGTTAATTTGCATAATTTGTTGTAGTCATTGGCATCTGTTTACTACCTTATGCTTAGTTTTAATTGAGATGATGGAACTATAAAATTCTGGATATTTACTTTACAAACTGGTATCGTATTATTTTGAATGTCAATTTAAAGTTTAGAAGTCCTATTGCAAACTTTCAGCAAACTCTATTTACTCCATGAAGTTTAATAAGTAGTATTAAATCAAGAGTAAGAATTCCAATGTTAGTATCTTAAGTATCATGCTTGCCTCCATGATTCTTGATATTCAAAAGTTGTTTTAATATCGAGGTTATCTAGGAGCTGAAATAATTGTTTCAGAAACCATCATGTGTGAAATATATTGTGATATCTGAAACAATGTTTATGGTTGCAATATGATAGAGTATAATTTAACAAAATACATGTTCTCATATTGTATGAGAATTTGTGAAGGTTGGAGACGCTAGTCATCCTAATCTACCAAAAAGGTTTTGGGAACTGATATTATACTCACGATTCATCCTTATAGGCTATTGTAGCATGATCATGAAAGTTTTCATGATAAGGATGAATAGAAGATGTAAGTAAAATGTTTACTACACTGAAAGATTACTAAAGAGTGGATTTTTGAAAGAATACCAAACATTTGATGATGGTGATCCACTTCAAAGTGCAAGTCCAACGGTATTAGTATTTGATTATACACGCTTTGTACTACGTGTCATGTGAATGACACCACTATTGATGTCGATAGATTCTTTTAAAAGGAAAAGGAATTGGTGAAAGAGAATCTATAGAATATTTGGCAGAAAGGAAAAAGTTGGAGATGTCCAACTTAGGTATATAGAAGATATACATGTTATGGTTGTATTCCTTGCTTGTTAAACAATGTGGTTCTTAGGTATTGGATACCGAATTGGTTGGTATGAAGTGTCATACAGGACAACACAATTCATGAACTGCAATGGCCTAAGTAACTAGCAAGAGAATAAGTGATGATGTTCATCGAAAACAAATAAAGTGTTATTGTGTTTTTCGTTGTCGTCAAACCTAGCCTTCAAGATTTGTTTTAATAATGGTTATTTAGTTCTGGTATTACAAGAACAATGGTTGTTCAAATAATTACCGTATTCCATAAAGGATGGATGAACTTTTACAAGTCTAGTGGGAGAAATCATATCCATAAACACTATTGCTAAAATGTCGCAAGACAAATGATTGAAAGATCACTTATGAAGTGACATCGCTATTTAAATTATATTGGAAAGAAAACATGAAGAAACTCCATGTTGATGGATTTTTGGAGCCTTTGATTTTGATCAACTGACGCTTGTGAGACTTTCCTTGAGATAATTGAAACTCCGTCCATAGGCCAAAGAGGAACGAATGACTAGCTTATTGGAAATTGTGCATGCTGATGTGCATAGTCCATTATGTGTAGCCAAATGCGATGGATCTTTTTTTTGCTTCATATGCTTTGTCCAGAAATTTGAGTGAATATATTTATATATTTACTTAATAAGGAAGAAGTATGAAACATTTGAAAATTGTTCAAATACTTTCAAGATGAAGTGAAAAATCATTGTAACAAGAAAATTAAGAGTTTATGATTCAATCATAAAGGAAGATATTTGAGTTACATGTTTAGCAAAACACCTAAGATTTGAGAAATTGTTCCATGATTTGTGTTTCCCGATAAACCATAGGAGTATGGCATATTCGAGAGATGAAATCAAACCATGTTTGACATGGTAAGATCAAAGGTGTCATTTATAAAACTGCCATTATGTTTTAAGGATTGAAGCTTTAGAGACTACCACTTTTACACTGAAAAGAGCACCATCGTCCCTTGAAATTACACCATATAAGTTATGGTTTGGGATAAAACCCGAATTGTCTTTTCTTAAATTTTGGTATGCTATGCATAAGTAAAATGTTTACAACCAAAGTAGGATAAGCACATATTTGTAGGTTATCCCAAAGAATTTGTTGGGAATTCCTCCATAACACCGAGGACAAAAGAGTTTTTCGCTTGGAACATCAAGTTTCTTGATAAGGTGTTTTTCACGAAAAGTTAAGTGGGAGGACAATAGAACTTTGATAAGGTTGTTAAACCTTAGCTATATGTGCTAAGTAGCGCAGCACCGAAAGTGTCCCGGTGGCAGCCACAATGCTCATGGCTCCCGTGATTACAAAGGTTGTGATCTCGGAGATTATAGTTCCTATTGAACCGTGTGGGTCGGTAAGAATCAAATAGTGTGATTTGATAAACAAGTCGTTATTGTTTTGACAATGATGAACCAACTACATGCAAAGAAGCGATGATGGGCCCTGACTCCATAAAATGACTAGAAGTCATAGAATCCGTGATAGTATCCATACACGAGAAATCAAGTTTCTGAACTTGGAAGACCCTCCGGAAAGGCGTGAAGCCTATCGGTCGTGTTTGGATCTATAAAGAAATAGACATGGATGTTTAACATCTATGAAATATTCGACATGTCAGAAAGAAGTTTACGGCAATGTTCAAGGAGTTGACTATGACAAAATTTGATCTTTCATAGCGATATTTAGTCTTGACGGATTATTGTAGCAACCACTACATATAATTTGGTATATGGTAGTTAAATAAACAAAACAATGTTCTTCCAATAGAATGGTTACCTAGGACATGTACAAGATATGGTCTGAAGGGTTTTGTTAATTCAAAGGGTGCTAAAAGGGCGTGCAAACTTCAATAGTTGAAGTGAGCATAGCGGAGTTAGAATCTTCACCATGATGAAAATGTTAAAGGAGTTTAATTTCATCGGAGATGATGAAGATGCTTGCATTTGCAAAAAATTAAGTGGGAGCACTGAGACATATTTCTAATACATTATGTAGAGGACATATTGTTGATTGGAAATGATGTATCTTGTATTGACACAAGTTAAGAATTTCATTAAAATAAGATTTGGATGAAAGACTTGGGTAAAATCGGAATATTTGGCATCAATATGTATATGGATAGATTGAGGCGCTAATATGGTTGTGCCATACATACATATATGAGATATTGAAAGGGTTCAATATGGAAACAACAAGAAAGGTTCTTGCTGCATGGAAAGGATTGTATCATGATTGAAGTGTTTCAACACTTGGTGAGTAAAATCACATGAATATTTTGATCGATTATACCGTGATATGTATATATCCAGAATGTCCTATGCTCTAAATGTTATGAGCACATACCAGAATGATTCATAAGATGATCATTGGACGATAGTAAAGATATTCTTATGAGCTTTGGAAGAACTAAGAATATATCATGTATAAGTGACAAATAGTTAAAGGTAGTTCATTGTAAAGTGTTACATTGATACTAGTTTTGTCACAAGATACAAATTAAATTTATCTCAATTTAGACTATGGGTGGCACAATGTAATGGAAAGGATGTTCCATGATGGATTTGGATAAGTTCCAAAGTTGAAACATTGTGACGGATACTGCAACAAAAGGCTAAGTATATGACTGCTATAGTAGCATCAAAGGAGGGCATTTGTGTTAAGAAGTTTGTTATCAAACTCAAAGTGGGCTAATACTATGAAGATATATTGTATGACAATAATATCAACATATTTTAACCTGAACGAACTAAAGGTCTCACCAAAGGACCAAATTTGTACAATGCCATCTCATTTGAGAATGAGTGATGCGTAGAGACGCAAAGACATGCAAATACACACGGACCTGAAAGTGCCTGATCCAGAAATTATGTTAACCACTAGCAAACGCGTATATTCAACACCTAGGTGTTGTATATACAAGTTAACAAACTAGATTATTGACTCTAGTGCAAGTGGGAGACTAAAGGGAATATGCGCGAGAGGCAATAATAAAGTGGTTATTATCTTATTCCATGTTTATGATAAATGTTTATTTTGCATGCTATAATTGTATTAATTGGAAATGTTAATACCTGTGTTTAATAAACAAAATACAAAGTTCTTGGTACTGCCTCTCATATAAACTAGCTTATTGATCAACAAGATGATCAAGGTTTCCTGATCATGGACATTGGATGTTGTTAATAACGAGGTCACAACATTCGTGGAATGATGTGATGAACATTCATCCGAAGTATAGCATTATGATCAAAGTCATTATGTTTATATTTCTATAACATCATACGAAGTAATCTTAGTCCTTAGACCATGAGATCATGTTAATTGCTGACAGCAGAAGAGTATCTTGATAACATCAAATGTCACACCGTAACAAGGTGACTATAAAGGTGGGTTCAGTGATACAAAGGTGTTATGTTGAGGCTCATGGATCAAGAGTGGGATTTTTCCATACCGATGACGGATAGATATACTCTGGGCCCTCTCGGTGATATCACATTGGTTAGCTTGCAAGCAAGTGATGTGATCACTAGAATGTTATATCATGGGAGCGAGAAAAGAGTACATGTCGGTAACAAGATCAAACTAGGTATGGAGATACCGATGATCGAATCTTGGACATGTAATATATCGCGAGACAAAGGGATTTAGTTACTAGTGTTAAAGGTTCTCATGATCACAGAAGTCATCGTTGAATGTGTAGGAGTCAGTATGGATCTCCAGGTCCCGCTTCTGATTATTGATCTGAGAGGGGTCTCGATCATGTCTGCATTATTCACGAACCGTGGGGTGACACACTTAAGGGATACCGACACCATTCGGAGCAAATATGCTTCAGATAAAGATTTAAGAAAGCGCTGGAATTATTTCAATAGACACCAAAACTATTTCGGGTGAAATTGCTGAAATCGGTTCTGCATGTAATATTGAAATGTTGCAGGGGGTTTTATGTGAATGTTTTTTAATTAAAGTAATTAACAAAATTCTGAATAAAATTAATAAAAGAGTTTTATGAAATGACAGAGCATTAATTTTGGAGAAATTTAATGCATTTAAAGTGGAGACTTTAAAAGAGAATGTGAAGGGGTATTTTAATGTGGAGGGGGTTACCAACACATGAATGGGGGAGGTGAAGGGACACCCTCCATGGGTGCCAGCCATGGAAGGGGTACCCTACCCTCCTCCTATAAAAGGCCCCCCTCTCACACCTTCATACACACACCTCCTCATGAAGGATCTCTCTCCCCCTCTGGTATTTTTCCCCATGGTCTCGGATTAGCGAGATACATGTTCCCAGTGGCTTTATCTGGAAAGGAGTTGCTGCTTCCGCTGCTTTGCTACAGCGAGGGACAGAGGTTGTCGGGGTACCGGACGTGTGTGTGATCACGGATCCACCGCTTCTTTGCGGTGATGGACTTGCTGGAGCTGGATCTAATGGACGTGCTGGAGCCAGACCTGCTGGACTTCATCACGATCTTGAGATCGGCAAGTGTATGACTACATCATCCACGAGTTCCATCTTGTTAACAAAGCTTTGTTGTCTTCGAGGGTAAGTTCTCCATGGATGTATATCCACCCGTTTCTTGTATCTAGTAGATAGATCTTGGCGTATAGTTGCCATCGTAGGAAAATTTTGTTTTCTATACTGCGAACCCTTCAAATCCCTTCATTGACCATGGAATGGCATTTCTCCCAATTAAGAACAAGATTGGTTTCTTCACATCTCTTCAAAACTTTATCAAGGTTGTGCAGACAATTATCAAAAGAAGTTCCATAGATGGAAAAATCGTCCATGAATACTTCCACATTTTCCTCACAAAAACCATGAAAGATAGCAGACATGCATCTTTGAAAAGTAGCAGGAGCATTACACAAACCAAAAGGCATACGCCTATAAGCATAGGTTCCATAAGGGCACGTAAAAGTAGTTTTTTCTTGATCTTGTTGTTTAACAACAATTTGAGAAAACCCAAAGTATCCATCGATAAAACAACAATGGGTCTTTTTAGAAAACCTTTCTAACATTTGATCAATAAAAGGCAGTAGGTAATGATCTTTCTTAGTAACTTTGTTAACCTTTCTGAAATCAATGCACATCCTATAACCTACTACTATTCTTTGGGGAATAAGCTCATCATTATCATTAGGCACAACGGTAATTCCCCCTTTCTTAGGGACACAATGAACAGGACTAACCCATTCACTATCACCAATAGGATAAATAATACCAGCATCAACGAGTTTTAATACCTCATTTCTTACCACTTCCTTCATCTTAGGATTTAAATGATGTTGATGTTCTACCACTGGTTTTGCATTGGGTTCTCTATTGATAGCGTGCTGACATATAGTAGGGGAATTCCCTTTAAATTATCAAGGGTATAACCCATAGCTCCTCGGTGTTTCTTCAGTACTTCCAATAATCTTTCCTCTTCCTTCCCTGAAAGTTTAGAACTAATAATAGGATATATTTTCTTATCATCAATGTAAGCATATTTAAGGTCATCGGTTAAAGGTTTTAGATCGAAAACCGGATCCTTTTTAGGTGGCAATGTGGTACCCAAATCTTCCACATGCAAGTTATGCTTAAGCATCTTAGGTTGATGACGGAGAATCTCGTCAATCTCATTTTTTTCTTCCATGAAGATTTCACTTTCGTGGTCTTCCATAAATTGCTGCAAAGAATTGTTAGGAGCAAGAGAAATAGAAGCAAGTTGTTCAATTCCAAAATCCTCATTAGGAGTTTCATTGTAACAAGGAACTTTAGTAAATTTCGAAAAATTAAACTCATAAGATTCCCCATCAAATTTAGTTAAAATTTTCTCCCTTTTACAGTCTATAATGGATGCACATGTGTTTAGGAAGGGTCTACCAAAAATGATAGGATAGGTTTTACTGGCAGCTGAACCAAGTACTAGAAAATCAGCAGAATATTTAATCTCACCACAAAGAACTTCCACATCTCTTACAATACCAATTGGAGAGATGGTCTCCCTATTTGCAAGGTGAATGACCACATCAATTTCTTCTAGTTCACAAGGAATAATTTCATGCATAATTTCTTTGTAAAGCTCGTAAGGAATAGCACTTGAACTTGCACCAATATCACATAAACCATAATAGCAATGATCACCAATTCTAACAGAAAGCACATGGACGCTAGCTTTTTTAGTTCTATTAGGATGTGAGACAATATTAGAATCATCCTCACAAAAGACAATATGTCCATCCTCTACACTTTTAGTGACAAGGTCTTTAACAATTGCTACTACAGGTTCAATGTTTATTTGTTCATCAGGTTTTACAGTCCTCTTTGTACTTTTATTAATTACACTAGTTATCATAGGATGCTCCTTTACCTTATCTAGGAAAGGCATTTTCTCTATATAAGGTTCAGGTAAGATGCGATCAATAGTGCAGAATTCAGTACTTCTAGCAGGAACATAATCAATAATATCTTTAGATGGTGCATGATACTGGTTCCATTCTTCTTTTGGAATCTCAATGTATCAGGCAAAAGCTTTAAGACAATTTGCAATAACTTGAAAATCAAGACCGTAAGCATTACTAATGTTACGAAAGTCATCAGTTCCCATAAACGATTTAATGCATTCATAATCATAATTTATACCTGACTTTCTTCCTTTATCATTCTCCCATGCTTTAACATTGTCTTGAATACGGTCTAGAAGATCCCATTTAGATCCTCCTTCCATGCGTGTAAATGATCCAGCACAAGAAGCATCCAATAGATCCTTATCATGAAGAGAAAGCCTTGCATAAAAGTTATTGATAATAATACTGTTGGGGAGCTCATGAATAGGACATTTGAGCATTAGTAACTTCAATCTCCCCCAAGCTTGAGCATACTCTCTCCATCAAGAGGCCAAAAGTTGTATATTTGATTCCGATCTTTATGAATATCACTAGGAGGATAAAATTTAGAATAAAAGAGAGGTACAACTTCCTCCCATTCAAGAGATTGACCATTCTTCAGCAGCTTGTACCATTCCTCAACTTTTCCTTTCAGTGATAATGAGAATAACTTCTTTCTAACTTGATCTATTGTAATACCTACACACTTAAACAACCTGCATAATTCGTGTATAAAGAGCAAATGATCACCGAGATGGATAGTTCCATCTCCAAAATAGTAGTTATCCATAACATGATCAACAATTCTTGTAGATATCTTAAAAGTATCATTCTCAGTAGGTGGTGGTTCATCTACTACCTTAAGCAGTGGCAGCAGCATTACGAAATAAGAAACTAAGTGAATTATCCATATTGGAATAAAGTAACTAACATAAGTAAACAATACTCATAGTAGAAGTTTCCTTTACCAGTTCTACTCTCCAATAGCGCTTCATCCCTAGCAACGGCGCTAGAAAATAGTCTTGAAGGCCCACAAGTATAGGGGGCTGATACGTTGCAAACGTATCTATAATTTTTGATGTTCCATGCTTGGTTTTTATCTACTTTCTTATGTTTTGTCCACACTTTGGAGTACTTTCTATACACTTTCTTGGACTAACCTATTAACAAGAGCCACGGTGCCAGCTGCATGTTTTCTGCTGTTTTTGGTTCCAGGAAAGTCAGAAAATGAATATTCTCAGAATTGGACGGGACAAAAGCCAAAGTCAGTTTTTCACCGAGGGACACACAGAGCCAGAATACGAGACGGAGAGGGGCCAAGGGGTGGCCACACCACCTGGCCGTGTGGCCAGGGGGTGGTGCGGCCACCCAAGGCACCCCCTCGGCCTCCCCTTTCGCCTATAAGATGCCTCCGATACAGAAACCCTAAGTACCCGATCAAAATTCCATGAAAGAGTTTGTAGCCGCCGTCATCTCCATCCCTAGATCGGGAGGGATCTTATGCTCTTCCCGGCACCCTGCCGGAGAGGAGAATTCACGCTGGAGGCCTTCTTCATCACCATGCAAGCCTCCGATGTGATGCGTGAGTAGTTCATCTCTGGACTACGGGTCCATGTAGTAGCTAGATGGCTGGTTCTTCTCTTAGATCTTGTGAGCTCCGTTCATGATCAAGATCATCTATTTGTAATTCCTACATGTTGTGTTTGTGGGGATCTGATGGATATTGAGATGCTATTTCAGATTGATTATTGATTCTATCATGTCTTTGTTATTTTTGATCTCGCATGCTTTCTGTTGTTAGTAGCTAACTTGGCCAAGTAGATGCTAGCAACTCCAAGAGTTAGTATTTATGCTCGATAGTGGGTTCATGCCTCTAGTAATCTGGGGAAGTGACAGAAATCTCAAAGGTACTAGATGTGATGTTGCTACTAGGGAGAAAACAACAATCCTTTGTTCATAGAACAATCGTATTGTTTACTTTACACACAATGCGTAATGCAATTATCTGTTGCTTGCAACTTAATACTGGAGGGGGTTCGGATGATAACCTGAAGGTGGATTATTAGTCATAGATGCAGTTGGATTACGGTCTATGTATAATGTTGTAATGCCCAATCAAATCTCAAAGGAGTCAAGATGATTAGTATATGCATGTATGCTTTCTCGATGTTTGTCAATTGCCCCGCTGTAATTTGTTCACCCAACATGCCATCAATCTTAAGGAGAGCCACCACTAGTGAACTATGGATCTCGGTCCTTTCTTTTATCATCAATCTACAATCAACTATTTACTTCTTTATGTTTACTTTTTGCAAACTATTACTTTCTTCCACACAATATGTTTAATCCTTTGTTTTCAGCAAAACCGGTGAGATTGACAACCTCACTATAAGTTGGGGGCAAAGTTCTGTGATTGTGTTGTGTAGGTTTCCACGTTGCTGTTGGCGCCGGTAGTGCCCCCTGCCAAAGTCCAGCTAGCAACACCTTGGAGGTGTTTCCATGATCCTACTGGATTGATAACCTTGGTTTCATAACTGAGGGAAAACTTACTGTTGTGCTCATCTTACCTTCCTCTTGGGGTTCCCCAACGAGCTCGTTAATACACGAGTCAACAAGTATATTTTCTGGCGCCGTTGCCAGGGAGTCAAGGACATCTTCACAAGGGGAGTCCTGCATAACCAATCTCTTTACTTTGTTGTTTTTGTTTTGTTTTGCTTAGTTTACTTTTGCTTTGTTTGCTTGTTTCTTTATCAAAAACACACACAAAATAGTTGTACTACTTTGATTTCTTTATTAAAAAAACAAAAAATAAGTCTTTCTATAGTTGTTAGCTTTTCCTTAGCTCACCATGTTGATCCCTAAATTCACCCTGAAAGACCTTTCAATAGGTAGTGGCTCTATAATTGGAAAATATAATATTGAAGAATTCTTTAATCATGTTAGTAAGCATGAGGATATTGAGGATAGATCCCTTGCAGAACTTGCTCCAAATTATGAAATTACTGCAGCTTATTTAGTTCACATATTGGAAGTTAGGTTTGTTAACCTTAACCCCTTAATGCAAGTAATGTTTCTTAAACTTAAATAAATTGAGGACCCTGAAAAGAGAGATTTTATTCTGGAAACTTTGCTTAAGGAATTCTATGATGTTGCCAAGGAAGATAGAAAAGTCTTTGAACATTTTAATATGCTAGGCTCATGTGTAGATGTTGTTGGTACACGAGAAAAGATGAACAAAACCGAACCTAATGGGTAGGAAATTAAGATACCACTACCTTTCAAACTTGTAGCAATGCATGAAGCCATAGAAAAGAATCTTGATTGGATTGTTCCTGAAAATCCGTTTGATGAAAATAGTGAACCCAAGAGCGTTGAGAGAGGATCCTCTATAACTTATTTGGATGATATACCTTGCCTTGTTGAAGATATTTCTGGTATTAATCTTAACGCTTCTTCATTTGAGAACACTTGATTCTTTTTCTTGCTTCTTATGCCTAACATAAAGGCGTTAAAGAAAAGTACTTATTGGGAGATAACCCAAAAGTTTTAGATGAGACTTGGAAGTTATTGCTTCAGTAATAACTTCTCCTTATCCTTTTTATTTGCTTTTTGTGCCAAGAGTAACCTCTAATGAGAGAGAAGTAATGATTGGGAAAGTTGCTGTCCCGAAACAGATTTCTGTGCTTCACCGTAAAAATTCGTGTAAAATCTCTGTATGTCGTTTTGAGGCGTGAATTTTTGTGCTTCCGCCCTACGTTGTTATCTAACTTTCGTTAGTTCAGAACCTTTTGATTTTAGCAAAATAAAGTCTTCGAAAAAATTGGTTTTTACCTGCTGGTCTGTTTTAACAAATTTCTGCCATTATTTGCATTTGCTTCTTGTTGGTTCCTTTTTGAGTTCTTTTGGGGAATTGAGATTTTTGAGGGAAGTGCTAGAGTAGCTTGTGTTTTAATGGAAGTTTTATTGGTGTTGAAACTGAACCTAAAGACTTATTATCTTGAGTGCACTAATGTTGCTAATAAAGATTGTGTGAAGTTTTGTATGAAGAAAAATTTCAGGTGTACGGAAGGAATGAGTAATGAGATGAAGGATGTACTAAATCTCAAGCTTGGGGATGCCACACATGTCACCCCAATAAATATCCAAGAAGTACACGCGTCAAAGCTTGGGGATGCCCAAGGCATCCCCTTCTTCATCAATAAAAATCCCAGGTTTGTTCCAACCACTTCATTTTTATTGTTTCATGCAAAGTTGTGTTGTTCTTGGAGCGTCTTCTTTTTAGTTTTCATTTTGCTTTTTCGTTTGCTTGGTTTTATTAGTTTTCTCAATAAATTGGTTGGACCCCCTCTTTCATGCATTGGTTTTCAAATAGTTTGGTTTGGATTGGAAAAGAGTAGGAAAGTTCATGCTTAAGTGGTAAAGAGAGCTTGTTTTTGGTTGTGGCCTATGCTTTGTCATGCCATGCTTGATATTGTTTTGGCCTTATGCTTAGTGATCTTTTCTGTAGCATGAAATGTTATAAACAACCGAGATTGCTTAATGTTCCTTTGAAGAATCATGCGTTGTTTTAGCATATTAAAGCATAGTATTGTGGTATTCTCCTTTGATGCTTTATTTGGGTTGACTTGGCACATGCTCACACCATGTTATGACTATCCCAAGTCACCATAGCCTTTATGATCCTTTAGTTTTCGACTTGTAGTATCACTTTATGCTTTGATTAATGATGTTTTGTTGCTCTGCAGGATTATGGCCATTATTTCTCTCTTAGTTGGTCGCTCCTAGTCTTTTGCTAGCCTCCATAACCAAGTATGAGTTCCACTCATGCATCCAACTCCTAAAACCAAGTTATTCCAAAGAGTCCACCATACCTACCTATTAGCATTTGCTATTCCAAGTATATTCATGTTTTTATCTACCTTCTGAATTAAACTTGTTATGCGAAAACTAGTGATTAAAGCTCTCACGAACTTGATGGCACACTTTACTTTTCTTGCCCTTAATAAACTTGAACCATTGTGTCATCTATGTTGTATATGCTTGCACTTATATGTTGGGGATTAGCAGAACCATGTTGTCATGGGGAACGCTTTCAACATTGCAGTTGTACATTGTACCCAGTTAATATCATGCTCTTTTGTCTATGGATGTCGTCGGTGTGAAATGAAAGGGGAGCTTGTAAGTCCATGGAGTTATGTATGTGTGTTAGAGAAATGCCTGGGCCGCTGGTCTAATCCATGCCGACATGGTGGAAACCTGCAGCGTAACCATAATGAGTTATCTATGAAGCATTCTCCTTATAAAAAAAGTCAGATATTGAGAAAAAAGAGAAAAGGAAAAAAAAGAGATATGAGAAAAGAGGAAAGAGAGAAAAAGCACCTTTTTCCCATGGTAAATAAGAAGATTGATGAGATGCTCGTTGTCTGCTTGCCTTGTCATTTTGATATGGGGATTCTTTCGTATCATCGGGCAAGGGGTACCCCGTTGGAGGTTCTCTATGATACACATGTACTTACTATGACAAGAACTTATCGGTAACTAAACTTGAGTAGCATGAGGAGCGGCCCCCATATTCAAGGGACATGAGATTTCCAACTTATACTTCGTCAAGCATATACACCATAGTTTGTTCACTTTAACCTTAATCACTTCAAGATGCTTATGATAGGGGCAATGAGAGCTTAAAGCTAACAAGTACCATAATTTTTGGAAGCTCTTTATGAAACTTGAATCCCTACTTCCTTCTATGAAGGCCTTTCTTTTACTTTTATGTTGAGTCTCCACCTTCTATCTTTATGCACCTACTTTGAGAGCATAGTGGCCATTCTTAGTTCTATGTGCATTGTCCCAAGACTGGTTTATTAATGCATAACTTTGATATTGCTTGTTTTAAACTATTTGTATCTAGTCACTCTTATGAACTTTGAAGGTGTCCTATGCATTTATGTTTGCTACTCTATGAGGGACAAGCGGAATGCCACTATGCTATGTTTTCTTTATGTGAAACAAACAAACGTCTTGCAAAGCATTGTTATTCATGAATCTTTTGTTTGTGCCTTTTCATGTTGCAACAATAGTTGCTTTGTCTTATTGTTAGAACTTTGTCTTTCATGTTATGATGGAAGTACTATGATCCCAGCTATCAATGTTTTACAAATACTTTAATCAAGTTTATGATGGTGCATGTCACCTAAAAAATTATGCTTTCTTTTTATCACTTACCTACTCGAGGACGAGCAGGAGTTAAGCTTGGGGATGTTGATACGTTGCAAACGTATCTATAATTTTTGATGTTCCATGCTTGGTTTTATTCTACTTTCTTATGTTTTGTCCACACTTTGGAGTACTTTCTATACACTTTCTTGGACTAACCTATTAACAAGAGCCACAGTGTCAGCTGCCTGTTTTCTCCTGTTTTTGGTTCCAGGAAAGTCAGAAAATGAATATTCTTGGAATTGGACGGGACAAAAGCCAAAGTCAGTTTTTCACCGAGGGACACATGGAGCCAGAATACGAGACAGAGAGGGGCCAGGGGGCGGCCACACCACCTGGCCACGCGGTCAGGCCTGGCCCACGCCAGGGGGTGGTGCAGCCACCTAGGGCACCCCGTCGGCCTCCCCTTTCGCCTATAAGATGCCTCTGATACAGAAACCCTAAGTACCCGATCAAAATTCCACGAAAGAGTCTGTAGCCGCCGTCATCTCCATCCCTAGATTGGGAGGGATCTGAAGCTCTTCCCGGCACCCTGCCGGAGGGGAGAATTCACGCTGGGGGCCTTCTTCATCACCATGCAAGCCTCCGGTGTGATGTGTGAGTAGTTCATCTCTGAACTACGGGTCCAAGTAGTAGCTAGATGGCTGGTTCTTCTCCTTTGTGCTATCATGTTTAGATCTTGTGAGCTCCGTTCATGATCAAGATCATCTATTTGTAATTCCTACATGTTGTGTTTGCGGGGATCCGATGGATATTTAGATGTTATTTCAGATTGATTATTAATTCTATCATGTCTTTGTTATTTTTGATCTCGCATGCTTTCTGTTGTTAGTAGCTATCTTGGCCAAGTAGATGCTAGCAACTCCAAGAGTTAGTATGTATGCTCGATAGTGGGTTCATGCCTCTAGTAATCTGGGGAAGTGACAGAACAATCGTATTGTTTACTTTACACACAATGCGTGATGCAATTATCTGTTGCTTGCAACTTAATACTGGAGGGGGTTCAGATGATAACCTAAAGGTGGATTATTAGTCATAGAGGCAGTTGGATTACGGTCTATGTATAATGTTGTAATGCCCAATCAAATCTCAAAGGAGTCAAGATGATTAGTATAGGCATTTATGCTTTCTCGATGTCTGTCAATTTCCCCGCTATAATTTGTGCACCCAACATGTCATCTATCTTAAGGAGAGCCACCACTAGTGAACTATGGATCTCGGTCCTTTCTTTTATCATCAATCTACAATCAACTATTTCCTGCTTTCTGTTTACTTTCTGCAAACTATTACTTTCTTCTACACAATACGTTTAATCCTTTGTTTTTAGAAAAACCGGTGAGATTGACAACCTCACTGTAAGTTGGGGGCAATGTTTTGTGGTTGTGTTGTGCAGGTTTCCACGTTGCTGCTGGCGCCGGTAGTGCGCCCTGCCAAATTCCAGCTAGCAACACCTTGGAGGTGTTTCCTTGCTCCTACTAGATTGATAACCTTGGTTTCATAACTGAGGGAAAATTTGCTGCTGTGCTCATCTTACCTTCCTCTTGGGGTTCCCCAACGAGCTCGTTAATACACGAGTCAATAGGGGTGTATCGCAGTATTTTCGATAAGTAAGAGTGTCGAACCCGAGGAGCAGAAGGTGTTGACGAGTGGCTTGGAGCAGGAATTCTCTGTACATACTCAGCAAACTGATTTTTAGGGTTTTTTGATAATGCAGGTAAATAAAGTGCGAGTAAATAAAAGACAATAATAATAGATCCAGTAAGTGGCCCAATCCTTTCTTTATCAAAGGACAAGCCGGTTGTATTACTTAAGATGACCAAACGTTCTCGAGGACACACGGGAATATCGTCAAATGCTTTCGCTTCATATAGTTGATTAATCTTCTTTAGTTTGATAAGTGTTGTGTGGGTGAACCTGTGCTAATGTACCAACCTTCCTAGGACTAATACATACTTGTGATTATACCCCTTTCAAGCATCCGCAAGTACAACAAAGTAATTAAGATAGAAACCTAACCCCAACTTTAAACTCTAAGATCATGACATCCCTTGTGCAAAGGTTTCCTAACGGGGGTTCAGGTTTCTGTCTCTCTGGCAACCCCTACGATTAGTAGCCAAATACACAATGCCATCCCCTAGGTCCATAAAGGTGAAGTGTCATGTAGTCGACATTCACATGACACCACTAGAAGAATAACACCACAACTTAAGTAACAAACTATTGAATCTTTCTCAACACAACTCCACTACTAACAACATGACTTATCCCATGTCCTCAAGAACTAAATGAACTACTCACAAGACATCATATGGATCAAGAACAGAGGTGAAATAATGATAAGCAACAATATGAACATAACAATAATTCAATAGCATCAACTACAACAAGTAATCAATACCGGGAAAGTTTCCCCTAAGAACTATGCAAGATTCAACCCAATTGTTACAGCGGTATGGAGTGGTGATGATGGTGCTGGTGGAGATGATGATGGAGATGAGGGTGATGATGATCCCGATGAAGTCCAGCTTGATGGTGGTGTTGATGGCGACGATCTCCCCTCTCTAGGAAGGAATTTCCGCGGCAGAATTCTGCCTGCCGGATAGCTCTTCTCTCTCTGTAATTTTCCGCCCCGCAGAGGCGGCGGAATCTTTCTGTGGTCACCCCCCAGGCTTAGGGTTTCGTGGGGATAATATACACCAAAGGGGA
Source organism: Avena eriantha (assembly GCA_910589775.1). Classification (NCBI taxonomy): domain Eukaryota; kingdom Viridiplantae; phylum Streptophyta; class Magnoliopsida; order Poales; family Poaceae; genus Avena; species Avena eriantha. The sequence goes on along the minus strand of OU342746.1, from coordinate 376,659,441 downwards.
GAGCCAGGAGTGGGCCAGGGTGGCCACACCACCTGGTGGCGCGGCCAGGGGTGGCCCGCGCCAGGGGGTGGTGTGGGCCCCCTGTGTCCCAACTCCACTCCCCCTTCTAGCATCCTTCGTCTTCTAGAAAAATAGGATTTTCCATGTATTTTCCCGGATTTTCTGATCTTTCCGAATTTCGCCTCCAAACAGTGCCTTTTCCATCAGAATCCTGACTGCAGCGGTCCATCCTCCAAAAGTCATCAACCATGCAAACAAAGATGAAATAACATAAGTATCACCTCTTAATATGAAATATATCAATGAATAACAGTAAATTATGATATAGAATAGTGATGCAAAATGGACGTCCATTGATACGTCCATTTTGCATCACTATTCTATACCATAATTCACTGTTATTCATTGATATATTTCATATTAAGAGATGATACTTATGTTATTTCATCTGTTTTTGCATGGTTGATGACTTTCGGAGCATGGACCGCTGCAGTGAGGATTCTGATGGAAAAGGTGCTGTTTGGAGGCAAAATTTGCGAAGATCAGAAAATCCGGGGAAATACATGGAAAATCCTATTTTTCCAGAAGACGAAGAAAGCCAGAAGGGGAAGTGGAGATGGGCCATAGGGGGCCCACACCACCCCCTGGCGCGGGCCACCCCAGGCCGCGCCACCAGGTGGTGTGGCCGCCCTGGTCCACTCCAGCCTCTCTCCTCTGGCGTATATTATCTCCACGGAACCCTGATACCGGTGGAGCGACCACAGAAAGATTCCGCCGTCTTTCCAGCACGGAAAACACCGAGAGAGAAAGATCTCTTCGGCAGACATAATTCTGCCAGGGGAATTCCTTCCCGGAGAGGGGAGATCGTCGCCATCAACACCACCATCAAGCTGGACTTCATCGGGATCATCATCATCATCACCACCATCATCTCCACCAACACCATCATCACCACTTCATACCGCTGTAAAAATTGGGTTAAATCTTGCATAGTTCTTAGGGGAAACTTTCCCGGTGTTGATTACTCCTTGTAGTTGATGCTATTGAGTGAACCATTGAATTATCGTTTATGTTCAGATTGTTACATATCATTATATCATCTCTGATCTTGATCCATATGATGTCTTGTGAGTAGTTCGTTTTGTTCTTGAGGACATGGGATAAGTCATGTTGTTAGTAGTGGAATTGTGTTGAGAAAGATTCAATAGTTTGATATTTAAGTTGTGGTGTACTTCTTCTAGTGGTGTCATGTGAACGCAGACTACATGACACTTCACCTATATGGGCCTAGGGGAATGCATTGTGTATTTGGCTACTAATCATAGGGGTTTCCGGAGTGACAGAAACCTGAACCCCTGTTAGGAAACCTTTGCACAAGGGACGTCAGTGTCTTAGAGTTTAAAGCCGTGGTTAGGTTTCTACCTTAATTACTTTCTTGTACTCACGGATGCTTGCAAGGGGTATAATCACAAGTATGTATTAGTCCTAGGAAGGTCGGTACATTAGCACGGGTTCACCCACACAACACTTAGCAAACTAAAGAAGATTAATCAACTATATGAAGTGAAAGCACTTGACGGTATTCCCATGTGTCCTCGAGAACGTTTGGTCATCTTAAGTAATACAACCGGCTTGTCCTTTGCTAAAGAAAGGATTGGGCCACTTGCTACACTTATTCTTATTGTCTTTTATTTACTCGTACTTTATTTACCTGCATTATCAAAAACCCCTAAAAATCCGTTTGCTAAGTATTTACAGAGAATTCCTGCTCCAAGCCACTCGCCAACACCTTCTGCTCCTCGTTGGGTTCAACACTCTTACTTATCGAAAATACTGCGATACAGCCCCTATACTTGTGGGTCATCAAGATTATTTTCTGGGGCCGTTGCCGGGGAGTGAAGCGCTATTGGAGAGTGGAACAGGTAAAGGAAACTTCTACTGTGAGTATTGTTTACTTCTGTTAGTTGCTTTATTTTCAATATGGATAATTCGCTGAGTTTCTTATTTTGTAATGCTACTACCACTGCTAAGGTAGTAGATGAACCACCACCTGCTGAGAATGATACCTTTAAAATACCTACAAGAATTATTGATCGTGTTATGGATAACTATTATGTTGGATATGGAACTGTCCATCTCGGTGATCATTTGCTCTTTATACATGAATTATGCGGGTTTTTCAAGTGTGCATGTATTACAACAGATCAAGTCAAGAACAAGTTATTCTCATTATCACTTGGAAGAGCTGAGGACTGGTATAAGCAGCTAAAGAATGGTCAAGATCTTGAATGGGAGGAAATGGTACCTCTCTTTTATTCAAAGCTTTATCCTCCTAGGGAGATTCATAAAGATCGAAATCAAATATACAAATTTTAGCCTCTTGATGGATAGGGTACAACTCAAGCTTGGGGGAGATTGAAGTTACTAATGCTCAAATGTCCCATTCATGAGCTCCCCAATAATATTATTATCAATAACTTTTATGCAAGGCTTCCTCTTCATGATAAGGATTTATTGGATGCCTCTTGTGCTGGATCATTCACTCGCATGGAAGAAGAAGCAAAATGGGATCTTCTAGACCGTATTCAAGACAATGTTGAAGCATGGGAAAATGACAAAGGAAGAAAGTCGGGTATAAATTATGATTATGAATGCATTGAATCTTTTATGGGAACTAATAACTTTCAAAATATTAAAAATGCTTATGGTCTAGACTCTCAAGCTATTGCAACTTATTTTAAGGCTTTTGCTTCATATATTGAAGTGCCTAAAAAGAAGTGGAATAAGTATCATGAACCATATAAAGATGTTGCTAAGAGTGTTTCTGCAAGAAATACTAAAGTTTATACTGCTACTCATGTTTTACCTGAACCTTGCATTGAGAAAATGCCTTTCCTAGTTAAGATAAAGGAACATTCTATGATAGCTAGTATGGTTAATGAAAGTACAAATGAAGTTGTTGAACCTGATAAGCAAATGGATGATGAACCTATAATAGAAAATGTGAAAGACTTTGTCACTAAATATGTGGAATATGGACACACTATCCTCTGTAAGGATATCCCTAATATTGTTTCACAAAGTAGTGTTATGAGAGTTAGTGTCCCTGTGTTCTCTGTTAGGATAAGTGATCATTGCTACAATGGTTCTTGTGATAGTTATATCATTAAGTTTATGCATGATACTGAAAGTTATTATGAGAGAGGAAATACTATCCTGATGCATCTCAATAATATTAAGTTTCCTCGTCTTATGCTTAAAGTCTTTATGTTGCACTTGGTTTGCCTTCCTATGCTTGCAGCTTCTGGTTTCAACAACTTGTTTGTTTACAAAATTCCCTTGCATAGGAAGTGGGTTAGACTTAAACATGTATACTTTTGCTTCTTGATGCTCTCTTTTACTTCAATTCGTATCTTATGTGAGCTTCATTGAAATTATCATGCCCAACTTAATGGCCATAAAGAAAGAGCTTTTTGGGAGACAACCAATTATATTTATTTTGCTTTCAGTTTTTGTTTCTTTGAGTCTCGGAAGATTTTACTTCGGTAATAACATCTCCTTATCCTTTTTGTTTGGTTTTTGTGCCAAGCTCAACATCTAATGAGAGAGAAGTAAGATTTGGAGAAGTTGTTGTCCCAAAACAGATTTTTGTGCTTCACCGTAAACATTCATGAGAGATCTCTGTATGTCACATTGAGCTGTATTTTTTTGTTCTTCTGCCCCAGGTTATTATTTAACTTTTGTTAGTTTTGCACTTTTTGATTTGAGCAACAGAAGATTTTTGAAAAAATTGATCTTTACCTGCTGGTCTATTTTGACAGATTTTGCCACTCTTGCATTTGCTTCTTAAATCGATTTCCTTTTTGAATTTTTTTTGGGTTTTCAGAAGGAGTTGCTACAGTATCTTATGTTTTGATGGATTTCAGTTGAAATTGGACTTAAAAGGTTTATTACCTCGCTTACACTAATGTTGCTAATGAGAACTGTGTGAAGTTTTGTGTGAAAGAAATTTCCAGGTTGTCGGAGAAAATGGTGTAATAAGAAAGTGAAAGGTTTCATGACTCAAGCAATATGAGTATGAAGATGAAGATATTGATGTTATTCAAGTGGTAACTCTAGAAAAAATTATCAAAGACCAAGTTCAGAGACCTGCAGAGTCTGTTTTCGAATAGGTAACAGATCTGGTAAGCAAAGTTCCGCGAAAATTCTATCCAGTTGTATTATTGGAGTTTTTATCCAACAAGGAAAGCTACGAAGCAAAAGAGGGACGGAAACGGAGCCAGGGTGGCTCACACGACCCCCTGGCGCGGGCCCCCTGGCCGCGCCAGCAGGTGGTGTGGCCACCTCGGACTCCGTCTCCGACCCGTTTTCTACCAGTACCTTTCTTTTGTTGTAAATCTTCGTAATATATAATCTCCCGAGGTTCGTATATCGTGTTCTCGTCGTGTTTTCGTTTCGATCTGTTTCTTCCAGGAACTATTCTTGAAAGTTAGAAGCACAATGGTGTTCGCCAAGGATAAAGGAAAGGAGCCTATGGAGGAAGATCCCCAAGACCCCGGGCAGGAGAAGGAGATCAAGAGTGAAGATGAAGAGGAGGCAAAGCAAAGCCAACATCTGCACACCGGCACTACCATTGCAAGCATTGGAGTGTTGGCAAAACCTGCCAGGGTCAGAAGGACTGCACGGATGTGAACTGGAGGGAAACCTCCGCGTCACTATTTGGCTCCACGGTCACTTCCTCCACGCACCAAGAATCCTTTCCATACCCTTATCCATGAGCATCAATACCAGAATATTCCCAAGGAGAAACTAACCTCCAATTGGGATCTGCCTTGTTCTAGCCATGCAGGAAAAGAAGACTTCAAGGAGGAAGAGTGGGGAAAGAATCGCAAGAGCTGGAATTCGCAACCCGACATGATCATGAGCCGCATTGAGCAAAACTCATAGTTGATTTGTAATCTCACCTTCAATATTGAGGACTTGGGGAAACTAATCAAAGAGCTCATTGAGAGAATACCACCACCGAAGGAGTAATTCTTCATCAGGTTTTGGCATCCCCTTAGTTTGTTCCAAGATTGGGGGAGTGCCGCGGCATCACATCACTATCTTCTATCTTTTTACCTATTTAGTAGAGTCATATCATGAATAGAGAAGTTATCATGTAGGATGGTTTGCATTATGGAAGTGTCTCCCCTCTCGTTAGATATCTATGTATCCCTTGGTGTGAGTTGCCGTTATGGAATATTAATGAGAAGTTATATCATTTACTCTTTTGCATGTCTTATATTAGTTTTCAATTCATGAGTATATGATTGATCTTGTTGTTAGTATTGGTATCACTTTGGGATCATTGAGTTAATTTAGTTAGTTTTGGCAAACCTGGCTCGGTCAGTAGCAACACTATTTTGAGAATTGAATGAAAAATATAAAAAGTACTCTAAAGAAATATAATTTCATCATCTTTCTTTCTTGATTTTCTCATAAGTTTAGTATTCTCTAGTTAAGATCTTTTGTGCTTCCAAGGAAGATTGCATGTTTGTTTTTATAGCTTGTATGTTTGTCTATTTCCTTCAACTCGTATGCTTGCTACCCAGCCTTGCTAGCCAAAAACCTGTACTGAGAGGGAATGCTTCTCGTCCACCATACCTACCTACTAGCACTATTTCTATTCCGAGTAAATTCATGTTTTTATCTACCTTCCAAATTAAACTTGTTATGTGAAGATTAGTGATTAAAGCTCTCACGAACTTGATGGCACACTTTTGCACTTAATAAACTTGAACCATTGTGCCCATCTATGTTGTGTATATGCTTGCGCTTTGTAAGTTGTAAATTAGCAGAACCATGCTGTCATGGGGAACGCTTTCAACATTGCACTGGTACTTTGTACCTAGTTGATATCATGCTCTTTTGTCTATGGATGTCGTCGGTGTGAAATGAAAGGGGAGCGTGTAAGTCCATGGAGTTATGTATGTGTGTTAGAGAAATGTCTGGGCCGCCGGTCTAATCCATGCTGTCATGGTGGAAACCTGCAGCGTAACCATAATGAGCATCTATGAAGCATTCTTCTTATAAAAAGAGATAGAGATTGAGAAAAAGAGAAAAAGAAAAAAGAGATGAGAAAAGAGGAAAGAGATAAAAACGCACCATTTTGCCATGGTAAATAAGAAGATTGCTGAGATGCTTGTTGTCTGCTTGCCTTGTTATTTTGATATGGGGATTCTTCCGTATCATTGTGCAAGGGGTACCCGGTTGGCGGTTCTCTATGATACACATGTACTTACTATGACAAGAACTTACCGGTAACTAAACTTGAGTAGCATGAGGAGCGGACCTCGTATTCAAGGGACATGAGATTGCCAACTTATACTTTGTCAAGCATATACTCCATAGTTTGTTCACTTTAACCTTAACCACCTAAAGATGCTTATGATAGGGGCAATGAGAGCTGAAAGCAAATAAGTACCATAATTTTTGGAAGCTCTTTATGAAACTTGAAATCCCTGCTTCCCTCTGCGAAGGGCTTATCTTTTACTTTTTAGTTGAGTCAGTAAACCTATTCCTTTCTATCTCAGCAAGTATTTTGAGTTATTGTGTTTCATTCATTCATATGATGATTTATTCAATCATGTTTCTTATGTTCCTTGTTTTGCACTTTGCTCTTATCTTAGTGTCTACTACTTTGAAAGCTATCATTGAAAATCAGTTATTTGTGAACTCGAGCAAATTTTCAACTATTCTTCGACCAAGAGCTAAGTTTGCCATTACCAATTATGATTTACTTTATGTATCTTTATTGTGTTTCCTTTACTTATTGCAAGTTAAGTTATATAATAGTGAGTTGTCTTCTATTATACTTTGTGTATTGATGAATGTGATGCTTCTTGTCCATATTCTTTTATCGACTCTTCACTCCATAAACCTGAGGTCATGTTTATTGAGCTCAGTTTCCACTTGGGGACAAGCAAAGTCTAAGCTTGGGGGAGTTGATACGTCCATTTTGCATCACTATTCTATATCATAATTCACTGTTATTCATTGATATATTTCATATTAAGAGATGATACTTATGTTATTTCATCTGTTTTTGCATGGTTGATGACTTTTGGAGCATGGACCGCTGTAGTTAGGATTCTGATAGAAAAGGTGTTGTTTGGAGGCAAAATTCGCGAACATCAGAAAATCCAGGAAAATACATGGAAAATCCTATTTTCCTAGAAGACGAAGAAAGCCAGAAGGGGAAGTGGAGATGGGCCACAGGGGGCCCACACCACCCCCTGGCGTGGGCCACCCCAGGTTGTGCCACCAGGTGGTGTGGCCATCCCGGTCCACTCCAGCCTCTCCCCTCTGGCGCATATTATCTCCACGGAACCCTAATACCGAGGGAGCGACCACAGAAAGATTCTGCCGCCTCTGCAGGGCGGAAAACACCAAGAGAGAAAGATCTCTCCGGCAGACAGAATTCTGCCGAGGGAATTCCTTGCCGGAGAGGGGAGATTGTCGCCATCAACACCACCATCAAGCTGGACTTCATCGGGATCATCATCACCACCACCATCATCTCCACCAACACCATCATCACCACTTCATACCCCTGTAACAATTGGGTTGAATCTTGCATAGTTCTTAGGGGAAACTTTCCTGGTGTTGATTACTCCTTGTAGTTGATGTTATTGAGTGAACCATTGAATTATCGTTTATGTTTAGATTGTTACATATCATTATATCATCTCTGATCTTGATCCATATGATGTCTTGTGAGTAGTTCGTTTTGTTCTTGAGGACATGGGAGAAGTCATGTTGTTAGTAGTGGAATTGTGTTGAGAAAGATTCAACAGTTTGATATTTAAGTTGTGGTGTACTTCATCTAGTGGTGTCATGTGAACGTCGACTACATGACACTTCACCTATATGGGCCTAGGGGAATGCATTGTGTATTTGGCTACTAATCGTAGGGGTTGCCGGAGTAACAGAAACATGAGCCCCCGTTAGGAAACCTTTGCACTAGGGACGTCAGAGTCTTAGAGTTTAAAGATGTGGTTAGGTTTCTACCTTAATTACTTTCTTGTACTTGCGGATGCTTGCAAGGGGTATAATCACAAGTATGTATTAGTCCTAGGAAGGTTGGTACATTAGCACAGGTTCACCCACACAACACTTAGAAAACTAAAGAAGATTAATCAACTATATGAAGCGAAAGCACTTGACGGTATTCCCATGTGTCCTCGAGAACGTTTGGTCATCTTAAGTAATACAACCGACTTGTCCTTTGCTAAAGAAAGGATTGGGCCACTTGCTACACTTATTCTTATTGTCTTTTATTTACTCGTACTTTATTTACCTGCATTATCAAAAACCCCTAAAAATCCATTTGCTAAGTATTTAGAGAGAATTCCTGCTCCAAGCCACTCGCCAACACCTTCTGCTCCTCGTTGGGTTCGACACTCTTACTTATCGAAAATACTGCGATACACCCCCTATACTTGTGGGTCATCAGTGTGCCTGGGTGGTGTCGTCTCCCATGTGTACAGTTCTTTTCGGAACCGCACTAGCGAGATTCAACAGAGAGAGAAAGAGGGAAAATTCCCTAAGGAAAATGCCTTAGGAAATTCCCCAATTTAATTGTTGTATTTTTACTCTCCTATTTCCATCTATTTATAGGAGGAGGAGGAGGGACCCCCACCTTGCTTGTCTGGCAATGTGGGACCAAAGGAGGAGGGGGATGTGGCGGCCAATGAGGAGGCGTCAACCGGCCAGGTGGGCCCCATCCTGCCCGCACGTTGGCCCATGGAAAACCAGCGGGTGCCCTAGTGCACGGCAGCGGTTACCCCTTTCGGGTGGTTTCCCTCTTGGGCCTTTTGGCCCATTAGTGGAAGCTGCCCAAAAATTAATTTTAGATATTTATTTTATTATTAGTTACAATAATTAATATTAAACATATTTAAACAATTCCCCATGATCAAAAACTCCTTTTTGATCACTTAGAATGACTCCGAACTTTACATGAAACACTTCCGATTTTCTCTCTTCTTTGCATCGGTGATCCCAATGCTTCCACAACGATCTCAAAACATCATAAGACCCTTAAGTATGTTACCCTATGGTTTAGAAATTTTACAGACATGATCCAGATCTCTCTCATATCAATGATCAATAGAGGGACTGGGATACCCATAATGATCCCCATGCATTCAATGATTGCTTTGTCGTTTGACCATAAACTCAGTGTCTGATTCCTTTTGTTACTTCGATACATTCCTTGTACGAGATTTGATCATCAGTATCAATATACTAATCTCGTTACTGACAAGTCTACTTAACTCGTTATCATGATATCGTATCCCTAGTGACCTAGTCATTCTCTACAGCTTATTGGATAAAATGTCACCGAGTGAGCCCAGTGTATCTTCTCGTCATGTGGGTGAACAAATCCTGATCTTGATGTATATGCCTCAACGTGCCCCTCTGTAATACCCAACATGTACCTTTATGATCACCATGTTACAGCATGATGATTGATACAATCAAAGCCGTCGTGGGTGACACTGATTAAATATGATCTCACGGTCTGAGCAGAAGGTCACTTCGTTTCTAACTATTGCAATGATAAACCATGTGACCTTGATCACATCGCAATACTTATGTGGGTAATGTCCATCACATCATTCATAAATAATGTGGCTTCATTGTCAACTGGCATAAATGCTCCATGATCATGAAACCTTAATCATTGGTTGCCCAATGAACTAGTTGTATAGAGGCTACTAGGGGCTATTGTTTGTTTATATACCACACATGTATCAATGTTTCCACTTGATACAGTTATAGCATGGTACAAAACTATTATGAACTAATTGAGATATGATAATAGACCTATTTATTATTTTCCTCTAGGGCATATCTCCTCCACTCCAAAATGATGCAAAGTACAAGACCGAGCTAGAGGAGAGGAGGCTCAAGATAAAGGAGGCCAAGTCAATGAAGGGGCTCATGGCCGAGGATAAGTAGATCATGATATGGATACCTCGACAATGAATGAAGCACAATTGGAGTTGCATCAAATGATGCTTTCATCCATCTTGGAGAGGAGGAGGCTAGCTCGTTAAGGTGGTGGCGCATCTCCTATGAGTGGTGGTGATGGGGGTATACATGATGAGCTCTGCAGTGAGGGTATGGTTTGATGATCTCTTGCATTCATCATGGAGGATATGTAACTTTTTAGACATTCGATGGTTGAAGTTTGCCCAATCTAGATTTAGGCTGCTGTGATCACGATAATTTGATGTAAAAGCTATAAAATATTGCATCATTTGGTTGTTGGATTGAACATTGTTGCTTGAAATGCTGAAATCATGTCTTTTACGGTTTGAAAACAGCTTTCTTGGAATGGAGCCCGCAAAATATCTTTCACGGGTCCAGTTTGCAGGCTCCGTTACATGCGAGCTATTTCCTACCATAAATATCGTTTTCTATGGCATGTAAACACGGAATACAATTCACATGTTTACACGCTCCATTAGAGATGCTCTTAGTGATCTCTATGAAGGGCAACATAAAAATTGGTAAACTTGTCAAGACTAAATTAATTAGAACATAATGATCTTCATATGATATTAATTTTCCTAACCAACAAGCTAAATTTTCGCAAAAGTGATCTTCTAGATGCTTCCACTCTCCATTCTTTAGCTTTCTAAAATGGATTGGAATTTCTAAATGTCTAAAGGGGAATGATCCCGTATCACAACCAAAGATCTCCATATATTAATCTTGTATTTCTTTGGCCTCCTCGAAGCAAAAGATCTCAATCTCATGAAAGTCTACTTTCAGGCCATAATGTTGCTAAAAAATAGATAGTATTACTTTCATGTTTATTGTTTTTTTTCACTTTTCATGAAAATAATTATATCACATGCGTATTATAGGATAGAGACTCCATACTTAACTAGATGAGAAATTGATAGCTTCTTTTCATAACATCAATTGTAGCATTGCATACCCCGTCACCGTGCTCACGAAAAAATAAGTGTATAAGTACATCACAATTAATGCAGCTGTAAAACCAATTTTGTGTTACCTAGCTTGTGTCGTGTATGCATGCCACATTGATGTTGAATAATCTCTTGTAACACTTAGAGCAAGTACAATAGTGAGATATAAGGTTGCTGACATTGCATTTTTGTCTATGTGGAGGAGAGAGATAAGAAAAATGCAAGTTGTTAGCTCTCATGTAAGAGCGAGCTCTACACATGCTCCTAGACAAAAACATTAAATGAGAGAAAAGAGAAAGAGAGAAGATAGCAACTAGTACTAATCTAATAGCCAATTTATAGCCATCTCTATTGTACAAGCTAGCTCTTGATGACATGACAATTCATATAACCAGCTTGCTAGCTACACTATTGTTCTTGCTCTTATGCCTTTTACAATGGATGTCTCTTAAGAAGTCATCCTAGGCAAAATACTGATGTGACATGTCGATTAAGGAAACGAGAGAGATAGTTGTTGTGTATCTTTGCTACTCCCTCCATCCCAATTTATGTTGCATATAAGGTTTTATGAAACTCAAACTTTACAATGTTTGACCAAGTAGTTTGATACAGATGTGCACATATACAATGCCAAATTAATATTATTAGAATCGTCTTAAAATATATTTTCATATTAAATGTATTTCATATCATACATATTCATATTATTTTGTATATTCTTGGTCAAACTTCACAAAGTTTGACTTGCACGAGAAATTATGCGCAACATATTATGGGATGAAGGGAGTAAGATACACCCCTTGCAAGTAATCATAGGCAAAAATGTTAGTAGCCAATCAAAAGCATGTATGGGGCAAAAACATTAAATAAAGATACAATCTCTAAAATACAATGCATTCTAGGGATTATCTCTTAAGTATTTATAACTCCTATGAATACATGCTAAGATACACTCCATTGTGCCTTATATTTTTAACTTCTCAATTATTGCATGTAAATAAAAGACACATAGACACCTCCTTATAATTACGAAATGTGCACGGAGACATCATAATTGTAACAGTTACAATATTCAGCAGTGTCGGACCTAGGATTTCATGAAAGGGTATGCCACGTTAAATATTTCACATCATTCGATAACATCTATTTTGGCATCTATTTTTTCTCGAGAAAACATCTATTTTGCTATTAAAGAATCTATGTCGAACAAACACAATTTAATTCATTTCAATAAATTTTATTTTAGCAAACTACGTGTTCGGAAGAATGTAAGCTAACAAAGAGCGTATTCGGCACCACAACATGGCCATGTCAAAATATATGCAAATCAGAGAAGATATACATTTAATTTTTTGTATCACTTTGCAAAAATGTGTAACACTGGGCTTGTTGAAAACAGTTTGACTTTATATATACCAAAGAAAATTGCAATTTTTCAGTAAGTACATAACACACGAAAGATATATTTGTGTATTTTCTTAGTCTACTTTATAAACAATTGTTGTTTCCTAGTTGGGTAATACTATACTTGCCTATCTTCATATTAATATGGCATAAGCAACAAAAGTATAAATGTAATGTCTATGGTAAATATAATGCATCTTCACTATTTATACTCTTAAATATGGTAAGGAAGGAGAAGAAACTAGGCACAAATTATAATGCATAGTAAGATGAAAGAGACTGACTAATAGTATAATAAATGTTAAAATATAGGATTTGAGAACCCACAACTACCAACTGAGGCAATAACCAGCAGACCAGAGCATCTTCGTATAAGATCTCCCACTTCTCATATATGTATACTTAAATAATTTTTAGTAGTTCTTTACTTTGGCATGCTATGCGTCCCTGGGGTAATTGCCCCGATCCCCTGGTCCCGAGTGGGACACGTGTCCCCCCAAAAGCTCGTAAATCCCGCTTTTGCTGCAACCGACCCGATTTTGTTACAAAATGTCTCGCTTTTGCTACATGTAGTAAAAAAAGTTTTGCTCCAAAAAAAAAAGACTGCCTCACCGGAGACTTCGCTGGAGACCTCGCTAGAGACTCTGTAGAAAAAATTTGTGCTAATGTAGCAGATCCAACCTCACTAGAGACTTCCGTTGGTAGACCTCGCCGGAGACTGCGTAGCGGAAACTTTATGCTATTGTAACAAAACAACAAAACATATGTAGCAAAAAAATGTTCTATTGTAGCAAATCCGATCTCGTCGGAGACCGTGTAGCTGAAACTTTACGCTATTATAGCAAAACAACAAAACATATGTAGCAAAAAAATATTCTATTATAGCAAATCCGATCTCGTCGGAGACCTCGCGGGAGATCTGGTAGCAAAATCATAGAGTGATTGTAGAAAAAAATTATGCGAAAGTAGCAAAACCAAAATGAATATGTAGCATAAATATTATGCTAAGATAGCAAATGCTCGTAGCACCGACATACAACATATGTAGCAAGAACAGTCAATATAAGTAGCAAACACCGGAGACAGTGGTAGCAAGTCCGTACGCCTTAGGTTGCATAGACGTCGCTGGAGGCCATGGCTGTGGAATCCGGCGTCGTGGTTGCAGAAGCCATGGCCTGCTCCTCCCAGAGGAGCATGCCTCCGATGAGGGTGGGGGAGGACGGTGTTGCGAGGCTACTCCGGCGAGGGTGGGGAAGGGTAGCGATGCAGGGAGGATACTCCAGTGAGGGTGGATAAGGACAGTGCCGACGAGCGTGGGGGAGGGCAGCGATGCAGGAAGGCTACTCCGGTGAGGGTGGGGAGGACGGTACCGGGAGGCTACTCCGGCGAGGGTGAGGCGCGGTGGCGTGGGCGCGTGGCGGCGCAAGGACGCGGCGGCGCGGGCGCGGGCGCAGGCTCGACAAAGCAGCGACGCGGGCCGCAGGCACGGGCGGAGAACACGAGCGAACGAGTGACCTGTTCGATCCTCGGAGAAGTAGTATCATTTTCCTTTTTATTTTACACCATAAGGTGCAAAGCTGGCCTGAGGTATGCGTGGCATACCCTGTGGGTCCGTCCCTGATATTCAGTTTTGTGCAAAACCAGCAGTGTACCACGTTGACGACCACTAACCTCTTGCCCCCTTTGTGCACGAGCACAACCGTATATAATCGAAATAAACCGACCGACTCAGGCTATGGCTTCTTTTCTTCCATTTGAGCAGCTGGTCACGCGATTTTGCATTCCAAACTCCCCATCCAAAAGTTTGGAAAGTTATCTATTTTCTCGTCGTTCACGCGGTTATGTTTTGGAAATATTCCCGCGGTGTCCGATCCAACGCCCCGACCGCTATTTAGTTCCCCGCCTGCCCAGCCAGACTCCACCCAGCCCCCTGTCCCCGCCTCAAGCGCGCGCTCATCTCCCGCGCTCCAAACCCTCTCCTCCCTCCTACGGGGCCATGGCGTCGTCCCCGTCGCTCTCGTCCGGCTTGCCCCGCGGCGTCTCCTTCTCCCCCGGCGACGCCGACCTCATCACCCTGTACCTCAAGCGCAAGATCTCGGGCTCCCCGCTCCCCACCCCCACGGCGCGCTACATCCACGACGCGGACATCTACGCCGCCGAGCCCGCCGCGCTCGTCGCCGGCCTCCTCGCCGCGTCGCCCAAGAACGACGGGGAGACCAAGGAGTGGTACTTCTTCACTTCCGTGCGGGCCAAGAGCAGCCGCGACACCCGCAGGTGCCGCGCCGTCGCGGGAGGGGGTACCTGGCACTCCGAGAAGGCGCGCCTCCAAGTGCTCGACGATAACGACGAGGTCGTCGGGTACCGCCAGTTCTTCACCTTCGAGCCCAGGAATGGATGGCTAATGCTCGAGTTCAGCGTCGTCGACCGTGAGGACGGCGGTGGCCACCGCGGCGAGGCGATTCCTGTTCTCTGCAAGATTTATCAGACGCGTCGCCAGCCCGTCTCCAAATCCGGATCCAAGAGGAAAGGCGAGCGCTCCGGCGAGGGTTGCTCGGCCCGCGTGAGGCGATGTCTGAAATTCGGTTCCCCTCCTGCCGCACCAGATCAGATGGCTGCTTTCGTTCCTTCTACTGCATCTGACCAAGAAGCTGAGGATCCCAAAGAACCAGACAAGCAGCCGATCTTTGACCCAATCGTGCAAGAACATGAGGATCCCAAAGAACCAGACAAGCAACCCTTCTTTTCCCCATTCGAGCAAGAAGAAGAGGATCCCAAAGAACCCGACAAGCAGCCCTTCTTTGTCCAATTCGAGCAAGAAGCAGAGGAAACGCAATATTCAGACTTTGCAGGCTGCTTGAACCCCAGATTCAGCATGAACTTGGCCTGCTCATGCGAGGGTCTGCAATTTGGTTCTCCTCCTGCCGCCCCAAATCAGCTGGCCATGGTTGCTGCGATACCGGGGTACGAAGATGGGTTATTGGTCCCAGTTGAGCCACGGGAAGAGCAAGAAGCAGACAATCAGCAAGCAGACCCGTGGGTTACAACTAAAACACCGAAGTTCTTGGTTCCACTTGAGCAAGAAGCAGATGAATCACAATATTCAGAGATTGCAGGCGTAAGCTTGATTCCCACATTCCCCACGTCCGCCTACGGCACCACTGCCCTGCATACTGGACAAGATTGGGCCACGTCTGAATTTCAACAACGCACCGATGCATCTACATTACTGGGAAATACTGCTGAGCTGAGCTGCTACGATGGCACGACCACTTCATTCCCGAGCTACAACACTGACATTTGGTCCTTCCCACCGTCCACCCTGTCCTCCTCTGGCAACACCCTGCTCTACCCTCGCCATGACACATCATTGATGCAGAAAGCTACTTACGTCCGGGGCTGCTACGACGCATCGTCAGTGTACTCGTGGTGCAGTGACACCTATGCGCCGACGGCTCCGATGAGCACCCGAGCGGAGTGGGCGAACCAGGGATCAAATATCAATCCACTGTCCTATCTATGCATTTGATTGACGACTAAAGACACGAGCTAGTTTAGCCTTAATGATTAGATGATCTGAAGTTTTGGCGCTTACTTGTATTTCAGATTGTGGGTGCTGTGTTGTCGTGTGCTGTAAGCTTAATCTGTACCCGTCGGTACTTGTCGTCTTCCATATGCTGACAGAGAGTGGATCTCTCCTGCAATTTGAACCCTTTTGGATTTGCCGATGACTGCCTTACTTTCAGAATTGTGCTTTATTGATTTGTTAGCTCTGCGATTCAATTTACACATCATCGATCGTCTTGTCTCTGACTTCGTCTGGATGACTACAGAACGTGAGATTTTCAATTTTTGGTTTCAGTAGTGTCACAGAAACGCATCCTCCTAAATGCTATGCACGGAGATCCTTTTCCTATGGGAAAATCGTTGAACCAATTAGATTGATAAATAATGAATCAACCTCATCTTGGTCAGACTCGGATCAGGTAGCGACATCTTTAAACGAAAAATATCTGATAGCAACACCTTCTCCAGAAAACATCAGATATAACTGCTGATCAAGCTACATCACCCAAACCAAAACGTTGCAGACACTTCGCTCTTGATTAATCTCCACAAGGCCACGGATTACTGAAACTGAACCAAGCCTTTCACACCTTCGGGCCTTCTAATTGAAAAAAAAAGACTGAACCCAACAGGTTAGCTCGATAGCAAGGACGAATCCAACGACAAGTACCAATCCTATCATTTGCAAACCCGTCCCAAGCAACAAAAAAAAGCATATCGAAATGAACACATCTGCTAGTTAAGCCCACCTTTATAATAAAAAGTTTATTTACACCCAAAAAAATGTGTAATCCTCTATCGACAAGTCCGGACAAAATTTTCTGAGCCTTTGGGGAGGGGGAGCATGAATGAATAGGAGTTAAATAAACCAATCCGTGTCGGATGTCGTAACTGTCGGATCAGATCCGCAGTTTGTATGGGTGCAAAATTTTGCCAGGAGATTTACAGTCGGATGGGTTCCTTCCCACCGGCCCCTTTCGTTCGATGGGACCGTTTCGAGCTTGATCTCCGTGAACGCTTCCCTGACGACTTCTTGGTTGCAGAAGCTCTCCCAGGTTCCTTTGCCGCGTTGTCTGGGAGCATCTTTCTAGGTTGTTGCGCACGCACCACGGGAGGCGGCGGTGGAGGCTGGCTTCTCAAGGCTGCCAACCTTTGCTCCATCAGCTCTCTGTGGTATGCCTGCAATGTAAGAATGGCATACACGACAAATAAGGGACAGATGAAGGGCAACAATGGTCAGTATTCAGGAAGAAGCATGTTATTGCTAATCATGTTATTTCTTAACACAAGAGGGATCAAAGCCATCCAATTTCCACTATTAGAAGCCAGCTGTAGAGTGTCTTATCATCAATCATATTTTGGGCTCTACATTTGGTTATCTTTTGAAACTATCCATAAACATATTCCATGAGAACCACTACTAGGAAACAGCTTATCAGTGGCGCACCTTTTTTCACTATCCGTGGTGCATATACCTCGCCACTGATAACTATCTTCTGTGGCGCATTTCAAAATGCGCCACAGAAGTCTCAAACTTCAGTGGCGCATATGGCCAATGTGCGCCACAGAAGTTTTTTTCCAAAATTCAAAAAAAAAGGCGGGCCAGGTCTCAAACTTCTGTGGCGCATATGGCCAATATGCGCCACAGAAGTTTTTTTCAAATTTCAAAAAAAAAAAACCGGGCCAAATCTAGATCTGGCCGGAGTTGGTGGTGGTGGTGGTGGCTGGAGGAGGGCTAGGAGGTTGCCGAAGTTGGTGGTGGTGGAGGAGGAGGAGGAGGTTGCCGGAGTTGGTGGTGGTGGTGGAGGAGGAGGAGGAGGAGGAGGTCGCCGGAGTTGGTGGTGGTGGTGGAGGAGGAGAAGGAGGTCGCCGAAGTTGGTGGTGGAGGAGGAGGTCACCGGAGGTCGCCGGAGTTGGTAGTGGAGGAGGAGGAGGAGGAGAAGTGGGGAGGGGAGAAGTGTGGAGGAGAGGAGAAGTGGGGAGGGGAGAAGAAGTGGGGAGGGGGAGAAAAAGGAAAAAGGGAGGGAGAAGGGCGCCGGCGGGATTCAAATTTCGAATCCCGCCCAAGACTTCTGTGGCGCATATGGGGGAAATGCGCCACAGAAGTTTCTCCCCCATTTTATTTTTTTGCAGGAAAAAATCTTCTGAAAAAATAGGGGGAGAAAAAATGCGAATTTGGGGAATCTACAAAATCTTCAACGGCTTCCAGCCGTTGAAATCGAGTAGAAAATTTCGAGACAATCATTTTGATAGGTTAAAGATTTCTTTTCCGACATCGTATGCAAAAGTTATAGCCGTTTTACCATGCCATGACCTATTTTTGAAAAATACATCGAATTCATGTTTTTCAATTTTGTCTAGATCTATACCCTAAAATCTAACTACAACTTAAAGGAATTATTTTTTTGAAGTTTCTATATTTTTTACAAAAAGGCGATCCAAGGGGGGGGGGGATATGTTTTTCCCCCCTGTATGCTTGTTCTGTGGCGCATACACCTATATGCGCCACAGAAACATCACTTTCTGTGGCGCATATAGACATATGCGCCACAGAAGTTTCTCCCCTTTTTTTTCTGCTTGGTCCCATCAACCTTCTGTGGCGCATACGTCTATATGCGCCACAAAAGTTTGACACTTCAGTGGCGCACACGAAAATATGCGCCACAGAAATATGGACTTCTGTGGCGCATATTGGTTTCGTGCGCCACTGAAGTGCCAAACTTCAGTGGCGCATTTTTTCGTGTGCGCCACTGAGGCGCATAGTTTTACATATGCGCCACTGAATATCTTGTCTATCTATAAGCTGTTTCCTAGTAGTGAACAGGGTGTACAGAAAATATAGAAACACACCGCACGAACCATTAACTCAAAATTTTACCTGAACAACAAAATCACGCCTTTCACAATCCAGGAACATGTCTGCAGTCCAATTAACTCTTGACCGTATTTTATCCCTCACTGTGCTAAAGCTTATCTGGTCTCTTGAGGTGAAGCGATCAACCTCGTTAAACCAAAGGCATGTGAAGAGATTGGTGATGGGGATGTTCTCCCTTATTATCACGCAACCCTCAGGGACATCTGTTAAGGATATTGCTTTGTTTATGTTATCATCAGGAAGGCGTACATTGAAAATTGTTACTATGTCAAAAATTAGTGAGAAGAAGCAATTACCACTCGTAATAGGAAGCTTAGCTGATGAATAATGGGTTAAACCCTCTCTCTTGTAGAACTCTATTTGGTTATCAATTGAAGCATTATCATACTTTCCACCAGCCTTGTTCGCCTCAGCTTCCTCAAAGACATCAAAGCGTCTATAATGCCTGGAAATTGCGAAGCTCACGTTTTTCCTCCACAAGAATCTGTAGCATAACAGCGTATATACAGAAATCAGAAAATAACATGTCAAAATACAGATAACAGTAGACTTTGACAAAAATACAGCAAGAATGTGACACGACTTGGATCTTAATACAATAGATAGAGAATCAGCGGCACTGGAAACAAGCAAACTTACATTTTTTACAGCAAACTTAAATGTCCTTGAGTTATATGCAGAGTACAGTTACAACAAACAGCAGTCAAACTCAAAGAGTGAATCTGATGTTTACCTCTCTAATAACTGATAAGGATCCTTCACTAGTTTAAGCTTCCCATCAATCCAGAGCGAATATCGCACATTAGGAAAAAGTCGATGAAGTAATAGTTTCGGAACCTGTTTGAGGAAAACATCAGAATAAATAGATGATTAGAAAAACAAACCACTGATGCTGACTCACATTAAGCATGGCATGCCGTCGTCTTTTACAGAACAAAAGAAATGTGTTTTTTAAGTCAGGAAACATAGATGGGGATTTGCGATCTCCTTTTTTACATATTCACTTTATGGATAAAATGATGAAAGTACATTTGTCTTGGAAGCATCAGTTACAGTATTGCTAAATATTTGAATAATGCAATAAAGATATAAAAGGACTTGCAAAACTTAGCCACCTCAGACTGCAGTCAACTTTAGCAGCCAATTTATCTAGATCAAGATGCATGTTTTTTAGAATATGACATAAAAATCTTAGAAGCAGATACCGTAATTATCTTTACACCGATAATTTCTAGTTTACATCGCCTGCTTAGCTGAAATTTAACTTGTGCACTTATGCAGTTGCATGCCAGAAGTAACTGGCCTCCACAGATTCAACTAGGAAAATCAAAATTAACTGAATATACATGTACCTTTCCGTTTCTTCTTGCATCTGAATATGGAAGGTTGTGGACAACAACCACACGCCACAGCCCGATTCTTTTCATATTATCAACAGTAGTGGTGTTCTTTATTGCAGCTTCCGTTTCTTCATCCAGAAACATGAAGAAGCAAACAGTGTCCTTTGAAAATTCACTGATATTTTCTGGTTGCTGCATTATATCATAATTTCCTGAGAAAGTACAAACAAATAAGCAAGTTTACAAAAGGACGTGAAATTAGCACTAACATAGAAAGATGATGACACTTCCGCCGAAAAATTGAAACATAACTATAACGTAGTAAGAGCATGCAGTTACCAAAAATAGCAGAAGCTACAACAGTTCCGTGGCACTTGCGCATCTCATACAGGTCAGCTTCATCTACATCGAATCCAGTATTGAGACCAGGTATCTTCCCCCTCACAAATCTTAAGATAAAGAAAAGATTAGTGGTACAGTAACGGTCATTGCATATGTACAAGAGTTAAAGCAGATGAGTCATATGAGCATACCCACAATGTATTGTCATCGACTCTTTTATGTCATAAGACATGTCTCGTTGTTCCAGGGATGGATAGCCACCAAACAAGGACCCACTGTTGGACTCTTTCAAAACCAAATGGTCCTCAGACAAATAATTTAGACTTTGAAGGATAGGTGATGCTGTTGGAACACGTGGCATCAATGCCAGGGCCTGCTCAACAGGCACGTAACAAACAGGACATGCTACACAAGTTCAAAATACTATAATTAGATTCGGAAAGTTTGTAACTCTAAATATGGATAAGTAATAAGAAACTTACGCCGTGGTCCGGTGCGTTTCCTATCAACAGGTGGAGGAGAAAAGGAGAAATTTTCACAAGGATGGTGTTCCAGAGCAATAGCTGGTGGGAAAATCCACAAAGGACTCTGAACCTTTTCGTTACTGATGTCAGACTGTTTTCCGGTCTGTGATGTTGTATTCAAACCATTTCCATTTACCAAGCTCTGGACATGATCAGAAAACCTCGGCATGGTCTGGGTACCAGGTGCTGCAACTTCATCTACAATAAGCCAAAAGAAGATTTATTGGCTCAGTATTGAAAGATGCATATCAAGGTGAAAACACCGAAACAAAACAAAAGTGAGTACTACTACAGTTATTAGATTCTGTCTTACTTCGTTACAAACTAAACAAATAGATTCGATAAGTTAGTTTTTAATCGTACCAAATGTTTAGCAGACATCATTCAGGGCAAGCAACATAACAAAGAAAAATCTTGTTGACCCATCAAGGTTAGACAACAGATATTCAGTAGAACCATCAACATCTACTACACACATTCAGAAGGCCCCATGAAAAATTAGCACCAGAAGAGGATTAAATCCTTCAACCAGTGAAGTCCAAAAATAAGACACTGCTGTGATTAGATCCAGATCAACCTATTGTCATTGTAACCATGAAATTTGAACAGATGGATTGCTAAGAAACAAAAGACTTAATCATTTTTAGTCAAATTTTAAAAAGGTGTTCATTAGTATGCCAAAGTCAAACAACATGCATATTGGAAAGAAAAATTATATAAAGGAACATGTGCATTCACACGCACACAGCTGACTAAATGATTGCAGAAGCCTACCTAGCAGGTGCCACAAAGGCACAAATCTGAACAGCATTGTCAACACTTGGCACTTTTCATCCTTCAAACTCATTGTAAAGCCTCAACCCTTAGAAATAGCTATATCATATTTACTGTATCTAACACATACATCTCAAAGAAGTCTGCACCACAATAATCTCTAATGCAAACTTGCCTAGCTCAAATATAACAGAAATTCTGACACTGCTCACCTGATTTAAATTCTAACAGCATATAGTTCCTTTGCATCACATCAGCCAGCTAGAGTTAAAAGTGACACAAATTACAGAACTCACAGAAACAAGGATATAGGCGATCAAATATCCAAATGCTTACACAATAAACAATCTAGATGAGAAAATGGTTGCCAGCGAGCATTGGAACATTGAAACGTAAATTCATATAGTTGTTTATTTTCCATCAGTCAAGGTCTTGATGGCATTTTTTCCACTATACTAAAGCTTTTACAATTTGAAAGACAACTATTAGCTTAATCTTTATGTGCACTTGAAGGCTGCCACACTAATAATAACTCGTAACATCCTATAACTTGGACACAAGAAGTGAAGTATGCCTAAGTAACAGGAAACCAGATGTTTTCTAGCCCTGGCGATGAGGAACACCTACATGAATCACACAAGCATACTGAGTGCATCATCCCACTGAACTCATTGTCTCATTGACCAAATTATTCGAAAGGAAAGCAAACTAACAATAGCATGTAAACATTTGATCTAGTCATGATAACAGTCAACAGTGGGGTTAGGCATGAAACACGAGGCAAAGCAATACAACGGCCACCTTTACTGACAAGTGATGAGAAGTGGAAGTAGCAGACGACAGCGACGGCGACGAGGAGGAGCAGGAGCATCCGCTGGCGACGGCTCGCGAACACCCAGATCCGGGCTAGGAGGAGGCGGTCGCCTCCGCGGCCGGCGCCGCCCCCGCCAAGGGACAATTTCGCGGGCTTCCGGGCCGCGAGCGGCGGCGACGGCGCCGGCAACGCCAACTGACCGTTGGACTGCTGCAAGGATCCATAGCTCCCAGAGGTCCTGAGCCCCAGCGACGCCCCGCTGCTCATGCCGCCGCCGCCTTCGGAACCACGGCGCCAGCTCTCATCGCCCCGCTACGCTGTGCTGGTGCAACGGCGCAGATCACAGGCGCCCACCAACCTCTCCTGTCCGATCCAATGCCGCGACGCGCCAACAACACTGGAACAGCAACTGCGGCGCTGTCCGAATCCGCTGCTTAGGGCAGTCCAAAACTTGTCGCACCGACAAAAGGAATTGCACACTGAGATCTCCGATTTGAAGCAGAAAAGGAGCTCCAAATGGCAAGAATCCCGTGACGGATTCGACAGAGGGGATACCCCGAGATCCAGGGGGTCGGGCAAGCGCGAGAACGCGGGGGACAAATCGGAGCTAATGCGGGATCGAGGCTTGCGCGGCGAATTGGTGGGGATTCGGCAGGGGGAGGGAGGGATCGGTGCGCGTGGCTGCAGTAGTGGAAGATTTTTGAAATTTATGTCGGGGATGCGAAATCGCGTGTGAAAAGGAGCTCCGGAAATGGAAGGGAAGAGAGAGCGGTGACGTCAGGTTTGTTGGTTGGTTCCTTTCGATTTTATATATGGTCGTGCACGAGGGAAATTGCATATGCTGCCGGTTTACCACAAACCCGTTTTCGAATTTCGAGCAATCTGAAATACTAGGAAGGAGCCCAAAATTAGTAAAAGATAGTACAAACTAGATGAAAATGCGCGCTTCGCCGCGCCGCCAGTATTGTGTTCTGACATGACATGGCCAATACGGTACACTTAGCAAACGGTTTATTTTGTACACTCAGCAAACGGTTTATTTTGTGACATTGTCTGCTTTTTGTTCTATCATAATGGTACACATAGATGCAAAACATGTGGAGCATTTTGCAATTTGTGAATGACCTCAGTTTATCACCATTCACTTTCATCCTAGAGACCGTCGCTTAACACTGCTCTGTGATACATCTATTCATCAGCTAGCCTGAAAGCGAAGGCAAAATACAGTCAAAATGGATGCGACCTTATCAGCAAATCTAGCAAGCATAATGTGTCTCAGTGGATGCTAGCTTTCCTTTTGGTGGCTCACATAGTAGTACATTGTCAAACAGTTTCCTAGAGCAATTGGCCTACTACCATAAAAGAAACAAGTTTTAGGTAGATGTCGTGAAACCACAGTATTTAAAGAAAGCACTTGCAGGAAATCTAATGAAAGTAATACTTCCGTTTCACAATATAAGCTTTTTTAGCAAGCTGTTTTAGCTCGCTAAAAAGGCTTATATTATGAACGAAGGGAGTAGAATATGTGGGAAATGGAAAACCACATACCTTCAGATAATTCTAGTCTATATCGTGTAGTTCTGTATTTCTGCAAAACAAGTCAATTCAAGATCAGATAAGTAGGGTTCAATGGAGATGGGCTACCATGTCATCTCACTGATATGACTATAGTATTTCCTTCTCCACAAGATACAGAAAGTCAACTGTTTTTGTGAACAACAGGGAGAATACAACACATCAAGGGCTTTTTTTTGACAGACATACATCAAGGGCTGAGGTACAACCATCGGCTTTAAAACAATGAAGCATGTTGTGGTATTGGATGTCTCTTGGCAAAAAAAGGTTATCAAAGGTATATTAACAGGGGGCATCACTAGATCTTAATATTTCATTCGGACCCCTCTTTTTTCAAGGGGCAATATGCAGGCATAGTGTGCAGATCCTTCACGGTGGAAGTATTATTGCGAGGATCTAAAAGATAAAGCATTACACATGACCACTAAATCAAATGTAAAAAAACATCACAAAACGCGCTATATGCCCATATGCCTGATGATCAAAATCAGGACAACAAAAATAGTGCACTGGCATATCTATGTATATAGATATTTGCAAAGTAAATCACTAACTCGATGTTCAATAGATTAAACTCCTATTAGTATAGTCTATAGAATGACTTGGTAGCCGCCAATAGTTACGGGGCATAAGATCTCTGTTATGCCAATAGTACCTACCGTAATACCCAAAACATATCACTTTAAACAGTATATGTTGCTAAATAAACCAGATCATAGAAGGACCAGCCAAAAAGTTTGAACGCATATGCCTATAAATATCAAGCCCTTCCAATAAGATGACCTGTGGATAGAATATTGATCCCTCTTTAAGAATAAATGCACATCTAATTCTGAATCCTTCCACTAAGATGCAAATAGCTAGGTCATAGAAAAAGTGTTCTTCTTTAAACATCCTAGCAAGATGCAATTGTTGAAAGCTAAATGTTGGCAATCATGCTCATATAAAACTCTGCTAAACCGCTAGAGCCAGAGTTGAACCAAACATATAATTGCAAAATCACATAAGTGAAGTCAATACATGTTATAGTTTCCATAACTTTGGAGCTACTGCCTTGCGTTGACAATGGTGACACCATCACAACATTCGATGGATTTGCAAAACACGGATAGATACATAAATTATGTTGATCATTAAATATGGCACTAAGCTTAATAAATAAAACTAAACAGCTAGGAGGCACTAAGCTTAATAAATAAAACTAAACAGCTAGGAGCAGTGGCGGAGCGTGACCAATAGTGAAGGGAGGACGAAAAATATGTCCGCCAAATCAACATTTTAGGCTAATTTTGCTGCAATCTCATTCACAGTATCTAGAGATGATTGGCAAACTTGAGAAAACATTTCTTGTTTTACACAGGAATTTACATAGCAAGTAATAGAGGAAAGTTAATTTTTTGGACAGCCATATCGGCGCATGGCAATTTTCCGAGGCAATCTTTGACAATTAATTTAGTCAACCGAATAGAAGTTACATGACATCCAAAATTATCTCATCGGATGCACACTTTAAAAAAAAAATCAATGTTATATTTTTGGATGACGTTTCATTGGCTAAATTATTTGTCAAAGTCTCTAAATTATTTGTCAAAGTTTGACACAAAATTCGAAGTGTTCTTATATTTTTGGACGTAATGAGTAAATAAAAAGAAGAGCTAACTCCGAGATGGCAAGATCCCGCGATGGCCAATAAGAGAAAACATCAAGAATCGACGGCCTCTTTGCCAAAAAAAAAACGATGGCCGAAGCTTGATGTAAACAAAAAAATAACCTACAGATAGTACGATTTTGGCTATCCCGTCACATACCCATTGAATAGGCCAGACCCATCTCGTCACATACCCATTGAATAATCCAGCTGCTTGAGAACCGATGCCTCTTCCTCGCTCCTCTATACTTGATCGACAGTAGGAAACAGAAGACCGCTGCTGCACAGTATGCAGAGTATGCCTAGAACTGCATTCGCACTTTTGAAAGGGGGGGGGGGGGGGGCTCCAAGGCCCTCCGCTAGTGGCTAGGAGTGTTTCCTTGTGCCATCTATTGAAATTTTCAACTATAGAAGATACACCGTAAAAATTAAAAAAAAACTGTGGTATCACCAAAATATGCGAGCGGCAATTTTAGTTTTATATTTCCCACAGATTGTCAAACACGCAAAGCTAATCCTGACATCTCACAAAATATAATTTACATGCAAATCTATCCATCGTCCAGTTAATCAATCAAGAAGCAAGCTTTATCTATTTCTCAAGAATCTAGTCAAGTAGAACACACCAGAGTGAGCACCTATCATGAGGAGGAGGCAAGGAGCTCACCAGAAGAATTATGTTGCTGCTGCTTCAATACTCTCTGAGCCCTCAGCCATCCAGACATTGTCTAGCAGAGTTGAGAACACTTCATCCTCATCATGTCCCAAGAGTGAGCCCGCATAGTAGCCATACCAACAAGAGTACACACCACTAACCGCGATGGCTGCGATGGTACCTGAGGCAGAGATCATGATTTAATTCCTTAGAGTATAATTGAGTAAATATGGATATTCCAAGCATGCTTGGCAGATGCAAACACACGAGCAACAAAGAGGTGCAAACAAAGTCCGAGGAAATCTGAAGAAAAAATAAAATAGAGTCTACACATGCACTACAGGGGCAAACAAATTGTGCTAGAGATACGTCGTAGAAATTTCCATTTTGTAATATCATTTATATTAAAAATAGAGATATCAGGAAAAAATTAGTTTGAGCATAACTAAGCACACTAATACAACATCATAACATATAATGCAGTTTCAAGGACACACATGACAGGCAGGGGCCATTGGCTGTTTCGGCAGCAATATGGCCAGAGCAAGCACATAATATTTCCCAGGCCAAGAAGGGTGTAAATAAACATGCAAAAAAGTGGTATTTTTGTTCAATCAAAACAGCCAGCTCATAGTACATAACTTAAAACACCTGAAGATTGGGACATGGTATATAAATCATTCAGTGCACACTAAGACAACATTCCGACAGAAGTTTTAGAGAATTATGTATGCCATACTTTGATAATTGTTGTGCCCGTGCTCAAGCAGCAATCTTTTTAAAAAGCGGAACTGCCCCGTAGCAAAATCTGAAGCCATCACTGCTTGACAACTTTCTTCATCACATATTACAACACCAACATCATCCATTTACCTTCTTGATCACATATTACAACACCAACACCATCCATTTGTACCATTCAAACATCATTTCCCCCTGTAAATAGAAAACAAGATCACAGGAAAGCAGAATCTGTCAATACTTTCTATGTACATCATTAAATAGTGGAGAAAATAGTTAGTACTATCTTCACGATGAAAAGTAATAAAATGGCAAGTTTGATATAAATCAAAAACTGAAACTGACCTCATTCTACCCATCCTAGAGTATAGTATAATTTGATCTCCAACTACCACTCCAAGAAATGATTTGTGGCTTTGTGCTAATTGTTGGATTCAACAGATAGGTATTATTGTACAAAATAGGCATTCAAACTTAATTGAATGTTAGGTGAACATAAGCAAAAGCATTGCAGCTGACCAAGAGCACCATGCGTCTGACCACGAGCAGTTCTTTTTGCATCTGACAAGACAACACACATCCTTACGAAGACCATCTAGTAGAGAAAGTCCAATAAAAATAAAAAGAGAAGCAAGTCGTGGATCTAATAAAAAATCCTTACCATCCAGATCAAGACACCCCTGTGTTGAGGACGACGAAGCACCAGGTCCAAGCCCACTGGCGACGGCTATGCTTACACGTCGGCGGGTGCCGCCAGGGCTTCGATATGGTTGGAGGCTCCATGGAACACGCCGTCTGCCGACCTCGTCTTCAACACTTTCGCGTGGGGAGGCTTCCTGACGCGCTCCATGTGCTCGATGAGGAGGCGGGGTGTGGGCCACGGAGGCGGGGCATGAGGGAGATGCGGGGGTGGCCACCGCTCTCGTCGAAGTTGTGGGCTCGGGAATCGGTCATGGAGGGGGTGGCGGAGGCGAGGCCTCGAGCGGCCGGCGGCGGCCAAGCGCTGTAGAGGCGGTGGGGATCAAAACTTGGGGCTCGGGAAGAGCTCCGGGAGAAGCTCCAGAGGCCTCGAGCGGCTGGCCATGGTCACGGCGGCTGGCTCGAGAGGATGAAGGGATGGGGATCGGGCATGCTCATGGATGCTCGAGTGGAGGCGCTTGGCGGCATGAGTTTGTCCCCTTCACGCTCTCGATGGAGGCGGCGTTAGTGAGGGGGTTGTGCCTGGGCATCCTCATCGTTCCCCGTCACCTGCACCGCCGGATGCTTCGCCACCGCCGCCATAGCCAGGGAGAGGGAGGTGGCAGAAACAAGAAGAGAGGTCAAAGGATTCGGAAGAGTCGGGAGAAAGAGAGAAAAATCATGTAGCACCAGCTCACCACAAACCGACTACCGCACATGCATGGCCCGCATGGCAGAGCCGGGAGCAGGCGCAACATGCGCGGCAGAGGCCCTCAGCAGCCATGCATGTGCTCAGGATAATACCATACCAGCGCACAACAAACCGACCCATTGCAGCTGCCAGGGCACTGACAAAACGGGCCCACACATAATAGGTCCACATGTCAAAGAGAAAACAAATAGAAAAGTGGCACACAGCTGCCCACCCAGCGCAACCCAAAGGCAGCAGTCGACGCGTCGCACCAGCGGAAGACACCAGACGGGCTCGATCATTCAGCGCTGGAAGGGCCCACGCATAGTACCAAACTCCTCCTCAATCGCTCACAGAGCTCACAATCTCTCAGGCTTAAGCCTTTAAATAATACTTCCTCTCTTTCAATGAACAAGGTGTTCTCGTTTTTCGTGTTCTTTCTTTACTAGAAAAAATACCTGTCCGTGGCACCGGAAGAAAAAATGGATGTCTTAGGACGTGTTTGGTGGGTCGCACGACCGTTTTCCGCACCGGCCCAGAAGAAATTAGCCGTTTGGATACTCGCACGTCGGGTCGAGCTCGCATCGCACTGGTCTTAAAGCATCTCAAATCATGGCCCGCTAGGAACGCCAAAATCGGACGTTTTTGCAGGGACAGCTGGGAGACAAAAGCGCGCACACGGCGGCATGCAGGGAGAAGGGCGGGAGACGACGCGACGCATCGAGAACGCGCGCCATAAATCCCCTCACCGCTCTCTCTTTCTCCCCCATTCACAACTGCCCTTCCTCCCTTCTCACCGTTGGTGGTTCCTCTCCCGCAGGAAGATCCAAGACCATCGCGAAGGTAGTCGACGGAGGTAGATCGAGGCGAGTATTGCGCTTATCGTGGTCGGAGCGGATCTGCTCCTACGACTACGGATGCTTCTTCTTCTTCTTCGGCAAACCCGAAGCACGAATCCTTCATCAATGGCGGTAAGGCCTCGAACCACGATCTCTCTAAGGTTTTAGCAGCTCAGATCTATCTGTTACCGACTCAGTCTCCGAGTATGAGTGACATGCACGCTAGTTTTGGTCACCTTGAAGTGTTAGGGTAGATTCTTTCCTTGTTGTGCCTAGATTCCGCTTGTTACTGGCTAGATTCCGGCAGATGTTGTGATTAGGATTCGTTCGATTGGAAAAATTGGGGATAATTAATGGCCATATTTCACTGTTCATCTTCTTTTCCTAGGCCGGTGATTAAAACTGTCACCAAATCACACCAAGGAGTGAATCTGTACTACCTGCAATCGTTCATAACAAACTATGTTGTGTATTGTACTACGTAGTACAAGTCCTCTCCCCGGTGTATGTGTGCACATCTTATACGAGGCAGTGATTAATTTCCACATCACTCTTCATGTTTTTCTTGTTCGGCCGATGATTAATTTTCATTTTGTGGCCAAGATCCCAATAGTTTGCTTCATGGCATGCCTGTTATGATTGATCTTGGACACACAATGCCTAATATGAGGCACAAAAAATAGTTGTACATTCATGCGACTGCCAATGATTAAAAACGCACCGCAAGGAAATGGAAGCGATGATCCTTTCGAACCTAGTTCTGTCATCTTTTCAAGGTGATGGAACTTGGTTCGGTATGATCATCGCTTCATGTTGTCAATGCTCTATACTATGAGGAAATTGTTGTTTATTCTGTGAACACGGCTTGTGATGACACCTAGTATAATGCGTTCATAGAGCTGGTGCTATAGGAACAGGATGGTATGCATAAATAAGTAGGATGTGCATGTCCTCTGGTTCCCTGTAGCACCAACTCTACCTTGTTTGTGCTAGTTATTCTGAAGCAGTTCATCAATTTTTGGTCGTCTATTTCTTCCTTTGGTCGATGATTAGTAAGTAGCACAATGACACGCAAGGGGATCCTCTTCATGAACAAATTCGTGTGCTAACCAAATTCATTGTTCATTCCTGTTGCTCATGAGGAGCATCCCTTTGCCTCTGTGCCATAGCATATGAGGCCATGTGTTATGTTCATTGTTCATGTCTGATCACATGTGTTATGTTCATTGTTCATGTCTGATCACATGTGTTGATTCCTGGTGTAGTGCTCAAAGACGTTCATCGGAGGTGCTCTCCCCAGCAATGCGGGAGCATGCTCCATAGATTCTTCTGAGGGTTGATACGTCGTAAACGTATCTATAATTTTTGATGCTCCATGCTTGTTTTGTATCAACTATCTTATGTTTTGTCTACATTTTGAGGCATTTTTATATATTTTCTAGAACTAACCTATTGACAAGATGTCGCAGTGCTAGTTGCCTGTTTTCTGCTATTTTTGGTTTCAGAAAAGCTAGAAAAGAAATATTATCGGAATTGGATGAAACAAAAGCCGAAGTTCCTATTTTTCTTGACACGACACGGAGTCCAAAAGGGAGACGGAGGGGAGCCAGGAGGCAGGCACACCCTAGGGTGGCGTGGGTCACCCCTAGACGCGCCACCAGGTGGTGTGGCCACCCTGGCCCACCTCTGGCATCACCCTTTCGCCTATAAAAGTCCCCCGGGACGAAAACCCTAAGTACCAGATCAGAATTCCACAAAAAGTTCCGCAACACCGCCGCCACCGAAGAGGAGATTCGGGGGGACAGAAGTCTCTGTTCTGGCACCTTGCCGGGACAGGGAAGTGCCCCCGGATCCATCTCCATCGACTCCACCGCCATATCCATCGTCGTTGCTGACTCCCATGATGAGGAGGGAGTAGTTCTCTCTCGAGGCTAAGGGCTCTACTGATAGCTATGTGTTCATCTCTCTCTCTATGCGTGATCTTATGAGATCATGAGCTTTGTAATCTATAGATCTATTCTGCTACTCAAGTGCTTTAATTAATCTCTGCTTATCCCCACGTGTGTGAAGTTGACAGTGTGCACACCGTGTGGCACTTAGGCTAAGGTTACATAAATACTTATCATGAGTATAATTTGAGTT
Source organism: Avena eriantha (assembly GCA_910589775.1). Classification (NCBI taxonomy): domain Eukaryota; kingdom Viridiplantae; phylum Streptophyta; class Magnoliopsida; order Poales; family Poaceae; genus Avena; species Avena eriantha. Next base: position 376,627,847 of record OU342746.1, on the reverse strand, counting down.
GGATGTCACTATAAGATTGTGGTGTTTGTTGGAACCATCTAGCGCTCAAGGTGACAGTGAGGGGTTATCTAGATGGGGAATGCGAACTTTAAGTTGTGCTGTTATAGCCCTACATCGTCCAACCGGAGAGTAGTTCAGGATAGCATCATGAAGAGAAGATATTTATATGAGAGCATCCACTAGTGAAAGTATGATCCCTAGGCCTTGTTTCTAAGCATTGAAACACCATTTACAATCAGTCCTGTTACATGTTTGCTTGCTGCCACTCTTATTTCAGATTGCAATTACCACTTATAATCATCCATATTACTTGTATTTCACTATATCTTCATCGAACTTGTGCACCTATACACCTGACAAGTGTATTGGGTGTGTTGGGGACACAAGAGACTTCTTGTATCTTGATGGCAGGGTTGCTTGAGAGGGATACCTTTGACCACTTCCTCCCTGAGTTCGATAAACCTTGGGTGATCCACTTAAGGGAAACTTGCTGGTGCTCTACAAACCTCTGCACTTGGAGGCCCAACACTGTCTATAAGAATAGAAGTGTGCATAGACATCAAGCTATTTTCTGGCGCTGTTGCCGGGGAGGTAAGGTAAAAGGTACTCACATCCTCTGGCTACTAAGCTATCTTCTAGTACTGTTGCTGGTATGTGAGTTCTCGAAGTTATTTCCTTTAGATTCTGCAATTATATATTTCTGTTTCTTATTTTTATTTTCACTAGTTAGGCTTAATGGAAAATAAAAAAATAGAGAGCTTTATAGTATTTATCTTGAGTTAGGACATGAAGTGTTTGAAGAGAAAATTAAAAAACATATGGAACTTTATTTGCATGCTAATAGCAATGTTATTAGTATGAATTCTTTGAACACCATTATTGCTAATGCTATGGAAAAGTATAAGCTTGGGGTAGCTGGTTTTGATGAGCATGATATTTTTAGTCCCCCAAGCACAAAGGAGAAAATTTACTTTGATGATACTATACCTCCAATATATGATGATTACAATGATGAATATGATATTTTCAGTCCACCTACTATTGAGGAGAAAATTAGTTATGATTACAATATGCCTATATTTGATGATTATGGTGATGAGAATAATAATGATAGCTATTTTGTTGAATTTGCTCCCACTACGATTAATAAGAATGACTATGCTTATAGGGAGAGTAATAATTATTTTATGCATGTGGCTCATGATAAGAATGTTTTATGTGATAGTTATATTGTTAATTTTATTCATGATGCTACTGAAAGTTATTATGATAGAGGGAAACATGGTTTTATGTATCTCAACAATATTAAGTTTCCCCTCTTTATGTTGAAAATTTTGAAGTTGCACTTGTTTTGCTTTCCTATGCTTGTTGCTTTGTGCTTTCATGACTTTTTTACAAGATTATTTTTCATAGGAAGTGGTTTAGACTTAAATTTGTTCCATATTTTCTTCTTGATGCTCTCTTTTACTTCAATTCATATTTCTTATGTGAGTATCATCGAAATTATCATGCCTATCTTAATGGCTATAAAGAAAGAGCTTTTGGGAGACAACCTGTTATATTTTTACTTTCAGTAAGTTTTTCTTTTGTTGAGTCTTGGAAGTTATTACCTCTATAATAACCTCTCCTTATCCATTTTGTTGGTTTTTGTGCCAAGAACAACCTCTAATGAGATAGAAGTAAGACTTGGGAAAGTTGATGTCCCGAAATAGATTTTTGTGCTTCATTGTAAAAAATCATGACAAATCTCTAAATGTCGAATTGAACTGTGATTGTTTGTGCTTATGCCCCAGGTTATTATCTAACTTTTGTTAGTTTATAACTTTTCGATTTGAGCAACATAATGTCTTTGAAAAAATTGGTTTTTACCTGTTGGTCTATTTTGACAGATTTCTGCCATTATTTGCATTTGCCTCTTAATCTCTTTCTCTTTGAGTTCTCTTTGATCACTTGAGATTTTAGAAGGAATTTCTACAGTAGCTTGTGTTTTGATGAAAGTTTTACTTGTAATGAAACTGAACCAAAGGATCATTATTTTGAATACACTAATGAAGATTGTGTGAAGTTTTGTATGAAGGAAGTTTTCAAGTGTAGGGAGAGAATGATGTGATGAGATGAAGTATGGACAAAAGCTCAAGCTTGGGTATGCTATCCGTGTCACCCCAAGAAATATTCAAGAAGTACAAGCGTTAAAGCTTGGGGATACCCAAGGCATCCCCTTCTCCATCAATAATCTCAGGTCTTCTTTCAAGACACTTTATTTTTATTACCTTATGCACTATGTGTTGTTCTTGGAGTGTCTTTGTTTTTAGTTTTCTTTTATTTGGTTTGCTTAAATAAGTTGGTTGGATCCCAACACACTTCTTTTGGAGAGAGAGATACCTCGTTATTCATTGCGTACAACACTCTAGTTTTCACTCTTATTGTTCTGTGAGTGTTCTCCTTTGCTAGCACTGCGTTTAGCTTTAGTTTTCTTATTCTTTTGGCTTAGAACTTTAGTTCTTATTTTTAGATGGGTGAGACATGCTCTCTGGTCTTTATTGATTATTATCTTTGAGAGTTGTTTCAAATAAGTTGATTGGTGTTGGAAAAGAGTAGGAAGTTTCATGCTTATAATGGTACAAAAGGAAGCTTGTTTTGACAGTGACTTAGACTTTATCATGTCATGCTAGATGTTGCTTTGACCATATGCTTAGTGATTATTGTTGTAGCATGACTTGTTTGAGATTGCTTAATGTGCCTTGAAAGAATCATGCTTTGTTTTAGCATACAAAAGCATAATATTATGGTATTCTCCTTTGATGCTTTATTTGGGTTGACTTGGCACATGCTTACACCATGTTAAGGCTATGAACTAGTAAATTTATCCTCTATGATCATTTAGTTTTTTGACTTGTAATATCACTTTATGCTTTAATTAATAATGTTTTGTCGCTTTGCATGATTATGGCCATTAGTGCTCTCTTAGTTGGTCGCTCCTAGTCTTTTGCTAGCCTCCACGTGTACCAAGTATGAGTTCCACTCATGCATCCAACTTCCAAGAAAACCAAGTTATTCCATAGACTCCACTATAAAATCCTATGCATGGTGTTTTTACACTATTCCAAGTATATTCATGTATTAATCTACCTTCCAAATTAAACTTGTTATGTGAAAACTAGTGATTAAAGCTCTCACGAACTTGATGGCACACTTTACTTTCTTGCACTTAATAAACTTGAACCATTGCGTCCAACTATATTGTGTATATGCTTGTACTTTATAAGTTGAGAATTAGCAGAACCATGATGTCATGGGGAACGCTTTTAACATTGCACTAATTATTCAGCTGATATCATGTTCTTTTGTTTATGGATCCCGGCGGTGTGAAATAAAAGGGGAGCTTGTAAGCTCATGGAGTTTGTATGTGTGTTAGAGAAACGCCTGAGCGGCTAGCCTAATCCATGCCTAATCATGGTGGAAACTTGCAGCATAACAATAGTGAGCATTCTATGAAGCATCCTCAATAAAAACCTATGCAAATAGCAAATAAAAAGATCACTGAGATGCTCATTGTCTGCTTGTCTTGTCATTTTGATATGGGATAGCTCATGTATCATGGGGCAAGGGGTACCTTGTTGGCGGTTCTCTATGATAAACATGTACTTACAATGACAAGAACTTACTCATGACTAAAGTTGAGTAGCATGAGGTTCGGGCTTCGTCGGCAAGGGGCATGAGATTCTTGATTTATAACTTGTAAGCATATCCTCATATTTGTTCACTTTAATCTTAATCACCTAAAAAAAGATACTCATGATAGGGGCAATGAGAGCTGAAACTAGTAAGTACCATAATTTTTGGAAGCTCTTTATGAAACTTGAAATCCCTTCTTCCCTTTTATGAAGGGCCTTTATTTTTACCTTTTATGTTGAGTCTCCATCTTCTATCTTTATGCACCAATGGCGAGAGCATAGTGATCATTCTTAGTTTAATGTGCATTGTCCCAAAACATGTTGATTCATAATTGTGATATTGCATGTTCTTAAATTATTTGTATCTAGTCACCCTTATGAACTATGAAGGTGTCCTATGCATTTATATTTGCTATACCATGAGGGACAAGTTGAATACCACTCTTGTTATGTTTTCTATATGTGAAACAAATAAACGTCTTTTAATGCATTGTTATTCATGAATCTTCTGTTTGTACCTTTTTCATGTTGCAATATAGTTGCTATGTCTTATTGTTCGAACTCTATCTTTCATGTTCATGTTAGAGTACTTTGATCCCAGCTATCAATGTTTTACAAATACCTTGATCAAGATTGTGATGGTGCATGTCACCTCAAAAATTATTCTTTTTATCACTTACCTACTTGAGGACGAGAAGGAGTTAAGCTTGGGGATGCTTGATACGTCGTAAACGTATCTATAATTTTTGATGCTCCATGCTTGTTTTGTATCAACTATCTTATATTTTGTCTACACTTTGAGGCATTTTTATACATTTTCTGGAAATAATCTATTGACAAGATGCCACGGTGCTAGTTGCCTGTTTTCTGCTGTTTTTGGTTTCAGAAAAGCTAGAAAAGAAATATTCTCGGAATTGGACAAAACAAAAGCCGAAGTTCCTATTTTTCCCGACATGACAGGAAGTCCAAAAGGGAGACGGAGGGGAGCTATGAGGCAGGCACACCCTAGGGTGGCGCGGGTCACCCTTGGTCGCGCCACCAGGTGGTGTGGCCACCCTGGCCCACCTCTGGCATCGCCCTTTCGCCTATAACCCCCCTCCTGGGACGAAAACCCTAAGTACCAGATCAGAATTCCACAAAAAGTTCCGCAGCACCGCCACCACCAAAGAGGAGATTCGGGGGACATAAGTCTCTGTTCTGGCACCCTGCCGGGACGGGGAAGTGCCCCCGGATCCATCTCCATCATCGTTGTTGACTCCCATGATGAGGAGGGAGTAGTTCTCTCTCAAGGCTAAGGGCTCTACTGGTAGCTATGTGTTCATCTCTCTCTCTATGCATGATCTTATGAGATCATGAGCTTTGTAATCTATAGATCTATTCTGCTACTTAAGTGCTTTAATTAATCTCTGCTTATCCCCACGTGTGTGAAGTTGACAGTGTGCACACCGTGTGGCACTTAGGCTAAGGTTACATAAATACTTATCATGAGTATAATTTGAGTTGGATGTCTCTATGAGATTGTGGTGTTTGTTGGAACCATCTAGCGCTCAAGGTGATAGTGAGGGGTTATCTAGATGGGGAATGCGAACTTTAAGGTGTGCTGTTATAGCCCTACATCGTCCAACCGGAGAGTAGTTCAGGATATCATCATGAAGAGAAGATATTTATATGAGAGTGTCCACTAGTGAAAGTATGATCCCTAGGCCTTGTTTCTAAGCATTGAAACACCGTTTACAATCAGTCCTATTACATGTTTGCTTGCTGGCACTCTTATTTCAGATTGCAATTACCACTTATAATCATGCATATTACTTGTATTTCACTATATCTTCATCGAACTTGTGCACCTATACACCTGACACGTGTATTGGGTGTGTTGGGGACACAAGAGACTTCTTGTATCTTGAATGCAGGGTTGCTTGAGAGGGATACCTTTGACCACTTCCTCCCTGAGTTCGATAAACCTTGGGTGATCCACTTAAGGGAAACTTGCTGTTGTTCTACAAACCTCTGCACTTTGAGGCCCAACACTGCCTACAAGAATAGAAGCGTGCATAGACATCAAGGGTAGTGCCTCCAAGAGGGGGAACGATGGTGGTGAGGGCAGCGACAACAAGAGGCCGAGGGGTAGGCCTCTCAAGATAGGGCACTTCCATGACCAGGTAGGTCCAACCCATTTTGTCAAGGTGATCTTGGCACTTGGGTTAGACCTGCTGCCAATCCCAGATAGCTTCAGGACTTTCCTCAGCAATGTGCCGAGGATGATCATTCTGAAGACGAACACCGGATATAGCTAGATGGTGAAGCTCTGGGATGTCAGCGACAAGATCTGCCTTGACCAGGGGTGGCCAGGCTTCGCCATTGCACACCAGATCAAGATCGGGTGCTTCTTGACCTTCAAGATGCTGAAGGGTGACCTGTTCAAGGTCACCATCTTTGACTACAGCATGATTGAAGTCATGAAGAAGTGCCTAGAGCATGATCCAGCCCTTGCCATGATCGACATCTGATCTTTGTTGCATACTTTGTTGTCTAACCTTGATTGATGTGAACTTATGTTGTGTTGTTGCTACAATGTTTATGTCGTGTTGTTGCTACGAGATAGGGAGGAGTCAAGGAGCCTCGCCGGGACAGGCGCGTGCTAGTCAATCGGTAGGTGGCGACGCGTGGGTGCAAGGGCATGCGTATGTTCTTTTAATTGGACGAAACGGTATGAAACTTAGTGATGGTATTGGTGGGTAATATCCCCAAAACGCTAAGGGTAAAACTGTAAGTTTGGTTGACAGAAGCGATCCTTCCTTTATTATTAGGTATCTAATACTACATTACTATTGGTATAAAATAAGCATCATTAGAAAGTGTTTCTCAACACGAATTCAACGATACTAATCACGTACAATATAACCAAGATATTGTTTTTCAATTTTTTTGATCAAATTTTGTTTTAAAATACGTGCGCCTTATTCTTAGGAACAAAGATAGTAGGTTAGTGCACATCTAGCGACGACTATATACACTAACATGAGCCGAAGTTGCGCCACCGTCCTCACCCCTTAATCACTAGAGCCAGGCAAAACTTACCGCACTCCCTCCGTCCTGAAAAGGACGTCGCAGATTTGTCTAAATTCGGATATATGTGACACTATTTAGTATATGGATATATTCAAATTTAAACAAATTTGAGACATATTTTTGGGACAGAGGGAGTTGTAGAGCTTGTTGTAGTAGACGGACTGAAAATTGTCATGCTAAGCCTCAAACGACCAGCGCACCAAAGTAGCAACCATCGAAAAAGATGAAAATTGTGGATCGGGAAAGACTAACCCCCAAACAACACCAATGAATTTGAAAAACGATTGAAAGAGACTGAGTTCAAACCACACCAATAATAACATGAACAAGAATGAAAAAATATCAAAAATGAAATAAAATAATGGAAAATAGAAAGGGAAATTTATGTAGTTATAGAAAAAATAGACTGTAATGACCCATGAAATAAATTATAGGAAAGGGTAAAATTATGATTTGATGTTTTGTATAGCACGCATATAGAAATTTTAGGGGTAGTTTGAACATTTCAAAACCTGGTTGAATTTGAATCTAGTGAGTTTATATTGTAACCAAATGGTCACTAGGAATTGAAGTCAAGTTTAATAGTAAATACAAATGATTTGAAAGAATTTAAAATAGAGGTTTGACCTAAGTCAAACTTGAATTCAAAGTCAAATCCTACACACATAAAAGTCCCCAGAATATGAATTAAAAAATCATACAAACTTTAAATAATAGAATTCAAACAATGATCACAAGTAATGAAATTAATTAACTATGTTTATTCATTCACAACATGAGTACATGATCCAAGTTACATCTGATACAAAAAGGAGTGACTGTGAACACAGACAAGAATGAAGAACAAATGGTCAATGTTAAAATGTTGGTTTGGCCCTAAGGCAAAACCATTTACTCTAAGAATCCTATTAATGAGAGTCTAGGAACTATCCTTAACTTTGAGCCTGAGTGAGCAACCATGAAACAAAGGTAGAAAATGCTGAAGTAAAATCTTCACAGTAAACAACTTTGAATCCAACATGCTAGATAGTAGCATGATCACTGTCAGTTCACAGTGAATTGCTACAGCTTAATAGTAGAGTCAAAACATCTAGGTAGTCATCTACCCCGAAATTTCAAACAAAACAAGCAGATAAACTAAACCAATAGAAATGATAGAAATTCTAATACAAGAACTTAGACCAAAGTAAAACCCTAGGCTCAAAATTCTATCAAGAATAAGTAAATCCTAGAAATTTAAATCATAAACTATGAAAATTATAAAGCAATAGAAATAACAGTAACCACAATACAAGATCAAAGACCAAAAGATATACCTAGGCTTTAGATTCGGTCAAGAACCCAAGAACAATAGAAATTTAAACATGATATATGAGAAATATAAACCATTCAAACTTCACAACAAATGATACTATGAATAATCATCCAAATAGATTGCAAGGGCTCATGGATGAAATCCAAACTAAAATCACTAATAATAAAATGAACATACACTTGTCATGGTCCAAAACCAGAACATGACAAAAGATAAACTGACATGCCTAATAGCCATATGCACATACCAACCCCTGCACAGAAGAACAAAATGAAGGGAATATGCCCGAGAGGCAATAATAAAGTGGTTATTATCTTATTCCATGTTTATGATAAATATTTATTTTGCATGCTATAATTGTATTAATTGGAAACGTTAATACATGTGTGTTTAATAAACAAAATACAATGTTCCTAGTAATGGCTCTCATATAAACTAGCTCGTTGATTAACAAGATGATCAAGGTTTCCTGATCATGGACATTGGATGTTGTTAATAACGAGGTCACAACATTGGTGGAATGATGTGATGAACATTCATCCGAAGTATAGCATTACGATCATTGCTATAACATCATACGAAGTAATATTAGTCCTTAGACCATGAGATCATGTTAATTGCTAGCATCGGAAGAGTAACTTGATAACATCAAACGTCACACCGTAAAAGGGTGACTATAAAGGTGGGTTCAGATACTCTGAAGGTGTTATGTTGAGGCTCATAGATCAAGAGTGGAATTTGTCATTCCTGATGACGGATAGATATGCTCTGGCCCCTCTCGGTGATATCACATTAAGATAGCTTGCAAGCAAGTGATGTGATCACTAGAATGTTATATCACGGGAACGAGAAAAGAGTGCATGTCGGTAACAAGATCAAACTAGGTATTTGGATTCCGATGATCGAATCTCGGGTATGTAATATATCGCGAGACAAAGGGATTTAGTTACGACGTTAAAGGTTCACACGATCACAAGAGTCATCGTTGAATATGTGGGAGTCAGTACGGATCTCTAGGTCCCGCTGTTGATTATTGATCGGAGAGGGGTATCGATCATGTCTGCATTATTCGCGAACTGTAGGGTGACACACTTAAGGGGCATTGACACCATTTAGGAGCAAATATGTTTCAGATAAAGATTAAGAAAGCGTTGGAATCATTTCGATGGAAACCGGAATTGTTTCGGGTGAAATTCTGAAACTGGTTCTGCATATGATATTGAAATGTTGCAGGGAGTTTTATGTGATTGTTTGTTAATTAAAGTAATTAACAAAATTCTGAATAAAATAAATAAAAGTGTTTTATTTAAAGATAAAATGCATTTAATTTGGTGGACATTAAATGCAAAGTGAGTGGAGTTGAAATTGATGTGAGTGGGCTTAGTGGAAGCTCCACCCACATGAATGAGGGGGAGGTGGGGGCACCCACCATGGCCAGCCAGCCATGGCCTTGGGGATGCGCCCTTCCCCTATAAAGGGAGCCCCATGGCTCCTCTCCTCTTGCCCCACCTCCTCGTGAAGGTTCTCTTCTCCCTCTAGTTATTCCCCATGGTCTCGGATTAGCGAGATACATGTTTCCGGTGGTTTATCTGGAAAGGAGTTGCTACTTCCACTACATCGCTGGAGCGAGGAGGCGGAGGTTGTTCGGTGGACCGGACGTGTGTGTGATCATGGATGCACCGCTACTTTGCGGTGCTAGACTTGATGGTGCTAGAACTGCTGGACCTGAAGGACTTCATCATGATCTTGAGATTGGTAAGTGTACGACTACATCATCCACGAGTTCCATCTCGTTAACAAATGTTTGTTGTCTTTGAGGGCAAGTTATCTATGGATGTATATCCACCCGTTGCTTGTATCTAGTAGATAGATCTTGGCGTATAGTTCCCATCGTAGGAAATTTTTTGTTTTCTATGCTGCGAACCCAATAGTGGTATCATAGCCTGAGCTATGCGTAGGTGCTTTGCACGGGTAGTACACATATGTTTATATGTGGGCGATGATGATCATGTTATTGCATCTTCTATGTATTTTGGATATTGGTGGCATAGTGGGATGAAGCAGCCCGGACTAACTTTACATGTCCTCGCACATGAGACCGGTTCCACGACTGACATGCAACTAGTTTTGCATAAGTGGCTAGCGGGTGTCTATCTCTCCTACTATAGTCAATATATGATTTACAGCGAGTTGCTAATAACTTAGTTATCATCGTTGTGGTTCCATGTTCGTAGGTAAGACTGGTTCTATCTTCAAAAGGCCTAAGCCACGTAAAACTTGCAATGGATAAATTAGAGGCGTCTAGTTTAGAGTTGCTGGGCTAGTGTCATGATATGGTAATGTTGTAAGTTGATGTATGGTAGATACCCTTACAACACACCTAACGTGTAAGTTCCATAGACCTTGGCCTTACACACAAAGGAATGATAGAGATCATACCACGATGCACATGATGGTGATCAAATGCATGGACCATATCATTCCACTTTACACATATGATGTTTGCATCTGATATTGCTAGTTTGGTATTTTAGTAGTATTATAAGATTATCCCTCATTTAAATATCAAGATAAAATATGTTCTTATGCACTGTTCTATGGATCGTGTTTCGAGACATCACATGATGATCGGGTGTGCGAGTACTAAGGTTCTTACTTGGCGAGCCTAGCATGTACAGACATGGCCTCAGAACACGGAATGAAAGGTTAAGCATGAGTCATATAGTTGATGTGATGTCCATATTGATGCTCGCCTTTGACGCTACACTGACTCACGTGATGATCGGACTTGGTGTAGTGGATTTGGTTCATGTAATCACCAAAAAGGCACGAGGGATGTCATTTTTGAGTGGGAGTTCATTTCTAATTTGGATTAGTCAAACTCAATTTGTCATAAACTAAATCAAAGTGAATTTGCATAATTTGTTGTAGTCATTGGCATCTGTTCACTACCTTATGCTTAGTTTTAATTGAGATAATAGAACTATAGAATTCTGGATATTTACTTTACGAACTAGTATCGTATTGTTTTGAATGTTAATTTAAAGTTTAGAAGTCCTATTGCAAACTTTCAGCAAACTCTATTTACTCCATGAAATTTAATAAGTAGTATTAAATCAAGAGTAAGAATTCCAATGTTAGTATCTAAAGTATCATGTTTGCCTCCATGATTATTAATATTCAAAAGTTGTTTTAATATCAAGATTATCTAGGAGCTGAAAAATTGTTTTAGAAACCATCATGTGTGGAGGATATTGTGATATCTGAAACAATGTTTTTGGTTGCATTATGATTGAGTATAATTTAGCAAAATACATGTTCTCATATTGTATGAGAATTTGTGAAGGATGGAGATGCTAGGCATCCGGATCTTCCAAAAAGGTTTTGGGAACTAACATTATACTCGTGATTCTTCCTTATAGGCTATAGTAGCTTGATCATGAAAGTTTGTCATGATGAGGATGAATAGAAGATGTAAGTAAAATGTTTACTACACTAATAGATTACTAAAGAATGGATTTTTGAAAGAACACCAAACATTTGATGATGGTGATCCACTTCAAAGTGCAAGTCCAAAGTTATTAGTATTTGACTATATACACTTTGTACTATGTGTCATGTGAATAACACCACTATTGATGTTGATGGATTCTTTTAAAAGAAAAGGAATTGTTGAAAGAGAATCTATAAAATATTTGGCAGAAAAGAAAAGGTTGGAGATGTCCAACTTAGGTATATAGAAGATATACATGTTATGGTTGTATTCCTTGCTTGCTAAACAATGTGGTTCTGAGGTATTGGATACCGAATTGGTTGGTGTGAAGTGTCATACAGAACAACACAATTCATGAACTGCAACGGCCTAAGTGACTGGCAAGAGAATAAGTGATGATGTTCATCAAAAACAAATAAACTGTTATCGTGTTTCCATTATCGTCAAACCTAGCCTTCAAGATTTGTTTTAATAATTGTTATTTTGTTCCGGTATTACGAGAACAATGGTTATACAAATAATTACCATATTACATAAAGGATGGATGAACTTTTACAAGTCTAGTTGGAGAAATCACATCCATAAACATTATTGCTAAAATGTCGTAAGACAAATGATTGGAAGATCGCTTATGAAGTGACATCGCTGTTTGAATTATATTGGAAAGTAAACATGAAGAAACTCCATGTTGATGGATTTTTGGAGTCTTTTGATTTTGATCAATTGACGCTTGTGAAACTTTCCTCGAGATAATTGATACATTGCAAATGTATCTATAATTTTTGATGTTCCATGCTTGGTTTTATCTACTTTCTTATGTTTTGTTCCAACTTTGGAGTACTTTTCATACACTTTCTTGGACTAACCTATTAACAAAGAGCCACAGTGCCAGTTGCCTGTTTTCTGTTGTTTTTGGTTCTAGAAAGTCAAAAAATGAATATTCTCGAAATTGGACGGGACAAAAGCCAAAGTTGATATTTTATCGCAAGACTCACGGAGCCAGAATACGAGACGGAGAGGGGCCACAGGGTGGCCACACCCCCCTTGGCGTGGGTCAGCCCAGGCCGCGCCAGGGCATGGTGTGGGCCCCCTGGCTGGCCACCGACCTTGCCTCCTTCGCCTATATATTCCCCCCGAGGCAAAAACCCTAAATCGTCCAGCCTCCAGCCACGAAAAGTTCCGCAACGCCGCCGCCACCGAAGGGGAGATTCGGGGGACAGAAAGTCTCTGTTCCGGCACCCTGCCGGGACGGGGAAGTGCCCTCGGAGCCATCTCCATCGATCTCCACCACCATCTCCATCACCATTGCTGATTCCCACGATGAGGAGGGAGTAGTTATCTCTCGAGGCTAAGGGTTCTACCGGTAGCTATGTGTTCATCTCTCTCTCTATGCATGATCATATTGTGATCATGAGCTTTGTAATCAAGTAGATCTACCTTGCTACTCAAGTGCTTTAATAGATCTCTGCTCTCCCCATGTGTGTGAAAGTGACAGCATGCATGATACGTCCATTTTGCATCACTATTCTATGTCTTAATTCACTATTATTCATTGATATATTTCGTATTGAGAGGTGATACTTATGTTATTTCATCTATTTTGCATGGTTGATGACTTTTGGAGCATGGACCGCCGCGGTCAGGATTCTGATGGAAAAGGTGCTGTTTGGAGGCAAAATTCGCGAAGATCAGAAAATCTGGGAAAATATACGGAAAATCCTATTTTTCCAGAAGACTCGGGATGCTAGAAGATGGAGTGGAGGTGGGCCACAGGGGCCCACACCACCCCATGGCGCGGGCAGGCCTAGGCCGCGCCTGGGAGTGGTGTGGCCGCCCTGGCCCACTCCAACCTCTCCCCTCTGGCGTATATCAACCTCCCGAAACCCTAAGACTCGGGGAGCGACCATAGAAAGATTCCGCCGCCTCTGCGGGGCGGAAAACACCGAGTGAGAAAGATCTCTCCGGTAGAAAGATTTCTGCCAAGGGAATTCCTTCCCGGAGAGGGGAGATCGTCGCCATCAACACCACCATCAATCTGGACTTCATCGGGATCATCATCATCATCATCACCACCATCATCACCATCAGCACCCTCATCACCATCTCCATATTGCTGTAACAATTGAGTTGAATCTTGCATTAGTTCATAGGGGAAACTTTCCCGGTGTTGATTACTCTTTGTAGTTGATGCTATTGAGTGAACCATTGAATTATTGTTTATGTTCAGATTGTTATACATCATTATTCCATCTCTGATCATGATCCATATGATGTCTTGTGAGTAGTTCGTTTTGTTCTTGAGGACATGGGCGAAGTCTTGTTGTTAGTAGTGAAGTTGCGTTGAGAAAGATTCAATACATTGTTATTTAAGTTGTGGTGTACTTCTTCTAGTGGTGTCATGTGAACGTCGGCTACATGACACTTCACCTATATGGGCCTAGGGGAATGCATTGTGTATTTGGCTACTAATCGTAGGGGTTGCCGGAGTGACAGAAACCTGAACCCCCGTTAGGAAACCATTGCACAAGGGACGTAAGGGTCTTAGAGTTTAAAGCTGTGGTTGGGTTTCTACCTTAATTACTTTCTTGTACTTACGGATGTTTGCAAGGGGTATACTCACAAGTATGTATTAGTCTTGGATGGGGCGGTACATTAGCACATGTTCACCCACACAACACTTAGCAAGCTAAAGAAGATTAATCGACTATATGAAGTGAAAGCACTTGACAGTCTTCCCATGTGTCCTCGAGAACGTTTGGTCATCTATAGAAATACAACCGACTTGTCCTTTGCTGCATAAAGGATTGGGCCACTTGCTGCATTTATTCCTACTATCTTTTATTTACTCGTACTTTATTTACTCGCTTTATCGAAAACCCCTAAAAATCTGTTTGCTAAGTATTTGCAGAGAATTCCTGATCCATACCACTAGCCAGCACCTTCTGCTCCTCGTTGGGTTCGACACTCTTACTTATCGAAAATACTGCGATACACCCCCTATACTTGTGGGTCATCAAGACTATTTTCTGGCGCCGTTGCCGGGGAGTGAAGCGCTATTGGAGAGTGGAACTGGTAAAGGAAACTTCTACTGTGAGTATTGTTTACTTCTGCTAGTTGCTTTATTTTCGTTATGGATAATTCGCTGAGTTTCTTATTTGGTAATGTTACTACCACTGCTAAGGTAGTAGATAAGCCACCACCTGCTGAGAATGATGTTTTCAAAATACCTACAAGAATTATTGATCGTGTTATGGATAACTACTATGTTGGGGATGGAATTGTCCATCCCGGTGATCATCTACTCTTTATACACGAATTATGCGGGTTGTTCAAGTGTGCAGGTATTACTATAGATCAAGTTAAGAAGAAGTTATTCTCATTATCACTGAAAGGAAGAGCTGAGGAATGGTATAAGCTGCTGAAGAATGGTCAAGCTCTGGAATGGGAGGAAATAGTGCCTCTCTATTATTCAAAGTTTTATCCTCCTAGTGAGATTCATAAAGATCGGAATCAAATATACAACTTTTGGCCTCTTGATGGAGAGAGTACAACTCAAGCTTGGGGGAGATTGAAGTTACTAATGCTCAAATGTCCCATTCATGAGCTCCCCAACAATATTATTATCAACAACTTTTATGCAAGGCTCCCTCTACATGATAAAGATTTATTGGATGCCTCTTGTGCTGGATCATTCACTCGTATGGAAGAGGAAGCTAAATGGGACCTTCTAGATCGTATTCAAGACAATGCTGAAGCTTGGGAGAATGACAAAGGTAGAAAGTCAGGTATAAATTATGATTATGAATGCATTGAATCTTTTATGGGAACTGATGACTTTCAAAATATTAGTAATCTTTATGGTCTTGATTTGCAAGTTATTAAAATCTGCTTTAGAACTTTTGCTTCCTATATTGAAATTCCAAAAAGGGGATGGAACAAATACCATGCACCTTACACAGATATTGTTGACTATGTCCCTATTGGAAGTGCTGAGTATTGCATCATCGACCCCATTTTACCTGAACCTTATATCGAGAAGATTCCCTTCCACGAAAAGGTAAAGGACCATCCTATGATAACTAATGTAATCACTAAAAGTGAAAAAAGAACTGTAAAACCTGATGAACAAATAAACATTGAACCTGTGGTAGAAATTGTGAAAGACCTTGTCACTAAAAGCGTAGAAGATGGGCACCTATCAACATCAAGGAGCTATGGGGTATACTCTAGAAGATGGGCACCTATCAGGAAAGGAAGAAGAAAGGTTATTGGAAGTTTTGAGGAAACATCAAGGAGCTATGGGGTATACTCTAGATGATTTAAAAGAGATTTCACCTACTATATGTCAGCATTCTATCAACATAGAACCCGATGCGAAGCTAGTAGTGGAGCACCAACGATGTTTAAATCCTAGAACGGAGGAAGTGGTAAGGAATGAGGTATTGAAACTCCTTGATGCTGGTATTATTTACCCTATTGCTGATAGTGAGTGGGTTAGTCCTGTTCATTGTGTTCCTAAAAAGGGAGGTATTACCGTTGTCCCTAATGATAATGATGAGCTTATTCCTCAAAGAATAGTGGTAGGCTATAGGATGTGCATTGATTTTAGGAAAGTCAATAAAGTTACCAAGAAAGATCACTACCCGCTTCCTTTTATTGATCAAATGTTGGAAAGGTTGTCTAAAAAGACCCATTTTGTTTTCTTGATGGTTATTCTAGGTTCTCTCAAATTGCTGTTAAACAACAAGATCAAGAAAAAACTACTTTTACTTGCCCTTATGGAACTTATGCTTATAGACGTATGCCTTTTGGTTTATGTAATGCTCCTGCTACTTTCCAAAGATGCATGTCTGCTATGTTTCATGGTTTTTGTGAGGAAATTGTAGAAGTGTTCATGGATGACTTTTCTGTCTATGGAACTTCTTTTGATAATTGTCTGCACAACCTTGATAAAGTTTTGCAGAGATGTGAAGAAACTAATCTTGTTCTTAATTGGGAGAAATGCCACTTCATGGTTAATGAAGGGATTGTTCTTGGGCATAAAGTTTCTGAAAGAGGCATAGAGGTTGATAGAGCTAAAGTTGAGGCAATTGAGAAGATGCCATGTCCAAAAGACATCAAAGGTATTTGTAGTATCCTTGGTCATGCTGGTTTCTATAGGAGGTTTATTAAAGATTTCTCTAGGATATCAAAGCCTCTCACTAATCTTCTTCAAAAAGATGTACCTTTTATTTTTGATGATGATTGTAGGGAAGCTTTTGAAACTCTTAAGAAGGCTTTAACTACAACCCCTATTGTTCAACCACCTGATTGGAGTTTACCCTTTGAAATAATGTGTGATGCTAGTGATTTTGCTGTAGGGGCTGTCCTTGGGCAACGTATTGATAAAAATTTAAACGTTATCCATTATGCTAGTAAGACTCTAGACGCTTCTCAAAGGAATTATGCCACTACTGAAAAGGAATTTCTAGCTGTTGTTTTTGCCTGTGATAAGTTTAGGCCCTATATTGTGGACTCAAAAGTAACCATTCATACTGATCATGCTGCTATTAAATATCTTATGACAAAGAAGGACGCTAAGCCTAGGCTTATTAGATGGGTACTGCTTTTACAAGAGTTTGATTACACATAGTAGATATGAAGGGTGCTGAAAATCGTGTAGCTGATAATTTATCTCGTTTGGAAAACGTCTCTTTTGATCCTATGCCTGTTAATGATAGTTTCCCAAATGAACAGTTAGCCGCAGTAGGGGTGAGCTCTCGAGGAGGCCCTTGGTATGCTGATTATGCTAACTTTATCGTCTCCAAGTATTTGCCTCCAACTTTTACAGCTCAGCAAAGAATAAAGTTCTTTTATGATTTGAGGCATTATTTTTGGGATGACCCACACTTATACAAAGGAGTTGATGGTATTATGCGAAGATGTGTTTCAGAATATGAGAAAAAAGAGATATTGCGTAAATGTCATGGTAGCGCCTATGGAGGACATCATGTAGGAGATAGAACTGCACAAAAGGTACTACAATCAGGTTTCTACCGGCCTACCCTTTTTAAGGATGCAAGAAAATTTGTTTTATCTTGTGATGAATGTCAGCGTGTTGGTAATATTTCTAGACGCAATTAAATGCCTATGAACTACTCTCTAGTTATTGAACCTTTTGATTGTTGGGGATTTGACTTTATGGGTCCTTTCCCTCCCTCGAAGGGTTACACTCATATTCTTGTTGCCGTTGATTATGTTACTAAGTGGGTAGAAGCCATTCCTACGAAAAGTGCTGACGGGGAAACCTCTCTAAAAATGCTTAAGGACGTTATGTTTCCTAGGTTTGGAGTGCCTAGGTATCTCATGACTGATGGGGGTTCTCA
This sequence comes from Avena eriantha, assembly GCA_910589775.1. Classification (NCBI taxonomy): domain Eukaryota; kingdom Viridiplantae; phylum Streptophyta; class Magnoliopsida; order Poales; family Poaceae; genus Avena; species Avena eriantha. The sequence goes on along the minus strand of OU342746.1, from coordinate 376,609,928 downwards.
TTTCATTCATGGCGGTTTTAGGAAGACCCTCGCTAAATATGATGTTAATCATAGAATTGCTTCAGCTTATCACCCCCAAACTAGCGGGCAAGTAGAGTTATCAAATAGAGAAATTAAATCTATCTTGCAAAAGACTGTTAATAGGTCTAGAAAAAACTGGGCTAAGAAGTTGAATGATGCTTTATGGGCTTATAGAACTGCTTACAAAAATCCTATGGGAATGTCTCCTTATAAAATGGTTTATGGGAAAGCTTGCCACCTACCCTTAGAATTAGAACACAAAGCTTACTGGGCAGTGAAAGAACTAAATAGAGATTGTAAGCTCGCTGGTGAGAAAAGATTATTTGACTTAAGTTCCTTAGATGAATGGAGGAGCGAAGCCTATGAGAATGCTAGGCTCTTTAAGGAAAAAGTTAAAAGATGGCATGACAAGCGAATACTTAAGAGAGAATTTCATGTTGGTGAGAAAGTTCTATTGTATAGGTCTCGTCTCAGATTTTTTGCAGGTAAGCTACTATCAAAATGGGAAGGACCTTTCATCATTGAAGAAGTATACCGTTTAGGAGCAATAAAAATTTCTTCTCTAAAAGATAATACTACACAAGTAGTGAATGGACAACGACTCAAACACTATATTGCTGGAGATTCTTACAATGAAGATGTTGATGCCTTTCAAGTTATAACTCCAGAGAAATTCATTGAGGACCAAATTCAGAGACCTGCAGAGTCCGTTTCCAACTAGGTAACAGTTCTGGTAAGAAAAGTTCCGCGAAAATACAATCCAACTATATTTTTGTAGTTTTCAGTCAATAAGGAAAGCTACAAAGCGAAAAAGGGACGGAAATGGAGACAGGGTGGCCCAGACCACCCCATGGCGCGGGCCCACCCCTAGCCGCGCCACCAAGTGGTGAGGCCACCCAGAACTCCGTCTCCGACCCGTTTTCTCCCAGTACCTTCCTTTTGAAGTGAAACTTCGTAATATATAACCCCCCGGATCTTCCGAGGTTCGTATATCGTGTTTTCGTCGTATTTTTCTTTCGATCTATTTCTGCCAGGACATACTCTTTGAAAGTTTAGAAGCACAATGGTGTCCGCCAAGGATAAAGGGAAGGAGCCTATGGAGGAAGACCTCCAAGACCCCGAGAAGGAGAAGGAGATCAAGAGTGAAGGTGAAGAGGAGTAAGGCCAACATCCACATACCGGCACGACCATTGCAAGCATTGGAGTGGTGGCAAATTCAGCCATTGGAGGGAAGCCTCCTCATCACCGTTCAGATCCCTGGTCACTTCCTACACGCACCAAGAATCCTTTCCATACCCTTATCCATGAGCATCAATACCAGAATATGCCCAAAGGGAAATTACCCTCCAATTGGGATTTGCCTCGTTCTAGCCATGCAGGAAAAGAAGACTTCAAGGAGGAAGAGTGGGGAAAGAATAGCAAGAGCTGGAATTCTCAACATGACATGATCATGAGCCGCATTGAGCAAAACTCATAGCTGATTCGTAATCTCACCTTCGAGATTGAGGACTTGGGGAAGCTGATTAGAGAGCTCATCGAGAGGATACCATCACCACCTAAGGAGTAATTCGTCATCAGGTTTGGCATCCCCTTGGTTTGTTCTAAGCTTGGGGGAGTGCCGCGGTATCATATCACTATCTTCTATCTTTTTACCTTATTAGTTGTGGCACCCCGCTAACCACTACTAGAAAATCGCATTGTTTTTGTGCATTGCATCGTCATGACCGCATGCTCATGTCGTCATGCCACATTGCATTTGAGCATCGTCATCATCATGCATATGTTTTGTCTAAACTATTTTCGAAAAGCCTGTTTTGTTTTCTAAACGCCCCGTCTTGATTTCCAATTAAAACCCGGGTCTCCGGAATATTTTGTTTCGTCTACAAACCGTTTGCAAACGCCCCGTTTTAAACAAATAAAATATTTATTTATTTTTGGGAGGCAGCCAGCCAGGCCCGAAAGCCCGACCGGCCACCTCCAAACCCTAGGCTAAAATATCTGGATCTACTCCTAAATCTACCCAATCCTAATCTACCCAGCCCCCTCCACCTCATCCCGGCCAACCCCGTCGCGCCACCTCACCAGCCCACACCCCTGGCCCAATCCCCACACGCCACGCGCGCACTCCCACGCACACACCTACCACGTCACCTCACCCCACCCGCACGCAACTCCCCTGGCCCACCTCCAGCCTTTTCCCGCCCACCTCACCGACCGGCCGCCCCCTGGCCCGCAACCCAACCCCCACCTGCACGCACTCCCGCACCCGGCCCCACCCGCGTTCCGCGCCGACCCTCTCCCTCTCTGTGCGCAGCGGACACGTGCCCGCGCCTCTCTGTCCTTTCCTGTCCCGCGCCGCCACCTACCTTCCTCCGCCTCCCTCTTCTCCACCGCGGCCTCCTTCTCCCTCTCCCGCGGCCCCCATCCTCTCCTGCCGACTCGCCGTCGACCACGTCCCCCGCCTCCGGCCACCTCGCAGCCGCCACGCGGTCGCCATCCGACCTCCTCCTCTCCACGACCCTGACCATCTCTGCCGCCGTGAGTGCCCCTCCCCCTCCGGCCACGCCTTCAACCGGCGCCCCTGCGGCCTCCCGCCGTCCACGCCTCTAGCGCCTCGTCTTCGCTCGCCGGCCTCCCACCTCGGGCGTCTCCTACTTCCTCCAACCTTGCTCGCGAGCTCCTCTCCCAGGCAGAGATGCCGCCGCCCACTTGGACCCCGCGCCTCCTCCTCGCCGTCAGGCTCGACCTCGACCTGGGGCACGTCGCCGACCCCGCCGCCTCTCTCCGGTCGCCCTTGCCGCAAGCTCGCTCACACCAGCCGCATCCCCGTCGAGTCGGCACCGCCTCTCCGTGTCGCCTCCTTCCCTGGCCTCTCCCTACTCCGCCGCCAGCAGGCCCTGCGCCGCCTCTGGCCGCCCTCTCTGCGCAGCGGTCGCTGTCCCGGAGCTCCGCCCGGCCCCATGCGTCCCCGACCTCATCTTCCCAGGCTTGTCCTTGTCCGCTCTGTTGGCGACCACGTGTTGGTGAACAGATGCTCCTCTTGATGGGTGATGTACCAGTACGTGTGCCTGTAGAAGCCCCGATGCCTTTGTTCCGATGACAAAACCAAGACGCATGGAGACCATGCCGCAAGCACGTCATGAATCCGATGTACCTAACGCTCTTCACATCCGAACCCGGCGGTTTCTTATCCCGGATCCTAAGACCAATTCCGAGAAGCCATGTACCGTGTCCCGAGGCCTATCCAAGCTCGTCCACGAGACCGTTTGCCGCCGAGAACCCGCGTCATCTGAAGACCGGTACCGGAGGCTTGAAGACAAACCCGCAAACCTCGGTACGCCAAGATCACCACCTTGGATTCGAAGCCCGATCCCACCAAGACCTTCATCACGGAGTCCAATTCTTCTACACGGATGCAACAAGTTCTCCTACACGGACGCCAAGACCCGAACCTGAAGACCGCCAAGATCGCCACGGATACGCCAAGTCCTTCTTCCCAGATGCGACAAGATCTACTCCGTTGTCCGAGAACGTTCCCACCGAGACCGATCCCCGTCGAACCCCGGACCCCCGGAACCCAAGATCTGCCGAACCCAGATGTGTGATCCTAAGCCCCTATTTTTATAATATGACATTCATCCGTCGCATATAAATTGTTCATGCATGCATACCTGTCTATGGTTTGGGGGCATTCTGCTGATTCACCTCATAATTAAATATGGAGTGTTTATGCGGGATATCTTTGTCTTATTCCGGACTCCATTTAAATTTGTGTAGCGAATTGATGCCATGTTTTGTCCTGTTAATACAACATTTAAATTGCGGGGGTTTTAAATAGCTTGAACCGTTTAATTAAATGTCGGGACCCCGGTTCCGCTTAATACTGCCTAATTGCACCGCATCTGCATCATATCATAATCATGCCAAATCTTCTGCCATAGTATTAAATATTGCATCCGGTGTTTCTTCTAGTGTTTGCTTCTTCGCGGATTAGGCCGATGAGTTGATGCAAGTATCGACAAGTCCTCCGGATATGAACCGCCGGCAGTGTTTCCCAGGCGAGCATCTCTCCCCCTTCTACCTATTTTGCATTTATAGTCTTTATTTCCTCCTGTTGATCTATTGCTGTCCGTGTCGCGATGCTTTAGTGTTCCGTACCAGTTATATCCCGTGCAGCCTCTATATTGCCTTGGACACCTCCTATTACCTGTGTTTGGTAGATAGCTGGCCTTGCGAGTCGTAGTCGCTTGCTCAGGTGTGATCTCGTGTTGTCAAGTACCACAATTGTTGGAACGCTGGCAGATGTTTATTGGTGGAGATGTTTAATGGTGGAGATGATCATGACTTTAAATAGAACTATAAAAATGCTAGATATAACTAATGCAGAGGCATCGGTGAGCAATAGATGTTATTTGGTTCTTCCACGCTCACTTGTGTCCCGTAGGACCACGAGTACTTGATACATGTTCCTTGATTTTTCGCACTATCCACATCTGGGAGGCCTTATGGACCCCCCTGAGCCAGAGCTTGATTCATTTATATTTCTTGGGGCCACAAGTAGTTTGGGGCTTTATTACTATTCTGTACCTATGCCATGCTTTACCTGCTTTATTTAAGATTGTGCGTGGAGCACCTGTACTGTTTTGGAACGTGGAATGTTCTCGCGGTATCGACAAGCCCATCACACTTTCGGGTTCCCAGTCGTTTACAGCCATTGACACAAACCCTGGGTCCGTCCCGGAGCCGGCCAACTTCGTTGCGGGTAGCTTAGTGGGGTGGCCCCCTGAAATATTTTATGAATCCTATGATCGCTTTGTCGTGAATGCCTCGTTGGGTTTTGAGTTGGTTTTTTCGAGGTTGATCGAGTGTGTGTTGCTATTTGTGCACCCCTGCAGGGTAAAACTTTCTGAAAGCCGTGTCCGTGGTTATGGACGACTTGGAGCACAGTATCTCGATCATAGACAAGCATAACTAAAGTAGTGCTACAAAATTTGACTTAATATGTGACTAGTAATCAGCTCAATTATAACGGAATGGATATTAAAAATGCCAACAACTGGTGGATCTTGGTCGTATCATGTTCTGATATACCTGCCTAGTAAGTATTGCAACTCCAATGGAATGTGATAAAAGTGCCAACAACTACTGGGTTTGGGGATTCCTCAGGACAATTACATCTGACTAGTAAATGTTCCAACTACAACGGAATGGTGATTAAAACTGCCCACTACTTATGTTATCAGGATGACTTATGCTCTATATCTGATTAGTAATTGCTGCAACTATAATGGAATGAGTAAAATTGCCAACTGTGTGAGTTCCTTGGTCCGACTTCCTCGTTTGGTCTCGAGGGGGGAAATACCAGGATGGGTTTGCTTGGTGCTAGCTTCAGGTTGGATCCGAATAGGTCTTTCTTACCCCTCTCTAATAGCCGCCAGTGATACCGAGTCTCTATAGGTTGTTTAGTGCCGCTGCACTGCCGCTTCAGCCCACCCTATCTATGTAGGTGAGAGCCGCCGAATTCTAGCCTCGCCGTGTACTGGCCTCAGTACTGACGCTCCTCTTTTTTCCTTTGCCCTTTGTCAGCACCCCTTTTGTTTTAGCAGGTTTGATATCGATGTCGTTAGCAGGGTTACCCTTCCGGCTTGGCCTGGGCAGGGTTATGGACGCCATTGGTTATTCTTTAGGGCTCTTAGCCCCATTTGCATCTTGTCCGTAGTCGGACGCTCTATCGTTTTCAAAGTGATTTGAATCTTTGTATTGTATATCTGTATTCTTGACCCATTGAGTCGCTGTTGTATATATATATATATCTGTTCTATGGGTCCCATCGAGGACTGTTGTGTAATGGTATTACTTTGTTTTCCACCCACACGAAAGTGCCTGGTGAGCGTCCTTGAATCGTTTCTATGTGGGTTTGGCGGAAAGGGCTAAAACTCGCATAGGGCCGATCCGAGGGTGTTATAGAGTGGTATCAGAGCTCAGCAGTTGCGATACCCCACAAGTCTAGCCTGTAGGATAACCTAGCTAACGGCCGAAGTAGAGTGTCAAAACTATTTTGCAAAATCGGCTGGATAGATCTGATTAGGTCTGATTTACTCCTTACCCCTCTGCTGTTCTCCTCTTACCTCTGCGTGTTTTGGATCCGCTCTCTTCTCTTTCTTCGAGTCCAGGATTTCTCGTGGTTGGGTTCTGTCGTACCTTCAGGGTTGCGCTCCCTCCTTTGGCAACGGTGTTTCTACCTCCGGACTTCATGTTACCTGAGTGATCCTTTATCTGTGGTACTATTCTTTGTTCCTTGTTGTGCCTTCCGGTGTTTTCCGACGCGATGACATCGTCTACGCCAGATCCGATGCAGAGCCTGCATCAGTCCTTTGTTTTTGAACCTCGATTGTCAAGATCTTCAGTCTAATTCCGAGGGTTGGTTGCATAATTCTCCGATTTGTGTGCAGAGTAATGGTTTGAGTGCGCGATGGACTGATCACCATCCGACTACTCTTATCATTCGCTTTTGTATATTGAATCGGTGGATCCAGCAATTTTACTCCATCTACGGAAGTTAGAGGTGGCTTTATTTGTTGATACCTCTACCTTCTCCCTTTGTTCCCGGAGTGTACTCTCGACGATCACGGACAACGACCTCTTGTTACTGGTGTGGCGAGGATCTACCTGAAGCGAGAAGATTCAGATCGCCGACCTTCTTCACGGTACCATGAGGCGGATCTCGAGGGCGAGATCCCTTGTTAGTGGTGTCGAATTGTGGCACCCTGCTAAAACCACTACTAGAAAATTGCGTTGTTTTTGTGCATTGCATCGTCATGACCGCATGCTCATGTCGTCATGCCACATTGCATTTGAGCATCGTCATCATCATGCATATGTTTTGTCTAAACTACTTTCGAAAAGCCTGTTTTGTTTTCTAAACTCCCCGTCTTGATTTCCAATTAAAACCCGGGTCTCCGGAATATTTTGTTTCGTCTACAAACCGTTTGCAAACGCCCCGTTTTAAACAAATAAAATATTTATTTATTTTTGGGAGGCAGCTAGCCAGGCCCGAAAGCCCGACCGGCCACCTCCAAACCCTAGGCTAAAATATCTGGATCTACTCCTAAATCTACCCAATCCTAATCTACCCAGCCCCCTCCACCTCATCCCGGCCAACCCCGTCACGCCACCTCACCAGCCCACACCCCTGGCCCAATCCCCACACGCCACGCGCGCACTCCCACGCACACACCTACCACGTCACCCCACCCCACCCGCACGCAACTCCCCTGGCCCACCTCCAGCCTTTTCCCGCCCACCTCACCGACCGGCCGCCCCTGGCCCGCAACCCAACCCCCACCTGCACGCACTCTCGCACCCGGCCCCACCCGCGTTCCGCGCCGACCCTCTCTCTCTCTGTGCGCAGCGGACATGCGCCCGCGCCTCTCTCTCCTTTCCTATCCCGCGCCGCCACCTACCTTCCTCCACCTCCCTCTTCTCCACCGCGGCCTCCTTCTCCCTCTCCCGCGACCCCCATCCTCTCCCGCCGACTCGCCGCCGACCACGTCCCCCGCCTCCGGCCACCTCGCCGCCACCGCGCGATCGCCATCTGACCTCCTCCTCTCCGCGACCCTGACCATCTCCGCCGCCGTGAGTGCCCCTCCCCCTCCGGCCACGCCTTCAACCGGCGCCCCTGCGGCCTCCCGCCGTCCACGCCTCCAGCGCCTCGCCTTCGCTCGCCGGCCTCCCACCTCGGGCGTCTCCTACTGCCTCCAACCTCGCTCGCGAGCTCCTCCCCCAGGCAGAGATGCCGCCGCCCACTTGGACCCCGCGCCTCCTTCTCGCCGCCAGGCTCGACCTCGACCTGGGGCACGTCGCCGACCCCGCTGCCTCGCTCCGTCGCCCTCGCCGCAAGCTCGCTCACGCCAGCCGCATCCCCGTCGAGTCGGCACCGCCTCTCCGTGTCGCCTCCTTCCCTGGCCTCTCCCTACTCTGCCGCCAGCAGGCCCTGCGCCGCCTCTGGCCGCCCTCTCTGCGCAGCGGCCGCTGTCCCGGAGCTCCGCCCGGCCCCGTGCATCCCCGACCTCATCTTCCCAGGCTTGTCCTTGTCCGCTCTGTTGGCGACCACGTGTTGGTGAACAGATGCTCCTCTTGATGGGTGATGTACCAGTACGTGTGCCTGCAGAAGCCCCGATGCCTTTGTTCCGATGACAAAACCAAGACGCATGGAGACCATGCCGCAAGCACATCATGAATCCGATGTACCTAACGCTCTTCACATCCGAACCCGGCGGTTTCTTATCTCGGATCCTAAGACCAATTCCGAGAAGCCATGTACCGTGTCCCGAGGCCTATCCAAGCTCGTCCACGAGACCGTTTGCCGCCGAGAACCCGCGTCATCCGAAGACCGATACCGGAGGCTTGAAGACAAACCCGCAAACCTCGGTACGCCAAGATCACCACCTTGGATTCGAAGCCCGATCCCACCAAGACCTTCATCACGGATTCCAAGTTCTTCTACACGGACGCGACAAGTTCTCCTACACGGACGCCAAGACCCGAACCTGAAGACCGCCAAGATCGCCACGGATACGCCAAGTCCTTCTTCCCGGATGCGACAAGATCTACTCCATTGTCCGAGAACGTTCTCGCCGAGACCGATCCCCGTCGAACCTCGGACCCCCGGAACCCAAGATCTGCCGAACCCAGATGTGTGATCCTAAGCCCCTATTTTTATAATATGACATTCATCCGTCGCATATTAAATTGTTCATGCATGCATACCTGTCTATGGTTTGGGGGTATTCTGCCGATTCACCTCATAATTAAATATGGAGTGTTTATGCGGGATATCTTTGTCTTATTCCGGACTCCATTTAAATTTGTGTAGCGAATCGATGCCATGTTTTGTCCTGTTAATACAACATTTAAATTGCGGGGGTTTTAAATAACTTGAACCGTTTAATTATATGTCGGGACCCCGGTTCCGCTTAATACTGCTTAATTGCACCATATCTGCATCATATCATAATCATGCCAAATCTTCTGCCGTAGTATTAAATATTGCATCCGGTGTTTCTTCTAGTGTTTGCTTCTTCATGGATTAGGTCGATGAGTTGATGCGAGTATCGACAAGTCCTCCGGATATGAACCGTCGGTAGTGTTTCCCAGGCGAGCATCTCTCCCCCTTCTACCTATTTTGCATTTATAGTCTTTATTTCCTCCTGTTGATCTTTTGCTGTCCATGTCGCGATGCTTTAGTGTTCCGTACCAGTTATATCCTTTGCAGCCTCTATATTGCCTTGGACACCTCCTATTACCTGTGTTTGGTAGATAGCTGGCCTTGCGAGTCGTAGTCGCTTGCTCAGGTGTGATCTCGTGTTGTCAAGTACCACAATTGTTGGAACGCTGGCAGATGTTTATTGGTGGAGATGTTTAATGGTGAAGATGATCATGACTTTAAATACAACTATAAAAATGTTATATATAACTAATGCAGAGGCATCCGTGAGCAATAGATGTTATTTGGTTCTTCCACGCTCACTTGTGTCCCGTAGGACCCCGAGTACTTGATACCTGTTCCTTGATTTTTCGCACTATCCACATCCGGGAGGCCTTATGGACCCCCCTGAGCCAGAGCTTGATTCATTTCTATTTCTTGGGGCCACAAGTAGTTTGGGGCTTTATTAAGATTGTGCGTGGAGCACCTGTACTGTTTTGGATCGTGGAATGTTTTCGCGGTATCGACAAGCCCATCACACTTTCGGGTTCCCCGTTGTTTACAGCCATTGACACAAACCTTGGGTCCATCTCGGAGCCGGCCAACTTCGTTGCGGGTAGCTTAATGGGGTGGCCCCCTGAAAAATTTCTGAATCCTATGATCGCTTTGTCGTGAATGCCTCGTTGGGTTTTGAGTTGGTTTTTCCGAGGTTGATCGAGTGTGTGTTGCTATTCGTGCACCCCTGTAGGGTAAATCTTTCTGAAAGCCATGTCCGCAGTTATGGACGACTTGGAGCACAGTTTCTCGATCATAGACAAGTATAACTAAAGTACCGTCTTTAATTTGACTAAGAACTTGACTAGTAAATAGTGCAATACTCAAGGAATGGTTAATAAAACTGCCAACGGATGATGGGGGTTGTTCGTCCGCTTCCTCGTTGGTAAGCGAGGAGGAGGATGGATCTGTTAATTATACTATTATAACTGTTGTTCTTAATTCACGGACATCCGTCTATCATTGGTTAGGCGGATGGTTAGCGAGTATCTATAGAATTGTTAGATATTATCTTTTGCTGCAACTGTGTCACCCCAGGTTGTGTCCCCTTTAGTGGCATAAAGACTTGATGAGTACCCCTAGGGTCTCACACGATAAATTGTTTGATTCAGATGAACAGGTGTATTCGCAAGATGGATACTGGGTGGAGGAGACAGATGATGTTGGCAATGATCACTCGGTGTAGAGATTCCGGGAACGGGGATCCGTGAGATCTGTGGGCGGGATGTGTTTATTTATGTGGCATCTTATGCCGATTTGCTTCTTATCCGTACTCGAATCTTGTTTCCCGCTTCCGCCTGATACTCTGATGTTTGTTGTATGAGGAGCTATCCTAAATTATTATCTCTATCTAGGATATTTGAATCTTGCCGTATGGTCTTGCAATATTTCTATTTCTTTTAGATGGAATGGCTCTGAGGACTGTTGTATGTGGCTTGCATACATACTCATTTGGGTATGTAGTTGATCCCTTCGCCTGCCGATTATGCCGCTTGTTCTTGTCCTGATGTTCTGAAAGTGGTTAGGACGGCCGAAAGGTCTACCGTGAGTGGCCCTGGGCCCCACCGTACTATTTTAACCACTTTCGTTCATCCAGGCATGTAACTAAGAGCGTAATTCATCGAGGTAGCTACAATTGGTATCAGAGCCATCCCGCCCTTCAGGGTCTCAGCCAAAATGGTCGTTGTCGGTCTAGCAAATATTTTTGGTAGTTATGTATAATAGGGAAAAACAAAACGTGAGAGTAGGACTGCTTCCATTTTTCTTCTTACCCACCCACCCACCCTTTTCTGGTAAGTAAGTGTAACGTTTTCAATCCTCTTCTAAAAATTCAAACTAGGATTCACGTGTTCTGGGTTCCGTAGTACCATAGGTTGTGTTTGTGTGTGTGTGCGTGTGAATTCCTTGTCTATTTGTTGCATTCAAATGTTATCACTATCTGCCTCTTGGTTATCAACTGTTGGTACATTCCATACCGACAGGTCTTTGTAAACCGACACGATCTATCTGATTCGTTGTATACCGATGCGATCTATCTTACTCTTTGTTATCCGACGTTATCTTGTTGGGGTGTTCTTTTTCGTAGATACCAATCTTTAGGTTCATCTTAAGAAGAAGGTGTTGGGATATGTGTTTTACTGATTCATGTGCGGAGTAATGATTTGAGTGCGGGATGGAGTCGCGACCATACCACTACTTCTATCATTTTCTCTTGTATGTTGAACTAGTAGAGTTACTAATCTTGATTCGTGAAGTGATTTTTGCGCATATAGTGGTATTTTAATGCCAAAATTTGCGGAATTTTTTTTCTTTGTTAGTTTGTGTATCACACTCCTTGTTCAGTCGTGTGCGTTATGCTTAATATCTTCTAGTTGCCTTGAACTTTGTTGATATTTTAATATCATCTCAGTGAATTGCATCCTTTAATCTTGGTTAATTCCATTTTGGTACTATTTTGGATTATTATCATTCTCCATTATAGTACTGACTTGTGTTTTATATCAATCACGGGATGGCACCACCACGCCGTTCGGAGGAGGACATACCACCTGAACTTGGGGCTGCTTTGGCAAGTATTGCAAATGCTTTGGGCACTATGCAGCAGAACCAGCAGCGCTTCGAGGAAAGCGTGAGGAGGAATGAGTTTGTTCCGCTACCTCCACCTCCCAAGCGAGGAGACATCAAGAGTTTTCTCAAGTTCAACCCACGTCAATTTGAGGTGTCTGATCAGCCACTTGATGCGGATGATTGGCTTCGTGAAGTGTGAAGGTTGCTGATGACTGCGGATGTTCCCGAGAAAGAATGGGTCAAATGTGCCACTCACCTTTTGAAGGGAGATGCAGCTCTGTGGTGGGAAAATTACCTCAAGGCAGATCTCTCTGGTTTTCAGCCTACTTGGGAGCAATTCACTGCTGCTTTCAAAGAGCAATATCTGTCAGAAATTGTCATGGAAAGGATGAAGGAAGTGTTTCTCAACCTCAAGCAGGGCACTGACAATGTCAATACCTACATCAGAAACTTCATGAACCTTTCTCGGTATGGTGGCGATGAGATCTCTGATGACAAGAAGAAGCAAAAGAGGTTTAGGCAAGGCCTTAATGCTTCCATCAAATATGCAATCACTCATGCAAGGCCGGCATCTTTTCTGGAACTCCAACACACAGCTCTGCGGGAAGAAGCAAGTAGGCAAGTGTTTGAGGAGTCAAAGAAACACAGCCGTGATACAGCAAGTTCTTCTGCTATGACAGCTCCTTCTAAGCGTCGTGTCTGGTTCCTAACACCCCATCGTCGCTCCCTGCTCCACCAAGACCGTCAAGCTATGCAGCAAGGCCACCAAACTCCTTCACTGCGGCTCCCAGGGGCTACAACTACAACTACCCTGGAGCGCCTGGCGGAGTCCCTGGCTACGTTGCTCCACGTCCACCTGGTGCTTGCTATACTTGTGGAAACACTGGGCATCAGCACTGGAATTATCCAATGAACAACAAAGCTCTTCCACCACCACCTCCAAGACCTGCGGCAAGTGCTCCTATGATTCGTGCACCTCCACCTCGGGCTCTCAACATCAACACTAAGCCTGGGTCTACGGTTGCTCGTGCCAACTGTGTCAACGTCGCTCAAGCTGAGCATGCACCTGGAGTTGTCATGGGTATGCTTCCTGTTAACTCAGTTCCTGCACGAGTTTTGTTTATTCTGGTGCTTCACATTCTTTCGTTTCTCACAAATTTGCAAATGAGCATGAGCTTGTTATAGACCAGCTGGATAAGAAGTTAATGGTTCTTTCTCCCGGGGCAAGATTGTTATCCACCAAGATCAGCCATGGCAATCAAATTGATATTGGTGGCTCTTCATTTCCAGCTTCCTTAATTGTTCTGGGCAATTCTGATATTGATGTTATCTTGGGCATGGATTGGTTAACAGCAAATGCAGCTGTGATTGATTGTGCTGAACGTTCGGTTTCTCTAAAAATTCCTGAAGGCCATATAGTCTATTCTCCAAGTCTGACTCCTGCAATTCAGCTTTATTCTTTGGCGGCTCTGAATGATGATGCTATGGAAGGTATTCAGAGTGTTCCTGTAGTTTGTGAGTTCCCAGATGTTTTTCCTGAAGAGTTGCCAGGTATGCCTCCGGATCGTGAGGTTGAGTTTGTCATTGAACTTGAACCTGGTACCGCTCCTATCTCCAAGCGGCCTTATAAAATGGGTCCTGCTGAGTTGGCTGAACTCAAACGCCAGCTGGATGAACAAGAGAAGTTGGGTTTCATTTAGCACAGTACTTCTTCTTGGGGTAGCCCAACCATCTTTGTGAAGAAGCGAGACAAGACTGATAGACTTTGTGTTGACTATCGGGCACTCAATGCTAAAACCATCAAGAATAAATATCCCCTTCCGCGGATTAATGATCTCTTCGATCAGCTAGCTAGAGATGTGGTATTCTCTAAGCTTGATTTGAGAAGTGGTTATCATCAAATCAAGATTCGCAAGGAAGATGTTCCTAAAACAGCTTTCACCACCCGTTATGGCTTGTATGAGTACACAGTCATGTCTTTCGGTCTCACCAACGCACCTGCCACCTTCTCGAGGCTTATGAACTCGGTTTTCATGGAGTATCTTGATAAGTTTGTTGTGGTCTATCTGGATGACATTCTAGTCTATTCTAAGTCAAAGGAAGAACACCTTCGGTGTGTCTTAAACAAGCTTCGTGAGAACCGCCTGTATGCGAAGTTCTCCAAGTGTGAGTTTTGGCTGCCTCAAGTCACCTACCTTGGTCACGTCATCTCTGCCAAGGGCATTGCCGTCAACCCAGAAACTATTAAGACAATTATGGACTAGCTTCCACCCATAAGTGTCAAAGAAGTCCGGAGTTTCCTTGGTTTGGCCAGTTACTGTCGTCGCTTCGTTCAAAACTTCTCGAAGATTGCAAAGCCTCTTACCGATCTCCTCAAGAAAGGCAAGAAATATCTTTGGACTCCTGCATGTCAAGCAAGCTTTGAAACACTCAAAGAGAAGCTCACTTCCACACCAGTCTTAGTTCCTCCGGATACATCAAAGCCTTTCCAGATATTCTGTGACGCCTCATTGCAAGGATTGGGTGCGGTCCTTATGCAAGAAAAACAAGTTGTTGCTTATGCATCTCGTCAGTTGAAGACGCATGAGATCAACTATCCTACACATGACCTCGAACTCGCAGCAGTTGTCTTTGCTTTGAAAGTATGGAGGCATTACTTGCTGGGCAACCGTTGTGAGATCTTTTCTGATCACAAGAGTCTGAAGTATATATTCACACAACCTGATCTCAACCTTCGTCAGAGGAGGTGGATTGAAACAATCAATGATTTCGATTTAACCATCAACTACACTCCGGGCAAAGCTAATGTCATGGCCGATGCTCTCAGCCGAAAAGCTTATGTCAACAACCTCATGGTGGAAGAACAATAGCCTCTCTTGTGCGAGGAATTCCGCAAGCTCAACCTTGAAATTGTGGATCAAGGGTATCTTCTGAACCTTCTAGCAACACCTCTCTTGGAAGAAAAGGTCCGTTCCATTCAACTTGGTGATCCTTACACTAAAAAGATCATCTCCAACATTCAGCTTCCGAAGTATGAGTCTTTCCACGTAGACGACCAAGGCACTCTTTTCTTTGAACACCGGATGTTTGTTCCGAACTACTCGGGTTTAAGAGAGCAAGTTCTCAAGGAGGCGCATGATTCTATTCTTTCTATCCACCCTGGCAGCACTAAGATGTACATGGACTTGAAAACACAATATTGGTGGCCGGGTTTGAAACGATATTGTGCCAAGTATGTCTCGGAGTGTGATGTCTGTCGCAGAGTTAAAGCGGTCCATCAGAAACCTTCCGGTCTTCTACAGCCATTGAAGCCTCCGGAATGGAAATGGGAGAAAGTAGAGATGGACTTCATTACTGGTTTTCCAAGGTCGCAAAAGGGCAACAATGCAATCTTTGTTGTCATTGACAGGCTTTCTAAAGTAGCTCACTTCTTTCCAGTCAAGGAAACAATTTCTGCAATTCAGTTAGCTGAGCTCTATATCAACAGAATTGTCTCTCTGTATGGGGTTCCTCTTGAGATCAGTTCAGACCGTGGAAGCATCTTCACTTCCAAGTTCTGGGGAAGTTTCCAAAATGCTTTGGGAACAAAATTAAACTTCAGCACAGCTTACCACCCCCAGTGGCAAGGACAAGTTGAAAGGATCAATCAGATTCTAGAAGATATGCTCCGTGCTTGCGTTATCTCTTTCGGCATGAAGTGGGAAGAATGTCTTCCTTATGCTGAATTCTCTTACAACAACAGCTTCCAGAAAAGTCTAAAGATGGCACCATTTGAGGCTCTCTATGGTCACAAATGCAGAACTCTGATTAGTTGGTCGGGCGCAGGTGAAAGAATATTGTTTGGCCTCGACATTGTAACTCAAGCGGAGGAGAAAGTTCACATCATTCTCGAAAATCTAAAGATTGCTCAAAGTCGCCAAAAGAGTAATTATGACAGAAAGCACACGGACATGGAGTATGTCCCTGGTGATCTCGTTTACCTTCGTTTCACTCCCATGAGAGGCACGCACCGCTTTGGTATCAAAGGGAAGCTAGATCCTAGATACATCGGTCCTTTCAAAGTTCGTGGAAGAAGAGGAGAAGTTGCTTATGCTCTTGAACTCCCTGAACAACTCAAAGTCCATGATGTTTTCCACATCTCTCAACTCAAGAAATGCTTCAAGGATCCCGGCAGGACCGTGGACCATGAACTCATCAATCTCCAAGAAGATCTGTCTTATCAAGAACACCCCATAAAAATTCTTGAAGTCACAGAAAGAAGGACTCGCAACAAGTCCATCAAGTTCTGCAAGGTGCAGTGGTCGCACCATTCCGTTGATGAAGCCACTTGGGAACGTGAAGATGAGCTCCGTGCCAAGTATCCTACCCTCTTTGAGTCTTCTTCTTCTTCCTAGAATCTCGGGGCGAGATTCCTGTTTAGTGGGGGAGAGTTGTAGCATCCCAATTGTCTAACAATTGTAATGCTACTTGGTCTAATAAGATATTGGCTATTTCCTATATACAATTGTTGCATCATAATTATATCATGCTCATGTCATCATGCCACCTTTTATTTGAGCATCATATAAAACCCTTTTTCTTGTGGTTCTTCTCATATGCATTATTAATTGTATTTGCATCTTGATATTGTATTTGGTTATTGATATATTATTTAAATGCCCAAGTTGAGTTGGGGCATATCTTTTATTCAACTCCATCACCTTTCTTTTCACCACCTTATAATTCCACCATTCCATTTACCATGGGCTTTTATTTTCTTTTGGTATTTATTCTAGCTCATGTGGGATGGGATGGATCTAATTCTAATTCCCTTTTGCTTGACCTTTGTTCCACATTTTGGAATGCATAAGAATAATGCCATGTTACTATTATTGTTTTCACAAGCATAAACATGGCCATTAATTCTCATGCATGGGCCATGCAATAGTACCACCACCTTTAGCACCTTTGTTTTGCTCTTAGTCTTAGTGGATCTTTCTTTGTGGGAGTATCTCTATCTCTTTTCACCTCCCCATGATCCCAACAAAACCTTCACCATCATGCATGAACAAGTGGGATTTCCCCTTTGATTTTAACACCTCTCTCTCTTTTGGTGTTGTCCTCACTATCACCTTGTGTTCCACTACCAAACCCTCATCTCTTTTCCCTTTTAATCATATTGTAAAAACTTCCAAAAAGGGTTAATTCTTGGGCTTGTTTAAATCTGCAACAAAACAAAAAAATCAAAACAGTTAATTAAATAAAAAGAAAAACGAAATAGAGAAAGCCCAGCAGCAGCCTCCCTACCTGGACGCTTCGCAGCCCAGCTCTGGCCCGCCCTTCTTTTTCCTCCTGGGCCACTCCCTCTCTTCCCCCGGCCCGAACCGCTTCGCCGTCACGCCGTCGTCCCCTGTTCCTCTTCTCCGTCGCCCGCCTCTCTCCTCTGCTCTGACGGAAGCGGGCAGGTGGCCGTCCTCCGCCGTCTGCCGCGTCAGCTCGCGCCCCCTACGCCATCTCCCCTATGTCTTATCCTCGCGCCGAGCCGCGTCTTTCCCGAACCCTAGCTCCCTTCTCCGTCCCCTTCCCCTTTGCTCCGCCGTACCCTGGCCGCCGCCAGACAGAGCACCACGACGCCGTTGCCACCCTAGCCGGTGACCGAGGCCTCGCCGGGGAGCGTCGCCGCGGCCCGAGTCGTCGATTTCCGCCGGCTAGGAGGACCAGGACCGCTCGGAGCTATCCCCTCGCCAGCGAGCCGTGCACCATCGCAGCAACCTCGCCGTCCCCTCCGCTCCGACCACCCCGTCCTCTGTTTTCCGTGGGAATCAGACGAGGTGAGCACCCCCTCTCGTTCCTCTCCCGTTCCCTTACCTCCGCGTGCCGCGCCGCCCGAATTTGACCCCCCGCCGGTGAGCTGCCCCGCCGACGCACAGACAAGGCCGGCGTTCCCCCTCTGTTCCTCGAAGGCCTCCGTCCAGTTCAGCCCGCCGCCGCCGATCCTTCTTGAACAAGATCCGTAGCTGGAGCTCCCCTCTATCTTTTTCGTTTTTGCGGCAAGGTCTGTCTCGCCATGGTTGCATCGCCATCCTCGCCGGAAAACCTCGCCGTCGTCAGATCGTCGTCGCGATTCAGAGAGAAGTCGCCAGATTCAGTCCAGGGCTCGGGCGCCGTTTCGCGAAAAGGCCCCCCTCACCTTTTGATGACCACGCCCAGGTCCTTAGCAGCCCCAGCGGCCCCACGAGACAGCCCCGGTGCAACTTTGCAAGCAAGCCCCCGCGCTTTGTAGTTTCCCAACCCGCGCTCCCCTGGACCGCCCACGTGTCAATCGCCCGCTAGCCGCGCACGCGTGTGACCCCATCATCGCCCAGCCCCACCAGTCAGTCTCAGTGGCTAGAAGAACCCGCGGTGTAAAAAGCTTTGCGCGTGGATCTCGCCCAGTCAGCAGCGGCCCACCTGTCTGTGACTGTGGCTAGGTCTGTCTGAGTGTAAAACGTTTTCTGTTTTTCTGTTTTTAAATAAACTTTTCAGAAATTGTTTAAATTCAAATTCAAATCAGATTTTAAATAACTTTCAAATTATAAATCCAAATAATACATATAATATATGTTTTTGAATCAGAAAAATGTGAGGAATTCAAATATGCCATTCAAATTAATGTTTGACCACTTTAAATTTTCGAGATGATTAAAATTACAAATAAATACCCTTTTCTTAATAAATTAATAACTTTAATTCTACAACTCCAAATTTGAAAAATAATATGTCTAAATCGATCAGCGCGACGAGCCCGTTCTAACTATGCACTCCTTGTTCTGAATTGCAGCATGCAGCATGCCATTTTTAAAAATCAGAACTGTTTATGGCAATAAAACTTGGGTAAATAATTAATAAAATGCCTTACTCTTGTATCCACACCTCACCCTTGCCATGCTACTTTCATGCCATGTAAATTATGCATCATTCATCATGACATGCTTGTTTGCTTGTTGCATTTTAATTCCTATGCTTGTGAACTTTATTTATGTTGGCCCTTGTTTGTTTGGTTCTTCTTCGAATAGACGCCCAGCAGGAGAATTACCAGGAATCACAGGAGTACTACCCAGATCCATCTCTCGCTTCAACTGAGCTGCCAGGCAAGCACTACCACATGCTTGCATACATATAGTACCTATTGCCTCTATCTTATTCTTGCATCATTGAGTCGCAATTGCATTAAATTGAATCCCAAGTACTGCATAGCCTTTACTTTTAAACCCCACCGAAGATTGTTCCTCCATCCCATGAGCCATGCGAGTCGTAGAAAAGCATGTGTAGGGTATGTGAGTGTCTGATGAATAACGAGGTACCTAAACAACATAACCTGAGTAGTAATGGGATAGCTAATGAAAGAGGCACCGGTGAGCAATATCTGCTATTTGGTTTTCATGCTCACTTGTGTCCCGTAGGACCCTGAGTACTTGATTCCTGTTCCTTGACTATTTGCACTATCCACATCCGGGAGGTCTTATGGACCCCCCTGAGCCAGAGCTTGATTCATTCTTATTTCTTGGGGCCACAAGTAGTTTGGGGCTTTATTACTATCCGGTACTTATGCCATGTTACTGCTTTATTAAGATTGTGCGTGGAGCACCTGTACTGTTTTGGATCATGGAATGTTTTTGCGGTATCGACAAGCCCAGTCACACTTTCGGGTTCCCCGTCGTTTACAGCCATTGACACAAACCTTGGGTCCGTCTCGGAGCCGCCCAACTTCATTGCGGGTAGCTTAATGGGGTGGCCCCCTAAAATATTTCTGAATCCTGTGATCGCTTTGTCGTGAATGCCTCGTTGGGTTTTGAGTTGGTTTTTCCGAGCTTGATCGAGTGTGTGTTGCTATTCGTGCACCCCTGCAGGGTAAATCTTTCTGAAAGCCGTGTCCGTGGTTATGGACGACTTGGAGCACAGTTTCTCGATCATAGACAAGTATAGCTAAAGTACCGTCTTTAATTTGACTAAGAACTTGACTAGTAAATAGTGCAATACTCATGGAATGGTTAATAAAACTGCCAACGGATGATGGGGGTTATTCATCCGCTTCCTCGTTGGTAAGCGAGGAGGAGGATGGATCTGTTAATTATACTGTTATAACTGTTGTTCTTAATTCACGGACATCCGTCTATCATTGGTTAGGTAGATGGTTAGCGAGTATCTATAGAATTGTTAGATATTATCTTTTGCTGCAATTGCGTCACCCCAGGTTGTGTCCCCTTTAGGGGCATAAAGACTTGATGAGTACCCCTAGGGTCTCACACGATAAATTGTTTGATTCAGATGAACAGGTGTATTCGCAAGATGGATACTGGGTGGAGGAGACAGATGATGTTGGCAACGATCACTCGGTGTAGAGATTCCGGGAACGGGGATCCGTGAGATCTGTGGGCGGGATGTGTTTATTTATGTGGCATCTTATGCCGATTTGCTTCTTATCCGTACTCGGATCTTGTTTCCCGCTTCCGCCTGATACTCTGATGTTTGTTGTATGAGGAGCTATCCTAAATTATTATCTCTATCTAGGATATTTGAATCTTGCCGTATGGCCTTGCAATATTTCTATTTCTTTTAGATGGAATGGCTCTGAGGACTGTTGTATGTGGCTTGCATACATACTCATTTGTGTATGTAGTTGATCCCTTCGCCTGCTGATTACGCCGCTCGTTCTTGTCCCGATGTTCTGAAAGTGGTTAGGACGGCCGAAAGGTCTAACGTGAGTGGCCCTGGGGCCCCACCGTACTATTTTAACCACTTTCGTTCATCTAGGCATGTAACTAAGAGCGTAATTCACCGAGGTAGTTACAGTTTTGAGTTGGTTTTTTCGAGGTTGATCGAGTGTGTGTTGCTATTTGTGCACCCCTGCAGGGTAAAACTTTCTGAAAGCCGTGTCCGCGGTTATGGACGACTTGGAGCACAGTATCTCGATCATAGACAAGCATAACTAAAGTAGTGCTATAAATTTGACTTAATATGTGACTAGTAATCAGCTCAATTATAACGGAATGGATATTAAAAATGCCAACAACTGGTGGATCTTGGTCATATCGTGTTCTGATATACCTGCCTAGTAAGTATTGCAACTCCAATGGAATGTGATAAAAGTGCCAACAACTGCTGGGTTTTGGGATTCCTTAGGACAATTACATCTGACTAGTAAATGTTCCAACTACAAAGGAATGGTGATTAAAACTGCCCACTACTTATGTTATCAGGATGACTTATGCTCTATATCTGATTAGTAATTGTTGCAACTATAATGGAATGAGTAAAATTGCCAACTGTGTGAGTTCCTTGGTCTGACTTCCTCGTTTGGTCTCGAGGGGGGAAATACCAGGATGGGTTTGCTTGGTGCTAGCTTCAGGTTGGATCCGAATAGGTCTTTCTTACCCCTCTCTAATAGCCGCCAGTGATACCGAGTCTCTATAGGTTGTTTAGTGCCGCTGCGCTACCGCTTCAGCCCACCATACCTATGTAGGCGAGAGCCGCCGAATTCTAGCCTCGCCGTGTACTGGCCTCAGTACTGACGCTCCTCTTTTTCCTTTTCCCTTTTCGGCACCCCTTTTGTTTTAGCAGGTTTGATATCGACGTCGTTAGCTGGGTTACCCTTCCGGCTTGGCCTGGGCAGGGTTATGGACGCCATTGGTTATTCTTTAGGGCTCTTAGCCCCATTTGCATCTTGTCCGTAGTCGGACGCTCTATCGTTTTCAAAGTGATTTGAATCTTTGTATTGTATATCTGTATTCTAGACTCGTTGAGTCGCTGTTGTATATATATCTGTTCTGTGGGTCCCATCGAGGACTGTTGTGTAATGGTATTACTTCATTTTCCACCCGCACGAAAGTGCCTGGTGGGCGTCCTTGAATCGTTTCTATGCGGGTTTGGCAGAAAGGGCTAAAACTCGCATAGGGCCGATCCGAGGGTGTTACATTAGTAGAGTCATATCATGAATAGAGGAGTTATTATGTAGGAGTGTTTGCATTATGGAAGTGTCCCCTCTCTCGTTAGATATGTATCCCTTGGTGTGAGTTGCCGTTATGAAATATTAATGAGAAGTTCTATCATTCACTCTTTTGCATAGCTTATATTAGTTTTCAATTCGTGGTTATATGATTGATCTTGTTGTTAGTATTGGTAGCACTTTGGGATCATTGAGTTAATTTAGTTGGTTTTGGCAAACCTGGCTCGGTCAGTAGCAACACCTTTTTGAGAGTTGAAAAGAAAAAGATAGAAGTACTCTAGAGAAAAATAATTTCATCATCTTTCTTTCTTGATTTTCTCATAAGTTTAGTATTCTCTAATTAAGATCTTTTGTGCTTCCGAGGAAGATTGCATGTTTGTTTTTATCACTTGTATGTTTGTTTGTTTCCTTCAACTCTTGTACTTGCTACCTAGCCTTGCTAGCCAAAAACCTGTACTGAGAGGGTATTCTTCTCGTGCATCCACCTCCTTTAAACCAAAACCATTGCCATTTGTGTCCACCATACCTACCTATTAGCATTATTGCTATTCCAAGTAAATTCATGTTTTGTCTACCTCCCTAATTAAACTTGTTATGTGAAAATTAGTGATTAAAGCTCTCACGAACTTGATGGCACACTTTACTTTCTTACATTTAATAAACTTGAACCATTGGGTCCTTCTTTGTTGCGTATATGCTTGCGCTTTATGAGTTGAAGTTAGCCGAACCATGTATCATGGGGACCACTTTCAACACTTCATTTGGTACTTTGTACCTAGTTGATATCACGTTCTTTTGCTTATGGATCTCGGCGATGTGAAATAAAAGTGGAACTTGTAAGATCATGGAGTTTATATGTGTGTTAGAGAAACGCCTGGGCTGCTAGCCTAAGCCATGCCTAATCATGGTGGAAACTTGCAGCATAACTATAGTGAGCATTCTATGAAGCATCCTCAATAAAAACCTATGCAAATAGCAAATAAAAGTATCACTGAGATGGTCACTGTCTGCTTGCCTTGTCATTTTGATTATGGGATAGCTCCTGTGTCATGTGCAAGGGGTACCTCGTTGGCGGTTCTCGATGATACGCATGTATTTACAATGACAAGAGCTTTCTCGTGACTGAAGTTGAGTAGCATGAGGATCGGTACTCATAAGTAAGGGGCATGATATTTCAACTTATAACTTGTCCAGCATATCCTCTTAGTTGTGTCACTTTAACCTTAATCACATAAAGATGCCTATGATAGGGGCAATGAGAGCTGAAAGCTAGTAAGTATCATAATTTTTGGGAGCTCTTTATGAGACTTGTAATCCCTGCTTCCCTCTTTGAAGGACCTTTCTTTTACTTTGTAGTTGAGTCAGTAAACCTACTCCCTTCTATCTCAGCAAGTATTTTGAGTTGATGTGTTTCATTCATTCATATGATGATTTATTCAATCATGTTTCTTATGTTCCTTGTTTTGCACATTACTCTTATCTTGATGTTTACTACTTTGAAAGCTATCATTGAAAACCAGCTATTTGTGAACTCCAGCAAATTATCAACTATTCTTCGACCAAGAGCTAAGTTTGCCATTACCAATTATGATTCACTTTATGTATCTTTATTGTGTTCCCTTTACTCATTGCAAGTTGAGTTATATAATAGTGAGTTGTCTTCTATTTTGATCTAAGTATTTGATGAATGTGATGCTTCTTGTCCGTATTCTTTTATCGACTCTTCACTCCATAAACCTGATGCCATGTTTATTGAGCTCAGTTTCGCTTGGGGACAAGCGAATCCTAAGCTTGGGGGAGTTGATACGTCCATTTTGCATCACTATTCTATGTCTTAATTCACTATTATTCATTGATATATTTCGTATTGAAAGGTGATACTTATGTTATTTCATCTATTTTTGCATGGTTGATGACTTTTGGAGCATGGACCCCTGCAGTCAGGATTCTTATGGAAAAGGTGTTGTTTGGAGGCAAAATTCGCGAAGATCAGAAAATCTGGGAAAATATACGGAAAATCCTATTTTTCCAGAAGACTCAGGATGCCAGAAGATGGAGTGGAGGTGGGCCACAGGGGGCGCACACCACCCCATGGCGCGGGCAGGCCTAGGCCGTGCCTGAGAGTGGTGTGGCCACCCTGGACCACTCCAGCCTCTCCCCTCTGGCGTATATCAACCTCCCGAAACCCTAAGACTCGGGGAGCGACCATAGAAAGATTCCGCCGCCTCTGCGAGGCGGAAAACACCGAGAGAGAAAGATCTCTCTCGCATACAGATTTCTGCCGGGGGTATTCCTTCCCGGAGAGGGGAGATCGTCGCCATCAACACCACCATCAAGCTGGACTTCATCGGGATCATCATCATCATCATCACCACCATCATCACCATCAGCACCCTCATCACCATCTCCATATTGATGTAACAATTGAGTTGAATCTTGCATTAGTTCATAGGGGAAACTTTCCCGGTGTTGATTACTCTTTGTAGTTGATGCTATTGAGTGAACCATTGAATTACTGTTTATGTTCAGATTGTTATACATCATTATTCCATCTCTGCTCATAATCCATATGATGTCTTGTGAGTAGTTCGTTTTGTTCTTGAGGACATGGGAGAAGTCTTGTTGTTAGTAGTGGAGTTGCGTTGAGAAAGATTCAATAGATTGTTATTTAAGTTGTGGTGTACTTCTTCTAGTGGTGTCATGTGAACGTCGACTACATGACACTTCACCTATATGGGCCTAGGGGAATGCATTGTGTATTTGGCTACTAATCGTAGGGGTTGCCGGAGTGGCAGAAACCTGAACCCCCATTAGGAAACCATTGCACAAGGGACGTAAGGGTCTTAGAGTTTAAAGCTGTGGTTAGGTTTCTACCTTAATTACTTTCTTGTACTTACAGATGTTTTCAAGGGGTATAATCACAAATATGTATTAGTCTTGGATGGGGTGGTACATTAGCATAGGTTCACCCACACAACACTTAGCAAGCTAAAGAATATTAATCGACTATATGAAGCGAAAGCACTTGACAGTCTTCCCATGTGTCCTCGAGAACATTTGGTCATCTATAGAAATACAACCGACTTGTCCTTTGTTGCATAAAGGATTGGGCCACTTGCTGCATTTATTCCTACTATCTTTTATTTACTCGTACTTTGTTTACTTGCTTTATCGAAACCCCCTAAAAATCCGTTTGCCAAGTATTTGCAGAGAATTCCTGATCCATACCACTAGCCGGCACCTTCTGCTCCTTGTTGGGTTCAACACTCTTACTTATCGAAAATACTACGATACACCCCCTATACTTGTGGGTCATCAATGCACACCATGGTGGCACTTAGGCTAGAGATTACAAATACTTGTTATGAGTTATATTTGGAGTTGGATGTCTTTATGAAATTGTGGTGTTTGTTGGACTCATCTGGTACTCAAGGTGACAGTGTGGGGTCATCTAGATGGGAAAGATGAACTTTGAGGTGTGCTGTTATAGCCCTACCAACGATTAGAGTGTCCAACCGGAGAGTAGTTAAGAGTAGTATCATAAAGAGAAGATATTTATATGAGAGTGTTCACTAGTGAAAGTATGATCCCTAGGCATTGTTTCTAAGCACTGAAACACCGTTTGCTATTAGATCTGTTACATTGTTGCTTGCTTCCATCTTTATTTCAGTTTGCTTTTAGTCTCTTCCACGCCATCAAGTTATCTTCTAGCACCGTTACCACTTATAATTATCCATACCACTTGTATTTCACTATCTCTTCGCCGAACTAGTGCACCTATACACCTGACAAGTGTATTGGGTGTGTTGGGGACACTGATGGGTTCGTAGCATGGAAAAGAAAAAATTTCTACCGCAACAACGAACAAAACCTAGATCTAATCTAGATAAAAGCCAAGATCTAATCTATTGGACATGAGCAACGAGATAGATAGGAACTAACCCTCGAAGATCCGAAAGTGTTAACGAGATTAGATCTCGTGGATGATGTAGTCGATCACTTGCCGATCTCAAGATCGTGTGGACGATCCTTCCGGCGTCGCGTTCCAGCAGCGCTTCAGTCGTCGGTTAAGTGGATGATCCTTCTGGCGTCACGTTCCGATAGCGCTTCCGCCGTTGGTCAAGTGGACGATCCTTCTGGCGCCGCGATTCGGCAGCGCTTCCGCAGTCGGTCACACGTGCGGAGTCGAAGCAGACCTTCCTCTCCCTGTTCCAGCGAGCAGCGGAGGTAGTAGATCTTCTCCACGGAATCCCAGCAGCACGACGGCGTGGTGGTGGTGGTGGAGTAGAGAATTCTGCAGGGCTTCGCCTATGCCTGTGCAGAAGAAAGGTGGAGGAGAGAGGCGGCAGAGATTGGAGTTGTGGGAGCAGCGGTTGGAGGGGGCGCCCCTGCCCTTCTATTTAAGGGGAGGAGGCGCGCCTGGGAAGGGGGAGTCCTTGTAGGACTCCCATCCTCTATGGCCAACGAATTTGGGGAGGGGGGAGGAGTCCTCCTCCCCCACGAATCCGTGTCTTGACCCACCAGGACTCCTTGATCCTTATCATGATTTTCAAGCAAACTCCAAGATATCTTCTAGAACCTTCCGGAACATTCCGAAACCTTCTAGAATCTCCATACAAACACTCCGGGACATTTCCTAACTTAGAAAATGATCCCCAATATATGAATCTTATTCTCCGGACCATTCCGGATCTCCTCGTGATGTCCCGGATCCATTCCGAGACTCCGAACAACATTCGGTCTCCAACGAATATTACATATCTACTTAAAACAACTTCGAACCTTAAGTGTGTCACCCTACGGTTCGTGAATATGTAGACATGATAGAGACACATCTCCTATCAATAACCATCAGCGGGACCTGGAGATCCATAATGGCTCCCACATACTCAACGATGACTTCGCGATCGATTGAACCACTTACATACGAAACTAATTCCCTTTGTCTTGCGATACTATACTTATCCGAGGTTTAATCGTCGGCATCTCCATACCCAGTTCTACCTCGTTACTGATAAGTACTCTTTACTCGTTCCGTGATATGTCATCCCTTGTGACCTAGTCACATGCTTGCAAGCTAACTAGACGACATTCCACCGAGAGGGCCCAGAGCATATCTATCCGTCATATGGATGGACAAATCCCAATCTTGGTTCATGCGCTTCAACACATACTTTCAGAATACCTAATGACACCTTTATGACCACCCAGTTACGAAGCGGTGTTTGATGTCATCAAAGTATCCATCCGGTGATGGTGATTAACATAACCTCATGGTCGAAGGATTAGGTTACTATGCATTTGAAAGCTTATAGCAATACAAACTTAATGACTTGATCTTTATGCTACGCTTACTATGGGTGTGTGTCCATTACATCATTCTCCTAATGATATAACCTTGTTATTAATCACATCCAATGTCCATGATCAGGAAACCATGATCATCAATTAATCAACAAGCTAGTTCAACAAGAGGCTTACTAGGGACTCTTTTATGTTTACAAAACACACATATATTAGTGTTTCCTAATAATACAATTATAGCATGGGATTTAAACATTTATCATAAACATAAAGATATAATAATAACCACTTTATTATTGCCTCTTGGGCATATCTCCAACAGTCTCCCACTTGCACTAGAGTCAATAATCTAGTTAAAAAACTTGTGCATTCAACACCTATGGCTTTCTGGTGTTGTATAGACACTATTGCTAGTGGTAAACATGATCTTCGGATCTGACACTTCCAGGTCCGTGTGTATTTGCATGTCCTTGCGTCTCTACGCATTACTCATTCTCCAATGAGATGGCATTGTATAATTTTGTCCTTTAGTGAGACCTTTAGTTCCTTCGGCTCAAAATATGTTGATATTATTGTCACACAATATATCTTCATAGTATTAGCCCACTTTGAACCACACCTAGTTTGATAAACTACTTAACACAAATGCCCTCCTTTGCTGCTACTATAGCAGTTATATACTTAGCCTTTTGTTGTAGTATCCGTCACAATATCTTAACTTTGGAACTCATCCAAATCCATCATGGAACATCCTTTCATTATATTGTGCTACCCATAGTCTAAATTGAGATAAATTTAATTTGTATCTTGTGACAAAACTAGTATCAATGTAACACTTTACAATGAACTACCTTTAACTATTTGTCACTTATACATGATATATTCTTAGTTCTTCCAAAGCTCATAAGAATATCTTTAGTATTGTCCAATGATCATCTTATGAATCATTCTGGTATATGCTCATAACATTTAGAGCATAGGACATATCTGGATGTGTACATCTCAAAGAATGATTGATCAAAATATTCTTATGATTTCACCAAGTGTCAAAACACTTTGAATCTCGTGTCAACACACTTGAATCTTGATTCAGTCCTTTCCGTGCGTCAAGAACCTTTCTTGTTGTTTCCATATTGAACTCATTCAACATCTTATCTATGTACATTTGGCAAAACCATATTAGCGCCTCAATCTATTCATATAGACATTGATGCCTAATTCTTGGGTTATGCCTAAGTCTTTCATCAAAATGAAATTCTTAACCTGTGTCAATACAAGATACATCATTTACAATCAACAATATGTCCTCTACATAATGTATTAGAAATATGTCTCAGCGCTCCCACTTAATTTCTTGCAAATGCAAGCATCTTTATCATATCCGATGAATCTAAACTCTTCTAACAGTTTCATCATGGTGAAGATTCCAACTCCGCTATGCTTACTTCAACCATTGAAGTTTTGCATACTCTTTTAGCATCCTTTGAATCAACAAAACCCTTTGGATCGTGTCATGTACACGTCCCAGGTAACCATTCTATTAGAAGAACTTGTTTTGTTTGTTCAACTACCATATACCAAAATATATGTAGTGGTTGCGACATTAATCCGTCCAGACTAAATATCGCTATGAAAGATCAAATCTTATCATAGTCCATTCCTTGAACATTGTCGTAAACTCTTTCCGACATGTCGACTATTTCATAGATTTGAAACATCCATGTCTATTTCTTTATAGATCCAAACACGACCGATAGGCTTCACGCCTTTCCGGAGGGTCTTCCAAGTTCAGAAACTTGATTTCTCGTGTATGGATACTATCACGGATTCTATGACTTCTAGTCATTTTATGGAGTCAGGGCCCATCATCGCTTCTTTGCATGTAGTCGGTTCATCATTGTCAAAACAATAACGATTTGTTTATCAAATCTTACTATTTGATTCTTACCGACCCACATGGTTCTATAGGAACTCTAATCTCCGAGATCACACCTTTTGTAATCACGAGAGCCATGGGCATTGTGGCCGCCACCGGGACACTTTCCGGCGCTGCGCTACTTAGCACATATTGCTAAGGTTCAACAACCTTATCAAAGTTCTATTGTCCTCCCACTTAACTTTACACGAAAAATTCCTTCTCAAGAAACTTGACGTTCCAAGTAACAAACTCTTTTGTCCTCGGTGTTATGGAGAAATTCCCAACAAATTCTTTGGGATAACCTACAAAGACGTGCTTATCCGACTTTGGTTGTAAACATTTTACTTATGCATAATACCAAAATTTAAGAAAAGACAATTCAGGTTTTATCCCAAACCATGATTTATATGGTGTCATTTCAACGGATCATGATGGAGCTCTTTTCAGTGTAAAAGCGGTAGTCACTAAAGCTTTAATCTTTAGTATATAATGGCAGTTTTACAAATGACACCTTTGATCTTACCATGTCAAACAAGGTTTCATTACATATCTTGAACACTCCATATTCCTATGGTGTTTTGGGAAATGCAAATCCATGGAATGATTCCTCAAATCTTAGGTGTTTTGCTAAACTTGTAACTCAAACATCTTTCTTTATGATCGAATCATAAACTCTTTATTTTCTTGTTACAATGATTTTCCACTTCATCTTGAAAGTCTTTGAACATTTTTCAAATGTTTCATACTTCTTCCTTATTGAGTAAATATATACATATACTCACTCAAATCTTCGGAGAAAGCATATGAATTTGAAATCCATCGCCCACGACTACACATAATGGACTATATACATCAATATGTACAAATTCCAATCAGTTAGTCGTCCGTTCCTCTTTTGGCCTCAGACGGTGTTTTAATTATCTCCAGGAAAGTATCACAAGCGTCATTTGATCAAAATCAAAGACTCCAAAAATCCATCAACATGGAGTTTCTTCATGTGTTCCTTTCAATATAATTTAAACGGCGATGTCACTTCGCAAGTGATCTTTCAATCATTTGTCTTGCGACATTTTAGCAATAGTGTTTATGGATGTGATTTCTCCCACTAGACTTGTAAAAGTTCATCCATCCTTTATGGAATACGGTTATTATTTGAACAACCATTGTTCTCGTAATACCGGAAGAAAATAACAATTATTAAAACAAATCATGAAGGCTAGGTTTGATGACAACGAAAAACGCAATAACACTTTATTTGTTTTCGATGAACATCATCACTCATTCTCTTGCTAGTTACTTAGGCCATTGTAGTTCATGAATTGCGTTGTCCTGTATGACACTTCATACCAACCGATTCGGTATCCAATACCAGAGAACCACATTGTTTAACAAGCAAGGAATACAACCATAACATGTATATCTTCTATATACCCAAGTTGGACATCTCCAACCTTATAATTTCTGCCAAATATTTTATAGATTCTCTTTCAGCAATTCCTTTTTCTTTTAAAAGAATCTATCAACATCAATAGTGGTGTCATTCACATGACACATAGTACAAAGTGTGTATAGTCAAATACCAATACCTTTGGACTTGCACTTTGAAGTGGATCACCTTCATCAAATGTTTGGCATTCTTTCAAAAATCCATTCTTTAGTAATCTATTAGTGTAGTAAACATTTTACTTACATCTTCTATTCATCCTTATCATGACATCTTTCATGATCAAGCTGCTATAGCTTATAAAGGTGAATTGCGAGTATAATGTTTCTTTTTCAAAACCTTTTGGAGGATTAGGACGACTAGCGTCTCCAACCTTCACAAATTCTCATCAAATATGAGGACGTATACTCTATCATGTTGTAACCAACACATTGTTTTAGATATCGGAATACCTTTCACATATGATGGTTTCTGAAACATTGCTTTCAGCTCTTAGATAAACTTGATATTAAAAACAATCTTTTGAGTATCAAGAATCATGGAGGCAAACATGATACTTTAGATACTGACATTGGAATTCTTACTCTTGATTTAATACTACTTATTAAACTTCATGGAGTAAATAGAGTTTGCTGAAAGTTTGCAATAGGACTTATAATCTTTAAATTGACATTCAAAACAATACGATACCAGTTCGTAAAGTAAATATCCAGAATTTCTATAGTTCTACTATCTCAACTATAACTAAGCGTAAGGTGATGAACGGATGCCAATGACTACAACAAACTATGCAAATTCACTCTGATTGTGTTTATGATAAATTGAGTTCGACTAATCCAAATTACAAACGAACTCCCACTCAAAACAACATCCCTCAAGTTGTTTTAGTGATTACATGAACCAAATCCACTACACCAAGTCCGATCATCACGTGAGATGATGTAGCTTTAAAGGCGAACAATCAACATGTTCATCATATCATCCATATGACTCATGCTTTACCTTTCGGTATTCTATGTTCCGAGACCATGTCTGTACATGCTAGGCTCGTCAAGGTTAACCTTAGTTTCTGCATGTGCAAATCTGGCTTGCACCCGTTGTATGCACACGTAGAGTCTATCACACCCGATCATCACGAGATGCTTCGAAACGACGAGTCTTAGCAACGGTGCCAACTAAGGATGAACACTTTATTACTTGATATTTAGTGAGAGGGATCATTTTATAATGCTACCGTCGCGATCTAAGCAATACAAGATGCATAAAGGATTAACATCACAGGCAATTCATAATTTGTGTGATATGATATGGCCTTTTCTTCTTGCGCCTTTGATCTCCATCTCCAAAGCACGAACATGATCTCCATTATCACCAGCATTGCGTCAAGGTCAGTGGCGCCGCTTCATGGTTGTCCATCATCACCAGCAACTATTACAACTACTTGGAATAAAGCTATTACAAGATGAATAGACACGCAGGTCTTAACAGAATTAAAGACAACCATTAGGCTCCTGCCGGTTGCCATATTACAACAAGGATCATTGCATACATCAAATATAATCACAATCACATGATGGCCATATCACATCACAAAACCCCTGCAAAAACAAGTTAGACGCCTCTAATTTTCTTTGCATGTTTTACGTGGTTTGGGGCTTTCGCATAAGACCGATCTTACCTACGAACAAGAACCACAACGTTGATACAAGTGTTGTCAGATGCTCATTGTAAATTGAATCTTCACTATGGTGGGAGAGAGAGACACCCGCAAAGCCACTTGTGCAAAGCAAGTTGCACGTCAAGCGTGGAGCAAGTCTCATGTGCGATGACATGTAATGTTAGCCCGAGCCGCTTCATCCCACCATGCCGCAAGATGCAAAGTACACGCTAAGACACCGACAACAAAAGCATCAACGCCCACAAAAACATTGTGTTCTACTCGTGCAACAGATCTACGCATAGATACGGCTCTGATACCACTGATGGGTTCGTAGCATGGAAAACAAAAAATTTCTACCGCAACAACGAACAAAACCTAGATCTAATCTAGATAAAAGCCAAGATCTAATCTATTAGACATGAGCAACGAGATAGATAGGAACTAACCCTCGAAGATCCGAAAGCGTTAACGAGATTAGATCTCGTGGATGATGTAGTCGATCACTTGCCGATCTCAAGATCGTGTGGACGATCCTTCCGGCGTCGCGTTCCAGCAGCGCTTCCACCGTCGGTTAAGTGGACGATCCTTCCGGCGTCGCGTTCCGGCAGCGCTTCCGCCGTTGGTCAAGTGGACGATCCTTCTGGCGCCGCGATTCGGCAGCGCTTCCGCAGTCGGTCACACGTGCGGAGTCGAAGCAGACCTTCCTCTCCCCGTTCCAGCGAGCAGCGGAGGTAGTAGATCTTCTCCACGGAATCCCAGCAGCACGACGGCGTGGTGGTGGTGGTGGAGTAGAGAATTCTGCAGGGCTTCGCCTATGCCTGTGCAGAAGAAAGGTGGAGGAGAGAGGCGGCAGAGATTGGAGTTGTGGGAGCAGCGGTTGGAGGGGGCGCCCCTGCCCTTCTATTTAAGGGGAGGAGGCGCGCCTGGGGAGGGGGAGTCCTTGTAGGACTCCCATCCTCTATGGCCAACGAATTTGGGGAGGGGGGAGGAGTCCTCCTCCCCCACGAATCCGTGTCTTGACCCACCAGGACTCCTTGATCCTTATCATGATTTTCAAGCAAACTCCAAAATATCTTCTAGAACCTTCCGGAACATTCCGAAACCTTCTAGAATCTCCATACAAACACTCCGGAACATTTCCTAACTTAGAAAATGATCCCCAATATATGAATCTTATTCTCCGGACCATTCCGGATCTCCTCGTGATGTCCCGGATCCATTCCGAGACTCCGAACAACATTCGGTCTCCAACGCATATTCCATATCTACTTAAAACAACTTCGGACCTTAAGTGTGTCACCCTACGGTTCGTGAATATGTAGACATGATAGAGACACATCTCCTATCAATAACCATCAGCGGGACCTGGAGATCCATAATGGCTCCCACATACTCAACGATGACTTCGCGATCGATTGAACCACTTACATACGAAACTAATTCCCTTTGTCTCGTGATACTATACTTATCCGAGGTTTGATTGTCGGCATCTCCATACCCAGTTCTACCTCGTTACTGATAAGTACTCTTTACTCGTTCCGTGATATGTCATCCCTTGTGACCTAGTCACATGCTTGCAAGCTAACTAGACGACATTCCACCGAGAGGGCCCAGAGCATATCTATCCGTCATATGGATGGACAAATCCCAATCTTGGTTCATGCGCTTCAACACATACTTTCAGAATACCTAATGACACCTTTATGACCACCCAGTTACGAAGCGGTGTTTGATGTCATCAAAGTATCCATCCGGTGATGGTGATTAACATAACCTCATGGTCGAAGGATTAGGTTACTATGCATTTGAAAGCTTATAGCAATACGAACTTAATGACTTGATCTTTATGCTACGCTTACTATGGGTGTGTGTCCATTACATCATTCTCCTAATGATATAACCTTGTTATTAATCACATCCAATGTCCATGATCAGGAAACCATGATCATCAATTAATCAACAAGCTAGTTCAACAAGAGGCTTACTAGGGACTCTTTTATGTTTACAAAACACACATGTATTAGTGTTTCCTAATAATACAATTATAGCATGGGATGTAAACATTTATCATAAACATAAAGATATAATAATAACCACTTTATTATTGCCTCTTGGGCATATCTCCAACAGACACAAGAGACTTCTTGTATCTTGATTGCAGGGTCCCGTGAGAGGGAATACCTTTGACCACTTCCTCCCTGAGTTCGATAAACCTTGGGTGATCCACTTAAGGGAAAACTTGCTGCTGTTCTACAAACCTCTGCACTTGGAGGCCTGATACATTGCAAATGTATCAATAATTTTTGATGTTCCATGCTTGGTTTTATCCACTTTCTTGTGTTTTGTTCCAGCTTTGGAGTACTTTTCATATGATTTCTTGGACTAACCTATTAACAAGAGCCATAGTGCCAACTGCCTGTTTTCTGCTGTTTTTGGTTCCAGGAAAGTCAGAAAATGAATATTCTCGGAATTGGACGGGACAAAAGCCAAAGTGCCTATTTTTCCAGAAGTGATCAAGTGCCAGAATACGAGATGGAGAAGGGCCAGGGAGCCACCACACCACCTGGCCGCGCGGCCAGGCCTGGCCTGCGCCAAGGGGTGGTGTGGCCGCTCTCGGCACCCCCTCGGCCTCTCCTTCCGCCTATATATTACCCTCGAGACGAAAACCCTAAGGACCCGATCAAAAATCCACGAAAGAGTCTGTAGCCGCTGTCATCTCCATCCCTAGATCGGGAGGGATCTGAAGCTCTTCCCGGCACCCTGTCGGAGAGGGGAATTCACCCTGGAGGCCTTCTTCATCACCATGCAAGCCTCCGGTGTGATGCGTGAGTAGTTCATCCTTGGACTACGGATCCATGTAGTAGCTAGATGGCTGGTTCTCCTCCTTTGTGCTTTCATGTTTAGATCTTGTGAGCTCCGTTCATGATCAAGATCATCTATTTGTAATTTTGCATGTTGTGTTTGCGGGGATCCGATGGATATTGATATGTTATTTCAGATTGATTATTGATTCTATCATGTCTTTGTTATTTGAGATCTTGCATGCTTTCCGTTGTTAGTAGCTATCTAGGCCAAGTAGATGCTAGCAACTCCGAGAGTTAGTATTTATGCTCGATAGTGGGTTCATGCCTCTGGTAATCTGGGGAAGTGACAGAAATCTCTAAGGTACTAGATGTGCTGTTGCTACTAGGGAGAAAACAACAATCTTTTGTTCATAGAACAATCGTATTGTTTACTTTACACGTAGTTCGTAAAGCAATAATATGTTGCTTGCAACTAAATACTGGAGGGGGTTCGGATGATAACCTGAAGGTGGATTATTAGTCATAGATGCAGTTGGATGGCGGTCTATGTATTATGTTGTAATGCCCAATCAAGTCTCAAAGGAGTCAAGATGATTAGTATATGCATGTATTACTTTCTCGGTGTTTGTCAATTGCCCCGCTGTAATTTGTTCACCCAGCATGTTATCTATCTTAAGGAGAGCCACCTCTAGTGAACTCTGGATCCCGGTCCTTTCCTTTACATACAATCTACAACTGTTTACTGCTTTGTGTTTACTTTCTACAAACTTTTACCTCTTTCCATTCGATACGTTTAATCCTTTGTTTTCCGCAAAACACGGTGAGATTGACAACCTCATCGCAAGTTGAGGACAAAGTTCTGTGGTTGTGTTGTGCAGGTCTCCACGTTTCTACTAGCACCGGTAGTGCGCCCTGCCAAAGCTCAGCTAGTAACACCTTTGAGGTGTTTCCTTGCTCCTACTGGTTCGATTAAACCTTGGTTTCATAACCGAGGGAAACTTGCTACTGTGCTCGTCATACCTTCCTCTTGGGGTTCCCAACGAGCTCTACATCAACACCGCCATCAAGCAATTTTTGGGCGCCGTGCATTGAGCCATCAAGCGATTTTCTAGCGGCGTTGCCGGGGAGTCAAGGACATCTTCACAAGGGGAGTCCCTCATAACCAATCTCTTTACTTTGTTGTTTTTGTTTTGCTTAGTTTCTTTTTGCTTTGTTTGCTTGTTTTGTTCTTCAAAAACACAAAAAAATTAGTTTTACAAGTTTCCTTTCTTATTTGAAAACCCTAAAAAATGACTACTCTTGAAAACACTAAGTTGTGTGACTTCACTAGCACCAACAACAATGGTTTTATGAGCACACCTATTGCTCCACATGTTCCTGAAGCTACTTTCTTTGAGATAAAACCTGCTTTGCTCAATCTTGTTATGAGAGAACAATTTTCTGGTATTGGTAATGAAGATGCTGCTTCCCATCTAAATAACTTTGTTGAACTTTGTGAGATGCAAAAGCATAGGGATATAGATGGTGATATTATTAAGCTAAAATTGTTTCCTTTCTCTTTGAGAGGAAAATCTAAAGAATGGCTGAATTCCTTAACTAGGAATAGTATTGATTCTTGGACTAAGTGCAAAGATGCTTTTATTAGAAAATACCATCCTCCTGCTAAGATTATATCCAAGAGAAGTGAAATAATGAAGTTTAAACAACTTGATAATGAGCATGTTGCTCAAGCTTGGGAAAGAATGAAATCTTTGGTAAAGAATTGTCCCACTCATGGACTGACTGCTTGGATGATCATCCAAACTTTTTATGCAGGATTGAACTATTCTTCAAGGAACCTATTGGATTCTGCTGCTAGAGGTACCTTTATGACCATCACTTTGGGTGTTGTAACAAAAAAATTGGACAATATGATGGTTAATTATTCTGAATGGCATACTGAGAGAGCTCCACAAGGTAAGAAGGTAAATTCTATTGAGGAAACCTCCTCCTTGAGTGATAAGATTGATATTATTATGTCTACGTTTGTTAATGGGAAAGCCCATATTGATCCAAATAATGTTCCTTTAGCCTCTTTGGTTACTCAAAAAGAGCAAGTTGATGTGAACTTCATAAGAAATAACAAATTTGTCAACAATGCTTATAGGAACAATTTTGGTAACAACAATTATAAGCCATATCCTCCCAACAATGGTAATGCTTATGGAAATTCTTACAACAATAATAAGAGTGCTCCCTCTGAACTTGAAGTTATGCTTAAAGAGTTTATTAGTAAACAAACTACTTTCAATAAAACTATTGAGGAAAAACTCTCTAATGCTGAAAGAAATATAGCATCTTTAGCTGAAGCTCAAACTACTTTGAATAA
The DNA here is from genome assembly GCA_910589775.1 of Avena eriantha. Classification (NCBI taxonomy): domain Eukaryota; kingdom Viridiplantae; phylum Streptophyta; class Magnoliopsida; order Poales; family Poaceae; genus Avena; species Avena eriantha. The sequence goes on along the minus strand of OU342746.1, from coordinate 376,572,618 downwards.
AATGGCTGCTAAACCTGAAACTAATGATAATCCCTTTGCACCTACCAATGCTATACAAGTAAGAATTGATGAAAATGTTAGACTATTAGCTGAATTACATGCTAAGTGGGAAAGAGAAGATGAAATTGCTAGGAACATTAGTGTTTCTACTATTACCACCACTAGTGTTGAGGCTAGTAATAGTTCTACTACTTTAGATGATACATTTGATTTTTATCTTGATGGTTGCAACATCTCTGAAGTTATTAAGTTCCTACAAAAGCTTGCTAAAAGTCCTAATGCTAGTGCTATGAACATGGCTTTTACAAAACACATTACTAATGCTCTCATAAAGATTAAAGAAGAAAAGATGAAACATAAAGCTTCTATTCCTATAAAGCAAGAGGATGGTTGGGAACCCATCATTAATATGAAAGTGAATGACTTTGATTTCAAAGCTTTGTGTGATCTTGATAGTAGTGTTTCTATTATGCCTAGAAGGATTTATGATATGCTTGATTTGCCTCCTCTTGAAGATTGCTATTTGAATGTCCCACTTGATGATAATGTTAAAAAGAAACTCATGGGGAGTATTAATGATGTTCTTATTATGGTTAACAATTCGTATGTCCCCATTGATTTCTATGTTTTGGATGTTGAATACAATGCTTCTTGTCCTATTACTTTGGGAAGACCTTTTCTTAGAACTGTTGGTGCCATCATTGATATGAAAGAAGGCACCATTAAATATCAACTCCCACTCAAGAAAGGTATAGAACACTTCCATAAAAAGAGAGAAAAGATTTCTTTTGCTTCTCCTATGAAAACAAAATTTGTTCTTAATGCTTTTTCATTTGAGAATACTTGATCCTTTCTCTTGCTTTTTATGCCTAACTTAAAGGCGTTAAAGAAAAGTACTTATTGGGAGATAACCCAAAAGTTTTAGATAAGTTTTGGACGTTATTACCTCTATAATAACCTCTCCTTATCCTTTTTATTTTCTTTTTGTGCCAAGAGTAACCTCTAATGAGAGAGAAGTAATGATTGGGAAAGTTGCTGTCCCGAAACAGATTTCTGTGCTTCACCGTAAAATTTCGTGAGAGAGCTTTGTATGTCGGATTGAGTTGTAATTGTTTGTGCTTCTGCCCCAGGTTGTTATCTAACTTTCGTTAGTTTAACCATTTTTATTTGAGCAACATAAGGTCTTCGAAAAAATTCGTCTTTACCTGCTGGTCTGTTTTAACAGATTTCTGCCATTTTCTGCATTTGCTTCTTGTTAGTTCCTTCTTGAGTTCTTTTGGGGAATTGAGCTTTTTGAGGGAAGTGCTACAGTATCTAGTGTTCTAATGGAAGTTTATTTGGTGCTAGAACTGAACCTTAAGACTTATTTATCTTAAGTGCACTAATGTTGCTAATGAGATTGTGTGAAGTTTTGTATGAAGGAAAAATTTCAGGTGTATGGAAGGAATGAGTAATGAGATGAAGGATGGACTAAAGCTCAAGATTGGGGATGCCACGCGTGTCACCCCAAGAAATATCCAAGAAGTACAAGCATCAAAGCTTGGGGGTGCCCAAGGCATCCCCTTCTTCATCAATAAAAATTCCAGGTTTCTTCCAAACGCTTCATTTTTATTGTTTCATGCACAGTTGTGTTTTTCTTGGAGCGTCTTGTTTTTCGTTTTCATTTTGGTTTTTCGTTTGCTTTTGTTTGCTTAGTTTTCTGAATAAATTGGTTGGACCCCCTCTTTCATACATTGGTTTGCAAATAGTTTGGTTTGGTTTGGAAAAGAGTAGGAAAGTTCATGCTTGTGTGGTAAAAAGAGCTCGTTTTTGACTGTGGCCTATGCTTTGTCATGCCATGCTTGATATTGTTTTGGCTTTATGCTTAGTCTTCTTTGTTGTAGCATGACTTGTTATAAACAATTGAGATTGCTTAATGTTCCTTGGATGGATCATGCGTTATTTTAGCATATTAAAGCATAATATAGTGGTATTCTCCTTTGATGCTTTATTTGGGTTGACTTGGCGCATGATCACACCATGTTATGACTATCTCAAGTCACCATAGCCTTTATGATCCTTTAGCCTTCAACTTGTAGTATCACTTTATGCTTTGATCAATGATGTTTTGTCGCTCTGCATGATTATGGCCATTATTGCTCTCTTAGTTTGTCGCTCCCAGTCTTTTGCTAGCCTCCACAACAAAGTATGAGTTCCACTCATGCATCCAACTCCCTAAACCAAGTTTTTCCAAAGAGTCCACCATACCTACCTATTAGCTTATGCTATTCCAAGTATATTCATGCTTTTGTTTACCGTCCAAATTAAACTTGTTATGAGAAAACTAGTGATTAAAGCTCTCACGAACTTGATGGCACACTTTATTTTTCTTGCCCTTAATAAACTTGAAACATTGTGTCTTCTATGTTGTATATGCTTGCACTTATTTGTCGGGAATTAGCAGAACCATGCTTTCATGGGGAACTCTTTCAACATTGCACTTGGTACTTGTACCTAGTTGATATCATGCTCTTTTGTATATGGATGTCGTTGGTGTGAAATGAAAGGGGAGCTTGTAAGTCCATGGAGTTATGTATATGTGTTAGAAAAACGCCTGGGCCGCTAGTCTAATCCATGCTGACATGGTGGAAACCTGCAGCATAACCATAATGAGCTGTCTATGAAGCATTCTTCTTATAAAAAAAGAGTCCTATATTGAGAAAAAAGAGAAAAAAAAGAGATACTATGAAAATAGGAAAGAGAGAAAAAAGCACCATATTCCCATGGTAAATAAGAAGAATGCTGAGATGCTCGTTGTCTGCTTGCCTTGTCATTTTGATACGGGGATTCTTCCGTATCATCGAGCAAGGGGTACCCCGTTGACGGTTCTCTATGATACACATATATTTACAATGACAAGAACTTACCGGTGACTAAACTTGGGTAGCATGAGGAGCGGCCCTCGTATACAAGGGACACGAGATTTATGACTTATACTTCGTCAAGCATGTACACCATAGTTTGTTCACTTTAACCTTAATCACTTCAAGATGCTTATGATAGGGGCAATGAGAGCTGAAAGCTATAAGTACCATAATTTTTGGAAGCTCTTTATGAGACTTGAATCCCTACTTCCTTTTACAAAGGCTTTTCTTCCACCATTATATTGAGTCTCCACTTTGAGAGCATAGTGGCCATTCTTAGTTCTATGTGCATTGTCCCAAGACTAGTTGATTGATGCATACTTTGATATTGCTTGTTTTAAACTATTGTATCTAGTCACTCTTATGAACTTTGAAGGTGTCCTATGCATTTATTTTTGCTACTCTATTGAGGGACAAGCTGAATACTATTATGCTATGTTTTCTTTATGTGAAACAAACAAACGTCTTCAAAGCATTGTTATTCATGAATCTTTTGTTTGTGCCTTTTCTTGTTGCATCATAGTTTCTTTGCTTATTGCTAGAACTTTTTCTTTCATGCTATGATTGAAGTACTATGATCCCACCTTTGAATGATTTACAAATACTTTGATCAAGTCTTTGATGGTGCATGTCACCTCAAAAATTATTCTTTCTTTTTATCACTTACCTACTCGAGGACGAGCATGAGTTAAGCTTGGGGATGTTGATACATTGCAAATGTATCTATAATTTTTGATGTTCCATGCTTGGTTTTATCCACTTTATTGTGTTTTGTTCCAGCTTTGGAGTACTTTTCATATGATTTCTTGGACTAACCAATTAACAAGAGCCACAGTGCCAGCTGCCTATTTTCTGCTGTTTTTGGTTCCAGGAAAGTCAGAAAATGAATATTCTCGGAATTGGACAAGACAAAAGCCAAAGTGCCTATTTTTCCAGAAGTGATCAAGTGCCAGAATACGAGACGGAGAAGGGCCAGGGAGCCACCACACCACCTAGCCGCGCGGCCAGGTCTGGCCCGTGCCAGGGGGTGGTGTGGCCGCTCCCAGCACCCCCTCGGCCTCTCCTTCCGCCTATATATTGCCCTCGGGACGAAAACCCTAAGGACCCGATCAAAAATCCACGAAAGAGTCTGTAGCCGCCGTCATCTCCATCCCTAGATCGGGAGGGATCTGAAGCTCTTCTCGGCACCCTGCCGGAGAGGGGAATTCACCCTGGAGGCCTTCTTCATCACCATGCAAGCCTCCGATGTGATGCGTGGGTAGTTCATCCTTGGACTATGGATCCATGTAGTAGCTAGTTGGCTAGTTCTCCTCCTTTGTGCTTTCATGTTTAGATCTTGTGAGCTCCGTTCATGATTAAGATCATCTATTTGTAATTCTGCATGTTGTGTTTGCAGGGATCCGATGGATATTGAGATGCTATTTCAGATTGATTATTGATTCTATCATGTCTTTGTTATTTAAGATCTTGCATGCTTTTCGTTGTTAGTAGCTATCTTGGCCAAGTAGATGCTAGCAACTCCAAGAGTTAGTATTTATGCTCGATAGTGGGTTCATGCCTCTGGTAATCTGGGGAAGTGACAGAAATCTCTAAGATACTAGATGTGCTGTTGCTACTAGGGAGAAAACAACAATCTTTTGTTCATAGAACAATCATATTGTTTACTTTACATGCAGTTCGTAAAGCAATAATCTGTTGCTTGCAGCTTAATACTGGAGGGGGTTCGGATGATAACTGGAAGGTGGATTATTAGTCATAGATGCAGTTGGATGGCAGTCTATGTATTATGTTGTAATGCCCAATCAAGTCTCAAAGGAGTCAAGATGATTAGTATATGCATGTATTGCTTTCTCGGTGTTTGTCAATTGCCCCGTTGTAATTTGTTCACCCAGCATGTTATCTATCTTAAGGAGAGCCACCTCTAGTGAACTATGGATCCCGGTCCTTTCCTTTACATACAATCTACAACTGTTTACTGCTTTGTGTTTACTTTCTGCAAACTTTTACTTCTTTCCATCCGATACGTTTAATCCTTTGTTTTCCGCAAAACACGGTGAGATTGACAACCTCATCGCAAGTTGGGGACAAAGTTATGTGGTTGTGTTGTGCAGGTCTCCACGTTGCTACTAGCACCGGTAGTGCGCCCTGCCAAAGCTCAGCTAGTAACACCTTTGAGGTGTTTCCTTGCTCCTACTGGTTCGATTAAACCTTGGTTTCATAACTGAGGGAAACTTGCTGCTGTGCTCATCATACCTTCCTCTTGGGGTTCCCAACGAGCTCTACATCAACACCGCCATCAAGCAATTTTATGGGCGCTGTGCATTGAGCCATCAAGGCCCAACAACTGTCTACAAGAATAGAAGTGCGTAGACATCAAGCTATTTTCTGGCGCTGTTGCCGGGAGGTTAGGTAAAAGGTATTCACACCGGAGGATTAAAGAAGAAGAACCTCCCACGGCAAACGCCTATTTTCTGGCGCCGTTGCCGGGGAGGTAAGGTAAAAGGTACTCACATCCTCCGGTGTGAGTGCTCAAAGTTATTTCCTTTAGATTCTGCAATTTTGTCTTTTTGTTTCTTGTTTTCACTAGTTAGGCTTAATGGAAAACAACAACAAAATTAGAGAGCTTTATAGTATTTATCTTGAGTTAGAACTTGAAGTGTTTGAAGAGAAAATTAAAAAACCTATGGAACTTTATTTGCATGCTGATAGCAATGTTGTTAGTATGAATTCTTTGGACACCATTATTGCTAATGCTATGGAAAAGTCTAAGCTTGGGGAAGCTAGTTTTTATGAAAATGATCTTTTTAGTTCCCCAGCTTTAGAAGATAGATATTCTATTGCTTATGATGATACCAAACCTCCAATATATGATGATTACAATGATGAATATGATATTTCAGTCCACCTACTATTGAGGAGAAAATTAATTATGACTATAGTATGCCTCCTATATTTGACGATTATGGTGATGAGAATAATAATGATAGCTATTTTGTTGAATTTGCTCCCACTATAATTAATAAGAATGACTATGCTTATGTGGAGAGTAATAATTATTATATGCATGTGGCTCATGATAAGAATGTTTTATCTGATAATTATATTGTTAATTTTATTCATGATGCTACTGAAAGTTATTATGAGAGAGGGAAACATGGTTTTATGCATCTTAATAATATTAGGTTTCCCCTCTTTATGTTGAAAGTCTTGAAGTTGTACTTGTTTTGCTTTCCTATGCTTGTTGCGTTGTGCTTTCATGACTTGTTTCTTTACAAGATTCCTATGCATAGAAAGTGGGTTAGACTTAAATGTGTTTTGAATTTCCTTCTTGATGCTCTCTTTTACTTCAATTTATATTTCTTATGTGAGCATCTTCTCAAACTATCATGCCTAACTTAAAGGCGTTAAAGAAAAGTACTTATTGGGAGATAACCCAAAAGTTTTAGATGAGTCTTGAAGTTATTACCTCTGTAATAACCGCTCCTTATCCTTTTTATTTGCTTTTTGTGCCAAGAGTAACCTCTAATGAGAGAGAAGTAATGATTGGGAAAGTTGTTGTCCCGAAACAGATTTCTGTGCTTCACCGTAAAAATTCATGTAAAATCTATGTACGTCCTTTTGAGGCGTCAATTTTTGTTCTTCTGCCCCAAGTTGTTATCTAACGTTCGTTAGTTCAACACTTTTTGATTTGAGCAACAGAAAGTCTTCGAAAAAATTCGTCTTTACGTGCTGGTCTGTTTTGACAGATTTCTGCCATTATTTGCATTTGCTTCTTGTTGGTTCCTTTTTGAGTTCTTTTGGGGAATTCAGCTTTTTGAGGGAAGTACTACAGTAGCTTGTGTTTTAATGGAAGTTTTATTGGTGTTGGAACTGAACCTAAAGACTTATTATCTTGAGTGCACTAATGTTGCTAATAAAGATTGTGTGAAGTTTTTTATGAAGGAAAAATTTCAGGTGTATGGAAGGAATGAGTAATGAGATGAAGGATGGACTAAAGCTCAAGCTTGGGAATGCCACGCGTGTCACCCCAAGAAATATCCAAGAAGTACAAGCGTCAAAGCTTGGGGATGCCTAAGGCATCCTCTCTTCATCAACAAAAATCCCAGGTTTCTTCCAAACGCTTCATTTTTATTGTTTCATGCATAGTTGTATTGTTCTTGGAGCATCTTCTTTTTCGTTTTTGTTTTCGTTTTGGTTTTTTGTTTGCTTGGTTTTCTTAGTTTGCTGAATAAATTTGTTGGACCCCCTCTTTCATACATTGGTTTTCAAATAGTTTGGTTTGGATTGGAAAAGAGTAGCAAAGTTCATGCTTAAGTGTTAAAGAGAGCTTGTTTTTGATTGTGGCCTATGCTTCGTCATGCCATGCTTGATATTGTTTTGGATTTATGCTTAGTATTCTTTGCTGTAGCATGACTTGTTATAAAGAATTGAGATTTCTTAATGTGCCTTGGATGAATCATTCATTGTTTTAGCATATTAAAGCATAGTATTGTGGTATTCTCCTTTGATGCTTTATTTGGGTTGACTTGGCGCATGCTCACACCATGTTATGACTATCTCAAGTCACCATAGCCTCTATGATCCTTTATTTTTCAACTTGTAGTATCACTTTATGCTTTGATCAATGATGTTTTGTCGCTCTGCATGATTATGGCCATTATTGCTCTCTTAGTTTGTCGCTCCTAGTTTTTTGCTAGCCTCCACAACTAAGTATGAGTTCCACTCATGCATCCAACTCCCCAAACCAAGTTATTCCAAAGAGTCCACCATACCTACCTACTAGCTTATGCTATTCCAAGTATATTCATGCTTTTGTTTACCTTCCAAATTAAACTTGTTATGAGAAAACTAGTGATCAAAGCTCTCACGAACTTGATGGCACACTTTACCTTTTTGCATCTAATAAACTTGAACCATTGGGTCCTTCTTTGTTGTGTATATGCTTGCGCTTTATAAGTTGAAATTAGCAGAACCATGTATCATGGGGAACGCTTTCAACATTGCACTTGTACTTTGTACCTGTTGATATCATGTTCTTTTGCTTACGGATCCCAGCGGTGTGAAATAAAAGTGGAACTTGTAAGATCATGGAGTTTGTATGTGTGTTAGAGAAACGCCTGGGCCGCTAGCCTAAGCCATGCCTTATCATGGTGGAAATTTGCAGCATCACCATAATGAGCACTCTATGAAGCATCCTCAATAAAAACCTATGCAAATAGCAAATAAAAAGATCACTGAGATGCTCATTGTTTGCTTGCCTTATCATTTTTATTATGGTAAAGCTCCCGTATGATGTGCAAGGGGTACCCCGTTGGTGGTTCTTTATGACATGTACTTACAATGACAAGAGCTTACTTGTGACTAAAGTTGAGTAGCATGAGGTTTGGTCTTCGTAAGTAAGGGGCATGAGATTTCGGTTTATAACTTGTCAAGCATATCCTCTTAGTTGTGTCACTTTAACCTTAATCACCTTAAAGATGCTTATGATAGGGGCATTGAGAGCTGAAAGCTATAAGTACCATAATTTTTGGAAGCTCTTTATGAGACTTGAATCTCTACTTTCTTCTATGAAGGCCTTTCTTCCACTTTTATATTGAGTCTCCACCTTCTATCTTTATGCACCAATTAAGAGAGCATAGTGGCCATTCTTAGTTTAATGTGCATTGTCCCAAGACTTGTTGATTGATGCATAACTTTGATATTGCTTGTTCTTAAACTAATTGTATCTAGTCACCCTTATAAACTTTGAAGGTGTCCTATGCATTTATGTTTGCTACTCTATGAGGGACAAGATGAATGCCACTATGCTATGTTTTCTTTATGTGAAACAAACAAACGTCTTTCAATGCATTGTTATTCATGATCTTTGTTTGTATCCTTTCATGTTACAACATAGTTTCTATGTCTTATTGTTAGAACTCTATCTTTCATGTTCATGTTTAGAGTAATTTGATCCTAGCTATCAATGCTTTTACAATAATGATGATCAAGATTTTGATGGTGCATGTCACCTCAAAAATTATTCTTTCTTTTTATCACTTACCTACTCGAGGACGAGCAGGAGTTAAGCTTGGGGATGTTGATACATTGCAAATGTATCTATAATTTTTGATGTTCCATGCTTGGTTTTATCTACTTTCTTATGTTTTGTTCCAACTTTGGAGTACTTTTCATACACTTTCTTGTAATAAACTATTAACAAAGAGCCAGAGTGCCAGTTGTCTGTTTTCTGCTGCTTTTGGTTCCAGAAAGTCAGAAAATGAATATTCTCGGAATTGGACGGGACAAAAGCCAAAGTTGATATTTTACCGCAAGACTCACGGAGCCAGAATGCGAGACAGAGAGGGGCCATAGGGTGGCCACAACCCCCTTGGTGCGGGCCAGCCCAGGCCGCGCCAGGGAATGGTGTGGGTCCCTTGGCTGGCCACCGACCTTGCCTCCTTCGCCTATATATTCCCCCGAGGCAAAAACCCTAAATCGTCCAGCCTCCAGCCACGAAAAGTTCCGCAGCGCCGCCGCCACCGAAGGGGAGATTCAGGGGAAAGAAAGTCTCTGTTCCGGCACCTTGTCGGGACGGGAAGTGCCCCCGGAGCCATCTCCATCGATCTCCATCACCATTGCTGATTCCCATGATGAGGAGGGAGTAGTTCTCTCTCAAGGCTAAGGGTTCTACTGGTAGCTATGTGTTCATCTCTCTCTCTATGCATGATCATATTGTGATCATGAGCTTTGTAATCAAGTAGATCTACCTTACTCAAGTGCTTTAATAGATCTCTACTCTCCCCATGTGTGTGAAAGTGACAGCGTGCACACCATGGTGGCACTTAGGCTAGAGATTACAAATACTTGTTATGAGTTATATTTGGAGTTGGATGTCTTTATGAAATTGTGGTGTTTGTTGGACTCATCTGGTACTCAAGGTGATAGTGTGGGGTTATCTAGATGGGAAAGATGAACTTTGAGGTGTGCTGTTATAGCCCTACCAACGATTAGAGTGTCCAACCGGAGAGTAGTTAAGAGTAGTATCATAAAGAGAAGATATTTATATGAGAGTGTTCACTAGTGAAAGTATGATCCCTAGGCCTTGTTTCTAAGCACTGAAACATTGTTTGCTATTAGATCTGTTACATGTTTGCTTGCTTCCATCTTTATTTCAGTTTGCTTTTAGTCTCTTCCACACCATCAAGTTATCTTCTAGCACCGTTACCACCTATAATTATCCATACCACTTGTATTTCACTATCTCTTCGCCGAACTAGTGCAACTATACACCTGACAAGTGTATTGGGTGTGTTGGGGACACAAGAGACTTCTTGTATCTTGATTGCAGGGTTTCTTGAGAGGGAATACCTTTGACCACTTCCTCCCTGAGTTCGATAAACCTTGGGTAATCCACTAAAGGGAAAACTTGCTGCTGTTCTACAAACCTCTGCACTTGGAGGCCCAACAACTGTCTACAAGAATAGAAGTGCGTAGACATCAATAATTGAAACTCCGTCCATAGGCCAAAGAGGAACGGATGACTAACTTATTGGATATTATGCATGTTGATGTATATATTCCATTATGTGTAGCCATATGCGATGGTTCTTTTTGCTTCATATGCTTTCTCTAGAAATTTGAGTGAATATATCTATATATTTACTTAATAAGGAAGAAGTATGAAACATTTGAAAAATTCTTCAAAGACTTTCAAGATGAAGTGAAAAATCATTGTAACAAGAAAATAAAAGAGTTTATGATTTGATCATAAAGGAAGATATTTGAGTTATAGGTTTAGCAAAATGCCTAAGATTTCAGGAATTGTTCCATGAATTTGCATTTCTTGATAAACCACAGGAGTATGGTATGTTCGAGAGATCAAATCAAACCTTGTTTGACATGGTAAGATCAAAGGTGTCATTTATAAAACTGCCATTATGTTTTAAGGATTAAAACTTTAGAGACTACCGCTTTTACACTGAAAAGAGCACCATCGTGATCCGTTGAAATGACACCATATGAGTTATGGATTGGGATAAAACCCGAATTGTCTTTTCTTAAATTTCGGTATGCTATGCATAAGTAAAATGTTTACAACCAAAGTCGGATAAGCATGTCTTTGTAGGTTATCCCAAAGAATTTGTTGGGAATTCCTCCATAACACCGAGGACAAAAGAGTTTGTCGCTTGGAACGTCAAGTTTCTTGAGAAGGAATTTTTTGTGAAAAGTTAAGTGGGAGGACAATAGAACTTTGATAAGGTTGTTGAACCTTAGCTATATGTGCTAAGTAGCGCAACGCCAAAAATTGTCCCGGTGGCGGCCACAATGCTCATGGCTCCCGTGATTACAAAGGGTGTGATCTTGGAGATTAGAGTTCCTATTGAACCATGTGGGTCGGTAAGAATCAAATAGTAAGATTTGAAACAGAAGTCGTTATTGTTTTGACAATGATGAACCGACTGCATGCAAAGAAGCGATGATAGGCCCTGACTCCATTAGATGACTAGAAGTCATAGAATCCGTAATAGTATCCATACATGAGAAATCAAGTTTCTGAACTTGGAAGACCCTCCGGAAAGGCGTGAAGCCTATCGGTCGTGTTTGGATCTATAAAGAAATAGACATGGATGTTTAACATCTACGGAATAGTCGACATGTAGGAAATAAGTTTACGGCAATGTTCAAGGATTTGACTATGACAAGATTTGATCTTTCATAGCGATATTTAGTCTTGGCGGATTAATGTAGCAACCACTACATATAATTTGGTATATGGTAGTTGAATAAACAAAACAAGGTTCTTATAATAGAATGGTTACCTAGGACGTGTACATGACACGGTCCGAAGGGTTTTGTTAATTCAAAGGGTGCTAAAAAGGGCATGCAAACTTCAATAGTTGAAGTGAGCATAGCGGAGTTGGAATCTTCACCATGATAAAAATGTTAAAGGAGTTTAATTTCATCGGAGATGATGAAGATGCTTGCATTTGCAAGAAATTAAGTGGGAGCGCTGAGACAAATTTCCAATACATTATGTAGAGTCCTATGCTCTTAATGTTATGAGCACATACCATAATGATTCATAAGATAATCATTGGACGATAGTAAAGATATTCTTATGAGCTTTGGAAGAACTAATAATATATCATGTACAAGTGACAAATAGTTAAAGGTAGTTCATTGTAAAGTGTTACATTGATACTAGTTTTTTCACAAGATACAAATTAAATTTATCTCAATTTAGACTATGGGTGGCACAATGTAATGGAAAGGATGTTCCATGATGGATTTGGATGAGTTCCAAAGTTGAGACATTGTGACGGATACTACAACAAAAGGCTAAGTATATAACTGCTATAGTAGCAGCAAAGGAGGGCATTTGTGTTAAGTAGTTTGTTATCAAACTAGGTGTGGTTCAAAGTAGGCTAATACTATGAAGATATATTGTATGACAATAATATCAACATATTTTAACTCGAACGAACTAAAGGTCTCACCAAAGGACCAAATTTATACAATGCCATCTCATTTGAGAATGAGTGATGCGTAGAGACGCAAAGACATGCAAATACACACGGACCTGAAACTATCAGATCCGGAGATTATGTTAACCACTAGCAATCGCGTATATGCAACACCAGAAATCCATAGGTGTTCAATATGCAAAGTTTTTCAAACTAGATTATTGACTCTTATGCAAGTGGGAGACTGAAGGGAATATGCCCGAGAGGCAATAATAAAGTGGTTATTATCTTATTCCATATTTATGATAAATGTTTATTTTGCATGCTATAATTGTATTATTTGGAAATGTTAATACATGTTTGTTTAATAAACAAAATACAAAGTTCCTAGTAATGCCTCTCATATAAACTAGCTCATTGATTAACAAGATGATCAAGGTTTCCGTATCATGGACATTGGATGTTGTTAATAACAAGGTCACAACATTGGTGGAATGATGTGATGAACACTCATCCAAAGTATAGCATTACGATCAAAGTCATTATGTTTATATTGCTATAAGATCATACGAAGTAATATTAGTCCTTAGACCATGAGATCATGTTAATTGCTAACATCGGAAGAGTAACTTGATAACATAAAACATCACACCGTAAAAGGGTGACTATAAAGGTGGGTTCAGATACTCCGAAGGTGTCATGTTGAGGCTCATAGATCAAGAGTGGAATTTGTCATTCCCGATGACGGATAGATATACTCTGGCCCCTCTCGGTGATATCACATTAAGATAGCTTGCAAGCAAGTGATGTGATCACTAGAATGTTATATCACGGGAACAAGAAAAGAGTGCATGTCGGTAACAAGATCAAACTAGGTATTTGGATGCCGATGATCGAATCTCGGACATGTAATATATCGCGAGACAAAGGGATTTAGTTACGACGTTAAAGGTTCACACGATCACAAGAGTCATCGTTGAATATGTGGGAGTCAGTACGGATCTCCAGGTCCCGTTGCTGATTATTGATTGGAGAGGGGTCTGGATCATGTCTGCATTATTCGTGAACCGCAGGGTGACACCCTTAAGGGATACCGACACCATTTAGGAGCAAATATCTTTAAGATAAATATTAAGAAAGCGCTAGAATCATTTCGATAGAAACCGGAATTGTTTCAAGTGAAATTGCTGAAACTGGTTCTGCATGTGATATTGAAATGTTGTAGGGAGTTTTATGTGAATGTTTGTTGATTAAAGTAATTAACAAAATTCTGAATAAATTAAATAAAAGTGTTTTATTTAAATATAAAATGCATTTAATTTGGTGGACATTAAATGCAAAGTGAGTGGAGTTGAAATTGATGTGAGTGGGCTTAGTGGAAGCTCCACCCACATGAATGAGGGAGAGGTGGGGGCACCCACCATGGCCTTGGGGCTGCGCCCCCTCCCCTATAAAAGGAGCCCCATGGCTCCTCTCCTCTTGCCCCACCTCCTCGTGAAGGTTCTCTTCTCCCTCTAGTTATTCCCCATGGTCTCAGATTAGCGAGATACATGTTCCCGGTGGCTTTATTTGGAAAGGAGTTGTTGCTTCCGTTGCATCGCTGGAGCGAGGAGGCGGAGGTTGTTCGGTGGACCGGACGTGTGTGCGATCACAGATGCACCGCTATTTGCGGTGTTGAACTTGATGGTGCTGGACCTGATGGTGATGGAACTGCTGGACCTGAAGGACTTCATCACGATCTTGAGATCAGCAAGTGTATGACTACATCATCCACGAGTTCCATCTCGTTAACAAAACTTTGTTGTCTTCGTGGGTAAGTTCTCTATGGATGTATATCCACCCGTTGCTTGTATCTAGTAGATAAATCTTGGCGTATAGTTCCCATCGTAGGAAAAAAATTGTTTTCTATGTTGCGAACCCAACACAAAAGGCATATTTGCCAATTTTAGCATACACGCATGGGTGGAAATCAGCATGCGCTTAACCACCAAAAAATCCATGCCACCTCACATAGGTTAATGCTTACTCAATATGTTGAGCTCATTGGGGAACCCCAAGAGGAAGGTATGATGAGTATAGTAAAAAAATTCCCTCAGTTATGAAACCAAAGTTATTGAACCAGTAGGAGCAAGGAAACACCTCCAAGGTGTTGTTTCCAACATGGAATCCTGCACAACACAACCACAGAACTTTGTCCCCAACTTACAGTGAGGTTGTCAATCTCACCGGTTTTGTTGAAAACAAAGGATTAAATGTATTGTGTGGAAGAGAGTAATTGCTTGCAGAAAGTAAAGAGTAAACAGTAAACAGTTATAGATTGATGGTAAAAGAATGGACCGGGGTTCATAGTTCACTAGTGGTGATTCTCCTTAAGATAGATGACATGTTGGGTGAACAAATTACAGCGGGGCAATTGACAAACATCGAGAAAGCATACATGCATATACTAATCATCTTGACTCCTTTGAGATTTTATTGGGCATTACAACATTATATAGAGACCGTAATCCAACTGCATCTATGACTAATAATCCACCTTCAGGTTATCATCCGAATCCTCTCCAGTATTAAGTTGCAAGCAATAGATAATTGCATTAAGCAAAGTGTGTAAAGTAAACAATACGATTGTTCTATGAACAAAGGATTGATGGTTTCTCCCTAGGAGCAACATCACATCTAGTACCTTAGAGATTTATGTCACTTCCCCAGATTACTAGAGGCATGAACCCACTATCGAGCATAAATACTACCTCTTGGAGTTGCTAGCATCTACTTGGACAAGATACCTACTAACAACAGAGAGCATGCAAGATCACAAATAACAAAGACATGATAGAATCAATAATCAATCTGAAATAGCATCTCAATATCCATCGGATCCCCGCAAACACAACATGTAGGATTACAAATAGATGATCTTGATCATGAACGGATCTCACAAGATCTAAACATGATAGCACAAAGGAGGAGAACCAACCATCTAGCTACTACATGGACCCGTAGTCCAGGGATGAACTACTCACGCATCACACGGGAGGCAGGCATGGTGATGAAGAAGGCCTCCAGGGTGAATTCTCCCCTTCGGCAGGGTGCCGGGAAGAGCTCCAGATCCCTCCCGATCTAGGGATGGAGATGACGGCAGCTACAAACTCTTTCGTGGAATTCTGATCGGGTACTTAGGGTTTCTATATCGGAGGCAATATATAGGCGAAGAGGAAGGCCGAGGGGGTGCCCGAGGCGGCCACACCACCCCCTAGCGTGGGCCAGGCCTGGCCACGCGGCCAGGTGGTGTGGCCCCCTCGAGGCCCTCCTTTGTCTCGTCTTCTGGCTCCCTGTTCCCCATGGTAAAATATTGACTTTGGCTTTTGTCCGGTCCAATTCGGAGAATATTTATTTTCTAGCTTTTCTAAAACCAAAAATAGCAGAAAATAGGCAACTGGCACTATGGCATCTTGTTAATAGGTTAGTTTCAGAAAATGTGTAAAAAATACTCCAAAGTATGGACAAAACATAAGAAAGTAGATATAAAACAAGCATGGAATATCAAAAATCATGGATACGTTCGCAACGTATCAACATCCCCAAGCTTAACTCCTTCTCGTCCTCAAGTAGGTAAGTGATAAAAAGAAAGAATAATTTTCGAGGTGACATGCACCATCACAATCTTGATTAAGGCATTTATAACATTGATAGCTGGGATCATAGTACTTTAACATAGCATGAAAGATATAGTTCTAAGAATAAGCCATAGCAACTATTGTTGTAAGGGCATGTACAATGGTTGATAAGACAGTCTTATCTTATACATGCCACATCATTTGATATGACAACAAAATACGACATACAATGGGTTCTTTTTTTAAGCTTATCTCTAGCACTAGATGTTCCTAAATATGTGGTGAGACATATTGTTGCTAAGAGATGATCTCTTAACCAAGAGAAGGCAAACGTCTTTTTTCGTTTCTCTCTCCTCCAACTCAGCAATCATCCTATGTGGCATTGCTAAGATAAGACCATTGTACGTGCCCTAATATGAAAATACACAAACAAAAGATTCATGAATAACAATGCTTTGAGAGACATTTGTTTGTTTCACATATAGAAAACATAACCAGAATGGTATTCAGCTTGTCCCTCATAGTGTAGCAAAACATAAATTCATGGGACACCTTCAAAGTTCATAAGGGTGACTAGATACAAATAGTTCAAGAACAAGCAATATCAAAGTTATGCATCAATCAACAAGTCTTGGGACAGTGCACATTAAACTAAGAATGGCCACTATGCTCTCTCAATAGGTGCATAAAGATAGAAGATGGAGACTCAACATAAAAGTAAAAGAAAGGCCTTCATAGAAGAAGCAGGGATTCAAGTCTCATAAAGAGCTTCCAAAAATTATGGTACTTATTAGCTTTTAGCTCTGATTGCCCTATCATAAGCATCTTTAAGTGATTAAGGTTAAAGTGACACAACTAAGAGGATATGCTTGACAAGTTATAAGTTGAAATCTCATGCCCCTTGCTTACGAGTACTGAACCTCATGCTACTCAAATTCAGTCACAAGTAAGCTTTTGTCAGTGTAAGTACATATGTATCATAGAGAACCGCCAACGGGGTATACCTTGCCCCATGACATAGGAGCTATCCCATATAAAAAATGACAAGGCAACAGACAATGAGCATCTCAGCGATCTTTTTATTTGCTATTTGCATAGGTTTTTATTGAGGATGCTTCATAGAATGCTCATTACGGTTATGCTACAAGTTTCCACCATGATTAGGCATGGCTTAGGCTAGCGGCCCAGACATTTCTCTAACACACATACAAACTCAATGATCTTACAAGTTCCCCTTTTATTTCACACCGCTAGGATCCATAAGCAAAAGAATCATGATATCAATGGAATATAAGTGCAATGTTGAAAGCGTTCCCCATGATACATGGTTCAACTAACTTCAACTTATAAAGCGCAAGCATATACGCAACAAATATGGACACAATGGTTCAAGTTTGTTAAGTGCAAAATATTAAAGTGTGCCATCAAGTTCGTGAGAGCTTTAATCACTAATTTTCACATAACAAGTTTAATTTGGAAGGTAGATAAAAACATGAATATACTTGGAGTAGCAAATGCTAATAGGTAGGTATGGTGGACTCTTTGGAATAAATTGGTTTTATTTGGAGTTGGATGCATGAGTGGAACTCATACTTGGTTATGGAGGCTAGCAAAAGACTGGGAGCGGCCAACTAAGAGAGCAATAATGGCCATAATCATGCAAAGCGACAAAACATCATTAATTAAAGCATAAAGTGATATTACAAGTCGAAAACTAAAGGATCATCGAGGCTATGGTGACTTGAGATAGTCATAACATGGTGTGAGCATGCGCCAAGTCAACCCAAATAAAGCATCAAAGGAGAATACCACAATACTATGCTTTAATATGCTAAAACAACACATGATTCTTTGAAGGCACATTAAGCAATCTCAATTGTTTATAACATGTCATGCTACAACAAAAATCGCTAAGCATAAAGCCAAAACAATATCAAGCATGACATGACAAAGCATAGACCACAGTCAAAAACAAGCTCCTTTTACCACTTAAGCATGAACTTTCCTACTCTTTCCAAATCAAACCAACTTATTTGAAACAGAATGTATGAATACGGAGGTCCAACCAATTTATTCAAGCAAACTAAGCAAATGAAAACCAAAAACAAAAAACAAAGACGCTCCAAGAACAACACAATTGTGCATGAAACAATAAAAATGAAGTGTTTGGAAGAAACCTGAGATTTTTATTGATGAAGAAGGGGATGTCTTGGGCATCCCCAAGCTTTGACGCTTGTACTTCTTGGATATTTCTTGGGGTGACACGCGTGGAATCCCCAAGCTTGAGCTTTACTCCATTCTTCATCTCATTACATCGTTCTTTCCCTACACCTGAAAATTTCCTTCATACAAAACTTCACACAATCTTCATTAGCAACATTAGTGCACTCAAGATAATAAGTCTTTTGTTTCAGTTCCAACATAAGTAAAACTTTCATTAAAACACAAGCTCCTGTAGCACTTCCTTTAAAAATTTCAAGTGATCAAAGAGAACTCAAAGAGAAAGAGATTAAGAGGCAAATGCAAATGATGGCACAAATCTGTCAAAACAAACCAACAGGAAAAAAACAATTTTTTCGAAGATCTTCTGTTACTCAAATTGAAAAGTGTTGAACTAACAAAAGTTAGATAACAACCTGAGGCAGAAGCAAAAAAAATCACAGCTCAAACCGATGTACATAGATTTTTCAAGAATTATTACACCGAATCACACAAATCTGTTTCGGGACAACAACTTTCCCAAGCATTACTTCTCTCTCATTAGAGGTTACTCTTGGCACAAAAATCACACAACAATGATAAGGAGCGGTTATTACAGAAGTGATAACTTCCAAGACTCAACTAAAACTTTTGGGTTATCTCCCAATAAGTACTTTTCTTTAACGCCTTTAAGTTAGGCATAAGAAGCAAGAAAATAATCAAGTATTCTCAAATGAAGAAGTATTAAGAGCAAATTTTGTTTTCATAGGAGAAGCAAAAGGGATCTTCTCTCTCTTCTTGGGGAAGTGTTCTATACCTTTCTTGAGTGGAAATTGATATTTAATGGTGCCTTCTTTCATATCAATAATGGCACCAACAGTTCTAAGAAAAGGTCTTCCCAAAATAATATGACAAGAAGCATTGCATTCAACATCCAGAACATAGAAATCAACGGGGACATAGTCATTGTTAACCATAATAAGAACATCATTAATACTCCCCATGAGTTTATTTTTAACATTATCATCAAGTGGGACATTTAAATAACAATCTTCCAATGGTGGCAAATCAAGCATTTCATAAATCCTTCTAGGCATAATAGAAACACTACTATCAAGATCACATAAAGCTTTGAGATCAAAATCATTCAATTTCATATTAATGATGGGTTCCCAACCATCTTCTAATTTCATAGGAATATAAGCTTTATGTTTCATATTTTCTTCTTTAATTTTTATGAGAGCATCAATAATGTGTTTTGTAAATGCCATATTCATAGCACTAGCATTAGGACTTTTAACAAGCTTTTGTAGGAACATAATTACTTCAGAAATATTGCAACCATCAAGATCAAAATCATAATTATTATCTAAAGTAGTAGAGCTATTGTTTCCCATGTTTTGAAGGATTTCAGCATTTTTATTAGAAAAGGTTCCATTGGGGTTTACTAGCTTCAATATTACTGGTAGTGATAGTAGAAATACTAATATTTCTAGCAATTTCATCTTCTCTTTCCCACTTAGCATGTAACTCAGCTAATAGTCTAACATTTTCATCAATTCTAACTTGTATGGCATTAGTAGCAGCAAAGGGATTTTCAATAGTTTCAGGTTTAGCAGCCATTATATTGAAAGAAGATTATGCTTCTGCCAATGATGCTATATTTCTTTCAGCATTAGAGAGTTTTTCTTCAATAGTTTTATTGAAAGCGGTTTATTTACTAATAAAATCTTTAAGCATAACTTCAAATTCAATGGGTACACTCCTATTATTGTTGTAGGAATTTCCATAAGCATTACCATTGTTGGGAGGATATGGCCTATAATTATTATTACCAAAATTATTCCTATAGGCATTGTTGCTAAAATTATTATTTCTAATAAAGTTCACATCAACTTGCTCTTCTTGAGCAACCAAAGAAGCTAAGGGAACATGATTTGGATCGATATGAGCTTTCCCATTAACAAGCATAGACATAATAACATCAATTTTATCACTCAAGGAGGAGGTTTCTTCAACAGAGTTTACCTTCTTACCTTGTGGAGCTCTCTCAGTTTGACATTCAGAATAGTTAACCATCATATTATCCAGAAGCTTTGTTGCAGCACCCAAAGTGATGGTCATAAAGGTACCTCCAGCAGCAGAATCTAGTAGATTTCTTGAAGAATAATTCAATCCTGCATAAAAGGTTTGGATAATCATCCAAGCAGTCAGTCCATGAGTGGGACAATTCTTCACCAAAGATTTCATTTTTTCCCTAGCTTGAGCAACATGTTCATTATCAGATTAGTTAAATTTCATTATTTCACTTCTCATGGATATAATCTTAGCAGGAGTATAGTATTTTCCAATGAAAGCATCTTTACATTTATTCCAAGAATCAATACTATTCCTAGTTAGGGATTGCCACCATTCTTTAGCTTTTCCTCTCAAAGAGAAAGGAAACAATTTAAGCTTAATAATATCTCCATCTATATCCCTATTTTTTTGCATCTCACAAAGTTCAACAAAGTTATTAAGATGAGCAGCAACATCTTCAGTACCAATTCCAGAAAATTGTTCTCTCATAACAAGATTGAGTAAAGCAGGTTTAATTTCAAAGAAAGTATCTTCAGGAACAGGTGGAGCAACAGGTATGCATATGAAATCGTTGTTGTTGGTGCTAGTGAAGTCACACAATTTAGTGTTTTCAAGAGTAGTCATTTTTTTGTGTTTTTTAGTAAAGAAAGCAAACTAGTACAACTAATTTGTGTGTGTTTTTGATAAAGAAACAAGCAACAAAGCGGAAAATAAACTAAGCAAAACAAATAAAACAAAGTAAAGAGATTGATTATGAGGGACTCCCCTTGTGAAGATGTCCTTGACTCCCCGGCAATGGCTGCTGGCTCGTGGTTGATATCGAGCTCGTTGGGGAACCCCAAGAGGAAGGTATGATGAGCACAGTAGTAAGTTTCCCTCAGTTATGAAACTAAGGTTATCGAACCAGTAGGAGCAAGGAAACACCTCCAAGGTGTTGCTAGCTGAGCTTTGGCAGGGCGCACTACCGATGCTAGCAGCAACGTGGAATCCTGCACAACACAACCACATAACTTTGCCCCCAACTTGCGATGAGGTTGTCAAATCTCACCAGTTTTGCTGAAAACAAAGGATTAAACGTATCGAGTGGAAGAAAGTAAAAACTTGTAGAAAGTAAAAAGGAAACAGTAAACAGTTGTAGATTGATGGTAAAATAAAGGACCGGGGTCCATAGTTCACTAGTGGTGGTTCTCCTTAAGATAGATAAAATGCTGGGTGAAAAAATTACAGTTGGGCAATTGACAAACATCGAGAAAGCATACATGCATATACTAATCATCTTGACTCCTTTGAGATTTGATTGGGCATTACAACATTATACATAGACTGCCATCCAACTGCATCTATGACTAATAATCCACCTTCAGGTTATCATCCGAACCCCCTCCAGTATTAAGTTACAAGCAACATATAATTGCATTATGCATTGCGTGCAAAGTAAACAATACGATTGTTCTATGAACAAATGATTGTTGTTTTCTCCCTAGTAGCAACAGCACATCTAGTACCTTAGAGATTTCTGTCACTTCCCTAGATTACTAGAGGCATGAACCCACTATCGAGCATAAATACTAACTCTTGGAGTTGCTAGCATCTACTTGGCCAAGATAGCTACTAACAACGGAAAGCATGCAAGATCACAAATAACAAAGACATGATAGAATCAATAATCAATCTGAAATAGCATCTCAATATCCATCGGATCCCCGTAAACACAACATGTATGATTACAAATAGATGATCTTGGTCATGAACGGAGCTCACAAGATCTAAACATGATAGCACAAAGGAGAAGAACTATCCATCTAGCTACTACATGGACCCATAGTCCAAGGATGAACTACTCACACATCACACCGGAGGCTTGCATGGTGATGAAGAAGGCCTCCAGGGTGAATTCCCCTCTCCAGCAGGGTGTCGGGAAGAGTTCCAGATCCCTCCCGATCTAGGGATGGAAATGACGGTGGATACAGACTCTTTCGTGGAATTTTGATCAGGTACTTAGGGTTTCTGTATCAGAGGCATCTTATAGTCGGAAGGGGAGGCCGAGGGGGTGCCTAGGGCAGCCAGACCACCCCCTGACGCGGGCCAGGCTAGGCCGCATGGCTAGGTGGTGTGGCGGCCCCTGGCCCCTCTCCGTCTCGTATTCTGGCTCCGTGTCCCCCTCGGTGAAAAACTGACTTTGGCTTTTGTCCCGTCCAATTCCAAGAATATTCATTTTTTGACTTCCTAGAACCACTGTGGCATCTTGTTAATAGGTTAGTCCAAGAAATTGTATGAAAAAGTACTCCAAAGTTGGAACAAAACATAAGAAAGTAGATAAAACCAAGCATGGAACATCAAAAATTATGGATACGTTAGCAACGTATCAACATCCCCAAGCTTAACTCCTGCTCCTCCTCGAGTAGGTAAGTGATAAAAAGAAAGAATAATTTTTGAGGTGACATGCACCATCATAAACTTGATCAAAGTATTTGTAAAACATTGAAAGCTAGGATCATAGTAATTCAACATAGCATGAAAGATAAAGTTCTAACAACATAGCAACTATGTTGCAACATGAAAGGGTACAAACAAAAGATTCATGAATAACAATGCTTTGCAAGACGTTTGTTTGTTTCACATAAAGAAAACATAGCATAGTGGCATTCAGCTTGTCCCTCATAGAGTAGCAAATATAAATGCATAGGACACCTTCAAAGTTCATAAGAGTGACTAGATACAAGTAGTTTAAGAACAAGCAATATCAAGTAATGCATCAATCAATAAGTCCATGGACAATGCACATAGAACTAAGAATGGCCACTATGCTCTCAAAGTAGGTGCATAAAAATAGAAGGTGGAGACTCAACATAAAAGTAAAAGAAAGGCCTTCATAGAAGGAAGCAGGGATTCAAGTTTCATAAAGAGCTTACAAAAATTATGGTACTTGTTAGCTTTCAGCTCTCATTGCCCCTATCATAAGCATCTTTAAGGTGATTAAGGTTAAAGTGACACAACTAAGAGGATAAGCTTGACAAGTTATAAGCCAAAATCTCATGCCCCTTACTTACGAAGACCGAACCTCATGCTACTCAACTTTAGTCACAAGTAAGCTCTTGTCATTGTAAGTACATATGTATCATAAAGAACCGCCAAAGGGGTACCCCTTGCACATGATACATGAGCTATCCCATAATTAAAATGACAAGGCAAGCAGACAATGAGCATCTTAGCGATCTTTTTATTTTCTATTTGCATAGGTTTTTATTGAGGATGCTTCATAGAGTGCTCATTATGGTGATGCTGCAAGTTTCCACCATGATTAGGCATGGCTTAGGCTAGCGTCCCAGGCATTTCTCTAACACACATACGAACTCCATGATCTTACAAGTTCCGCTTTTATTTCACACCGCCGGGATCCATAAGCAAAAGAACATGATATCAACGGGGCACAAAGTACAAGTGCAATGTTGAAAGCGTTCCCCATGATACATGGTTCTGCTAATTTCAACTTACAAAGCACAAGCATATACGCAACAAAGATGGACACAATGGTTCAAGTTTATTAAATGCAAGAAACTAAAGTGTGCCATCAAGTTCGTGAGAGCTTTAATCACTACTTTTCACATAACAAGTTTAATTCGAAAGGTAGATAAAAACATGAATATACTTGGAGTAGAAAATGCTAATAGGTAGGTATGGTGGACTCTTTGGAATAACTTGGTTTTATTTGGAGTTGGATGCATGAGTGGAACTCATACTTGGTTATGGAGGCTAGCAAAAGACTAGGAGCGGCCAACTAAGAGAGCAATAATGGCCATAATCATACAAAGCGACAAAACATCATTAATTAAAGCATAAAGTGATATTACAAGTCGAAAACTAAAGGATCATCGAGGCTATGGTGACTTGAGATAGTCATAACATGGTGTGAGCATGCGCCAAGTCAACCCAAATAAAGCATCAAAGGAGAATACCACAATACTATGCTTTAATATGCTAAAACAACGCATGATCCTTCCAAGGCACATTAAGCAATCTCAATTGTTTATAACAAGTCATGCTACAGCAATAATCACTAAGCATAAAGCCAAAAAAATATCAAGCATGGCATGGCGAAGCATAGGCCACAGTCAAAAACAAGCTCTCTTTACCACTTAAGCATGAACTCTCCTACTCTTTTCCAATCCAAACCAAACTATTTGAAAACTAATGTATGAAAGAGGGGGTCCAACCAATTTATTCAGCAAACTAAGAAAACCAAGCAAATGAAAAACCAAAACAAAAACGAAAAAGAAGACGATCCAAGAACAACACAACTGTGCATGAAACAATAAAAATGAAGTGTTTGGAAGAAACCTGAGATTTTTATTGATGAAGAAGGGGATGCCTTGGGCATCCCAAGCTTTGAAGCTTGTACTTCTTGGATATTTCTTGGGGTGACACGTGTGGCATACCCAAGCTTGATATTTAGTCCATTCTTCATCTCATTACCTATTCCTTCCATAGATCTGAAATTTTTCTTTCATACAAAACTTCACACAATCTTTATTAGCAATATTAGTGCACTCAAGATAATAAGTCTTTGGGTTCAGTTTCAACACCAATAAAACTTCCAATAAGACACAAGCTACTGTAGCACTTCCTTCAAAAAGCTCAATTCCTCAAAAGAACTCAAAAAGGAATCAACAAGAAGCAAATGCAAATAATGGTAGAAATCTGTCAAAACAAACCAACAGGAAAAAAACAATTTTTTCGAAGACCTTCTGTTACTCAAATCAAAAAGTGTTTAACTAACGAAAGTTAGATAACAACCTGGGGCAGAAGCACAACAATTCACGCCTCAAAAATACGTAAAGAGATTTTACAGGAATTTTTACGGTGAAGAACAAAAATCTGTTTCAGGACAGCAACTTTCCCAAGCATTACTTCTCTCTCATTAGATGTTACTCTTGGCACAAAAAGCAAATAAAAAGGATAAGGAGAGGTTATTACAGAGGTCATAACTTCCAAGACTCATTTAAAACTTTTGGGTTATCTTCTAATAAGTACTTTTCTTTAACGCCTTTAAGTTAGGCAAAAGAATTTCGATGATGCTCACATAAGAAATATGAATTGAAGTAAAAGAGAGCATCAAGAAGAAAATTCAAAACACATTTAAGTCTAACCCACTTCTTATGCATAGGAATATTATATGCAAATAAATTCAAAAAGAACAAAGTGACATGCATAGGAAGATAAAACGAGAGTAACTTCAAAACTTTCAGCACATAGAGAGGTGTTTCAGTACCATGAAAACTTTTACAACCATATTTTCCTCTCTCATAATAATTTTCAGTAGCCGCATGAATAAACTCAACAATATAACTATCACATAAAGCATGCTTTTCATGATCTACAAACACATAATTTTTATCAAGCTCAAAAATAGTGGGATTAGAACCTTCATACCCACTTTTAACAATTTTATAACAAGATGACTGATCAATCTCATTTTCAATAGTAGTACAATTAATATTATCAACCAATATAGGACCATCATATAGAGCTTTATTATAAACATTTTCAAAAGAATCCATAGGAACATAACATTCATCCTCCTTTGGTAAGCATGGGGGACAATCAAATAATGTAAGGGGTAAAGAGTTACTCTCATTAGAAGGTAGGAATGGGTAGACCAATTCTTCCTGATCATCACTCTCCTCCTATTTTTCATCCAATGAGCTTCCCGTTTCAGCAATTTCTTCTTCCATAGGCTCCTGCAAGATATTAGTCTCTACCGTTGGTGGAGAGCATCTATTAAGATATTCAAGAATATAGCCATTTTCTTCCTTGTAATTATCAAAGCAAAATTTAAGTATATCATAAAGCTCATATTTATAAGGTGCATCATCAGTATTTTCAAGAAAATAAGCAAGTTCGAATGCACCCTTCCAAGCAATAAATTCTTCAATTTGTTCCACATCATAAAAGTCATAATTTCCTTTGACATAAGAAGCTATGGTAACATCATCATTGTACTCACATTGAAAAGGGAAGTGTTTATACCTCTTACAGCAATAAGATTTATCAAAGCAATAAGTAACATTATAAGTAGAGCACACGTTTCTAGCAATGGTATACAATTTAATAATTTGTTCCCATAAGTGTTTCCCTTTTTGTGACAAGCGGTGTTCCTTATAATAATATTGTTGTTCTTCCGTGAACCCTCCTTGCTAATATGATTCAGTTTCAAAGAAGCCAACCATTGATAGTGTAACATCTCAAAACTTCAATCCAAGGTTATCAAGATCAAATCATCCAAAATTTGGGGTTAACAAAAACTTTTTCAAATTTAAAATGAAAGCATTCATACATGTGTGCATTTAAAATAGGAGTTGTTTGAATTGCCATGATTGAGTGATCCAATGCTTGTAAAATGTTTCTTAGGTGATTTAAACATCATCTACATCATTCCCAAACTTTTCCTAAAGAAAATCAAATCAAAAAGAAGGAATGGTCATTTTGGCAAAATTAACTCTCATGCCTACTTTGAGTGTTCCTAGCACTCATTTCTTAGCAGAAACAATTCTTGATCTTTGTACCCCTTGATAGTACACATAATGAGGTACCAAGGCCCACTTTTGGATCTGCTAAAAACATTCTGTTAATAATTTTAAATGACAGTTTAAAATTGAATCTAATGCATATGCATAGATCACCCCTATTTCAAAACCCATCTTTTTGAGCTCCACTTTCAAAACCCTTGCAACCAGAGACTACCTAGCACTAGTGGAGATCACTCAAAAATTTTGAAACCAAAATTCAAAACTTTTTCTCTTTCGGCCATTTTGTCAAACACCTTGTTAGCAAGATCATTAAGGCCTAACTATTACTGTTTTGGGCTGATTTTGTCTAGCAATTCTGCAGTGCTTTGATAATCTTGTCCCCCCTCAAGCCAGACCACACCAACCCCAACCTCTCCCCTACCTCCTAGCTGCGCTGCACTGCCATGCCGAGCACCCTCTCGCCGGCCGACCGTGCACTCACCGCAGCAGCCCTCTCCCGCCTCTCTCTCCATGTCTAGGAGATAGCTCACACCTCACCGCCCCTCTTTGTCCCCTGCCCGAGCCAAGTTCTGTTGTGGACCACCGAGGAAAGCCCGCGCCCAGTGCCACCGCACCATGCCGGTGCCGCCACAGAGCGTGCTCTGTCCCCGCTCGCACAGACCGCCCCTTGGCTGTAGCCCGCGCCCGCCGCTCCGCCTCGACCTGGAGAACATCCAGACATCCCCGCTGGCCGCCCAACGCCTCACAGCCACCGCTCGCCGTGGACACCGCCGCCTCTGCCGCGCAGAGCGCCACCTCGCCCAGACCGCATGCCACCGCCCCTATGGTTTGCAATCAATGCCTAGAGCACCGCCAGGGAACCGCACATCGAACGCCACCCGCAGCCATGCCTCTACCCTGCCGTAGCCATGCCGCCACCGTCGCCTGCCCATCTCACTCGGTCTCACCGTCGGGCCTATAAAAGGAGCCCTCCCCAGCCTCTTCTCTCCACACCATTCCACTCCTCTCACCTCTCTGAACCTCACCCACCTCTCGCTGGAGCAAGGCGAGCTCTGCCTCACCGGAATTGGAGCCGGAGAAGCTGCGGCAGGAGGAGAAGGGCATCGCTGATTGCGACCACCCCAAGCTCCACCGCAACTGCGCCTCGCCTCGCTGTCGTCTTCCACTTTGTTTGCCCGCCTCGCCGACCCTGCTAGAGCCCTGGTACGTCCCCAGCAGACCCCCACCGAGACGTTAGGGTTCGAGCTCGCCGGCGACCTGTTCGTCGTTGACGACGACCCTTAGTCGTAGATCTGCCTTCTAATCCTACGACCCACAGTGCGTGTACCGTTTCGCGTGTTAAGTGACGCTGACAAGCGGGACCCCCCTGTCAGCTGAGCCTCGCGCCGCGGAGCACCACTGGGCCGGCCCAAGTCATTTCCCACGCTAGCCCACACATTTCAAATCTGGACTTGCAACATTTTTATAAAATCAACCAAGTTAGCTTTTGAGTTGATTCCAACTCTCAAAAATCACATTTCATTATATCTATCTAGATATGTAATAATATTAAGGTTTACATGTAGTGACTTTGGACTAGTACCAAAATAATGCTATATAGGCATTTCTAGTCACTTTAAATCATTAAATAATGAACTTAAACCAAAGTAATATTGATCCAACCTTTAAATCTCATTCCCACATGTTAGAATATGTGGTGAGGACATGTTTCCACATGATCCCATATTTTGGTGGTGAATATTAAATTTTAGTTAATTTTCCAATGAGTAGAAATTACTTTTCTAAAATAAAAAGAATGAAAATATGGAATTAAACTTGTAATGCCTGTGATGATAATAGATCATCAAATATGTGTCTTAGAATGCTACTTAGCCTAGTTAAGTATTGTTTGGTGATTGTGTGCTCCGTATGTATTTATAGACGATAGTACCGACCAAGCTTTTGAGGAGGAGGAGTTCTACCAAGAAGAAGAAGAAGAAGAAGAAGAAAACTTCAACCACTGCACCAACCGAGGCAAGCTACTATTAGCAAGCTAGCACTATTTAGGTGCAAGCCACCATTAACAAGTGCAAGCTAACACTTGCAAGTTTAGTGTTTAACATGCTAGGACCAACTAGATGGTTTAGCTAAGATGCCTTAGGCATGCCTTGATCACACCCCTTTCACTATTAGTACCCCAAGTTCTATTTACAAGTTTTATTCCCTTTAGTTTACACCAAGTTCTTTATTTAGTTGAAGGTAGCATAAAAAGTATAAAACTTGACCTATTTAGAACCCTTTAGATGTCATTCTATGGCATGAGATTGAACCCATCTTTCCACCTTAGTGAACACTCTTAACTTAGTAGTTTAGAGTAGATCAAAAACTTGAGTCACCTTAGATGGGAATACTTGGTGAAAATGAATTATGAAAACCTTAGAATGATGAGTCATTCTATTGAGATGTTTTGACATGTGTGAGAAACACAAATGGTTGATGCTGATGAAAATGTTGAGGCATGAGCCTTAACCCTTTTATAAAACTGATGGTTGTATTCGGATGCGATACCATTCCAAATTTACCGTACAACCACATTACCTGAATTGGGTAAGGCTTAGCTGGAAATTTATATGCATTAGTATTAGTTCCCTCATAGGAGAGGTCTGAGCTGAGGCTACCTCTCATGATGTCCACCTATGCAGTGCCCAAGATGACTGATGGTCATGGTTGGGAGGCCATGCTCATAGGCGAGGTGCTTATACTAGGGTGTGTAAAGGGAAGGTTATGTTTGATTATCTACATACTAAGTATGATGATTCAGGGTTATCCCTGACAGATGTATCGAATCTTGTGGTAAAAGTGTACCACCTCTACAGAGTGTCAAACTATTCGAATAGCCGCGTCCGCGGTTATGGACAGTTGGAATGGCCATAATGTTTCGTTGTCAGATGTTTTCTAAATTCTTTAAAATGAATGATGAATCTTGACTTGACCACAACAGGGGTGTGTTTATGACAATAGTTTCCCCAACTTAAGTGATTCTAGAGTTTTACCTTATCTTTCTTTGCTTCAGAACTTAGCTTAGTTTTCAAACTAAACTTTATAGTTAAACATAGAGTTAGCACTTTAATTTAGATTCATAATACTTGTTAGTGGTAGTTTGCGAGTACTTAAAGAGTACTCATGGCTTTTGTCCCTGGCTATTATCATGGCCAGACTATGAAGGAGACTGTCAAGATGATGGCCAACAGGACGGCTATGATAACTAGGACTATCTGCCTTCGTCAGCATTGCCTGTGCCCCTGAAGATGGACCCCACCACTACGCTTATCTTTTATTTCCGCTGCTTGTTGTATTAAGACTGGATCATGACATCCTTATTTGTGTAAGACCTTATGTATGGTTTGTAATGGATGATGTACTGTGATATCCAATCCGTTATGTCTCGCAAAAATGGTAATTCTGGGATTGCGGGGTATGGCATAACGGGCATCTAGGATTAAAAATCCGGGTGTTGACAAGTTGGTATCAGAGCCATCCTGACCATAGGAGACCCTAGTTAGTATGGACGTCAAACAAAACTTAGTTTCAAAACCAAAGTGAGTATTTATGAAAAACTATCTCCTCTCTAACCCTTGTGGATTCTTTCTCAAAAATTCATGTTCCTCAAAATTCTTCCACTACTACTTAAAATTTGACACACTTGATCACTTCACTAACTTCCTCATCCTTAATTCTTGTAGATGGAGACTCAGTTTAGCAAGTTTTACCAGTTGGTAAACGGAGGTCAGCTGATCTTTGTAACACCCTCAAATCGGCCCTATGCAAGTTTTAGCCCTTTCCGCCAACCCCACATAGAAATGATTCAAGGACGCCCACCAGGCACTTTCGTGTGGGTGGAAAACGAAGTAATACCATTACACAACTGTCCTCGATGGGACCCACAGAACAGATATATATATACAACATGACTCTAGAGTCAAGAATACAGATATACAATACAAAGATCCAAATCACCTTGAAATCGATAGGGCGTCCGACTACGAACAAAATGCAAATGGGGCTAAGAGCCCTGAAGAATAACCAATGGCGTCCATAACCCTGCCTAGGCCAAGCCAGAAGGATAACCTTGCTAACGACGGTGATCTCAAACCTGCTAAAACAAAAGGGGTGTCGACAAAGGGCAAAGGAAAAAGAGGAGCGTCAGTACTGAGGCCAGTACACGGCGAGACTAGAATTCGGCGGCTCTCGCCTACATAGGTATGGTGGACTAAAGCGGCAGCGCAGCAGCACTAAACAACCTATAGAGACTCGGTAAACTGGCGGCTATTAGAGAGGGATAAGAAAGACCTATCCGGATCCAACCTGAGACTACACCAAACATACCCATCCTGGTATTCCCCCCTCGAGACCAAACGAGGAAGTCAGACCGAGGAACTCACACGGTTGGCAATTTTACTCATTCCTTTTTAGTGGCAGCACTTACTATTCAGATATAGATAGCATGAGTCATCCTGATAGCATAAGTAGTGGCAGTTTTAGTTAACATTTCGTTGTAGTTGGAACATTTACTAGTCAGATATAACTGTCCTGAGGAATCCCAAAACCCAACAGTTGTTGGCACTTTTATCACATTCCATTGGGGTTAAAATACTTACTAGGCAGGTATAGCATGTCACAACACAACCCAGATCCACAGCTATTGGCATTTTTAATATCCATTCCGTTATAGTTGTATCTGATTACTAGTCACATATTAAGTCAAATTTATAGCACTACTTTAGTTATGCTTGTCTATGATCGAGTTACTATGCTCCAAGTCGTCCATAACCGCGGACACGGCTTTCAGAAAGTTTTACCCTGCAGGGGTGCACAAATAGCAACACACACTCAATCAACCTCGGCAAAACCAACTCAAAACCCAACGAGGCATTCACGACAAAGCGATCACAGGATTCATAAAGTATTTCAGGGAGCCACCCCACTAAGCTACCCGCAACGAAGTTGGTCGGCTCCGGAACGGACCCAGGGTTTGTGTCAATGGCTGTAAACGACTGGGAACCTGAAAGTGTGACTGGGCTTATCGATACCGTGAAAACATTCCACGATCCAAAACAGTACAGGTGCTCCACGCACAATCTTAAATTAAGCATTAAAGCATGGCATAAGTACAGAATAGTAATAAATCCCCAAACTACTTGTGTACCCAAGAAATAGAAATGAATCAAGCTCTGGCTCAGGGGGGTCCATAAGGCCTCCCGGATGTGGATAGTGCGAATAGTCAAGGAACAGGTATCAAGTACTCGGGGTCCTATGGGACACAAGTGAGCATGGAAGAACCAAATAACATCTATTGCCCACCGATGCCTCTATATTAGTTATATCTAGCAATTTAATAGTTGTATTTAAAGTTATGATCATCTCCACCACAAACATCTTCCAGCATTCCAACAACTGTGGTACTTGACAACACGAGATCACACCTGAGCAAGCGACTATGACTCGCAAGGCCTGCTATCTACCAAACACAGGTAATAGGAGGTGTCCAAGGCAATATAGAGGCTGCACGGGATATAACTGGTGCACGGAAACTAAAGCATCGCGACACGGATAGCAATAGATCAACAGGAGGAAATAAAGACCAATAAATGCAAAATAGGTAGAAGGGGGAGAGATGCTCGCCTGGAAACATGCTGAAGATTCATATCCGGAGAACTTGTCGATACTCGCATCAACTCATCGGCCTAATCCGTGAAGAAGCAAAGCACTAAAAGAAACACCGGATGCAATATTTAATACTACGGCAGAAGATCCGGCATGATTATGATATGATTCAGATGCAGTGCAATTAGGCAGTATTAAGCGAAACCGGGGTCCTGATAATTAATTAGACGGTTCAAGTTGTTTTAAAACCCCACAAATTAAATGTTGTATTAGCAAGGCGAAACATGGCATCGGTTCGCTACACCAATTTAAATGGAGTCCGGAATAAGACAAAAATATCCCGCATATGGACTCCATATTTAATTATGGGGTGAATCGGCATAATGCCCCCAACCCACATGATATGCATGCGAGATGAACAATTAATATGTGATAGTTGGTAATGTCATATTATAGAAGTAGAGGCTTAGGGGCACACATCTGGGTTCGGAAGATCTTGGGTCCGAGGGTTCGGGGTTCGACAGGGTTCGACGGGGATCGGCGAGGTTCAGATACAAGATGGAGAACTTGTCGTATCGCGACAGAGAACTTGGGTGCGAAGAGGTCGATCTTGTCGTCGATGGCGAGCTTGAGTGGATCGGGTACCGGGGTCTTCGAATCCATGTAGATGGTCATGGCGTCCGGGATGAGGAACTTGGCGGTTCCGAGAAGGAGGCCTTGTCGCATCCGATGGATCGGTCCTCGGGGTCGAAGAACTTGGCACGCCAGGGTTTGGTCTTTGGATCATGTCGACGGTCTTGTCGTTTCGCGGCGGAGATCTTGGCATCCTGGGTCTAGGCGTCTTTGATCGATGGCGAACTTTTCGAGGGGTTGGGATTGGAGATCTTGTTGGTAGTTCTGGTACAACTTGTTCTTTGTCGATCTTGTTCGTTCAGAGACCTTGATAGGTACACTGCATAGGATACCCCTGGGGACAGTCTTGAATGGCAACACGCTCGGAAGTAGAACTCGGTGGCGACACGGTCCTCTTTGTCCAATAGCAACAATAGTACCACATCAACAAATTTTACACCGTATCACCAGCAAACAGACACAAAGCAGGGCGCATCTCACACGAGCTCGGGTGAGGGCATCTAGCAGAGAAGAAACGACAGGGACAACACCACTTGAAGAAGGATAGGGGGTGTGGCTTCATGGATACACAGCCACGAACGACAGGCGCGGCGCATGGGGCGTGCGAGGTCGAAGAGGTGACATGGCCGGCGGCACCACGCGCTGCTGCGCTGCAGGAAGACCGGCGCGGGATGCAGCGGCACGAGGTCGCGTCGAAGGGCCTAGGTCGAGGGCGACGCGGTGGCGACGCGATGCAGAGGCCCAGGGTCGACGGTAGTCGTGGCAGGAGGGAGTTGCAGGGGCAGCGCGAGGAGGTCACCGGCGAGGCCAGGCACGCAGAGGCGGCGATTCGGGCACATGCGAGGACGGACGGTTGCGGACATCGTCGGGGGCGACCAGAGACGAGGGCTTGGCCCGAAAGTAGAGGAGAGGGTGGCCTTGGGCTCGGGTCGAGGGAGGTCGAGGCAGCCGGCGAGGTACAGGGCGAAGACGCATGGGGAACCGGGCTCCGGCGTGCTGGTGGAGGGAACCGAGTCGAGGAACGGCGCGGTCGAGCGGGCAGGTCTCGAGGAAGGCGGTGATGACGAAGGAGAACGGACCGCAGCGGCGGAGCTCGCAGATGTGGCGGCGGTCACGATCGCGGCAGAGCGGCGCGCGACGGGACGCGTCGATGGCGGCCGAAGACGAACGCGATGAAGGCGGCCTGGCGATGGGGTAGGTGGCATCGGGGGGGATGGGAGATGGGGTCGGGGGGACGCGCGGAGAGAGAGAGGACGGGGTGGGCCTAGGGAGCGAGGGTGGTTGGGCTAGAGAGAGAGGGCGTGTTAGTTCGGGGCTGCTGCGCGCGTGGGTGACCTGTGGCCAGGGGCGACACGAGGTGGACGCGGGGGGTTGGTGGGAGTGCGAGGTAGGTGGCCAGGGTGGGCCATGGGTCAGGTGGTTTCGGCCAGGGGAGGAGCTGGCAGGTGGTGGTAGGTGGTGGGGAGGGATGTGGAGTGCGTGCAGGGAGTTGGTGCAGGGTGGCGCGCGTGTGCATGTGAGCTGGTGGCGGCGGCTGGTGGTCTGGGCGTTAGGGTTTGGGTAGGTTTAGGCTAGGGTTTGGTCTAGACTAAGATCTAGGGTCAGGATTGCTTTTGGGGTAGTAGGTGGCTGCGGCTGGGCTTTTGGGCCTGGCCGGCGGCTGCCTCCCCTACTGAAAATGTTTTATTTTTATTTGCTTTGTTTTTAGAGAGGCTTTGGTAAATATATTTTAGACAACTAAAAGATTCGGAAAAGACTAGGGTTTTAATTTGAATAAATACGGGGGATATTTTAGAAAACAAAACTAGGCTTTTAGAAAATAGTTTTAGACAAACAAATGCATGATGACATGACGATGCTCAAATGCAATGTGGCATGATGACATGAGCATGCGGTCATGATGATGCAATGCACAAAAACAACGCGATTTTCTAGTAGTGGTTTTAGCGGGATGCCACAATTCGACACCACTAACAAGGGATCTTGCCCTCGAGATCCGCCTCATGGTACCAGGAAGAAGGTCAGCGATCTGAATTCTTCTCGCTTCATGTAGATCCTCGCGACACCACTAACAAGAGGTTGTTGTCTATGATCGTCGAGAGAACACTCCGGGAACAAAGGGCGAAGGTAGAGGTATCAACAAATAAAGCCACCTCTAGCTTCCGTGGATGGAGTAAAATTGCTAGATCCACCGATTTGATGTTCAAGAGCGAATGATAAGAGTAGTCGGATGGTGATCAGTCCACCGCGCACCCAAACCATTACTCTGCACATGAATAGGAGAATTATGCAACCAACTCTCGGAATTAGACTGAAGATCTCGACAAACGAGGTTCGGAAACAAAAGAGTGATGCAGGATCTTCATCGGATCTGGCGTAGAGGATGTCATCGTGTCGGAAAACACCAGAAGGCACGAACAAGGAACAAAGAATGGTACCACAAATAAAGGGTCACTCAGATAGCATGAAGTCCGGAGGCAGAAACACCGTTACCAAAGGAGGAAGCGAAACCCTGAAGGTACGACGGAAACCCAACAACGAGAAATCCTGGACTCGAAGAGAAAAAAAGAGAACAGATTCAAAACACGCAGAGGTAAGAGGAGAATAGCAGAGGGGTAAGGAGTAAAAGCAAACCTAATCAGATCTATCCAACCGATTTTTGCAAAAATAGTTTTGACACTCTACTTCGGTCGTTAGCTAGGTTATCCTACAGGCTGGACTTGTGGGGTATCGCAACTTTTGAGCTTTGATACCACTCTGTAACACCCTAAAATCGGCCCTATGCAAGTTTTAGCCCTTTCCGCCAAACCCGCATAGAAACGATTCAAGGACGCTCACCAGGCACTTTCGTGCGGGTGGAAAACGAAGTAATACCATTACACAATAGTCCTAGATGGGACCCACAAAACAAATATATATACAACACGACTCCACGAGTCAAGAATACAGATATACAATACAAAGATCCAAATCACCTTGAAATCGATAGGGCGTCTGACTACGGACAAAATGCAAATGGGGCTAAGAGCCCTGAAGAATAACCAATGGCATCCATAACCCTGCCTAGGCCAAGCCGGAAGGATAACCCTGCTAACGAGGCGATCTCAAACCTGCTAAAACAAAAGGGGTGCCGACAAAGGGCAAAGGAAAAAGAGGAGCGTCAGTACTGAGGCTAGTACACGGCGAGACTAGAATTCGGCGGCTCTCGCCTACATAGGTATGGTGGACTGAAGTGGCAGCGTAGCAGCACTAAACAACCTATAGAGACTCGGTAAACTGGCGGCTATTAGAGAGGGATAAGAAAGACCTATCCGGATCCAACCTGAGACTACACCAAACATACCCATCCTGGTATTTCCCCCTCGAGACCAAACAAGGAAGTCAGACCGAGGAACTCACACGGTTGGCAATTTTACTCATTCTGTTTTAGTGGCAGCACTTACTATTCAAATATAGATAGCATGAGTCATCCTGATAGCATAAGTAGTGGCAGTTTTAGTTAACATTCCGTTGTAGTTGGAACATTTACTAGTCAGATATAACTGTCCCGAGGAATCCCAAAACCCAGCAGTTGTTGGCACTTTTATCACATTCCATTGGGGTTTAAATACTTACTAGGCAGGTATAGCATGTCACAACACAACCCAGATCCACCAGCTGTTGGCATTTTTAATATCCATTCCGTTATAGTTGTATCTGATTACTAGTCACATATTAAGTCAAATTTATAGCACTACTTTAGTTATGCTTGTCTATGATCGAGTTACTGTGCTCCAAGTCGTCCATAACCGCGGACACGGCTTTCAGAAAGTTTTACCCTGCAGGGGTGCACAAATAGCAACACACACTCAATCAACCTCGGAAAAACCAACTCAAAACCCAACGAGGCATTCACGACAAAGCGATCACAGGATTCATAAAATATTTCAGGGAGCCACCCCACTAAGCTACCCGCAACGAAGTTGGCCGGCTCCAGAACGGACCCAGGGTTTGTGTCAATGGTTGTAAACGACTGGGAACCTGAAAGTGTGACTGGGCTTATCGATACCGCGAAAACATTCCACGATCCAAAACAGTACAGGTGCTCCACGCACAATCTTAAATTAAGCAGTAAAGCATGGCATAAGTACAGAATAGTAATAAATCCCCAAACTACTTGTGTACCCAAGAAATAGAAATGAATCAAGCTCTGGCTCAGGGGGGTCCATAAGGCCTCCCGGATGTGGATAGTGCGAATAGTCAAGGAACAGGTATCAAGTACTCGGGGTCCTATGGGACACAAGTGAGCGTGGAAGAACCAAATAACATCTATTACCCACCGATGCCTCTGCATTACTTATATCTAGCAATTTAATAGTTGTATTCAATTTATGATCATCTCCACCACAAACATCTTCCAGCATTCCAACAACTATGGTACTTGACAACACGAGATCACACCTGAGCAAGCGACTACGACTTGCAAGGCCTGCTATCTACCAAACACAGGTAATAGGAGGTGTCCAAGGCAATATAGAGGTTGCACGGGATATAACTGGTGCACGGAAACTAAAGCATCGCGACACGGATAGCAATAGATCAACAGGAGGAAATAAAGACAATAAATGCAAAATATGTAGAAGGGGGAGAGATGCTCACCTGAAAACATAGCCGAAGATTCATATCCGGAGAACTTGTCGATACTCGCATCAACTCATTGGCCTAATCCACGAAGAAGCAAAGCACTAAAAGAAACACCGGATGCAATATTTAATACTACGGTAGAAGATCCGGCATGATTATGATATGATTCAGATGAAGTGCAATTAGGCAGTATTAAGCAGAACCGGGGTCCCGATAATTAATTAAACGGTTCAAGTTGTTTTAAAACCCCACAAATTAAATGTCGTATTAGCATATTAGCAAGGCGAAACATGGCATCGGTTCGCTACACCAATTTAAATGGAGTCCGGAATAAGACAAAAATATCCCGCATATGGACTCCATATTTAATTATGGGGTGAATCGGCATAATTCCCCCAACCCACATGATATGCATGCGAGATGAACAATTAATATGCGATAGTTGGTAATGTCATATTATAGAAGTAGAGGCTTAGGGGCACACATCTGGGTTCGGAAGATCTTGGGTCCGAGGGTTCGGGGTTCGACAGGGTTCGACGGGGATCGGCGAGGTTCGGATACAAGATGGAGAACTTGTCGTATCGCGACGGAGAACTTGGGTGCCAAGTGGTCGATATTGTCATCGATGGCGAGCTTGAGTGGATCGGGTACCGGTGTCTTCGAATCCGTGTAGACGGTCATGGCGTCCGGGATGAGGAACTTGGCGGTTCCGAGAAGGAGGCCTTGTCGCATCCGATGGATCGTTCCTTGGGGTCGAAGAACTTGACGCGCCAGGGTTCGGTCTTCGGATCATGTCGACGGTCTTGTCGTTTCGCGGCGGAGATCTTGGCATCCCGGGTCTAGGCGTCTTTGATCGATGGCGAACTTTTCGAGGGGTTGGGATCGGAGATCTTGTCGGTAGTTCCGGTACAGCTTGTTCTTTGTCGATCTTGTTCGTCCGGAGACCTTGACAGGTACACTGCATAGGAGACCCCTGGGGACGGTCTTGGATGGCAACACGCTCAGAAGTAGAACTCGGTGGCGACACGGTCCTCTTTGTCCAACAGCAACAATAGTACCACATCAACAAATTTTACACCGTATCACCAGCAAACAGACACAAAGCAGGGCGCATCTCACATGAGCTCGGGGTAAGGGCATCTAGCAGAGAAGAAACGATAGGGACAACACCACTTGAAGAAGGATAGGAGGGCTTCGTGGATACACAACCACGAACGACAGGCACGGCGCATGGGGCGAGCGAGGTCAAAGAGGTGACGTGGCCGGCGACACCACGCCCTGCTGCGCTGCAGGAAGACCGGCGCGGGATGCAGCAACACGAGGTCGCGCCGAAGGGCCTGGGTCGAGGGCGACACGGTGGCGACGTGATGCAGAGGCCCGGGGTCAACGGTGGTCGCGGTAGGAGGGGGTTGCAGGGGCGGCGCGAGGAGGTCACCGGCGAGGCCAGGCACGCAGAGGCGGCAACTCAGGCACAGGCGAGGACGGACGGCTGCGGACATCGTTGGGGGCGACCAGAGACGAGGGCTTGGCCCGGAAGTAGAGGAGAGGGTGGCCTTGGGCTCGGGTCGAGGGAGGTCGAGGCGCCCGGTGAGGTACAGTGCGTAGAAGCACGGGGAACCGGGCTCCGGCGTGCTGGTGGAGGGAACCGAGTCGAGGAACGGCGCGGTCGAGCGGGCAGGTCTCGAGGAAGGCGGCGATGACGAAGGAGAACGAACCGCAGCGGCGGAGCTCGCAGATGTGGCGGCGGTCACGATCGCGGCCGAGCGGCACCCGATGGGACGCGTTGACGGTGGCCAAAGACGAACGCGAGAAAGGTGGCCTGGCGATGGGGTAGGTGGCATCAGGGGGGGAACGGGAGATGGGGTCGGGGGGACGCGCGGAGAGAGAGAGAGGACGGGGTGGGACCAGGGAGTGAGGGTGGTTGGGCTAGAGAGAGAGGGCGTGTCAGTTCGGGGCTGCTGCGCGCGTGGGTGACGTGTGGCCTGGGGCGACGCGGGGTGGACGCGGGGGGTTGGTGGGAGTGCGAGGCAGGTGGCCAGGGTGGGCCAGGGGTCAAGTGGTTTCGGCCAGGGGAGGAGCTGGTAGGTGGTGGTAGGTGGTGGGGAGGGATGTGGAGTGCGTGCAGGGAGTTGGTGCGGGGTGGCGCGCGCGCGCGTGCATGTGAGCTGGTGGCTGCGACTGGTGGTCTAGGCGTTAGGGTTTGGGTAGGTTTAGGCTAGGGTTTGGTCTAGACTAAGATCTAGGGTCAGGATTGCTTTTGGGGTAGTAGGTGGCTGCGGCTGGGCTTTTGGGCCTGGCCGGCGGCTGCCTCCCCTACTGAAAATGTTTTATTTTTATTTGTTTTATTTTTAGAGAGGCTTTGGTAAATATATTTTAGACAAATAAAAGATTCGGAAAAGACTAGGGTTTTAGTTTGAATAAAGACGGGGGATATTTTAGAAAACAAAACTAGGCTTTTAGAAAATAGTTTTAGACAAACAAATGCATGATGACATGACGATGCTCAAATGCAATGTGGCATGATGACATGAGCATGCGGTCATGATGATGCAATGCACAAAAACAACGCGATTTTCTAGTAGTGGTTTTAGCGGGATGCCACAATCTTCGAGAGGGATCTGGATTCACTGTCAGAGTTACTAGGACGCCCGCACCCGGAGTTTCTTGGAGCTCAACTTCTAGGACCCCCAGGATGAGACGTACAGTGGCTATTCACCGCAGACCTTAGAGGAAGCATTGAAGCACCAACTTCTGGGAGAATTCAGTTCTCCGTGAGAGAGAACAACTGGCTAGATGGATTAGCTAGGGAAATGCATGAAGCTCTCGCACGTCTATGTGCCCTCAACATCAACAAGACCCAAGGAACCCGTTTTGCCCACTATGCAAGACGTGATTTCATGGGAATGCCAATGGAGATGCCGGGCCACCCTGAGTTGAGACGTCAAGTGGAGAACCTTGACTTCTTGCTTCACGACAGACAACATGAACTGGACAATGCCAAAGAGTTAGCCAACCATAACCGTGCCATTGCCGACCAGAAGGCCCAGACTTTCGCACTGCTTGTCCAAGACCGTCAGTATCTTCGCCGCCAGTGTGCCAAGAAGGATAGCACCATCGCCCGTCTTCGCAAGAAGGTGGCCGACCTCGAGAAGACCGTCAAGGAGCAAGAAGCTCAGCTTGCAGCAAAGGAAGAAGAAGATGAGGGTGAAGACATCCAGGGAAACATGGACTCTTACCTCAGCAACGATGATGATTTTCTGGCGAAGGATGCCGTAGACTTCTACACTGATGATGAGGACTCCGACTTCATCGACGATGAGTAGATGTACTAGAGCACTGTCCTAGCATGAGATGTATCGATCTCACTGTATCTTAGATTGCAGAATGGTTCTTCAAACCATCTGTTTTCCCTTTGATTGTTGTGGTGTGTGTTGTATCGTGTGCTTGATTGCATGAATGAAAATGGAGTTAGTTGAAAAACCTGAGTCTAACTCAAAGTTTTAGAATTGAAAACCCCAAAACCATGAACCTTAGAATTTCCCTCTTACCCCTATATCTCAATCTTCAGATGACTCGTGGAAACCAAGGAGGGAGCATCTCCTCGCAAGACCCAATGCTGCAGATCTTGCAGAATCTCATAGCGGAGCATGAAGCAAGCAGGGCAGAACGCCAAGCCAACTTAGCAACACTTCAACAGATCTCCTAGATGGCTCTCAACAACCAAGGGCATGGAAATCAGGATCACTAGGGATCCAAACTCAAAAAATTTCAGAACACTAATCCCCCAACCTTCAATCAATCTGAGAACCCATTATATGCTGATGACTGGTTATAGACCATGGTGAACAACTTAGAAGTTGCCAGAGTTGATGAAAATGAGAAAGTTCTCTTCGCCACCCACTATCTGGCAGGAGATGCACGAGCTTGGTGGAATAGCATCCGCAATATGAACCATGGTCAAGTGATGACATGGGAAGCATTCAAAGTCAAGTTCAGCCGCACCCACGTGCCGCAAGGACTAGTCAACAGAATGAGAGATGAGTTCCGCGAATTGAAGCAATGAAGAATGACTATGGTGGAGTACCGTGACAGATTCCTGTCACTTGCCAGATATGCACCTGATGAGATCAACACGGAGACCAAGAAGAAGGAGAGATTCTTGAACAAACTGCATGATGAGATGCAGACTGTCCTTGTCAACATCCGTTTCCAGGATCTCGAAGAGCTAGTCGACTCTGCCATTCAGATGGAAGGGAAGATTAACCAGGCAAACGACAACCGCAAGCGTCGTATGATGCAGCAGTCTGGATCCAACAGCCACCAGAAGTACCGTCCCAACCCTTCACCAGGATATGCACCAAGGAACAACCGACACCCAAATTCTCGCCCAAGCTACCCCAACCGTAGCAGGGGCAATGTGAAGTCCGGAGGAAACAATCACAACTCCGGTAATGCCAACAATTTCAACCGTGCACCTCCCAAGAACCACAACAACAACAACACTGCACCCAGAACTGGCAGCAATGCTGTGCCTGTCGTAGTCAAGGACAAGTCCCAGATCACTTGTTTCGAGTGTGGAGTGAAAGGTCACTACTCCAATGAGTGTCCCAAGAAGACTGCAGCCAATACCAATGTGAATGCCCCGGCTCAGCAGCAGCGTCGTGTTCAACCAGGAAGGAGATTTGCCCCAGGGAATGCTCACAACCGCAATGGCCGTCTCTTCCACGTGAATGCAGAAGAAGCTCAGGAAGCGCCAGATGTAGTGTTGTGTATGTTTTCTGTCAACTCAGTTTTAGCAAGAGTATTGTTTGATTCGGGAGCATCGCATTCATTTGTCACCGAAGAATTTGCATGCACTAGTAATATTCGTCCAACCAACCTGAAGCATGTCATGATAGTTCAACTCCCCGGTTCAACAACTAAAGCTAGAAAAATTTGCAAAGTTGTACCTATCAGAATACATGGGATAGATTTTTATGCCAACCTAATTGTACTTGGAACAAAAGGTTTGGAAGTAGTACTAGGTATGGACTGGATGTCAAGGCATAAAGGATTGATAGACTGTGCTAAGAAAGCCATCACCATGACCAGTAGTTCTGGAGTAACAGTAGAGCATATCTCTGAAACCTTACCCCG
Organism: Avena eriantha; assembly: GCA_910589775.1. Lineage (NCBI taxonomy): Eukaryota > Viridiplantae > Streptophyta > Magnoliopsida > Poales > Poaceae > Avena > Avena eriantha. The sequence continues at coordinate 376,529,812 of OU342746.1, read as the reverse complement.
TCAATTCAAGTGCAACCAGAGTGTAGCCTTGCCCACCATTGACCAAGTCAGAGTAGTCTGTGAATACCCCGACGTATTCCCAGATGAATTGCCCGGTATGCCCCCGGATAGGGATATTGAGTTCATTATCAACCTAATCCCCGGAACCGGACCCATAGCCCAGAGACCCTATAGCATGAACCCCTCAGAGTTAGTGGAACTGAAGAAGCAGTTGGATGCTATGCTAGCCAAAGGTTTGATTCAACCAAGTGCATCGCCATGGAGATCACTAGTGTTATTCGTCGACAAGAAAGATGGAGGCAACCACCTGTGCACAGATTACAGAATGTTGAATGATGTCACCATCAAGAACAAGTACCCCTTTCCAAAGATAGAGGATCTATTTGATCAGTTGACTGGAGCCCAGGTATTCTCAAAGATTGATCTTAGGACTGGTTATCACCAACTTAAGATTCGTGCAACGGATATTCCGAAGACCGCCTTTACTACTCGCTATGGTCTATACGAGTATACGGTTATGTCTTTTGGATTAACCAATGCCCCTGCTTACTTCATGAATCTCATGAATAAGATCTTTATGAATTTCCTAGATAAGTTTGTAGTTGTGTTTATTGACGACATTCTTATCTACTCCAAGTCCGAAGAAGAGCATGAGCAACATCTGAGAGTTATCCTAGAAACCCTGAGAGAGCATCAGTTATATGCCAAGTTCAGCAAGTGTGAGTTTTGGCTGAAGGAAGTAGGATTCCTAGGACATATTGTGTCTGTCGGAGGAGTCTCTGTTGACCCCGCCAAGATCAAAGATGTCAAAGAATGGGAAGCCCCAACCACTCAAACCCAAGTCCGTGCATTTCTCGGATTAGCGGGATATTACCGCAAGTTCGTAGAAGGATTCTCGAGCATAGCCCGACCAATGACCCAATTGTTGAAGAAGGACAAGAAGTTTGAATGGACAGACAAATGCGAAGCCAGTTTCCAGGAGCTGAAGAGGATATTGATATCAGCCCCAATATTGGTAATGCCAGACATCAAGAAGCCCTTTGATGTGTATTGTGACGCATCCAAGATTGGTCTAGGATGTGTATTGATGCAAGAAGGCAAAGTCATCGCTTATCTGTCTCGACAACTGAAGCAGCATGAGCAGAACTATCCGACCCACGATCTTGAGCTAGCAGCTGTAGTTCTAGCACTGAAGACATGGCGTCTTTGATGGGTAATCGCTGTGAGATTTACTCAGATCATAAGAGCTTGAAGTATATCTTCACTCAGAAGGAGCTGAATATGAGGCAAAGAAGATGGATAGAGTTAATCAAGGATCATGACCTTGACATTCTCTATCACCCCGGCAAAGCCAATGTGGTAGCGGATGCTCTTAGCAGATTGCCGTGTAGGCTTAACACCATTATCAAGGAGAAGCAACCCAGTTTGTATGAAGAATTAGAGCAGTTCAGAACTGAATTAGTTAGCAAAGGATTCTTAGCTAGCATTGAACTTCAACCCACTTTGATTAGCCAAATCAAGGAAGCCCAGAAGGGAAATGAAAGTATCGACGGAATCAAACGTCGTATTGGTACAGGAAAGGTACCTGGATTCACCGAAGACGAAGAAGGAGTACTGTGGTACAAAGGACGTATCTGTGTTCCAGCAGATTCGGAATTGAAGGAGGTTATCATGAAGGAAGCTCATGATACTCTTTATTCTATCCACCCCGGAGGAACAAAGATGTATCAGGATTTGAAAGAGTAATTTTGGTGGCACAAGATGAAGAGAGAGATCGGAAGCTACATCGCCAAATGTGACATCTGTCAAAGAGTCAAAGCAGAACATCAGAGACCTGCAGGACTATTGCAACCATTGCAGATTCCGGAATGGACTTTATCACCGGTTTACCTACTTCTAGTAGGGGAAATGACTCAATCCGGGTCATAGTTGATAGATTGTCCAAGGTAGCCCACTTTATACCTGTCAAGACAACTTACCAGAGTGCAAAGTTAGCAGAGCTATACATTGCTAGGATTGTTAGTTTGCATGGAACCCCCAAGACCATAGTATCAGATCGAGGAACCCAGTTTACCTCAAGATTTTAGCAGAAAGTCCAAGAAGGATTAGGAACCAAGTTGAACTTCAGTACAGCATATCACCCACAAACAGATGGACAGACTGAGAGAGTCAACCAGATCCTAGAGGATATGCTTAGAGCTTGTGTGTTGGAATATGGATCAAAATGGGAAGACTGCCTGCCTTTCGCAGAATTCTCATATAACAACAGTTGTCAAGCTAGTTTGCAAATGGCACCATTTGAATTCCTATACGGAAGAAAGTGTTGTACCCCTTTGAATTGGTCGCAAGTAGGAGAGAGTCAGATCTTCGGACCCGACATTCTCCGAGAAGCAGAAGAGAAAGTTCACAAAGTCCGTGAGCACCTCAAGACCGCCCAGTCCAGACAAAAGAGTTATGCTAACAAGAGAAGGAGAGACCTAACTTTCAATGTCGGAGATTTTGTATATCTCCAGGTTTCACCATTAAAGGGAACTCAACGCTTTAGTTTGAAGGGATAGTTAGCCCCCAGATAAATCGGACCTTTCAAGATTCTGAACCGTCGAGGAGAAGTATCGTATCAGCTGGAACTACCTGAAGAGATGTCAGCCATCCACAATGTGTTCCATATCTCGTTACTTCGCAAATGTCTGGAAGTGCCCGAGAAGACAGAAGTTTTCAAGAACATCGATCACAGAGCTATGGAAATCAACAAGGACCTGACCTATCGAGGAGTACACGTCCGTATCTTAGAAGAAGCCTACAGAACCACCAGGACTAGAGTATCAAGTTTCTCAAGATTCAGTGGAGCAACCATACCGAGGAGGAAGCTACTTGGGAGCGAGAAGATTACATTAGAACAGAGTTCCCAGATCTCTTTAGTTCCTAGTTTTCTTTGTAAATCTTGGGACGAGATTTTGTTTAAGGGGGGAAGGTTTGTAACATCTCAAAACTTCAATCCAAGGTTATCAAGATCAAATCATCCAAAATTTGGGGTTAACAAAAACTTTTTCAAATTTAAAATGAAAGCATTCATGCATGTGTGCATTTAAAATAGGAGTTGTTTGAATTGGCATGATTGAGTGATCCAATGCTTGTAAAATGTTTCTTAGGTGATTTAAACATCATCTACATAATTCCCAAACTTTTCCTAAAGAAAATCAAACCAAAAAGAATTAAAAAGAAGGAATGGTCAATTTGGCAAAATTAACTCTCATGCCTACTTTGAGTGTTCCTAGCACTCATTTCTTAGCAGAAACAATTCTTGATCTTTGTACTCCTTGCTAGTACACCTAATGAGGTACCAAGGCCCACTTTTGGATCTGCTAAAAACATTCTGTTAATAATTAAATGACAGTTTAAAATTGAATCTAATGCATATGCATAGATCACCCCTATTTCAAAACCCATCTTTTTGAGCTCCACTTTCAAAACCCTTGCAACCAGAGACTACCTAGCACTAGTGGAGATCACTCAAAAATTTTGAAACCAAAATTCAAAACTTTTTCTCTTTCGGCCATTTTGTCAAACACCTTGTTAGCAAGATCATTAAGGCCTAACTATTACTGTTTTGGGCTGATTTTGTCTAGCAATTCTGTAGTGCTTTGATCATCTTGTCCCCCCTCAAGCTAGACCAGACCAACCCCAACCTCTCCCCTACCTCCTAGCTGCACTGCACTGCCATGCCGAGCACCCTCTTGCCGGCCGACCGTGCACTCACCGCAGCAGCCCTCTCCCGCCTCTCTCTCTATGTCTAGGAGATAGCTCACACCTGACCGCCCCTCTCTGTCCCCTGCCCGAGCCAAGTTCTGTCGTGGACCACCGAGGAAAGCCCGTGCCCAGTACCACCACACCATGCCGGTGCCGCCCCCAGAGCGTGCTCTGTCCCAGCTCGCACAGACCGCCCCTTGGCCATAGCCCGCTCCCGCCGCTCCGCCTCGACCTGGAGAACACCCCAGACATCCCCGTTGGCCGCCCAACGCCTCACAGCCACCGCTCGCCGCCCGCCGCCTCTGCCGCTCAGAGCGCCACCTCGCCCAGACCGCGTGCCACCGCCCCTACGGTTGCATTCAATGCCTACAGCACCGCCAGGGAACCGCACGTCGAACGCCACCCGCGGCCATGCCTCTACCCCGCCGTAGCCATGCTGCCACCGTCGCCTGCCCATCTCGCTCGGTCTCACTGTCGGGCCTATAAAAGGAGCCCTCCCCAGCCTCTTCTCTCCACACCATTCCACTCCCCTCACCTCTCTGAACCTCACCCACCTCTCGCTGGAGCAAGGCGAGCTCTGCCTCACCGGAATTGGAGCCGCAGAAGCCGCGGCAGGAGGAGAAGGGCGCCGTTGATTGCGACCACCCCAAGCTCCACTGCAACCGCGCCTCGCCTCGCCGTCGTCTTCCGCTTCGTTTGCCCGCCTCGCCGACCCCGCTAGAGCCCTGGTACGTCCCCAGCATACCCCCACCGAGCCGTTAGGGTTCGAGCTCGCCGGCAACCTGTTCGTCGTTGACGACGACCCTCAGTCGTAGATCTGCCTTCTAATCCTACGACCCACAGTGCGTGTACCGTTTCGCATGTTAAGTGATGCTGACAAGCGGGACCCCCCTGTCAGCTGAGCCCCACGCCGCAGAGCGCCACTAGGTCGGCCCAAGTCGTTTCCCGCGCTAGCCCACACATTTCAAATCTGGATTTTTCTTTTTAGTTAAATCTAGTTTCTGTCCATTTTTTCAAAATTCAATTCTGAGAGTTTTACAAATCCAAATTGCATGAAACTAATTTTGCCTGAAAGGTATTAAGATGATCTATCCAAGACCATTGGATTTAATTTAATCAGAGTTATAGATCTCTCCTAATAAAAGTAAGAAGACAGAAGCATTTGCAACTTGCAACATTTTTATAAAATCAACCAAGTTAGCTTTTGAGTTGATTCCAACTCTCAAAAATCACATTTCATTATATCTATCTAAATATGTAATAATATTAAGGTTTACATGCAGTGACTTTGGACTAGTACCAAAATAATGCTATATAGGCATTTCTAGTCACTTTAAATCATTAAATAATGAACTTAAACCAAAGTAATATTGATCCAACCTTTAAATCTCATTCCCACATGTTAGAATATGTGGTGAGGACATGTGTCCACATGATCCCATATTTTGGTGGTGAATATTAAATTTTAGTTAATTTTCCAATGAGTAGAAATTACTTTTCTAAAATAAAAAGAATGAAACTATGGAATTAAACTTGTGATGCTTGTGATGATAATAGATCATAAAATATGTGTCTTAGAATGCTACTTAGCCTAGTTAAGTATTGTTTGGTGATTGTGTGCTCCTTATGTATTTATAGACGATAGTACCGACCAAGCTTTCGAGTAGGAGGAGTTCTACCAAGAAGAAGAAGAAGAAAAAAACTTCAACCACTGCACCAACCAAGGCAAGCTACTATTAGCAAGCTAGCACTATTTAGGTGCAAGCCACCATTAACAAGTGCAAGCTAACACTTGCAAGTTTAGTGTTTAACAGGCTAGGACCAACTAGATGGTTTAGCTAAGATTCCTTAGGCATGCCTTGATCACACCCCTTTCACTATTAGTACCCCAAGTTCTATTTACAAGTTTTATTCCCTTTAGTTTACACCAAGTTCTTTATTTAGTTGAAGGTAGCATAAAAAGTATAAAACTTGACCTATTTAGAACCCTTTAGATGTCATTCTATGGCATGAGATTGAACCCATCTTTCCACCTTAGTGAACACTCTTAACTTAGTAGTTTAGAGTAGATCAAAAACTTGAGTCACCTTAGATGGGAATACTTGGTGAAAATTAATTATGAAAACCTTAGAATGATGAGTCATTCTATTGAGATGTTTTGACATGTGTGAGAAACACAAATGGTTGATGATGATGAAAATGTTGAGGCATGCGCCTTAACCCTTTTATAAAACTGATGGTTGTATTCGGATGCGATACCATTCCAAATTTACCGTACAACCACATTACCTGAATTGGGTAAGGCTTAGCTGGAAATTTATATGCATTAGTATTAGTTCCCTCACAGGAGAGGTCTGAGCTGAGGCTACCTCTCATGATGTCCACCTATGCAGTGCCCAAGATGACTGACGGTCATGGTTGGGAGGCCATGCTCATAGGCGAGGTGCTTATACTAGGGTGTGTAAAGGGAAGGTTATGTTTGATTATCTACATACTAAGTATGATGATTCAGGGTTATCCCTGACAGATGTATTGAATCTTGTGGTAAAAGTGTACCACCTCTACAAAGTGTCAAACTATTCGAATAGCCGCGTCCGCGGTTATGGACAGTTGGAATGGCCATACTGTTTCGTTGTCAGATGTTTTCTAAATTCTTTAAAATAAATGATGAATCTTGACTTGACCACAACAGGGGTGTGTTTATGACAATAGTTTCCGCAACTTAAGTAATTCTAGAGTTTTGCCTTATCTTTCTTTGCTTCAGAACTCAGCTTAGTTTTCAAACTAAACTTTATAGTTAAACATAGAGTTAGCACTTTAATTTAGATTCATAATACTTGTTAGTGGTAGTTTGCGAGTACTTAAAGAGTACTCATGGCTTTTGTCCCTGGCTATTATCATGGCCAGACTATGAAGGAGACTATCAAGATGATGGCCAACAGGACGGCTATGATAACTAGGACTATCTGCCTTCGTAAACATTGCCTGTGCCCCTGAAGATGGACCCCACCGCTACGCTTATCTTTTATTTCCGCTGCTTGTTGTATTAAGACTAGATCATGAGATCCTTATTTGTGTAAGACCTTATGTATGGTTTGTAATGGATGATGTACTGTGATATCCAATCCGTTATGTCTCGCAAAAATGGTAATTCTGGGATTGCGAGGTATGGCATAACGGGCATCTGGGATTAAAAATCTGGGTGTTGACAGATAGAAAGCATGATAAAGCAAGTCAATAATAGACCAACGAAAATAACTACTATAGTAGGAACTAATTTTTTTTAATTTTTGATAAAAGAAATAAGCAAACAAAGCAGAAATAAACTAAGCAAAACAAAAACAACAAAGTAAAGAGATTGGTTATGAGGGACTCCCCTTGTGAAGATGTCCTTGTCTCCCCGGCAACGGCGCCAGAAAAATACTTGCTGGCTCGTGGTTGATATCAAACTCGTTTAGGAACCCGAAGAGGAGGGTATGATGAGCACAGTAGTAAGTTTCCCTCAGTTATGAAACCAAGGTTATCGAACCAGTAGGAGCAAGGAAACACCTCCAAGGTGTTGCTAGCTGAGCTTTGGCAGGGCGCACTACCGGTGCTAGCAGCAACGTGGAATCCTGCACAACACAGCCACATAACTTTGCCCCCAACTTGCGATGAGGTTGTCAATCTCACCGGTTTTGCTGAAAACAAAGGATTAAACATATCGAGTGGATGAAAGTAAAAGCTTGCAGAAAGTAAATAGAAAATAGTAAACAATTGTAGATTGATGGTAAAAGAAAGGACCGGGGTCCATAGTTCACTAATGGTGGTTCTCCTTAAGATCGATAACATGTTGGGTGAACAAATTATAGCAGGGCAATTGACAAACATGGAGAAAGCATACATGCATATACTAATCATCTCGACTCCTTTGAGATTTGATTGGGCATTACAACATTATACATAGACCGCCATCCAACTGCATCTATGACTAATAATCCACCTTCAGGTTATCATCCAAACCCCCTCTAGTATTAAGTTGCAAGCAACAGATAATTGCATTACGCATTGCGTGTAAAGTAAACAATACGATTGTTCTATGAACAAAGGATTGTTGTTTTCTCCCTAGTAGCAACATCACATCTAGTACCTTAGAGATTTATGTCACTTCCCCAGATTACTAGAGGCATGAACCCACTATCGAGCATAAATACTCCCTCTTGGAGTTGCTAGCATCTACTTGGCCAAGATATCTACTAACAATGGAGAGCATGCAAGATCACAAATAACAAAGACATGATAGAATCAATAATCAATCTGAAATAGCATCTCAATATCCATAGGATCCCCGCAAGCACAACATGTAGGATTACAAATAGATGATCTTGATCATGAACGAAGCTCACAAGATCTAACATGATAGCACAAAGGAGGAGAACCAACCATCTAGCTACTAAATGGACCCGTAGTACAAGGATGAACTACTCACGCATCACACCGGAGGTAGGCATGGTGATGAAGAAGGCCTCTAGGGTGAATTCTCCCCTCCGGCAGGGTGCCGGGAAGATCTTCAGATCTCTCCTAAACTAGGGATGGAGATGACGGCGGCTACAAACTCTTTCATGGAATTTTGATCGGGTACTTAGGGTTTCTGTATCGGAGTGAAGAGGGAGGCCGAAGGGGTGCCCGAGGCGGCCGCACCACCCCCTGGCGCGAGCCAGGCCTTTCCGCGCGGCCAAATGGTGTGGCCCTCTCGAGGCCCTCCCCCGTCTCATCTTCTGGCTCCGTGTTTCCCATGTTAAAATATTGACTTTCGCTTTTGTCCGGTCCAATTCCGAGAATATTTATTTTCCAGCTTTTCTGAAACAAAAAACAGCAGAAAACAGGCAACTGGCACTGTGGCATCTTGTTAATAGGTTAGTTCCAGAAAATGTGTAAAAATACTCCAAAGTGTGGACAAAACATAAGAAAGTAGATATAAAACAAGCATGAAACATCAAAAATTATGGATACGTTAGCAACGTATCAGTTAACACACAAAGACGGTTTCACACATACCCAAGCAAGTGATCTTACAACCCAGTGATTCTAGAGCACTATAAATAGTTGGGAATCTCACACCCTAGAGCTCATAACTCACCACTTGAGGCTGGAACAAAAACACACTCTTAGAGTTTAGAGAGATATCTAAGAGAGAGAGGAAAGAGAAGAGAAGAAAAATAGGAAGAACCCAAGAACAGTATGTGAAGGACCACAACAACTACTGCAGATCTTAACAAAAACATTTTGAAAAACTACAAAGTTTGTTAGCCATAAACCCTAGAGTAGAAAGAAGAGTCCACTGTGCATTAGGAATCCAGAGAGAGTAGTAAGAGTAGAAGCACCTAGTGTATTAGGGCTACACATTGTGCATCTTCACCATGTGAACAACACCATGGACACGGTTAAACCTATACACTGGCACAATCAATAAGACACTATCTAGAGGAAAAAGAAGTACACCAAACCATAAGTAATTAACCCAAGAATAGAACACTAATTTCATATCTAACCCCTCATCTCTAGATAAAATCTTAAGATATGCCTAAGGATGAGATGGGGGGTAAAGAACAAAGCATTCTGTAAACTTGCATAAGAACTATAAATAATTTTAACCTAACATACTTATAGAATTAAGCTTGAAGTTAATAACTCAAGGTATGATGAAAGGGAAAATGGACGTCGCCTAGAGGGGGGTGAATAGGCGTTTTAAAATTATTACGGTTTAGGCTCTAATAAATGCGGAATAAAACTTAACGTTTAATTTATCAAGCCAAAACCTATATCCACTAGGTTCACTAAGTGCACCAACAACCTATGCTAAGCAAGACAAGCAACAAGGTTATAGCAAGATATAATACTTGAAGCACGATGGCTATCACAATGTAAATTGCATAAGTAAAGGGCTCGGTTGAGAGATAACCGATGTACGCGGAGACGATGATTTGTTTCCCGAAGTTCACAAGCTATGTCTCTGTTGGAGAGGTGCGGGGGCGCAATGTACTTCGAATGCCACAAGTGGCTCACCTCAAGGTGTGGTGGCTCGATGCTCACCCAACACCACACAAGGCCTCACCCAAGATGCGAAGGCACGCAACCTACCGATGCCACAAAAGGCTCACCCTATTTTCCCGTAAGCTCGCCACAAAGTCCTACTCACGTTCCACTATGGGACACTTGAGGTCGGTCACCAAACCCGTACAAGGTTGGGGCAATCTCCACAACTCAATTGGAGGCTCCCAACAACAATTCCACAAAGGCTACAAAGCCACAAAAGGCAACAAGGCCACAAAAGGCTACATGACCACAAAAGGTCAACAATCCACCCACACAACCGTCTAGGGTTCCAAGAACCCAAGAGTAACAAGCCCAAGGGCTTGAACTCGCCGAATCTCTGAGGAGAACTCAAACCTATGAAATAAATGCAAGGGCAAGTCCTTCACTCCCAAATTCCAACAAAGCTACAAAAGCTATTGGGGGAATAAGGGAGGAAGAACAAAAGAGGAGAACTCAAACCTATGCAACAAATGCAAGGCAAGTCCTTCACTCCCAAATTCCAACAAAGCTACAAAAGCTATTGGGGGAATAAGGGAGGAAGAACAAAAGAGGAGAACACAAAACTCTCCAAGATCTAGATCCCAAGGATTCCTTCACCAAGAAGGGATTTGGTTTGGTGGGGTTGTAGATCTAGATCTCCTCTCTCAATCCCTCAAAAAGATGGAAGAATCATAGGAGGGAGAAGGGGAGAGGGCAAGGTCTTCAAGGTCAACAATGGAGGAGAGAGAGAGAGCAAGAACCAAGAAAAAGCTAGATTTTCACGAAAGGGAAGGGGAGCTCCTTTTAAAAGGCTCTCCAATCTGCCCGTTACACACAGATCCACACACGACCGGTAGTACCGGTGGGTGGCCGGTACTACCGGTGGTGCACAGTCAACGGTCCAAAACGGCGACGCGGACACATCCAAAAATGATTCTGGCTGGTACTACCGCCTGTCCACCGGAACTTCTAGCGGGGACGGTACTACCGCCTGAAATACCGACTGAAGTACCGTCAAATAGCGCAAACCAGGCAGAGAGAGTACAAAAACAAAATCAGGTTTACTGGAAGTTGGGCCAGAATTAACATTGGTACTACCGGCGGCAAACTGCCCTAGCGGTACTACCGATAGCCCATCGGAACTACCGGCTAGGCAAAAACTCCAGAACAAGAACTACCACAACTTTTGCATCCAAACTCCAAACGAGATGAAACCAATTTTGTTGGAAAGATAACGACGTGTAGAATACCATTAATATATATTGGGTATCACCAAGGGAGAAAATACCATTAATATATATGTGAGATACCTCCCAAGGTGTGGAGCCAAAAACCCGCAAGACCAAAAACACAATAAGATAAGCAAGGGAAATCCATTTTTGATGAACTAGAGCTTGTTATGAAGATAACCACAAGGTCTAGACCCTCACATGGACAAGAACCAAACAACAACCAAGAAATATGATGCTATGTATGCAAAGGTTTGAGCTCTCTTTGAAAGATACGAACGAGTCACCCACTCAAGAGCCCCTCTTGATATAATGGCTATATATCCTAAACCCGGTCTCCCAACACTACAAGAGACCGGTAAAGTAGAAAACCTATCAAGATCATACCTTTGCCTTGAGCATCCCACTTGAGCTTGATGTAGACCATCTTGTCCTTCTCAAGATGGAACACCTTTCTTGATTTCTCTTGCTCGCTCTTGCTTGATGAAGACTTGCGAATGGCTCCCCCATACTTCATGGGAGAACCTCTTCTTTGACCTTGTCTTCATCACTCCATGATCGTCGAGGATGGTAAGCTTCACGCATGAGATCTTCTAGAGATGGTGCATCTTGAGCTTGCACTTCAATTCTTGATGATGTCTTGAAGATAGCGATGAGGAACTCCGTCTTCTTTCTTCTTCTTCTTCTTCTTAAAAACATACTTGATCTTCTTCTTCTACTACTACTTGATTACAATAGGCACAAAGCCCTTGGACGATGCTTCTTATTTTTCATCCTTGAAACCAACACATGGCCCAAGCGATGCCAATGGACAAACCTACAAGTGAAACTCAATTTGCACATTAGTCCATAGGGATTGTCATTAATTACCAAAACCACACATGGGGTATACATGCCCTTTCAAATGATAATGAACTAAATAAACTATTGAATCACTCTAAGTTAATTGTATATCTTAGTAGGGAACACTATACCAATTAAAACTAACAGTAGTAGTCAACACTAAATATATCAGTATTGATTCTATAAATGAAAGGATCAGTACCAGATGATACATTGCAAATGTATCTATAATTTTTGATGTTCCATGCTTGGTTTTATCTACTTTCTTATGTTTTGTCCACACTTTGGAGTACTTTTCATATGATTTCTTGGACTAACCTGTTAACAAGATGCCACAGTGCCAGTTGCCTGTTTTCTGTTGTTTTTGGTTCTAAGAAGTCGGAAAATGAATATTCTCGGAATTGGACAGGACAAAAGCCAAAGTTGATATTTTATCGGAAGATTCACGGAGCCAGAAGACGAGATAGAGAGGGGCCAGGGGCCAGCCACACCATAGGGTGGCGCGGGTCCCCCTTGGCCGCGCCACCAGGTGGTGTGGGCCCCTCCGGCCTCCACCGACCTTGCCTCTTCGCCTATAAGAAGCCCCCGGTGTGAAAACCCTAAATCATCAAGCCTCCAGCCACGAAAAGTTCCGCAGCACCGCCGCCATCGAAGGGGAGATTCGGGGGACAGAAAGTCTCTGTTCTGGCACCCTGCCGGGACGGGGAAGTTCCCCCGGAGCCATCTCCATCGAGCTCCACCACCATCTCCATTGCCATTGTTGATTCCCATGATGAGGAGGGAGTAGTTCTTCCTCGAGGCTAAGGGTTCTACCGGTAGCTATGTGTTCATATCTCTCTCTATGCATGATCATATTATGATCATGAGCTTGTAATCTATAGATCTACCTTGCTACTCAAGTGCTTTAATGAATCTCTTCTCTCCCCATGTGTGTGAAAGTGACAGCGTGCTCACCATGGTGGCACTTAGGATAGAGATTACAAATACTTGTTATGAGTTATATTTGGAGTTGGATGTCTTAATGAAATTGCGGTGTTTGTTGGACTCATCTGGTACTCAAGGTGACAGTGTGGGGTTTTCTAGACGGGAAAGGCTTACTTTGAGGTGTGATGTTATATCCCTACCAGCGATTAGAGTGTCCAACCGGAGAGTAGTTAAGAGTAGTATCATAAAGAGGAATATATTTATATGAGAGTGTTCACTAGTGAAAGTATGATCCCTATGCCTTGTTTCTAAGCATTGATACACCGTTTGCTATTAGATCTATTGCATGTTTGCTTGCTTCTATCTTTATTTCAGTTTTACTTTAGTCTTTTCCATGCCATCAAGCTATTTTCTATCACCGTTACCACTTATAATTATCCATACCACTTGTATTTCACTATCTCTTCGCCGAACTAGTGCACCTATACACCTGACAAGTGTATTGGGTGTGTTGGGGACACACGAGACTTCTTGTATCTTGATTGCAGGGTTGCTTGAGAGGGAATACCTTTGACCACTTCCTCCCTGAGTTCGATAAACCTTGGGTGATCCACTTAAGGGAAAACTTGCTGCTATTCTACAAACCTCTGCACTTGGAGGCCCAACAACTGTCTACAAGAATAGAAGTGCATAGACATCACCAGATCACCTAAATTAGTATATGCAAGTACCAGTAGCAGACACTTAACAAAATAAACACCTATTAACTACAGAAAGTGACACTAATCAAACACCAAGTAATCCCAAGGACCTAATCCTAAGAACATACGACATATCAAAGTCTAGAAGCCTAACAAACACCTAGAAATCCTAGAAGCATCTAGAACCTACCAGAAATCCTAGAAATTTCATTACAGTAGCAGTACTGAAGCATAAACCCTAGAATCGAGAAGTAGATTAGAACTAGAGGAAGAAGAAGAGGAGAAGGAGAGGATTTACCTTCAGAAAGGGTTAGCCGAGCCCATGTTGACTGAGTAGAGGAAGGAAAGCAGTCATGGTGGCTACTAGCGGCATAGGGGAGTGCCTTAGAAGGGTGTCTCACCCTACACCAACCAAGGGAACCAGGGGAGGCGTTGTAGATGCAGTAGAGCGTCATCTCTACGGCGAGAAGCTCGAAGTTGCGCTGGAGACGAGGGAGGTGGCGCATCACCGAAACCCTAGATATGGTTAGGTTGCAAGTGCATGCTGGCGCGTGGTTGACATGGGAGATTCTTCTTCTTCAGTCCCCGGCAACGGCGCCAGAAAATAGCTTGATGTCTACACACTTCTATTCTTGTTGACAGTTGTTGGGCCTCCAAGTGCAGAGGTTTGTAGAACAGCAGAAAGTTTTCCCTTAAGTGGATCACCCAAGGTTTATCGAACTCAGGGAGGAAGTGGTCAAAGGTATCCCTCTCAAGCAACCCTACAATCAAGATACAACAAGTCTCTTGTGTCCCCAACACACCCAATACACTTGTGAGGTGTATAGGTGCACTAGTTCGGCGAAGAGATAGTGAAATAAAAATGGTATGGATATAAGACAACGGTGCTAGAAAATAGCTTGATGGCGTGGAGGAGACTAAAGGCAAACTGAAATAAACATGGAAGCAAGCAAACATGTAACAGATCTAGTTGCAAACGGTGTTTCAATGTTTAGAAACAAGGCCTAGGGATCATACTTTCGCTAGTGAACACTCTCATATAAATATCTTCTCTTTATGATACTACTCTGAACTACTCTCCGGTTGGACACTCTAATCCATGGTAGGGCTATAACAGCACACCTCAAAGTTCACTTTCCCCATCTAGGTAACCCCGCACTGTCACCTTGAGCGCTAGATGGTTCCAACAAACACCACAATTTCATAGAGACATCCAACTCCAAATATAACTCATAACAATTATTTGTAATCTCTAGCCTAAGTTCCACCATGGTGTGCACACTGTCACTTTCACACACATGGGGAGAGCAGAGATCTATTTATTTGCTATTTGCATAGGTTTTTATTGGGGATGCTTCATAGAGTGCTCATTATGGTTATGCTGCAAGTTTCCACCATGATTAGGCATGGCTTAGGCTAGCGGCCCAGGCGTTTCTCTAACACACATATAAACTCCATGATCTTACAAGTTCCACTTTTATTTCACACCGCCAGGATCCATAAGCAAAAGAATCATGATATCACCGGGGTACAATGTATAAGTGCAATGTTGAAAGCGTTCCCCATGATACATGGTTCTGCTAATTTCAACTTATAAAGCGCAAGAATATACGCAACAAAGATGGACACAATGGTTCAAGTTTATTAAGTGCAAGAAAAGTAAAGTGTGCCATCAAGTTCGTGAGAGCTTTAGTCACTAATTTTCACATAATAAGTTTAATTCGGAAGGTAGATAAAAAACATGAATATACTTGGAATAGCAAATGCTAATAGGTAGGTATGGTGGACTCTTTGGAATAACTTGGTTTATGGAGTTGGATGCATGAGTGGGACTCATACTTGGTTATGGAGGCTAGCAAAAGACTAGGAGCGGCCTACTAAGAGAGAAATAATGGCCACAATCATGCAAAGCAACAAAACATCATTAATTAAAGCATAAAGTGATATTACAAGTCGAAAACTAAAGTATCATATAGGCTATGGTGACTTGGAATAGTCTTAACATGGTGTGAGCATGTGCCAAGTCAACCCAAATAAAGCATCGAAGGAGAATACCACAATACTATGCTTTAATATGCTAAAACAACGCATGATTCTTTCAAGGCACATTAAGCAATCTCAATTGTTTATAACATGTCATGCTACAACAAAACTCACTAAGCATAAAGCCAAAACAATATCAAGCATGACATAATAAAGTCTAGGTCCCAGTAAAAACAAGCTCCTTTTACCACTTAAGCATGAACTTTCCTACTCTTTTCCAATCCAAACCAACTTATTTGAAAGAACTCACAAAGATAATAATAAATAAAGATCAGTGAGCTTGTATCACAAATCCAAAAGGAAAAACTAAAAATTTCTAAGCTGAAAACACAAGAAAACTAAGGCTAAACCCAGTGCTAGCAAAAGAGAACACTCACAAAACAATAAGAATGAAAACTAGAGTGTTCTAAACAATGAAAGCAGAGTGTGTCTCTCTCCAAAAGAAGTGTTGGGATCCAACAAACTTATTCAAGCAAACTAAGCAAACAAAAACAAAGACGCTCCAAGAACAATACAACTGTGCATGAAACAATAAAAACGAAGTGTCTAGAAAGACCTGAGATTTTTATTGATGAAGAAGGGGATGCCTTGGGCATCCCCAAGCTTTGACGCTTGTACCTCTTTAATATTTCTTGGGGTGACACAGGGTGGCATCCCCAAGCTTGAGATTTTGTCAATTCTTCATCTCATTACATCATTCTCTCCATACACCTGAAATTCTTCCTTCATACAAAATTTCACACAATCTTTATTAGCAACATTAGTGCACTCAAGTAAGTCTTTAGGTTTAGTCTCAACACCAATAAAACTTCCATTAAACACAAGCTACTGTAGCACTTCCATCAAAAAGCTCAATTCCCCAAAGAGAACTCAAAAAGGAACCAATAAGAAGCAAATGCAAATAATGGCAGAAATTTGTCAAAACAGACCAGCAGGTAAAAACCAATTTTTTCGAACACATTCCGTTGCTCAAATCGAAAAGTGCTGAACTAACGAAAGTTAGACAACAACCTGGGGCAGAAGCATGAAAAATCACAGCTCAAACCGATGTACAGAGATTTTACACGAATTTTTACGGTGAAGAACAAAAATCTGTTTCGGGACAGTAACTTTTCCAAGCATTACTTCTCTCTCATTAGAGGTTACTCTTGGCACAAAAAGCAAATACAAAGGATAAGGAGCGGTTATTACAGAGGTAATAACTTCCAAGACTCGTCTAAAAACTTTTGGGTTATCTCCCAATAAGTACTTTTCTTTAACGCCTTTAAGTTAGGCATGATAGTTTGAGAAGATGCTCACATAGGAAATATGAATTGAAGTAAAAGAGAGCATCAAGAAGAAAATATGGAACAAATTTAAGTCTAACCCACTTCATGTGCATAGGAATATTTTAAACAAACAAGTCATGAAAGCACAAAACAACAAGCTTAGGAAAGCAAAACAAGTGCAACTTCAAGACTTTCAACATAAAGAGGGGAAACTTAATATTGTTGAGATACATAAAACCATATTTCCCTCTCTCATAATAACTTTCAGTAGCATCATGAATAAAATTAACAATATAACTATCACATAAAACATTCTTATCATGAGCCACATACATAAAATAATTATTACTCTCCCTATAAGCATAGTCATTCTTATTAATTGTAGCGGGAGCAAATTCAACAAAATAGCTATCATTATTATTCTCATCACCATAATCATCAAATATAGGAGGCATATTGTAGTCATAATTAATTGCCTCCTCAATAGTAGGTGGACTGGAAATATCATATTCATCATTGTAATCATCATATATTTGAGGTTTTGTATCATCATAAGCAATATAATAGCTATCTTCCAAAGTTGGGGAACTAAAAAGATAATTTTCATAAAAACTAGCTTCCCCGAGCTTAGACTTTTACATAGCATTACCAATAATGGTGTCCAAAGAATTCATACTAACAACATTGCTATTAGCATGCAAATAACGTTCCATAGGTTTTTTAATTTTCTCTTCAAACACTTCATGCCCTAACTCAAGATAAATACTATAAAGCTCTCTAATTTTGTTGTTGCTTTCCACTAAGCCTAACTAGTGAAAATAAAAACAAGAAACAAAAAGATATAATTGCAGAATCTAAATGAAATAACTTCGAGCACTCACACACCAGCAACCGCACTAGAGATAGCTTAGTAGCTAGATGATGTGAGTACCTTTTACCTTACCTCCCCGGCAATGGCGCCAGAAAATACTTGCTGGCGCGTGGTTGACGTGGGAGCTTCTTCTTCTTCAGTCCCCGGCAACGGCGCCAGAAAATAGCTTCATGTCTATGCACTTCTATTCTTGTAAACAGTTGGGCCTCCAAGTGCAGATGTTTGTAGAACATCAGCAAGTTTTCCCTTAAGTGGATCACCCAAGGTTTATCGAACTCTGGGAGGAAGTGGTCAAAGGTATCCCTCTCAAGCAACCCTGCAATCAAGATACAAAAAGTCTCTTGTGTCCCCAACACACCCAATACACTTGTCAGGTGTATAGGTGCACTAGTTCGGTGAAGAGATAGTGAAATACAAATGGTATGGATATAATACAATGGTGCTAGAAAATAACTTGATGGTGTGGAAGAGACTAAAGGCAAACTGAAATAAAGATTGATGCAAACAAACATGTAACAGATCTTGTTGCAAACGGTGTTTCAATGTTTAGAAACAAGGCCTAGGGATCATGATGGGTTCGTAGCATGGAAAACAAAAAATTTCTACCGCAAGAACGAACAAAACCTAGATCCAATCTAGATAAAAGCCAAGATCTAATCTATTAGACATGAGCAACAAGATAGATAGGAACTAACCCTCGTAGATCCGAAAGCGTTAACGAGATTAGATCTCGTGGTTGATGTAGTCGATCACTTGCCGATCTCAAGATCGTGTGGACGATCCTTCCGGCGTCGCGTTCCAGCAGCGCTTCCGCCCTTGGTCAAGTAGACGATCCTTCCGGCGCCACGTTTCGGCAGCGCTTCCGCAGTCGGTCACACGTGCGGAGTCAAAGTAGACCTTCCTCTACCCGTTCCAGCGAGCAGCGGAGGTAGTAGAGAATCCCAGCAGCACGACGGCGTGGTGGTGGTGGTGGAGTAGAGAATTCTGCAGGGCTTCGCCTATGCCTGTGCAGAAGATGGTGGAGGAGAGAGGCGGCAGAGATTGGGTGTTATGGGAGCAGGGGAGGAGGGGCGCCCCTGCCCCTCTATTTAAAGAGGGGAGGCGCCTAGGGAGGGGGAGTCCTTGTAGGACTCCCCTCCCTCTCTAGGCCGGCGGATTGGAGGTGGGGGGGAGGAGTCCTCCTCCCCCACGAATCCGTATCTTGACCCACCAGGACTCCTTGATCCCTATCTTGATTTTCAAGCAAACTCTAAGATATCTTCTAGAACCTTCCAGAACATTCCGAAACCTTCTAGAATCCTCATACAAACACTCCGGAACATTTCCTAACTCATAAAATGATCTCCCATATATGAATCTTATTCTCCGGACCATTCCGGATCTCCTAGTGATGTCCCGAATCCAATCCGAGACTCCGAACAACATTCGGTCTCCAACGCATATTCCATATCTACTTAAAACAACTTCGAACCTTAAGTGTGTCACCCTACGGTTCGTGAATATGTAGACATGATAGAGACACATCTCCTATCAATAACCATCCGCGGGACCTGGAGATCCATAATGGCTCCCACATACTCAACGATGACTTTGCGATCGATTGAACCATTTACATACGAAACTAATTCCCTTTGTCTCGCGACACTATACTTGTCCGAGGTTTGATCGTCGGTATCTCCATACCTAGTTCTACCTCGTTACTGACAAGTACTCTTTACTTGTTCCGTGATATGTCATCCCTTGTGACCTAGTCACATGCTTGCAAGCTAACTAGATGACATTCCACCGAGAGGGCCCAGAGCATATCTATCCGTCATATGGATGGAAAAATCCCAATCTTGGTTCATGCGCTTCAACACATACTTTCAGAATACCCAATGACACTTTTATAACCACCCAGTTACGAAGCGGCGTTTGATGTCATCAAAGTATCCATCCGGTGATGGTGATTAACATAACCTCATGGTCGAAGGAATAGGTTACTATGTATTTGATCTTATGCTACGCTTACTATGGGTGTGTGTCCATCACATCATTTTCCCAATGACATAACCTTGTTATTAATCACATCCTAATGTCCATGATCAGGAAACCATGATCATCAATTAATCAACAAGCTAGTTCAACAAGAGGCTTACTAGGGACTCTTATATGTTTACAAAACACACATGTATTAGTGTTTCCTAATAATACAATTATAGCATGGGATGTAAACATTCATCATAAACACAAAGATATAATAATAATCACTTTTATTATTGCCTCTTGGGCATATCTCCAACAGTCTCCCACTTGCACTAGAGTCAATAATCTAGATTACATGGTAATATACCGAACACCCATGGCGTTTTGGTGTTGGTCATGCTTTGCCCTAGGGAGAGGTTTAGTCAACAGATCTGCCACATTCAGATCAGTGTGTACTTTGCAAATCTTTATGTCACCATCTCGGACATACTCGCGAATAGCGTGGAAACGTAGCTTGATGTGCTTCAGCTTGCTATGTGACCTTGGCTCCTGCGCATTAGCTATGGCACCTGTGTTGTCACAGTAGATGGCCATCGGGTCCAACGCACTAGGAACCACGCTGAGTTCAGTAATGAATTCCTTCATCCAAACGGCTTCTTGTGCAGCCTCCGAAGCAGCTATGTATTCCGATTCAGTTGAAGATTTCGCCACAACGCTTTGCTTCGCACTCCTCCAGCTCACTGCAGCACCATTCAAAATAAATACGTATCCCGACTGTGACTTAGAGTCATCCGGATCAGTGTTCCAACTAGCATCAGTGTAACCGTTTACAACAAGCTGTTCATCACCTCCATAAGAAATAACCATATCCTTAGTCCTATTTAGGTACTTTAGGATATTCTTGACCGCTGTCCAGTGCTCCATTCCAGGATCACTTTGATATCTGCTAGTCAAACTAACAGCATGTGCTACATCCGGTCTTGTACACAGCATGGCATACATGATAGAACCTATGGCCGAGGCATAGGGAATATTATTCATTTTCTCTCTACTTCTGCCGTAGCTGGACTTTGAGTCTTACTCAAGGTCTTACCTGACAACATGGGCACGAACCCTTTCTTGCTATCTTCCATTCTAAACTTCTTTAGAACTTTGTCCAAGTATGTACTTTGTGAAAGCCCTATTAGGCGTCTTGATCTATCTCTATAAATCTTGATGCCTAGAATATATGTCGCTTTGCCAAGATCCTTCATTGAAAAACTATTATTCAAATAGGTTTGACGCTATTAAGAAGTTCTATATCATTCCCAATCAACAATATGTCATCTACATATAGTACTAGGAACACTACAGAGCTCCCACTCACTTTCTTGTAAATACAAGCTTCTCCATAAGTTTGTATAAATCCAAAGTTTTTGATTACTTTATCAAAACGTTGATTCCAACTCCGGGATGCTTGCTTCAGTCCATAAATGGAGCGCTGAAGTTTGCATACCTTGTTAGCATCTTTAGGATCGACAAAACCCTTGGGTTGTACCATATACAACTCTTCCTCAATGTCACCATTAAGGAACGCCGTTTTGACATCCATCTGCCAAATCTCATAATCAAAATATGCAGCAACTGCTAACAAAATCCTCACAGACTTTAGCTTCGCTACTGGTGAGAATGTCTCATCATAGTCAACTCCTTGAATTTGTCGGAACCCTTTCGCGACAAGTCGAGCTTTATAGACGGTAACGTTACCATCAGCATCTGTTTTTCTCTTGAAAATCCATTTGTTCTCGACAGCCTTACGGCCATCCGGTAAGTCCACCAAAGTCCACACTTGGTTTTCGTACATGGATCCCATTTCGGATTTCATGGCTTCTAGCCATTTGTCGGAATCTAGGCTCACCATAGCTTCTTCATACGTTGCAGGGTCATCATCGTTGTCCACCAACATGACGTTCAAGGCAGAGTCATACCAATCAGGAGTGGTACGAACCCTCGTTGACCTGCGAGGTTCAGTAGTAACTTCGTTCGAAGTTTCATGATCATTATCATTAGCTTCCTCTCCAATTGGTGCAGGCGGCACAAAAACATCTTCCGGTGCTGCGCTACTCTCAGATCCGAGAGAAGGTTCAATAACCTCATCGAGTTCTACCTTCCTTCCAGTCACCTCTTTCGAGAGAAACTCCTTCTCAAGAAAGGATCCATTCTTTGCAACGAAAACTTTGCCTTCGGATCTATGATAGAAGGTATACCCAATTGTTTCTTTAGGGTATCCTATGAAGGCGCATTTCTCCGCTTTGGGTTCTAGCTTATCAGGTTGTAACTTCTTTACATATGCCTCGCAACCCCAAACTTTAAGGAACGACAACTTAGGTTTCTTACCAAACCACAATTCGTATGGTGTCGTTTCAACGGATTTAGATGGTGCCCTATTTAAAGTGAATGCGGCTGTCTCTAATGCATAGCCCCAAAATGATAACGGTAAATCCGTAAGAGACATCATAGACCGAACCATATCTAAGAGAGTTCGATTACGACGTTCGGACACACCATTACGCTGTGGTGTTCCCAGCGGTGTCAACTGTGAAAGTATTCCACATTTCTTTAAATGCATGCCAAACTCGTAACTCAGATATTCACCCCCGCGGTTAGAACGCAGAAACTTAATCTTCTTGTTACGATGGTTTTCCACTTCACTTTGAAATTCCTTAAACTTCTCGAAAGTTTCGGACTTATGCTTCATAAAGTAGACATACCCATATCTACTCAAGTCATCCGTGAAAGTGAGAACATAACGATATCCACCACGCGATGCTACACTCATTGGACCGCACACATCGGTATGTATTATTTCCAATAAGTCTGTAGCTTGCTCCATTGTACCAGAGAATGGAGTCTTAGTCATTTTTCCCATTAGACATGCTTCGCATCTTTCAAGTGATTCAAAATCAAGTGATTCAAGAAGTCCATCTGAATGGAGTTTCTTCATACGCTTCACTCCAATGTGACCAAGACGACAGTGCCACATGTATGTAGAATTATCATTCAATTTAATTCGTTTAGCATCTATGTTGTGAACATGTGTATCACTACTATCGAGATTCAGTAAGAATAAACCATTCATCTCAGGTGCATTACCATAAAAGATATTACTCATATAAATCGAACAACCTTTATTCTCAGACTTAAAAGAGTAACCGTCTCGCAATAAACAGGATCCAGATATAATGTTCATGCTTAACGCAGGCACCAAATAACAATTATTTAAATTTAAAACTAATCCCGAAGGTAGATGTAGAGGGAGCGTGCCGACGGCGATCACATCAACCTTGGAGCCATTTCCAACGCGCATCATCACCTCGTCTCTTGCTAGTCTTCGTTTATTCCGCAGCTCCTGTTTCGAGTTACAAATATGAGCAACCGAACCAGTATCAAATACCCAGGCACTACTACGATTACTAGTAAGATACACATCTATAACACATATATCAAATATACCTTTCTTCTTGATGTTGCCGTTCTTCAGATCCGCCAGGTACTTGGGGCAGTTACGCTTCCAGTGACCAGCACCCTTGCAGTAGAAGCACTCAGTTTCAGGATTAGGACCAGCCTTGGGCTTCTTAGCAGGTGCGGCAGCTTTCTTGCCGTCCTTCTTGAAGTTGCCCTTGTTCTTAGGCTTGCCCCGTTTCTTGAAATTGGTGGTCTTATTGACCATCAACACTTGTTGCTCCTTCTTGATCTCCACTTCAGCAGTTTTCAGCATGGACGACAGTTCAGGCAACGTCTTGTTCATGCAGTGCATGTTGTAGTTCATCACAAAGTTCTTGTAACTTGGTGGCAGTGATTGAAGGAGACGGTGAATCCCCAATTCATTAGGAATCGATATTCCCAACTCTTGGAGCTTCTTTGCGTACCCAGACATGGTGAGCACGTGCTCGCTAACGGAGCTTCCTTCTTCCATCTTACAGTTAAAGAACTTTTCGGAGGCCTCATAGCTCTCCATGGCCGCGCGAGTCTCAAAAATTAGCCTGAGCTCCTTAATGATCTCGAACGGATCGTGGTGCTCAAAACGCTGTTGGAGCACTGCTTCTAAACCGTATAGGATGGCACACTGAACTGTGGAGTAATGATTTTTCCGAGTGGCGAAAACATTCTTTTCGTCATCGGTGGCATTATCTGCAGGTGGGTCACCTAGCGGTGCATCGAGCACATAGGTCAACTGACCAGCCCTGAGGACGATCTTCAGTCCACGGAACCAGTCCGTGAAATTGCTTCCATTGTTCTTAAGTTTTTCTTTCTCTACGAACGCATTGAAATTGATGGAGGGGGTCGCCATAATCTACAACAATTTGCAAGTAGTTTAGACTAAGTTTATGACAAATTGAGTTCAAATTTAATTCTTAAACTTAACTAGGTGAAATCCCACTCAAAACAACATCCCTCACATTGTCTTAGTGATTACACGAACCAAGTCCACTACACCAAGTCCGATCTTCACGAGAGAAGATGTAGTTTCATCGGCGAACAATCTTCATGTTCATCATATCATTTATATGACTCATGCTCTACCTTTCGGTATTCCGTGTTCCGAGACCATGTCTGTACATGCTAGGCTCGTCAATACAACCTTAGTTTCCGCATGTGCAAATCTGGCTTGCACCCGTTGTATGCACACGTAGAATCTATCACATCCGATCATCACGAGATGCTTCAAAACGACGAGTCTTAGCAACGGTGCCAACTAAGGGTGAACACTTTATTACTTGATATTTAGTGAGAGGGATCATCTTATAATGCTACCGTCGCGATCTAAGCAATACAAGATGCATAAAGGATTAACATCACAGGCAATTCATAATAAGTGTGATATGATATGGCCTTTTCTTCTTATGCCTTTGATCTCCATCTCCAAAGCACGAACATGATCTCCATCATCACCAGCATTGCGTCGAGGTCAGTGGCGCCGCTTCATGGTTGTCCATCATCGCCAGCAACTATTACAACTACTTGGAATAAAGCTATTACAAGATGAATAGACACGCAGGCCTTAACAGATAAAGGCAACCATTAGGCTCCTGCCGGTTGCCATATTACAACAAGGATCATTGCATACATCAAATACAATCACAATCACATGTTGGCCATATCACATCACAAAACCCCTGCAAAAACAAGTTAGACGCCTCTAATTTTCTTTGCAAGTTTTACGTGGTTTGGGGCTTTCGCACAAGACCGATCTTACCTACGAACATGAACCACAACGTTGATACAAGTGTTGTCAAGATGCTCATTGTAAATTGAATCTTAACTATGGTGGGAGAGACAGACACCCGCAAAGCCACTTGTGCAAAGCAAGTTGCATGTCAAGCGTGGAGCAAGTCTCATGTGCGATGACATGTAATGTTAGCCCGAGCCGCTTCATCCCACCATGCCGCAAGATGCAAAGTACACGCTAAGACACCAACAACAAAAGCATCAACGCCCACAAAAACATTGTGTTCTACTCGTGCAACAGATCTACGCATAGATACGGCTCTGATACCACTGATGGGTTCGTAGCAGGGAAAACAAAAAATTTCTACCGCAAGAACGAACAAAACCTAGATCCAATCTAGATAAAAGCCAAGATCTAATCTATTAGACATGAGCAACGAGATAGATAGGAACTAACCCTCGTAGATCCGAAAGCGTTAATGAGATTAGATCTCGTGGTTGATGTAGTCGATCACTTGCCGATCTCAAGATCGTGTGGACGATCCTTCCGGCGTCGCGTTCCAGCAGCGCTTCCACCCTTGCTCAAGTAGACGATCCTTCCGGCGCCACGTTTCGGTAGCGCTTCCGCAGTCGGTCACACGTGCGGAGTCGAAGTAGACCTTCCTCTCCCCGTTCCAGCGAGCAGCGGAGGTAGTAGATCTTCTCCACGGAATCCCAGCAGCACGACGGCGTGGTGGTGGTGGTGGAGTAGAGAATTCTGCAGGGCTTCGCCTATGCCTGTGCAGAAGATGGTGGAGGAGAGAGGCGGCAGAGATTGGGTGTTATGGGAGCAGGGGAGGAGGGGGCGTCCCTGCCCCTCTATTTAAAGAGGGGAGGCGCCTAGGGAGGGGGAGTCCTTGTAGGACTCCCCTCCCTCTCTAGGCCGGCGGATTGGAGGTGGGGGGAGGAGTCCTCCTCCCCCACGAATCCGTATCTTGACCCACCAGGACTCCTTGATCCCTATCTTGATTTTCAAGAAAACTCCAAGATATCTTCTAGAACCTTCCGGAACATTCCGAAACCTTCTAGAATCCTCATACAAACACTCCGGAACATTTCCTAACTCATAAAATGATCTCCCATATATGAATCTTATTCTCCGGACCATTCTGGATCTCCTCGTGATGTTCCGAATCCAATCCGAGACTCCGAACAACATTCGGTCTCCAACGCATATTCCATATCTACTTAAAACAACTTCGAACCTTAAGTGTGTCACCCTATGGTTCGTGAATATGTAGACATGATAGAGACACATCTCCTATCAATAACCATCAGCGGGACCTGGAGATCCATAATGGCTCCCACATGCTCAACGATGACTTTGCGATCGATTGAACCATTTACATACGAAACTAATTCCCTTTGTCTCGCGACACTATACTTGTCCGAGGTTTGATCGTTGGTATCTCCATACCTAGTTCTACCTCGTTACTGACAAGTACTCTTTACTCGTTCCGTGATATGTCATCCCTTGTGACCTAGTCACATGCTTGCAAGCTAACTAGATGACATTCCACCGAGAGGGCCCAGAGCATATCTATTCGTCATATGGATGGACAAATCCCAATCTTGGTTCATGCGCTTCAACACATACTTTCAGAATACCCAATGACACTTTTATAACCACCCAGTTACGAAGCGGCGTTTGATGTCATCAAAGTATCCATCCGGTGATGGTGATTAACATAACCTCATGGTCGAAGGAATAGGTTACTATGTATTTGAAAGCTTACAGCAATACAAACTTAATGACTTGATCTTATGCTACGCTTACTACGGGTGTGTGTCCATCACATCATTTTCCCAATGACATAACCTTGTTATTAATCACATCCTAATGTCCATGATCAGGAAACCATGATCATCAATTAATCAACAAGCTAGTTCAACAAGAGGCTTACTAGGGACTCTTATATGTTTACAAAACACACATGTATTAGTGTTTCCTAATAATACAATTATAGCATGGGATGTAAACATTCATCATAAACACAAAGATATAATAATAATCACTTTTATTATTGCCTCTTGGGCATATCTCCAACAGATCATACTTCTGCTAGTGAACACTCTCATATAAATATCTTCTCTTTATGATACTACTCTGAACTACTCTCTGATTGGACACTCTAATCCATGGTAGGGCTATAACAACACACCTCAAAGTTCACTTTCCCCATCTAGGTAACCCCACACTGTCACCTTGAGCGCTAGATGGTTCCAACAAACACCACAATTTCATAGAGACATCCAACTCCAAATATAACTCATAACAAGTATTTGTAATCTCTAGCCTAAGTTCCACCATGGTGTGCACGCTGTCACTTTCACACACATGGGGAGAGTAGAGATCTATTAAAGCACTTGAGTAGCAAGGTAGATCTAGTTGATTAGAAAGCTCATGATCACAATATGATCATGCATAGAGAGAGCGAGAGAGAGATGAACACATAGCTACCGGTAGAACCCTTAGCCTCGAGGAAGAACTACTCCCTCCTCATTATGGGAATCAGCAATGGCGATGGCGATGGAGATGGTGGTGGAGATCGATGGAGATGGCTCCGGGGGCACTTCCCCATCCCAGCAGGGTGCCAGAACAGAGACTTTCTGTCCCCCGAATCTCCCCTTCGGTGGCGACGGCGCTGCAGAACTTTTCGTGGCTAGAGGCTTGACTATCTAGGGTTTATGCATTGGGAGGCTTCTTATAGGCGAAAGGGCAAGGTCGGTGGGTGTACCAGGGGCCCACACCACCTGGTGGCGCGACTAGGGCTAGCCCACGCCACCACATGGTGTGGCCGTCCCCTGGCCCCTCCCCGTCTCGTCTTCTGGCTCCTTGAGTCTTCCGGTAAAATATTGACTTTGGCTTTTGTCCGGTCCAATTCTGAGAATATTCATTTTCTGGCTTTTCTGGAACCAAAAACAGAAGAAAATAGAAAACTATCACTGTGTCATCTTGTTAATAGGTTAGTCCAAGAAAGTGTATAAAAATATTCTAAAGTTGGAACAAAACATAAGAAAGTAGATAAAAACCAAGCATGGAACATCAAAAATTATAGATACGTTAGCAACGTATCAACGTGCAGCAGGGAGCAAGAGAGAGAAATCTGATCAGTAGAATGATAGAGCGAATGTAGGGAGTATTCTAAGTGGAAGCACGACGACAAAGAAGGCCTGAGGTGGCTGGAATGGCTAGGCAACACTTGTGATGGCGCAGTCGCCTGCGCAAGCGCGCGAGAAAGAGAGAGACATGAGCGAGTGAGAGAGAGTGGGACGTGGTTGGGCCAGACTAGGTCTAGGGGCTGGTTTTGACCACTAGGTTCTGACCAGTGGGCCCATGCTTAGAGGGGTATTTTCGTCATTTCACACTACCCTTAAACCAAATAAATCCTAACTCACACATAAAAACTTAGAAAAGGTAAATTAAAAATATTTCTATGTGTAGAAAAATGCAAGGAATCAAAAAAGAATTTTTTGGAATTTCTGTAAATACTTTTATTTTTGTGAATTTATGAGTGGAAATAATTAAATTCTTAGACTTGAGAATTCATAAAAGTTCCATTAAAATTAGGAAACATAAGGGTAAATATGTGAATTCTAGTTTTCATAAAAATATGAAAATTCTAAAGTAAAATACTTAATATTACCTTAGGGATTGCAGCAATAAATAAAATACCAAAGAAAATTTCAATAAAACCCTAAAAGGGAGAAAATCACCAAAAACAAAGAAATTAAATCAGTGAAATTCAAACACGTCACACAAATAGTTTGCATTGCATATAGTTGCATTAGAGAATCACATATTTGCAACTGAAACGTTGTCTTTATCAGACGATTTTTCGAATTTTAGACGAGGTTCAGGATCAAGTAAAACCTTCAAACTACATTATCTCGCAGTTACCAGCCAAGTTCATTCTTGCATTACTTGTGAGGTCAATCTGGCAATCCTGTTGGAAGTGAAATCTTACATGTCCTTTGGCTTATTTCTACAAATGTTTTCAAAACATTATTATTAGTTGCATTCAAAATGCAATACCGTTTTTGGAATGAAATGAATAAAAGATGGGCGATGAAATTATGGATGTATACATGGTTAAAAGATCATGTAGTGGAGATTCTATTGTATCAGGAAAGTTAGGATTAATAACAACAACATTCAGACATTCTTGTACCGTAGAATACCGCGCTAACCATAGATCTTGTTATGGGGCGATCGAGTCAGATGTACCTTCTTACTTTTGTCTGTCCTCATATATCTAGTCGGGAAGTGGTGATTAGCAGGTGGGAATCCGTGACATCCCTATCATATGATTCAGGATAATGACTGGGTATATTAGAAGGAAGGATGATTGAACTTACGTCCCGTGATCAAATTCGTTAGAATGGGTGGACAACGGGGTTGTGGAGGGGGTCCCGATATGACTTAGTGAAACTTAATATCAAGACCCGATACCTAAGGAAGTATGGAAACAGTAGTAAGGCCAAAGACATTCTTAGGAAAAGTAGCGCACCTCTCGAGAGCGTATAAATGTGACATGTTATTCTTGGGAAAGAATTTACAATCTAGCGTGGAAAGGAACTACACGAAAATTCAGACAACCTGTGAAGACTGACAACTTTAGAATTTTAAATCTAAAACTTACCTATTCTAAAAACCATTTTCAAAAACCAGCATAAGTTCTTGGATCCTTGATCAACGTCTTTCAAATAAACATAAAACAACCACCATATAACTTGCTGAGTACGCTCGTACTCCATCTATCTTCTTGAGAGTAATCCATCGTTGCCAGTTTACCTAGGCGAGCCGGTTCATTCCCGTGCACTCTATCCAGCGCGGGATCTATCCAATGTTAATAGTATGAACCAACAAGACAGGAAAAAATGGGCCAAGCCCACGACGCAAATCGTTCAGAAACCGGGGTACAAATCACGGGCACGCCAACGAGCATTTTCCGAAATAGAAGGGCATTTGCTATTCATCGCCAAACACACGCGATAAGGGCATGTACAATGTTAGAGAAGGCAGGTGTTCTTTTAGACCTCCACGTAATCTAGAGAAGGGAATAAAAATAAGCTGTACAATAGGTCATCTCTTATTGTTATCACTAAGAATTAATATGAGTTAACTAATTATAAGAGATAACAATAAGAGATGTTGATAAGAGAAGACACGATCCCGTTGGCGAGTAAGAAATTATGTTGATAAGAGAAGACACAATGTATAATGGAGAAAAATAGTCTTTTATTTTTAAGGGATCATCCCTTAGCTAAAAGAAGGTAACCTTTTTTTCTTCATTTTCTCTCCTCCAACTAAACGAAAATCCGACGTGGCAACCGTAAAGAAATGCTGACGTCACCGCATTGTACATGCCCTATTAGCCTTCGCCCGCACAGCTGCTCGAGGCGGGCCGACCTGTTTAGCGGGAGCTTTTCACTTTGTTTCCGGTTTTCATATCCGGTTTTTGGTTGCAGTAGGGTTTTCTTCTTCCCATTTCTTGTCATTTTTTGGTGTATTTTCTGTTTAGGTTTTTCTCTATTTTTAATGGTTTCTTGTTTCCTTTGCTCGGTTCTTGGGTTTGTTTGGTTTTCCTTTTATTTATTTTTTCAGTTTGATCTTAAATTTGAATATTTTAGAAAATTCAAAAATCTGAACATTTTTAAAGCGTGAATATTTTCCAAGTTTGAACAATTTTTAAATTTGAACAAGTTTTCCTCGAAACAGGCCTACGCCCCACTTTATAATTAAAGCAATATTCAAATACAAACTAAGATCCAGCACAAAGCACCACTGGCCCAAGCCAACAAAAAAACTCACAATAAAGTACGCTAGGGCCTCAGCACAGCCCCCCAAAAAAGATGGAACAACAACAGCACACGTCTGGACGCAAGGTTGACACCGCAGTCACGTGCGGTCAGGGGCCGAGAAGGGGAGCGCCGCTGTCTTCAAGGCCAGAAGGCGGCCGTTGAGAACCTCCTGATCACGCTGCCTTGCCAACGGGGCCCATTGCTGCAGGAATGGATTGAGAAACACGGTTGGGATAGATCCGCTCAATCACCATCTTGTTCCACATTCCAAAGAGTTTAAGTGAGGGCCGCGAACACTAGTCAGAAGAGGCGGCGCCTCCTTCCGACTTGGTTCGCCTCAGTTTGAAGGAACTCTCCGAGCAAAGTTCCATAAAAACTGGGCCACCGTGCAATTAAACATGATGTAGACGCATGTCTCTGGAGTCCCACATAGGGGACACATGCCATTGCCTGACCATTACGCTTAGCCACCTCCACCTCTGAGGGAAAGCGGTCGCGTAGAAGTTGCCAGATGAAAATTCAAATACTAAGGGAAAGGGGGGCCTTCCAAAGGGGAGAGGTCCACCGGAGCTTCGGGCCCTAGAAGAGGGCCCTATAGGCCGAACTCACCGAGAACTCCCTTGCCGGGTGATACATTGCAAATGTATCTATAATTTTTGATGTTTCATGCTTGGTTTTATCCACTTTCTTGTGTTTTGTTCCAACTTTGGAGTATTTTTTATATGATTTCTTAGACTAACATATTAACAAGAGTCACAGTGCCAGCTGCCTGTTTTCTGCTGTTTTTGGTTCCAAGAAAGTCAGAAAATGAATATTCTCAGAATTGGACGGGACAAAAGCCAAATTGCCTATTTTTCCGGATGTCATCAAGTGCCAGAATACGAGACGCAGAGGGGTCAGAGGGCGGCCACACCACCTGGCTGTGCGGCTAGGCCTGGCCCGCGCCAGGGGGTGGTGTGGCCAGCCTAGGCACCCCCTCGGCCTCCCTTTCCGACTATAAGATGCCCTCGGAACGTAAACCCTAAGTACCCGATAAAAAATCCACGAAAGAGTCTATAGCCGCCGTCATCTCCATCCCTAGATCGGGCGGGATCTGAAGCTCTTCCCGGCACCCTGCCGAAGAGGGGAATTCACCCTGGGGGCCTTCTTCATCACCATGCAAGCCTCCGGTGTGATGCGTGAGTAGTTC
The DNA here is from genome assembly GCA_910589775.1 of Avena eriantha. NCBI lineage: Eukaryota > Viridiplantae > Streptophyta > Magnoliopsida > Poales > Poaceae > Avena > Avena eriantha. Next base: position 376,497,926 of record OU342746.1, on the reverse strand, counting down.
ATCCTTGGACTACGGATCCATGTAGTAGCTAGATGGCTGGTTCTCTTCCTTTGTGCTTTCATGTTTAGATCTTGTGAGCTCCGTTCATGATCAAGATCATCTATTTGTAATTCTGCATGTTGTGTTTGCGGGGATCCGATGGATATTGAGATGCTATTTCAGATTGATTATTGATTCTATCATGTCTTTGTTATTTGTGATCTTGCATGCTTTCCGTTGTTAGTAGCTACCTTGGCCAAGTAGATGCTAGCAACTCCAAGAGTTAGTATTTATGCTCGATAGTGGGTTCATGCCTCTATCTGGGGAAGTGACAGAAATCTCTAAGGTACTAGATGTGTTGTTGCTACTAGGGAGAAAACAACAATCTTTTGTTCATAGAACAATCATATTTTTTACTTTACACGCACTTCATAAAGCAATAATCTATTGCTTGCAACTTAATACTGGAGGGGGTTCGGATGATAAGCTAAAGGTGGATTATTAGTCATAGACGCAGTTGGATGGCGGTCTATGATTAGTATATGCATGTATTGCTTTCTCGGTGTTTGTCAATTGCCTCGCTGTAATTTGTTCACCCAGCATGTTATCTATCTTAAGGAGAGCCACCTCTAGTGAACTATGGATCCCCGTGTTTTTCTTTACATACAATCTACAACTGTTTACTGCTTTGTGTTTACTTTCTGCAAACTTTTACTTCTTTCGATTCGATACGTTTAATCCTTTGTTTTCCGCAAAACACGGTGAGATTGACAACCTCATCCCAAGTTGGGAACAAAGTTCTGTGGTTGTGTTGTGCAGGTCTCCACGTTGCTACTAGCACCGGTAGTGCGCCCTGCCAAAGCTCAGCTAGTAACACCTTTGAGGTGTTTCCTTGCTCCTACTGGTTCGATTAAACCTTGGTTTCATAACTGAGGGAAACTTGCTGATGTGCTCATCATACCTTCCTCTTGGGGTTCCCAACGAGCTCTACATCAACACCGCCATCAAGCAATTTTCTGGGCGCCGTGCATTGAGCCATCAAGCGATTTTCTGGCGCCGTTGTCGGGGAGTCAAGGACATCTTCACAAGGGGAGTCCCTCATAACCAATCTCTTTACTTTGTTGTTTTTGTTTTGCTTAGTTTTCTTTTTGCTTTGTTTGCTTGTTTTGTTATTCAAAAACACAAAAAAATTAGTTTTACAAGTTTGCTTTCTTATTCAAAAACACAAAAAAATTAAGTCTCTTTTAGTTGTCACCCCTTCCTTAGCTCACCATGTTGATCCCCAAATTCATCCTGAAAGACCTTCCAATTGGTAGTGGTTCTATAATTGTGTTTGCGGGGATCCGATGGATATTGAGATGCTATTTCAGATTGATTATTGATTCTATCATGTCTTTGTTATTTGTGATCTTGCATGCTTTCCGTTGTTAGTAGCTATCTTGGCCAAGCAGATGCTAGCAACTCCAAGAGTTAGTATTTATGCTCGATAGTGGGTTCATGCCTCTGGTAATCTAGGGAAGTGATAGAAATCTCTAAGGTACTAGATGTGTTGTTGCTACTAGGGAGAAAACAACAATCCTTTGTTCATAGAACAATCGTATTGTTTACTTTACACGCAGTTCATAAAGCAATAATCTGTTGCTTGCAACTTAATACTGGAGGGGTTCGGATGATAAGCTGAAGGTGGATTATTAGTCATAGATGCAGTTGGATGGCGGTCTATGTATTATGTTGTAATGCACAATCAAGTCTCAAAGGAGTCAAGATGATTAGTATATGCATGTATTGCTTTCTCGGTGTTTGTCAATTGCCCCGCTGTAATTTGTTCACCCAGCATGTTATCTATCTTAAGGACAGCCACCTCTAGTGAACTATGGATTCCGGTCTTCTTCTTTACATACAATCTACAAATGTTTACTGCTTTGTGTTTACTTTTTGCAAACTTTTACTTCTTTCCATTTGATACGTTTAATACTTTGTTTTCTGCAAAACACGGTGAGATTGACAATCTCATCGCAAGTTGGGAACAAAGTTCTGTGGTTGTGTTGTGCAGGTCTCCACGTTGCTACTAGCACCGGTAGTGCGCCCTGCCAAAGCTCAGCTAGTAACACCTTTGAGGTATTTCCTTGCACCTACTGGTTCGATTAAACCTTGGTTTCATAACTGAGGGAAACCTGCTGCTGTGCTCATCATACCTTCCTCTTGGGGTTCCCAACGAGCTCTACATCAACACCGCCATCAAGCAATTTTCTAGGCGCCGTGCATTGAGCCATCACCGGGGTCAAGCCAAAGACGCACCCCCGCCCGTCTCCGATGCCAAAGGCGATGCCCTGCCCAATGAGATGCTTAATGTCCTGAATGGCTCGCCAGAATTGGGATCCCTTCCGGCGCTCGCAAGCCAGTAGGGGGCGGCCCTGAAGGTACTTGACTTTGATAAGCTGCAGCCAGAGTCCCCCATCATCTCTAAAGATGCGCGGGACTCATTTCAACATCAGGACCACATTAAAGCGGCGTGAGTCGAGGATACCTATGCCCTCAAGGATCTTGGGGGCCGGCGGACAAGTCTGTCCATTTAACTATATGGTATCTTTGGAACAAGTTTTAAATTTGAACATTTTTTAGTTTTAAACATTTTTTTGTGAAAACGCAAAAAGACTTGCGTTTCGATTCATTGATAGGAAAAGAGAGTTTGGTACAAATATATACACGCTCATAATAAGCGGATACCCCGGACAACTCAACCCGCTAGATCTAAGCGGCGGGTATCAGGCCACGCATACCCTTCGCCCAACATCTGCCCAAGTTCGAGCCTCGGATCGAATCGTGTCCGGCAGCCCTCCCAGGCTCGGCGAGATGTTGTCGAAGACGATGGCGAGTTTTGAACATTTTTTAAATTTCAACAATTTTCAAATCGGAATATTTTAAATTTAAACTTTTTTGCAAATCCAAACTTTTTTACTACTCTTTCAAATCACGTGCATTCTTTTAGCAAACTGGCACATTGCAATTTCAAGCACATGAATTGCTACGTTGCTTACAGCAGCGTGTAGCACAGTTTCATTAAATGTGCCGGCCCGCTCTACGCTGCTAGTTAGCGGTGGCTCCGTAAGGGCGGAGAATAGCGGAAATGCTACGCGCACAAAGCCCACTAAATAACGTTGGCCTCCGTTTAGAGCCAGAAGGCGCACGTGTCGGTTCCTGGAATCAAGAGCAAATAGGAGCACCCAGTGGGGTCCCAGTCAAAACGCCGTCCCGAAAAAAAAAGAGGAACAGGGCGTCGTGCTGCCAAACCGCCCCCAATTCGCGGCTTCCTCTGCCCACCGCCGACCATCCCCGCCTCATCTCGTCGCTCCTCTCCCCTACGAGCCGTCGACCGCCGCCATTGACGTAAGCGTCTCTCTCTGCTTAAGCACTCAGTTGCCCTGCTGGTTCTCCTTTCCTCCTTTTCTGTTACTTATTACTTCCGGCTGTCTCTCCCCGCCCGCTGTTGTACAGATGGCGGGCTTCTCCTCCGGCTCCGGCTCCGGCTCCGGATCCAGCTCCGGCTTCCTCGACCCGCACCGCGTCTACGAGCTCGTCATCCGACTCATGCCGCGCGAACTCCTTGACTACTTGGATTCGATACCCGGATCTTCGCGAGACATGCACTGCAACTCGATCAAAGCTGTCGCGAAGACTCTTGGCACTCTCCCGTCGCAGCCGCCAAGGTGAGGCTCTTGGGTGTCATCTCTCTTCATCGTCTATTCTTCTTTTTTCTCTCGCCCCGGGCTAGTTGGTCCGATTCTTGCCCTTTTCCTGCCGTTCTGCTTTTGATCTATGCACGTGTTCTTGCCCTTCCCCTTGGAAGTTGGGACTAATTTTTTGCGTTCTTCTTGCAATTGTTTTCTTCTTCTCCAGATCACCATTACCGGAATTGAGCAAAAAGATCCTTCGCTGGGCGCAACTGGCGCGGTCTCACGCGATAGATAGCAGGTTAGTAAAGTTTCAAACACCCACAACCTGTTCGAAACTTGTACCCTAAGAAATGATCTTAATTAAGCATAAGTTACGCTTCTAGGATCAATTACATTAGATATCTGGTGCGGATCTGTTGCTCCTGGAAAGGGCGTTTTGGCTTAGTACACATCGTAGAATTTGTTGCTATCTCCTAGGCAGAATTTTTTGCAACTGGAACAGATGGTGGTAAATTGTGCTCAGTTTTCTTCCTTGCCTAAAAAAGTTTGGTTTAGCCTCGTGTTACAGGAGACATCCTTTATTGATTTATTTTCTTGAAAGTTACTTATGTTGGCAAAGCACCATCGCCGTGGAAAACAACCATATTTTTTTTAAAGGGTGTTTCTGGTGTCGCTTCTGTTATATTGGGCATGCTAATTCAACTACTCCCTCCGGTCCATATTAATGTTCTCAACTTTGTCTAGATAAAAATGCATCTAGTCTAAATCCTTAACTAGGTACATCCGAATCTAGACAAAGTTGAGAACAATAATATGGGTCGGAGGGAGTAGCTGGATTTACTACCATTTGAGTCTATCCTGTGTATAAATTACATAGTATTTTTTCTATTGTTTGCAGACTTTGTGCACCGCAGGTGGTTGGAAATCCATCCAATTCTACTTCAGACGCAGGTTTAACACTATAACCTCTAACGGATCTTCTTTACATGTTTCTGAGCATTTTGTTGAACGTCATGTACAGATTTACTTGAGGATTTTTGATATTACGAGTTTATGACTCATAGAAGGCTGTTTCTTGTTGCCATCTTTGTCAAAAGATTACCTTCACAATATATTGTATGTGTTGTGAATGTATGGGTATACGTATACAATCAAGATGATTGCCACCATGTTTATCCAAGATTGAACATGCACGTTCTGGTTACATTATCTTTCAGGTAATTCATTATTTCTCGAATTCCTATCAACTACTGCAAGGATTTCTAAAATAGGACTATCGCTTGCTGATAGAAACTAGAGTTAGCAACTTAGCATAGCACTTTTCTAAAATAGGACGTTTCAGCTTTTGCAATGTAGTCTGGAATGTTTGGTACTATTAAACATGCAGCTTTTGTTACAACATAATTTAGGCAATTCATTGTTTCTCGAACTCCTATCAATCAACTAGTACAATGACTTGTGAACTAGAATGGACATTTGCTTATAGAAACTAAAGTTGGGAACTTGGCATAGTTATGGTAGATATACTGGTACACCTGTTGACAAGGATTCCGTGTGTGTGCTGCTCCTCGTCATGTGTTTAATGTTTACTTTCCTAGTCAACCACAAACATATATACGTATGTGCCTAGTCAACTCTTCTGTCTGAATTGTGTATGTCCACTAACCATCATGTCATGTGTGCAGAGCTCAAACTTTCTGCACCTAGCCAGTTATCTGCTTCTAGCTCAAGAACTCCTGCTGCAACGTTGCTTCAGGAAAAATATCATGATGGTTAATCAACTCTTACTGTTTCTTTGCTACATATTTTGTCAGCTAAAGCTGAGCATGCATTTACACTAATCATCTCGTCCCATATGTGCAGTACACAGGCATGCTTCAGTCCATAATCAGGTATCTGCTTGTAGCTCAGGGGTGCAAGCAGCAATGCCTCCATTGCAGGCAAAAACAAGTAAAAGTTTGATATTTACTTACTCTACTTTTCTCTCACTTAAGTATGCATTTACACAGATTGTATGTCTCCTGTGTAGTGATCAGTTTCCATACCTACAGTGCTTGATAAAACATCTCCTCTAACTCGGGAACTCATGCTTCAGCATATGTTCCATTGTGCCTATGCTTTGCCTATTAACTTACAACTAGTGCTAACAAGTTTCTTGCGTTGTACCATAGTAAATAATATGTCTGATTATAGATACAAGAAGGAGATATTATTGCTACTGGTTAATAAATAAATAATATACTGAAAGGATTGCACATGCAGTGTATTAATGAATAATGATTGACGTTTCATCTTCGGCAATGTTGTTTGGAATGTTTGGGTCTAACAAGTTGCATTTTTGCTACTATTCTATGGTTTTAACATGTGCTTACTTAATTGACAGAGAAGAGTAGAATGGGAAGTCCCTCGACACGCCGCTTCCGTGCTCCCCGCGCTGTTTCGCGGCACAGAGTTTCCCCGCAACCCACTGCGACCTCACCCCCCAGTCCAGCATCCGGCAAGCGGTGCGGAGAGACCCCAGAGCCACGCAGGGCCCCACGACCAGCTCCGACCTCGCTGTTGAGCCCGCCCCCGACCTCGCCAGCACACATGTCACTGACTTCTCCACGGCGACCTTGCCGCCGCGCACGCCGCTCACTACGATCTTGTCGACGGAGAATCTTGACTCGACCATCCGAGGTATGAAATCTTTTGGGGTTGGGAGGTTTTTTGTTTTCTGCGATGGTCTTGGTTCTGAATCAGCGCTTCTACAGGCCATGCCTTCTCCCCCTCGACGATCATTGCGACTTGCATCAGCCTATGCGCGAGGCACCCTCGGGTCATGGTCTTTTAAACAGACCATTGAGGTGAGTCCCATGCCTTCTATGTAAGAGTAAGCTGCAGCTTTGGGCCACCTTAGTCCTAACAGTGAAATGTTCTTCAAGCTGATCTTAGTACATCTAAATTATTTTGCGGGTACTTTGTTTCATAGAACGATTTCGTGAATTCTCCGATTGGTTAATTAGGCCCTTCATGTTTGATTGGACCGTTGTCATTTATTGTCATTCTGTACTCTTCTTTTCAGTCACTTTCTTTTGACTCACCAAGCCCCAATTAGCAAGGTGGTAGCTTTTCAGCGGACTTGGTAGCATACACTGAAAAAGTGGGCCTCTCAATTACAATTTATCCTATTTTTTGTGTATAGAAAGAAAGAGTCTATTACAGTGATGATGATGGTGAGTGGGAAGGAATTATCAAAAGTTGGCCCGATGATGATTCAGATGTTGCAGCTAATTCAGATGTTGCAGATGATTCAGATTGTTCAGATGTCGAAGATGATTCAGATGCGCATTGCTAAGTGTTGTATAGATCATAAGATTGGTCGCACTGTACATGCTATATAGCAGATAGAAACAGACAGCTACAATGCTTTGGGAGAAACAAAGTGAACCAGGGAGGTAATGCTAGGAGCCTTGATGAATTTCGTTTCTCCTTTCAGATCCATAACCCCGAATATTGGGGAAGTGTCAAAACGTTCAAGGAGTTAAAGCACAGCAAACAATAGGTCTTGGTCTCTTCCAACTGACTTTCTGATAATCAGTACCGACGGGGCTTTCAGACAATCGTCTCCTTGTGGCGGATGGGGTTTTACCATAACAATGAACTAGTAGATGATTGTGCTAGTGCGTGTAGCAGGTAACCTGGAATGAATCAATTGCTGATCCTTTTCATGCAGAAAACTGTGCCGATGTTTCAATTGCAGTTCAAGGGGCAACCGGAATGGGTTGTCAGAAGGTCATCCTGGAAACAGATGCATTGACCCTAAAGCGATTCTTTCAAACCTGGGTGTACAGTTTAGGGAGATGAAATTCTTTTGTGAGCACGTTGTTTAGCTGCGTTCTGTGTGTACATGGAACGGAGAAAGGTTTGGCTTGACCACCCGTTCCCAGTCTATGTAAGAAACATTGTGTTCCTTTCTAAAATAATAAATAAATCCCATGACGTCGAAGACGATGCGTCTCGTCCCTCGGTCTCCATGAACAATGGGTTCGCCAGTTTCACGACAAGCCGCTGGGGTCAGGTGCCTCCAAGCGCTATCTCTTCCTACATTGTAGATTGTACAGTTCCTTTCACCGTCTTCTTCTGGGTTCTGAAAACTAGCTCCTTGGTCTACGGTGTTGAAGAAAACCTGCCATATGTGATGTGCAGTAAACCTGAAATGTTTGTGGTGGGCTGTAGTGCTGATTTTTCTTGTCTGCACTTTAGGCATTCATGGTTAAAACTAAGATCGACCTTTTGGCATTTCTTGCCGTTTCATTCAGTCTACAAAGCATTATGGATTACTGCTCTGTGGCTTCCGGCATTATTTGTGCTATCTTGCAAGCAGGCTTCTCCCTCCTGTCTCCACAGAATAATATTCAGGCATGGATTACATATGTTACAGAAATTCCTCCTCGGATGTTCTTTAAACGAGATGTTCAGATGCTATTTCATCCTGTTCTCAGGTTTTTGCTAGTACTACATGAATACAAGGTTTTGGCTTTTCTTGCCGTTTCATTTAGTCTACAAAGCATTATTGATTACTGCTTTGTGGCTCTCGGCATTATTTGTTCTATGGCCTATGGATAGAAAGCCACGGCCTATGGATAGAAAGCCACATCTCTCTCTCTCTCTCTCTCTCTCTCTCTCTCTCCCTCGCTCTCTCTCTCTCTCCAGAATAATATTCAGGTATGGATTGCATATGTAATAGAAATTCCTCCTCAGAAGTTTTTTAAACCAAATGTTCGGATGCTATTTCATCCCCGTTCTCAGGTTTTTGCTACTCCCTTCTGATCCATATTAATTGTCACTGAATAGGATGTATCTATCCAATTTAACGACACTTAATATGAATCAGAGGGAGTACATGAATACAAGGTTCCCTGTTCCAACTTGTAATAGTGAAAATGTTACTAAAGGGAATCCATTCACGTGTTTGTGAAATTATTTATCTATATTTTTATATGGCACCATGTTGTATAAAGTGTGCCCAGAGTATCTTGGTGTGTTCTTTTGGTTGGCAGGTGGTCATGCTGCAATATGGACTGTCTTACCCGTTATGAGGAGAAGCTACTCTGCAGTATATATGGAGGTGCCTCGGTTACTTAATACAACTTCATTCAAACAATATATGTATATATTAATTGAATGAAACTAAACTGAGGGGAAAAGATGTTTTCTTGAAACTGTGCTGGAGCCCTCTACCAACTGAGTAATACCATTTTATACACGAATAAGAGGAAATAAAAAGAGGGATCATCCCAGGATAAGTTCAACGAGAGGTCTGAGACAAGACTTGATCATTCTTCTCACCGCCCTTGTATCCTTTTCGCCCCAGCACCGGCATTCTTGCTGCATGTCCCAATCCCATAGTCCATTGTATCGGACATGGCCATCCTTGAGCAGAACAAGGCGTTGCAAGGATGTGCAGGCGCCCACGGCATGCTTCAGAAACTCCATGTGGCGCTGCTGCGTGAATCCAACCACCACCAGCTCCTTCATGTTAGGATGCTGCCGCTTCTGGCTCCTCTTGGACCAGATTATCCCGCATCTTTGTGGCTCCACCTCCGAGTGAGCCACATGGATGTGCAGGACCTCGAGCGATGGCGCGGCCATCATGAGCTTGCGCAGCCATGAGGAATCCCAGTTGGAAGGCAGGTCGGCGACAAGGAGCCTTTTCAGGTGGAGCAATGACTTGTCTAGAAGACCCTTGGTCCGAATCCAGTTCCTAGGTCCGGTGAGCCGGAGGATGAGGTTCTCCATCGTCGATGGGGACGTACCAAGGAACTTCTCGAGCTCGGTGTGCGGCGGCGGCAAAGCCAAAAAATCCTCCTCTACGAAGAAGGTGAGGTTGGTGTGTGTGAGGCACGGAACCGAGCCGAACACGAGCTCCACGGTGTTGGTCAGGCACGCCAGACGGGCGAGCGTCGGGAGCTTGCGCAGCTCGATCACCTGGAAGGAGCACGCCTCCACGACCAGCTCTCTGATCTCTGAATCCGGCGCGTCCACCACCAGACGGTCCTCTAGGCAGCCACAGGACGTGAGGTGCAGCACCTGCAGCCGCGTGCACTGCCTGAACACCCTCTCGTACACGTGCACGGGCGTGGAGGCGGCCATGTCTCGCAGGACCAGCGTGCTGAGCGCGTCGTAGCGCTGCAGCAGCGGCGCGACCGTGCAGTTGCCCAGCGTCAGGCTGCGCACGCGCGACCTGTGCCCGTCCTTGAGGCGCATGGTGTAGGCCGGCGGCGCGTCTTCGGGGCAGGTGGACTCGGCATGCCTGACGACCACCTCCAGGTCTTCCACTCCCCATGCGCCGACGGCGGTTGCGATCAGCCGGTCTACGACGCCAACGTCGTGTGTCTCGAAAAACTCGAGGCGGAGGGTCTTGGCGCAACGGCGCGCACGGCCACCGTCCGCTTGCAGAAATGCGGTGATGCCGTTGACGAACGCCCTCGAGGTAGCCACCTCGCAGCTCGCCATCAGGCCGTCGAGCGTCCTGGCCAAAACCTTGTCACGCGGCAGGTTGCGCCGCCGGAGGGCGATGGTCCGGTCGTACTCCGGCGGGAGCACGTCGCGCACCCTGAAGTCGAACGTCGGGAGGTCGCGCGGGATGCGCGCCCAGCGCCTGGCGAGGACGGCGGTCGAGAGCGCGGCGCGAGTTCCCAGCTTGCTCAGTATGATGCGGATCAGCTTTTCTGGGAGCGCGCTGAGGCGGTCCGCCTCTTCGCCGGCCGTGCGTGGGCGCACACGACGTAACCTCGGCATGGCGGCAGATCGACTCGATCGATTGTGGGAATTGTTGTTCGGTGGAGCTGGAGGTGTTGGGGCTGATATAGCCAGCAGGGTCGGTGTTGCAGTTCGATTCGAACATGGACAAAGGTGGGCGTTGCAGTTCCTTTCCCAATTTCCCCAATGTAAACGTGGTGTGTTGCAGTCCGAAACTGATTTTGAGACGCGCACGACCGACATTAATCGAGTGCGTGGGATTTTGTTTCGCGATTCTCATTTGCACTTTTCCTTTCTCTGGTGCTGTAACCCTGTCAGATATGTACGTTCAGAAGCTAGCCCAAGTAAGAACATATCACAAGTAGGTAAGCCTGGGCATACCCGGTTTAGCTGGGTTTGGACGGTTTCTCAAACCCAGCGAAAAATCAGCGGTTTCAGCCGGTTTGGTTTAGACGGTTTACACAGTGTTGGACGGTTTCTCAAACACAGTGCCAGACGCTCCTCTGCCTACTTTTAGCCGCCCTGCACCACCTCCTGCCGCCCTGTCCTTCGTCCATGGTGCTACTAACGGTGGTGTCCGCAGGGTCCTGCCGTTCTCCTCAGCCTCTAGGATCTAGCTTGCAGGTTTCTTATGTCCCGCCGAGGGGAGAGGTTCCATGCCACCCTCAACGGAAAGGCCGACAGACTGCCGCTCGACAAGACGACGGGCCACGGTTGGCCGTGCCGGTCGCCGTCTGCTACATCATGGCCCTGGCGGCGTGCATGATCGTCCTCGCCTAGTTCTAGTGCATCTAGGCTGTGCTCATGGTACTATCCTTTGTGGCAAAGAGAAGGCGGCGTTCCCGGCGTTGTCGTGCACAACGCGCCTCGCCGCCGCCGCGATCGTGGTCAACGAGAGGCCGTCGCGTGCGCCGTGGCCGAAGAGTGGGTCTGCGGGGATCCTGTAGCACTGTGGCAGGCCCACCGAGGTTGTGGGGTTCGTCCTCGTCGTTGCCGCGGCCGTTGCACGTCCTTGTTAACTACCACCCCGATGCCGGCGCAGCCGCGCAGCGGAGTAGCAAGAACGCCATGACCGTGAATGGCAAGACCAGGCCTGATCATCTGCAAAGGCTGCTGCTAGCTGTTGGTTGCTTGCCTGCGACTGTGTAGGTATGTAGCTTTTTCCTTCTGGTCGTCCCCGTGAAACCTCCATGATCGCCGTGGTGTGTAGTCAGTGTAGACACCACGGATGAGAAAAATGATTGGAAACGGTTCCGGCAGTTTGAACCTGCACAGAAACCGGAACCCGTCGGAACCGGCCACACAGTTTTCACCAGGTTGGTTCAGCGGTTTGCACGGGTTGACACCAAACAATGCACAGGATTACAAGTAGGTATGTGCATCTCTAGCAGATGATGAAAAATAGGACACAGAAAAACAGTTTTAGGGCACCTGTTTTTGACTTTGGGGGCACCAGCTTAAATTTTGCCATACTAAAAGCAACTCTAGCCGACCCCGCATCCGCATAGCAAATATGCAAATCTGAATCGCAAACACATGGTTTTGCAATATTTTTGACATTTCTGGATAGTATGCATACTTGAAATATGAAAGATATTTGAACTAAAAATTAATAGTTTATAACATCAAACAATACAACAATAATCTAAATTATAATAAATGTTCAAATCCAAGAAATTAAACAAATAACAAATGGTTTGGAATAATTTCGCAAAAAAAAAACAAATGGTTTGGAATACAAATTATGTTCAAATCACACATGAATGAAACTAAATAAATTGAAGCGCCCCACTACCGACCGCGGCGGGAGGGGTGCGGCGGGCTGCGATGGCGAGTCTGCCGGTCAGAATCGGGGCGGGAATGTGCGACGGGTGCAGGATCTACGCCGGCGACGGCGGAGGGGGAAACTCGCGCGAGCGTGGTAGGTGGCTGAAACTTCCTTTCCGCCAATGCCTTGCGCGCGATGGTGGATGGCCTGGAAACGAGCCCTCGACCTACGTATGTGCGGGTTGGGACGCCAAATTTACTGAGTCTCCAAAAAATATTTGCGGGCCGATGCTTATGCGGTGTCTGGTCCGGAACATTTGCCCGATCAAAACTGCAAAACGACAGTTATTTTGCGCATGCGGAGTCTGCTATAGTTGCTCTAAATGATGTACTCCTTCCGTCAAAAAAGGATGTCTCGGGTTTGTTTAAATTTGAATGTATCTATATAGTGTCTAGATACATTCAAGATTACACAAACTTGAGACATCTTTTTGGACGGAAGGAGTATAACAGGGCAGCCAACGTGAGATCCAAGGTTGGGAGCGGTGAGGCGGTTCGGTAATGTATATTTGCATCACCATAAAAAAAAATTGCGGGTACATGTTGTAAAATTTTGTGGTCTTTTCTAGTGACAGGTCATGTGTTAGAACACCGGTTTAGCCTTTTGTATCTTATAAATTTGTTTTTTTAGGATCTTATAAATTTGTTTTGCATCATCTATTGGAGAAGATGCTAGAGCATCTTGTTTGGCGATTCGCTCCAGGCTGATGCCAAGAAACAGCAGGGAACATTTTTTGTTGGGAAGGGGCAGACGGAGGCGGTCGCTCGGTCCGCTCGCAGCGAGTGAACCCTAGCTCAACACCGCCGCCAGCCCCCTCCTCCCCTCCCCTCCCCCTCGCTGCTGCCGGAGGGCATCTCCGGGTGAAGCCCTGGAGGCGCATGCGGCGGCGGGCCCTCTCTCGCGCGGGCGTGGCGGCGTGGGCGGATGTGTACCGCGGGGGCGCGGCGTTGGTCGGGGGTGCGGCAACGCGGCTGCCTAGGCGGTGGTGTGGCAGCTCAACGTGCTGGCGGCGACCGCGCGGGCGGAAGCCCGTCCGTTCCAAGGAGCTCGGGTGCTCCCTAGTGCGGGCGCGTGCCGCCTCCTCCGGCGGTGGCATGTGGCTTCGGCTGTGTCCTAGCGGGGGTTGTGCTGCTCGGCCGACCGGCTTGGCCACGCGTGCAGATGGCGGCACGTCTTGGCGCCGACATCTGGTGGCCAAGGACGTGGCTTGGCCCTACTGCCCCTGTGCGGTGCAGTGGAGACAGGGATCTCCTGTCGAGATCTGATTCGGGCCGGGCTGCGCGAGGCCATGGTGTTGGCGGTGGCGGAACCTCGAGCGGTGTGGCGGCTGCCGCGGGCGTGCGGGCTCCCTTGGGTTGGCCGGGCCTGGTGTCCTCGCGGAGGTCGCTGGGGTCGCTCGCTGCGCGCCGCCCCTGCAGGGTTGGTGGTCGAAGGTGGCGTGCGGGCTCCCTTGGGTCGGCCGGGCCTGGTGGCCTGCGGAGGCCGCCGGGTGGCTCCATGCACACCACCCCCTGCAGGGTCTAGTTGGACTGAGCGCTGCCCCCGCGTCTTCACCCTGTTCTCGACGCCTTATACTTGGTCTGCTGCTGATGTTTGGCAACGGTCGGGCGTCTTCCCTACCGGTTCGCCGGGAGTGGTTCCCGGGGCCGACGCATTCTTGTCGGGTAGGCAGAATGTTCTCCCTCTGATCCTCGTGTTGGTCGGGGGTGCGGTTGTGATCTCTGCTGGGTCCACTCTATGTCCTCGTGTCGGCGTCCGGCTTTGGGTTTGGGTTGGATCTCGACAAAAGATGCGCTTGGCTTTGGCTAATGCCCGTGACGGCGTCACCTCCCGGTGCCATTCCCTTGATGAAGGTGTCCCGATGATGATCCCATGGGCCAGCTTGCCGGATTCCGACCCTCCGTCCCAAGTTGTTCCTTTGGGTAGCCTCGCTTTTGACTAGCCTTTCTAGCAGTGTCCTGAGGATCACGCCGTGACCTCCCGCTAGTGTCCCAGCCCTCGCATACCTTCGTCCTGGCTGCATTTACACGGTATGGCTGCGGTAGCTGACGTCTCCTCTAGTGCCTTGGGGGCTCTTCTAGGGCGGCATCTAGTCGTAGCTGTTACCGGTGGGCTTTTCCCAACGCTAGGGGAAGATGCTATGTTTTAGGCCTGGTCCTAGCCCGAGCTCCAGGGGTGGTGGTTTTGAGTCTGGGTGAAAGCTTTGCAAGACCTCGGTCCCTGCCAACGATGATGGCGTGTTCTTACGCCATTCACCTTCTTGGAGGCGTCGCCGCAAGACCCCCCTCCTTTGGCTCCTCAAGATCTGCTAGATTGCTGATCCATCATTGAGTTCCCCATGGGCTACAGTCTTGGTGTGGTGGAGGCTTGTTGGTGTGGACTTAGTCGAGATTACTCCGGTGCAACAGAAGACAAGGCTCCCTAATCTTAGATCAAGCTGCGCTCTGGCTTGCCGTTTTCTATGTTCTGTTCTGTGGTGGGCGCTCTGGATGCGTGTGTGTTGTAAGTCGTGTTGTAACTCCTAGCCAGTTGTTCATTTCGTTAATTCAAAGCCGGGTTCATTTCAAGGATTCCGTCTAAAAAAGACATGATGCCAAATTAATGTACTAGGGGAAATGCCATAGCTTGCCATAATGGCTCCTCCACCACTGACCAAAAATTACTACAGTATTAACTATTTAGAAGTACTTAATTATGAATATAGTTTTTTAGCTCCGGTTCACATGTCTTGATACATTGATACGGAGCGGATAGTTGACAAATATGTATATGAAAACCTGTTTGAAATGAAAAATAATTGAATGGAAAACACAAAATGAAAAAGAAAAACCCTAAACTCTAACTCCTAACCCCTAATAAACCCTAAAACAGGGCCTTCGGCCCCGGCGCTTGACCGAGGCCACATGGAGTCCTTTGGTCCTGATTGGTAATATCAACCGGGACTAAAGGTCCTCCAGCCCTAGCGTTCGACCACGGCCACGTGGAGGGCTTTTAGTCCCGATTTGTGATCAACCAGGACTAAAGAACGAGCCTTTATTCCTGATTTCGTAATCCCGGTTGAGCCTGTTCCCAACCGGTTTTAGAGGCACTTTTTCTACTAGTTATACATAGGTACGGAGCGGGTAGTTGACAACAACTCAACCACATCCTCACACTAAATCAGCTCTTCTGCTAGCTTCTTCCTACAAATTCAGTAGTACATCCTCTGGTTGTATGCAACTGTTCTTGGTAATCTTCATACGAAGATGTAATAAAATGTATCAAATGGTAACATTACAAGAGTATTTCCATGACAAGCTTAGGGTAGTACTAGGTTCACCCAACACTAATAGATATTTTTTTATCCCTTGATAGTCATGAACCTTGTATACATGAAACAAGACATAACCTCTAGGAAAGTAAAAATGACCAGAAATTAACATATGGTTGGACGGCTAAAAAGGGATTGTACTATCAGGTATTCAGGTTATGAGTATATGAAATACCAAGTACCTTATAAAGCACAAAGGTCGGTCCATATATATGGACCAAGCCACCGATCTGGAGTCCGACGGGAATACGATGACTGAGTCACTAACTTGGAATACAAGGAAAGCTCAACATACCTAGAATGCCCATGTTAATTTGCATTTGATTAGGACTCTATCTGCAACCCAACCGGGCACCTGGTAACCCGACCTCGTCCACCTATATATATAAGGAGGGCTAGGGAGAATCCGGAAGGGAGAATCAAGTGGAACTATTACACGACTCGATAACACCTAAACCTAAGAAACACATCAATCTAGAGCATACTCAATAGATTACGCCCCAAACAGGAGTAGGGTTATTATCGGGGTATCTCCTGAAGCCAAGTAAATGACAAAAAACCACCACATTTGGGGCGGCGGTATCACATGACCACCAAGTGGAGGCTAAGCGACACATAATCACCACCTCAGGGGGCTTCAGGGAGGAAATGACAAAAACCACCACATTTGGGGCGGCGGTGTCACATGACCACCAAGTGGAGGCTAAGCGACACATAATCACCACCTCAGTGGCAGGTGCTCGATAGAGAGCATTAATAGCACGATTTGCTCGGTTTAATGGGTTTTCTGACAGGTGGGGCCCATAGTCAGGTACGACGTGGTGTTGTCCTGACGGAGGGCGTGGACGGCCGTTAGGTTTTGGTCATTTCTATCTCTCCCTCTCTTCTCCACAGCGCAGACACGAAGCAAATGGTGACGGGAGGTGGCGTAGTGGCGGCGGCGGTCCTGGTTGGCGACTAGTCGTCGACGAGGAAGAAAGTGGCGGAGACGACCGTGACCACCACGCGAAGCTCTTCCCTAATCGCATATCCTCTCTGGCGCCGGATCCAGAGGAGGTCAGGCCGCTGCCGGCGTCGGTGGCGCCTAGAGCGCCCTGGGAGAACGCGTGGACATCTGCAGGCAGCAGCTCGAGCTTTGACCCGATGAGCCATTACGTCTCCGACAGCGGGTGTGTGTTCAAGAACCCATTTTTTACTTCTCTGTCCAATTGCCATTGTTCTCTGTTATCTGAATAAAGACTGCTTATGCCCCAAATGATCTGAGTCATTGCTTAAATTTCAATATTTAGGTTACACACAGAGATGTGGGAGCTGTTTGTGTAGTTTGATGGTGTGAAGTTTGTGTAGAAATCAATGGCTAGGTTTGACATTAGGTATCTGTAACTACCTCGGTGAATTACGCTCTTAGTTAATGCCTGGATGAACGAAAATGGTTGAAATAGTACGGTGGGGCCCAGGGCCACTCACGGTAGACCTTTCGGCCGTCCCAACCACTTTCAGACAACGGGACAAGAACGAGCGGCGTAATCGGCAGGCGAAGGGATCAACTATATACACAAGTGAGTATGTATGCAAGCCACATACAATAGTACATCAGAGCCATTCCATCTAAAAGAAATAGAAATATTGCAACGCCATACGGCAAGATCCAAATATCCTAGATAGATATAATAATTTAGGATAGCTCCTCATACATCACACATCAGAGTATCAGGCGGAAGCGGAAAACAAGATCCGAGTACGGATAAGAAGCAAATCGGCATAAGATGCCCCATAAATAAACACATCCCGCCCACAGATCACACGGATCCCCGTACCCGGAATCTCTACACCGAATGATCGTTGCCAACATCATCTGTCTCTTCCACCCAGTATCCATCTTGCGGGTACACCTGTTCATCTGAATCAAACAATTTATCGTGTGAGACCCTAGGGGTACTCAGCAAGTCTTAATGCCACTAAAGGGGACACAACCTGGGGTGACGCAATTGCAGCAAAAGATAATACCTAACAATTCTATAGAGACTCGCTAACCTTCCGCCTAACCAATGATAGACGGAAGTCCGTGAATTAAGAACAACAGTTGTAACAGTATAATTAACATATCCATCCTCCTCCTCGCTTACCAACGAGGAAGCGGACGAACACCCCCCATCATCCGTTGGCAGTTTTATTAACCATTCCATGAGTATTGCACTATTTACTAGTCAAGTACTTAGTCAAATTAAAAGCGGTTCTTTAGTTATACTTGTCTATGATCGAGAAACTGTGCTCCAAGTCGTCCATAACCGCGGACACGGCTTTCAGAAAGATTTACCCTGCAGGGGTGCACGAATAGCAAGACACACTCGATCAACCTCGGAAAAACCAAATCAAAACCCAACGAGGCATTCACGACAAAGCAATCACAGGATTCAGAAATATTCCAGGGGGCCACCCCATTAAGCTACCCGCAACGAAGTTGGCCGGCTCCGAGACAGACCCAAGATTTGTGTGGACAGCGGTAAACGACTGGGAACCCGAAAATGTGACTGGGCTTGTCGATACAGCGAAAACGTGCCACGATCCAAAACAGTACAGGTGCTCCACGCACAATCTTAAACAAAGCGGTAACATGGCATAAGTATAGAATAGTAGTAAAGCCCCAAACTAATTGTGGCCCCAAGAAATAAGAATGAATCAAGCTCTAGCTCAGGGGGGTCCATAAGGCCTCCCGGATGTGGATAGTGCGAATAGTCAAGGAACAGGAATCAAGTACTCGGGGTCCTACGGGACACAAGTGAGCATGAACAACCAAATAGCAGATATTGCTCACCGGTGCCTCTTTCATTAGTTATCCCATTACTACTCAGATTATGTTGTTTAGGTACCTCATTATCCATCAGACACTCACATACCCTACTCATGCTGTTCTACGACTCGCATGGCTCATACAACTCCTGTAGTAATGGCTCATGGGACCGGAACAGGCTTAGTGTGGTTTAAAAGTGAAGGCTATGCAGTACTTGGGATTCAATTTAATGCAATCGCGACTCAATGATGCAAGAATAAGATAGAGGCAATAAGTAATGTATGTATGCAGGCATGTGGTAGTGCTTGCCTGGCAGCTCAGTTGAAGCGAGAGATGGATCTGGGTAATACTCCTGTGATTCCTGGTAATTCTCCTGCTGGGCGTCTATTCGAAGAAGAACCAAACAAACAAGGGCCAACATAAATAAAGTGCACAAGCATATGAATTAAAATGCGTCAAGCCAACAAGCATGCCATGATGCATGATTTACATGGCATTTAAGTAGCATGGCAAAAGTGAGGTGTGGATACAAGAAATAAAGCACTTTATCATTTATTTGCCCAAGTTTTATTGCCATAAACGGTTCAGATTTTAAATTACAACATGATGCATGCTTCAATTCAGAACAAGGATTGCATAAATAGAACGGGCTCGTTGCGCTGATCGATTTAGACATATTATTTGTCAAATTTGGAGTTATAAAACAAAAGTTATTAATTAAATAAGGAAAAGGGCATTTTTATTGTAATTTTAATCACCTCAAAGTTTAAAGTATTCAAAATATATTTTGAAGGCATATTTGAATTCCTCACATTTTTCTGATTCCAAATCATATATTATATGTATTATTTGGATTTGTATTTTAAAAATTATTTGAATCTGAAAAGAATTTGAATTTATATTAATTTGAAAAAGATTTGAATAAACAGACTCAGGGAAAAACTTTTTATACCCAGGCAATTCTATCCACAGACACTGACAGGTGGGGCTGCGCTGACTGGGCCACGCGCGCGCGGAAATTTCTTTTTGCACCGCAGGCTGGGCTAGCCCATAGAGACTGACAGGGTGGGGCCAGCGGCTGAAGGCCCACGTGCCAGCGGAAAACCCCCAGCGGCTGACTGGTGGGGCGCCAGATGGACCGCGGTTACGGCCGAGAAAACAGGAGGGGGTCTCTGCAAGATGGCCATGCGACGGACAGGTGGGGCCGTTTGGAGCGCGGGTTGCAGTAATTAAAAAGGGGAGGGCCTTTTTGCAATTAACCACGGGCCCGGTACTGTTTATCTTCTCCTCACGTCTGACGCAAATCTGGTGCGCGGCGCAGGGCGGGGGTTCGACCCGGGGACGTGGGAGTGCGCGCGGAGGGGTCTAGCCAGTGCGACGGACTCGGTTAGCTGACAGGAGGGTGGCGGGGGACTAGATAGGGCGTTGGCGCGGCGCGGGGAGGCTGCAGACTACAACGGACGGCGTGCCCTGAGAGTGCTCGACAAAACGGTCGGCGGTGCTAGTCGGCGATGGAGAAGAGGAGGTTGTCAGGGAGAAGGGGATGCTCACCGCGGTTTGCCTGGTGGGCTTGGATCGGGACGAGGGGCTGCGGAACGGCGAGGTCGCTGGCGCCCCGTCGGCTAGGGTTTCCTGCAGGGCGGCGAGACGCAGGGGTGCTGGGGAGCTTCTCCTTCGCTTAGGCGCGGTCGGGATGGTGCAGTGGGACGTCCTCGGTCTCCTAGGCCATCTCCAGGACAAGCGCGCCGGCTGGATCGTCGGGGCGAGGTGGTTGCTGGCGGCGACCGGCGGCAGGTGGCAGTCGTCGGGGAGGAAGAAGGAGGAGAGGAGGGCGTCTCGGGGCAGATCTGGGGAGGCCAGAGGAAGCGTGTGGAGGGAGGAAAAGAGGGAGAGAGGGAGGAGACAACTGGGGCACGGCAGAGATAAAGGTGGCCTCGTGCCACCTTTTCTCTCCTTCCTCCTCGAGCACGTGCTCGGCTAGCTGGCTGGGGCGTCCTGGGACTGCAGGTGGACCAGGGCAGGGCGAGAGGGACGGCAGGGTGGGGCTTAGCCTGGCGGCGAGAAAGAAAAAGAAGAGGGAGTAGATCGGGCTAGGGTTAGATGGCATGGCTAGGGTTAGGGTTTGCTTAGCTTAGGGAGAGGAGGGGCTAGCTGAGGTGTGGGCCAGGTGGTCAGGTGGTGCCCATGTTAGAGAGAGAGAGGTGTGTGTGTGAGAGAGAGAGAGGAGTAGGTTAGGGTTTAGTAGGAATATGGTTATGAGGAGAAAAAGAGATTATTTAGGTTTGATTTTATTTGGTTTAAGATTGTTGAAACTAGTGCAAAAGGTTAACTCAAGTGGATCATGATGAGTGCTAGGAGTAACATGAGATGAAGTGGAAGAGAATTTCAAGGAAAGAAAAAGAAAGGAAATGAGGGACTAAGCCTCATATGGTTCATGCATGTAGAATAAAATTAAGAAGAAAGATGTATATGAGCCTATGAGGATAGTGGAGTGGTAAGAGATGTTAGCTCAAAGATAGGATCCGCTAAAACCAAGAAAAACCCATAGAGAGAAAAGGTGGTGGAGAAGCTTGCATGGCCCATGCAAAAATAAAGATGCCATTAATTATTTTGTGAAAACAATATAAAATGATGGCATTAATCTTATGCATTTCCAAGAAGTGGAATAAAGCCAAGCAAAGAATTTGGGAGATTGATCCACCCCAAACCACATGAGCTAGGATAAAATGTCACAAGAAAAAGAATTACAAGCTCATGGTTAAGGGATGGTGGGATTTTAAAGTGGTAGAAAGAAAGGTGGTGGAATTGAAATAAAAGATATGCCCCAACTCAACTTGGGCATTTAGACAATATATCAATAACCAAATACAATATCAAGAGGCAAATACAATTAATAATGCATGTGAGAGAAGAACCAAAAGAAAGAGGGTTTTATATGATGCTCAAATGCAAGGTGGCATGATGACATGAGCATGATATCATTATGATGCAACAATAATATATATGAAGTAGCCAATATCTTACTAGGACAAGTAGCATTACAATTGTTAGACAATTGGGGTGCTACAACTCTCCCCCACTAAACAGGAATCTCGCCCCGAGATTCTAGGAAGAAGAAGACTCAAAGAGGGTAGGATACTTGGCACGGAGCTCATCTTCACGTTCCCAGGTGGCTTCATCAACGGAATGGTGCGACCACTGCACCTTGCAGAACTTGATGGACTTGTTGCGAGTCCTTCTCTCTGCGACTTCAAGAATTTTTGTGGGGTGTTCTTGATAAGACAGATCTTCTTGGAGATTGATGAGTTCATGGTCCACGGTCCTGCCGGGATCCTTGAAGCACTTCTTGAGTTGAGAGATGTGGAAAACATCATGGACTTTGAGTTTTTCAGGGAGCTCAAGAGCATAAGCAACTTCTCCTCTTCTTCCACGAATTTTGAAGGGACCGATGTATCTAGGATCCAGCTTTCCTTTGATACCAAAGCGATGCGTGCCTCTCATGGGAGTGACACGAAGGTAAACGAGATCACCAGGGACATACTCCATGTCCGTGTGCTTTCTGTCATAATTGCTCTTCTGGCGACTTTGAGCAATCTTCAGATTTTCAAGAATGTTGTGAACTTTCTCCTCCGCTTGAGTTACAATGTCGGGGCCAAACAATATTCTTTCACCTGCGCCCGACCAACCAATCGGAGTTCTGCACTTGCGACCATAGAGAGCCTCAAATGGTGCCATCTTTAGACTTTTCTGGAAGCTGTTGTTGTAAGAGAATTCAGCATAAGGAAGACATTCTTCCCACTTCATGCCGAAAGAGATAACGCAAGCACGGAACATATCTTCCAGAATCTGATTGATCCTTTCAACTTGTCCTTGCGACTGAGGGTGGTAAGCTGTGCTGAAGTTCAATTTTGTTCCCAAAGCATTTTGGAAACTTCCCCAGAACATGGAAGTGAAGATGCTTCCACGGTCTGAACTGATCTCAAGAGGAACCCCATACAGAGAGACAATTCTGTTGATATAGAGCTCATCCAACTGAATTGCAGAAATTGTTTCCTTAACTAGAAAGAAATGAGCTACTTTGGAAAGCCTGTCAATGACAACAAAGATTGCATTGTTGCCCTTCTGCGACCTTGGAAACCCAGTGATGAAGTCCATCTCTACTTTCTCCCATTTCCATTCCGGAGGCTTCAATTGCTGTAGAAGACCGGAAGGTTTCTGATGGACAGCTTTAACTCTGCGACAAACATCACACTCCGAGACATACTTGGCACAATATCGTTTCAAACCAGGCCACCAATATTGTCTTTTCAAGTCCATGTACATCTTAGTGCTTCCAGGGTGGATGGAAAGAACAGAATCATGCGCCTCCTTGAGAACTTGCTCTCTTAAACCCGGGTAGTTCGGAACAAACATCCGGTGTTCAAAGAAAAGAGTGCCTTGGTCATCTACGTGAAAAGACTCATACTTCGGAAGTTGGATGTTGGAGATGATCTTTTTTGTGTAAGGATCCCCAAGCTGAATGGAACGAACCTTTTCTTCCAAGAGGGGTGTTGCTAGAAGGTTCAGAAGATAACCTTGATCCACAATTTCAAGGTTGAGCTTGCGGAATTCCTCGCACAAGAGAGGCTGTTGTTCTTCCACCATGAGGTTGTTGACATAAGCTTTTCGGCTGAGAGCATCTGCCATGACATTAGCTTTGCCCGGGGTGTAGTTGATGGTCAAATCAAAATCATTGATTGTTTCAATCCACCTCCTCTGACGAAGGTTGAGATCAGGCTGTGTGAAGATATACTTCAGACTCTTGTGATCAGAAAAGATCTCACAATGGTTGCCCAGCAAGTAATGCCTCCATACTTTCAAAGCAAAGACAACTGCTGCGAGTTCGAGGTCATGTGTAGGATAGTTGATCTCATGCGTCTTCAACTGACGAGATGCATAAACAACAACTTGCTTTTCTTGCATAAGGACCGCACCCAATCCTTGCAATGAAGCATCACAGAAAATCTGGAAAGGCTTTGATGTATCTGGAGGAACTAAGACTGGTGTGGAAGTGAGCTTCTCTTTGAGTGTTTCAAAGCTTGCTTGACATGCAGGAGTCCAAAGGTATTTCTTGCCTTTCTTGAGGAGATCGGTAAGAGGCTTCGCAATCTTTGAGAAGTTTTGAACGAATCGACGACAGTAACTGGCCAAACCGAGGAAACTCCGGACTTCTTTGACATTTATGGGTGGAAGCCAATCCATAATTGTCTTAATAGTTTCTGGGTTGACGGCAATGCCCTTGGCAGAGATAACGTGACCAAGGTAGGTGACTTGAGGCAGCCAGAATTCACACTTGGAGAACTTTGCATACAGGCGGTTCTCACGAAGCTTGTTTAGGACACACCGAAGGTGTTCTTCATGTTCTTCTTTTGACTTAGAATAGACTAGAATGTCATCCAGATAGACCACAACGAACTTATCAAGATACTCCATGAAAACCGAGTTCATAAGCCTCGAGAAGGTGGCAGGTGCATTGGTGAGACCGAAAGACATGACCGTGTACTCATACAGGCCATAGCGAGTGGTGAAAGCTGTTTTGGGAACATCTTCCTTGCGAATCTTGATTTGATGATATCCACTTCTCAAATCAAGCTTAGAGAATACCACAGCTCCAGCTAGCTGATCGAAGAGATCATTAATCCGCGGAAGGGGATATTTATTCTTGATGGTTTTAGCATTGAGTGCCCGATAGTCAACACAAAGTCTATCAGTCTTGTCTCGCTTCTTCACAAAGATGGTTGGACTACCCCAAGAAGAAGTACTGTGCTGAATGAAACCCAACTTCTCTTGTTCATCCAACTGACGCTTAAGTTCAGCCAACTCAGCAGGACCCATTTTATAAGGCCGCTTGGAAATAGGAGCGGTACCAGGTTCAAGTTCAATGACAAACTCAACCTCACGATCCGGAGGCATACCTGGCAACTCTTCAGGAAAGACATCTGGGAACTCACAGACTACAGGAACACTCTGAATACCTTCCATAGCATCATCATTCAGAGCCGCCAAAGAATAAAGCTGAATTGCAGGAGTCAGACTTGGAGAATAGACTATATGGCCTTCAGGAATTTTTAGAGAAACCGAACGTTCAGCACAATCAATCACAGCTGCATTTGCTGTCAACCAATCCATGCCCAAGATAACATCAATATCAGAATTGCCCAGAACAATTAAGGAAGCCGGAAAAGAAGAACCACCAATCTCGATTTGATTGCCATGGCTGATCTTAGTAGATAACAATCTTGCCCCGGGAGAAAGAACCATTAACTTTTTATCCAGCTGGTCTATAACAAGCTCATGCTCATTTGCAAATTTGTGAGAAACGAAAGAATGTGAAGCACCAGAATCAAACAAAACTCGCGCAGGAACTGAGTTAACAGGAAGCATACCCATGACAACTCCAGGTGCATGCTCAGCTTGAGCGACGTTGACACAGTTGGCACGAGCAACCATTGATCCCGGCTTAGTGTTGATGTTGAGAGCCCGAGGTGGAGGTGCACGAATCATAGGAGCACTTGCCGCAGGTCTTGGAGGTGGTGGTGGAAGAGCTTTGTTGGTCATTGGACAATTCCAGTGCTGATGCCCAGTGTTTCCACAAGTATAGCAAGCACCAGGTGGACGTGGAGCACCGTAGCCAGGGACTCCGCCAGGCGCTCCAGGGTAGTTGTGGTTGTAGCCCCTGGGAGCCGCAGTGAAGGAGTTTGGTGGCCTTGGTGCGTAGCTTGAAGGTCTTGGTGGAGCAGGGAGCGACGGTGGGGTGTTAGGAACCCAGACATGACGCTTAGAAGGAGCTGTCATCGCAGAAGAGCTTGCTGTATCATGGCTGTGTTTCTTTGACTCCTCAAACACTTGCCTACTTGCTTCTTCCTACAGAGCTGTGTGCTGAAGTTCCAGGAAAGATGCTGGCCTTGCATGAGTGATTGCATATTTGATGGAAGCATTGAGGCCTTGCCGAAACCTCTTTTGCTTCTTCTTGTCATCAGAGATCTCATCGCCACCATAACGAGACAGGTTCATGAAGTTTCTGATGTAGGTGTTGACATTGTCAGTGCCCTGCTTGAGGTTGAGAAACACTTCCTTCATCCTTTCCATGACAATTTCTGACAGATATTGCTCTTTGAAAGCAGCAGTGAACCGCTCCCAAGTAGGCTGAAAACCAGAAAGATCTGCCTTGAGGTAATTTTCCCACCAGAGAGCTGCATCTCCCTTCAGAAGGTGAGTAGCACACTTGACCCATTCTTGCTCGGGAACATCCGCAGTCATCAGCAACCTTGACACTTCACGAAGCCAATCATCCGCATCAAGTGGCTGATCAGACACTTCAAATTGGCGTGGGTTGAACTTGAGAAAACTCTTGATGTCTAATCGCTTGGGAGGTGGAGGTAGCGGAGCAAACTCATTCCTCCTCACACTTTCCTCGAAGCGTTGTTGGTTCTGCTGCATAGTGCCCAAAGCATTTGCAATACTTGCCAAAGCAGCCCCGAGTTCAGGTGGTATATCCTCCTCAGAACGGCGTGGTGGTGCCATCCTGTGATTGATATAAAACACAAGTCCGTACTATAATGGAGAATGATAATAATCCAAAATAGTACTAAAATGGAATTAATCAAGATTAAGGAATGCAATTCACTGAGATGATATTAAAATATCAACAAAGTTCAAGGCAACTATCAGATATAAAGCATAACGCACACGACTGAGCAAGGAGTGTGGTACACAACTAACAAAGAAAACTTTTCCGCAAATTTTTGGCATTAAAATACCACTATATGCGCAAAACCACTTAACGAATCAAGATTAGTAACTCTACTATTTCAATATACAAAAGCAAATGACAAAAGTAGTGGTATGGTCGCGACTCCATCCCGCACTCAAATCATTACTCTGCACATGAATCAGTAAAACACATATCCCAACAACTTCTCCTTAAGATGAACCTAAAGATTGGTAACTACGGAAACGAACACCCCAAACAAGATAACGTCGGATAACAAAGAGTAATATAGATCGCATCGGTGTACAACGAATCAGAATAGATCGCGTCGGTTTACAAAGGACTGTCGGTAGGGAATGTACCAACAGTTGCTAACCAAAAGGCAGATAGTGATAACATTTGGATGCAACAGATAGACAAGGAATTCACACACACACACACACAAACACAACCTATGGTACTACGGAACCCAGAACACGTGAATCCTAGTTTGAATTTTTAGAAGAGGATTGAAAACGTTACACTTCCTTACCAGAAAAAGGGTGGGTGGGTGGGTAAGAAGAAAAATGGAAGCAGTCCTACTCTCACGTTTTGTTTTTCCCTAGTATACATAACTACCAAAATATTTGCTAGACTGACAACGGCCATTTTGGCTGAGACCCTGAAGGGCGGGATGGCTCTGATACCAATTGTAACTACCTCGGTGAATTACGCTCTTAGTTAATGCCTGGATGAACGAAAATGGTTGAAATAGTACGGTGGGGCCCAGAGCCACTCACGGTAGACCTTTTGGCCGTCCCAACCACTTTCAGACAACGGGACAAGAACGAGCGGCGTAATCGGCAGGCGACGGGATCAACTACATACACAAGTGAGTATGTATGCAAGCCACATACAACAGTACATCAGAGCCATTCCATCTAAAAGAAATAGAAATATTGCA
This sequence comes from Avena eriantha, assembly GCA_910589775.1. NCBI lineage: Eukaryota > Viridiplantae > Streptophyta > Magnoliopsida > Poales > Poaceae > Avena > Avena eriantha. Next base: position 376,470,907 of record OU342746.1, on the reverse strand, counting down.
ACGCCATACGGCAAGATCCAAATATCCTAGATAGATATAATAATTTAGGATAGCTCCTCATACATCACACATCAGAGTATCAGGCGGAAGCGGAAAACAAGATCCGAGTACGGATAAGAAGCAAATCGGCATAAGATGCCCCATAAATAAACACATCCCGCCCACAGATCACACGGATCCCCGTACCCGGAATCTCTACACCGAATGATCGTTGCCAACATCATCTGTCTCTTCCACCCAGTATCCATCTTGCGGGTACACCTGTTCATCTGAATCAAACAATTTATCGTGTGAGACCCTAGGGGTACTCATCAAGTCTTAATGCCACTAAAGGGGACACAACCTAGGGTGACGCAATTGCAGCAAAAGATAATACCTAACAATTCTATAGAGACTCGCTAACCTTCCGCCTAACCAATGATAGACGGAAGTCCGTGAATTAAGAACAACAGTTGTAACAGTATAATTAACAGATACATCCTCCTCCTCGCTTACCAACGAGGAAGCGGACGAACACCCCCCATCATCCGTTGGTAGTTTTATTAACCATTCCATGAGTATTGCACTATTTACTAGTCAAGTACTTAGTCAAATTAAAAGCGGTTCTTTAGTTATACTTGTCTATGATCGAGAAACTGTGCTCCAAGTCATCCATAACCACGGACACGGCTTTCAGAAAGATTTACCCTGCAGGGGTGCACAAATAGCAACACACACTCGATCAACCTCGGAAAAACCAAATCAAAACCCAACGAGGCATTCACGACAAAGCAATCACAGGATTCAGAAATATTCCAGGGGGCCACCCCATTAAGATACCCGCAACGAAGTTGGCCGGCTCCGAGACGGACCCAAGGTTTGTGTGGACGGCGGTAAACGACTGGGAACCCGAAAATGTGACTGGGCTTGTCGATACAGCGAAAACGTGTCACGATCCAAAATAGTACAGGTGCTCCACGCACAATCTTAAACAAAGCGGTAACATGGCATAAGTACAGAATAGTAGTAAAGCCCCAAACTAATTGTGGCCCCAAGAAATAAGAATGAATCAAGCTCTGGCTCAGGAGGGTCCATAAGGCCTCCCGGATGTGGATAGTGCGAATAGTCAAGGAACAGGAATCAAGTACTCGGGGTCCTACGGGACACAAGTGAGCATGAACAACCAAATAGCAGATATTGCTCACCGGTGCCTCTTTCATTAGTTATCCCATTACTACTCAGATTATGTTGTTTAGGTACCTCATTATCCATCAGACACTCACATACCCTACTCATGCTGTTCTACGACTCGCATGGCTCATACAACTCCTATAGTAATGGCTCATGGGACCGGAACAGGCTTAGTGTGGTTTAAAAGTGAAGGCTCTGCAGTACTTGGGATTCAATTTAATGCAATCGTGACTCAATGATGCAAGAATAAGATAGAGGCAATAGGTACTGTATGTATGCAGGCATGTGGTAGTGCTTGCCTGGCAGCTCAGTTGAAGCGAGAGATGGATCTGGGTAATACTCCTGTGATTCCTGGTAATTCTCCTGCTGGGCGTCTATTCGAAGAAGAACCAAACAAACAAGGGCCAACATAAATAAAGTGCACAGACATATGAATTAAAATGCATCAAGCCAACAAGCATGCCATGATGCATGATGCACAATTTACATGGCATTTAAGTAGCATGGCAAAAGTGAGGTGTGGATACAAGAAATAAAGCACTTTATCATTTATTTGCCCAAGTTTTATTGCCATAAATGGTTCAGATTTTAAATGACAACATGATGCATGCTTCAATTCAAAACAAGGATTGCATAAATAGAACGGGCTCGTCGCGCCGATCGATTTAGACATATTATTTGTCAAATTTGGAGTTATAAAACAAAAGTTATTAATTAAATAAGGAAAAGGGCATTTTTATTGTAATTTTAATCACCTCAAAGTTTAAAGTATTCAAAATATATTTTGAAGGCATATTTGAATTCCTCACATTTTTCTGATTCCAAATCATATATTATATGTATTATTTGGATTTGTATTTTAAAAATTATTTGAATCTGAAAAGAATTTGAATTTATATTAATTTGAAAAAGATTTGAATAAACAGACTCAGGGAAAAACTTTTTATACCCAGGCAATTCTATCCACAGACACTGACAGGTGGGGCTGCGCTGACTGGGCCACGCGCGCGCGGAAATTTCTTTTTGCACCGCAGGCTGGGCTAGCCCATAGAGACTGACAGGGTGGGGCCAGCGGCTGAAGGCCCACGTGCCAGCGGAAAACCCCCAGCGGCTGACTGGTGGGGCGCCAGATGGACCGCGGTTACGGCCGAGAAAACAGGAGGGGGTCTCTGCAAGATGGCCAGGCGACGGACAGGTGGGGCCGTTTGGAGCGCGGGTTGCAGTAATTAAAAAGGGGAGGGCCTTTTTGCAATTAACCACGGGCCCGGTACTGTTTATCTTCTCCTCACGTCTGACGCAAATCTGGTGCGCGGCGCAGGGCGGGGGTTCGACCCGGGGACGTGGGAGTGCGCGCGGAGGGGTCTAGCCAGTGCGACAGACTCGGTTAGCTGACAGGAGGGTGGCGGGGGACTAGATAGGGCGTTGGCGCGGCGCGGGGAGGCTGCAGACTACAACGGACGGCGTGCCCTGAGAGTGCTCGACAAAACGGTCGGCGGTGCTAGTCGGCGATGGAGAAGAGGAGGTTGTCAGGGAGAAGGGGATGCTCACCGCGGTTTGCCTGGTGGGCTTGGATCGGGACGAGGGGCTGCGGAACGGCGAGGTCGCTGGCGCCCCGTCGGCTAGGGTTTCCTGCAGGGCGGCGAGACGTGGGGGTGCTGGGGAGCTTCTCCTTCGCTTAGGCACGGTCGGGATGGTGCAGTGGGACGTCCTCGGTCTCCTAGGCCATCTCCAGGACAAGCGCGCCGGCTGGATCGTCGGGGCGAGGTGGTTGCTGGCGGCGACCGGCGGCAGGTGGCAGTCGTCGGGGAGGAAGAAGGAGGAGAGGAGGGCGTCTCGGGGCAGATCTGGGGAGGCCAGAGGAAGCGTGTGGAGGGAGGAAAAGAGGGAGAGAGGGAGGAGACAACTGGGGCACGGCAGAGATAAAGGTGGCCTCGTGCCACCTTTTCTCTCCTTCCTCCTCGAGCACGTGCTCGGCTAGCTGGCTGGGGCGTCCTGGGACTGCAGGTGGACCAGGGCAGGGCGAGAGGGACGGCAGGGTGGGGCTTAGCCTGGCGGCGAGAAAGAAAAGAAGAGGGAGTAGATCGGGCTAGGGTTAGATGGCATGGCTAGGGTTAGGGTTTGCTTAGCTTAGGGAGAGGAGGGGCTAGCTGAGGTGTGGGCCAGGTGGTCAGGTGGTGCCCATGTTAGAGAGAGAGAGGTGTGTGTGTGAGAGAGAGAGAGAGGAGTAGGTTAGGGTTTAGTAGGAATATGGTTATGAGGAGAAAAATAGATTATTTAGGTTTGATTTTATTTGGTTTAAGATTGTTGAAACTAGTGCAAAAGGTTAACTCAAGTGGATCATGATGAGTGCTAGGAGTAACATGAGATGAAGTGGAAGAGAATTTCAAGGAAAGAAAAAGAAAGGAAATGAGGGACTAAGCCTCATATGGTTCATGCATGTAGAATAAAATTAAGAAGAAATATGTATATGAGCCTATGAGGATAGTGGAGTGGTAAGAGATGTTAGCTCAAAGATAGGATCCACTAAAACCAAGAAAAACCCATAGAGAGAAAAGGTGGTGGAGAAGCTTGCATGACCCATGCAAAAATAAAGATGCCATTAATTATTTTGTGAAAACAATATAAAATGATGGCATTAATCTTATGCATTTCCAAGAAGTGGAATAAAGCCAAGCAAAGAATTTGGGAGATTGATCCACCCCAAACCACATGAGCTAGGATAAAATGTCACAAGAAAAAGAATTACAAGCTCATGGTTAAGGGATGGTGGGATTTTAAAGTGGTAGAAAGAAATGTGGTGGAATTGAAATAAAAGATATGCCCCAACTCAACTTGGGCATTTAGACAATATATCAATAACCAAATACAATATCAAGAGGCAAATACAATTAATAATGCATGTGAGAGAAGAACCAAAAGAAAGAGGGTTTTATATGATGCTCAAATGCAAGGTGGCATGATGACATGAGCATGATATCATTATGATGCAACAATAATATATATGAAGTAGCCAATATCTTACTAGGACAAGTAGCATTACAATTTTTAGACAATTGGGGTGCTACAGTATCTCAATTTGTTGGCACTAATGGAGAAAGAGGGGTATGGCATATGTGACTCAATGTACTATGTTAAAGAAGAAGGTGAGGGATTGAATGGCCTAGATATAGTTGACAGTAATTTAAAGGTTGAAGAGATGATAAGGAAGTATGAAAATAGGAAGAAATTGGTACTTACTGTCAGATAAGAAGAGAAACTAGGCAATTGTGTTGTCACCTTTGAAGAGAAAAAATGTAGAGACTATTAGGGCCAAATCTAGGCCAATTGACATTGATCTTGAGGAGGATGATCTTGTTCCTTATCAGATGCAGACTCAAGAGAGTGTTTATTGTCAGCAGATGCACAAACAAGTTTCAGGGGATGACATTGCTAGAGAAGAAGAGGAGGGACAATATGACTATGGCCTAGTTGATCCTGATTATGTAGAGGAGATGAAGAAAAAAGAGGAGTGGCTGAATGAGACACTTGCAGAAATGAAGAAGAAGAGGGAGGATCCTTTGACACATTGTGAGGGTGACACAGATATTGAGGATATATTTGTTATTGAAGAAGAAACTGAGCCAATTCAAGTGGAAGTGCCTATGCAGAAAAAAGTGAGGAGGCAGGGACCTACTACTAGATCACATTCCCAACAAGAAAGGAAGGTGTTGCCTGACTGGGTGCCTTCTGATGATGAAGAATACCAAGGTTTTCTTAATGAGAATGATGATGATGGTTATTAGGAAGAGGTTTTTGTGCAGCCTAAAGGGAGGAAAAGTAGAGCCAGGAAATACAAACCTAGGGTGTGGTATGATGAGAATAGAGAGAATCCAGAGCATCAGTTCATGTTGAAGCTATGTTTCAGAGATGTTTATCAGTTCAGAGAGGGTCTTGCTAGATTGCACATCCATCAGGTTAGAAATTTCCACTATCATAGAAACTGCAAAGATAGGATCATTGTGCACTGCAAAGAGAAGGAGAAATTTGGTTGTCCATTTTTTATGAGAGCTTCTCAGATAAAGAATGAGGATACATTTTGCATTAAGAAGATGGAGCTAAAGCACACATGTCCAACTGATCCTAGTAGAACAAGGGTATTCAAAGTGGCTGAGCACCGTGTATGTTGACAAATTCAGATCTGACCCCAATACCAACATCACTTCTTTGCAGGACAAAGCAAAGAAAGATTTTGGGGTTGAAGTTCCTAGCAGGATGGCATACGGGGCAAAAACTAAAGCCAGGCAGAGGGTGCTTGGTGATCATAAGAAGCAGTACTTTAGAATAAGGGATTATCTACAAACTGTAATTGATAAAAACCCTGGTTCTAGATGCATTGTGACAACTATCACTGGCCCAACAGAAGAAGAAACAGAGGCAATGAAGCAGGGGCACACTATTGATATCTGCTATGAGCCTAGATTCCATGGTTTGTTCTTCGGTGTGAATGCTGCAAGGTTGGGGTTTCTTGAAGGTTGTAGGCCATTCATTGGCTTGGATGGTTGCTTCATTAAATTGACAACAGGTGCTCAGATACTAGCTGCTACAGGAAGAGATGGCAACAACAACATGTATCCACTTGCTTGGGTAGTAGTTGCTAAAGAGGATACAAAGAATTGGGTTTGGTTTTTAGAACAGCTCAAGTATGCACTTGGTGGAGAAGATGGCCAATTTGGGAGGTACACTATCATGTCAGATAGGCAGAAGGGTTTGCTGAAGGCAGTGTCAACTGTATTCCCAAATAGTCCACAGAGATACTGCTTGAGGCACATCTATGCCAATTTGCAGACTACTGGCTTGAGAGGAGAAGACCTGAAAAAATGTATGGACAATGCAGCATACTCCTACACAAAACATGGTTTTGATGTTGCAATGGAAGAATTAAAGAAACAATCTGAGTCAGCTTGGGTGTGGTTGTCCAAGATACCAGTGCACTCATGGGATAGGTGGGCCATGGACACAAATTGCAAAACATATTTGGTTGTCAACAATTTGAGTGAGGTGTTCAATAGGTACATACTTGATGTTAGAAACAAACCCATTATAACTATGCTAGTTGGCATATATGACAGGCAAATGATGAGGTTTGATTGCAAGAGAGGTGGAGGAAGAATGGCTAGATGGGATATAACTCCACATTACACAGAAAAGCTAGAGCTCATGAAGAAGTACTCAAGGAATTGTGTCCCAAGGAGGTCAGATATTGGCCTATGGCAGGTACAAAGTGCCAACCATACTGAAGAGGTAAACTTGGAGAAGATGAGTTGTTCTTGCAGGAAATGGGACCTCTCCGGACTGCCTTGCAATTATGTAGTTAGTGCTATATATAAAGCTGGCATGCATCCTGAAGATTTTGTCTCAAATTTCTTCAAAAATCCCATGTATTTGGCTAGCTACAAGCCAATATTCTATCCCATGCCAGCACAACATGGTTGGACAAAAACAGACACTCTAGATATAATGCCACCAAAATTTAAAGACCACATGTTGGGTAGAAGGCAAGAGAAGAGAAGGAAGGGAAAATATGAAGTGCCCAAGCCTAAGGATACCTCTAGGATGGCTACCATAACATGTAGCAATTGCAAGTTGCAAGGAAATAAGTACACAAGTTGCTCACAACAATTGAGGCTTGACCTTGCCATTAGGAAAAAATAACCACAAGGTAATGCTTTATTTTCTCACAACAACTACTATTACTACAATTTACTTATGTCTATTTGCAATGAAATGTTGCAGGCTAGTAGAAGCATGTCTGATGCTCCATCATCTACTACTACATCATATACTACTGCTGGTCCAGGTTCTACTACTCCAAGAGCAGCTGCACCAAGGCCTCCAAGAGCAGCTGAACCAAGATCTTCTGATGCTCCAAGATCATTTGTAGAAAGGCCTCCTTCCACTGAAGGCAGGGGTGTGTTTTCATACTTCACAGCTGGGGCAAATGCAAGTGCTGGTAGAGATCCAGGTGTTGGCCCTCTTGGAAAATCCTATGCTGGTCCTTCTTCTTCAGCAAATTCAGATGTTCTGTGAGCTAAATTGGGCAAAGAAATGTACCAAAACCCCTTATTTTGTGTCCTGCTATGTACTAGAACCTCTTATTTTGTGGTATGTTCATGTCTGAAAAACAATGTAAAACCTGGTGATGTGTGAAACATATGCTATGTCTCTGTCAAAATCTACTATTAATTTGCTCTTTTGCTGAAATAGTTGCTCTTTTGTCAAAACCTGGTAAAAACCTGGTAATGTGTGAAACAGATGCCATGTTTCTATCAAAATTTGTTAAAACCTGGTAAAACAATGAGCCAACTCACGATAAAGAATGATCTGGACCAAGTGATAAACACATCAGTCATAATACATAATTCACCAAGAAATTATTGCACTCATAGATTCATAGTTCACCAACTACACCAGTCTACTAATTCAACTCACATATTACTAAATAGTTCAACAATACAAGTGAAAACTAAATATTATAGTACATTCATGCCCCTACTCATCACAGATTTGTTTGATCTTCCTAAGCTTTGATCTAGCCCCTTCTTTCTGCTTCATTAGTTCTGCAATGTTGTGTTCTAGATTTCTCTTCTCTTCCTTCAACATGTCCCTCTGCTTCTCTGCATTCAACCTCAAACACTTGTGCATGTTAGAGTTGAGGCATCAACTTTCTTCTTTTGCTCTGGTTCTGCCCTGGCATCAAGCAAAGCTTGTTCAGCTTTGGCCTTCAAAGCTAGTGTAAGCTGATTCTCTTCCACCACTTGCTTTAGATTATCTTCTGCAATCTCCAGGGCAAAATTAAGCTTTGCAATCTCATCCTCAGCCTCCATCCTAGTATCATAAGCTTTCAGGGCATCATTAACCCTACCATCCTTGCAGGTAGAATACATGTCCCATAGCTTTGCCAGGCTTTTGCAAAGGGATTCAGGCTAGCCATTATCCACCCAATGGATAAAGTCACATGTTTCTCCTTCCTAAAACATAAATGACATAACAAAGAACATTTAGTAAGAACACTATCACAAAATATTGCATTTAATCTAAATTCAGTAGAACAGACCTCCCCTACACATGCCAAGAACCTCCTGCCAGTCTAGCATCCTTCGAAAGCAACATGTTTCACGGCCACACAATTACATTTGCAAAGGATAGGGTTGTCTCCATCATCAGCTCTTCCATTGTAATCCGAGTCATACATGCTATTGGGACCCTAAGAAGCCAAATGTACTAATTAAATAGCCTAAAATCGAGCTCAAACCCAAATTCCCAAATTTCATATGAACCCTAACCCTGGATATATGAGAATACAGAGGGGAAGACTAACCTCGCCAAAGGATCTCACATCGTCGGAAGATTCCTCGTCGTCGCCCCAGGAAACCATTTCGGTGGTGCGGCGGCTGAGCTCTGTGGCGGTGCGGCGGCGTGCGACACGCAGGGTGGAGAAGGGGCAGGGGCAGGGGAGGGGAGGGCGATGGTGCCGTCTCGAACGGGTGCTTTATAAGCAACATCCGCAAACCTAACGGCCGTCCACGCCCTCCGTCAGGACAACGCCACGTCGGACCTGATTGTGGGCCCCACCTGTCGGAAAACCCATTAAACCGAGCAAATCGTGCTATTAGTGCTCTCTGTCGAGCACCTGCCCCTGAGGTGGTGGTTATGTGTCGCTTAGCCTCCACTTGATGGTCATGTGACACCGCCGCCCCAAATGTGGTGGTTTTTGTCATTTCCTCCCTGAAGCCTGAAACTGTCTAAATCTTTCTGTGTAGTAACTTCCTGGTCTCCGCATGTACAGTTGCCCACATTTCATTGCTGGGAAAACACCGACATCGGGGTCTAAATCCAAGATTAGTCGTATTTTTCTATCTCATTAAGACTGAATATACTTCCATGGGAGACGGATGATATGCATGTGGCCAACAAAATTGAGTGGCATACTCTACATACAATATACATCTAGGCATACTCTGCAAACACTAGAAATCAACCTGGAGGGGTCCTATTTCAGAACATAAATTTACACTTCACGGTCTTTTGCACTCACTTCTACAAAAGCAAAATGTACAATATCTCATCACTATCTTTCAAGAAAAAATACACGTGTAGAATCAGCTGCATTAATTTATACCAGATTGCCCCCCAAACACAAGAATATTCAACGTGCAGCAGGACCGGTCGGAATTGCAGCCACCTTCTTAACATTATGTCCCATTATTTGAAATGCAGTTTTGTTTTGATTCATATTGGTCGACTGATCAGCAACGTACGCATCATAGCTGAAGTTTGGGTTGTCGCTGCTGTCGCCGGTGTAGAAGCCGTCATTTGCGTCTTCAACGACGGGCCCTTCCTCTAGCTCGATGCACTCTTGCAACTGCAACACCACGTTGCTCATGGTGGGCCGTTGCCTCGACGCATACATGCTACACTTGAGTGCGATTTCTACCATCTTCCACACACTATTAACATCATATATGCCATGCATGCGCGCATCGACCACACTTTCAATGTTACCCTGCATCATCCTTTGTCGCGCCCACTGAATGATGTTGATGGGTTCTGCCTCCCGCAGTATGGCGGGCTTGCCTGTAACCAACTCTAAAAGCACGACGCCGAAGCTATACACATCGCTCTTGGCTGTAAGCTGCATTGTAGCATGGTACTCAGGATCAACGTACCCAGGCGTGCCGACGACTTTTTCCGTGGATACGTGCCCGTTGCCGCCGTTGTAGGCCTTGGACAAGCCGAAGTCAGCAATCTTGGCCTCCATCCTCATGTTTAACAGGATGTTGGTGGCCTTTACATCCCTGTGAATTAGAGGCGGGTTGCACCCCTTATGCAAATACTCTAGCCCTACAGATAACCATATCAGACAGATCATGTTAAAGTATGCTCTGTCTGCTCCATAATATAAGATGCTATTACAACCAATATATAAGCATATTTGTTGTAATAACATCTTATGTTATGGAACTCAGGGAGGCAAACATTCAACAACACCAGATTTTGCATCGAAATGGCGGTACCTTGGGCAGATTCAAGTGCAATTCGGAGCCTTTCTTTCCAGGGTAAACATCCTCCATGGTATTTACTTCCTATTAATAGGTTAGAAAATTTGTGAGGTTTAGTTCCATAAAATGCTAGAATCTGATGTCAACCGGGTGAAAACTTACACACCTTCAATATGTTCTTGAAGGGTTCCTTCTGACATGTACTCATAGACAAGTGCCATGTACTCCCCATCTTTGCAGTAGCCAATCATAGAGACAAGATTCTTGTGATGAATACGTGTCAAAATCTTAGCCTGGACAAATGCTCGTACCATATCAAATTTCTCTCTGAAATTTCTAGACACAAACTTCAACTCCTGAAATATTAATTGTAGTAAAAAAAAAATCTACCTCCGTGAGGAACTCATTGACGCCTTGAATGGAAGAATGGGAACGCAGCTTCACTGCAACCTGGGTACCGTCCTCTAAGAAACCGTTGTAGACTTTTCCAAACCCTCCCTCGCCGAGCACTTTCTGAAAGTTGTTTGTTATCATCTTGAGCTCCTCATACGTGAACCGGCGATTCTCAAGTCGGAGTGAATTTTCCCCACATGCGTCGTTTCCCGACGTGTAGCTCATTATCATCTCGTTTTGTGGCTTCACAGAGTTATTCATTGATCCTTCATAGAAGAAAAAAAATGGCACAACTAGAATTAGTAGTCTTAATTAACTGATTGGAAGCATGATTAGTTGATGTGCTCGATCTTTCCGATGGCTCACCTTGTTTTTTTCGTCTTATAAAGAAAAAGAGTAGTGCTACCGCTGCTATAGCTACCATCACAACTATAGGGATGGCAATGTACATTGCCATCTTGCCCTTTCTTTTAGCAAGCTGGCATGAATTGCTATTGGTGCAAAGTTCTGCATTGTTGTCGTATCTAACACAAGATGAAGCGAACATGCTAAATTAAAGTTATGAACTATTGTGTTAGATAGAATGGGAATTAAACGAGAGAGAAAACCTTAGATCCAGAGAACCATCTTGGACTCTTTTTAGAAGTCCAGAGGGGATTGATCCACTGAGTTGGTTCCCTGACAAATCTCTATAGAAAAAGTAATACTAAACTTGTTAAGATGACTGGAAATAATTCACTCTGAATGGTTAGATTTTGACAGAATTTGCCTGACTTACAGAATTGCCAATGAACTTAATCGGGAAAGAGCATCCGGAATTGGGCCTATCAAATTATTTTTTGACAAATTCCTGCGAGTGATACGGAACATAATTTTTCCTTGTCACTTTGGTTGCACAAAACTACAGATTAGACCAAAATAGATTCAGAAATGTGGACATACAAGTATTGAACAGCCGTGAGATTGGCGAAAGAAGACGATATGTCACCATTCAGACCTCTTGAGGATAGGTCTCTGCGTAGAGAAAATATCGAGTGTATCAGTTCTATCCATGCTAGAAATGTAACCCTCTTCTCCATTCGATATTCCTAATTTTTATTGTTACTAGCATAAGTCCGTACTTAGTACATATACGAAGTACTTACATTCTTCTAATCCTTGGGGGGCTTGAAACGGTGTAGCTGCAGTTCAAGTTGTCCCATACCATAATAGCATCCGGACCGCATGGGTCACCCATCCAATTATTATGCACCTGGTACTTTGCCTTGATCGCCATGATGGCAAACACTGCAGTTAATTACACCCAACTGTTTAGTACTAGAATTTTGCTAATTCTTAGTTGCCTCAACCTCAACTGTTTGAAAAATGACAATTTACGTACTAATCAAAGCCATATGGAGTACATACCATCGTGAGAGTCTGTGGCAAGGTTAGTGGTGGGGATGACCGAGTACATCTCGAGAGCATTGATGATCGGTGGCAGCGTCGAGTTGGCGCTGGCACTGATGGACATGTTGTAGTGACCGTTCCAGGAGGCGAATCTATTATATACATAGCCCGTGGTGAGGTAGTTTGGCCTCAAGCCGCCAGGGTACGATAGCTCGCCATTGACGTTGATGTAGAACTCACGCACGGCGTTGCTGGAGAGGACCTGGAGCTCGGAGAAGTGCATGATGGTGACGAACCCCGAGGACGGTTCATTGGGTTGAAGCTGCTGCTCCCAGGAGAATTCGATGCTCTCTGAGGCATTCTGCGGCCTGATCGCCGTATGCATCACGGCCGTTGGCGCATCAAAGAGGTCGTTTTCTATGTTCCACACCCTCGTCGTCGTCGATATGTCCGACCACAGTACAGAGACCCAAGGGAACCATATTCTATCATGTGGATCATCGGGATACCTGGTCCATTAATTGCATTCGTGGTTATAATAAGTAAGAATACATTTTACCTTTTACCTGATAATTTAACATTACATGACAATATAATTATATTCAACTTAGTAGTATTTCATCCTTCTTACCCTGCTTACCCCATTTAGCGAAAGTTGTGTCTCTTTTAATGTTTTACCCCATTCTGTCTGGTGGGACCCGATTAATATGTCGACATGGTGTGCCGTAGTGCAAGTGTGACTCGATACGTCGATATGTGGCCTCTAGCACCATCTTTGCCGTGTAATTTTATTGCGAGCAACCCCATGTCAAACTGGTGGATTTTCGTCCGGGACCTCACGGTGTGTATACAAAGCTGGCCAGCGAAACGGATCATTTGACGAGCTAGCTAGGTAGTCTGGGTAGTGGTGGATCACAACAATGCAAAGCAAGAATAAGCTTGTAATCCCTCGTGTTCCTAATTCTTGTCGTGGTTTATCTGTTTGAGTATAAACTAATAAAACCACGACAATAATTATGGAACACCGAGAGTAACTTGTAATTGAGCGTATTGGTCATGCATGGTGCACGGTCCAGTAGTCGTTAAGGTCCCTGATGCCTCTGCCCCGTGCATAAGAAGGCAAAAAAATTGTGCTGAAGATTTTTTTCGAGAGTACGCCCTTAATGCTATAGAAGGCAGAATGTTTATATGCAATATGGCATATTGTGTAAACCACAATTGCCAGGAACTCCAAGAAAATAAAAGACTACTCTCTCACGTTATTTGCTACTCCTACTCCTACTCCTACTCTCACTCTTCTCAGCAGTTCGACTTCCTCCAAAATGATGCCTGAGATCGCTAACGCTGAATTTTGGCGCTGAGAGGCAACATGCATTTCGATTTTTCCAAACAGCATAGCCTGTTGTGCTTATAAAACCATCGAACCACTTCTTATCTTGCTCTCTCATTCTCCCTCGCTCGCTTGACCACCAATCTTCCAATGTGTCCTCGGTAGTAGGCATTGTGTTGAAGATATGATACATGGATATTATCTTGTACGCAGTCTTAGACTTGTTGTAGACACGTCGTATTAGGGTATGTTGTACACCAACCCTAATATGGTTTCCTTCTAGTACACGCCTTCGGGGGCTATCCCTGCTATTTATAACCAAATCCATAATGGAATATCTCTTGTGTTAAACTAACATGGTAATCAAAGCCAGTTTTTTGTTTCGGTCTAGCTCCAGAAACCGATCTACGACTGAAAATCCCAATCAAAGATCGCATCTAAAAACTCCCTCCCTCTCTCCAATGACGTCCTCCCTAATCCCTATCAACGGCAGTGGTGGATCCAAGTGTATATTAGGGGATGCATAGGACACCGGGTAAAACAAAAATCTTTGTAAAATTGCAATTCTAACCATGTATGCTACCCCAAAACAAATGTTTTGGCAGCTAGGCCACCATGTTCTAGAGTTATGCACCTCTGCCATCAGATCCCTATCTCCACACTGATCGACGACTCCTAAGGGGATGACCCAGGGTTCCGCCTCTAATAAAATGAACATATAGAACTTTCTCTTCTAGCAAGCTCAGGTGCTCTCTGCTCCGCAAGGCGCAAAAGTCACCGTAGTACTGGATGACACTAATGAGACACCGGCCAAAACCTAGATTCTGAACATAAAGAAAGGAAGAAATTCAACATGCTTAACATGGCATACACTATCTTGATCCACACATGATCTGCATGTCATGAGCTATCTCCTCAATTCCACGACGAAGGACATCCACTCCTAAGTTATTGGGCTTGAGCATGCTGCTAATGTGTGGACTAATGTCTGTGACATGTTCTCGATGCACTCCTGGTCAAGGGTTTCACTTCTTTGCCAAGCCCTTGCCTATACGAAAAAGAATAATCTCTCCAATGCTCAACATATTTCCAAGAAGTAGGGATTCTCCTCCAAGATTGTTGCGACTAGATGTACCATTGAAGAACTTGGACCATCAAAGTACATTCTCACTAGTATTGATGGATACAATGCTTTTGTTGCCTACATCAAAGCCATGCCCTGCGTCTTGCTAAGAAATATTTTCATGTAGCTCTCTTCATATTATCCGAGGCAACAGATGATGTATGACTCTAGGGAGGTTATTGGTCGATTCTAGTCCTCTTCCACCCCCCATCCAACAATAACAAAAGCAGCAGCAACAACAACAGTAACAACAACACCAACAAGAATTCATGTGGACGTCCCACAACACACAATAATGGTCCCAGTCACCTTAAAAAAGGGCACGTGGTCATGATCATGGATGGCCTCACCCACTCTCCTCAAGATATGTCACTTGCAAAATTTGCAAAAGATATGGACATTCAGATACTGAGTGTTGGTGGTGCTAAGATGATGATGATACCAACACTAACACGTGGTTTATCATGGTACATATAATGGAGTTGATACCATCTGGTCACGGGGGAGTTGAACTAGCTGATGACCCACAAGAAGTACAAAGGTCATGAACAAGTCCACGTGGCCAATGGTCATTTTATGAACATTCGTCATGTTTGTCATCCAGTTTTGCACCCCTATAGTTCTCCCCATCATAAAGTATTTTTCATGTTCCTAGCACATCATAAAACCAGATATCTCTCATAAACTTATCATAGATAACAATGGCTTCCTTGAGTTTCACCCATTTATCTTTTTGATTAAAGACCAGACCACGAAGAAAAATCATCTTTAAAGATCCATGATGTGTTGGTCTACATTCTCTAGTGCCAACCTCCAAGAGGTCTCCAAGAAAGCATCCTTCACTGTCGAGCCTTCTTCTTCTACATGGCATATTGTACCATCAAGTTCAAACAAAAACTTGATTATCTACAAGTGGGTTTATTATGTCAAAAATGTGCATATGGTACAACTATAAAGAGCACCGAGTTGTAGAATGTTTCAAGCAATGATATGGTACAAAATATTAAGATACTTTTAGTCTTGTTAAAGCATCCACTATCAGACTTGTGCTAGCAATTTAAGAGCAAGCGTAGCGTTGTGAAAATAGTGGGTCTAAGAAAGCTTAGACATGTGTCTAACCGGTGGAGTGGGGTGGCTAAGAAAAAGATTCTTTGGACTTTCTAGTACTAGACAGAAGGTCTAGCAGAATAAAAATTCATTTCCGTTCTAGTACTAGACACATGTCATGGGAGGATATCAATTCATCGGGGAAGGTGGTGTATCATCGGTCCCACAAGCCGTGCTAGACTCTATTTAAACGCTAGAGAGGTTTTGTTTGGTTAGACTCTGGTTAGACTTTTTTGCTAGACCCATCCACACGCTGTACATGCTCTAAGTTTCCATAGGATGAAGCTTGATACATCTAAATGTCAAGAATATGTTTTCAAATGGTGTTCTGAAAGAAGAGATTTATATGAAACAACCATCACATTTTGAAGATCCACAAAATCCACATCATATTTGCAATCTTGACAAAGTTTATGGTTTTAAACAAGCCCCTCGAACTACGTACTATTAGCCTGGCTGAGAATCACATGATCTTGGTTTCACACTATCCAAGGCAGATCTTCATTATTTCTTTACAACAAGTCATGAATTTGTATATTTTCTTGAT
The DNA here is from genome assembly GCA_910589775.1 of Avena eriantha. Taxonomy (NCBI): domain Eukaryota; kingdom Viridiplantae; phylum Streptophyta; class Magnoliopsida; order Poales; family Poaceae; genus Avena; species Avena eriantha. The sequence goes on along the minus strand of OU342746.1, from coordinate 376,454,810 downwards.
TTATGTTATGACATTATAGTGGAAAGATTATTAGATCGGGCTATTTTAGCATTGTTCCATGATTTCAGTGAAGACTTTGCACTCAAGGATTTCGGTTACTTGCACTTCCTTTTTGGGCATTAAAGCAAAACAAGGGTGTGAATGGGTTGGTATTAACCCAAGAAAAGTATGTCATTGATTTTATTGTAAGAGTTGGCAAGAGAAAACTATCCTAGAGTCACTGGAAGAGGAGTACGCCTTAGTCCACCATGGTCTGCACCCTGACGCGGAGGATCTCTAGTGCCGACCCAACGTGCCACCGATGCTGCCCCAAGCCTAGATCTAGGCTTCAGTTGATGTGGTATCGCCATGTATCTGCGTCGCGATCAATTAGGTTTAGTTACGGAGTCACTCGAAAAGGAGTATTACAGCACATGTATCGGCCCAGCGGTCATTCTAAAATGTGTAATATATTTAAATTCAAATTAAATTGTCATTTTATTTCATGGTTTAAATTTCTATTTAAATAGCACCCTAAATATTTTGTGCGCGAAACGTTTGTCCCTTAACTGGCAGTGTGTGTGCCCCATGCCACTGATACATCGTAAACATATCTATAATTTTTGATGCTCCATGCTTGTTTTACATCAACTTTCTTATGTTTTGTTTACACTTTGAGGTATTTTTATACATTTTTTAGAACTAACCTATTAACAAGATGCCGCAGTGTCAGTTGCCTGCTTTCTGCTGTTTTTGGTTTCCGAAAAGCTAGTGAGGAAATATTCTCGGAATTGGATGGGACAAAAGCCAAAGTCAATATTTTACCAGAAGGAACATAAAGTCCGAAGGGCAGCCGAAGTGGGGCCACGAGGTGGCCACACCTAGGGCTGGCACGGCCACCCCCTAGGGCACTCCGCCCCATGGTGTGGGCCCCTTGGGCGCCCACCGACCTTGCCCTTCCGCCTATAAAAGTATCCTGATGCAGAAATCCTAAGGACCCGATCAAAAATCCACAAAAGAGTCTATAGTCGCCGCCATCTCCATCCCTAGATCGGGAGGGATCCGAAGCTCTTCCCGGCACCCTGCTGGAGGGGAGAGATCATTCTGGAGGCCTTCTTCATCACCATGCTAGCCTCCGGAATGATGTGTGAGTAGTTCATCCTTGGACTATGGGTCCATACAGTAGCTAGATGGTTGGTTCTCGTCCTTTGTGCTATCATGTTTAGATTTTCTGAGCTTCCTTCATGATCAAGATCATCTATTTGTAATCCTATATGTTGTGTTTGTGGGGATCTGATGGATATTGAGATACTATGTCAGATTGATTATTGATTCTATCATGTCTATGTTATTTGTGATCTTGCATGCTCTCCGTTGCTAGTAGCTATCTTGGCCAAGTAGATGCTTGTAACGCTAAGAGGGAGTATTTATGCTCGATAGTAGGTTCATGCCTCTAGTAATCTGGAGAAGTGACAGAAATCTCTAAGGTTGTAGATGTGTTGATGCTACTAGGGAGAAAACAACAATCCTTTGTCTATGGGGCAATTGTATTGTTTACTTTACACACTTTGCTTAATGCAATTATCTGTTGCTTGCAACTTAATACTGGAAGGGGTTCAGATGATAACCTAAAGGTGGATTATTAGTCATAGATGTAGTTGGATTACTGTCTATGTATTATGTTGTATACCCAATCAAATCTCGTAGGATTCAAGATGTCTAGTATATGCATTGTTATGCTTTCTCAATCTATCAATTGCTCCGCTGTAATTTTTTCACCCAACATGCTATTTATATTAAGGAGAAACACCTCTAGTGAATTGTGGACCCCAGTCTATTCCTTTACCATTAATATACCATCTACTGTTTACCGTTTACTGTTTACTTTCTGCAAGCAATTACTATCTTCCACACTATACGTTTAACCTTTGTTTTCAGCAAAATCAGTGAGATTGACAACCTCACTGTAAGTTGGGGCAAAGTTCTGTGGATGTGTTGTGCAGGATTCCAAGTTGCTAGCAACACCTTGGAGTTGTTTCCTTACTCCTACTATTTCGATAACCTTGGTTTCATAACTGAGGGAAACTTGCTCCTATGCTTATCATACCTTCATCTTGGGGTTCCCAACGAGCTCTACATATCTTGAGCCATCAAACACTTTTCTGGCGCCGTTGTCGGGGAGTTAAGGACAACTTCAATCTCTTCCTCCTCGTCAATCACTTTTCAGGGAGAAAGAAGATTCTTGCAAGGGAGTCTCTCACAACCAATCTTTTTTACTTTGTTATCGTTTTGCTTAGTTTCTCTACTTTATTTTGTTTGCTTCTTTTTTATCAAAAATACAAAAAAAATAGTTCCTCCTATAGTTGTTATTTTTGTTGGTTTGTTATTGTCTTGCTTTATCATGCTTTCTATCAATGGTTGGTTTCTTTGAAACTAGATCTTATTGGCAATGTGGGTTCACGGAAGAACAAAATTATTATGAGGAACACCGCTTATCACAAAAAGGGAAACACTTATGGGAACAAATTAATAAATTGTATACCATTGCTAGAAATGTGTGCTCTACTTATAATATTACTTATTGCTTTGATAAATCTTGTTGCTGTAGGAGGTATAAACACCTCCCTTTTCAATGTGAGTATAATTATAATGTTACCATATCTTCTTATGTTAAGGGAAATTATGACTTTTATGATGTGGAACAAATTGAAAAATTTATTGCTTGGAAGGGTGCATTCAAACTTGCTTATTTGCTTGAAAATACTGATGATGCACCTTATAAATATGAGGTTTATGATATTCTTAAATTTTTCTTTGATAATTACAAGGAAGAAAATGGCTATAGTCTTAAATATCTTAATAGATGCTCTCCACCAACGGAAGAGACTAATGCCTTGCAGGAGCCTATGAAAGAAGAAATTACTGAAACTGGAAGCTCATTGGATGAAAAGAGGAGAAGAGTGATGACCAAGAGGAGGAAGAATGAAGCAGCTACCCATGTCTACCTCCCAATAACAGTACTCTTTAACTAATACCTTATTTGATCGCCCTCCATGCTTACCAAAGGAGGATGAGTATGATATTTATATTGTTAAGTTTGTTCATGATGCTACTGAAAATCATTATGAGAGAGGAAAATATGGTTGTTGGAATTCTCATGTTACTAAAACACCTCTCTTTATATTGAAAGTTCCAAAGTTGCTCTTGTTTTATCTACCCATTCTTGTTACTATGTGCTTCTTTGATTTATTTTATTACAAGATTCCTATGCATAGGAAAAGGGTTAGACTTAAATGTGTTTCATATTTTCTCCTTGATGCTCTCTTTTGCTTCAATTCATATTTCTTATGTGAGAATCTTCTCAAATTACTGAGCCTAGCTCAAAGGTATTAAAGAAAAGCACTATTGGGAGATAACCCAAATTATATTTACTTTCAGTAAGTTTTTCTTTTGTTGAGTCTTGAAAGTTATTTCCTCAGTAATAACCTATCCTTATCCTTTTTGTGTGGTTTTTGTGCCAAGAATAACCTCTAATGAGAGAGAAGTAAGACTTGGGAAAGTTGCTATCCCGAAACAGATTTTTGTGCTTCACTGTAAACAATCGTGAAAAATCCCTGTACGTCAGATTGAGCTATAATTTTCTACGCTTATGCCCAAGGTTATTATCTAATTTCCGTTAGTTTAGCACTTTTCAATTTGAGCAACAGAAGGTCTTCGAAAAAATCAGTTTTTACCTGCTGATCTGTTTTGATTTCTGCCATTATTTGTATTTGCCTCTTAATCTCTTTCTCTTTGAGTTCTCATTGATCACTTGAGCTTTTAGAAGGAATTGCTACAGTATCTTGTGTTTTAATGAAAGTTTTACTTGTGTTTAAACTAAACCCAAAGACTTATTATCTTGAATACACTAATGTTGCTAATGAAGATTGTGTGAAGTTCTGTATGAAGGAAATTTTCAAGTGTAGGGAAGAATAATGTGATGAGATGAAGTATGGACAAAAGCTTAAACTTGGGGATGCCACTTGTGTCACCCCAAGAAATATTCAAGAGGTACAAGCGTCAAAGCTTGGGGATGCCCAAGGCATCCCCTTCTTCATCAATAAAAATCTCAGTTTTTCTTCCAAAACACTTCATTTTTATTGTTTTATGCATAATTGTGTTGTTCTTAGAGCGTCTTTGTTTTTATTTTTAGTTTTATTTTATTTGGTTTGCTTAAATAAATTGGTTGGACCCCCGCATTCATAATGTTGTTTCAAATAAGTTGATTGGTGTTGGAAAAGAGTAGGAAGCTTCATGCTTATAAGTTGCACAAAAGGAGCTTGTTTTGACTGTGGCCTAGACTTTATCATGTCATGTTTGATGTTGCTTTGACCTTATGCTTAGTGATTATTTCTATAGCACGACTTGTTCCAAACAATTGAGATTGCCTAATGTGCCTTAAAAGAATCATGCGTTGTTTTAGCATACAAAGCATAATATTGTGGTATTCTCCTTTGATGCTTTATTTGGGTTGACTTGGCACGTTCTTAAACCATGTTAGACTATGAATCAGTCACCTTAGCCTCTATGATCATTTTGTTTTTAACTTCTAATATCACTTTATGCTTTAATAATAATATTTTGTCGCTTTGCATGATTATGGCCATTATTGTTCTCTTAGTTGGTCGCTCCCAATCTTTTGCTAGCCTCCACCTGTACCACGTATCAGTTCCACTCATGCATCCAACCTCCAAGAAAACCAAGTTATTCCAAATAGTACACTATAAATTCCTATGCATGGTGTGTTACACCATTCTAAGTATATTCATGTTTTTATCAACCTTCCAAATTAAACTTTTGTTATGTGAAAATTAGTGATTAAAGCTCTCACAAGCTTGATGGCACACTTTATTTTCTTGCACTTAATAAACTTAAACCATTGTGTCCATCTATGTTGCTTATATGCTTGCACTTTATAAGTTGTGAATTAGCAGAACCATGATACCATGGGGAACGCTTTCAATATTGCACTTATTATTCAGTTGATATCATGTTCTTTTGTTTATGGATCCCGGCGGTGTGAAATAAAAGGGGAGCTTGTAAGATCATGGAGTTTGTATGTGTGTTAGAGAAACGCCTAGGCGGCTAGCCTAAGCCATGCCTAATCATGGTGGAAACTTGCAGCATAACCATAGTGAGAATTCTATGAAGCATCCTCAATAAAAACCTATGCAAATAGCAAATAAAAAGATCACTGAGATGCTCATTGTCTGTTGCCTTGTCATTTTGATACGCGAAAGCTCATGTGTCATGGGGCAAGGAGTACCCCGTTGGCGATTCTCCATGATACACATGTACTTATAATGACAAGAACTTACTTGTGACTAAAGTTTAGTAGCATGAGGTTCGATACTCGTAAGCAAGGGGCATGAGATTTTCAACTTATAACTTGTCAAGCATATCCTCATATTTATGTCACTTTAACCTTAATCACCTCAAGATGCTTATGATAGGGGCAATGAGAGCTGAAAGCTAATAAGTACCATAATTTTTGGAAGCTCTTTATGAAACTTAAAATCCCTGCTTCCCTATGTGAAGGGCATTTCTTTTTACTTTTATGTTGAGTCTCCATCTTCTATCTTTATGCACCAATTGAGAGAGCATAGTGATAATTCTTAGTTTAATGTGTATTGTCCCAAAACTTGTTGATTGATTCATAACTTTGATTTTGCTTGTTCTTAAATTATTTGTATCTAGTCACCCTTATGAACTTTGAAGGTGTCCTATGCATTTATGTTTTGCTATACCATGAGGAACAAGCTGAATACCACTCTTATTATATTTTCTATATGTGAAATAAACAAACGTCTTTCAATGTATTGTTATTCATGATCTTTTGTTTGTACCTTTTCATGTCACAACATAATTGCTATGTTTTATTGTTAGAACTCTATCTTTCATGCTCATGTTTAGAGTAATTTGATCCCAACTATCAATATTTTACAAATACCTTGAGCAAGATTGTGATGGTGCATGTCACCTTAAAAAATATTCTTTTTATCACTTACCTACTCGAGGACGAGCAGGAGTTAAGCTTGGGGATGCTTGATACGTCGTAAACGTATCTATAATTTTTGATGCTCCATGCTTGTTTTATATCAACTTTCTTATGTTTTGTTTACACTTTGAGATATTTTTATACATTTTCTAGAACTAACCTATTAATAAGATGCTGCAGTGCCAGTTACCCATTTTCTATTTTTTTTGGTTTTAGAAAAGCTAGTAAGGAAATATTCTCGGAATTGGACAGGACAAAAGCCAAAGTCAATATTTTACCAGAAGGAACACGGAGTCCAAAGGGCAGCCGAAGTGGGGCCACGAGGTGGCCATACTAAGGGCTGGTGCGGCCACCCCCTAGGGCGCGCCGCCCCATGGTGTGGGCCCCTCGGGCGCCCACCAACCTTGCCCCTTCGCCTATAAAAGTACCCCGATGCAGAAACCCTAAGGACCCGATCAAAAATCCACGAAAGATTATGTAGCCGCCGCCATCTCCAGCCCTAGATCAGGGGGGATCTGAAGCTCTTCCCGGCACCCTGCCAGAGGGGAGAGATCATCCCGGAGGCCTTCTTCATCGCCATGCCAGCCTCCGGAGTGATGCATGAGTAGTTCACCCTTGGACTATGGGTCCATACAGTAGCTAGATGGTTGGTTCTCCTCCTTTGTGCTATTATGTTTAGATCTTGTGAGCTCCGTTCATGATCAAGATCATCTATTTTCTAATCCTATATGTTGTGTTTGCGGGGATCCGATGGATATTGATATACTATGTCAGATTGATTATTGATTCTATCATGTCTATGTTATTTGTGATCTTGCATGCTCTCTGTTGCTAGTAGCTATCTTGGTCAAGTAGATGCTTGTAACTCCAAGAGGGAGTATTTATACTCGATAGTAGGTTCATGCCTCTAGTAATCTGGGGAAGTGATAGAAATCTCTAAGGTTGTAGATGTGTTGTTGCTACTAGGGATAAAACAACAATCCTTTGTCCATGGGGAAATTGTATTGTTTACTTTACACACTTTTCTTAATGCAATTATCTGTTTCTTGCAACTTAATACTGGAAGGGGGTTGGATGATAACTTGAAGGTAGATTATTAGTCATAGATGTAGTTGGATTACGGTCTATGTATTATGTTGTGATGCCCAATCAAATTTCGTAGGAGTCAAAATGTCTAGTATATGCATTGTTATGCTTTCTCAATATATCCATTGCCCCGCTGTAATTTATTCACCTAACATGCTATTTATCTTAAGGAGAAACACCTGTAGTGAATTGTGGACCCAAGTCCATTTCTTTACCATTAATATACCATCTACTGTTTACCATCTGCAAGCAATTACTATCTTCCACACTATATACGTTTAATCCTTTGTTTTTAGCAAAACTAGTCAGATTAACAACCTCACTGTAAGTTGGAGCAAAGTTCTGTGGTTGTGTTTTGCAGGATTCCAAGTTGCTAGCAACATCTTGGAGTTGTTGTTGGAGATATGCCCAAGAGGCAATAATAAAGTGGTTATTATTATATCTTTATGTTTATGATAAATGTTTACATCTCATACTATAATTGTATTAACCGGAAACATTAATACTTGTGTGTTTTGTAAACATAAAAGTCCCTAATAAGCCTCTTGTTAAACTAGCTTGTTGATTAATGGATGATCATGGTTTCCTGATCATGGACATTGGATGTCGTTAATAACAAGATCATATCATTAGGAGAATGATGTGATGGGCACACACCCGTAGTAAGCATAGCATAAGATCAAGTCATTAAGTTCGTTTGCTATAAGCTTTCAAATACATAGTAACCTATTCCTTCGACCATGAGGTTATGTTAATCACCATCACCGGATGGATACTTTGATGACATCAAACGCCGCTTCGTAACTGGGTGGTTATAAAGGTGTCATTGGGTATTCTGAAAGTATGTGTTGAAGCGCATGAACCAAGATTGGGATTTGTCCATCCATATGACGGATAGATATGCTCTGGGCCCTCTCGGTGGAATGTCATCTAGTTAGCTTGCAAGCATGTGACTAGGTCACAAGGGATGACATATCACGGAACGAGTAAAGAGTACTTATCAGTAACGAGGTAGAACTAGGTATGGAGATACCGACGATCAAACCTCGGATAAGTATAGTATCGCAAGACAAAGGGAATTAGTTTCGTATGTAAGTGGTTCAATCGATCGCGAAGTCATCGTTGAGTATGTGGGAGCCATTATGGATCTCCAGGTCCCGCTGATGGTTATTGATAGGAGATGTGTCTCTGTCATGTCTGCATATTCACGAACCGTAGGGTGACACACTTAAGGTTCGAAGTTGTTTTAAGTAGATATGGAATATGCGTTGGAGACCGAATGTTGTTCGGAGTCTCAGATTGGATTCGGGACATCATGAGGAGATCCGGAATGGTCCGGAGAATAAGATTCATATATTGGAGATCATTTTCTGAGTTAGGAAATGTTCCGGAGTATTTGTATGAGGGTTCTAGAAGGTTTCGGAATGTTCCGGAATGTTCTAGAAGGTATCTTGGAGTTTGCTTGAAAACCAAGGAAGGGATCAAGGAGTCCTGGTGGGTCAAGACTAGGAGTCGTGGGGGAGGAGGACTCCTCCCCCTCCCATGGCGCCTCACCCCCCTTAAATAGAGGGGCAGGGGCGCCCCCTCCACCCCTGCTCCCATAACTCCCAATCTCTGCCACCTCTCTCCTCCACCTTTCTTCTGCACAGGCATAGGCGAAGCCCTGCAGAATTCTCTACTCCACCACCACCACCACGCCGTCGTGCTGCTGGGATTCCGTGGAGAAGATCTACTACCTCCGCTGCTCGCTGGAACGGGGAGAGGAAGGTCTGCTTCGACTCCGCACGTGTGACCGACTGCGGAAGCGCTGCCGAAACGCGGCGCCGGAAGGATCGTGAACTTGACCGACTACGGGAGCGCTGCTGGAACGCGACGCCGGAAGGATCGTCCACTCGATCTTGAGATCGGCAAGTGATCGACTACATCAACCACGAGATCTAATCTCGTTAACACTTTCGGATCTACGAGGGTTAGTTCCTTTCTATCTCGTTGCTCATGTCTAATAGATTAGATCTTGGCTTTTATCTAGATTAGATCTGGGTTTTGTTCGTTCTTGCGGTAGAAATTTTTTGTTTTCCATGCTACAAACCCATCAGTGGTATCAGAGCCGTATCTATGCGTAGATCTGTTGCACGAGTAGAACACAATGTTTTTGTGGGCGTTGATGCTTTTGTTGACGGTGTCTTAGCATGTACTTTGCATCTTGCGGCATGGTGGGATGAAGCGGCTCGGGCTAACATTACATGTCATCGCACATCAGACTTGCTCCACGCTTGACGTGCAACTTGCTTTGCACAAGTGGCTTTGCGGGTGTCTGTCTCTCCCACCATAGTGAAGATTCAATTTACAATGAGCATCTGACAACACTTGTATCAACGTTGTGGTTCTTGTTCGTAGGTAAGATCGGTCTTATGCGAAAGCCCCAAACCACGTAAAACATGCAAAGAAAATTAGAGGCGTCTAACTTGTTTTTGTAGGGGTTTTGTGATGTGATATGGCCATCATGTGATTGTGATTATATTTGATGTATGCAATGATCCTTGTTGTAATATGGCAATCGGCAGGAGCCTAATGGTTGTCTTTAAATTTTGTTTAAGACCTGTGTGTCTATTTCATCATGTAATAGCTTTATTCCAAGTAGTTGTAATAGTTGTTGGTGGTGATGGACAACCATGAAGCGGCGCCATGGACCTTGACGCCACGCTGGTGATGATGGAGATCTTGTCCATGCTTTGGAGATGGAGATCAAAGGCACAAGAAGAAAGGCCATATCATATCACATATTATGAATTGCCTGTGATGTTAATCCTTTATGCATCTTGTATTGCTTAGATCGCGACGGTAGCATTATAAGATGATCCCTCTCACTAAATATCAAGTAATAAAGTGTTCGTCCTTAGTTGGCACCGTTGCTAAGACTCGTCGTTTCGAAGCATCTCGTGATGATCGGGTGTGATAGACTCTACGTGTGCATACAACGGGTGCAAGCCAGATTTGCACATGCAGAAACTAAGGTTAACCTTGACGAGCCTAGCATGTACAGACATGGTCTCGGAACACAGAATACCGAAAGGTAAAGCATGAGTCATATGGATGATATGATGAACATGTTGATTGTTCGCCTTTAAAGCTACATCATCTCACGTGATGATCGGACTTGGTGTAGTGGATTTGGTTCATGTAATCACTAAAACAACTTGAGGGATGTTGTTTTGAGTGGGAGTTCATTTGTAATTTGGATTAGTCGAACTCAATTTATCATAAACACAATCAAAGTGAATTTGCATAGTTTGTTGTAGTCATTGGCATCCGTTCACCACCTTACGCTTAGTTATAGTTGAGATAGTGGAACTATAGAAATTCTGGATATTTACTTTACGAACTGGTATCGTATTGTTTTGAATGTCAATTTAAAGTTTATAAGTCCTATTGCAAACTTTCAGAAAACTCTATTTACTCCATGAAGTTTAATAAATAGTATTAAATCAAGAGTAACAATTCTAGTGTTAGTATCTAATGTATCATGTTTGCCTCCATGATTCTTGATACTCAAAAGATTGTTTTAATATCAAGTTTATCTAAGAGCTGAAAGCAATGTTTCAGAAACCATCATATGTGAAAGGTATTGTGATATCTAAAACAATGTGTTGGTTACAACATGATAGAGTATACGTCCTCATATTTGATGAGAATTTGTGAAGGTTGGAGACGCTAGTCGTCCTAATCCTCCAAAAGGTTTTGAAAAAGAAACATTATACTCGCAATTCACCTTTATAAGCTATAGTAGCTTGATCATGAAAGTTGTCATGATAAGGATGAATAGAAGATGTAAGTAAAATGTTTACTACACTAAAAAGATTACTAAAGAATGGATTTTTGAAAGAAAGCCAAACATTTGGTGATGGTGATCCACTTCAAAGTGCAAGTCCAAAGGTATTAGTAGTTGACTATATACGCTTTGTACCATGTGTCATGTTGATGACACCACTATTGATGTTGATAGATTCTTTTAAAAGAAAAGGAATTGCTGAAAGAGAATCTATAAAATATTTGGCAGAAAATAAAAGGTTGGAGATGTCCAACTTAGGCATATAGAAGATATACATGTTATGGTTGTATTCCTTGCTTGTTAAACAATGTGGTTCTCCGGTATTGGATACCGAATTGGTTGGTATGAAGTGTCATACAGGACAACACAATTCATGAACTGCAATGGCCTAAGTAACTAGCAAGAGAAAATGTGATGATGTTCATCGAAAACAAACAAAGGGTTGTTGTGTTGCTCGTTAACATCAAAGCTTGCCTTCAAGATTTGTTTCAATAATTGTTATTTTGATCAGGTATTATGACGACAAAAGGTTGTTCAAATAATTACCGTATTCCATAATAGATGGATGATATACAAGTCTGGTTGGAGAAATAACGACCATAAAACTAATGCTAAAATGTCGCAAGACAAATGATTGAAAGATCACTTGCGAAGTGACATCGCCGTTTAAATTATATTGAAAGGATATATGAAGAAACTCTATATTGATGGATTTTTGGAGTCTTTGATTTGGATCAAATGACGCTTATGATACTTTCCAGGAGATAATTAAAACTCCGTTCGTAGGCCAAAAGAGGAACGGACGACTAACTGATTGGAATTTGTACATATTGATGTATATAGTCCATTATGTGTAGTCATGGGCGATGGATTTCAACTTCATATGCTTTCTCCGAAGATTTGAGTGAGTATATGTATATACTTACTCAATAAGGAAGAAGTATGAAACATTTGAAAAATGTTCAAAGACTTTCAAGATGAAGTGGAAAATCATTGTAACAAGAAAATAAAAGAGTTTATGATTGGATCATAAAGAAAGATATTTGAGTTACAAGTTTAGCAAAACACCTAAGATTTGAGGAATCGTTCCATGGATTTGCATTTCCCAAAACACCATAGGAGTATGGAGTGTTCAAGATATGTAATGAAACCTTGTTTGACATGGTAAGATCAAAGGTGTCATTTATAAAACTGCCATTATATATTAAAGATTAAAACTTTAGTGACTACCCGCTTTTACACTGAAAAGAGCTCCATCGTGATCCGTTGAAGTGACACCATATGAGTTATGGTTTGGGATAAAACCCGAATTGTCTTTTCTTAAATTTTGGTATGCTATGCATAAGTAAAATGTTTACAACCAAAGTCGGATAAGCACGTCTTTGTAGGTTATTCCAAAGAATTTGTTGGGAATTTCTCCATAACGCCGAGGACAAAAGAGTTTGTCGCTTGGAACGTCAAGTTTCTTGAGAAGGAACTTTTCGTGAAAAGTTAAGTGGGAGGACAATAGAACTTTGATAAGGTTGTTGAACCTTAGCTATATGTGCTAAGTAGCGCAGCGCCGGAAAGTGTCCCGGTGACGGCCACAATGCTCATGGCTCTCGTGATTACAAAAGGTGTGATCTCGGAGATTAGAGTTCCTATAGAACCGTGTCGGTCGGTAAAAATCAAATAGTAAGATTTGATAAGCAAGTCGTTATTGTTTTGACAATGATGAACCGACTACATGCAAAGAAGCGATGATGGGCCCTGACTCCATAAAATGACTAGAAGTCATAGAATCCGTGATAGTATCCATACACGAGAAATCAAGTTTCTGAACTTGGAAGACCCTCCGGAAAGGCGTGAACCCTATCGGTCGTGTTTGGATTTATAAAGAAATAAGACATGGATGTTTAACATCTATGAAATAGTCGACATGTCAGAAAGAAGTTTACGACAATGTTCAAGGAATTGACTATGATAAGATGTGATCTTTCATAGCGATATTTAGTCTGGACGGATTAATGTAGCAACCACTACATATATTTTGGTATATGGTAGTTGAACAAACAAAACAAGTTCTTCTAATAGAATGGTTACCTAGGACGTGTACATGACACGATCCAAAGGGTTTTGTTAATTCAAAGGATGCTAAAAGAGTATGAAAAACTTCAATGGTTGAAGTAAGCATAGCGGAGTTGGAATCTTCACCATGATGAAACTGTTAAAAGAGTTTAAATTCATCGGAGATGATGAAGATGCTTGCATTTGCAAGAAATTAAGTGGGAGCGCTGAGACATATTTCTAATACATTATGTGAAAGACATATTGTTGATTGGAAATGATGTATCTTTTATTGACACAGGTTAAGAATTTCATTTCGATGAAAGACTTAGGCATGACCCAAATTAGGCATCAATGTCTATATGGATAAATTGAGGCACTAATATGGTTTTGCCAAATGTACATAGATAAGACGTTGAATGAGTTCAATATGGAAACAACAAGAAAGGTTCTTGACGCACGGAAAGGACTGAATCAAGATTCGAGTGTGTTGACACGAGATTCAAGTGTTTTGACACTTGGTGAAATCACAAGAATATTTTGATCAATCATTCTTTGAGATGTACACATCCAGATATGTCCTATGCTCTAAATGTTATGAGCATATACCAGAATGATTCATAAGATGATCATTGGACAATAGTAAAGATATTCTTATGAGCTTTGGAAGAACTAAGAATATACCATGTATAAGTGAAAAATAGTTAAAGGTAGTTCATTGTAAAGCGTTACATTGATACTAATTTTGTCACAAGATACAAATTAAATTTATCTCAATTTAAACTATGGGTGGCACAATGTAATGGAAAGGAAGTTCCATAACGGATTTGGTTGAGTACCAAAGTTAAAACATTGTAACAGATACTACAACAAAAGGCTAAGTATATGACTACTATTGTAGCAGTAAATGAGGGCATTTGTGTTAAGTAGTTTGTTATCAAACTAGGTGTGGTTCAAAGTGGGCTAAAACTATGAAGATATATTGTGTGACAATAATATCAACATATTTTGAGCCGAAGGAACTAAAGGTCTCACCAAAGGACCAAATTTATACAATGCCATCTCATTGGAGAATGAGTAATGCGTAGAGACGCAAGGACATGCAAATACACACGGACCTGAAAGTGTCAGATCCGAAAATTATGTTTACCACTAGCAATAGTGTCTATACAACACCAGAAAGCCATAGGTGTTGTATGCACAAGTGGGAGACTGTTGGAGATATGCCCAAGAGGCAATAATAAAGTGGTTATTATTATATCTTTATGTTTATGATAAATGTTTACATCTCATGCTATAATTGTATTAACTGGAAACATTAATACTTGTGTGTTTTGTAAACATAAAAGAGTCCCTAGTAAGCCTCTTGTTAAACTAGCTTGTTGATTAATGGATGATCATGGTTTCCTGATCATGGACATTGGATGTCGTTAATAACAAGATCATATCATTAGGAGAATGATGTGATGGGCACACACCCGTAGTAAGCATAGCATAAGATCAAGTCATTAAGTTCGTTTGCTATAAGCTTTCAAATACATAGTAACCTATTCCTTCGACCATGAGGTTATGTTAATCACCATCACCGGATGGATACTTTGATGACATCAAACGCCGCTTCGTAACTGGGTGGTTATAAAGGTGTCATTGGGTATTCTGAAAGTATGTGTTGAAGCGCATGAACCAAGATTGGGATTTGTCTATCCATATGACGGATAGATATGCTCTGGGCCCTCTCGGTGGAATGTCATCTAGTTAGCTTGCAAGCATGTGACTAGGTCACAAGGGATGACATATCACGGAACGAGTAAAGAGTACTTATCAGTAACGAGGTAGAACTAGGTATGGAGATACCGATGATCAAACCTCGGATAAGTATAGTATCGCAAGACAAAGGGAATTAGTTTCGTATGTAAGTGGTTCAATCGATCGCGAAGTCATCGTTGAGTATGTGGGATCCAATATGGATCTCCAGGTCCCGCTGATGGTTATTGATAGGAGATGTGTCTCTGTCATGTCTGCATATTCACGAACCGTAGGGTGACACACTTAAGGTTCGAAGTTGTTTTAAGTAGATATGGAATATGCGTTGGAGACCGAATGTTGTTCGGAGTCTCAAATTGGATTCAGGACATCACGAGGAGATCCGGAATGGTCCGGAGAATAAGATTCATATATTGGAGATCATTTTCTGAGTTAGAAAATGTTCCGGAGTATTTGTATGAGGGTTCTAGAAGGTTTCGGAATGTTCCGGAATGTTCTAGAAGGTATCTTGGAGTTTGCTTGAAAACCAAGGAAGGGATCAAGGAGTCCTGGTGGGTCAAGACTAGGAGTCGTGGGGGAGGAGGACTCCTCCCCCCACTCCCCAATCCGCCGGCCTAGAGGAAGGGGAGTCCTACAAGGACTCCCCCTCCCATGGCGCCTCACCCCCCTTAAATAGAGGGGCAGGGGCGCCCCCTCCACCCCTGCTCCCATAACTCCCAATCTCTGCCGCCTCTCTCCTCCACCTTTCTTCTGCACAGGCATAGGCGAAGCCCTGCAGAATTCTCTACTCCACCACCACCACCACGCCGTCGTGCTGCTGGGATTCCGTGGAGAAGATCTACTACCTCCGCTGCTCGCTGGAACGGGGAGAGGAAGGTCTGCTTCGACTCCGCACGTGTGACCGACTGCGGAAGCGCTGCCGAAACGCGGCGCCGAAAGGATCGTGAACTTGACCGACTGCGGGAGCGCTGCTGGAACGCGACGCCGGAAGGATCGTCCACTCGATCTTGAGATCGGCAAGTGATCGACTACATCAACCACGAGATCTAATCTCGTTAACACTTTCGGATCTACGAGGGTTAGTTCCTTTCTATCTCGTTGCTCATGTCTAATAGATTAGATCTTGGCTTTTATCTAGATTAGATCTGGGTTTTGTTCGTTCTTGCGGTAGAATTTTTTTGTTTTCCATGCTACAAACCCATCAGTTGTTTCCTTACTCCTATTAGTTCGATAACCTTAGTTTCATAACTAAGTGAAACTTGCTGCTGTGCTCATCATACCTTCCTCTTGGGGTTCCCAACGAGCTCTACATATCTTGAGCCATCAGCCACCGGTGAATTTTTCAGCGCTGATTTCGGATGCACGCCTCCAACTACACAATATTGAAGGCATGTCGGACCATGCTCCCAGTAACCCTGATCGGCGGCACCATATTAGCGTCGCACCAAAGTAACGCCCCTAGTAGAAAATCCACCATGCCGCCACAAGATATATCCCTACTAGTGGCCATTTGTGACCCGTTTGACTAAGACGAATGTCAGTATGCTAGTTCAAGTTACCCTATCTTTCTTCTTATTTTAAATTTAATAATGAAATAAGAAGTCATATGCAGCGATTGATGTAGAGGCAGTGGAGTTTCCACCTTTTTGGAGAAACCCTATATTTCTTCTGCCTTTGTGTACATATAACTTTGCTTTGTAGCTTTATAGCTCAAGTTACCTATATTTTATCCTTTCCTCTACCTAAGAAGGTGACTTCTTGACTTAGACATCCATGACAAAGGCTTGATTGTGGTACGCGTCGGAGCAGGTGGCTGCATCAGCACTTTTGCGTGCAGGACGGAGACGGATGGACGCCTCTCCTTCAACACCGATGGGTGAAAGAACTTCCTTGAGGACAAACATTTACATTTTGGACAAGCTGTGCTCATCACCGCTAGACCACCACACATAGAAACTTGAACATGATGTTTGTCATTGACATTATCGATGATTTGCCGACACTAGAGTGGGGGTCAAAGTTAGAGTGATACTTTGCTTCTTGATATGCATGCATATAATTTGCTTGTTTTGTTGTGGTGAACTAAATTAGCTAGTTTTAATCTACGTGGAACCAAATTTATAGTTATTTGTTGATGCTGAAAATTTAGCAAATTTCTACGTAAAATGCATATTCGTTAGTTTAATAATGATTTTTAGCTGATTTTTTACTGTGAAATTTGTATTAGTGACGGGGCGTATCGATGGCACACCATTAGTGGTCTTTACCTGTGGCGTGCCGCAGGAAAGGCACTAACGCTGTTTTGACACACCAAGGATAGCTATTTCTTTACTAGTGTATGATGGCTTGAAAAACCCTCGACGGGACCAGGCTTTTCATGCCCGCAAGCCGGGCCTGCGCTCCAGATCTGCGATCTGGTGGCTGCGCAGGCCAAAGGAGCGCATAATTAAGTGAAAGCCTGGTCAGCGGCCCTAAGAAATTTGCACAACACAGGCTGGGCTAGGGCCGAGATTTGAGGCCTGGCAGCTAGGACGGGCTAGGCTCGGGCTAGGGATATGTGCGGGCGGGCTTTTTCCGCCGGCCCGAAAATGCCCATGTATAACAAGGACGGCTATATATATTCTTGTGCCGAGACACAACACTTGGTTCTTTTTTTTTTGTGCTAAATTGGTTAAACCGAACGAATTACTACTAAATTGGGAAATTACTATCCAGAATGAAAAATTATGAGGTATAAAATAGAATTCACCCACTAATTAATAGTGGCCCGTGCCATGATTTCAATATATATGGAAAATGTAGAGAGGGAGGGAGCAGGGAGAGAGATGAACTCTTGCGATGTTTGGGTCACCTGATGGCTTTCTCGTCGTCCTGGCCGAAGTTCAACCTGGCTATCAGAACAAGTCCCTGCTCCTCTGTCACGTGCGGATAGATCGTCTTTTGTAGCGGCCTCAGGTCCAGCCCGGAGATGTAGGGCGTCCCAGAGCCGGTGTTGATGAGGCAGACGTGCAGAAAGTCGTCCGGCACGACGACGATGGTCTCCACGAACTTGGCCGTGTCTGGCACCGAGACGTTGACGGTGTACCAGTAGTTGACGCCGACGTGAAGGTCGAAGACGGGCGGCTGGCCGAGGCCGTCGTAGTTGCCGTACATGAACCTGGCACGGACGAGGTACTTGAGCCCGGGCACGAGCGAGCGGAGCGTGTAGCAGTTCCGCGCGCCGGCGGCGAAGCTGCGCACGTTGTACCAGGGCCTGCCCATCGTGGGCGTGATGTACTCGGCGGAGATGTTGTGGCAGGTGCCGGCGCCGTCGGTGAACTCGCCGTTGTCCGGGGCGTAGGCGAGCTTGGTGGCGTTCTCCACGTAGCCCGTCTCCCCTTGGAGGCCGCAGTCTATGGTTATGAATCCTGCAGCGCAAACAGCACGCGCGATCGATTCGATTAATTGTCGTTGTGATCTATGAGTTCAACACTAGCACGGATGTTTACCTTTGCTGTCAGGCTGGGCACGAGCTTGAAGTACGCCTCCGCCGGCGGCGGCGAGGCAGAGAAGAAGCAGCCACGGCGTCGCCGCCATTGTTCGCAGCGTTAATTGCTCGAGTGCAGTGCACACGCAAGCAGCAGCTATAATGGAGCACCAAATGGAGTACTGTATACGTATGTTTGATGTACGTAGGCAGATCTGTACCTGTTAAAAAAGAAGGACAAAGAAAGACGACTTGTGCAGCCTTAATCTTGATACTCAGTCAGAAATTCGTATCAACACCTTAATTGTCGTCGACCAGTAGTAGTATTATAGATTTCAGTGACGTGCCTCTGAGCTTAATTAACTTCCGGGAGCACGCCAGGAAGCGCGTACGGCAAGTCGCTCGCTCACGGGTGGGCCATGCTTTGATCATCGCCTCTGCGTACAAGCCGTACTTTTATCCCACGACTCGATCAGCTTAATGTTAGCAAGTTTCCACGTGATTCCGACGTTTTGGTGGTTTTCTTCCGGCAAAATCCTAGACTGGAGCCTCGCAGGTCTACCCCTATAGCTTTCTTCGTACGAGAATATGCATCTGTAGCTATGATCACTAGGGCCATGATGTGATGATTATGTTTGTTCTTATCTACCACATGTAGGGGGTTGTCTGTAAAAAAGAATAAAATATGTTGTTTTTGTCAAATCATATCTATATCTTTATTTTGTTTGCACATATGCACCGATACTTGTGAGCACCTGAGATCAATTATTTACCTGTACATGATTAAACAATGCCTGTCTCTTTTCCTATATAGGATGGTTGCCTTCTGCATTTTTGGCAAGGCAGCATAGAGATTCAACCACGGGATCGTAGGAGGAGCACTGGTACTAGGGATGGAAAGGTCCTTGTCTATAGGAGGAGAACAAGGGAGAAGAGGGAGCAAGCAGCTGCTAGGAGAAGGGCAGAGAAAGAGATGATGGCAATGGAGGGCCTTAAGGGGCGAGGAGCTGGAAAGAAGAGAATTGGTTTGCTAAATCAGAGATACCAAACAACAGAAGACTACATTCTGCCAACATTTATTCCAGGAAGCTATGCTTCAGAGTTAAAAGTTGCTAGTGCATTGTGCAAGATCAAAAAGGAAATTAAATTGTGTTCAACATGTTCAAGAATGAGAAGAAGAACAACAAGGGTAAAAATCCAGTGGACGTATAGCTCAGAGTCAT
Organism: Avena eriantha; assembly: GCA_910589775.1. Taxonomy (NCBI): domain Eukaryota; kingdom Viridiplantae; phylum Streptophyta; class Magnoliopsida; order Poales; family Poaceae; genus Avena; species Avena eriantha. Next base: position 376,435,380 of record OU342746.1, on the reverse strand, counting down.
GAAGCATTTTTTGTGGAAAAGAGTATATATTAATATCATGAGATATCAATTACACTCAGCCTCTGCAACAACGTATGCTCTAGTGGCCTTACAGATGCACACAACCCGGAAAGAAAAGAAGAATTACAAAAAAGAAAATTCCCGCTACAGAGAATGATTCCTCGAAGCAACAACACCAACACCACCCAGTACTCCAACCACTCCAATAGCAACGCTTTCAAGAAGGAAACAGTGCACAAGCGTCGTCGTCGCCCGCTCAAAGATCATAGGTTTTCACCCTGGAGAAATTCCTCACTCGCAAAACAATGCCTTCAACAAGATCATTGTCAGGCACAACCAGTTAAGGCCAGGCCTTGGATTTTCACCCTACAAGTTAAGACTGTGAACTTCTCATGTGTTGCCATCCCCACAAACAGTCATTGCTGGGAGTCACAGATCACGCAGCCAGTTCCTCGTCGCCACAAAGACTCAAATCACCATCGCTTCCCTGATGTTCCAGCTTTCCTGACATTCTCCGCATCTGACTTCACCATGGATCGTCGAAGACATGACACATGATGGTAACAAATATCAGAGCTTCGCAACGCTCCCGCTGAAACCAAACGGCCAGAAAAAAACATGGGTACGTCCGACCGTATTCAATCTGATCCAACAATCTCCACGCATAGTCGCCCATGGGAGTTCGCCAGCAGAGCCTTCCGGAACTCGCCGCTCCAACCTAGATCATCGAGGACAAGCAGCCGGCAGATCTTCATCTTCGCGCGGAAGGACCCTAGGACCGCCACCATTATTCAGGCCGATCCAATAGTCCCCACACCGTCGGCCGGCTTCCGGCGAACGGAACGAGCGGGCCAGCCTTCAGCCCTTGCGAAGCCATGGCTGAACCCACAGATCGATTAGAGAGAGACCGAGATGCAGTGTTGTCACCTAAGGCAACCCCCACGCTGCTTCTAAGTCTGCACCATCGCCCCCATCTTCTCCTCCGTGCCTCCCTTCCAAGCCACACGCCGCTCGGGCGAGCCGCCCGCCGCTTGGATCCACCGGCACTGCCCCTTGGTGTCCACCCCTGGCACGAAGAGGATCGACGGAGCCGCGCAGATCGCCCGCCGCCTTCGGCAGCCTAGGCATGGCCACCACCGCCGACGCGAGCAGCGGCAGTGGCTGGCAGGGGAGCGACGGCGGTGGCGTCTAGGATTGGGACGGGGCGCCCCGGGGGTCGCCTCGCGTGAGCGACCCGGGAGCGGCGGCTAGGGCTAGGGTTGGGGCTCCAGAAATTGGGAGAGAATTTCACTTCCCGGCCTCTTGAATGTATCTATATCTTTTCCATTCAAGCATTGCAATATGTGTACCTTTTCTATGTTTTATGTAGTTCAATTAATCTTTTCTCTTCAGCAGTTCAATGTATCTTTTTAATTCAGTAGTTCTATGTACTTGAATGCAATGGAATAAAGCTTTTATGATCAAGCACTTGATTGCTACCATTTGAGAACAAACATTTTAGTGCAAGAAAAGAACATACAGATTTCAGGTTCACTTTTGACCAGAATCCTAGTTCACTCACCATCTAAACCTACAAGAATCTTAGTTCACCCATTCAAATTTGGTGCATTCTGAGTAATTTGAATTTCTTCCTCCTCTGCCTCTTGTTGACTCTGACTGTGATACTCTCCCTCTTCCTCTTGCACTCATGCTCCCTCTGTCTCTTGCACTTGCTGTTGTCAATCTGGCACCTAGTTTAGGAATGGAGTCTCTTGCATCTGCCACAAAAGCACTGATCTACAATAGTGGTTATTCCACTGGTTGGTGAGGAAATACTTAGGAGTAAAAAAGAAAATTGGAAGGTGGTACGCCGAGGGTGGTCGTCGGCGTAAGGGCGTGGAGGTTGTGCCGAGGCTAGCCCTCGACGTATCCCTAACACCGTGATAACACCATCACGGCCTGGTCTTCCAGGGGCACGCATCCACCCCTTACACCGACGGTCGCAATGACGGCACAAGCGACATCGAGAGGCCACTCAGCCGAGGTTTGGATTTTTTTCTTCCAAATTGAAGGGCTTTATATATTATTTGACAGGATTGCAGTCAGCCACGAGAGTATGAACGAGAAAAACTAGGTTACGGTTGATCCACATGTGGATTATTGAGGGAAACGATGCCCCTGTTGAGGGGATCGATTGCGTGTTTATAGAGGGTGGAAAAGCTCCACCTATAGAAATTACAACTGGAGTTACAGGAAGGGGAACCGAAAGGAGAAGACCTGTTCGGTACCCATATGGAAGACAGGGAAGCGCATACAATAACGTTCGATACCATCCCTTAATCTAAACCTTGGAATTTATGTAAAAATTTAGATTACGTCTGAACTCCAAGAAAAATAGAGGTGGGTGATGGCAACTAATTTCTACCACAAAAGTAGAGGTTGGGCGCTAATGGTATGAAAGTTGGAAGCATAAGGAGTGGAAAATCTCAGCAAAAAAAAGGGAGTGCCGAGCTCCAAAAAAATCTGAGGATTATGCTAGTTTGCTTTGGCCTTGTTTAGTAGCTGCAGTTATTTTTTTAGTTGAGTTTATATTGCCCTGGGTAGTGGCTACTGACATTTATGTTGTGGAGTAGTTGTTTTGTTGTTGTTGTTGTTGTAGTATTTTAGCTGAGAGCTGTTAAGGAATGAGGGGAAACTGAGAGTTTGATAGTCGTCGGCTCAAAATGAATGGAATGCCATTTGAGTAAAAACTCTATTGTTTTGCTATTTATCAGTTTCTATTGAAGTTGGGAGCTATGCTCAAGTCAGAAAAATACAGAAAAGGTTTTATATGCTCCCTTGAGATAAATTATTTTTTCTAAACAGAGACGAGGTCCAGAGAAGTATTTATTGTGTTCTGTAAACAAAAGGTGGCTTCTGAAGTTTTGTGTTTATATACATAGAAAAATTGATTTACAGAACTGTGATCTACTATCAGGTAACACAAATCAGAACGAGGACAAGGACACATAGTTACAATAGCTTTGGCGGCGGAGTCCCTGAGAAATCTGGGGGGCTATATGAGAGCTTTTGGATCCAGTTGGCAAGCCTGTTCTTATTTTGGTCCTGAGCTTCCTGGCAGTTGCCGCCTGGGATCTTGTCAAGTGTTCCATCTCTATCAAGAACCGCCTTGAGTTTTTCAAGGATATGAACTATTTGACTAAACTCGGGCCTCTTGTCTGGTTGAACGGACCAACATTGCTCCATCAATTGTTGTAATGGTGCCGGGCAACTCGCAGGAACAACCGGTCTCAAGTTCTGAAATGGGAAATTAGGCTTGTCAATATCATTAACAAACTGTTCTCCAACATAAGGAAAGTACAGTTATACTATGTACTAACTAAAAGTTAGACACCAGTTCATGTAGTACAAATTTGTAATTCTCGAGAAAAAATTCCTCACTAGAAATGAAAATAACTTTGCTAAATCCTGGATATTAAAGACAAGGAATTCATAATACCTTATTAACAACTGCAAAAGCTGCTTGGAGCGGAGTCATCTCTTCATAAGGAATTGAACCACTAACCAATTCCCACAAGACAAGGCCAAAACTATAAACATCAACTTTCCGACAATACGGCTTCCGCCTACACATCTCTGGTGCCATCCATCTGTATGTACCTGGGTCATCTTCCAATGTATTGCAGTATACGTCTTCAAAAGCTACTCCAAAATCAACGACCTTTGCGCAAAGTTCTCCATCAAAGAGAATGTTCTCAGGTTTCACATCACGGTGGATCACTCCTTGCGAATGAACATATTCCAAGCCATATGCAATGTCCAGGGCAATGGAAATAATCTTCTCCAAAGGAAGTTGTTTGCTCTCCGGCTTCCGCAAAAAGGCCCTCAAAGAACCCCCAGACAGGAACTCGGTGATGACACAAAAGACAGGCGGACAGCTACATGCTCCAACAAGCTAAACAAAAATATTGAGAACGGGTTAAAAAAAACTTTGTTACAGTATTATATGATATCTAGAGAACCAATATGATGAAATGTTGCTACAGTACGATGATTTAGCCATTACTACGTTAATCAGATGATATCTAGTTATCTACAGAAATAATGTTGTTTCAAAAGTATAAAGAAACAGTGTGATAAAATAGAGCTGTGGTGATCAAGGTAGTCTAATACCAAGACAAGAAAATGCTTTTCTTCTTATTTTGTGAAATAATTCGGAATGTACATATTAATTAATCATCCCGCGGCCACATAATTTTGACAACTATAACAACATTGATTAAATAGATGGTTACATAATCACGTTGAAGTCAAACACATGGACTAGTAGTATTTTAATCTTGTGTACATGTCATGTCCAGGGGAAAATATTTCCTGTTTTTGGTGGCAGAGGAAGATACTTCGCATTGCAGTTAGCATATTCCTTGTATATATGTCTTTAGATGAAAATACCCTGGATGTACTAGCAGAAGAGTCGTACTCATACTTGCAGAAAAACGAGAAAGACATGATTTTTGACAAATGTGACAGCTTTGATTAGACTGATAGGTACGGCCAATAGTTAGAGAGTTATGTCAAAGCAAAACACATTGACTAGTATATATTGCTCGTGAACATGTCATCATCTCCAGGGGAAGATACGAGTATTTCTTTTTTTTAGTGGCAGTTGGGGGGTTGGGGGGGGGGGGGGGGGGGGGGGGGGGGGGGGGTGGGGGGGGGGGATCCTTGTATAGGTCTTTAGGGGGAAATACCCTGAATCTACTGGCAGCAGAATCGTGCTTGCAGAAAAACAAGAAATACAGAAGAGTGAAGCTAAGGCTCACGAGGTTGCTACATATTCGAATAATGTTCCAACGGAAGATAAGGGATGATATGCCTGTTAATGATTCAAAGTATGCTGCATACTGACTCGACAAATATGAAAAAGTCATATCGAAGTGTGTGCAGTTCCATGAATACATAGAAAGGCAGGACGCTATCGTATTGTTTTCTAAGCAAGACATAAATGCTAACTCACGCGCACTGGATGAGAATACCAGAAGGAAAATTATGTAAAATCATGTGGTTACCTTGATGACATTACGATGATTGAGGCGAGCGAGAATGGTGACTTCGACAGTGAACTGCTTCTGAAGGCGAGCAGTCAATTCCGCATCTTCACCATCATCAGGCAGCCTGATAAACTTGACTGCAACAGGCTCCTCCTTGTAGATTCCATGGAACAGACGACTATAAGCTCCCGCCGCAAACTTATGGCCGATGAGTAACTGTGAGCGGTCGACTGTCCATTTCTCAAGTATCTCCAGCGCAGCAACCTTCGCCACTCTATTATCAGAGTTCCTAGGCCAGGAAGAGGCCCTTTTGGTCACCAATTTACTCGCAACTCTCGTGGAAGAGAAGGCAAAAGGCGGGCTATCATCCAGCAACCGAGCAGAACCGGATTTCCTCGGCCGCTGCGGAGAGGAGAACCTCTTGCTTGCAGCCTTGGCCTCCCTGAAAACGTCGGAGATGACGCGCGTCGGGATAGGCGATTTGGCTCTCTTCTTGGGCTTGGATCCGTCTCCAGCGACCCTAAGAGACACGCTCCGTGCATCGGGATCGCCGGTGAGTGCCGCGCCGTCCTTCGCCGTGAAAGGACCCGGGCTAGAACATATCCTCTGCAGCTTCAGGCTCTGCTCCTCGGAGTGGAAGGAGAACTCCAGCGTGTCGGAGCTCCCGTCGTTCAGACTCCGGACGGTATGCCGCTGAGGAATGTGCAGGGGCTGGACGCCCAGGCCGTTCCCCTTGGGTCCAACCTCGCGGTCCTGCTTCGCCAGCGTTTCTTTCAACTGTCCATCTGAAGACACAGCATCACGTTGTTTGAGCTGGGCATCTGAAGAGAGAACTTCGTTGGGCTTCCGGTCTGCCTGTGGGGAAGAAGCTGATGCAGGTTTGGCCCTCGGGATGGACGGCCTCGCCGAGGCCGCCAGGAGCGCCGCTTTGGTCCTGGGCGCGGGAATCCTGAGCTCGGACTCGAAGCCTCTGTGGCCGGACGACGCGGCGCGGCGGTCGAACTGCTCGTCGAAGGAGCTCCTGCCGGAGCTGGAGCGGACGATGGAGTGCGTGAACCTGGTGCGGCGCACCCAGGAGTAGTCGTCGTCGTCCATCTCCTCCGCAGAAGCAGAACCTCACCAGATCTCCGTCAGGGTCGCCGACTCGCAACAAGGAAGTGGATCAGCGCGAGGGAGGACTGAGTCAGACGAGGGAGAGCCTGGCGCTAGAACAGGATCCGCATTCGACGGAGCTTGAAATCGCACCCCAATGCCCGGTCGGTTGCGGCCGACCCTGACGCGCCATCTCGGCCAGATTCAATCAGCCCGCCCTCCTCGTGGACCTGAAACTGAATGAATCTCCTGGAAATAAATACTTACTACACGGAAATAAATAGAAATCGGGAACAAGAAAGTGGCAACTGGAGCTCGCTACTCCCGGATCGCATTTAGAGCCTACCGGATCGGCGGAATCTATATCTACCGAACCGAAGGAGGGGCGGGCGGAAAGGCGGGCGATTCGGTGGGAGCTTTAGCCGCCGGTTCGGGAAAGGAGAAGGCAGGGACCGAACATTGGGCCGTACTACTTTCTCGGCGAATAGGGAGGGGCGCGGCGGAGACCACCGCACCGCACGCCAGGGGGAGGGAAAGCGACGCGCGCCGCCCGCTCCCAAGCCGAAGACGTCGCCCGCCGACCACTGCTAGCCGCCTAGCCTAGTACAGTATAGTACTATTATCTTTCCTTGCGGCTACCGCCGGGGACTCGAAGCTCGTTCGTCCCTCCGTCCCACGCCACTGCGTGCCTCTTCTCTGACCTGAGTACCTGGGGCGACGCCACGAAACCGATGCGGATCGAGCCGGGGAAAAAGAATGAATGAACTGGCAGGCGGTCGATTACCGAAACAAACGGGGAGAATCAGGATCACGTGGGACGGCGGGAGCGGAGAAAAGTGGACGGGAAAGTTGGGGGAAAGAATGTTAAGGCGTCGCCCGCACGCGCGGAAGCGCACGGGGAAAGACGACGACGCCCCGGCCTCGTGCGCGCTCGTGGGGGATTGCAATCGAATCGCGGGAGCTGGGGGGAGGGAGGGGGAGGTGGGCGACGGCTTACCGAATCAAACGGAGAGGAGCGAAGAAGCTTCTCTACGGCTGCCTATGTGCCTTCGCCTTCGTCGTCGTCGTCGTCGTCGCCGCCGCTGAGTCCCACAGCACCGTCGTCAGACAGTCTCCAGGCAAGGCAAGCTCGCGCGTGGAAAATCCGTGACTACGAATACCAGTATCTCCCTGAAGATAGATAGACAAGTACGAGCGTACACTTGGGAAACTGTACGGCGTGTGGAGGCCTACATACACGAAAAATAATGGAAATGTGATGGTGCTTGAGCAAAAATCTGGGGCAGGAAAATGGTGGTGGCTTATCAGGATGAGGAAGGATCCAACGCGGGTGGGGGTCTGATTCGCGTAGTGGATGGGTGATTTGGCGTGGAGGGGATATTGTACGTATGTGCGTCGCCGTCGCGTCCCCGTTGTTGTTTCGTGGACGTCGGTCGGCGAGTGGGCGCGCGGGGTGGGTGTCTGATTGGCAACACGGGACGGGGAGTGACCTCACACGGTTGCTTCGCTTGACCGGAGAACCCAGCGAGCGAGGGGACCTACCTACTGGTACGACGAGTCGACGGCGACCTCCACCAGTAGGCCCCGTCAACAGCTACGGGGCACCCGCAACCGGCTCCGCTCCTCGTCGTCGGATGCCGCGCCGAGCACCGCCCCGCACGCAAGCCGCGGCGTGACGTCGCGTGCGTGTGCGTGCTGGTCGGCTGCTGCAACCTGCTGCCCCCTCCTGCGCGCGCGCGCGTCGCACGGCCGCATATTCAGTGCGCGATGGGCTGGCCCGCGCAGCCGTGGTGCTCGCATGCGGCCTCCCTCCGTCCTCCAAAAAAGCGTCGACGTTGCGTGGGCTGGCTTTGCTGGCTGTTGGCACGGGGAGTGGGCCACGTTGATCCTTCATGGGCCCTCTGCTATACTGTTGTAAGGGCTAAGCCTGTTCGTTCAGCACAGGCCGAAATACCGGTCCTTCTTAGAGAAATACGCAGGCAGCCATCAGTAGCTGGGAGCTGCTATTTTCCGCTCGGCGCGTGCGCTACTATGGTACGCCTGAAGCCTTCCTCTTATGGGCTGCCCCGACTCCGACCCAATAACATAAAAAAGTTCGAATATCAAAAATATTCAAATTTAAAAATTGTTCACGTGCAAAATCGTCCAAATATTAAAAAAAATCAACTTTACAAACTGTTCAGATTTGGAAATTGTTCAAAAACGTTCAAATTTAGAAGTTATTCAAATTTACAAAATGTTCACATTCGGAAATTGTTCAAAATTTAAAAATGTTCATATTTGATAAATATTCAAATATGAAAAAAATTCATATTGAAAAAAACGATTTGAAAACTGTTTCAAATTCGAAAATAGAAAAAAAAGATAAAACAGACACAGAAAAAAGAATGAGAATAAAGTAAAATGCTACACGTACCGGCCCAACGTGCATGCCCGCCTGAACCGAGCCTAGTAACGCGCGGTTGGGCGATAAATAGCATTCCGCTCAGCTGAACCAGACCTCACGGATAGCTCCAACAAATTTCCCTACTAGTACAAAAAATTATTAACTGTAAGAAAAAATATTTGCAGCCAAATAGAAGGAAAAGAAACGACATGCCCAAAAGAAAAAGAAACGAAAGAAACGATGAATCGGCAAAACTAAGGTAACCCGCCACCGTAGCGCCCTCCGAAATTGTCCCACCTCGCTCATGGTACACCGAATCACCTAGTACCAAACAACACCTTCAAGAAGGAGACGTCATCGACACGACGCTGCTATCCGGACCAGTAGACTGGACCTAGGGTTTCCCCCAATACTCGAAGTAGAGTGGATCGGGGATATCCGCAATGCCCTCCAGGAAGGAATACCCCCCCCCCTCGAAGGCGGCACCGCGCCAGATTCGGGCGGACCGACAAGGATTTCTCCCTAACCCCATCCATAAACAACCCCGGGCGATTCAAAGCTCACTGCCCACTAACTTGCGCCACCACGAATTTGCCATCACCATCGTCATCATCTTATCGTGCACACCGGCAAACAACCCGCAAGACGGAGGCACAAAACATAGCTAGTGTTTGGGACGGCAACACTGCAGCTAGCGGGAGGAACCTACCTCTGTTGCCGAGAGGCAGCCATCGTCCGGGGCAGGGCAGCAGCGACAAACCAAGACCAGACAGGCCCGGTTGGGCCTAGGAGGCCAATAAAGTCCCCGCCGCCTTGTTGCGATAGGCCAGCCGCTGTGTCAGCCCCGCCATGAGCATCGTATTCATCACCACCTCCGGGAGGCAACGCACATGCGGACGCGCCGACCTGCCGAAGAGAAGGTTGGGCCCGAGTGGCCCCGATCTGGGCCGAGCGAGCCAACGCCAAAATGCCGTGCCAACCGTTGCTCGCCCCGCCTTGCCTACAGCGCTGTCAACACAGCAGCACCAGATAGTCACAGCTTCAGACGTGGCAGCCCGCCTGAGCTCAAAACGGGCCCGAGGGGCCTGCATCTGGGTCGGGGAGGGCGATGTCGAACATGTCTAGCGCCGGGTCCTGAGGTGTCGCTATTGTGCCGCCACCGCCCAACACCACACGGAAGGAGACTGGACCGCTCCATCCCGAGGAGCACCGTTGCCGCCGGAGAGAAGGACCGGCCCCGACCGAGGGGCACCGCCGCCGGTTAGAGACATGACAGACTACTACTTGTGCAAGCAACATGTGTACATCTCGGTATCCTGAAGTGATACTGCCTCGTGCTACTCAACGTGTGGACCTGCAAGAAGAATGAATCTCCACTCTTCACCTCAAGCAACATCTGTACATCTCACACAGTCGCGCACACACACACTACTCCTCCTCTCCTGCTGCCCGTACACCGTACTCACCGTGTGGACCTGCGAAAATAATACTCCTACCCTACAACGAAGCTTCATTCACTCCACTTCAAGCCACCGACGAACACAACAGAACAGAACAGGTTATCTGTCGCCGACTCCCACAAAACCCAACCAATTAGTCCCCCCTCACCACAAATCTGCGTCTATCTTAATCCGATCCGTAATGTCCGCCACCAGCGGGGCACATACGACGCACGAACGAATGATTAATCCCGGTCTCCTTTGGTGGTCATTGCCGCGTGATCCGAGTGCCCGACCATGCGCACTGTGTCCAATCAGTGGCAGTGCAACCTCTGACCACGGGGCGACCGGCAGCATTAGGAAAAACTAGCTTGATTCTCAGCACAAAGATCACTAGAAGCTAGTGATTAGTTTAGTAGTAACTACTAATGTCCTGGACCTAGAGCTGTCTCTCGCTTAACTTCGCTGCACCTTCCTCTGGAACTGACACCAGAAGATTAGCTCCCAGCAGGAACCTCACACAGAACCTTCCCTGTGACAAAACGTTAATCTCCAGCCGGTACTTATAGGAATGATGAAATTTTCCGTCCAGCGTAATCGCAGTGTAATTTTATAGCCCTGTTGTAAGCACATATAAGATAAACTGGTTAATTGTAAACTGTCAGTAGTTTGTAACTCCTGAAGACCTGCTTTCCAATGTTCTGTTTTATATGCTGCCTACAATAACGTGTCTATAAGTTAGATAGGCCACAATTATCTGCTCCCTCAGCTCATTAAAAAAAGGACTCCACGATTAAGCAATGTATAAAGTTTGACCAAAGGTATGTATAATATAAAAAATATTTTATAGTGTATCAAATGATGATATTGGTATGGTGCTGTTGCTATTGATACGGAGTAGCTTCTTTTATAAACTGAGGATGCTTTAGACTTGTAAGAACTACCCGGCAAACAAGCTCCATAGGAATTAATAGTATTAAAATAAACTCCTATGTGCGTCACTTTGGAGCAAGGGATTTAGCTATCTTAGAGAAAATCCCAAGTGGTGTGGGATTCCCGGTAAACATGATTATCGTAAAATTTCGGTCAAATACTAGACAAGATTCTCAAACAAAAAATTGATTTCAAATCTTGTAGCGTTTAAACAATTCAAACCATGGAGGAACCAAGGGTTCGGGGACTGGGAAATGGTGCATGGGGAGAAACTCAAAAGATTTAGGTTAGGATAACTACCATATCCAAACTCAAATGGGACTTAGATCTTTTGCATGGTCAACACATTTACCAACTCGACGGCGATTTACGGTTACCAACCGCTAATCATGGTATTTCGCTTAGTAACAAAAAGGGCGGAGGTCATACCTCCTTCAAGAAAATGATAATCCAACTTACCTAACTGGTTTAGTTTTTTAGACAAGGCAAAAAACTTGCCATTTCATTGAGTACGAAAAGGTTTTCAAAAGTTTTAGAGGCCAAGATCGAGACCAAGACCAACAAGAAAAGACTACTCATGCGGCATCACAATGCTCAAGGCCTTAGCCATGGTGAGACACCACATTGCCACCTCATCTTTGATAATCGAAACAAGCATAGTTATAGTCATCGATGGGTTTCGAAAGACATGAAGATTTCTTTCTTCCCATATCTCCCAAGATGCGAGCATCACAAGCCAAGCCAAAGCCTTCCTTGATGGGATTTTTGGTGGATCACCTCACTCCACTAATCCGTAACGGTGTACATCACATGTCAATTGCGCGGGGCCATGTCATAAAGCCCTAGCCAACACTTCTAGGTTGTCCAAACACAAATAGTAAAAGGATATGTACGTAGGCCCCTGATTCCTAGTGACATGGGTATGCCCTACGGGCACCTAGGTTTAGCCTATTAGGTCCGTCCCAATAGAAGCCCGCGGTGAAAATGGAGCCCAAAAAGGTTCGGGTGGCCCAAGCCCGTGGGAATGCGACTCCTTGGAAAACACAACAAAAGATTAGATAGAAAGTTTAAAAGGAAAACCCCTGTAATCGACTCGCTTTGCTATCCCGAGATGTAGCCTCACTATATAAAGGCTAGGATGAGGAGTGATTATTGGCTCAACACGTCGAGCTCGTTGGGGAACCCCAACAGGAAGGTATGATGAGCACAACAACAAGTTTTCCCTCAGTTATGAAACCAAGGTTATCGAACCAGTAGGAGCAAGGAAACACCTCCCAGGTGTTGTTGCCAACTTGGAGTCCTACACAACACAACCACAGAACTTTGCTCCCAACTTACAGTGAGGTTGTCAATCTCACCGGTTTTGCTGAAAACAAAGGATTAAACGTATTGTGTGGAAGAAAGTAAAAGCTTGTAGAAAGTAAACAGAAAACAGTAAACAGTTTTAGGTTGATGGTAAAAGAAAGGATCGGGATCCATAGTTCACTAGTGGTAGTTCTCCTTAAGATAGATGACATGTTGGGTGAACAAATTACAGCGGGGCAATTGACAAACATCGAGAAAGCATACATGCATATACTAATCATCTTGACTCCTATGAGATTTGATTGGGCATTACAACATTATACATAGACCGTAATCCAACTGCATCTACGACTAATAATCCACCTTCAGGTTATCAATCCGACCCCCCTCCAGTATTAAGTTGCAAACAACAGATAATTGCATTACACATTGCGTGTAAAGTAAACAATACGATTGTTCTATGAAAAAAGGATTGCTGTTTTCTCCCTAGTAGAAACAGCACATCTGGTACCTTTTAGATTTCTATCACTAGAGGCATGAACCCACTATCGAGCATAAGTACTCCCTCTTGGAGTTGCTAGCATCTACTCGGCCAAGATATCTACTAACAACGGAGAGCATGCAAGATCACAAATAACAAAGACATGATAGATTCAATAATCAATCTGAAATAGCATCTCAATATCCATCGGATCCCCGGAAACACAACATGTAGGATTACAAATAGATGATCTTGATCATGAATGGAGCTCACAAGATCTAAACATGGTAGCACAAAGGAGAAGAACCAACCATCTAGCTACTACATGGACCTGTAGTCCAAGGATGAACTACTCACGCATCACACCGGAGGCTTTCATGGTGATGAAGAAGGCCTCCAAGGTGAATTCTCCCCTCCGACAGGGTGCCGGGAAGAGCTTCAGATCCCTCCTTATCTAGGGATGGAGATGACGGCGGCTACAGACTCTTTCGTGGAATTTTGATCGGGTACTTAGGGTTTCTGTATCGGAGGCATCTTATAGGCGAAAGGGGAGGCCGAGGGGTGCCCTAGGCGGCCACACCACCCCCTGGTGCGGGCCAGGCCTAGCCGCGTGGCCAGGTGGTGTGGCGGCCCTCTGGACCCTCTCCGTCTCGTATTCTGGCTCCGTGTCCCCCTCGGTGAAATATTGACTTTGGCTTTTGTCCCGTCCAATTCCGAGAATATTCATTTTCTGACTTTCCTGGAACCAAAAACAGCAGAAAACAGGCAGCTGGCACTGTGGCATCTTGTTAATAGGTTAGCCCAAGAAATTGTATAAAAAGTACTCCAAAGTGTGGACAAAACATAAGAAAGTAGATAAAAACCAAGCATGGAACATCAAAAATTATAGATACGTTAGCAACATATCAACATCCCCAAGCTTAACTCCTGCTCGTCCTCGAGTAGGTAACTGATAAAAAGAAAGTATAATTTTTGAGGTGACATGAACCATCATAAACTTGATCAAAGTATTTGTAAAACATTGATAGCTGGGATCATAGTACTTCAACATAGCATGAAAGACAAAGTTCTAACAATAAGACATAGCAACTATATTGTAACATGAAAAGGCACAAACAAAAGATTTATGAATAACAATGCTTTGCAAGACGTTTGTTTGTTTCACATAAAGAAAACATAGCACAGTGGCATTCAGCTTGTCCCTCATAGAGTAGCAAACAAATGCATAGGACACCTTCAAAGTTCATAAGGGTGACTAGATACAAATAGCTTAGGAACACGCAATATCAATGTTATGCATCAATCAACTAGTCTTGGGACAATGCACATAGAACTAAGAATGACCACTACGCTCTCTCAATGGGTGCATAAACATAGAAGGTGGAGACTCAACATAAAAGTAAAAGAAAGGCCTTCATGGAAGGAAGTAGGGATTCAAGTTTCATAAAGAGCTTCCAAAAATTATGGTACTTATTAGCTTTCAGCTCTCATTGCCCCTATCATAAGAATCTTGAAGTTATTAAGGTTAAAGTGAACAAACTATGGAGTATATGCTTGACAAAGTATAAGTTGGAAATCTCATGTCCCTTGAATACGAGGGATGCTCCTCATGATACTCAAGTTTAGTTACCATTAAGTTCTTGTCATAGTAAGTACATGTGTATCATAGAGAACCGCCAACGGGGTACCCCTTGCCAAATGATATGGAAGAATCCCCATATCAAAATGACAAGGCAAGCAGACAACGAGCATCTCAGCAATCTTCTTATTTACCATGGGAAAATGGTGCTTTTTTCTCTCTTTCCTCTTTTCTCATATCTCTTTTTTCTTTTTCTGTTTTTCTCAATATCTGACTCTTTTTTTAATAATAAGAATGCTTCATATACAGCTCATTATGGTTACGTTGCAGGTTTCCACCATGATTAGGCATGGATTAGACCGGCGGCTCAGGCGTTTCTCTAACACATATACATAACTCCATGGACTTACAAGATCCCCTTTCATTTCACACCGACGGCATCCATAGACAAAAGAACATGATATAAACTAGGTACAATGTACAACTGCAATGCTGAAAGTGTTCCCCATGACAACATGGTTCTGCTAATCCCCAACATATAAGTGCAAGCATATACAACATAGACGACACAATGGTTCAAGTTTATTAAGGGCAAGAAAAGGAAAGTGTGCCATCAAGTTCGTGAGAGCTTTAATCACTAGTTTTCTCATAACAAGTTTAATTCGAAAGGTAGATAAAAACATGAATATACTTGGAATAACAAAGGCTAATAGGCAGGTATGGTGGACTCTTTAGAATAACTTGGTTTTATTTGGAGTTGGATGCATGAGTGGAACTCATACTTGGTTATGGAGGCTAGCAAAAGACTGGGAGCGACCAACTAAGAGAGCAATAATGGCCATAATCATGCAGAGCGTCAAAACATCATTAATTAAAGCATAAAGTGATATTACAAGTCGAAAACTAAAGGATCATGAAGTCTATGGTGACTTGGGATAGTGATAACATGGTGTGAGCATGTGCCAAGTCAACCCAAATAAAGCATCAAAGGAGAATACCACAATACTATGCTTTAATATCCTAAAACAACGCATGATTCTTCCAAGGCACATTATGCAATCTCAATTGTTTATAACATGTCATGCTACATCAAAGATAACTAAGCATAAAGCCAAAACAATATCAAGCATGGCATGACAAAGCATATGCCACAGTCAAAAACAAGCTCTCTTTATCACTTAAGCATGAACTTTCCTACTCTTTTCCAATCCAAACCAAACTATTTGAAAACTAATGTATGAAAGAGGGGGTCCAACCAATTTATTCAAGCAAACTAAGAAAACCAAGAAAACGAGAACAAAAAACAAAAATGAAGATGCTCCAAGAACAACACAACTATGCATGAAACAATAAAAATGAAGTGTTTGGAAGAAACCTGAGAATTTTATTGATGAAGAAGGGGATGCCAGGCATCCCCAAGCTTTGACGCTTGTACTTCTTGGGTATTTCTTGGGGTGACACCCGTGGAATCCCCAAGCTTGAGCTTTAGTCCATTCTTCATCTCATTACATCATTCTCTCCATACACCTGAATTTTTTTCCTTCATACAAAAGTTGACACAATCTTTATTAGCAACATTAGTGCACTCAAGATAATAAGTGTTTGGGTTCAGTTTCAACACCAATAAAACTTATATTAAAACACAAGCTACTGTAGCTCTTCCCTTGAAAATCTCAATTCCCCAAAGAGAACCCAAAAAGGAACCAACAAGAAGCAATTACAAATAATGGCAGAAATCTGTCAAAATAGACCAGCAGGTAAAAACCAATTTTTTCAAAGACCTTCTGTTGCTCAAATCAAAAAGTGTTGAACTAACGAAAGTTAGATAACAACCTGGGGCAGAAGCACAAAACATCACGCCTCAAAACAACGTACAGAAATTTTACACGAATTTTTACGGTGAATCACAAAAATCTGTTTTGGGACAGCAACTTTCCCAAGCATTACTGCTCTCTTATTAGAGGTTACTCTTGGCACAAAAAGCAAATAAAAAGGATAAGGAGCGGTTATTACTGAAGTAATAACTTCCAAGACTCATCTAAAACTTTTGGGTTTTCATCACCCGAATCATCTTCGGCATTTTCATCGTTGGCGGCGCTAAGGAAGCTTGGTCCCTCATTCCATTGATGGATAGGGGCATACTGAATGAGGTTGTGAGCACAAGACTTGCACCGAGCTATCCAATCCGGATCATTGGACCATCTTGACCCGGTGCGCATCCACTCAAGAAGATTGAGGTTGATTTTCTCATACCACGTAAGGACGTAGTGGAGAACGGTTTCAGCTCCGGCGCGACCAGCGGACTCCCTCCAAAGATCAAGTTGGGTTTCGCACTCCATTAACTTGGCAGCGAGAGCTGTGGCCCCCTCCGGAGTGTCTTCATCAGGCCAAAAGGCATTGAAGATACGAATTGCCACATCAAGAATATTCTTGCCATAATTCTTCACAATTTCGACACGAGAAGACAAGCTGACCAGTAGGTCCTCCATGTCATAAGGAATTTCTCCAGCGCCAGGAGCAATTGGGGTACCCCTCTACTGGCGGAACTTGGTAACAGCAGTGGTTGCAATGGCATTGCCCTCCGGAAATTTGTCTAAAACAAGACAAGTGAAATAAGTAAAAGAGGTTGACCCGGAAAAATTCATGCCGGCTTAAGGAAAAGAACTTACGAGAGATGTGGCTGTGGATCTAGGTCAGCTCCTTGGTACAGTCATGACGCCTTTTCCGGAGTTGCGCAACTTCAGTGTTTGCCGACTCAAGCTTAACGTCGGCCTCCTTAAGCAATTCTTGGTCCTTGGCGATCTGGATGTTGAGGCGCTCTCATTCTTCAGTAAAGTCTTGGCCTGCTTTCTCCAGTTCGGACTTGTGCTGCACCTTGAGCTTCTTCATGTCTGCCTTGAGCTTGGCAATTTCTTCGTCTTTGGTCTGGAGGAGGGCAAGCTCGTCATCCTTCTTCTTGAGTTCAGCTTGGTGCTGCCCTGCTTGTTCGAGAAAATGTAGCATCATGTCAGGCACGGGCACACTATCTTCAAGAGAGGCTGAAATAGTTTATCGACCCGGCAAAGCCGAGGTATGAATATTTGCCGAGCCAAGGGGAAAAGGAGATAGAACATGGAGGAAAATTAAGCAAAAATGACTTACCCTTTATCTGCTCCAAGTTCTTCCTCATGATGATGTTCTCGGCCTCTACTTCAGCTGCGAAATCCGAATGACGGATTAGTTCGGCGGAAAAAGACGAAGAAAAATGGAAAAATGCCAAAGAGAAAACTTACCCCTTTTCTCGTATTCGGCGAGAAGTGTAGTATGCTTTGCGCGCAACATCTTGTGAGTATCCAAGAGACGCTGAAACCTAGCGCTCCGACGATTGGTGGTCACCTGAAAAGAGTAAAAAATGACAGCTTAGTCTTGTGCATATTTGAAGTGTACAAAATCCGGGCCAAGTGGAACTTAACCCGGCTCTAGGTGTATGCATATTCGAAGTGTACAAAATCCAGGCCAAGTGGAACTTAACCCGGCTCTAGGTGTGTGCATATTCGAAGTGCACAAAATCCAGGCCAAGTGGAACTTAACCCGGCTCTAGGTGTGTGCATATTCGAAGTGTACAAAATCCGGGCCAAGTAGAACTTAACCCGGCTCTAGGTGTGTGCATATTCGAAGTGTACAAAATCCGGGCCAAGTGGAACTTAACCCGGCTCTAGGTGTGTGCATATTTGAAGTGTACAAAATCCGGGCCAAGTGGAACTTAACCCGGCTCTAGGTGTGTGCATATTCGAAGTGTACAAAATCCGGGCCAAGTGGAACTTAACCCGGCTCTAGGTGTGTGCATATTCGAAGTGTACAAGATCTAGGCCAAGTGGAACTTAACCCGGCTCTAGGTGTGTGCATATTCGAAGTATACAAAATCCGGGACAAGTGGAACTTAACCCGGCTCTAGGTGTGTGCATATTCGAAGTGTACAAAATCTGAGCCAAGTGGAACTTAACCCGGCTCTAGGTGTGTGCATATTCGAAGTGTACAAAATCCGGGCCAAGTGGAACTTAACCCGGCTCTAGGTGTGTGCATATTCGAAGTGTACAAAATCCGAGCCAAGTGGAACTTAACCCGGCTCTAGGTGTGTTCATATTCGAAGTTATTAAGGAGCTACGTTAGTTCTCTAAGGAGCATCCGGCCGTGTAACAAGTTACTCCCCCAGAGGCTCGGGGACTAATGACTATATCACTAATATCTACTACATGCTAAGGAAAGGGCGAAGTAATGTACCTCCATCATCCGACCTGCAAGGTTAATTGCCTTAGCAGTGGTATTCATTTGGGCAGCAAACTCAGCGAGCCCGAATTTCTCCGGGAGATCATCATTGTGGACGAACTCCGCCTTGTTCTAGTTGTTTACAAACTCGATCAAGGTCAGAGGATAGCGTTCGCCGCTGAGCATGTGGGGTGCAACTAGACCCTTAGCATGAGCTTCCCTCCTCTCAATCTGGGCAACAACGGGGCTGGTGTGCAAAACGAGTTGCGCATCAGCTGGCTCGGCAGGGGCGTCCTTCGGCGGTGGAGTCTTTTTCGGGAGCATGGACGCAAGTGTACGTTGTCCAGCCTCGATTGACACTGCCCTGGTGGTGTGAGGAGCCTTTTTGCCCTTGGGTTGATGTTGTGAGGTGGAAGTTGCTGCGGCAGATTTTCCCTTGGGATCGGCCTTACTGCTTGCCTTGGTGTTGCTGGTGCCTTCTCGCCGAGTCTTGGAAGACTCAGAAGAGGCGGAGGGGCTTGGCGCTATTGATAGTGCCTTTGTTGTTGTTGCTGGTGCTGGAGCTGATGCTGGTACTGATTTCCGTTTCGGCGGGGGTGCTGAAGGAACCTCGGTGGTGGCTGGTTGCGGCTGTGTCGAAGAAGGAGCAACTGCAGCCTCGGCAGAACCGCTTCCCCCCGTTCCGAGGTTGCCCTCCTCTTGACGAGGTGGGCTAGAACCCGGAGCAGCCGCGGAGCCCTCCTGAATGGGGCTCAATGGGCGTGAATCGTCGCCACAAGGGGGAGAAGGGCTATGTCGGAGCGGCGAGGCAATGCCGGATCCACTCTGAGGAACCTCCACCATGGCCCTGCCGAATCAGATCATGAATGATGAGAAACTATAACAAAGCAAGAACAAGTGAATAGCAAAGGGAGAAGTGGCTTACTCATCCGAGGTCAAAGGCTCCTTGGGCTTCCGAGCCCTCCGGGTTATGGCCTTGGTTGTAGGCTTGGTGGCAGCTTTGTCCGCGGACTTCTTTCGCCTTTTAGCTGGCTGAGAGGGTCCGGAGGAAGAAGCAGATGCGCCCCCTCTTCTTCGGTGCGACCGGGACAGGCTCACCCGTGGCAAGGGGAGCATCTTCATGGATTTGCCCACCGGGGTTAGCTGATGCCGGAAAAGCATAAGAAAGGGGGACAGTGTCAAATGCCTCCATCACCTCAACGTCCAAATCATCTTCATCGTCGGGCTAATCTCTAATGGAAGAGAGTTTACCGGTGTGTCGCTTGGTCGCATCAGCCATCGGCAGGAACATCTCCTGATCCGGTTCCTCCTCGTCCGAGGCATCTCGATCAGGTGCCCATTTGAGAGAAGGCTCGATGCCATCCTCAATGGTTTGCTGAAGAAACATCTAAGGGAAAGAAAAGGCAACAGGATTAAACCTACAACAAAAACCGACGTATAATTTAATTCGAAAAAGGTTTGTGGCACGAGTACCGTAGGGGGAAGCCTATCTCGGCAGAAGTGTTCGATCCCCCACATCCACTCAATAGAGAAGTCCTTGTGGGTGGTGAAGAGGGCCTTAACCCGGCGGTAGATCTCGGTGTTGCTCAACTCGAATGAGGAGGTCCGGTTGGGGTCACGGCCCTAGCTCATGTGACAGAGTTTATGCGTGCGTTTCTAGAGGGGAGATCCGGTTACGGACAAATGTGATCATTACGTCCTCATTGCGCAATCCCAGATCCTTCAGCTCCTGGAACCTTTTGTTGACTTGGTTCACCAGGACAGTGGGCTTCTTGGGGACCTTCTCCCACATATCCGGATTAGGAGGACCCGGAGCGTAGGGGCGCAGCCGGATCAAATCTTTAGTTGTGCCATTTCTGACATAAAAGAAAGTTCGGGCCCAGCCCTTGCAAGAGTCAAGCCCCGTGACTCGGGGGAAAATAGACTGTTTCCTAGGAGAAATGGAAGCTACGCCGAACTACGTGAGCTGCTTGTCCTCCAGGTTAAGATCTATATTCGGAATCACATTCCGGTGGAGACCAAAGAACCGGATCCAGAGCTCCTTCGTGGGCCACAGTCCGGCGTAGCCCTCGATGGTGGAAGCGAAGGCAGAGAGAGAGGTGATGGCGTTAGCCGGAAGATGATGCGGCTGAAGCTCATACGTGTTGAGCTAGTCGTGGAAAAATCGCTAATAGGAAGACCGAACCCACGTTGGAAGTGGGAGAGGAATACCACATACTCACCCGGATTGGGTGAGGGGGCAAGCTCTGCGGTGGTGAGGCGGGCGATGATGCCCTCCGAGATACGCCTGGTGCGATACAGCCAGTCAAGATCATCTTGGCAAACCCAGGACCTAGCCCAGGCGCCGCGGTCAGCATTCCCCGCGTCCTCCTCCATTTCCTGCTCCACAACGGCGAGCTCCTCCTCTGTCATCTCAAGGTCACTATCCTCACTGGCGCTAGCGGCGGTGGGGGGCAGTGGCCTGGACTGGCGAGGACCCGTGGCGGAGGAGATGCGCGGAGGTGGCAACGACGCAGGTGCGCGAGGAAACGGTACGGCGGCGGCGCGGCTACGCAAGTGCGGTGGCGGCGACGCTGTCATGGGGAAGAAGAAGAAGAAGAGGCAGAGGGGCGCGAGAGTGGGGAAAAGACCCAAGGGACGCGCCCCTCCCCTATTTAACCACGCCCTAGAGAGGTAGTGGGATCGCGTTGTGCAGACAGGCCACACGGTGTGGCCGTGTATGACCCGGATCGACCAATCAGCGACGAGCCACAGGAAGGGCCACAAGGCGCAGCGGATCCCACGACATGACGTTATGATACAGTTAACGAGGAGGCAGGCACGATGTGACGTGTGCTACAGTAAATTCTGATAGTAACTGCGGCGGTTACTGTCGCAGGCCCTTAAAATGAGGCAAAGTAATGATTAGCCTCCACATGGGGAAGCGTACAAGAGACGGAAGAGTGACCCGGATGGGTATGAGGTGACCCAGCCAGCGAGTGAAAACTCTAAATGTGCCAAGGGAAAGCAAACCAAGGGAATCCGAACCATGAGATAACGCGGAAAAGGAGAAAGAGGCTCGGTAAAATTGAACCTGTTGTGGCCTTAGTGGCTAAGGCAGCTAAGACCGCACCAGCTTCGGGGACTAATGTTGGGGGGATACCCCCGGGTAGGGTCATGCTGTGGTATAAAGGCCGAGTTAGCCGAGGTACGGCAAGGTCAAAGCAAGTGCTGGCCGAGTCACCTCAAGGCAGGCCGAATCACGGAGTAACCCGGACCAGGGGATGTCCACCTAACTGGGTCTCAACCGACTTATGTCGTATGTCGGTAAGATGTATCTAACTTATATGCAGGTACAGGTGTGGCCGGATCAACTAGGTATGATCCGGGTTATATCAAGCTTGTAAGAGAAGGAAGGTATCTCGCTGGTCAAAGGGTGACCATTGTGTGCAGAGCGTGAGCGAAGTAGACAGAGGCCAGGACCACCGAGGCGTGGCCGAGAAAGGTGACGATGCCTGTGTTGGATGACGCGGGCACCGCAGAGGCTCACGTAGCCTCTGCATGGATGGTGCTGGGCAAAAGTGACCCGGTCAGCTTAATATTTTTGGAGGAGGCATATTCCTTGGAATATGCCTCCACGTATGCCCTAATTGGAGACCTGGCTACCCCTATATAAGGAGGGCTAGGGCCTCTGTAGAAAGGGTTGATCTCGAGTGGGTTGTGGTTTACTAGTGTGTTCCAGAGGGCCAGCTAGTGGTGAGAGTAAGAGAGTTCTTCTTCCTCCTCTCCCCAATACAGCTCAAGGAGCACTTGTAAACTGTGGAATTGAATCAAATACAAAGCAACTGTGTGTGGAATCACCACACTATCCCTCCCTGGATTCCCCTAGTGCATTTAGTCCCCACCTTTAGCCTATCCATGGCATCTACCGTGACACCACCACGACACTCCCAATAAGTACTTTTCTTTAACGCCTTTAAGTTAGGCATAAGAAGCAAGAAAAAGAATCAAGTGTTCTCAAATGAAGAAGCATTAAGAGCAAATTTTGTTTTCATAGGAGAGGCAAAAGGAATATTCTCTCTCTTCTTAGGGAAGTGTTCTATACCTTGCTTGAGTGGGAATTGATATCTAATGGTGCCTTCTTTCATATCAATAATGGCACCAACAGTTCTAAGAAAAGGTTTTCCCAAAGTAATAGGACAAGAAGCATTGTATTCAACATCCAAAACATAGAAATCAACGGGGACATAGGCATTGTTAACCATAATAAGAACATCATTAATACTCCCCATGAGTTTCTTTTTAGCATTATCATCATGTGGGACATTCAAATAACAATCTTCCAATGGTGGCAAATCAAGCATATCATAAATCTTTCTAGGCATAATAGAAACACTACTATCAAGATCACATAAAGCCTTAAGATCAAAATCATTCACTTTCATATTAATGGTGGGTTCCCAACCATCTTCTAGTTTCATAGGAATAGAAGCTTTATGTTTCATCTTTTCTTCTTTAATTTTTATGAGAGCATCAGTAATGTGTTTTGTAAAGGCCATATTCATAGCACTAGTATTAGGACTTTTAGCAAGCTTTTGTAGGAACTTAATTACTTCAGAGATATTGCAACCATCAAGATCAAAATCATAATTATCATCTAAAGTAGTAGAGCTATTACTAGCTTCAACAATAGTGGTAGTGATAGTAGAAACACTAATATTTCTAGCAATTTCATCTTCTCTTTCCCACTTAGCATGCAATTCAGCTAATAATCTAACATTTTCATCAATTCTAACTTGTATGGCATTAGTAGCAGCAAAGGGATTATCAATAGTTTCAGGTTTAGCAACCATTTTATTCAAGGAAGATTGTGCTTCAGCCAATGATGCTATATTTCTTTCAGCATTAGAGACTTTTCCTCAATAGTTTTATTGAAAGCAGTTTGTTTACTAATAAAACTTTAAGCATAACTTCAAGTTCAGAGGGAGCACTCCTATTATTGTTGTAGGAATTTACATAGGCATTACCATTATTGGGAGGATACGGCCTATAGTTATTATTACCAAAATTATTCCTGTAGGGATTGTTGCTAAAATTATTATTTCTTATAAAGTTCACATCAAATTGCTCTTCTTGAGCAACCAAAGAGGCTAAGGGAACATGATTTGGATCAATATGATCTTTCCCATTAACAAGCATGGACATAATAACGTCAATTTTATCACTCAAGGAGGAGGTTTCTTCAACAGAATTTACCTTCTTACCTTGTGGAGCTCTTTCAGTGTGCCATTCAGAATAGTTAACCATCATATTATCCAGAAGCTTTGTTGTAGCACCCAAAGTAATGGTCATAAAGGTACCTCCAGCAGCAGAATCCAGTAGATTTCTTGAAGAATAGTTCAATCCTGCATAAAAGGTTTGGATAATCATCCAAACAGTCAGTCCATGAGTGGGACAAATCTTTACCAAAGATTTCATTCTTTCCCAAGCTTGAGCAACATGTTCATTATCAGATTGTTTAAATTTCATTATTTCACTTCTCATAGATATGATCTTAGCAGGAGGATAGTATTTTGGAATGAAAGCATCTTTGCATTTAGTTCAAGAATCAATACTATTTCTAGTTAGGGATTGCTTCATGAACAGGTGGAGCAATAGGTGTGCACATGAAATCGTTGTTGTTGGTGCTAGTGAACTCACACAACTTAATGTTTTCAAGAGTAGTCATGTTTTGTGTTTTTAATAAAGAAAGCAAACTAGTAGAACTATTTTTTGTGTTTTTGATAAAGAAACAAGCAAACAAAGCAAAAATAAACTAAGCAAAACAAAAATAACAAAGTAAAGAGATTGGTTATGAGGGACTCCCCTTGTGAAGATGTCCTTGACTCCCCAGCAACGGCGCCAGAAAAAGCTTGATTATTGGCTCAACACGTCGAGCTCATTGGGGAACCCCAACAGGAAGGTATGATGAGCACAGCAGCAAGTTTTCCCTCAGTTATGAAACCAAGGTTATCGAACCAGTAGGAGCAAGGAAACACCTCACAGGTGTTGTTGCCAACTTGGAGTCCTGCACAACACAACCACAGAACTTTGCCCCCAACTTATAGTGAGGTTGTCAATCTCACCAGTTTTGCTATAAACAAAGGATTAAACATATTGTGTGGAAGAAAGTAAAAGCTTGTAGAAAGTAAACAGAAAATAGTAAACAGTTGTAGATTGACGGTAAAAGAAAGGACCGGGGTCCATAGTTCACTACTAGTGGTTCTCCTTAAGATAGATGACATGTTGGGTGAACAAATTACAGCGGGGCAATTGACAAACATCGAGAAAGCATGCATGCATATACTAATCATCTTGACTCCTATGAGATTTGATTGGGCATTACAACATTATACATAGACCGTAATCCAACTGCATCTATGACTAATAATCCACCTTCAGGTTATCAATCCGAACCCCGTCCAGTATTAAGTTGCAAGCAACAAATAATTGCATTAAACATTGCGTGTAAAGTAAACAATACAATTGTTCTATGAACAAAGGATTGCTATTTTCTCCCTAGTAGCAACAACACATCTAGTACCTTAGATATTTCTGTCACTTCCCCAGATTACTAGAGGCATGAACCCACTATCGAGCATAAATACTCCCTGTTGGAGTTGCTAGCATCTACTCGGCCAAGATATCTACTAACAACGGAGAGCATGCAAGATCACAAATAACAAATACATGATAGAATCAATAATCAATCTGAAATAGCATCTCAATATCCATCGGATCCCCGCAAACACAACATGTAGGATTACAAATAGATGATCTTGATCATGAACGGAGCTCACAAGATCTAAACTTGGTAGCACAAAGGAGAAGAACCAACCATCTAGCTACTACATGGACCCGTAGTCCAAGCATGAACTACTCACGCATCACACCGGAGGCTTGCATGGTGATGAAGAAGGCCTCCAGGGTGAATTCTCCCCTCCGGCAGGGTGCCGGGAAGAGCTTCAGATCCCTCCTGATCTAGGGATGGAGATGATGGTGGATACAGACTCTTTCGTGGAATTTTGATCGGGTACTTAGGGTTTCTATATCGGAGGCATCTTATAGGCGAAAGGGGAGGCCGAGGGTGTGCCCTAGGCGGCCACACCACCCCCTGGCACGGGCTAGGCCTGGCCGCGCGGCCAAGTGGTGTGGCGGCCCTCTGGCCCCTCTTCGTCTCGTATTCTGGCTCCGTGCCCCCTCGGTGAAATACTGACTTTGTCTTTTGTCCCGTCCAATTCCGAGAATATTCATTTTCTAAGTTTCTTGGAACCAAAAATAGCAGAAAACAGGCAGCTGGCACTATGGCATCTTGTTAATAGGTTATTCCAAGAAAGTGTATAAAAAGTACTCCAAAGTGTGGACAAAACATAAGAAAGTAGATAAAAACCAAGCATGGAACATCAAAAATTATAGATACGTTAGCAACATATCAAGCAGCGAGGAGACGACGGCAACCCTAGTTCATACACCGCCATATTGCATCTACGCACCCTAGTAATCCTCGATTCCATCAATAATCAAGAGAAGACAAGCATGAGTAGGGTTCCTTCTGAGAACCTGAACCTAGGTAAACCTCATGTCCCCGATGTATTTATTTTCTAGCCGATCGATGCCTCCAGCGCTACCCACTTCTTCAAATACAAGTCCATCAACCATGGGCATTGATGAGTTAACCCCTCGTCAATGGTCGCCATATGTGGGAACCGGAGTGTTGATGTTGCGGCTTCGACGACCCCATCACCCGCGGTCTGCAACTCCGCTACAATGCATAACCATCTCCTCTTCGACACCTTCGACTTCACCGTACACTCGCCGACGACTCGCCCGGACTTTGAGTCCGTGGGAGATGGAACCAGCATGATGATCAGGAGCTTACGCTTCTAGGTCGGCAAGATCAGCACGCTTCGCTTCCCCGATCACTCGCCAGCACCTTTGTTTGCACCTGCCTTGTGGTTTCCACCACCAATCGGCACCCTGAGAGGGCTCAACACATCGGCTTCAGCCTATGACATGGATAGCTTGGGTTTCTCCGCACCCTTGCCCTTGGATTCCACGACTCCTTCGTCCTCTAGGTCCTTACAACCGTTAAATGAGGACGAAGCCGTAATACTTCAACTGATACAAAGAAATTTCATATAAGAAGAGCAATGAGAATAACACTCTAAACATCACAAAAGTGCAAACGCTAACCTGTCAAATCTACCGAGGTTAAAAAATTCATACTGCTTTTTCTTCTTCTGAGGCTGGGGAGGCATGCTACGGACGGGCATTGTAGGAATCAGATCCACAATACCCTCTTAAAGAGCAAGATCCTTTGGTGTCACTGGTGTGGATGCATCCGAATCTTCGCTCTGCCCCCGTTTGCGAGTCCCATCCTCGCTGGACTCGGGGGCTCCATGTACCTCGGTAGCGGGTGCTGGCTCGTGGTTGATGTCGATCTCGTTTGGGAACCCCAAGAGGAAGGTATGATAAGCACAGAAGTAAGTTTCCCTCAGTTATGAAACCAAGGTTATCGAACTAGTAGGAGCAAGGAAACACCTCCCGGGTGTTGTTGCCAACTTGGAATCATGCACAACACAACCACAGAACTTTTCCCCCAACTTACAGTGAGGTTGTCAATCTCACCGGTTTTGCTGAAATCAAAGGATTAAACGTATTGTGTGGAAGAAAATAAAAGCTTGCAGAAAGTAAACAGAAAGCAGTAAACAGTTGTAGATTGATTATAAAAGAAAGGACCAGGGTCCATAGTTCACTAGTGGTGGCTCTCCTTAAGATAGATGACATGTTGGGTGAACAAATTACAGTGGGGCAATTGACAAACATCGAGAAAGCAATGATGCATATACTAATCATCTTGACTCCTATGAGATTTGATTGGGCATTACAACATTATACATAGACCGTAATCCAACTGCATCTATGACTAATAATCCACCTTTAGGTTATCATCTGAACCCCCTCCAGTATTAAGTTGCAAGCAACAGATAATTGCATTATGCATTGTGTGTAAAGTAAACAATACGATTGTTATATGAACAAAGGATTATTGTTTTCTCCCTAGTAGAAACAACACATCTAGTACCTTAGAGATTTCTGTCACTTCCCCAGATTACTAGAGGCATGAACCCACTATCGAGCATAAATACTCCCTGTTGGAGTTGCTAGCATCTACTCGGCCAAGATATCTACTAACAACGGAGAGCATGCAAGATCACAAATAACAAATACATGATAGAATCAATAATCAATCTGAAATAGCATCTCAATATCCATCGGATCCCCGCAAACACAACATGTAGGATTACAAATAGATGATCTTGATCATGAACGGAGCTCACAAGATCTAAACTTGGTAGCACAAAGGAGAAGAACCAACCATCTAGCTACTACATGGACCCGTAGTCCAAGCATGAACTACTCACGCATCACACCGGAGGCTTGCATGGTGATGAAGAAGGCCTCCAGGGTGAATTCTCCCCTCCGGCAGGGTGCCGGGAAGAGCTTCAGATCCCTCCCGATCTAGGGATGGAGATGATGGTGGCTACAGACTCTTTCGTGGAATTTTGATCGGGTACTTGGGGTTTCTATATCGGAGGCATCTTATAGGCGAAAGGGGAGGCCGAGGGTGTGCCCTAGGCGGCCACACCACCCCCTGGCACGGGCTAGGCCTGGCCGCGTGGCCAAGTGGTGTGGCGGCCCTCTGGCCCCCCTTCGTCTTGTATTCTGGCTCCGTGCCCCCTCGGTGAAATACTGACTTTGGCTTTTGTCCCGTCCAATTCCGAGAATATTCATTTTCTAACTTTCCTGGAACCAAAAACAGCAGAAAACAGGTAGCTGGCACCGTGGCTCTTGTTAATAGGTTAGTCCAAGAAATCATATGAAAAGTACTCCAAAGTTGGAACAAAACACAAGAAAGTGGATAAAACCAAGCACGGAACATCAAAAATTATAGATACATTTGCAATGTATCAAAGATAGTTTAGTAGCTAGAGGCTATGAGTACCTTTTACCTTACCTCCCGGCAATGGCGCCATAAAATAGCTTGATGTCTATGCACTTCTATTCTTATAGACAGTTATTGGGCCTCCAAGTGCAGAGGTTTGTAGAACAGAAGCAAGTTTTCCCTTAAGTGGATTACCCAAGGTTTATCGAACTCAGGGAGGAAGTGGTCAAAGGTAACCCTCTCAAGCAAATAAGCTAGTTTGAATGCACCCTTCCAATCAATAAATTCTTCAATTTGTTCCACGTCATACAAGTCATAATTTCCCTTAACATATGAAGATATGGTAACATCATCATTATACTCACATTGAAAAGGGAGGTGTTTATACCTCTTACAGAAACAAGATTTTTCAAAGCAATAAGTAACATTATAAGTAGAGCACACGTTTCTAGAAATGGTATACAATTTATCAATTTGTTCCCATAAGTGTTTCCCTTTTTGTGACAAGTGGTGTTCCTTATAATAATATTTTTGTTCTTCCGTGAACCCACCTTGCCAATAAGATTCAGTTTCAAAGAAACCAACCATTGATAGAGAGCATGATAAAGCAAGACAATAACAGACCAACGAAAATAACAACTATAGTAGGAACTAATTTTTTTGTATTTTTGATAAAGAAAGAAGCAAAACAAATAAAACAAAGTAAAGAGATTGGTTATGAGGGACTCCCCTTGTGAAGATGTCCTTGACTCCCCTCATGAACGAAGCTCACAAGATCTAAACATGAAAGCACAAAGGAGGAGAACTAGCCATCTAGCTACTACATGGATCCGTAG
Organism: Avena eriantha; assembly: GCA_910589775.1. Lineage (NCBI taxonomy): Eukaryota > Viridiplantae > Streptophyta > Magnoliopsida > Poales > Poaceae > Avena > Avena eriantha. The sequence continues at coordinate 376,406,090 of OU342746.1, read as the reverse complement.
TCCAAGGATGAACTACTCACGCATCACACCAGAGGCTTGCATGGTGATGAAGAAGGCCTCCAGGGTGAATTCGCCCCTCCGGCAGGGTGCCGGGAAGAGCTTCAGATCCCTCCCGATCTAGGGATGGAGATGACGGCGGCTACGGACTCTTTCCTAGAAGTTTTATAGGGTCCTTAGGGTTTCTGTATCGAAGGCATCTTATAGGCGAAAGGGGAGGCCGAGGGGGTGCCCTAGACGGCCACACCACCCCCTGGCGCGGGCTAGGCCTGACCGCGTGCCAGGTGGTGTGGCGGCCCTCTGGCCCCTCTCCATCTCGTATTCTGGCCCCGTGTCCCCCTGGTGAAAAACTGACTTTGGCATTTGTCCCGTCCAATTCCGAGAATATTCATTTTGTGTCTTTCCTGGAACCAAAAACAGCAGAAAACATGCAACTGACACTATGGCATCTTGTTAATAGGTTAGTCCAAGAAAGTGTATAAAATGTACTCCAAAGTGTGGACAAAACATAAGAAAGTAGATAAAACCCAAGCATGGAACATCAAAAATTATGGATACGGTAGCAACGATTCAACATCCCCAAGCTTAACTCCTGCTCGTCCTCAAGTAGGTAAGTGATAAAAAGAAAGAATATTTTTTGAGGTGACATGCACGATCGTAAACTTGATCAAAGTATTTGTAAAACATTAATAGCTGGGATCATAGTACTTCAACATAGCATGAAAGACAAAGTTCTAACAATAAGACATAGCAACTATGTTGCAACATGAAAAGGCACAGACAAAAGATTTATGAATAACAATGCTTTGCAAGACGTTTGTTTGTTTCACATAAAGAAAACATAGCATAGTGGCATTCGGCTTGTCCCTCAGAGAGTAGCAAACATAAATGCATAAGACACCTTCAAAGTTCATAAGAGTGACTAGATACAAATAGTTTAAGAACAAGCAATATCAAAGTTATGCATCAATCAACAAGTCTTGGGACAATGCACATACAACTAAGAATGGCCACTATGCTCTCTTAATAGGTGCATAAAGATAGAAGGTGGAGACTCAACATAAAATTAAAAGAAAGGCCTTCATAGAAGGAAGTAGAGATTCAAGTTTCATAAAGAGCTTTCAAAAATTATGGTACTCATTAGCTTTCAGCTCTCATTGCCCCTATCATAAGCATCTTTAGGCGATTAAGGTTAAAGTGACACAACTAAGAGGATATGCTTGACAAGTTATAAGTTGAAATCTCATGCCCCTTACTTACGAAGACTGAACCTCATGCTACTCAACTTCAGTCACAAGTAAGCTCTTGTCATTGTAAGTACATATGTATCATAGAGAACCGCCAATGGGGTACCCCTTGCACATGATACGGGAGCAATGCCATAATCAAAATGATAAGGCAAGCAGACAATGAGCATCTCAGCGATCTTTTTATTTGCTATTTGCATAGGTTTTTATTGTGGATGCTTAATAGAGTGCTCATTATGGTTATGCTGCAAGTTTCTGATACATTGCTAACGTATCTACAATTTTTGATGTTCCATGCTTGTTTTATATCTACTTTCTTATGTTTTGTCCACACTTTGGACTATTTTTATACACTTTCTTGGACTAACCTATTAACAAGATGCCACAGTGCTAGTTGCCTGTTTTCTTCTGTTTTTGGTTTCAGAAAATTCAGAAAATGAATATTCTCGGAATTGGACGGGACAAAAGCCAATGTCGATATTTTACCGGAAGACACATGGAGTCCGAAGGAGAGACGAAGTGGGGCCATAGGGCAGCCAAACCACCCCTTGGCGCGGGAAGCCCTAGGCCGCGCCAGGGCATGGTGTGGGCCCCCTGGCCGGCCACCGACCTCGCCCCTTCGCCTATAAAATCACCCTGGGACGAAAACCCTAAATTGAACACCCTCTGGCCACGAAAAGTTCCACAGCGCCGCCGGCACCGAATGGGAGATTCGGGGGACAGAAAGTCTCTGTTTCGGCACCATGCCAGGATGGGGAAGTGTCTTTAGAGCCATCTCCATCGATCTCCACCACCATCTCCATCACCGTTGCTGATTCCCATGATGATGAGGGAGTAGTTCTTCCTCGAGGCTAAGGGTTCTACCAGTAGCTATGTGTTCATCTCTCTCTCTATGCATGATCATATTGTGATCATGAGCTTTGTAATCAAGTAGATCTACTTTGCTACTCAAGTGCTTTAATAGATATCTGCTCTCCCCATGTGTGTGAAAGTGATAGAGTGCACAGCATGGTGGCACTTAGGCTAGAGATTACAATTACTTGTTATGAGTTATATTTGGAGTTGGATGTCTTTATGAAATTGTGGTGTTTGTTGGAACCATCTAGTGCTCAAGGTGATAGTGTAGGGTTATCTAGATGGGAAAGGTTTACTTTGAGGTGTGTTGTTATAGCCCTAACATGGATTAGAGTGTCCAACCGGAGAGTAGTTCAGAGTAGTATGATGAAGATAATATATTTATATGAGAGTGTTCACTAGTGAAAGTATGATCCCTAGGCCTTGTTTCTAAGCATTGAAACACCATTTGCAACTAGATCTGTTACATGTTTGCTTGTTGCCATCTTTATTTCAGTTTGCCTTTAGTCTCTTCTGTGCCATCTTATATCCATACCGCTTGTATTTCAATATATCTTCGCCGAACTAGTGCACCTATACACCTGGCAAGTGTATTGGGTGTGTAGGGGACACAAGAGACTTCTTATATCTTGATTGCAGGGTTGCTTGAGAGGGTTACCTTTGACCACTTCCTCCCTGAGTTCGATAAACCTTGGGTAATCCACTTAAGGGAAAACTTGCTTCTGTTCTACAAACCTCTGCACTTGGAGGCCCAATAACTGTCTATAAGAATAGAAGTGCATAGACATCAAGCTATTTTATGGCGCCATTGCCGGGAGGTAAGGTAAAAGGTACTCATAGCCTCTAGCTGCTAAACTATCTTTGATACATTGCAAATGTATCTATAATTTTTGATGTTCCGTGCTTGGTTTTATCCACTTTCTTGTGTTTTGTTCCAACTTTGGAGTACTTTTCATATGATTTCTTGGACTAACCTATTAACAAGAGCCACGGTGCCAGCTACCTGTTTTCTGCTGTTTTTGGTTCCAGGAAAGTTAGAAAATGAATATTCTCGGAATTGGACGGGACAAAAGCCAAAGTCAGTATTTCACCGAGGGGGCACGGAGCCAGAATACAAGACGAAGGGGGGCCAGAGGGCCGCCACACCACTTGGCCACGCGGCCAGGCCTAGCCCATGCCAGGGGGTGGTGTGGCCGCCTAGGGCACACCCTCGGCCTCCCCTTTAGCCTATAAGATGCCTCCGATATAGAAACCCCAAGTACCCGATCAAAATTCCACGAAAGAGTCTGTAGCCACCATCATCTCCATCCCTAGATCGGGAGGGATCTGAAGCTCTTCCCGGCACCCTGCCGGAGGGGAGAATTCACCCTGGAGGCCTTCTTCATCACCATGCAAGCCTCCGGTGTGATGCGTGAGTAGTTCATGCTTGGACTACGGGTCCATGTAGTAGCTAGATGGTTGGTTCTTCTCCTTTGTGCTACCAAGTATAGATCTTGTGAGCTCCGTTCATGATCAAGATCATCTATTTGTAATCCTACATGTTGTGTTTGCGGGGATCCGATGGATATTGAGATGCTATTTCAGATTGATTATTGATTCTATCATGTATTTGTTATTTGTGATCTTGCATGCTCTCCGTTGTTAGTAGATATCTTGGCCGAGTAGATGCTAGCAACTCCAACAGGGAGTATTTATGCTCGATAGTGGGTTCATGCCTCTAGTAATCTGGGGAAGTGACAGAAATCTCTAAGGTACTAGATGTGTTGTTTGTACTAGGGAGAAAATAGCAATCCTTTGTTCATAGAACAATTGTATTGTTTACTTTACACGCAATGTTTAATGCAATTATCTGTTGCTTGCAACTTAATACTAGACGGGGTTCGGATTGATAACCTGAAGGTGGATTATTAGTCATAGATGCAGTTGGATTACGGTCTATGTATAATGTTGTAATGCCCAATCAAATCTCATAGGAGTCAAGATGATTAGTATATGCATGCATGCTTTCTCGATGTTTGTCAATTGCCCCGCTGTAATTTGTTCACCCAACATGTCATCTATCTTAAGGAGAACCACCACTAGTGAACTATGGACCCCGGTCCTTTCTTTTGGGACCATCTAGTGCTCAAGGTGATAGTGTGGGGTTATCTAGATGGGAAAGGTTTACTTTTAGGTGTGTTTTTATAGCCCTAGCATGGATTAGAGTGTCCAACCGGAGAGTAGTTCAGAGTAGTATCATGAAGATAATATATTTATATGAGAGTGTTCACTAGTGAAAGTATGATCCCTAGGCCTTGTTTCTAAGCATTGAAACACCGTTTGCAACTAGATCTGTTACATGTTTGCTTGTTGCCATCTTTATTTCAGTTTGCCTTTAGTCTCTTCTGTGCCATCTTATATCCATACCACTTTTATTTCAATATATCTTCGCCGAACTAGTGCACCTATACACCTGGCAAGTGTATTGGGTGTGTTGGGGACACAAGAGACTTCTTATATCTTGATTGCAGGGTTGCTTGAGAGGGATACCTTTGACCAATTCCTCCCTGAGTTCGATAAACCTTGGGTAATCCACTTAAGGGAAAACTTGTTTCTATTCTACAAACCTCTGCACTTGGAGGCCCAATAACTGTCTATAAGAATAGAAGTGCATAGACATCAAGCTATTTTATGGCGCCATTGCCGGGAGGTAAGGTAAAAGGTACTCACAGCCTCTAGCTACTAAACTATCTTTGATACATTGCAAATGTATCTATAATTTTTGATGTTCCGTGCTTGGTTTTATCCACTTTCTTGTGTTTTGTTCCAACTTTGGAGTACTTTTCATATGATTTCTTGGACTAACCTATTAACAAGAGCCACAGTGCCAGCTGCCTGTTTTCTGCTGTTTTTGGTTTCAGGAAAGTCAGAAAATGAATATTCTCGGAGTTGGACGTGACAAAAGCCAAAGTGCCTATTTTTCCGGAAGTCATCAAGTGCCAGAATACGAGACGGAGAAGAGCCAGAGGTCGGCCACACCGCCTGGTCGCGCGGCCAGGCTGGGCCCGCGCCAGGGGGTGGTGTGGTGGCCCCTGGCACCCTCTCGGTCTCCCCTTCTGCTTATAAGATGCCCTCGGGACGAAAACCCTAAGTTCCCGATCAAAAATCCACGAAAGAGTCTATAGCCGCCGTCATCTCCATCCCTAGATCAGGAGGGATCTGAAGCTCTTCCCGGCACCCTGCCGGAGAGGGGAATCCACCCTGGAGGCCTTCTTCATCACCATGCAAGCCTCTGGTGTGATGCGTGAGTAGTTCATCCTTGGACTACGGATCCATGTAGTATCTAGATGGCGGGTTCTCCTCCTTTGTGCTTTCATGTCTAGATCTTGTGAGCTCCGTTCATGATCAAGATCATCTATTTGTAATTCTGCATGTTGTGTTTGCGGGGATCCGATGGATATTGAGATGCTATTTCAGATTGATTATTGATTCTATCATGTCTTTGTTATTCGTGAGCTTGCATGCTTTCCGTTGTTACTAGCTATCTTGGCCAAGTAGATGCTAGCAACTCCAAGAGTTAGTATATATGCTCGATAGTGGGTTCATGCCTCTGGTAATCTGGGGAAGTGACAGAAATCTCTAAGGTACTAGATGTGCCGTTGCTACTAGGGAGAAAACAACAATCCTTTGTTCATAGAACAATCGTATTGTTTACTTTACATCCAGTTCGTAAAGCAATAATCTTTTGCTAGCAACTTAATACTGGAGGGGGTTCGGATGATAACCTGAAGGTGGATTATTAGTCATAGATGCAGTTGGATGGCGGTCTATGTATAATGTTGTAATGCCCAATCAAGTCTCAAAGGAGTCAAGATGATTAGTGTATGCATGTATTGCTTTCTCGATGTTTGTCAATTGCCTCGCTGTTATTTGTTCACCCAAAATGTTATCTATCTTAAGGAGAGCCACCTCTAGTGAACTATGGATCCCGGTCCTTTTCTTTACATACAATCTACAACTTTTACTATTTTGTGTTTAATTTTTGTAAACTTTTACTTCTTTCCATTCGATACATTTAATCCTTTGTTTTTCGCAAAACACGGTGAGATTGACAACCTCATCGCAAGTTGAGGACAAAGTTCTGTGGTTGTGTTGTGCAGGTATCCACGTTGCTACTAGCACCGGTAGTGCGCCCTGCCAAATCTCAGCTAGTAACACCTTTGGGGTGTTTCCTTGCTCCTACTCGTTCGATTAAATCTTAGTTTCATAACTGAGGGAAACTTGCTGCTGTGCTCATCATACCTTCCTCTTGGGGTTCCCAACGAGCTCTACATCAACCACGCACCAGCACTTTTCTGGGCACCGTGCATTGAGCCATCAATCTTCTAGTACTGTTGCTGGTGTATGAGTGCTCGAAGTTATTTCCTTTAGATTCTGCAATTATATCTTTTGGTTTCTTGTTTTTATTTTCACTAGTTAGGCTTAATGGCAAACAACATCAAAATTAGAGAGCTTTATAGTATTTATCTTGAGTTAGGACATGAAGTGTTTGAAGAGAAAATTAAAAAACCTATGGAACTTTATTTGCATGCTAATAGCAATGTTATTAGTATGAATTCTTTGAACACCATTATTGCTAATGCTATGGAAAAGTCCAAGCTTGGGTAATCTAGTTTTGATGAGCATGATATTTTTAGTCCCCCAAGCACAGAGGAGAAAATTTACTATGATGATACCAAACCTCCAATATACGATGATTACAATGATGAATATGATATTTTCAGTCCACCTACTATTGAGGAGAAAATTAATTATGATTACAATATGCCTCCTATATTTGATGATTATGGTGATGAGAATAATAATGATAGCTATTTTGTTGAATTTGCTCCCACTATAATTAATAAAATTGACTATTCTTATGTGGAGAGTAATAATTATTATATGCATGTGGCTCATGATAAGAATGTTTTATGTGATAGTTATATTGTTAATTTTATTCATGATGCTACTGAAAGTTATTATGAGAGAGTGAAACATGGTTTTATGCATCTCAATAATATTAGGTTTCCCCTCTTTATGATGAAAGTCTTAAAGTTGCACTTGTTTTGCTTTACTATGCTTGTTGCTTTGTGCTTTCATGACTTGCTTATTTACAAGATTCCTATGCATAGGAAGTGGGTTATACTTAAATGTGCTTTGAATTTGCTTCTTTATGCTCTCTTTTACTTCAATTCATATTTCTTATGTGAGCATCTTCTCAAACTATCATGCCTAACTTAAAGGCGTTAAAGAAAAATACTTATTGGGAGATAACCCAAAAGTTTTAGATGAGTATTGGAAGTTATTGCTTCAGTAATAACCTCTCCTTGTCCTTTTTATTTGCTTTTTGTGCCAAGAGTAACATCTAATGAGAGGGAAGTAATGCTTGGGAAAGTTGCTGTCCTGAAACAGAATTTTGTGCTTCACCATAAAAATTCGTGTAAAACCTCTGTAAGTTTTTTTGAGGCATGAATTTTTGTGCTTCTGCCCCAGGTTATTATATAACTTTCGTTAGTTCAACACTTTTTTATTTGAGCAACAGAAGGTCTTCGAAAAAATTGGTTTTTACCTGCTTGTCTGTTTTGACAGATTTCTGCTATTATTTGCATTTGCTTCTTGTTAATTCCTTTTTGGGTTCTTTTTGGGGAATTGAGATTTTTTGGGAAGTACTACAGTAGCTTGTGTATTAGTGGAAGTATTACTTGTGTTTGAACTGAACCAAAAGACTTATTATCTTGAGTACACTAATGTTGCTAATGAAGATTGTGTGAAGTTTTGTATGAAGGAAAAAATTCAGGTGTAAGGGAAGAATGATGTAATGAGATGAAGAATGAACAAAAGCTCAAGCTTGGGTATACCACCCCGTGTCACCCCAAGAAATATTGAAGAAGTACAAGCGTCAAAGCTTGGGGATGCCCAAGACATCCCCTTCTTCATCAATAAAAATCTCAGGTTTCTTCCAAACACTTCATTTTTATTGTTTCATGCACAGTTGTGTTGTTTGGAGCGTCTCGTTTTTGTTTTGGTTTTTGTTTGCTTGGTTTTCTTATTTTTCTTGCATAAGTTGGTTGGATCCCAGCACTTCTTTTGGAGAGAGACACACTCCGTTTTCATTGCCTAGAACACTCTAGTTTTCATTCTTATTGTTCTATGAGTGTTCTCTTTTGCTAGCACTCTGTTTAGCCTTAGTTTTCTCGTGCTTTCAGCTTAGAACTTTTTAGTTCTTCTTTGTGGAATTGTGATACAATCTCGCTGATCTTTATTTACTATTATCTTTGTGAGTTCTTTCAAATAAGTCGATTGGTGTTGGAAAAGAGTAGGAAAAGTTCATGCTTAAATGGTAAAAGGAGCTTGCTTTTTACTATGGCCTATGCTTTGTCATGTCATGCTTGATATTGTTTTGGCTTTATGCTTAGTGATTTTTGCTATAGCATGACTTGTTATTAAAAATTGAGATTGCTTAATGTGCCTTGAAAGAATCATGCATTGTTTTAGCATATTAAAGCATAATATAGTGGTATTCTCCTTTGATGCTTTATTTGGGTTGACTTGGCGCATTCTCACGCCATGTTAAGACTATACCAAGTCACAATAGCCTCTATGATCCTTTAGTTTTCGACTTGTAATATCACTTTATGCTTTAATTAATGATGTTTTGTCGCTTTGCATGATTATGGCCATTATTGCTCTCTTAGTTGGTCGCTCCCAGTCTTTTGCTAGCCTCCATAACCAAGTATGAGTTCCACTCATGCATCCAACTCCAAATAAAACCAAGTTATTCCAAAGAGTCCACCATACATACCTATTAGCATTTTCTATTCCAAGTATATTCATGTTTTTATCTACCTTCCGAATTAAACTTGTTATGAGAAAACTAGTGATTAAAGCTCTCACGAACTTGATGGCACACTTTACTTTTCTTGCCCCTAATAAACTTGAACCATTGTGTCATCTATGTTGTATATGCTTGCACTTATATGTTAGGGATTAGCAGAACCATGCTGTCATGGGGAACGCTTTCAACATTGCACTTGTACATTGTACCTAGTTGATATCATGCTCTTTTGTCTATGGATGTCGTCGGTGTGAAATGAAAGGGGATCTTGTAAGTCCATGGAGTTATGTATATGTGTTAGAGAAACACCTGGGCCGCCGGACTAATCCATGCCTAATCATGGTGGAAACCTGCAGCGTAATCATAATGAGTTGTCTATGAAGCATTCTTCTTATAAAAAAAGAGTCAAATATTGAGAAAAAGAGAAAAAATAAAAAAAGAGATATGAGAAAAGAGGAAAGAGAGAAAAAAGCACCATTTTCCCATGGTAAATAAGAAGATTGCTGAGATGCTCGTTGTCTGCTTGCCTTGTCATTTTGATATGGGGATTCTTCTGTATCATCGAGCAAGGGGTACCCCGTTGGCGGTTCTCTATGATACACATGTACTTACTATGACAAGAACTTACCGATAACTAAAGTTGAGTAGCATGAGGAGCGACCCTCGTATCCAAGGGACATGAGATTTCCAACTTATACTTTGTCAAGCATATACTCCATGGTTTTTTCACTTTAACCTTAATCACTTCAAGATGCTTATGATAGGGGCAATGAGAGCTGAAAGCTAATAAGTACCATAATTTTTGGAAGCTATTTATGATACTTGAATCCCTGCTTCCTTCTATGAAGGTCTTTTTTTACTTTTATGTTGAGTCTCCATCTTCTATATTTATGCACCTATTGAGAGAGCATAGTGGCCATTCTTAGTTTAATGTGCATTGTCCCAAGACTTGTTGATTGATGCATAACTTTGATATTGCTTGTTCTTAAACTATTTGTATCTAGTCACCCTTATGAACTTTGAAGGTGTCCTATGCATTTATGTTTTGCTACACTATGAGGGACAAGCTGAATACCATTCTCATTATGTTTTCTTTATGTGAAACAAACAATTGTCTTGCAAAGCATTTCTATTCATGAATCTTTTGTTTGTGCCTTTTCATGCTACAACATAGTTGATATGCCTTATTGTTAGAACTATATCTTTCATGCTATGTTAGAATACTATGATCCCAGCTATCAATGTTTTACAAATACTTTGATCAACTTTATGATGGTGCATGTCACCTCAAAAATTATTCTTTCTTTTTATCACTTACCTACTCGAGGACGAGCAGGAGTTAAGCTTGGGGATGTTGATACATTGCTAACATATCTATAATTTTTGATGTTCCATGCTTGTTTTATATCTACTTTCTTATGTTTTATCCACACTTTGGACTATTTTTATACACTTTCTTGGACTAACCTATTAACAAGATGCCATAGTGCCAGTTGCCTATTTTCTTCTGTTTTTGGTTCCAGAAAATTCAGAAAATGAATATTCTCGGAATTGGACGGGACAAAACCCAAAGTCGATATTTTACCAGAAGACACATAGAGTCCGAAGGAGAGATGAAGAGGGACCACAGGGCGGCCAAACCACCCCTTGGTGCGGGCAGCCCTAGGCCACGCCAGGACATGGTGTGCGCCCCCTGGCCGGCCACCGACCTCGCCCCTCTGCCTATAAGATCCCCCCGGGACGAAAACCCTAAATCAAACAGCCTCCAGCCACGAAAAGTTCCGCAGTGCCGTCGCCACCAAAGGGGAGATTTAGGGGATAGAAAGTCTCTGTTCTGGCACCATGCCAGGACGGGGAAGTGCCCCTGGAGCCATCTCCATCGATCTCCATCACCGTTGCTGATTCCCATGATGATGAGGGAGTAGTTCTTCCTCGAGTCTAAGGGTTCTACCGGTAGCTATGTATTCATCTCTCTCTCTCTATGCATGATCATATTGTGATCATGAGCTTTGTAATCAAGTAGATGTACTTTGCTACTCAAGTGCTTTAATAGATCTCTGCTCTCCCCATGTGTGTGAAAGTGACAGCGTGCACACCATGGTGGTACTTAGGCTAGAGATTACAATTACTTGCTATGAGTTATATTTGGAGTTGGATGTCTTTATGAAATTGTGATGTTTGTTGGAACCATCTAGTGCCCAAGGTGACAGTGTGGGGTTATCTAGATGGGAAAGGCTTACTTTGAGGTGTGATGTTATAACCCTACCATGGATTAGAGTGTCTAACCGGAGAGTAGTTCAGAGTAGTATCCCGAAGATAATATATTTATATGAGAGTGTTCACTAGTGAAAGTATGATCCCTAGGCCTTGTTTCTAAGCATTGAAACACCGTTTGCAACTAGATCTGTTACATGTTTGCTTGTTGCCATATTTATTTCAGTTTGCCTTTAGTCTCTTCCACGCCATCAAGCTATTTTCTGGCACCATTGTCTTATATCCATACCACTTGTATTTCACTATCTCTTCGCCGAACTAGTGCACCTATACACCTGACAAGTGTATTGGGTGTGTTGGGGACACAAGATACTTCTTGTATTTTGATTGTAGGGTTGCTTGAGAGGGATACCTTTGACCACTTCCTCCCTAAGTTCGATAAACCTTGGGTAATCCACTTAAGGTAAAACTTGCTGCTGTTCTACAAACCTCTGCACTTGGAGGCCCAACAACTGTCTACAAGAATAGAAGTGCATAGACATCAGTTTCCACCATGATTAGGCATGGCTTAGGCTAGCGGCCCAGGCGTTTCTCTAACACAAATACAAACTCCACGATCTTACAAGTTCCCCTTTTATTTCACATCGCCGAGATCCATAAGCAAAAGAACATGATATCAACTAGGTACAATGTACAAGTGAAATGTTGAAAGCGTTCCCCATGATACATGGTTCTGCTAACTTCAACTTATAAAGCGCAAGCATATACGCAACAAAGATGGATGCAATGGTTCAAGTTTATTAAGTGCAAGAAAGTAAAGTGCGCCATCAAGTTCGTGAGAGCTTTAATCACTAGTTTTCTCATAACAAGTTTAATTCGGAAGGTAGATAAAAACATGAATATACTTGGAATAGCAAATGCTAATAGGTAGGTATGGTGGACTCTTTGGAATAACTTGATTTTAGGAGTTGGATGCATGCGTGGAACTCATACTTGGTTATGAAGGCTAGCAAAAGACTGGGAGCGACCAACTAAGAGAGCAATAATGGCCATAATCATGTAGAGCAAAAAAACATCATTAATCAAAGCATAAAGTGATATTACAAGTTGAAAACTAAAGGATCATAAAGGCTTATGGTGACTTGGGATAGTCATAACATGGTGTGAGCATGCGCCAAGTTAACCTAAATAAAGCATCAAAGGAGAATACCGCAATACTTATGCTTTAATATGCTAAAACAACGCATGATTCTTCCAAGGCACATTAAGCAATCTCAATTGTTTATAACAATTCATGCTACAACAAAGATCACTAAGCATAAAGCCAAAACAATATGAAGCATGGCATGACAAAGCATATGCCACAGTCAAAAACAAACTCCTTTTACCACTTAAGCATGAACTTTCTTACTCTTTTCCAATCAAAACCAAACTATTTGAAAATCAATGTATGAAAGAGGGGTCCAACCAATTTATTCAGAAAACTAAGAAAACCAAGCAAACGAAAACCAAAAACAAAAAACGAAGACGCTCCAAGAACAACACAACTGTGCATGAAACAATAAAAATGAAGTGTTTGGAAGAAACCTGGGATTTTTATTGATGAAGAAGGGGATACCTTGGGCATCCCCAAGCTTTGACGCTTGTACTTCTTGGATATTTCTTGGGGTGAGAAAGGGTGGCATCCCCAAGCTTGAGCTTTAGTCCATTCGTCATCTCATTACATCATTCTCTCCATACACCTGAAATTTTTCTTTCATACAAAACTTCACACAATCTTTATTAGCAACATTAGTGCACTCAAGATAATAAGTCTTTGGGTTCAGTTTCAACATCAATAAAACTTCCATTAAAACACAAGCTACTGAAGCACTTCCCTCAAAAAGCTCAATTCCCCAAAGAGAACCTAAAAAGGAACCAACAAGAAACAAATCCAAATAATGGCAGAAATCTGTCAAAACAGACCAGCAGGTAAAAACCAATTTTTTCGAAGACCTTCTGTTGCTAAAATCAAAAAGTCTTGACCTAACGAAAGTTAGATAACAACCTGGGGCAGAAGCACAAAAATTCACGCCTCAACACGACATACAAAGATTTTACACGAATTTTTATGGTGAAGCACAAAAATCTGTTTCGGGGCAGTAACTTTCCCAAGCATTACTTCTCTCTCATTAGAGGTTACTCTTGGCACAAAAGGGAAATAAAAAGGATAAGGAGAGGTTATTACTGAAGCAATAACTTCCAAGACTCAAGTAAAACTTTTGGGTTATCTCCCAATAAGTACTTTTCTTTAACGCCTTTAAGTTAGGCATGATAGTTTGAGAAGATGTTCACATAGGAAATATGAATTGAAGTAAAAGAGAGCATCAAGAAGCAAATTCAAAACACATTTAAGTCTAACCCACTTCCTATGCATAGGAATCTTATACAAAAATAAATTCACAAAGAACAAAGTGACATGCATAGGAAGATAAAACGAGAGTAACTTCAAAACTTTCAGCAAATAGAGAGGTGTTTCAGTACCATGAAAACTTTTACAACCATATTTTACTCTCTCATAATAATTTTCAGTAGCCTCATGAATAAACTCAACAATATAACTATCACATAAAGCATGCTTTTCATGATCTACAAACACATAATTTTTTTCAAGCTCAAAAATGGTGGGATTAAAACCTAACCCACTTTTAACAATCTCATAACAAGATGACTGATCAATCTCATTTTCAATAGTAGTACAATTAATATTATCAACCAATATAGGACCATCATCTAGAGCTTTATTATAAACATTTTCAAAAGAATCCACAGGAACATAACATTTATCCTTCTTTGGTAAGCATGGGGGACAATCAAATAATGTAAGGGGTAAAGAGTTACTCTCATTAGAAGGTAGGAATGGGTAGATCCATTCTTCCTCCTCTTGATCATCACTCTCCTCCTCTTTTTCATCCAATGAGCTTCCAGTTTCAGCAATTTCTTCTTCCATAGGCTCCTTTAAGGCATTAGTCTCTTCCACTGGTGGAGAGCATCTATTAAGGTATTCAAGAATATAGCCATTTTCTTCCTTGTAATTATCAAAGCAAAATTTAAGTATATCATAAACCTCATATATATAAGGTGCATCATCTATATTTTCAAGCAAATAAGCTAGTTTGAATGCACCCTTCCAATCAATAAATTCTTCAATTTGTTCCACGTCATACAAGTCATAATTTCCCTTAACATATGAAGATATGGTAACATCATCATTATACTCACATTGAAAAGGGAGGTGTTTATACCTCTTACAGAAACAAGATTTTTCAAAGCAATAAGTAACATTATAAGTAGAGCACACGTTTCTAGAAATGGTATACAATTTATCAATTTGTTCCCATAAGTGTTTCCCTTTTTGTGACAAGTGGTGTTCCTTATAATAATATTTTTGTTCTTCCGTGAACCCACCTTGCCAATAAGATTCAGTTTCAAAGAAACCAACCATTGATAGAGAGCATGATAAAGCAAGACAATAACAGACCAACGAAAATAACAACTATAGTAGGAACTAATTTTTTTGTATTTTTGATAAAGAAAGAAGAAAAACAAATAAAACAAAGTAAAGAGATTGGTTATGAGGGACTCCCCTTGTGAAGATGTCCTTGACTCCCCTCATGAACGAAGCTCACAAGATCTAAACATGAAAGCACAAAGGAGGAGAACCAGCCATCTAGCTACTACATGGACCCGTAGTCTAGAGATGAACTACTCACGCATCACACCACAGGCTTGGATGATGATGATGAAGGCCTCCAGGGTGAATTCCCCTCTCCGGCAGGGTGCCGGGAAGAGCTTCAGATCCCTCTCGATCTAGGGATGGAGATGACGGCGGCTACAGACTCTTTCGTGGATTTTTGATCGGGTACTTAGGGTTTCTGTATCAGAGGCATCTTATAGGCGGAAGAAGAGGCCAAGGGGGTGCCTGGGGTGGCCACACCACCCCCTGGCGCGGCCAGGCCTGGCCCGCGCGGCCAGGTGGTGTGGCCGCCCCCTGGCTCCTCTTCGTCTCGTATTCTGGCTCCGTGTGTCCCTCGGTGAAACAGTGACTTTGGCTTTTGTCTCGTCCAATTCCGAGAATATTCATTTTCTAACTTTCCTGGAACCAAAAACAGCAGAAAACATGTAGCTAGCACTGTGGCTCTTGTTAATAGGTTAGTCCAAGAAATCATATGAAAAGTACTCCAAAGTGTGGACAAAACACAAGAAAGTAGATAAAACCAAGCATGGAACATCCAAAATTATAGATACATTTGCAATGTATCAACATCCCCAAGCTTAACTCCTGCTCGTCCTCGAGTAGGTAAGTGATAAAAAAGAAAGAATAATTTTTGAGGTGACATGCACCATCAAAGACTTGATCAAAGTATTTGTAAAACATTCAAGGCTAGGATCATAGTACTTCAATCATAACATGAAAGACAAAGTTCTATCAATAAGACAAAGAAACTATGATGCAACATGAAAAGGCACAAACAAAAGATTCATGAATAATAATGCTTTGCAAGACTTTTTTTTGTTTCACATAAAGAAAACATAGCATAATAGTATTCAACTTGTCCCTCATAGAGTAGCAAATATAAATGCATATGACACCTTCAAAGTTCATCAGAGTGACTAGATACAATTAGTTTAAAACAAGCAATATCAAGTTATGCATCAATCAACTAGTCTTGGGACAATGCACATAGAACTAAGAATGGCCACTATGCTCTCAAAGTAGGTGCATAAAGGTAGAAGGTGGAGACTCAATATAATGGTGGAAGAAAGGCCTTCATAGAAGGAAGTAGAGATTCAAGTTTCATAAAGAGCTTCCAAAAAGTATGGTACTTATAGCTTTCAGCTCTCATTGCCCCTATCATAAGCATCTTGAAGTGATTAAGGTTAAAGTGAACAAACTATGGTGTACATGCTTGACGAAGTATAAGTTAGAAATCTCATGTCCCTTGAATACGAGGGCCGCTCCTCATGCTACTCAAGTTTAGTTACCAGTAAGTTCTTGTCATCGTAAGTACATGTGTATCATAGAGAACCGCCAACGGGGTACCCCTTGCCCGATGATACAGAAGAATCCCCATATCAAAATGACAAGGCAAGCAGACAACGAGCATCTCAGAAATCTTCTTATTTACCATGGGAATCTGGTGCTTTTTTCTCTCTTTCCTATTTTCATAATATCTCTTTTTTCTTTTTCTCTTTTTTTCTCAATATAGGGCTCTTTTTTTATAAGAAGAATGCTTCATAGACAGCTCATTATGGTTACGCTGCAGGTTTCCACCATGTCAGCATGGATTAGACCAGCGGCCCAGGCGTTTCTCTAACACATATACATAACTCCATGGAATTACAATCTCCCCTTTCATTTCACACCAGCGATATCCATAGACAAAAGAGCATGATATCAACTAGGCACAAAGTACCAAGTGCAATGTTGAAAGCGTTCCCCATGAGAGCATGGTTCTGCTAATTCCTAACAAATAAGTGCAAGCATATACAACATAGACGACACAATGGTTCAAGTTTATTAAGGTCAAGAAAAGTAAAGTGTGTCATCAAGTTCGTGAGAGCTTTAATCACTAGTTTTCTCATAACAAGTTTAATTTGGAAGGTAAACAAAAGCATGGATATACTTGGAATAGCGTAAGCTAGTAGGTAGGTATGGTGGACTCTTTGGAATAAATTGGTTTAGGGAGTTGGATGCATGAGTCGAACTCATACTTGGTTGTGGAGGCTAGCAAAAGATTGGGAGTGACAAACTAAGAGAGCAATAATGGCCATAATCATGCAGAGCGACAAAACATAATTGATCAAAGCATAAAGTGATACTACAAGTTGAAAACTAAAGGATCATAAAGGCTTATGGTGACTTGAGATAGTCATAACATGGTGTGAGCATGCGCCAAGTCAACCCAAACGAAACATCAAAGGAGAATACCACTATACTATGCTTTAATATGCTAAAACAACGCATGATTCATCCAAGGCACATTAAGCAATCTCAATTGTTTATAACAAGTCATGCTACAACAAAGAATACTAAGCATAAATCCAAAACAATATCAAGCATGGCATGACAAAGCATAGGCCACAGTCAAAACAAGCTCTCTTTACCACTTAAGCATGAGCTTTTCCTACTCTTTTCCAAACCAAACCAAACTATTTGAAAACCAATGTATGAAAGAGGGGGTCCAACCAATTTATTCATAAAACTAAGCAAATAAAGCAAACGAAAAACCAAAACGAAAACGAAAAAGAAGACGCTCCAAGAACAATGCAATTGTGCATGAAACAATTAAAATGAAGTGTTTGGAAGAAACCTGGGATTTTTATTGATGAAGAAGGGGATGCCTTGGGCATCCCCAAGATTTGACGCTTGTACTTCTTGGATATTTCTTGGGGTGACACGCGTGGCATCCCCAAGCTTGAGATTTAGTCCATCCTTCATCTCATTACTCATTCCTTCCATACACCTGAAATTTTTCCTTCATACAAAACTTCACACAATCTTTATGAGCAACATTAGTGCACTCAATATAATAAGTCTTTTAGGTTCAGTTCTAACACCAATAAACTTCCATTAAAACACTATATACTGTTGCACTTCCCTCAAAAAGCTCAATTCCCCAAAACAACTCAAAAAGGAACTAACAAGAAGCAAAATGCAGAAAATGGCAGAAATCTATCAAAACAGACCAGCAGGTAAAGACAAATTTTTTTAAAGACCTTCTGTTGCTCAAATGAAAAAGTGTTGAACTAACGAAAGTTATATAAAAACCTGTGGCATAAGCACAAAACTTTACGCCTCAAAATGACGTTCAGAGATTTTACACGAATTTTCACGGTGAAGCACAGAAATCTGTTTCAGGACAACAACTTTCCCAATCATTACTTCTCTCTCATTAGAGGTTACTCTTGGCACAAAAAGCAAATAAAAAGGATAAGGAGCGGTTATTACTGAAGTAATAACTTCCAATACTCATCTAAAACTTTTGGGTTATCTCCCAATAAGTACTTTTCTTTAACGCCTTTAAGTTAGGCATAAGAAGCAAGAAAAAGAATCAAGTGTTCTCAAATGAAGAAGCATTAAAACCAAATTTTGTTTTCATAGGAGAGACAAAATAAATCTTCTCTCTCTTCTTAGGGAAGTGTTCTATACCTTTCTTAAGTGGGAGTTGATATTTAATGGTGCCTTCTTTCATATCAATAATGGCACCAACAATTCTAAGAAAAGGTCTTCCCAAAGTAATTGGACAAGAAGCATTGTATTCAACATCCAAAACATAGAAATCAACGGGGACATAGGCATTGTTAACCTAATAAGAACACCATTAATACTCCCCATGAGTTTCTTTTTAGCGTTATCATCAAGTGGGACATTTAAATAACAATCTTCAAGTGGAGGCAAATTAAGCATATCATAAATCCTTTTAGGCATAATAGAAACACTACTATCAAGATCACATAAAGCTTTGAAATCAAAGTCATTCACTTTCATATTAATGATGGGTTCCCAACCATCTTCTTGTTTTATAGGAATAGAAGCTTTATGCTTCATCTTTTCTTCTTTAATCTTTATGAGAGCATTAGTAATGTGTTTTGTAAAGGCCATATTCATAGCACTAGCATTAGGACTTTTAGCAAGCTTTTGTAGGAACTTAATAACTTCAGAGATATTGCAACCATCAAGATCAAAATCAAAATTATCATCTAAAGTAGTATAGCTATTACTAGCCTCAACACTAGTGGTGGTGATAGTAGAAACACTAATGTTTCTAGCAATTTCATCTTCTCTTTCCCACTTAGCATGTAATTCAGCTAATAGTCTAACATTTTCATCAATTCTTACTTGTATAGCATTAGTAGCTGCAAAGAGATTATCATTACTTTCAGGTTTAGCAGCCATTTTATTCAAAGAAGATTGAGCTTCAGCCAGTGATGCTATATTTCTTTCAGCATTTGAGAGTTTTTCCTCAATAGTTTTGTTGAAAGAAGTTTGCTTACTAATAAAGTCTTTAAGCATAACTTCAAGTTCAGAGGGACCACTCCTATTATTGTTGTAGGAATTTCCATAAGCATTACCATTGTTGGGAGGATATGGCTTATAATTGTTGTTACCAAAATTATTCCTATAAGCATTATTGCCAAAATTGTTATTTATTATGAAGTTCACATCAACTTGCTCTTCTTGAGCAACCAAAGAGGTTAAAGGAACATTATTTGGATCAATATGGGATCTCCCATTCACAAGCATAGACATAATAACATCAATATTATCACTCAAGGAGGAGGTTTCCTCAACAGAATTTACCTTCTTACCTTGTGGAGCTCTTTCAGTATGCCATTCAGAGTAATTAACCATCATATTATCAAGAAGCTTTGTTGCAGCACCCAAAGTAATGGTCATAAAGGTACCTCCAGCAGCAGAATCCAATAGGTTCCTTGAAGAGTAGTTCATTCCTTAATAAAAAGTTTGGATAATCATCCAAGCAGTCAGTCCATGAGTGGGACAATTCTGAACCAAAGATTTCATTCTTTCCCAAGCTTGAGCAACATGTTCATTATCAAATTGTTTAAACTTCATTATTTCACTTCTCATAGATATAATCTTAGCTGGAGGATAGTATTTTCCAATAAAAGCATCTTTGCATTTAGTCCAAGAATCAATACTATTCCTAGTTAAGGAATTCAACCATTCTTTAGCTTTTCCTCTCAAAGAGAAAGGAAACAATTTAAGCTTAATAATATCACCATCTATATCCCTATGCTTTTGCCTCTCACAAAGTTCAACAAAGTTATTTAGATGGGCAGCAACATCTTCATTACCAATACCAGAAAATTGTTCTCTCATAACAAGATTGAGTAAAGCAGGTTTTATCTCAAAGAAAGTAGCTTCAGGCATAGGTGGAGCAATAGGTGTGCTCATAAAATCATCGTTGTTGGTGCTAGTGAAGTCACACAACTTAGTGTTTTCAAGAGTAATCATTTTTTGTATTTTTGATAAAGAAAGCAAACTTGTAAAACTAATTTTTGTGTGTTTTTGATAACAAAACAAGCAAACAAAGCAAAAAGAAACTAAGCAAAACAAAAATAACAAAGTAAAGAGATTGATTATGAGGGACTCCCCTTGTGAAGATGTCATTGACTCCCCGGCAACGGCGCCAGAAAAATACTTGCTGACTCGTGTATTAACGAGCTCGTTGGGGAACCCCAAGAGGTAGGTATGATGAGTGCAGCAGTAAGTTTCCCTCACTTATGAAACCAAGGTTATCAATCCAGTAGGAGCAAGGAAACACCCCAAAGGTGTAGCTAGCTGAACGTGGGAAGGGCGCACTATAGGTGCCAGCAGCAACGTGGAGACCTGCACAACACAACCACAGAACTCTGTCCCCAACTTGCGATGAGGTTGTTAATCTCACAGGTTTTGCTGAAAACAAAGGATTAAACGTATCGAATGGAACGAAGTAATAGTTTGCAGAAAGTAAACACAAAGCAGTAAACAGTTTGTAGATTTTATGTAAAAGAAAGGACCGGGGTCCATAGTTCACTAGAGGTGGCTCTCCTTAAGATAGATAACATGTTGGGTGAACAAATTACAGCGGGGTAATTGACAAACATCGAGAAAGCAATCATGCATATACTACTCATGTTGGCTCCTTTGAGATTTGATTGGGCATTACAACATTATACATAGACCGTAATCCAACTGCATCTATGACTAATAATCTACCTTCAGGTTATCATCTGAACCCCCTCCAGTATTAAGTTGCAAGCAGCAGATAATTGCATTATCCATTGCGTGTAAAGTAAACAATACGATTGTTCTATGAACAAAGGATTGTTGTTTTCTCCCTAGTAGCAACAACACATCTAGTACCTTAGAGATTTATGTCACTTCTCCAGATTACTAGAGGCATGAACCCACTATCGAGAATAAATACTATCTCTTGGAGTTGCTAGCATCTACGTGGCCAAGATAGCTACTAACAACGGAAAGCATGCAAGATCACAAATAACAAAGACATGATAGAATCAATAATCAATCTGAAATAGCATCTCAATATCCATCGGAACCCCGCAAACACAACATGTATGAATTACAAATAGATGATCTTGATCATGAACG
Organism: Avena eriantha; assembly: GCA_910589775.1. Classification (NCBI taxonomy): domain Eukaryota; kingdom Viridiplantae; phylum Streptophyta; class Magnoliopsida; order Poales; family Poaceae; genus Avena; species Avena eriantha. The sequence goes on along the minus strand of OU342746.1, from coordinate 376,384,762 downwards.
GAGCTCACAAGATCTAAACATGATAGCACAAAGGAGGAGAACCAGCCATCTAGCTACTACATGGACCCGTAGTCGAAGGATGAACTACTCACGCATCACACCGGAGGCTTGCATGGTGATGAAGAAGGCCTTTAGGGTGAATTCCCCTCTCCGACAGGGTGCCGGGAAGAGCTTCAGATCCCTCCCGATCTAGGGACAGAGACGACGGCGGCTACAGACTCTTTCCTGGATTTTTGATCGGGTACTTAGGGTTTTGGTCCCGAGGGAAATATATAGGCGGAAGGAGATGTCAAGGGGGTGCCTAGGCTGGCCACACCACCCCCTGGCATGGCCAGGCCTGGCCCACGCAGCAAGGTGGTGTGGTGGCAGGGTTGTTCGTCTACGGTACCAAAGTTGCCAGGCCAGCGCATGGCGGTACCTAAGTTGCCTGAAATTACCGCATTTCGAAAAGTTGGGCCGCCAACTACCGAGAGGGGCCATTTCGATGCAAACTCGTCTCACCCCTACCAAATCCAAACATGTCGTGAAACTTCCTCGTGAAGTAGACGGTCGGGACCCTCATGTCAGTAATATTTCCGTGACGCGAGCGCCAACGCGGCAACCACGTAGGTGAAACGAGATAGTAAAGGAGCATCGTGTGTTGACCAAATTCACAAGTCCACCCCATCCCTCCTTTCGCATGAACCCTAGCACCGGCAGCGTTGAAATCCCCTCTCCAACCAGAATGATCTCTTCTGGCATTTGACTTTCGGTGCCAAGTTGCTACGCCTACTCGCTGCTACCGAGCTCTAATGCCGAATGCCGTGCCAGCCGTTGCGACGATCTAACCCGCCTCTACCACCGACGAGCTGAGCAGTGGGAAGGATGGCAGATCCATTTGTCGAGGAAGAAGTACTTCTGGCTAATTTCAGGTGAGCTACTCTTCTCTTTGCTATTCGCACTACCTATAACTGCTAGCTGGCTATTGGCATTACAGAGATATATCGAACATAGAATTGTTTGCTAGCACGACGCTGACAAACCATTCTTATCTTTTGTCTCCAATTTTCTGTCAACTAGGATCTCCGCTGAACCCAACTACACGGTTCTGGTCACCATCTGCGGCTACCTCATTAAATTAGAACATGGGAAGAGCACGTGGAAAGAGTCTCAAAATCTGAAGATGGAAGTAGCGCATGTGTAGTTATGCACTATCCCTGGTTTGGTTGCTGCTGTGCGTGAACTTGCTGAAATGAGGCCGAAGCAGACTGCACGGTTCAGCCTCCTTGATGAACAAGGCTTCAAGGTTCCTATAGTGTGTGACAGTCAGCTAATTGGGTTGATGAAACAGCATGTTAGGATTCACGTGGTTATGCTGGTGTGTAACATAGTGGATGAGGAAGCTCCTGCTACTGGGAGTCGCCCAGCTATTATTGGACAGGGAGGTCTAACTCGAACCCCTGCTGTTGTTGAGCAAAATGTGGTTCCTCGTCCGCGAAATGCTTCTGTCAGGCAACCTCCTCGTAGGAGTCCCCGTATTGCCGTTGTAGAAAACTATGCTCTGTAATCTGCTGGTACTGGTCGTCCCCTTCCCCGTGCCCGTGTTGTTGCGGCAGCTGCTCACCCAATCCATGTCGTTGTTGAGCAAACTAAGGCGTCCGGAGGCTGCCCCGCTGTTGTTGCCAAGACTGCCGCCTTGTGTGTTGCTCCTCCTCGAAACCGTCCTCAAGTTGTGCGAACCCGTGCTCTGTAATCTGCTGGTACTGGTCGTCCTCGTGTTGTTGTTGATCTGGACGCTGTTGACCCAATCCCTGCCGCTGTTGAGCAAACTAAGGCTTCCGGAGGCTGCCCCACTGTTGTTGCAAAGACTAAACCATTCTCTCCTCCTCGAACCCGTGCTCGGGTTCAGCGAGCTACTGGTCTGAAGCCAGCTCATGGTATGGACTCTGCTAGCACTCGAAACAGTTATGTTGTGGGAACTGCTCCTGATCGTCGAGGTGGCATGGTAGCAGCTGATCCTATTGTGGATGCCGTTAGAAGGGGCCCTGCCTGTCCACCATGTAATGTAGCTCTCGCTGCTAAGGGCCCTCGCCTTGCTCCTGGTCATGGTACTTCCACCGAGGTTGATCCAGCTAATGATGACGCTGGTGATGGCGGCGGTGGCATTGGGGCTGGGTCTAATGGTGCCGCTCCATCTCTCGAACGTCTCGGAGGTTTCTATCTTGAAGAACCTGATGATGGCAAAGTAATCGTTCGTATCGGTGTCACGAATTATACTGCAAAATTAGATGATGGCACAGAAAAATTCTATGACGAGTTTGATGTAATCCTTGGCAGATACGACCCTAAAGTGGTAGAGTTATCTGACCTGATGGCATCGTTACATGTGAAGGTCCTGTGGGGGTCCTCCCAGGAAGCACGTTTGTTATATTATGGTTACATGAGCAAAAAGGCTATCGAAGTGAAAGATACCAGGGATTTAGTTGTACCATTTACAAGGAAACATTATAGAGGTGAAGTTTACTTCCACTTGGTAGTGCTCACGGTTGGAGAGGAATTGGAACTTGACAATAGAGATGATGGACTTTTAGAAGGCAGGGTGACCTGATCCATGGCATCACTAGGGCTGGTGCGACTGAGGGTGGCTTCAAACAGAGGAGAGTCTTACAGAGGAGCGTCATAAAGAGGAGCAGGAAGAGCATCCCCAGAAAGGGCAACCCGAAGAAGAACGTTAGCAAGAAGACCACGCCAGAGAAGAGGACGCACAAGAGTCGCACGACAAAAGGCACCACGCCGCAGAGTACACCCCTGAGATCCAGTCAAAATGCCACACCGAACGGTAGTAGCAAAAATGCTAAGAGGGCTAGCACGGTGGTGAACACTCCCAGGAGTGGTAGCAAAGAGGCGAAGATGGCCAGCACGGAGGCTACCACACCCAGTGGGAGTAGAAAAAACACTAATTTGGAGCGGAACACACCGCTGTCAGGGAATTATGCCAGCACGAGGAGAACACGCCCAATAGTAGCAGCAAAAGGGCTAATTTGGAGCGGAACACGCCGCTGAGGTCATGCAATAATGCCAGCACAAAGGAGAAGACGCCCAATAGTAGCAGCAAAAGGGCTAATTTGGAGCGGAACACGCCGGTGGGGTCAGGCAATAATGCCAGCATGAAGGAGAACACGCCCAATAGTAGCAGCAAAAGGGCTAATTCGAAGAAGAACACGCCGCAGAGGTCAGGCAATAATGCCAGCACCCTGGAGCCAACACCCGTGAGGGGAGGCAGTAAGGAGATCACACCCAAGAGCGGCAGCAAAAGGCCTAGTTCGATGGGGAATGGAACGTGGATGTCAAGCCCTACTAATACCATCAGGAAAGATTACATCAGGAAGGAGGATGTACACAGGAAGAGCAAGAGGGTTCTGTACACTCAAGATGAAATTGATTCTGACTGCTGTTTGTCCACTGAAGTACCTGGGATGCGTGCAAACGTAAGACCACCCCATGTGGTTGTAGCAGAACCAACCGAGTGTCTTGGAGAAAACAGAGTTGCCGGTGAGGTGGACTAGGGCAATGTTCCTGTCCATCCGGGTGGAGACGATGGTGCAGCCCCACCCATGGGAGTCAATATGATGTGTGCAATACTAGGCATTAGAGACGATGGCGAAGATTCTGAATCAGATGAAGAAGCAGGCACTTTAGAGGATCAAGAATCTGGTGATGATGAAATAGACGAGGAACTTAACGATGAGGCTGGTATTCCAGTCGATGATTTGGGTGTTGAAGTAGAAGAAATGAAACATGACCACGAGTATCCTATAATTTCGGTCGGCACCGAGTTCAGGAGCATGCATGAGTTCAGGATGTCATTCCGGCATTTTTGTATCAAGGGGGAGTTCGACGTTTATTGACTGAAGAACTATGCCGAGAGGTATGAGGCTGTTTGCAAGTTAACGTGGATGAATGGACGGGCCGAGGTACATTGTCCATGGAGGATCACATCAAGATCATTACCCGCGTCGACTGCAATTAGGGTATTGGGGCAATGAATGCAGCAAACATTAGAACTCTCTCTCTCTCTTTTCACTCTATAACTACAATTGATGTGCGATATCTTTCTGGCAACTAGTCGACTCCGCTTATCTTTTAAATGAATCTGTGTTGCAGGTGAACAGAATGGGCCCTCCACACATGTGTCTGACAGGCAGCAAACTGAAATCCTCAATGGTTGATACGGAGTGGGTGGCTATGCAATCTATGTCCATACTAAAGGATAACCCTAAGGAGACCGCGAAGAATATTCAGACTAGCCTCGGTTCTAAATACAACATTGTCCTTCTGTATTACACGGTTTGGAAAGGTAAAGAGAAAGCTCTGGGGGTCTTGCACGAGGATTGGACCAATAGCTTCAGGATGCTGTACAACTTCAAGACGGAGGTACAAGCTAGGTGTCCGGGGAGTGTTGTGGAGATTGACACCGAATCAGAAGGTGGTAAAATATATTTCAAAAGATTTGTCATGGCGCTTAAACCTTGCATCGATGGATTCAAGGGCGGCTGTAGGCCGTATCTGAGTGTAGACAGCACTGTCCTAACTGGCAAATGGAAAGGCTGCCTGCCATCTGCCACAACACTTGATGGTCACAACTGGATGTTCCCAGTGGCATTCGGGCTGTTTGAAACAGAAACGGAGGAAAACTGGGTCTGGTTTATGAGGCAGCTCAGGAGATCAATAGGCCACATGGATCCATTGGCTATATCCACGGATGCATGCAAAGGGCCGACGAATGCAGTGAAGGATGTGTTCCCGCGAGCTGAAGGTAGAGAATTCCATGCCCATATGATGCTCAACTTGTACTCACACTACGCAGGCAGCGTATTTCGTTACATGTTTCCTGCTGCTAGAGTTTACAAACCTAGTAGCAGCGATTATTTCATGAGCAAGATTTTTGCCGAAGCCCCTGAACTTCCAGAGTACTTAGCCATCCATCATTCGCAGCTATGGAAGAGGAGTCAATTCAACCCTGACATCAAAGTTGATTACATAAACAACAACCTTGCAGAATGCCTGAATAACTGGGTGAAGGACATACAAGTGTGTCCTGTTCATATCTTGATGGACAGCATACATGGTATGATCATGAAGCTATTAAATATAAGGAGAGAGATCGGCAGGAGACTTAGAGGACATATGCTACCGCCAGTTGTACAACAACTGCACAAGAGAAGCCAAGGACTTGCTCATCTTAAGGTTCTCCCGTCAACCAGCAGAAGTTGTGAGGTGGTCGATATGTCCAAGAGTGGCAAAAGGGATGTTGTGAACATCCAGCTGCGAGAATGCACCTGCTTAGAGTGGCAGCATACCGGGAAACCTTGCGACCACGCCTTGGCCTTCTTGGTGAAGAAAAGAACTCTACCACATTTGGATCAGTATTTGTCAGACTACTACTCTATGGAAAAGTTCAGAGCTGCGTACCCTGGATCCATCGAGCCATGTACAGACCCATCTTAGTGGCCTCAAGTCCAATTGTCTTTCGAGCTTTGCTAGCAGTTACAAAAAGGGGCAGAGGAAGACCCTAGGTGAATAGGTTTAAGAATTTTCTCGAGAAGAAGGGTTCGGCTTTTTGTGCTACAAAGAAGGGCAAAAACATATGCAAGACCTACCATCTTATAGGCCATAGAGCAGCTGGATGTCCCCTTAATGCTCCCAAACCTAGGTATGAGATGGTACATTCACACAAAAAAATTGTTTATAGTCTATAGATATAAGGTAGTAATCCATGTACTGTTTTTTTTACAGGAAGCGCAAGGTAAGAAACAAGACAACCGACTCAGTGATTTTGCTGCGGGAAGAAAACCAAAACGAGTGGGGTGATGATGCCGGACAAGATTCTGGTGCTGATTGGCCTGACTTCCCTCGGCCCGGAGATGCAGGGTACGTGAAGGTAAGAAAATTAGCACCCAGGAAGAGGAAGAAGGCAGGAGATGAAGAAGCTAGTGAACATGAAGGAAAGAGGAAGAAAGTTGGCACCCAAGCAGAGAAAGAGGGCTAGCAGTGTAGCAGCCTAATGATGTATTGAACTTGAACCTATATATGTAGTTCGGTTAAACTCTGGAGCTGTGTGCGTGGAACTTGTCGGGCGAAACAATCTGCCTCTCGTACTAGGAGTAAAATGTATTGTGACTTTAGGATTTGATACGGCCGAGGCCACTAGTTGAAACCAAAACTGTGACTGTGCCACTACTATCTGAACAATCGCAATAGCTGAGCGGTTAAATCCTCTCCAAAATCGATGGGTGTTAGTGACACAGACATGATTTATTTATAGGCGCTTAATAAATCCCTACTGTTGGCATTACACTTATGATAAGTTTCTGGGCTGGAAAACAATTTCTTAAGCTGGCCGCTACACTCCATGAAGCATCAACTTATTTTAGCTGCTGGACAATGACATGGCAACATAAACTGCAAATGCAACAAATAATGCCCAGATAATGAGGAAATTATGTCCACTATCTGGCCTAATCTTGAGCCCGTCTGTCTCACCACCTCCCTGCCCCTGCCTCCCCTGCACCTGGCGAAGCTCCCGGATCTCTCGCTCCATCGCACGAATCTCCTCTTTCTTGTCCCACACAGCATCACGCAGATCCTGAACAAGCTCTCTATGAAAACCTGTCAGTGGCTTTTCGATCCACACAAACTTGTCACAGCCAGTCCCCCTCCCTTCCTGCGTACTAGATCAAAGGAAACAAAAAAAAGAATTACATTACGCTTTCCGGATCCGGGTTACCATTGTACCTACAGTAGGAACTTACTGCTCTGATGTTGCAGTTGCTGAATTTTCCTGGAGTATTTTTGTCGGTCCATGAAATCCATCTCAGCATCTCCTCACCACACAAGCATAGCATATCGGGGTAGTAATCGTAGGGCGCCCTCCGGTACCTGATGGGGGCACCCGCCTGACGGTGTTGAGCCGACCCTAATTCCGCCCGAGACAAACTGCATGAGCTGCGAGCCATGAGCGAGGGGAGCGAGGGCAGAGGAAAGAGGAGCCTTTGGATGACAGGGTAGTGGTGAAGCGTGATTTATCCCTACTTAATAACTCGGGCAGAATCCTACCATCCACATTTGGCTGACAAGTGGGGGACCTAGCGTGTGGACTTGTCAAAAAAAACTCGCGCCTTCGTGGTTCAAAAGCCCTGTCGCGCGCATTGGACGAAATTTTTAGGTACCTTGCCCGCGTACATATCACTGGGAGGTCTTGCTCAGGAACCAGACACGCCTGGCCCACAATCTTACTCCCTCTTAGGAACTTGTCATGGCTCGCGCCGGCAGATCCATCCGCTCCACCGCTTCCTGTAGGGCTCGCCGCGGCGGATCCACCCCAAGATCCTACCGTCGCAGTATCAAATGGCCATGGTTTCTTGAGAGGAGCGACGACGCTACGTATGCGAGCTAGGCCCCTCCTACCTGTAGAAGGACTGATGTGGCGTCGAGCTCGAGCAGGAGCCGCCAGGCACGACGGCGCTCGGTCCATGCCAACCCTGTCAGCTTCGTCATTGTCGATTCCGATGTGGAGGGCGACGGGGACGAAGCTGTGCAGAACGCCATTGTTGCCTCCTTGGCAAAGGGCAAGCCATGGGCAGGAGTGGATGTCACCGAGAAGGGCACGGCGGTGTCACCAATTGAGATGGACTCCGACGACAGCTGTGTGATGTGGGTTTAGATGTTGTTTAGGATGGTTGCAATTTCGGTTGTGTTTAATGCGAGTACAATTATTGTAATGTGTTTGTCGAGCTATATTAAGAAATATGTGCAATAGCAGCCGGTGAGTGATTCCACTTTAGAAATTGTGTCTGTGCCATTTGCATGTTGCATTATCAACGTAGATTACTTGTAAACAATCCAACGAAAATCATCAGATTACAACCATCGGACGGGAGTGGCAGGATGGAAGAGAAGTTGGGACAGTGGCTTCGAGGGGAAGGACACTAGCAGGTGGGCCCTCGGAACACGTGACACTAACATGCGGGAGCGGGAGCACACGGCATTGCCGGTCTGTCCAGAGCAAGCGGACTTTGCAACGTGACAACAACAAGCTGATTAGACAAATATAATAACTCGTTGAAGTATTAAGGAGTACTGAAAACTACAACTGGGGTACATTCGCACAACACGTATGCTCTAAGCACGTGAGAAGCATCGCTTAAGTCTAACAGTAACGACAGCACAAGTACTACATTTGTTTGTCGGTCTTCTCGATACAAATGTAGAAATGCATCTGCCTGTTTGGTCCAGCACCGACAACGTACTAAGATGGCACACATAGGATAGACCTTAGGTCCACATACTCCACCTCCCGCGGTGTCGGGCAGCTCGGCACCTCGGCTAGCACAAGAATGCTATCCGATGACGGCGGCTGGGCGTTCACCCACATGCGCACCGTGTAAACGGGCCAGGCGCACGAGACCGACCTAACGCATACGGCACCCATGACGGTAGTCCCGACACTAGTTCCCGGAACACCGGCGGTGATGGTCAGGACGAAAACAGAGCCGTCCCCCCTGGAAAATTAGCAGGCAGCGTGCCGAGTCAGTGAACAACACCTGCTCTTGGAGAAGTTGGGCTTGACCGTATGAGATCCTAATCACTTCGATCAAGTTCCCATCTGCAAGGTGGACGACGAGCTCTGCCGGCGGGCCGGTGTAGTTGCAGCCCGGCTCAGTGCAGGCGCACGCGCCGTGCGGGCACGCGAGCTCGTGGAGTGGGAGCTCGCGGTATGAGTAACGGCAAAAGCATCCTGGGTGGGAGCACACGAGCGGGAACGCCGCTGCAAAGTTGCACGCGAGGATCTCCAGATTCTTGGCCTCCCACATCTGCCACAACTGAAGTTCATCGAGAAATGGAAAAAATATCAGTAGTTAGATTGGCGAATAGCAGGAATGTGTAGGATAAAATGATTTCTTACCATGAAGGTAGCGAACGGAGAATTGGTGGATGTCGTCGGCTTGCGGCTACGGCAAGATGGAAGTGAAGTGGGGAAAGTGGCTTCGAGGGGAAGGAAGAGAAGTACGGGGAGGAAGAGAAGTAACGGGGACGTGACACTGGGATATGGCCCACTGAACTCGTGAGTCGTAACACTCGCAACATGCCAGTTTGTCCAGAGCAAGCGTGGCCAATCATGCCGCATAACAGCCTACTCGAGGATCGCTCACGCGAAGACCATCCCAATCGTCCAAGCGCCCCAATCGAACGGTATGTAATAATCGTCAAGCAGAACAATTGTGTTATGGCGTGACTTCTAGAAGACTCGGTCTAACGGTGGATCTATTGGGGGCAGTGCTAGTTTTAGTATAAGAACAAGCATGAAATGACTCAAATGGATCCATGTGTGGTTTGTGGAAATAACACACATGCAATGACTCTAGTGGTTGATCCATGTGTGGTTTGTGGAAATAACACACATGCAATGACTCTGGTTGATCCATATGTGGTTTGTGGAAAGAACACACATGCAATGACCAGTGGTGGATCCATGTGTGGTTTGTGGAAAAGAACACACATGCAATGACTGTAATGGATCCATAAGTGGTTTATGGAAAAGAACACACATGCAATGACCACTGGTTGATCCATATGTGGTTTGTGAAAAGAACACACATGCAATGACTCTAGTGTTGGTTTTAGTATAAGAACACACATGCAATGACTCTAGTGGTTGATCCATGTGTGGTTTGTGGAAAGAACACACATGCAATGACAGTGGTGGATCCATGTGTGGTTTGTGGATAGAACATACATGCAATGACTCTAGTGCTAGTTTTAGTATAAGAACACACATGCAATGACTCTAGTGGGTCCACATGTGGTTTGTGAAAAGAACACACATGCAATGACCACTGGTTGATCCATAAGTTGTTTGTGGAAAAGAACACACATGCAATGAGTCTAGTGGATCCATGTGTGGTTTGTGGAAAAGAACACACATGCAATGACTCTAGTACTGGTTTGTGGTTTTAGTATAAGAACACACATGCAATGACTCTAGTGGTTGATCCATGTGTGGTTTGTGGAAAGAACACACATGCAATGACTCTGGTTGATCCATATGTGGGTTGTGGAAATAACACACATGCAATGACCACTGGTTGATCCATGTGTGGTTTGTGGAAAGAACACACATGCAATGACTCTAGTGTTGGTTTTAGTATAAGAACACACATGCAATGACTCTAGTGGTTGATCCATGTGTGGTTTGTGGAAAAGAACACACACATGCAATGACTCTAGTGGTTGATCCATGTGTGGTTTGTGGAAATAACACACATGCAATGACTCTAGTGGTTGATCGATGTGTGGTTTGTGGAAATAACACACATGCAATGAATGTAATGGATCCATAAGTGGTTTATGGAAAAGAACCCACATGCAATGACCACTGGTTGATCCATATGTGGTTTGTGAAAAGAACACACATGCAATGACTCTAGTGTTGGTTTTAGTATAAGAACACACATGCAATGACTCTAGTGGTTGATCCATGTGTGGTTTGTGGAAAGAACACACATGCAATGATAGTGGTGGGTCCATGTGTGGTTTGTGGATAGAACACACATGCAATGACTCTAGTCCTAGTTTTAGTATAAGAACACACATGCAATGACTCTAGTGGGTCCACATGTGATTTGTGAAAATAACACACGTGCAATGACCACTGGTTGATCGATAAGTTGTTTGTGGAAAACAACACACATGCAATGAGTCTAGTGGATCCATGTGTTGTTTGTAGAAAAGAACACACATGCAATGACTCTAGTGCTGGTTTGTGGTTTTAGTATAAGAACAAACATGCAATGACTCTAGTGGTTGATCCATGTGTTGTTTGTGGAAAGAACACACATGCAATGACTCTGGTTGATCCATATGTGGTTTGTGGAAAGAACACACATGCAATGACCACTGGTGGATCCATGTGTGGTTTGTGCAAAAGAACACGCATGCAATGACCACTGGTTGATCCATGTGTGGTTTGTGGAAAGAACACACATGCAATGACTCTAGTGTTGGTTTTCGTATAAGAACACACATGCAATGACTCTAGTGGTGGATCCATGTATGGTTTGTGGAAAAGAACACACACATGCAATGACTCTAGTGGTTGATCCATGTGTGGTTTGTCGAAATAACACACATGCAATGACTCTAGTGGTTGATCCATGTGTGGTTTGTCGAAATAACACACATGCAATGACTGTAATGGATCCATAAGTGGTTTATGGAAAAGAACACACATGAAATGACCACTGGTTGATCCATATGTGGTTTTTGGAAAGAACACACATGCAATAACTCTAGTGGTTGATCCATGTGTGGTTTGTGGAAAGAACACACATGTAATGAAAGTGGTGGATCCATGTGTGGTTTGTGGATAGAACACACATGCAATGACTCTAGTGCAAGTTTTAGTATAAGAACACACATGCAATGACTCTAGTGGGTCCACATGTAGTTTGTGAAAAGAACACACATGCAATGACCACTGGTTGATCCATAAGTTGTTTATGGAAAAGAACACACATCCAATGAGTCTAGTGGATCCATGTGTGGTTTGTGGAAAAGAACACACATGCAATGACTCTAGTGCTGGTTTGTGGTTTTAGTATAAGAACAAACATGTAATTACTCAAATGGATCCATATGTGGTTTGTGGAAAGAACACACATGCAATGACTCTGGTTGATCCAGATTGGTTTCTGGAAAGAACACACATGCAAAGACCACTGGTGGATCCATGTGTGGTTTGTGGAAAAGAACACACATGCAATGACCACTGGTTGATCCATGTGTGGTTTGTGGAAATAACACACATGCAATGACTCTAGTGGTTGATCCATGTGTGGTTTGTGAAAATAACACACATGCAATGACTCTAGTGTTGGTTTTAGTATAAGAACACACATGCAATGACTCTAGTGGTTGATCCATGTGTGGTTTGTGGAAATAACACATATGCAATGACTCTAGTGGTTGATCCATGTGTGGTTTGTGGAAATAACACAAATGCAATGGCTCTAGTGGTTGATTCATGTGTGGTTTGTGGAAATAACACACATGCAATGACTCTAGTGGGTCCACATGTGGTTTGTGGAAAGAACACACATGCAATGACCACTGGTTGATCCATTAGTTGTTTGTGGAAAATAACACACATGCAATGAGTCTAGTGGATCCATGTGTGGTTTGTGGAAAAGAACACACATGCAATGACTCTAGTGCTGGTTTGTGGTTTTAGTATAAGAACAAACATGCAATAACTCTAGTGGTTGATCCATATGTGGTTTGTGGAAAGAACACACATGCAATGACTCTGGTTGATCCATACGTGGTTTGTGGAAAGAACACACATGCAATGACCACTGGTGGATCCATGTGTGGTTTGTGGAAAAGAACACACATGCAATGACCACTTGTTGATCCATGTGTGGTTTGTGGAAAGAACACACATGCAATGACAGTGGTGGATCCATGTGTGGTTTGTGAAAAGAACACACATGCAATGACTCTAGTGTTTGTTTTAGTATAAGAACACACATGCAATGACTCTAGTGGTTGATCCATGTGTGGTTTGTGGAAATAACACATATGCAATGACTCTAGTGGTTGATCCATGTGTGGTTTTTGGAAATAACACACATGCAATGACTCTAGTGGTTGATCCATGTGTGGTTTTTGGAAATAACACACATGCAATGACTCTAGTAGTTGATCCATGTGTGGTTTGTGGAAATAAGACACATGCAATGACTGTAATGGATCCATAAGTGGTTTGTGGAAAGAACACACACGCAATGACCACTGGTGGATCCATGTTGGTTTTAGTATAAGAACACACATGCAATGACTCTAGTGGTTGATCCATGTTTGTTTGTGGTTTTAGTATAAGAACAGACATCCTCTCTCTCTCTCTCTCTCTCTCTCTTTCTCTCTTTCTCTCTTTCTCTCTCTCTCTCGTAGAAGCCCAAACCTGTGCCCACTCTGTCTGCTACACCCTGATTGGTTGTCACAGCTGTCACGCGGATCGTGCGCACCAACCGTTGATCCTGTGTGATCCAATGAGGCTCGTTGCACACGTTGTGCCCTTCACAGGACAACGAGAGACAACATGGACGTCTCCCTCAACGAGACTTCTACAAGAAGGAACACGATGTCGTCCATGGAAAAAGTAGTCGAGTGGTCATGTCATGTTTAATCTAGTCTGCAAAGGCTACAAGTCTACTACATGGCAACTGGTCATCCACGGACCACCCGCTATACCATTTTTACTACGCAGCGCGCCTGCACTCTCACTTCCGTCAGGCCCCCACCACACGAACCTTCCATGCGGCAGCCGCAGCCGGAAGAACTGTCAACCGGGGCCCTCGAGGAGGCCTAAACGTCCCCGCATTAAAAACCCAACCTATCGGGTCCTCCATTCACACTCATCCACTACTCTCTCTTCCCTATCCAACAAAACACCACAATCTTGAACGTACTTGCACGAACCTTCTCCATGAAACCAGTGCGTGGGGGTGAGTGTCTGGGCATCGCCGCCGGGGTGGTGCTTCACGCAGCAGATCTGGAGGAGCATCACGCAGCACAGGCCGAGGAGGACGTGCAGTTCAACCCCTTGGGGGACCATGTGCACGCAGGTGCTGACGACTTTGGAGGCGCCGATGAGGGCGCGGAGTTCGACGAACACGCTCCGCTCGTGTACCCGGAGGTACATCTATTTCTACATGTTTCATATTTTCTGCTCAAGCTTAATCTATCCAAGCGTCATAAAAAAATCTAGTCCTAATGATTAGATGCAACGTACGAACCGGTACATGGAGAGGTCTAGTCTGTTCTGAATGAATCCACATTATTTATTTATTAATAAGTTACTAAGAACACAAACCACATTAATTTAGGAGCGAGCTGGGGAGACGGCTATGATGAACTGTTGAACCTGCATAGACATGTTATTGCATCGAAAGTAACTTGGAATGGTGGAAGGAATATATATTTATTATTTTGCTCATTTCGGTTTGTATTCCATACATTACAGGTGTATTCAAGTCAGATGGACTCTGACAAGGAGACCAGGGACAACAAGAGCCGTCATGTCATGAAGAAGCTCAAGAGCAGGATAATCCCTTTCTACACTCGACTTGGGGAGCTTAGGTGCCCTTTCTGTAAGAAAGGAGTCAACCCGAGGATTGCCAGCTTGATTCCGCATGCGGTTGGCATCGGTAAAAGCCCGGCTAGTAAACACAAGTCGGCGACCAAGGCTAAGCACGCTGCTTATGGCAAGTTCCTGGGGGAGTATGTCAAGGACGGCCTAGTGTCCCCTTACTTAGGAATCAGCAACTCCTAGCCGACCAACCCCGTAACTGTGTTGGCCCGGCCACTAATAATATTTAGTTCTCTTACCGTATCTAGACCCTTAAACTATGTAGATTTCTATTTTCGTACCCTTCAAAATGTATTCAAGTTCATCTGTTTATGTTGTTAAAGTTCTGGTGTCATACTCGTTATTTTGCATGGATAGAGGGGTGCCCCCGACAGATATAAGGGTTATCTTGTTCGCTAGATCACAGAGGATCAAACGGTTGGTGGGAAAAACTGAGTACAACTGAATCGCCATGGTTAGACACGAGGGAAAAAACGTGACTCACGGTACGCGTGTGCGGTGCACGGGGCGGTAGCGGACACGTGTGGCCGTGCACGGTGCATTAGCCTACGTGATGCATGGTAGTGCAACGAAACGCCGCTTCCCTTCTCCTTTAATAGAGGCCTCCCCACTCCCACTCCCACTCATCACGCACTCGCTCACTCAACCGTTTCCACTGTCCCATCACCTTCTGCAAACGCCCAACAAAGCCCCAACCACGCTGGCGATGGAGAAGATCAGCGCGGTGGCCATCGGCGCCTCCAAGGCAGCCGGCGAGGAGCCCCCCATCCCCGTCCCCGCATCCGCCGTAGCCTCCGGCAAGGAGGCCCCCGCCGGTCTCAGACAGATGCCACTCGGCTGGGACCCCTACGAGGAGGTTGTCTACATAAGGCCAGAGAACCCCTACGACACCAGCATCGCCGACCCGTGGTCTGAGGTAACCAGGGTTTTCTCCCCTTCCCTTGTTCTTCCCCCGTTCCCATCGTTGGATGCTAGATCGTATGTTACTAGGGCTCGGCTGTTCGTATTTTTTACAGTAGCTAATCCTATTGTGTTAGATCTCGATTTTCGATGAATCCCCATGTTCATAGTTGGGATCAGTATTCGATTTGGTTTGATATTTGGGGAATAATTGGGAGATCTATTCGGTTAATTTATGCAAAAAATCAATCCCGATAATCAAAGTATCTCAATCATGTCCTTATTTCACTCTTTTGTTTTTTTCCAACAGGAGGATAGCAGTGACCTCCGCAACGACGACGAGTCACAGGACACCAAGACTCGTCATGTGCTGAGGAGGCTAAAGTCCGGTCAGTACAACAACTTCTTCACCGGCGACGTGTACAGGTGCCCCTTCTGCCCCACTAGGAGGCTCCGCGACACGGACTTCAACTCCCTCGTGAAGCATGCCGAGGACGTGAGGACCTGCGGCGAGTCCGTGAATGTCCACGGCTTCAGGGCCAAGCACCAGGCGCTCGGTCTTCACCTCCGCAACCTCCAGAAGGTGGCTATCAAGGAGGGTCGCATGCCCCCGATCAGACCCAAGGTGCCAAGGTCAAGGGGCTGGGCAGCAAGAAGTGGAGGCGCCAAAGGGAGGAGGTGGATGCCCTCCTAGAAGAGGCCACGAGGGGCCACTGATCAGCTACTCCTGCTGCTGGTGTAAAGCAGCTTCTTTTGTCTTGTCTGTGTTGAAGCAGTCCGCTGCTGCTGCTGAGCAGCCTAATTGTCAAACCTCGTTAAGTACCATACCATATAACCTATATTAGCTGCTTTATCTACATCTGCTCTGTTTACTGAATTTATTTATGGTGCTGGTTTGTTTTGCTGCTCTAGAATTGCTACCAGATTGGGGTAAAATGATCGCAAAAGGAACAATGAATGAAGAGAGAAGCTGCTCTAGATTCCCTACCTTTTTGGGAAAAAAAAACACAAATGTTAGAGAGAGAGAGGGGAAAAGGCGCTCTTTAAAAAGGCCACTTTAGGCGTCATGGCGCACGTAACGGCCAAGCCCCTCCGAGCGCATGTGAGGGCTTCGGAATATCAGGAGGGCAAAAGTGAGGACAAACGAGACAGAATGTTGCTATAGCTAAATCTGACAAAAAGCTGAATTTGGCTTTACCATGCAATTTGGCTAGAGCTCCACAATGTAGCTATTCTAAATCCCTAAACTATGTGGTGCGTTGAAACCTAATGCTTTTCCACCGACACGTGTGTTGCAAAGTTGCTTGATCGTGCATTCTTATACAAGTGGCCTACAGAGAAACTTATAGAAGCATGGGCAAACGAGCTTCATTTTGGCAAATTCGGGACAAGCTTTGCGCAATCGGCAGGCCTGATCGACTAGGTCCATGTCTATGCTTACACTTCTTAAACTTGTTAGGAATTAATAATAACTATACACTTCCTTCTGTCCTGTCACGTTACGTCGTGTTAGCACCGCGCACCCGCTGCGGATCGATAACGGGATGGTGGTCTACGTGACCGGTCTCTGCCACACCAAAGCCACGTCGCACACCCGTCCCATCGCCTACCAGGACGGATGCCGAATTTAATCGCTAGGTTTGGAAACCATCGGTGCTCGCCTAGTCAAACTTGCTTCCGCATGGGTATGACCGGAATATTGGTAAACGGAATTTAAGCATCACCTTCTGTCTCCTCAGCACATCACTGTGCAAAAATCCCCAACTCATTCCTTTCGTCGGCGCCGCCATCGCAAGAACCATCGACGCTGCCGTGGGCACCGCCTCCGCCTGGCCATACCACCGCAACAGATCACTCCACCTCCACGCCCAGTCCCAGCCACCGCTACCGAAACTAGGCCACCGCCACCGCATTAGCTGCTGCCATAGACGCAGAGTACGGCGTGTTCGGTGATGGGAGCGGCTACACCGACGAGTACACCGTCACCGCCGATGGCACCACCAAGCGGACGGTCGTCCACACAAATGCATCAGCGGAGGTGGCCAAGGTCATCGCAATGTACGAGCGGTGGCTACAAGATCCGATGGACAGGTACAAGATCGCCGGCCTTGACCTCGAGTATACCAGAGATAGGAAGAGGACGGCGCTTTTGCAGCTGTCCATGCGCAACCACTGCCTACTATATCACGTATGTAGAGCCAAATCTGTATGCCCGGAGCTTCGCGAGTTCCTACACGGGAGGGAGATCTACTTCGCCAGCGTCGACATCAAGAACGACACTCCGAAGCTAGAACGGGATCTCCTCGTTCATGTCGTCAATCACGTCGATCTCCAACGTTTGTGGAGGTACCCGGATGGCGGTACGGCGAAAGCCGGCATGGCTAGACTCGCTTTCGACATCATCGACTGCGAGTACGCCAGCATGAAAATCGAGTTCCCGAAGCACCTGCACGAGCGATGGGAGTGGAGGCACCTGGATTACGATGCGATCAAGTACGCAGCCATGGACGCGTATGTCTGCTACGAGATGCTCAACAGGATCTGGCGGGTAGGTGAGTGTGTTGTTTACCACTACTAGTTTCGCATTTCGTTCCTAGTTTTATCCCGCCTGTATTTTATCTCGCATGTATTTTCTAAGCATTCTGTGTGTAAGAACCAAGCTCGTATGATCCCTGTGTTATTAGATACTTAACCTGTATGAATTACATTCCCCCTTTTGTATGCTCAACATTCATTCTTACAAATTTTGTGTGTGCCATTTGCATGCGGCAGAATCTAGGACTGACATGCATAAGGTGTGATACAGTCATAAGTTATAACCAAACCCAGATTATAGAGAAGGATACAGTCATAAACCAGATTATAGTTTGACAAAGGTAATACATAGCAGTTCGTAATTGCTCACATAGTGTACTTATGAAATAAAATGTTTTCATAAACACAACAATCATGCACTAATAGTCTACATCCTAGCCTGTTGGAAAAGGCAACCGATCCCAGGATGCCTTCGGTCGCTTGCCCCGGTTTGTAGATTCATCTACGATCCGGCATCTGGGACAAACAACCTGCATTGGTGGTGGTTCAATGATGCGATGCCTGGAACGAGATTTTACAATCTGGCGGTACAGTTTGTGGCTAACATACCTGTCAATTGCAGCGTACTTCAGATTAGGTTCAGAAAGTGGCTTATCCTCCCAGTAATCGTGCCCTAAACGCCTCCACGAACATCTCGGCAATCTGTCCTTCATGTCAGCGTACCACGGGTCTATGAGTTTGGAGGCAAGAGCGGCCATCCCGGTCTTGCCGCCCTTCGTCCCTGGGATCCAGTAAATTTCCTAGTTTCCACTCTACACTCCTTTGGGATTCCAATGTTGACAGTCGGGCTTTCAAGCAGTTTACTGTCATTCGTGATGTCAACACTGGTAAATGTTATGTGCTGGTTCACGAGAAAGTCATGAAACAGATCCCTAATGCTTTCGCCCCACCTGCATGAAAATGAATTCAGACAAATAATATAGCAATAACTTTTGCAAACAGACGGTTTAGGCACAAAAAGACAGCAATGTCTACCAGATCCTGTCAGCCCCCTTCTCACAAAAAGGCTGGTATACGAGGACGTGCCCCTTCATGGAGAGTTGCACCACGGCGATCCTACGGCAATCGCGGCTGTACTCAAGGTTGAGACCTACGAACCTGTTTTCTTCAAACTGCATCCAACTCGTGAAATTATTCAGAGTGTTCCTCACCGTCCGAGGGTCGGTGGTGTAGACGACATCAATCTTCTTCCTGCCATGTACTTCAATGTCGAAGTGCGCAGTTTCTTGCCTGCCGTCGTTTCGGATGTCCGGAGCATCCATGACTACAGGCAAGAGGGAAAGGATACAGAGGAAGAGGGTGATGCGGTGGAGGAAATGGATGAGGCCATGGAGGAGAAAGACGATGAGGCCGTGGAGGAGGAAATGAGACGGAGAAGTGAAAGATTGGAACCGCCCTTACCAATATCTGGAATGGTGCACGACCGTTCGTAGTAGGGTGAAGGTGGCGAAAAACAGCGGTTTTACACGTCGACGCTAGCACTTCCTAAAATTTGTTCTGCGCCACTTGCATGTGGTGGAATCAATTCAAACGTAGGCACGTTTACGCGTGCCGACCTTCACTCACTAATAGGCGGGCCGCACATTTCCCTTTTACGATTTATTTTTTCACTTCCTCTAGACGGTTCCGGTGCCCGCCCTCAATAATTACGCCCCCCTTCTTTTCTTCCATGCAGACGAGAACCGGCGGCGGCGGCGGTTCCTTGCAGATTCACTCCCCACTCGAACAACTGCCCCATCCCTGATTCCACCCCCTCTCGAATCCATCCGCCTCCTTATCACAACGGCTCCATTAATCTACCAGATTCCAGACTCCATTTGCCGCTTTGGGTAGAGCTTGGGGTAGCAGCAGGCTGAAGCGAAAGGCATGCAACGACGACGCGGATGGCCAGGGCGACCGCTACCGCGAGGATTGGGGATGGCCAAACCTCAGCACCGCAAACGTGCACAGGATCGCCTCGGAGTTGGACATCATCTCAGCCGGCCGCCTCGCTCGCTGCATCCCTGGCTACCACGTGACGATGCAGAATATGGACGAACAACCGTTCGGCACGCCAGGCCTTCTTTACCCCGATAACAGCAAATGGCCAGACGACCGCGATGGCCACGTAAGTTCCAGTATCTAGCTTATTCGTTCAGTCATATCGTTGATTCATATGTGCTGAACTCTCATCGGAATCCTATGTTCCTTTCGTCGAATGTGTTGTGTGCACGCGTGGTTTGAACAAATCGAACCATTTAAGACTATTTTGTACAACGGAAGCTCTGCTCGTACCTGATATTATGGTATTTTCGTAGTGACACAGTCTTACTTTAGGTGATAGACGAGTTGTCAATTTCGATTTTGCAATGGAATGCCTGCTAGGTGATATTCTATTTCCTAAAATAAAAACAAACAGATTAGACGATTTAAGGCTGTTATGCCCCGAGCTGTTTAATTATGATCATCGTCAGAAGTTTGTTCTGGGGGCTCTGCTCCTACTCCATATATTGAGTATCTTCATAGTGACACAGACACAATATAGGCGATATCTGAGGAGACACTCGTATTTAGGCGATATTTTGTGTACTTTAATCTAAAGGTCCAGTTGTCAAATTGTATTTGCAATGAAATCCATGCTAGGTGATTGTACCAACTGACAACAAACTCTGCAGAATATTCATGCAAAACTGATGCTGCTAGATAAGTGGTCGGAATCAGTAGTGGTGAATATCAAGGAAGAAGAAGAGACGGAAATGAGAGATGACTAGAACTGGGTGGGTGGCAACGGCGAGTGGCTGGTCCTTTTATCCCAGGATGGGAGTACTTGGACTCTAAAAAATTGCTACAGATCGAAGAGACTTGTAGTGACATCTTTGAAGGGTGTCGACATTACTGCATTCAACAGCGGGTGGCCGCCGCACATTTCCGAATTCGCTTACAGGTTCAACATGGCAGAACTTCAGCTCGTGAAGGTACAACTCCCACATAGACCACGGGAGGGGGCGTGGAAGAACTGGGAGTACGACCTCTTAGCGGTGTTCGACAAGGCAATCGCATTCATTAGATGCCCAGAAGACAAGGAATGGACAGTCTTGCGCTACGACTTCCTGTGGCCGGAGAAGTATGTCGACGCCGTCTTCACCTACGGCTACTCTTCGTACAGACCGCAATGCATTTATGCGGTCACTGAACCTAGCAGCGACGTGCGTGTTTGGGAGCCGTCCATTTGGGGTGAGTCATGGTGTCATATAGCATGTAAAATCCCTTTCAAAATTCTTCTTACTGAATGTTAGTAACACACAGGTACCCACGCAGCCCCGCACATAATTCCAGCTCCGGTCATCGAAGATGAAGTAGCAGATGTTGAACTTGGGACACGGCGCTGGTTCCTGCCACCTCTCGGAGACAACACGGAACAGCATGATGAACTCTTGTGGATTCATATCAAGGGAGCACTAAACAACGTTGGTGATACAATAGAACATATGGGGACACAACTTTCTTCATACCCATCGCTGCGGTGTCATGTTTTCTCGAGGTTCGCATGCCCATCTGAAGACCCAGTAGAGCAAGTCTGGAGTAGAGTCAACAATCTGAAGGGACAATCTGTGTTTCTTGGGATCAACTACCCTTTCTTTATCGGAACCCCTGGAGCTGTTGAACCTATAATTGCTCAGGCAGCCCTGGCCCCTGATGCTGCTACTGCTGCTGCTAGTGGTGGTGGTGGTGTTGGTGGTGGTGGAGCTGACGAAGAACTAGCTATTGCTGCTCCTGGTGAAGCTGACGAAATACTTGGTGATGCTGCTACTGGTGAAGTTGACGAAATACTTGCTAATGCTGCTGCTGATGAAGCTGACGAAATACCTGTTGAGGCTGCTGCCGGAGTCCAGGAAGAACATGCTGGTGTTGTTGCTGAGGTGCCAGCACTTCTAGTGTTGATAGCAGACTGTGTGTTTGTTGCACACTCACGCGCCTATCGTGTTGACACTCCAGATCCGACCTGGAGCCGAATCCACGTCGGGGGGAGGGGGCCTACAATTGGCTCATCAGTGGGGTCGTACTATTTGAAGGAGAATGAAAGACGGCCAAACGCAACATTCTGGTTCGTTCCGATGATACCACCAGCTCCAGGGACCTAGTGCTCATACTGGCAGATCCGATTAACCATTTGTCTTTATCTTTATCATTAGTTATGCTTATGTGTGTAAATACTAAACTGTGCTTATTTGTGTAAGACTAAGTTAGGCCTAACTGCATAATATTCAGTGAAGCCCAGCTTTTCTTTCCACGCCCATAACAACAGAATTGCAGCATAGAACATACAAATGTAATGTGCATACCACGCATTTTTGCTCAGGATAACAACCACTTCAAGCAAATGATACATCGTGTACGCATTTGAACGCATCACTAGAATGTGCCACCTATTGATGATTGATGACATGGATCTAGCTTTTCTGTGCTTATTTGCATTGAATAGCTCATTGATTTGTTCACATATTTTTTGGCAATGGCTGATGAACTCCACTCTCTTGGTAACTTGCTTCATCAGCGAGCACTTGTTGATGTAATGCAAAGTACAGAACATGGTCGTCATCGTCATTCCATTTAGGTTCTCTATGTTTCGTCATCACGGAGCTACTAATTTCAAATGAAAATCTAGTAAACAATATATGTGTACATTGTTAGAGTATGCTACGGCCACGGTACATACATGTTTTTCTACAATCACAAGAAGAAAACTTGATGCATTTTCACCTTGTTGGCGTTGTGCCGAACTGGGTGGATGTGGCTTTGGGGTTCGGAGAGGAAGGCGACGTGGCTGGTGCGTGTGTGACCATAGCAACGACGAGCTGGGATTCTGGAGGAGACCAACAGGACCGAGCATGGTCGGCATGGGTACAGATCTCACCCGGGAATGAATTCCCGTCCCCGCGCCGTGCCAATGGTACGGTCATGGTGAGGGCAAGCTCCGATTCGGGATGGGGAGGAGAACGGGCCGAGCAGGTTTGTCCAAGACCTAGCTCCGCGCCATGGCCACGACCACAGATTGCCGCCCTGGAGGAAGAAGCAGACGCGTAAAGGATGCATACGCCAATGCTGCAAGCCTACATGGCAGCAACGACGGCAGCGACATAACGGCGAAAGCTGATAGAGGGGACCCAACTTGACGGCCGTTAGCCTGATTTTTTGTATTGAAACGTAAAGTTGAATTCGGGACGAAAAGGACCCTCTGAGTATCTGGCACGCCAACTATAGTCATCGCGGATGAGATGGGAACTCGGGTACCGTGTTGCCTGGCCACCCCAACTTTCGGGCCGCAAAATGATATTCTCTATGGTGCCCCCTGGCTCCTCTCCATCTCGTATTCTAGCTCCAGATGCCTTCCGGTAAAATAGGCACTTTGGCTTTTGTCCCGTCCAATTCCGAGAATATTCATTTTCTGACTTTCCTAGAACCAAAAATAGCAGAAAACAGGCAGCTGGCACTGTGGCTCTTGTTAATAGGTTAGTCCAAGAAATCATATGAAAAGTACTCCAAAGTGTGGACAAAACACAAGAAAGTAGATAAAACCAAGCATGGAACATCAAAAATTATAGATACATTTGCAATGTATCACAGGCCAGGCTTGGCCGCGCGACCATGTGGTGTGGCGGCCCTCTGGCCCCTCTCTGTCTCGTATTCTGGTTCCGTGTCCCCCTCGGTGAAAAACTGACTTTGGCTTTTGTCCCGTCCAATTCCGAGAATATTCATTTTCTGACTTTCCTAGAACCAAAAACAGCAGAAAACAGGCAACTGGAATTGTGGCATCTTGTTAATAGGTTAGTGCAAGAAAGTGTATAAAAAGTACTCCAAAGTGTGGACAAAACATAAGAAAGTAGATAAAAACCAAGCATGGAACATCAAAAATTATGGATATGTTAGCAACGTATTAGTGTGCACAGTTGAGTTCGATTCATCTTCCTCTCCAACCTCGGTGGGGATTATGCCCTTGGGTTGGGGAGGCATCAATAAGCCTTCAACTTTCCACTGTTGCAGCAAAGCAAGATAACACCACCAGGTCTCTACCAAAATTTTCCTACAAGCAATGAACACATGCGATAAGATATTACCTTTGGTACAGGATTGGTGGCGTGGAACAGCTTGGTATTTGACTCCGGGGGAAGAGTTTCTTTCAAAGTGAGCTTGGTTAACGACCTAATCTTCTTTTTTTAGCTCCACCGATGTCAAATCTTCTGCTCAAGTACGTGTCGGATATGACAAGCCAAACCATAGGAACATTGGGTAGCCTCTGGCCTACAGTGGCTGCACACGACATCATAGCTAGGTGCGAATGAGGTCTACACCAGAGACCTCGTTGCCTTGGATGAGGTCAAGATCCTGCACCCGCTTGTACAAGATATGCACCTTGTCCACTTCACCTAGCATAACAACGTTCTTACATGACCTCTTCCTCTTTAGCTCCACCTTTGGATCAAAGGGGGCAAGGCGGAACCTATTCTCCCCCACCTTCTAGTCTTGGATGTACAACCATTTGTCCCTCCATCCTTGGGCAGAGTCGACGAAGTTGAGGCTAAAGTACTGAACATGGGGACTTACGGATAACCGCATCCGCATTATCGTACACTATGGATTTCGACCCTGGTTACCTCTTCACATTGAAAAGCTTTTTAAAGAGGCTGGAGTATGTCTCTTGGTCTGCTAAGTGCTAACCAACCTCAGGTTCAGGTGTAGTTTTCTCGGGGGTTGTCTAGGTGCAAATAAACCGAGTTCGCGTCTCCACCAAGCTCCCTCACCTTGAGAGTCGACCCAAGTTCACCAGCCCGATCTGATGCTCCCGTCGGTGGCATCGCCGGCCGATGGAGGCAAAGGAGAGGCACAGGTCTATGTAGATTAGGTCCTAGGATTAGTTGTTGCAGTTGTTGTGCCACTATGCCGACTGGGAGTAGACCGCTGAGTTCCATTGGCCGGACTTAGCATGCCCGCTGCTCTATCTTCCTCAATGCCCTTCTACAATGGCAAGAGCGGTGGCACGGGAGAAGTATGGAGCACAATATCTCCGACAATAAGGCCGTCTTCCCTTTCCTCCGGAGGTATTCCAATCTGGATCTTCACTGCGGTGTCAGATGGTCACCGCCGTCATTGTTTGCTAAGTTTTCTTGGTGGAAGCTCGGCTACAGAGGCGGATCTAGTAGCCTTGTTCAGTAAGCGGTGCTTAGCCCTGGTACATCACCACCGCCATCATCTCCGCACATCTCCCCTGGTCTGTGACAGGCTCCATGGGTTTGACAGTGAGCCACTATCTCTGTTGCGGTGTTGGTGTGTCCCTGCTGCTTTGGCTACTCTGCTTGCTCTACTTCCTCCTTTCTTTTGGATCTCCAAGGTGGAGAGGAAAGAAATTGGTAGTTGAGTCAGCGTTCGGCCAAATCGGCAAAGGAGCTCAAGAGCCTCTCTTCTATGGAGCACTTCTTCAGTGTCCAGGAAGACACCTATCTTCATGGCCAAGATAGCCTTTTCCAAGCTGGTGAGATCCAACACATCTTCAACTTCCATTGGGAGGCCTTTTTCGAGGTCGAGCACTGAGGGCTTTGCCGGGCCGGAGACAAGTGGTCTCGTCCCCATCTCCGTCCACGGCTGCAGCACCCGTCTTTCTCTGCTCCACAATAGGGAAGAGATAGGACTAGTTTGTAATTGCAATCTTTTAGAAAGGTCCTATCTACAAATGCCAAGGACCCATGTATTATTTGCTATTACTTATGGGGTCCTTTGTAATAACTTTGTACACCCACTGCTATGTTAATGGAAGGCTCTAGGCCCCTCTGGGGCGCTCCGTTGTTCAAAAAAAGTGTGGCTTGATACCGAGCCAGCACTCGCACAGGATGATGAAATAGGCGATGTGAAGAACATAATTGGGAATCAGCTGAGCTAAATCCCATAGAAACAAAGCAATCCACCAACGAAATCATGGAGGGACAAAGAAAGACCTCGAAGGAGGAAGGCAAGGAACATAACGTGGAACCCGGTGGGAGGATTGGGGATTACCTCCGATCCGGGAATTCGGCAATCATCCTCCTTATCCGGGATAATGCTAGCCTGACGAAGAGGAGGAGCTCGTGGGCCCTCAATGTGGAGCGCAGCCAACACCCATCGGTAACACGAGTCCCGGTGCCCTTGGGAGCAGCGGCGGCGGCGCCAAATCCAGCAACAACGGGTTTTTTTATTCCACATCTTCCTTCGACGGAGAGATCACAAGAAGTAACTGGGAAATGCTTGAAGCACGTCTAGTGCAAAGAGCAGGCGAAGAACAATGGAGAGGAGCAAAGCAATAATGGCAGCGGCGCAAAGAGGAAGAAGTGGCAAAGTATCAAATTTACTACTGCAGATTATTACTTAAGCACGGAAGGGATATCATACGATGGTCTGAAATCTTCTCCTCTAACGCATGCATGCATCAGCGCAGACGCGTGGCGGGATGTAAAACGAACCATCATCACACGATCCCCACTTAGCGCGGAAATCGAGGAGACATAGTTAAATACCCCAATTTACGTGTGACTGGTCAAATCATGATCAGACATTGGGGCCCACATCCGTCCAGTCCCATCAGCACCACTCACGCCGGTGGCTGAGCTCATTAAGTCGTCAGCACTGACGTCATCAACATTCATAATATCAGCATCTCGAGATGGAAGTGTGCAACGGTAACTTTTCTTTGACTCATTCAATTTTTGCTCCAGTCTACGACTCAAACCACACAGTCAGAGGCTACTCCTAACTGGAACGCTGGCCGCGCACCCAGAGATTTTCCGGGCCCAGTGTTACGCCATCAAAATATAGGCACAAGCGTACTGTGCATCGATTCCTTCTTCGTATCCATGATTCCATTATGGACTCGGGGGCTACTCCCATAGGGAGCACTAGAAGCACATTCGACAACTTACGGCCATGGACAATAGTCAAAAAGATTCAAAGTCTCCACTCGATTCTACGACTCGAATAGGTACTTGGGGGCTACTCCCATAGGGAGCGTTGGTCGTGCACCCTATGAAAAGATCAAAATTGAAATAAAATCTCTAGGAAAAAGTGTGTTGACCACGTTCGCATCATATCATCACAAGCAATCGAAGCTTTCAGCGACCTCGCCACTTACCAACCACACTTTCCTTATGTGGAGACAATGTCTTCTAGGCCACCCGAATCACCTCCGTGGTGACAAAATATTCAGATGCCACGTTTACAACATGAAGATAAGACCTGCAGATGCAATCCAATGGCCTAGCAATGCACCTGCTACGCTCTATCAGAAACATGTCGTGCCTACAGGCACGTTGCAAAAGCCTCGACGGACGCGTCAAGTGCACACATAGAACACTGGAATTCGACTCTGTAAGGCCTCCATGGCATGAGCCTAATTATGCCAAAAACTTTCCGAATTTGAGTCTGGGGACTCGAGTTTGAGTAGATATCGTTGTTTTGCCCGAAAACAGTTAAGTGATCCCGATCCGTCGGATGAATCAGGCACACATATCAACTATCCCTATGACTTAAGTAATGATACCCGATAAAACGTTCGGATGATAAAAGAAGCACTTGTGCACACTCGAAGACTTCATAGTCTCCCTCTGAATCTACGGTTTGGATGGATACTCGGTGGCTACTAACATGGGTATGCCCTATAGGAACCTAGGTTTGGCCTATACGGTCCGGCCCAAGAGAAGCCCACGGTGAAAATGGATCCCAGGAAGGTTCGGGTGGCCCAGACCAGTGGGGACGTGACTTCTTGGAAGACACGACAAAAGATTAGAATGAAAGTTTAAAGGAAAAACCCTAATTTTTAATCGACTCGCTTTGCTAGTGAAAGGGGAAAGATGGTGCGTTACCCTTCTAGTGAAAGGGGAAAGACGATGCACATGGAAACACTTGGATCTGTCCAACCACAGTTAAGAGAGTCCCTAGCTCAGCCAGTCAAAGTGGACCCTATTGGCCTGACATAGCGGATTGAGCCAAAACCCGGGAACAAATGTCAGGCTAAGGACAAGACCTGGGAATCAAAAGGTGGCCGAGCATGAAGACCAAGATTGAGAGGGCACAGTCCCATCACGCCATGGCTTCCAGTGTGAGTGTGAGGCGGTTTGTTGATAGCCTAAGAGAGCGGTATAGGAATTCTAGGCCATTGTGGTATCCCTTGAGTTATAAAAGGAGGGTCATGGCCTAGGAGGAGAAGATGAATAATAAGGAAAGTAGAGAGAGGGAGAGAGAGAGGTAGAAGAGAGATCTTGGCGAGTCACCGTCGGGAGCAGTAGTTATTCCCTTGTCTAGGTACCCACACAAGGCATCCTCTCCCTTTACCACCATTGTAACACATTTCATCCTCTCCGACGAGCAATATAATCAGACATTCATGACGTAGAGTTGTTAGCCTCCAGGTGGCCTGAAGCTAGCTAAAATCTCTTGTGCCTTTGCCGAAAGTCCTAGATCGAGTTCATATACTAGCCAAACAAATAAAGGGATATGTTGATGTCCGCGTTCCCGCACACGACACCAGGCCCTTCCATTCTTAAAAAATCTAGGAGTATATAACAACTTTTTTTGTTTATTTACAATTGCTTAACTAATTTATTTCTACTTGTGCGGATAAACGGAATATGTAAGGCAAATCCAGCAACCATACTCTGAATCCATAGTTAAAGATCACTTGTTTGCCAAAAAAAGGTTCAAGGATACTCCTCCAGAACGATTAATCTTTCCGCATCGTGGAAACGCAAGCTGTGTGTGAGTGCGAGCGCGTGTACGCCGATGCGATTAGAGAAATCAATGTACTAGTGAACGCCATTGACTAATCACGATCTGAACCAGGCTTGAAGCGACGATGATCTCGCGATATACGCTCGGCGAGCTTGGAACGCATGCAAAGCACCAAAAAGTTTACGTTTTCTTCCCGTCGTCCCGATGGAAAACCCCCGCGGTTCCTCCATGTTCCCCGAGGAAGGTAGCAGGGCTTGACCAATTCGAGGGGCTGGCGGTGACTGGACAATCGGCATAGTAATTGCCTGCTGGACTAGTTTACCGTGGAAAAACAACGACGTGACAGAGCTAGCTAGAGTGATTGACAGATATGGCTTTCATCTTCGGGCTTGCCGCTGTCCAGCAAACTGCTGCTAGTTGATTTTTTCTGAAACTAATAAGAACTTGACAGTACAGCGTTGATTAATTCCTTCAGGGAAAAAAAGGGAGTTTGATATAGTATGATGATCTTCGTTGAGGCGTTAAGTTGACTTAACGGATTTCACCAATTCAATACAGGCAGCTCATAAGTAGTACGTCTCAAGTGCTATATTCTGATATTATCTTGGCTGGATGCTCGGTTGACTTGTGAATTACTTGAACAGATTCAAACACAGACATGTACACCGCACCAGACTCGTCTCTGAAGTCTTGGGTACGACCGTATCAAATCGCCATATACGCACACCATATACATAGCACACGTCCTGATACTCAGAATTACTGACCAGACCTTTGTAATATATCTTGAGTACAATGTTTGGTACCATCTCGTTGGCCAATGGCGGTTCCGCCATCTGATACACGCCAAGGCTAGCAGCCATGGCCTCCTCCTGCCCAAAGTCAAGGAGGAAAATGCACCCCGATACATACAGCATCCAAGTTCCAAACTGAACATGTCACCATCCTGATCGCATACGATGTGCAGAGAAGGGGAGATGGATTCCTTATTCCTCCCCCCTTATCTTTGTTCCTGACGTACGTCGGTCCATGGCGCCGTGCGCTGCGTGCGTGTGTGTGCAGCCATTGCGGACCTTTCTTCGGGTTCGGTCAGTTGTTCACCACAACAAGGGTAGCAGAATTTTGCTCTTGTCTTAACCCAGGCATATATATGAGCTAGCTACCGCGGCTAGGTTAAGATAATGGGCAATTGACTGGGCATACATGTCACTGTCTTTTGGGGGTAAAATGGCCAGCCAATTGCAACATGGATTTCCCACATGTAAGATGGCCCCCCGCACCATCGTAGCCATCAGTTTATTTGATAAGTCCACTGGTCAAACCTTCAGATGATTTTGCATTTTGACTCTTGTAGAAGTGTAAAATATCTATACACTACACTTGGATAAAATAAAAAACCTAGCCTCACACCTAACCTCCGAGCACCCCTGCCCACCTCCCACTTCCCAGCGCCGCCACACCCTCTCTCCTCCCACCACCGCCACGCCTCTCTCCCTTCCCACTGCCGCTACGCCCTCTCCCTCCCGTCGCTGTCGCCGACGCCCCACCCACTCCCCTGCCCGAGCCTCGGCATGCACGAGCACCGAGCTCGCGCTCGCGCCACCACCTCCCACCATCGCCCTCGTCGCGCCACCCACCTCGTCGCGCCCCCACCTCGCGCTCCAGCCGTTAAGAAAGAGCTCCCCGTGCTCCCCCCTCCCCCGACATGGCTCCCCAGACGCGGCTCCCCGTCCCGACGGCGCCTCCTCCAACGTGGCTCCCCCGTCCCGACGCAGCTCCCCGTGCCAGATCTGGAGGATTGGAGGCCTCTACTTTTTGTTTCTATGTTTTTGGAGGAAGATATGGATTTCTTGTATAAAAATTTGCAATCTTGACACCCCTATGGATCTGGTATGATAGGGTTGAATCTATAATGAAACAATGAGTCTGAAAAAATTGAATTGGCCTCTACGGTTTTATATGAAATGTTGTACGATATTCTTGCGATTCTGACTGAAATATTATATGAAACAGCGTTGTGTGTACCAACAGTTTCAAACATGTGGAATTCTGACTGAAACCTGTATAGAATCATCTATGAATCACATTTGTCTCCTGAAGAATCCCAAAGGAGAACGTGAGAAATATTAAAATGATAGGGGGCGTCGTGCAAAAATTAATTGGGCTTGAAGAATGAGGTAGAAGGGGTAATCTGTGAAACTGATAGCACGAATCTCCAACAAATCAACGGTTAAGATGATGTCGGGGGCCCAACTTACAGGGGGTTGCATTTTCCCGGCCAATTGCTCATTGCTGTAGTCATTTCCCTATAACGGATTAAACTTCAGTTGGATGTGTGACAAGTATGGTTGCAAAGCGGTAACCCGTGAGAGTTCGCGAAAGCAAAATTTAGTTTAAACTACACAAATTTTGATGGAAAAATGTATACTAGACTAACAAATTTTGCCTCCGAAAGCGGGCGGTTGGCCACCCTAGTGACAAGGTTGTAGTGGCACAATGACTTCGTAGTTGGAGAGCAACTGGCATGCAAGGAGTCGACGAGCAGATGGATGACAAAACAGGGTACGCATGCATGTATCATGTAGCGCTACTTTCTTCGGCTCTACTAGGAGAGAGCAGCGTTGCGGTTGCTGGGTGATTTTGGGTTGAGTTGATGACAAGACATTTCACCTCGCTTAGCCTCTAAACCCGGTAATAAGTGGAGTGATCAAAGCGATGGGTTTGGAACAGTGCAAATACGGTAAGTAATCATCTCTCACATGGGGCCCTGCCGGCCAGGATCGCTGAGATTAAGCTGCACGGAGATGACGCGATTAATTAGCGTACACACAAGTCAACAGGAGCAGCTGGCTTGATTAGCTTGGTTGGGCTTGTTCACCGCCTGAGTT
Source organism: Avena eriantha (assembly GCA_910589775.1). Lineage (NCBI taxonomy): Eukaryota > Viridiplantae > Streptophyta > Magnoliopsida > Poales > Poaceae > Avena > Avena eriantha. The sequence goes on along the minus strand of OU342746.1, from coordinate 376,353,463 downwards.
CAGTGGTTAGCATGCCGATCTACCAACCTGTGAAACCCAGTCAAAAGCTCCATATCTGTTCCTTCTAGAAGCCATTCTTCCTGCCCGCCACTCCTTTGCCCCCGCCCACCATGGCGTCGGTCCTACTCCGGACAGGGCAGCTGCTGGCCGGCCGGCCGGCCGGTCCAAAGCGGTCAACCATGCGGGCCCGCCAGGCCCATTTGGTCATAGCCATAGTGGAACTCTCTCTCTCTCTCTTTCTCATTTCGCTTTTCTACATTTTCTAACTTTGAATTCGCTTTCTTCCTTGTAAAGCTTGAGAGGCATGTGCCCATACCGACCTGGTACGCACCACCCGAGTGCAGTGCATGCCCACCACTTTCAAAGTTTGAACGGAAAGCAAGCAAGGTGCGCCGGCCGGTGGATGGTCGGAGGGAGCGAGCGCCGGCCGTGCCGTCGGTCGCGGCCCGCCGGCGCACCACGCCGATGATGCCGAGATGGTGGTCAACTCGACAGTCTAACCACCACTTGTGGCTGCCGCCTCGCGGCGCTGGGCGTGGGCGACAGCGACGTCCCCTTGACCAGGAAGCTGTGACAGATCACTAGTGGTGGAACTTTTCAAAGGACACACACACGGTCGCCAAAGAAAATATCCTCCTCAAAACATAAAAACAGATTTAAATGCAGTATATTTATATTTCTTATAAGAGCAAACTCATCAACAGGCAGATTGTTATTCTGGGAAAAACCACAGCTCAGTTTGACGCCTTGTTCGATTCTGTGATTGATCTCTGCGGATTTGCAGTTATTATTCGCAGGGAAGAATGCGAAGGTGCTCTGACTTATGTGCCACTACTGACTGTGTCAGAGTTGCTACGCTAGATTTGGGAGCTGCAGCAATTATTGGATGGTAAGAATTCATGCGGTTTCCATGAAAGGAATGACAAGGATCTCTGCAGAGTGCTAGTATAAACCGAAAGGAAACGGACAGGGTTAACGGATGGATGGAGAGTAAATTTGGCGCAATTAAAATTACTTAGAACTGATCCACCGAGATCAGAGCAGGGGGGGAAGGAGGAGCTCAAAGAGTGTGGCCCGATTTCTTTCCGTTTCTTGGCGAGCCATCATCATCGCTCAAGGAAGCGACCAAAAAATTACAGGGAGAAAGAAGAAGCACAGTCCGCGCCGCCGGATACTCTACGCGCGGAGTAATTTAATTAAGTAATTAACTCCGGTCGGAATTCACTGCGACGACGGCGCCGCCGCGCTGGCCATTCTGGGGGAGGTGACGGGGAAGAGGGGCAGGAGCCGCGGCGGCGGGGCCTCGCCGCGGGGCGAGGGGTGGAGGAAGAAGCCCTTGCGCGCGATGGCGGCGCGCTCCGCGGCTGCGGCCTCCTGCTCCGCCGGGGACGCCGACGCGGACCGGTTGAAGGGGTCGGACACCAGCGGCGTCACGGGGCTCAGCGCCAGCGACGGGAAGTCGAGCACGCTCGGGGAGAGAAGCTCCGGGAGCGCCTTCCGAGGCGACGCGCCGGCGGCCGAGGCCATGGCCAGCGGCGCGATCATCTTCAGGTTCTTCATGCCGCTGCGGCGCTCGTACAGCTTGAAAGCCGGCTTCTTGGGCCGGCACGGGGCGCCACCGTGGTGGTGGGTCTTGTTGGCGGGGGGCTTCTGGGAGGACGAAGGCGGCGCCGGCGGCGGCATGTCGGCGCCCGTGAGCATCTGGACGACCTGCTTGAAGGAGGCGGTGTCGGCCTGGACGAAGGTGGTCGGGAACGGGGTGGTGTCGATGGTGCGGGGGACCGGCCTGGGGGAGGGCGGGAGCGGGTGCTGGGGACGGGGCGACGCGGAGGCGGAAGCGGCGGCGGAGGACGGCGACGAAGAGGAGGTGGACGAGGACGGAGAGTTGGGGTCCTGCGGCGCCATGGGGAGGAGTTGGTGCTTGGGAGGAGCAGCAACTTCCATTGTTGGTTGGTTTCGGGGACAGAGAGACTTGGCTTCAGCGGGGGAGAGGCCGGGAAGAGGAGAGGGAGTGGGAATAAGAAGGGGAAGGAGGGGGAGGTTAGGGGTGATGCATATAGTTGTTGTGTGGGAGGGATGCCCCCTTTCTCTCTCAACGAGATGCTGCCAGTTTCTCTCTCTACCCAGATTTCTTGCCGGTTTTCAGGCTAATGGTTGTTTTTGTTTTATTTTTTGTGTGCAAGTTAAAGTTGGATTCATCTTGTTTTAGTGATTGCATCATTGAAAACTATATATCCAAGAAAATGTCTTCTTTTCAAAATTAGGGGTTTTAGTGCTTGCAAAATTGGAAACTATCCCCCTCGGGAAACATGATATCTAAAGCTTGAACATGTGGGTTATGATATTAATGTGTGATTGGTCTCACGCAGCGGCACTGCGGTCAAGGGTTACTTTACGCATAACCATGTGCATCGTAGTCTTAGCGTGTGATGAGTCTCTCATGCGGGACAGCGCCGCGGGCGCGCGGGGTACGTTTCGCAAGAAGTTTTAGTGCTCGCATCATTAAAACTATCCAATTCTCCAAAAGAGATATGTAACCAGATAACCATTTAACATTTAACATGTGACAGGACTTTGGGCGATGTGGCATCGCGGCTTCATCCCTGCGCTTTTTATGGGAAAAGCGAGATGACGTGAGATGCACCACCGAGGTCACAATGAGCACATTCGTGGTGTACGCGGTTCCTTCTTGAAGATATCGATTTCTAAGAGGTGAATTGTGAGGGCAAAATTCTACATTTTAAATTTGAGAACCACTAAACGCTTATATGATCTTCAATTATAATCATGTACTTTGAAAGCACTCGCGTGAGTATACACATGGCTTGTGTCACATGATGGTTTGTATGTTGTTTAGGTTGTAATCCAAAAAAGAAATGGTTTCGGTCACTTGTCTAAAATTATAAATTTCACCTTTGTACCACCTAAGTGTTAAAAGTGATAAATTCCCGATTTGTAAGTTTTAATCACATTATGCCACATTAAGTTGTGTCTATTTTCAAATTATACCACATTTGACAATTCGTTGCCATGGCTAGTGAGGTCTGCTCTTCAGATTGATGTGGTTGTGGTTTTTCTAGACGTAGACACAAATGGGCCATTGGACCTCATCATCTCAAGCGCCTTTGTGGCTGTCCGTCTTGAAAATCCCATGCTTCAAGCTTATAGTTGCAACTGACTAAACCGGCCGTTGACTTGCTGCTTTGAACTAACGGGGTCGCCTTATGAGAAATGAGTAGCATCCACCAACATCAGAAAATCCACCACTCAATTCAAATTTGTAACAAAATTGTGAAAATGTGGTACAAGGTGGTGATAGCAGTGCTAAATGCGGCGCAATGTGAGTGAAAGTGATGCTAAAAGGGATAAAAGTACTCAAATATAATAGTTGGAGTAATTTTTCGCTTTTGGACAATTCTTAAGGGGTACAAAGTTGAAGTTGGACTCATCTTGTTTTAGTGATGGATTGCACCATTGAAAACTATCTTTCTTGGGAAAATTGTACAATTCTAGAAATTAGAGATTTTAGTGCTTACAATATTGGAAACTATCATGTTTTGGAAACAATATATGTAAGACGCTAACATGTTGGTTATGATCTTACCATGTAACGGTTTCCCGCTCAGAGTAGCACATCCTTCAAGGGTTACGTTACCACGAGTGTGTTATCATTATGGCGTGTGACGAGTATCTGTGTGGTACGGTGTCACAGCCGCGGGATACGATACACGCGATTATGTGTGTTATCGTCATAGTGTGTGATGATTCTATGTGCGGCACAATGCCGCGGGTGGTGGATATGTATCAAGGAAAGTTTTAGTGTCAGTGTTATTAAAAACTATTAAATTCTCCAAACAAGATATGTAACACGGTGACAAGCGGCGTCTACCGTGACAGGGCTTTGCTCAGTGATGCGCCATAGCCTCACCCATGCGCTTGTGGTGGGATGAGAGAGATGACGTAAGATGCACGATGCGGGTCACAATGAGTGTAACGTCCCATCATCTAGGACCAAAAAAGGGTAGACTTAGGATTTTGTGCATCTGCATGCATACAACTTAAAATCTATGTAAATTTTTTCAAACCTATAAGCTAGAAAGATCTAGGCTTCTCTTGTTTAGATAGATTAGATTTTAGATCATCTAAGCGAGCCAAGGGTATCTATCCGTTACTCGGATGGGCAAATCCCGTTCTTGCTAACACACCTTTATGGTTATCCAGTTACAAATTGACGTTAATCTAGTGATGATTCATTGGACTTTACTTTTGCAAGATTTTGACTTACAGATCTTGCAAAAAAGAGGAATAGATTGACACACCAATGATGATTGAAGAGACGAGTCCGCAAGGAGTGTCATCAATATGCATATCCCTAGGCACTATTCATCTCGAAATATTTTTTTTTGTTTCACTTTGCAATTGTTTTAGCAATTCAATGTGACTAATCATATTCAAAGGAAATAAGAAAATAATTCATAAGTTGAAGGGATGTAAGCCCCCAAAGAAAACTTCACAATCACCAGGTAAGTGAGGTAATCTCAACCTTACTCTTCTGTGATTTCAGTTGTTGTTTTGCTATTTTCATTTTTTAGCTCCTTGTGTTTTTCTGTGTTCATTACCAGTTTTCTTACACTAGTGCAGGCGGACGGTATGGTCGCACCCGCCCGTATCGGAGGTCGTTAAATATTATGTACTCGGTTTTGTTTTTTGTTTGGTTTTAGAATCAATAAAGGAACACAGCTCTATAAAGTGTAAGAATTATGACATGTTACTTACCGTTCTAGAAGGATCTATGAACGTGGCAGGAAAGGAGCTCCACGAAGCTCTGGTAAACCTATGAAGACTGACAAGCATAGTCTTCTTAATAGAAAAAACCTTTTGAAGAAATGATTACAAAAACTGTATAAAGTCTACGATGTATCGTCTGTGACTGTAGTTAGTGAATCAAACTTCTCACCTTGCATAAAATGAGCTTGCTAGGTAACGCAATTACCCACCCTTTTCTTTGATCCCCTGCTTAGACTCTGAAGGTTCTGAGGAACCTGCATTATAAGTTGTTGAATGCCAGGAAGACATCTTCTACGAAGAACCTGATTTCTCTTGAAGATTCGAGGGTGTGGATTACGAGATCATCTATGGAGTTGGAGGTAACCGTGTCCGAGTAGTTATTAGGATAGAACTTAATTTAAGGTTAAGTCGAGAATCATAGAACTTTACTAAATAAGCTGTTGTGCTCCCAACTTGTTAATTAGTTTGGTTCTTATCGATTTTAAGTTGTAACAACTCTAAATAAGATGTTCAGTTTGTTGTAAGTCAGGAGAACCTTGCAATATCACTTCTTTTGGTATTGTAATAATAAGTTTATATGTATTGTGGATCCGCAATGTTTCTGTTGTACCACTTTGAGAAATTTAATATTTACCGAACAGGGCTTCCGGAGGTATTATGTCAATAACTTGTGTACTACAACATGCAGTGGTATGCTGGATCGCCGCAATGGGACCGTTCATTGCGTATTCGGTTCCTTTCATTAAAATATCGATTGGTAAGAGTTGAATTGTGAGGACCTAGTTCTACATATAAATTTTATATCCCATAAACACGTGTATGATCTTTTTCAATTGTAACATATTTTAGAAGTTATTGTTTGAGTGTACATGTGGATTGTGTTACACGATGGTACGTCGCGGTTGTAATCAAAAAATAAACAGTCAAACGCGTTTCTAAAATTAAGAGTAAATCTACCTTTGCTAGGGTTGAAAGTGCACCAGATAATTCTGATTTTTCTATGGAAAAACAAAAAAGGAATAAAAATACAAAAGCGGAATTTTGCAAACGGAAACGGGAACAAAAAATTAGGCAAAAGGAAAATAAAAAAAAAGAACATTGTTTTCCGGTGGAATGATACATCGCAAATGTATCTATAATTTTTGATGTTCCATGCTTAGTTTTATCCACTTTCTTGTGTTTTGTCCACACTTTGGAGTACTTTTCTTATGATTTCTTGGACTAACCTATTAACAAGAGCCACAGTGCCAGCTGCCTGTTTTCTACTGTTTTTGGTTCCAGGAAAGTCAGAAAATAAATATTCTCGGAATTGGACGGGACAAAAGCCAAAGTGCCTATTTTTTCGGAAGTCATCAAGTGCCAGAATACGAGACGGAGACAAGCCAGGGGGCCAGCAGACCACCTAGACGCATGGCTAGGCCGGGCCCACGCCAGGGGGTGGTGTGGCCGCTCCCGGCACCCCCTCGGCCTCCCCTTCCGCCTATAAGATGCCCTCGGGACGTAAACCCTAAGCACCCGATCAAAAATCCACGAAAGAGTCTGTAGCCACCGTCATCTCCAGCCCTAGGTCGGGGGGATCTGAAGCTCTTCCCGACACCCTGCTGGAGAGGGGAATTCACCCTGGAGGCCTTCTTCATCACCATGCAAGCCTCCGGTGTGATGCGTGAGTAGTTCATCCTTGGACTACGGATCCATGTAGTAGCTAGATGGCTGATTCTCCTCCTTTGTGCTTTCATGTTTAGATCTTGTGAGCTCCATTCATGATCAAGATCATCTATTTGTAAGTCTGCATGTTGTGTTTGCGGGGATCCGATGGATATTGAGATGCTATTTCAGATTGATTATTGATTCTATCATGTCTTTGTTATTTGTGATCTTGCATGTTTTCCATTGTTAGTAGCTATCTTGGCCAAGTAGATGCTAGCAACTCCAAGAGTTAGTATTTATGCTCGATAGTGGGTTCATGCCTCTGGTAATCTGGGGAAGTGACAGAAATCTCTAAGGTACTAGATGTGTTGTTGCTACTAGGAAGAAAAGAACAATCCTTTGTTCATAGAACAATTGTATTGTTTACTTTACACGCAGTTCGTAAAGCAATAATCTGTTGCTTGCAACTTAATACTGGAGGGGGTTCGCATGATAACCTGAAGGTGGATTATTAGTCATAGATGCAGTTGAATGGCGGTCTATGTATAATGTTGTAATCTCCAATCAAGTTCCAAAGGAGTCAAGATGATTAGTAATAACTGAGGGAAACTTGCTGCTGTGCTTCTCATACATTCCTCTTGGGGTTTCCAACGAGCTCTACATCATCATTACTTCAGCATTTTTTTTGGCGCCATACTCAGAGCCATCAAGCATTTTTCTGGCGTTGTTCCCGGGGAGTCAAGGACATCTTCACAAGGGGAGTCCCTCATAACCAATCTCTTTACTTTGTTATTTTTGTTTTGCTTAGTTTCTTTTTCTTTGTTTGCTTGTTTCTTTATAAAAAAACACAAAAAAATTAGTTTTACAAGTTTGCTTTCTTATTTCAAAAACACAAAAAAATTAGTTCCTATCCTAAGTTGCCATTATGTCTAGCCTTGCTCTAATCACTATGTCACCCGAGGAAATGATTTTCACTTTTAAATAAGGATTTGAGAAAAGTTTTAAGAAAGCTTGGTCTAGAATCTCTGATCTACATAAAAAACTGAGTCTAAAATGACTCAAATCTTGTTCCTTAGCAGTTTTTACCTTGGAATTGCTCTTTGCTATAGATATGCTTTAGATGCTGTTGTGGGAGGACATTTCCCTCAATGTAATGAGGATGATGCTATTAATGTTATAAATAAATTGATCCTCACTTACAACTTGCCTAGCCAGACTGATATTTCTTTTGCAAAAATATTTGCTAGATTGAACACTCTTGAGACTGGCACTGCTAGCTTAAAAGATTGCTATAATACGCTTAAGGAGCATCACAATTATGTTCTAATAAATTCCGAACCATCAAAGTGGCTCCCTACAGTAAAGATTGAGATAAACACTGAAACTTTTCAAGGTCGTTGTGATATCATGTATGAATTTTGCCTTATGCCCAAAGATATTTATAAATCTCTGAATACTTGGGGGCTTACTGAAGGAGGAAAAGAAATATCTTTTGCTAATAATACTACCATATTACCTCTTGGAATAGCTGAAGGAGTGTTTACAAAGATCCTTGGGAAAATGATTTCTACTTATTATCTTGTTATTGAATGTGCAGGAAAAGAACAAATTACACTTAGAAGGTCCTTATTAGAACTCCTTGGAGCAATAATAGATGTGGGAAAGGGGACCATGCACCTTTCTTCTCTACCAAAAAATCATATTTTCCCCAAGGTTAAGAACAAAAGTAAGAGAGGTAAGGACAAGAAATTTGGTCTTAATACTTCTTCATTTGAGAACACTTGATTCTTTCTTGCTTCTTATGCCTAACTTAAAGGCGTTAAAGAAAAGTACTTATTGGGAGATAACCCAAAGGTATTAGATGAGTCTTGGAAGTTATTACCTCTATAATAACTTCTCCTTATCCTTTTTATTTGCTTTTTGTACCAAGAGTAACCTCTAACGAGAGAGAAGTAATGATTGGGAAAGTTGTTGTCCCGAAACAGATTTCTGTGCTTCACCGTAAAAATTCGTGTAAAATCTCTGAACGTCGTTTTGAGGCGTGTATTTTTGTGCTTCTTCCCCAGGTTGTTATCTAACTTCCGTTAGTTCAACACTTTTTGATTTGAGCAACAGAAGGTCTTCGAAAAAATTCGTCTTTACCTGCTGGTCTGTTTTGACAGATTTCTGCCATTTTATGCATTTGCTTCTTGTTGGTTCCTTCTTGAGTTATTTTGGGGAATTGAGCTTTTTGAGGTAAGTGCTACAGTAGCTAGTGTTCTAATGGATGTTTATTTAGTGTTAGAACTGAACTTTAAGACTTATTTATCTTCAGTGCACTAATGTTGCTAATAAAGATTGTGTGAAGTTTTGTATGAAGGAAAAATTTCAGGTGTATGGAAGGAATGAGTAATGAGATGAAGGATGGACTAAAGATCAAGCTTAGGGATGCCACGCGTGTCACCCCAAGAAATATCCAAGAAGTACAAGTTTCAAAGCTTGGGGATGCTCAAGGCATCCCCTTCTTCATCAATAAAAATCACAGGTTCCTTCTAAACGCTTCATTTCTATTGTTTCATGCACAGTTGTGTTGTTCTTGGAGCGTCTTTTTTTTTGTTTTTGTTTTTGGTTTTTTGTTTGCTTGGTTTGCTTATTTTGCTGAATAAATTGGTTGGACCCCCCCCTTTCATACATTGGTTTTCAAATAGTTTGGTTTGGTTTGGAAAAGAGTAGGAAAGTTCATGTTTAAGTGGTAAAGAAAGCTTGTTTTTGACTGTGGCCTATGCTTTGTCATACCATGCTTGATATAGTTTTGGCTTTATTCTTAGTATTCTTTGCTGTAGCATAACTTCTTATAAATAATTGAGATTGCTTAATGTGCCTTGGATGAATCATGCGTTGTTTTAGCATATTAAAGCATAGTATAGTGGTATTCTCCTTTGATGCTTTATTTGGGTTGACTTGGCGCATGCTCACACCATGTTATGACTATCTCAAGTCACCATAGCCTTTATGATCCTTTAGTTTTCAACTTGTAGTATCACTTTATGCTTTGCTCAATGATGTTTTGTTGCTCTGCATGATTATGGCCATTATTGCTCTCTTAGTTTGTCGCTCCCAGTCTTTTGCTAGCCTCCACAACCAAGTATGAGTTCCACTCATGCATCCAACTCCTTAAACCAAGTTATTCCAAAGAGTCCACCATACCTACCTACTAGCTTATGCTATTCCAAGTATATTCATGCTTTTGTTTACCTTCCAAATTAAACTTGTTATGAGAAAACTAGTGATTAAAGCTCTCACGAACTTGATGGCACACTTTACTTTTGTTGCATCTAATAAACTTGAACCATTGGGTCCTTCTTTGTTGCGTATATGCTTGCGCTTTATAAGTTGGAATTGGCAGAACCATGTTTCATGGGGAACACTTTCAACATTGCACTTGTACTTTGTACCCCGTTGATATCATGTTCTTTTTGCTTACGGATTTCGGCGGTGTGAAATAAAAGTGGAAATTGTTAGATCATGGAGTTTGTATGTGTGTTAGAGAAACGCCTAGGCCGCTAGCCTAAGCCATGCCTAATCATGGTGGAAACTTGCAGCATAACCATAATGAGCACTCTATGAAGCATCCTCAATAAAAACCTATGCAAATACAAATAAAAAGATCGCTGAGATGCTCATTGTCTGCTTGTCTTGTCATTTTGATTATGGGAAAGCTCCCGTATCATGTGCAAGGGGTACCCGGTTGGCGGTTCTTAATGATACACATGTACTTACAATGACAAGAGCTTACTCGTGACTGAAGTTGAGTAGCATGAGGATCGGTCTTCGTAAGTAAGGGGCATGAGATTTCGGTTTATAACTTGTCAATCATATCCTTTTAGTTGTGTCACTTTAACCTTAATCACCTTAAAAATGCTTATGATAGGGGCAATGAGAGCTGAAAACTATAAGTACCATAATTTTTGGAAGCTCTTTATGAGACTTGAATCCCTACTTCCTTTTACAAAGGCCTTTTTTTCACCATTATATTGAGTCTCCACCTTTTATCTTTATGCACCTACTTTGAGAGCATAGTGGTCATTCTTAGTTCTATGTGCATTGTCCCAAGACTAGTTGATTGATGCATACCTTGATATTGCTTGTTTTAAACTATTGTATCTAGTCACTCTTATAAACTTTGAAGGTGTCCTATGCATTTATATTTGCTACCCTATTGAGGGACAAGATGAATACTATTATGCTATGTTTTCTTTATGTGAAACAAACAAACGTCTTGCAAAGCATTGTTATTCATGAATCGTTTGTTTGTGCATTTTCATGTTGCATCATAATTTCTTTGCTTATTGCTAGAACCTTGTCTTTCATGTTATGATTGAAGTACTATGATCCCATCTTTGAATGTTTTGCAAATACTTTGATCAAGTCTTTGATGGTGCATGTCACCTCAAAAATTATTCTTTCTTTTTATTACTTACCTACTCGAGGACGAGCAGGAGTTAAGCTTGGGGATGTTGATACATTGCAAATGTATCTATAATTTTTGATGTTCCATGCTTAGTTTTATCCACTTTCTTTTGTTTTGTCCACACTTTGGAGTACTTTTCATATGGTTTCTTGGACTAACCTATTAACAAGAGCCACAGTGCCAGCTGCCTGTTTTCTACTGTTTTTGGTTCCAGGAAAGTCAGAAAATAAATATTCTCGGAATTGGACTGGACAAAAGCCAAAGTGCCTATTTTTCCGGAAGTCATCAAGTGCCAGAATACGAGACGGAGACGGGCCAGGGGGCCAGCAGACCACCTAGACGCATGGCTAGGCCGGGCCCACGCCAGGGGGTGGTGTGGCCGCTCCCGGCACCCCCTCGGCCTCCCCTTCCGCCTATAAGATGCCCTCGGGACGTAAACCCTAAGCACCCGATCAAAAATCCACGAAAGAGTCTGTAGCCACCGTCATCTCCAGCCCTAGATCGGGGGGATCTGAAGCTCTTCCCGACACCCTGCCGGAGAGGGGAATTCACCCTGGAGGCCTTCTTCATCACCATGCAAGCCTCCGGTGTGATGCGTGAGTAGTTTATCCTTGGACTACGGATCCATGTAAGCTAGATGGCTAGTTCTCCTCCTTTGTGCTTTCATGTTTAGATCTTGTGAGCTCCATTCATGATCAAGATCATCTATTTGTAAGTCTGCATGTTGTGTTTGCGGGGATCCGATGGATATTGAGATGCTATTTCAGATTGATTATTGATTCTATCATGTCTTTGTTATTTGTGATCTTGCATGTTTTCCGTTGTTAGTAGCTATCTTGGCCAAGTAGATGCTAGCAACTCCAAGAGTTAGTATTTATGCTCGATAGTGGGTTCATGCCTCTGGTAATCTGGGGAAGTGACAAAAATCTCTAAGGTACTAGATGTGTTGTTGCTACTAAGGAGAAAACAACAATCCTTTATTCATAGAACAATCGTATTGTTTACTTTACACGCAGTTCGTAAAGCAATAATCTGTTGCTTGCAACTTAATACTGGAGGGGGTTCGGATGATAACCTGAAGGTAGATTATTAGTCATAGATGCAGTTGGATGACGGTCTATGTATAATATTGTAATGCTCAATCAAGTTCCAAAGGAGTCAAGATGATTAGTATATGCATGTATTGCTTTCTCGATGTTTGTCAATTGCTCCGCTATAATTTGTTCACCCAGCATGTTATCTATCTTAAGGAGAGCCACCTCTAGTGATCTATGGATCCCGGTCCTTGTCTTTTACATACAATCTACAATCTTTTACCGCTTTGTGTTTACTTTCTGCAAACTTTTACTTCTTTCCATTCGATACGTTTAATCCTTTGTTTTCCGCAAAACATGGTGAGATTGACAACCTCATCGCAACTTGGGGACAAAGTTATGTGGTTGTGTTGTGCAGGTCTCCACGTTGGTACTAGCACCGGTAGTGCGCCCTGCTAAAGCTCAGCTAGTAACACCTTTAGGGTGTTTCCTTGCTCCTACTGGTTCGATTAAACCTTGGTTTTATAACTGAGGGAAACTTGCTGCTGTGCTCATCATACCTTCCTCTTGGGGTCCCAACGAGCTCTACATCAACCACGCACCAGCACTTTTCTGGGCGCCGTGCATTGAGCCATCATGGAACATACGCGAAAACATGATCTCCATTTTCAGATAATATGGAACTTCCGTTTTAGGGCTTGCGTGTATGGTCAAATCCAGCCAGCTCATTACATGACCTTGTCGAGCCAAACTTCCAAAGTCTCTCATGCCAAAACTGTCGACCACACTACACTCGGTATGTATCTGTTTCCAGCAATATTTGCTTCTTTATTTATTTCGAAAGTTTATGTATTCATTTCCACTTTATCAATTGAATATGAAAACAAATGTGACACCACTCAGTTCCGTTCATTTCTGCTCCGTTGCACCACCTAAGTTTTAATAGAGACAAAGTTATGCTTTTATATATTTTGATCACCTTGTACCACACCTAGTCATGTCTATTTTCAATTTATGCCCCATCTGACAATTCATGGCGAATATTACTAGTGAGGTATGGTCCAAAGTTGATGTGGTTCTGGTTTTTCTAACGATTGACACCAATGGGCCATTGTACCTCATCTCAAAAAATCTGGTGCTTCAGATCTAGGTGGTGTGCTGCTTCGATCTTATGGTTGCAACCGATGGTTTGCTGCTTCGAGCTAACGAGGTCACCCTACTACTCCTTCCGTTTTAAAATATAAGATATTTTAGGTTTTGTTAAATGAATGTATATAGATGTTTTTAGTGCGTATATTCGAAGTGAACCTACATATTAAAAAATGTTTAGAAAAATATAAAACATTTTATATTTTGAAACGGAGGGAGTAGAAATGAGTAGTGTTCAACCAACATCAGCAGGTCCACCATTCAATTAAAATTCAAAGAAAAATCAAGAAATGTGGTGCCGAGTAGTGATAATAATGGTAAATGCGGCCAAAATCCAATTCAGCTTTAGGGTGCAAATGAACCCATAATGTGAAAACACATTTTGAAATATCAAAAAATTCCAAAAAAAGAGTACATGTACATCTGGATATTATATGTCCGTGCATAAGTTTTCGTGCACAAGTTTTCATGGGGAAAGAACATTTTAGGTGTTCCATGTAAAAAGACAAATTTCAGTGCTTCAATGTGTCAATTCACAAACATGTTTTTGTCTTCTTACGGACATAGCATACCCACATAAAATATTTATTTGTAGTAAAAATTTGTGTACGAACATAGAATATCCGGATGTACGTGTGAAATTTTCGTCTAGATTTTTTTAACAATTTAAATTTTATTTTTTATATGTTTTTATAATAGATTCATTTGCACGTGAGAGCCAAAACACCACCTCCGGTGCAAAGTAGTGGTGGTGGTGGTGTGCGGGGGAGGGATAATGCTAAATAGGATACAAAAGTGGTCAAAAAAATTGAACTTGGTACTTCTTTCACTTTTGGATAATTACTATAGGGTATTCTTCTTCTTTTTGCACGAAAGAGAAGATATCTTTAGAGCTGTGGTCTTAAAGAAAAGTACAGAAACGAAGGTAAAAATACAATCAAGTCCATCTGAACCCCGACACTGTCGGCAACGACCAAGACGAGTCGATGGTGGCGCGTCGCGTCTCTGCTCCTCCTCTGAAGAACTTGAATCGGAAGCAGTCCCCCTGCTAGCGGAAAGTCGTCAAACAGCGGCTCCGGAGAGCCTGCACCTTGGACCGCCAACGTCGTCGCGAAGCTTAGCATCATCCTCTCCATCTTCAACGTCGAACTTGGAGAGGAAACGAGGTGCTCACCCGTTCCGAAGAACGCCAAGCACCGGGAAGGTGCGCGCTCCGCAGTAGTGCTCCAGTGACCACCACCACCAGAGGGGAAGAACACAGCTGCAAAAAACCGTGTCGCCAGCATCACCGCCTCCACGAGGTGGATCTCGCCTCCTCTTTTACCGTAGCAGGAGAGATTTGGCGTGAGTTAAATGTTGGCTACGTACGTGTATAAATTTTCTGATATTTTCATGCCGTTTCGTAAACCTTTTTAGCTGTCGCATTTTTGCTATAGGTGTTTGTGAGTTGTTGAGTGTATTAAGTTGTACAGATTTGATGTTGTATCAAAATCTTCTTCCACTAGATATAGAAGAAGTAAAGCACGGAAAAGGAAATAGCGCAAAGCCGAAGAAAAGTCGAAACGAGCTTAGGGAGTCGTCCACATCTGGTCATGACAAGGCAGGCAGGAAGAGTATAGTAGCTTGTGAAAAGGAAAAGAGGGTGGCCGGGTCCAAAGGAAAGATGCTTTTGTTTTGTCAAGTCGAGGAAATAAAGGCATTGACCTGTGCAGCCAGCCAAGCCTTGACCATGTCAGCACTCGGCAGGAGCAGCATCCGCTACTCCTACTCCATAGCCCAGGCGAGGTCAGCCGCCTCGTACGTTACCATCCTCGGCTCCTGCAGCGCACAGCGCGGGGCCATGACGGGTAAAAAGTGTAGATATCTTTCCGTTTCTAGGCAGGGTAAATCCGTGCCTAGCCTAGCCTAGCCTACGTGAATGTACAGTGCAGCAGTAGATCACCTGCAGGCAGCACTGTGCGTGTGCGTGCGTGCTTGGACGACGACGACGGGAAAGGAGTGAGCATGACCCCCACGCGGCGACGCAGACGGTGAGAAAGCTGGGGTGTGGCCGGCCGGTGGTGATGTGCTCGCTCGATCGGGCACGCACTGCTCATCGCGTGCCTCTGCCGGGTGCGGGTCAAGTCTCTTTCTCGTCTGTACGTGAAGCACCGAAACCGGGCAGGTCCCTCGCTGTTAACTGGACCAGTGCCAGTGCAAACCTTGACCTGCATCGTCGACGACGCGACTCTGTTGTTACCGCCGTAACACACCGGTTGCCGCTGCAAGCAGTGAAGCAGAGCCTCAACGGTAACACCGTCACTGTGCGACGGTGCATTTTGGAACCAGACTCGATCGCGATCGGTGTTATCGGATCGGAGTGAATGCTTTCCCAGGACGTCCGTGCCCCAAAATAAATCCCTCCGTCAACCCGGTAGCCGGCCGAGGACACGAGCCGTACGTGTACCATAATAAACAGCACAATACCAGTATGTACTATACCAGTATGTACTAGTAGTAGTAAACCATTGAAAAAGCATGATGCGCACCGCGTAAAATACTCCTGTCACACCTGCGCCGTGCGTGTGATCCGTGAGCGCCGTGAGTAGTAGTTTTTCTGTGTACACGAAAGAAGACCCTGCCGAAATTAGCTCTCTGTTGTACTCCCTCCCTCAGTCCCAAGGCTTATACTAGTCTTTTAAAAATCAAACTATCTAAAATTTAACCACGGTTTTAGAAAAAAATATTAATATTTACAGTATGAATTCCATACCGTTTCATACATGATGAAACATAGTTTTTCATAGTTTTTTTAAAAGTTTGGTTAAACTTTACGTAGCTTGACTTTCCAAAAGAAAATATAAGGCTTAAGAGTTGATGGAGGTAGTATCTATGTACAACGGAAAACCGCAGAGAGCTCGTGGTACTCTAGAACGTTCTAGAAGCACGCGGCGGGCGGTACACTCTGGTAACTGGCCGGCGAACTAGAGCTACCAGAGCACACACCGTATGTGCGAAAGGGCGCGCCGGGGGGGGGGAGATGATTGTGTTGTGTTGGCCACTATCAGGAAAGGAAGGTCGCCCATGCATGTACAGGAAATAGAAAAAAGGAAAGCGTTTCGATCGATCTTGGCACGATAGAGATCGCGTGACCTGGATCGGGCCGGCACGTAGCTCCACGGGGTCAACACTCTCAAACAAGTATAGCAGCTAGGTCAGTCAACATTCTTATTTTCTTTTCTAGACCAGACCCTCGGGGTGATGATGATGATGGTCACATACATCTTCTGATGCCCAAATGGCGATCGAGATACCCAGCGGCGGGTGCTGTACAAGTATGCGCGTGTGCGTGTCTGCAGAATTCATTCATTCTGGGCGTGTTTGGTTGGTCCGACGGTCGTTTCTCGCACGACGCGGGAAGAAATAAGTACGTTTGGAGAGTTGAGCTACATGAAATCTCTGTGTAGCACGGGTCTTAAAGCAGGCCAAATCTTGGCCCGCCGGAAACACCGATTTCGACCGGTTCCATGGAGACAGGCCCTGGCGAGCGCCGCATGCCTACCATTGCACGTGTGGAGAAGCGCGGGAGACGAGACGTTTTCTCCTTAACTCCCAGGCCACTCGCTCACCGCCCAGTCCCCGTCCTGTCACCACGATTTCCAATTGTACGTTGCCGCCGCTCCTCCTCCTTTCCCCGTTTAGTGGCCCCCACACCGCGCGAGGTAAGCGCTCACAGCCTCTGGGCGGCTGTCCAACTGAAGAAGGTCGCGGCCCTCACGAGGGTGCTCAGGGCTCCCGCACCCATCCGCGAGCGCGCAACTCGGGCGGCATCAGCGGCGGCCGCGGCTGCGGCAGCGTCGCCTGCACTCGTGGAGGACGCCGCATCTGCGGCCAAGCAGGCCGGAAAGCCCCGTCGTAGTCAGGGCTACCCTTGACTACTTGGATAGGGTTTTTCCGCCGGTGCCGGCGACCCAACCTTCACGGCCGGAGCTTCTTCTCTCGCTCCGGCGGTGCCTTCTACTACACCATTGTCATCGATGGCGCCACCGCTGGCAAGGGTAAGCCCCGATCTACATTGCGGTTAGGGTTTGGCCCCAAATCGGCGGCAGCTAGGACTTGATCTTCGGTAGCTGTAGAGCGTTTTTTGGGGTTTTTCACAGTACGTAGCAACATATTTGATAATGTGCACACAAATTTTTGGATTTAATTGAGCGGATTTCGCAATTTTGTTATTCAAATTGATTGCCGTCTTAGGGTATTGTCGGATTGGAGATACTAGGTTAGTTGTACTCCTGTGCATTACCAGATTTGGCATTGTACTCCATGTTTGTACCATGTGCATTGCCAGATTAGGCATTGTACTCCATGTTTGTAGCATGTGTGTTGCCATTAGACATTGTACTCCATGTTTATAGCATGTGTGTTGCCAGATTAGGCATTATACTTCATGTTCGTAACATGTGTGTTGCCAAATTAGGAAATGCTGCTTGCTGACCTTGTTTTACTTCATGGCAAGGTGCTTAAGTTTAAATGCGAGACTGTCGGTAGGGGCTGGTGCTCCAACACCACTCATACGTCTCCCTCCCTCACTGTATCGTCCTCCCCACGAGTGTCTGCCGCCGCCGGCCACCGTCAAACCCCTTGCTCCGGCGCACCTCCCGTAGAGGCGCCGCCCGTTTTAGATAGCCCGCATCGCGCTGGTTCGAACGGTCCTAGTCACGTCACCCCGCGCGCTGTTCTCCGCCATCTTCCACCACCGCCTGGCAGTTTGCCGGCGAGGCTACATGGCGGCACTGTGGCGTCGACGTGGTGTCGCGTGTGCCTGACGTAGGCGCTGATCAAGCCCCGCCAGCGTGGCATCTGAGGTGGCTTGGGCCCCTCTCGTCAGTCACTGTGGCTAGTTTAGCCGTGGAGAAAAAAAAAACCACCCCGAGCTGACGTCATAATGATGCAGTAAAAGTTTAATAATTGTTTAAATAATTTCAGAAAAGAGTTTAATCTTATAAATTTAATAACTAATTATTTTGAAGTCAGAAAAATATGTATAATATATCAAAATGTTCAGAAAAATAAGATCTACACAATAGACTCATAATCATGCATTGTTAAACAACTTTAATTACAAGTTTAATCAGAGAATGAAATCAACCCCTCGTAGGTGATTTCGGGGTCTCTCTTGTACTAGGGTTTGGACTCTTCGGATCCCACTTAAATTGCCAAGCATGCCTTAGGGTTACATTTCAACTCTATTTAACTTGTCATATCATCATCCTTGCTTGAGCATTGCATCGATGCCATGTGTTGATTGTTGTTTCCCCTTTCTTGTCATAAACTTAATATGTAATTATTTATAAGTCAGAAAAGTACAAATAATATATCAAAATATTCAGAAAAATGAGATCTACACTTTACCATCAATATCATGCATTGTTCAACAACTTTAATCACAAGTTTAATTAGAAGAACAAATGAACCCCCGTAGGTGATTCGAGGGTCTCTCCTGTATTAGGGTTTGGACCCCTCGGATCTCGCTTAAATTTCCAAGCATGCTATAGGGTTTCATACCAATACTAATTAACTTGTCGTATCATCATCTTTGCAGATACTATGGATCCAACACATCAAGATACTATGATTTCAGAACATCAGGAAAACATCCTCCACGGAATGATCTGCGAAAATGAAGATATCGATATCGATGTCACCAGTGAGTTTCTAAACGATTCCGGTCAGGGAGATGAGTCTCTCAACCGAGGAGACGGCTCCGGTGAGGTAGAAGCCGAAGCCTGGGACAGGAGAGAAGCCGATGAGGGAGAAGGCGATGGCTCCGATAGAATCTTAAATCTCGCAAACACTGGCGAGGTGTATATATGTATTTTTGTAATTAAAATGCCGATGTCTATATATACATGCATATATTAACACTCTTTCTTCTTTTAGCCCTTCGGATCGAGAACTTCTTCCGTAAGAACGAAACGAGGTCCAACAAAAAAGTTGGATGACACTGTGAGGTATAGGATCGACGTGGTCGGTGTAGATGGCGAACCGCAAGCTCCCGTCGATGTCGCAAGAAAATTTGTCAAGCAATGCAGAGTTCTTGTGAGGGACTATATCCCGATCACCGTTCAAGAATGGAATCGGCCAAGCGGCGGTGGAGTCCCGTATGTCGGCGACGACGCCAAAGATAAGCTTTTTGACAAGCTCATGATTAATTTCCTCCTACCGATGCCAGATGTGAATCCGGATGAGGAGGAGAGAGCAAGAATGGAGCTTGTGTAAAGAGTCAAGAAGTTTGCTCTCATCAAGATGACCGATGCATTCAAGAATTAGAAGAAGAAACTGTACAATAACTTTGTCAAGGTAGAGAAGACTCTGAATTTCAATCAAGGCGGCTATGCTAAGTTAAGACACCAGTGGGAGGATTTTGTGAAGTACAAGACATCGGAGAAAGCTAAGGAAAGGTCTAGAATAAATACGGAGAACGCTGCTAAGAAAGTATACCATCATAACATGGGGCCTGCTGGCTATGCCGGTTGTATGCCTAAGTGGGATGCACTTGATGTCAATTACATAGCTGTCGGGATCAGACCAGAGCCCGCAACATGGACACCACGGGCGAGAAACTGGTTTTACGGCCATGTGGAAACGTTGGACAAAGAAGAGAGGGCAATATATAATCAGAAACACAAAGATGATCCCCTACTATCCATCGACGATATTAGAAATGCAGTAGATGATGTTGCAGCGGGACGGTTCGTTCCCGATAGAGAGAACGACGAGCTCACACGCGCCCTTAAAAATCCTGAACACGACGGACGAGCACGAGGCACACCAAGCTCCAAGCCGTGGAAGGTTGCCTTCCCCTAGAAATGAAGAGATATCCCCATAAAAGCCATCAGAGGAGAAAGGAAAGGGAGGCAGCTGAGAAAGCGGCCGCTGCAGACCGGCTACGTAATGTAGAAGAAGCATTAAAGCGGCACCAGGATCAACTCGACAGACTTAGCCAGCAAGGTACTAGCGGCCAATCTCAGCAGCATGTGGTAGAAGCTGCATTCGAGGGTACCGACGCCCTATCGAATAAGAAAAGCAGTGTCGCTTCCACGCAGCTCCATGATGTTGATGATGATGCACCGACGACATCTCCTCATAAACGCTACCCAGTGGATGATATCACGGAGACCACAACTTCTGAGCTAAAGGTGCAGGTTATGAACTTAAGGGTGATGGCGGCGGTCGGCATGGCGGTGCCAATTGCGCCTAACCCAACTTGGCATTGTAGACCGGTTCCAAAAGGGTACGTTGTCGTCACGGTGGATGAGGTGAAGGAAGATTTTGAGGAACTGAAGCTAGACCACCCTGCAGGGGAAGATATGGAGCTGACTCAACTAGGAGAAGCCAAAGGGGGGACTATTCTATGGCCAAAGGAGCGCATCATGCTTCCAAATTATGTGCCGCCAAGGCCACCCACTCCTCAGAGCAGCAATCCACCTTCGCCACCACCTCACCATTCTCCAGCGCAACCGTCGCCTTCACCACCTCACCACTCAGCGCAACCATCTCCATCGCCGCCTCAGCCGTCTCCGCCGCCGCATCAGCCGTCTCCGTCCCCTGAGCCTCAGAGACAAAAGCGGAAGTATACTAAGAGGAGCAGCACCACCAGCAGCAGCAAGAGCACGTTCCGATCCCCGAACGTAAGTTATCGCCCCTCCCAAAAGTACCTCATCAGAATATGAAGAAGCTACCTTGCGAGAAGACAGGTGAGGAAACTGCTACGGCCGCAGCTGCCCATTATGAAAAGTGGAAGATTGACATGGCTAACAAGAAAAAGCCGATAGAGGCATTCTTCCCGGTCACCGCAGAAGATAAAGCCAAAGCAACCACGCTTAAGATTCAGCTTCACCAACCCATAGCGATCACATCAGACTATAATCGCTCTATTACCAAGTCGGCTGAGGCAAAAGAGCGGAGAGTCGGAAAAGAAGTTGCCCAGCTTGGACAACAGAAAAATCAGTCGATCGAACCACTCAAAGTGTACGATGCCAATGAGTGGAGAGCCTAGGAGTGGCATGATCCGAACATTGATCCGGAGTTTGTTCGACTGTACGAAGAAAAGCCCAATTATATGGACTGTCTATTACTGAGTACCTGAGTCGTATGGATGAGTTCGAGGGGTACCAAGAAACAGCATACGTGTACCAGTACGGGGCTCCTATCATCAAACCCGAGTTAGTCAAAGATCTACCAACAAAAATGCAAAGATTGCATAACTGGTACATGCAAGCCTGTGATGAATCCAAAAACTGGATCTATGCTGCATATAAACACCACCATTACGTTCATGGAGATGGCTTCCTACTGATCGAATTTCCAGAATTATTTCAGTTTTACCAACAAGACGCCCTCGACAAAACTATCGTCAGTGCCTTTGTTTGTAAGTATTATTAATTTCTGTAATTAAGTCTTTCTAGCTCAGCTCATTCGTTGCTTTTATAATCTTACTCATCACTATACTAATTGTATATGCAGAATGAAGATTCTCGAATGCAGCAAAGGACAAATCTATGACCTTGGGTTTGTTGACTGTAATTTCGTTCATGAAGTTACTCTAAAAACAAAACCCAAAGAGACAGAGGATAACTTGGTACAAGCGTTGACGTATTTCAGCAACAGAAAGGAAATACTATTTTCTTACAACGTTGGGTGAGTGTTACTGTCTTGTACACATTCTATTTTCGCTTACTCGATGTTAAGCGTATAATTGACTCGTGTTATATTT
Source organism: Avena eriantha (assembly GCA_910589775.1). Lineage (NCBI taxonomy): Eukaryota > Viridiplantae > Streptophyta > Magnoliopsida > Poales > Poaceae > Avena > Avena eriantha. The sequence continues at coordinate 376,331,640 of OU342746.1, read as the reverse complement.
TGTTAGTGTGTCCAACTGCCACTATATTCTGTTAATCATTACTGTTGACACCGGAGTAGTAAAAGTTCTGGACTAGAGACGCACATCATTAGAAAAGTGGGCGGACATGCAGGAATGCCTCCAGAAGGCTTGGAAACGGTTCACCGCCAAAACTAGGGGTGTTTGGAAGCCAAAGCTTACATTTTAATCATTGATTGTAAGTACTACTTGCTAGATCTACGTATCTCTTTGATTTTAGTTTCAATGCCACCATTATCACGCTTGATTATTATTTTAATTGAACTATGTTCTCGTAAAGTGCTTGAGGCAGGAAGCTGGAAATAACTTATGTGGATACTATGTCTGCGAGTTCATTTGCCAGACGTCCAAAAAGAAGGGCGCAAATCGGAACATCAAAAAAATTGAAGTACGATAAACAATAATCACAACTTTATTTTATTACCATCAATTGTGTTTAGTTTCATTCATATATATTAATCCCCTACTTTATATTAGATCGAACGGATGCGGGACGGTCTTTTATCACAAGAACGCGTGCAAACAATTCAATAGGAATTTGCCGAATTCTTGTTAGAACAAGTCATAGATCCAAAAGGAGAATACTATTACCCGCTTCATTTGAAAGGGTGAAGTGTAAAAAACAAGATGTAAATTAATTAGATCAAATTCGTGTGAGAGTATCGTTTGTAATTATAATATGTCTCGACCAAGAAGACGGATGAGCCGGTGTATAATATATTTGTGATCATGCATGATGTGTAATATATATATCGTGGTTTTATTATTGTTGTATATATGTAGTACCACTAAATTGATAAAAAAAATCCTGCCGCGGCACAAAAATAGCCCGAAAACCCCGCTGCGGCACAAAAATAGCTGAAAATCCTGCCGCGGCACAAAACCCTGCCGCGGCACAGAGACCAACGATCTCGGTTCGTGCCAAGAACCGGGACCAATGATCCACCCCCGCTCGTCTCTCGCGCTCCCACGTGGAGACACATTGGTCCTGGTTTGTTCCACGAACCGGGACCAATGATCCACCTCCCCCCCCCTCGTCGCGCGACCGCCCACGTGGCGAACTGGGACCAACATTAATCCCGAGTGATTGGTCCCGGTTCGGAAACCTGGACCAATGATCCTTATGAACCGGGACTAGAGGCCCTTTTTCCACTAGTGTAAGGAGTGTCGTCTAGATAAATACTCCCTCTTTTCCTAGTAATAAAATGCTTACATCGTGAAACAGGGGATTATATGTTTACTCCTTAAAAAAAGGTGTGATTTTTTCCTCTAAAAAAAGGCGTGGTTTCTATCCGTCCAAATCCTATATTTAACTCCCTCAACTTATATTCGACTCAAACATTTTAAACAAACACTTGATATGTGCCATTCAAACATGGATCCAAACTACTTTTTACATACATCGGACGAGATTCAAACTAATTCTAACATGGATCGAAATTAGCCTAAACTACCACTCAACCTCGCTCTCAAAGATGCTGCCCAAGTACTCCTGGATCAACCACTCGTCCTCTTAGGCAAGGACGGCGGCGGCTCCTCCTTACGCGTTTGTAGCACCGGCACAAGACGACCCGGCGACGGTTCCTTTTCAACGCAATACATACGATGCACCACCGACAGAAGACTCCAAGGCGGTGGCTCCTCCTTGAGAATTTTTTGAAAAATCTGTCCAAATTCGATAACTAATTCTGGGTCTGACCCATGTGAGGAACTAATTCAGAGTCTCACTCCTGAAGTCGACGCTATTTTAAACGGAGCCAAAGTTATACAGGCCGGCGCCAACACGAGACAACAGCAGGGGGCAGACTAGGGAGGTCGGCGCCATTTCACATGGAGCCGACGTTAGCGCTATTTCACATGGAGCCGACCTTTTTCGGTTCGGTTTTCCGCTATGCTGGTGCCGACATGTACAACTTCGGCTCCATTTGAAATGGCGCCGATCCCAAGGGTCGGATTCCGAATTAGTTTCTCACAGGGGTAAACCCAGAATTAGTTCTCGAATCTGGGCAGATTTGTCAAAAAGTACCTTCCTTGAGGCGTTCACGCCCTGCAGCAGCAGCAGCAGAAGACTCCCCCTGGCTTTGGCTCCTCCTTGACACGTCGCGGGTTCTAGCGTCGGGGAGAATCCATGTAGGCCTCGTCGACACCTTATGCCTCGAGGCATTATGTAGGCCTCGTCGACGCCTTATGCCTCCAGGCATTCGTGGGCTTCCCAGTCCTTCTGTAACTCGCGTGTGGAGGCCACGTTGCGGCCGCTAGTTCCAAGTCCGGCGCGAGGCTGTCAAAGTTGGGGAAGTTGAGCTCCTCGATGTCGGATCCATGGAGCCGGACATTCTCGACGCCGTAGGCCCTAGGATGCCAGTGCCGCCGACTAGAATGTCCCGGTCCAGATTTTCTGGTGGGTATTCCGGTCGATAATCTCCGTCACCCATGTTCCCCACGATAATTACCGAAAGCCGCGGAACCGCTCCGGCTGTGGCAGAGGAGGCAGGTCGGCGGCGGGAGCTTGGAGTTGCGCGCGACGTCGACTGACGTTGTGATGGGTGGAGGAGACCGGCAACCATCTGGGGCGGTGGGGGAGGGTGGCGGGGGCTGTTGTGGGTGCCGCTGTAGTGGAAGTGAGTGCGGGGACGGCGGGAAAATTTACCCCTCGGCTGCTTGGTCGAGTAAGTACAGGGAACACACGGATAGCTGTAACTGGCAGTGGCGGGAGTCAAACAACTTTGCATTATCATGCGTGGTAGGTCCAAACTACACATCTTTCGACAGTTCCAGCACCCAGAAAAAGTTCTACTACACTAGCAAGTTGAAATCTTGGCCTCCTGGTGCTGTTCCCACTTCACTCACTAGAAAAGGAAATGCGAGAAACCATTAGCACTTCAAATTATATATTAGTTCGGGGCAATTAAAACCATCTTTGACGACGTACAACCAGGTGTGCAACCGAATCCGGCCATCTCCACATCGCCTAGTTTGACCATCGCGAAGCATCCCCTGCCTAGTACGCGCATTGTCCTGTGGCCACAGGCCACCACTGGGATGCGACGTGATCACTCAACACCAGTCAGGCAGTCACCGCTCACTCACACAGGAACCGTGCGGCGCTGCTCGTTCGTTGGCCGACCACACGGGCGAGCTGCTTGCTATCACTGGCTGTTTTCCTTCAAAGATCCCAGTCCACTGCGCCCAGCCCCAGTAGCTGCTCGCCTGAGTTTGCCACACCACGAAGCGCAAGTGCAAGAGAAAAGAGGCATCAAATCCGCGCAGCGCACGCAGGTTTTGTGCGGAAGATCCAGGAATGTTGCTGCTGTTACCCTTCGCTTTCTCGCGTGTCTCTCCCGGAGAGCGATCCTCTTTGTGAGGTCCGTCCACGGATTTTATTGACTCGGCTTGGCTTTTGCTCCGCTCCGTGGAGTGGACCATGCGGAGACGAGACGGACGGGAGGAGCAGAACCAGATGCCCTTTTCCACGATGCCTACGCAACGGTGGAGAAAATCCAGCACCCGGTTCCGTCTTCTACCCATCATCCATCCATCCCCGGCCACTCGAGTCGACCAACCAAAGATAGCTAGAGCCGTGGCTACAGCTTCACTTTCACACCGTCGTCGGACATGGAAGGAAGAATCCAATGCACTAGTGGGCAGCGTTTCCAACTCTACATTTCTACTCGCTTTCACCCCGTAGTGAGGCTTTTTTTTAACCAAATTTGTGCCGTTCTGGATTTTGGTAAATTTGATGTCCGCGAGAACCTACCACACAGGCAGGCGTGATGTGGTAGTTTCGACGTCGAGGGGAAACCGCCTTTTCTTCGCTCTCAAGTGGTCGGCTGGTGCGGCGGAATCCCGTGTCTTGTGAAATCTGTGGAGTAGGACTCACCACCATCCATTTGACAAAGGGAGGAAAGAGAGCACTATCGGAACATTGGACCATGGAAAGGGCCACTGGCACTGGCTGAACGAGGAGGCATCATTTACCTCAAAAAGACATTCCCCGAGCAAAGCAACTGACACTCCACAATAGCGTACAGATCCGGCGACGGCGACAGCAGCTTGTATCGTTTCTTCGTGCATGGTAAGTAAATGAGGAGACGACCTCGCAGATATTTTGCAGCCTCTTCCAATAAAAAACATTGCAGTCGATCCCCCCCTTTTTTCCTACAAGTGGAGCAGGACTTCTCTAATAAGATGATTTCAAGATGTTTAAGGCTTCTGCCTGTGCTCCAATTGACCTGTTTAACATTGTATAAACACTTGAAATGTGATGAACATACTCATTACGAACAGTACAACATGAATGGCAATCTAGTTTCTTGTCTAGGGAAACAACAAATACAACCCATGACTGTCAAGGACCATAATTTCACAACATTGTAAAAAGAGACAACAGAGTTGAATGCACAACAAGACATCCCATCGTTTACATTCTCTACAACCACAGCGCACCATCGTCTTTTGGCACTATTTCAGTTCTTACCACTTACGATCTGAACGAGTATAACCATCTTAAGAGGGGAGCCCCAAATAGACCCAAGCTTCCTGTCGGGGTAACGTCCACCATGCAGGTAAATAATGTAACTGCTTCTCCACTAGGTAAGTTAACTGGCATGATCCAGTGAAAGAGTCAGCTGACTAGCGGTAGCCAGAATCATGGCCCAACTTGCAATTTCAAAGGGTCTCTAGCTAGAAATGTCCTCAGCCGATTTTCCTCTTCTTCAGCTCCCGCAGTACAGAGTTCTTTGTTCTCTCATCTACAGCTTCTAGCGCCAGAACCACATCCTCCGCATCGCCATCTTTTCGCTTTCCAACGGAGCTTGAGGAGGCATTCTCTCCATGTTTTTCTCTGGACTCACCCTTGGTGGGAGTACATCTGTGACTGCTATTTGGAGGGCTGACATTTGTCTTCAGTGCACCACCAATGTCTCGTTTCAGTGGACTATCTTGCTTCATACCTTTGTTCAGAACTCCAGATGGCATATCCTCATTTGCAGCATCACTATTGCTTACATTAGGTTTTTCCACCATCGTCTCCATGGAGTCTGTAACTTCAATGTGAGCTGCAACTGAGCTCCCATTTTCCTTGGTGCTATGGTTGTCTACTTGAGTGCCACTTCTGTTGGATGGTACTCTTCTGTTACGCCGCTTACTTTCAAACCATTTGCTAACCTGTAAGCAGAAAGCCATAATGAGGGTTTGCTCAATGGAAAGACAATTATCACTTGCAATCAGAAATTCAGGAAAAAGAGGAACAAACCTGACGGAATGTCAGACCTAGTTCTTGTGTCAAGCTTTCTTTAACAGCACGGCTAGGATATCGATCTGTTTCAAAAAGCTCAAGTAGCCTCTGCAAAAAAAATGATATGATTACATCTGAATCAAACTTATGATAGCAATATTACTGGTTAATTTAATACTCCCTAATTCTCAAAATAGATGTCGCAAATTTATCTAAATTTGGATGTATCTAGACACTATAGTATCTACATTCATCCAAATTTAGACAAACTTGCGACATCTATTTTGAGACGGAGGGAGTAGTAAAGATAAGCTTGTTCAGCTCATTCTTGATAAACTCTAAAATAACTGATTAGGAAGAAAGGATGCCACCGTACCTGATTAACTATTGGCCCAAATTTTCCTTTCTGGACTGCACTATTGCTTCCATTAGGGGTAAGGAGCTCTTCTGAATGTTCCTCATTCACCGAATCATGCAAGTTCTGTGGAGCACTTTGCGGAGTGAATTCATTACTTTGGCTCACAGTCCCTGTGCTTCTAGAGTTCTTGGGAACAAAAGGACCTGCTTCACTTGGTTTCCCATTGTGCTTTTCAGGTGTGCTTTTTTCAGGTAAATCTTCACCATGTTTCGAATCAAATGGTGCTTCCTGGTTAGCCTCCTTTCGATTCAGCATGAGGAGGAAATATGTAAGTTCATAAGCCAGTGAAACACGTACATGTATGTGCACATGGCAAAGATGTACTTGATAATGGTTGCTAAACTCCGCTCAACAGAAAAATTGAAGCCAACAGTTCAGTATCAGCTAAAAAAATTACACTAACTAAATTCAAGATAGAGCAGACCAGCTACATATCTAGTACGGAGTAATATATTATCAGGCTATCCATGTATGTCAATGCTCACATTCTAATTTATGTTGAGTATTCCCATGCTGGCTTTCATTTTTCTGAATAAGGATATCACTCTCCCAGTTTACAGTAAGGCAAACAAACATATCAAAAGCTTTCATCAAGGACAAAAACATTATTAGAATAATAGGCGCTAAGATATGCACACATGCAAGTTGAGGGCTTACATCATACAGTTCTTTGCTGTCCAAAGACTGAACCTGGCGTCTCCCTGAAGCTGGTAAAACCACATATTTGTCACGGTCATCAGAGTCAGATGTGAAGTCTGATTCACCTTGCTTCTCCTTGATATCTTTATCTGAATCAGGACCTGCTGGATCATAGTCATCATCTTCCGAGTCCTCGGAAGGTAATCCAAGGTCATCAACTTTCTCTTTCTCCTTCACGTGTTCCGAATTATCAGAAGAGGTGATAAAATTTGAGTCATCAGAGTCTGACTCATCTGAAACTGATTGCTTCTCCTCAATATCTTTATCAGAATCAGGACTTGTTGGATCATAGGCATCATCCTCAGAGTCATCAGAAGGTAATCCAAGGTCAGTAACTTTCTCTATGTTCTCCAAAGGTTCTGAATTTCCAGAAGAGCCGTCTTGTTTGATACCTTCGTTTTTACATGCATTAGATTTTTCAAACATCATCTCTTTGGGTTCTGCAACTTCTGTGCGAGTTACCACTGAGCCCCTCTTCCTCTTGTTGCCATGGTTTTCTAGGTGAGTGCCATTTTTGGTAGCAGCTACTCTCGCGGCACTACGGGTACTTTCAAACCATTTGTTAACCTGTTAGCAGAAGCCATTGTGGGGGTTTTGCTCAATGCCAAGTTAACTGTCACATGCAATTGAAATTCATGACAAAGATGTACAAACCTGACGGAATGTCAGCCCTAGTTCTTTGGCCAAGCTTTCTTTAACAGCACGGCTAGGATATTGGTCTGTTGTGAATTGTTTGTTTAGCCTCTGCAAGAAAAATGAGGTGTTAGCAACTACAACCCAACTTTGGTTATCAAAGCTTGTCCCGACTGTTCTGACAAGTACATAACCAGGAAGAGCTGAGAATGTGTCATTGTACCTCATTAATTATTGGACCAAATTGCCTTTTCTTAGTTTTACTATTGCTGCCATCAGAGGTAAGCTCCCCTGCATGTTGACCATTTACTAAACCATGAAATCCATCAGGATGTAAGCTTTGTCGAGCACTTCGTGGAGAGCACTCACTATTCTGCTGCACAACCCGTGCTTCTCTGGAGCGTGCAAATGATTCCACTTCATTTCTTTCTTCATCGTCTTCTTTGAATGTGCTCTTCCCAGACCAGTCTTCACTATCACTTGAATCAGATGGTGCTTCCCCATAAGCATCCTTTTGGTTTCAGCATGAAGAGGAAACATGTCAAGTTCATAACCCAGTAAAACATGTTCATGCATGCACACACAACAATTCTACTCAAATAGCAGCCTCAGTTCAGAAGCTCTTATCTGTTCCGTAAAGCCTTGAAACAATAATAAAATTCAAGAAAGAGCAGATCAGCTACGTATCTACTGCCAAATTATCAGGGTATATGCATGCATTCCTAGTTAAGGTTATCGCATTATAATCATGTCGATCATCACCATAATTTTTTCAATCTTCAGTGGAACTGCTGGATTCCCCTATATTTCCTGAATAAAGTGTAAGAACTCCGCTGGTAGTTGATACAAAAATTACACCCAAAGGTTTTGGCAAGGCAAGAAACATCAGCAAAATTACTTTCAAAATAGGCATGCATGCATGCAAGTTGAGGGCTTACATCATACAGTTTTTTGTAGTCCAACCGTTGAACCTGCCGTCGTCTCCCTGAAGGTAAAATCAAATCTTGGTCGATTTCAAGATCCTTGGAAGTGAGATGTGGCATTGCTGTGTTAGGCTGAACAGTGGCTCCAACCATGTCATCGCTACAATCTCCAACCTTAGGACCTGACGAAACTTCATCCTGACCACAAGATTTAGCAATCTCAGCACAGAAATCATCAGAGTCCGATGTGAAGTCTGACTCATCTTGCTTCTCTTCGATATCTTTATCAGAATCAGGACCAGCTGGATCATAGTCATCATCCTCCGAGTCCTCAGAAGGTAATCCAAGGTCATCAACTTTCTCTTTCTCCTTAACATGTTCTGAATTGTCAGAGGAGGTGATGAAATCTGAGTCATCAGAGTCTGAATCTTCATCCCCACCCACTTCTGATGATACTTCTACATGACCAGCCACATGTTCTTCAGCAGCATCAGGGTCGAAGTCATCATCTTCTGAATCGTCCGATGGAAGATCAAATGCATCATTTTGCATCGGTCCGCGTGCCACAGCAACTGCCTCAGGAAAAACTTTCTGCAAACATTTCGTAGTAATATCATGGTGGAATATAGTTTAGACTCATTGCCCTTGAAACAAAACCAAATTTATGTATTCTTAACAGTGAAACTGTTACCTCCCAAGAGTCATTAATGGAAAGATCGGTCCCTTGGAGTTCATTTATGATATCTATACAATCTATCTTGCAATCACATGCAGGGCAAAGCCATCCTTCATCACCCACAGGGACTACAAGGGAATGGAATCTCATGAATGAATTAACAGCAGAAAAAGCATAACCTTAGATACCATAACAAATAGGGAGAATAATTATTACTATCTTTAGTCAGTAAAGGAGGGTTTAAACATTTCTGGTGGAACCCTCTGTCGCAGACTCCGTCACAGAGAATGATGTCATTATTCGATGTAACATCTTGCGTACTACAGGTGGCACAAACAATCTGCAAGATGGGAAGCATGGTCACAAACTAAAATGCTAAGCATAACAGAGCACAACATCAGAAAAGATAATGTGTTGGCATACATCTTCACAAGATATCTCTCCTTCAGAATCAAACAAAGATTCCTGAAGCTTCCCCACAGATAGAAGATCATCAAGACTCTGGAAAGCTTCTCGTATTCTCAATTTACACCGCACAATTTCTGCCTTGGCTCGCTCAAGCTCCTTCTCGGGCCTTATCTTTTCCAAGCTGTATATTGGTATATGGGTGAGTAACATTTCTTTTGCAGTACAAGGAATTCACAACTAAAAATATCCAAGAACTGTGTCCTTAACACTAGGCAAAAAAAAAAAAAAACTTGCAACTCTGATGAAATAGGAGACAAAAAAGAACGTAAATTTTACTAAACCCAAGATCAATCATTACAGCTGGCACTGAGAATAGTTGGAAAATATAACTGTATACGAATAAAATATATCCTCTGAAGACAGAAAGGCAAGAAATAAAACGATAAAACCATGATAAAGGGTGCATTAGGATAGACCAGTCAAAGTTCTTTTATTTCTTTCTTTTCTCAAAAAGAAGAAAAGATCAAATGGACGACATGCCCAAAGAGATTCATGACACAATTGACTGAGAACTATAGAAAGTTAGACCTCGTGAATCATAAGTCTATTCCTCGAACTAAATGTACACCTAGTGAAACAAATCCATCGGTTTCATACTTACCTAAACATTCTCCTGGTTGATGAAATGACATTAAAGAGGAAAGACCCACAAAGAGGTTTATTTTAGCTTAACACCCAGCTCTGTAACCTTGTAGCAATTTTTAGTAATTCTGGGACAGTTCAGAGTCTCTATACTATACAATGGGACCGAGTTGGTTGCAGCGGATCTTACCAATTCTAGTGAAGCATGTGTATTATATAGCTCTAGAAAAAGAAGTTCCCTATATTACTTAACATATACAATATATAGAAAAGGTAAAATAAAGGTGATTCAAAGACCTCCAATGCCAGATACGTCCAGGAGTCTAGAAAATACGCTACCAAGTAAACAATTGTTCAACTATAGGTGAATCTAATACAAATGCAAGGTGAATTCAGGAGAAGATGCCAGCAAATCAAATGAAATATATGAACAGAGAGGTGACAAACCTTTGCCTTTTCCATCCTTCACTGGCATATGCTTCAAGTAAACTTTGCTCATAGTTCATCCGATTCAAAATGTATCTAACTCGCTGACGAATTTTCGAGAACTCATTGTCCGAACTTTTCTTTGTGGGTTTACCCTTTTTTGTTTTTTTTGTAGCTCGTTTTACCAGAGTGTTCACAGGGTCACTGTGTGGCTCCTTTGTGGCCTTTTCTATTAGAGTGTGCACAGAATCATTAGGTGACTTTTCTTCGACTGACCTAGAACGAAGAATCCTGACAGTACCATCAGATGACCTCAAAGGATAATTTCTACTTGCCAATACTTGGGATCCTTTCTTCCCCCTGTTAGCAGCCCTTTTGTAATTTCTCCTTACTCCCATGTTTTTTCCCATTGAATGTGATGTGTACGGGAAACTTTGATGCTTAAGGGTCTCAGGATTCTGGCTAGAGTTTGCATGATTCCCAGCCTCAAGAATGTCCTCAGCAGGACCAGGAACAGTGCTTCTGTCCATCAGATGGCACCCAGAAGTTACTCTATTCTAGTGAATAACAAAAAAACGCAGGTTCAGAGATCTGTCTTCTTGAGGAGCACAAGCGCATTGAAATATGAGCCTCTATGAAGTTGCGCCAAATTAACCAGCACCTGCACGAAGTAAATAAAGTCTAATCAGCGTGGGTGATTGTAAGGACTGATCGTGTTATAACTTTACATTGATAACTCTACATCTTAAAACTCTGGATTTAAATCCAGTACAGTACATTCATTTGATTACCAATACGAATTGTGCTTCATATGATGTGTGTCATGAATTTGGTTATGAAAATATTAAGGGTCATAAACACGGATCTTGTGAACATCCACAAATTTTTTTCAAAATTTTTTGAAACATAAAAAATTGAATTTTGGAAGTGGGAGCATGGTAGCATGTAAAGAGGTGGGAGCACTAGATATGTTCTCATCTATATAACGCAGCAGTGAACATTGATGTGTGCTGAAATTCTACTCCTGCCAAGATAGGTGAATCGCAATTATTGACAGCAGCAGACAACTGGCCAGCACTATCAGCAATGTACTACTCCCTCCGTCCCATAATATAAGATGATATTACAACCTACTCCCTCCATCCCATAATATAAGATGTTGGACGGAGGAAGTACCATTTTAGCACCTAGTATAAGATGATATTACAACCTACTCCCTCCGTCCCATAATATAAGATGTTGGACGGAGGAAGTACCATTTTAGCACCTAGACCATCCAGGAACTTACTACCAGTAGTACCAACTTCCACAGTTTGTCTATGCATGAGATTATCTCAAAACTCCAACAGCACATTCCACACAACTTGGAGCTGAAAGCTTCTTCCCTTGCCTATGACCCGTGCGCTTCATATTAAGTTATCACCAATACGAGTCACGGGTCATATTAAGTTATCATCAAGAAAGTATGAACTCAAGTAGCTATTTGCTCAATGCAGGTTGCAGCTATAGTACATTCATTCATTTACCAATACAAGTTGCGCTTCATAGTAAGTTATCATCAAGAAAGTATGAACCCTAGTAGCTATTTGCACACATCTATATAGTGCAACATTGAACATGAATCTGTGCTTTAATTTTCCCTGCTGCCAGGATAGGTGACTTCTTCTGTATGGCAATTATTGACACCAGCAGGCAACTGACCAGCGCTATCAGCAATGTACTGCCATTTTAGCCCCTACACCATACTGGAATTTCCTACCAACTTAGTGACCAACTTCCAGTCTCTCTATTCACGAGGTCATCTCAAAATTTCAACCTATTCCAACTTGGAGTTGAAAGTTATTCCTTTCCTTGCCTAAGCCCTAAAGAGGAGATGCTTCAAACCCGAAAAGCAAATAGCATGTAATTGGGGGTTTTTGTGGTCGGATAATCGACCAAATCAACAAGTTCCTACCGCCAACTATCTTCAGCTCCAGACCACTAGCATGACCGGACAAAGGGAAGTTCAAAACCCTAGAAGCCATGACTCTTCCAAAACGAAACCTCCGAACCAACCCATCAAAACCACAGCACCCGCACAACCCACCAACCTACACAGCCGCAGCTCAGAGCCCAGCACAACAGAACACCAGTGTCCAGGCCGCCAGGAACCCGACGCTCTCACGGAGAGCACCGCATCGCAAACCCGTGATGTCTGCCTCGAAAGCATTTTGGAATTGGATGCCGCAGCCAGAACTAGACACGAGGGAGTCGGAGGGGGAAGCGGAGCTATAGTACATTCATTCATTCACCAATACGAGTTGCGCTTCATATGAAGTTTTCATCAACAAAGAATGAACCCTAGTAGCTGTTTGTGCACATCTATATAGCGCACCGTTGAGCATGAATGTGTGCTAAAAAAAATCCCTTCTGCCAAGCCAGGTGACTTCTTCTAGATGGCAACTATTGAAACGAGCAGACAACTGGCCTGCGCTATCAGCAATGTACTACCATTTTAGCCCCTACACCATCCTGGAATTTTCTACCAGTAGTGGCAAACTTTCACAGTTTCTCTGTTCACAAGGTTATCTCAAAATTTCAACAACACGCCCCATACAACTTGGGAGTTTCCTTGCCTTGCCTAAGCCCTAAAGGAGATTTGCTTGAAACCTGCAACGAGCATATGTCATGTAACTGGGATTTTTGTGGTTGGATAATCATCCGAATCAACAAGCTCCTACCGCCGACTATCTTCAGCTCTGGGTCTCTAGCATGACGGAACCAAGGGTAGGTCAAAACCCTAGAAACCATGCCTCTTCTAAACCAAACCACCGAACCAGCCCACCAAAACCACTACACATGTACAACCTGAACCCACCAACCCTGCACTGTGGTAGCTCAAACCCAAGACAAGAGAAAACCAGCGTCCAGACCATGATGAACCCGTGGCTCTCACGGATCCACTGTGTCACGCGAACCGTCGCTACGGAAAATCTATAGCGAAAAAATATTCTGGATTTGGGGCCCATGGCAGGAACTAGAGGCTCGAGGGAGTCAGCCAGAGAAGCGGAGCTATAGTAAATTCATTCGTTCACCAATACGAGGTGCGCTTCATATTAAGTTTTCATCAACAAAGCATGAACCCTAGTAGCTATTTGCGCACGTCTATATAGCAGCTTTGACCATGAATGTGTGCTAAAAAAATTCCCTGCTGCCAAAACAGGGACTTGTTCTGGATGGCCATTATTGAAACCAGCAGACAACAGGCCAGCGCTATCAGCAATGTACTACCATTTTTGCCCCTATACCATCATGAAATTTGCTACCAATAGTGACCAACTTCACAGTTTCTCAATCCACGGGGTTATCTCAAAATTTCAGCAACACATTCCACAACTTAAAGTTGAAAGCAATTCCTCTCCTTGCCTAAGCCCAAACGGGGAGATGCTTGAAACCACAATGAGCAAATGGCATGTAATTGGGGTTTTTTGTTCGAGAATTGGCCAAATCAACACCCTCCTACCGCCAACTATCTTCAGCTACGGGTATGTAGCATGACCGGACCAAGGGAAGTCCAAAACCCTAGAAATCATGCCTCTTCTAAACCGAACCTCCGAACCAGCCCATCAAAACCACTACACATGTACAACCTGAACCCACCAACCCTGCTCTGTCGTAGCTTAAAGCCAACAAAAGAGAAAAACAGCGTCCAGACCACCATGAACCCGCCACTCTCACGAAGCCACTGTGTCGCGCGAACCATCGCTACGCTAAATCTACCGCGAGAACATTCTGGATTTGGGCCCCATGGCAGGAACTAGGAGACAGGCTCGAGGGAGTCGGACAGCGAAGCAGAGCAATAGTACATTCATTCGTTCACCGATACAAGCTGCGCTTGATATTAAGTTTTCATACACAAAGCATGAACCCTAGTAGCTATTTGCGCACGTCTATATAGCAGCGTTGAACATGGATGTGTGCTAAAAATTTCCCTGCTGCCAAGACAGGGGACTTGTTCTGGATGGCCATTATTGAAACCAGCAGACAACTGGCCAGCGCTATCAGCAATGTACTACCATTTAGCCCCTATACCATCCTGAAATTTGCTACCAATAGTGACCAACTTCACAGTTTCTCTATTCACGGAGTTATCTCAAAATTTCAGCAACACATTCCACACAACTTGAAGTCGAAAGCTATTCCTCTCCTTGCCTATAAGCCCAAAAGGGGAGATGCTTGAAACCCGCTATGAGCAAATGGCATGTAATTGGGGTTTTTGTGGTTCGAGAATCGGCCAAATCAACACGCTCCTACCGCCAACTATCCGCAGCTCCGGGCCTCTAGCATGAACGGATCAAGGGAAGTTCAAAACCCTAGAAACCATGCCCCTTCTAAACCGAACCTCCAAACCAAATCAATCAAAACAATAAATAGCACCTGCACAACCCACCAACCCTACACAGCCGTAGCTCAACCCCATTAGAGCACACCACCGGCGTCCCGACCACCGCAAACTCGCCGGTCACACGGAGAGCCACTGCGCCGCGCGAACCGTCGCGAAATCTACCGCGCAAACATTTTGGATTTGGGCGAAGAGGCGGGAACTAGGAGACACGCTCCGCGGAGTCCGATGGGAGGAGGAGGGCGAGGGGACGGGGCACTCACCGCGCTAGCCGCCGTCGCCGTCAGGAGAGGGCCCTCCTCTCGCGAAGCTCGACGGCTCTCTCCTCCTCCCACGGACGGCGTGAGCGATGACCGATGAGGACGCGAGGCGAGGAGAGCGGAACTCTTAAAAAGAAGAAGGCCACGGGGGTGCGTGCGCGGCGCGTGCTCGCCGCCCCACCTCCATCGGTAAGTGGGGGTGGTGGCCTCTTGGCCCAGCCCATTACTCCTCAACCCGAGCTATTCGGCCGAATAAGAGAAAGTAGGCAAATCCTATATGCCGACCAGGTCAGCTCTTACCGCGCGCGGTATAGGCCGGCCCAGTTCGGCTTTCTTCTCCTTTTTCCTGTTTCTTCGTTTTTTTTCTTTTTCTTTTCTGTTTTCTTTTTTCTTTTCGGTTTCTTTTTCAGATTCAAAAAATAAAAAATATTCAGATTCAAAAAATATTCATGTTTTAAAAATATTTAAATCTAAAAAATGTTAAGATTCAGAAATTATTCAGATTAAAAAAATGTTTAGATTTCAAAAAATGAAACCATTAATAACAAACAAGAAAAAAAGGATAAAAAAGGGTGGAAAACCGGACAGAAAACCACCTCGCGTCAAATGGGCTAGGCCCAAGGGCACATCGGTTATAGTCATTTTAATATTTAGGTGGAATGGCTTGGCTTGGGTGAGGCTCACCGGTTAGTGAGAGAAGTTTGAAAAGTCATGTATGTCGGACTCATAGTCAACGTCCAATCTTTTCCACAACGGTATTAATACTGCCCCCGGTTCTTGTACCGAGGCGTATATGAACGCTACTACTGTTGAATAGCTCGGCGTAATTTAACGCCATGAATAAACATGCCATGTCATATAATTGTCTGATGTCCTAGTAACCGCCGTGAATTCTCTTTATGCCGAGGTAAATACTTTCTAAGATACTTTTTGCTTGTGTCGCCCCAAAAAGTCGGAGACAGGAGTATTTTTGTAGCGTTACTGATTCAAAGCGTCGTATAAACCACGTTATCCACAGATGTTGTAATGGGATGGAAAAGAAGTCAGTTATTTCTAGACGGAGGGAGTAGATCTTATTCCTTTCATTGTCCTTGTATATACTGAGTCGGGTTGTGACCCCAAGTGATTATAGCGGGTGGGAGCCTACAACGTCTTTATCTTGTGCTGCGGGGTAACGAATTGGTATATTTAAAGGGATAGTAATTGAATGTAGGTCTTCAAGACTGAAACTCCTTACAAAGGGTGGGTAACAGGGTCACGGAGAAGGATAGTGATTTAGTAGTGTTTGGACTGTGTCTCAGACCAAGAAAGTCTAAACGGGAATATGAACCGTAGATGCATCCCCGGTTGTATAACAAGGCTAAAGACGTTTGTGATAAAGTAGTACACCTCTAGAGAGTCTATAAACACAAGATATTACTCCATGTTATGGGAAAGAACTACGAACGCAACGTGGTAAGGGACTCCATGAAGTCCTATACAATCCTTATCCGTGAAGGCCGACATACATAGAGTTCTCTAAACTAAAACTTACATTTTCTAAAAACAGTTTTCGAAAACTTAACACAAGACTAGGATGTCTAATCCACGACTATTCTCAAACATCTACATAATTAGAACTTGCTGAGTATGATGTACTCAATCTATCTTATCCCTTATTAGACTATGATAAGTAGACAACGTTATCCCAAACCAAGAAGACGCCAACGGAGAACAACTCCAGAAAACCAAGGAATAAAGTAGTCAACGGTGTGATACTTCAATTAGAGATAGTGGAGATCATGTTAAACTTAGATGGAAATCAATTCTCAAAGATAGGTACCATGCCATTAGAGAATGATGTTAGAGTATATAGCCAACCCTTAGTTAACGAGATAGGCCTAGAGGTGGACCTAGTGCTAGAGTAGTCTACAAGCTACTTCTTTTGGATTTTGGCTTATGAACTTACCTGACAAGCTGAGTGTGTCATGGAAGTTCCGAGAATCTTCTATGAGGATATGTGATATGAATATACTTATATCTTGTACCTACGATGTTTCTGTTGGACTACTCTGGTAGGTGTAATAATTTGTGGAACGGTGTCCCGTGAGTGTTATGCCATCAACTTGCACACTACAACATGTAGCGGTGTGCTTTTGTCAGCACAACGACCGAGCGCTCTGCCGCCGCCAGCGCCCATGGCCCGTCGGTAGGCCAAACCCCTCCTAGGATCGAAGACACATACACACGCAAATCACAACACACCCACACACACAAACGAGAGGTCACTCCCTGCCGCCACTGTCAGCCGTACGACGTGAGCCACCACCGTTCTCCTCTGATGGCATGGGAAGGGAGGTGGGAAGGGAGGAGCTCGAGGTGGATAGGGTTTGTGTCCACCCGTGTCACCCCGCAAGAGAAATGCCGAGGCCAAACCGGTTTTATGTACCTCCCAAGGAGAAATATCAAATAACATAAGTTGTGACAAGCAAGTGCATTAAATTATCAATGATAATCAAGGAAACCTTAGTTTATGATCAATGTGTGAAGGATGCAAAACAGTGACGTGTCACCCCCTTAGAATCTTAGCACTTCTGAAGTTGTACATTGGCGATGGACGCACCTTCGGCAGATTGAATCGTGCACTTATTACCCTCATCCCCAAAAAGGCGAACGCATGGGAGGTAGGAGACTATCGACCGATCAACCTTGTGTGTAACTTCGCGAAGTTGTTCTCGAAACCGCTTGCAAATAGGCTGAGACCCAAGATGGAGGATTAGGTCAGTACAAATCAATCGACTTTTATCAGAGGGGAACCTTCATGACAACTTCATCCTTGTCCGAAAGATGGCTAGGAAAATAAACCAAGGAGGGGGACAAGTGCACTTCTAAAGCTCGATATTTCCCATGCCTTTTACTCCGTGTCGTGATCCTTCTTGTTTGAGGTACTAAGAGCACTAGGATTTGGCTAGCTTGGATTGCAATTGCACTACGCACGACAAGCACCAGAGTATCAGTTAATGGAGTTCCCGGTCTGAGAATTGATCATGCTCGAGGATTGCGCCAAGGATACCCACTTTCTCCACAATTGTTCATGTTATGCATGGAGGTCATCTCATTGCTCTTTTGCAGGGCAGCCGGGGAAGGATTACTATCGCTAATTGGTAACTGTTCTCAGTATCAACGGATATCTATATACGCCGACGGCGTGGTGCCTTTCATCAAGCCTACAACACATGATCTCGCCTTTCTCAGAGTTTTCCTTTCGATATTTGGAGAGGCTTCAGGGTTGCACGTGAACTACTCCAAGACATCATCGACAGTCATCAGGTGAAGGGGGCAGGAGGAGGAGAATCCGGTCTCCAACATACTTAGTTGTGCCATCGCCAAGTTTTCGATTCGGTATCTTGGGCTACAATTAGATCTTGGGCCTCTCACCAAGGAAAAGTGGCAGCCCATGTTGGATACAGTTGTGCAGATCTTACCGATGTGGCAAAGGGGTATGATAGTGAGGCCCGGGAGGCTCGAATTTGTGAATTCTGTGATGGCGGCACGTCCGATACATCACCTGATTGTGGCGGAGGCACCGATTTGGTTCCTAGAGGAGGTGGACAAGACTTGCAGAAGTTTTTTCTAGGCATGCATCGATCGTGTAAATGGTGGACAATGCTTGGTTGCATGGGAACAATTCCGCAACTCGACTGAGTTTGGTGGCATGGGAGTCAAAAACCTCAGAAAGTAAGATTAGCACATCGGACTCGGACTCGCTCAGAGTGGTTATGGAGGACTGACCAATAGTGACCTTGGCAGGGCCTTCCAATGCCAAAGTATGACGAGGCTAGGAGTATGTTTGATAGTCTAGTACATACCAGAGTTGGAGACGGAAAGAGCATGCTTTTTTGGCATGATCGATGGATAGTTGGGAGATTGTCTTCAGACTTTGCACCAGGCTTGACATTATCTATCAGCACGAGGGCTCAAAATTCGAGAACTGCGGAGCAAGCCCTTATGGATAATCGCTGGATCAGTAATGTCTCGGGTTCGCTGGCCCTACGGGGAGCGAGAGAATGTATGGCCCTATGGTTAGACATCAACGGAGAGGAGCGGGATGTGCATAGTCCAAATGTGTTCACTTGGCCGTGCTCGAGCACTGGGACCTACTCGGCCAAGTCTACATATCATATGCTCTCGCAGGATCACATACAATACCCACTTGCGAAGTCTATTTGGAGAAGCAATGCTACCCCTAAGAGCGGTATGTTCTTATGGTTGGCGGCCCAACACAGAATTTGGACTTCGGACAGACGTTTTGCGCATGGCTTGCAGAGTCAAACAACATGTTGCTTCACGTGCTTATAGGAGGAGGACACAGCCGAGCACATACTTCTTCAACGTGTCTTCGCCAGGGAGGTGTGGTGCCAGTGTGGCCAGGCCCTATGTGTTCCCATGTCATCCGAGACTGGTGGCTACGGCAGAGGAGTGGCATAGAAGACAAGGAAAAAAGGCGGTTCAATGGCCTGGTCTGCATGGTGGCATATGCTTTGTGGAAAAATAGAAACATTTGGGTCTATAACAATGTTAGCAAGCAACTATCAGTCAACATCATTGAGGAGATGCACATGCTTAGGATGGCCCTTACGAGCGAGAGAGCCGGAGTAGGAGTCTAGATTAGCGAGAGAGTAGCCTTTTTTCCTTTTGGAGTTTCTGAGGTCTGGATGTTCGCACCGGAGAGCCCCTATCTTGTAACATATATTCGGACTTCTATAAATTTAAGGTACGCGTTCATTCTTGTACTCTCAAAAAGAAACCCTAATCTATATCCAAGGCAGGTAGGATGCAAAACGGTGACATGGATTTGTGCGACCGCGATCCCATTGAATTTCCTGATCTTATTCTGGATTTTTGAGTCATAGGACGAAACATATCTACTCGCTCCGTTTCAAAATAAGTGACTTGTGTTTGTCCAGATTAAAATATATGTAGACACATTTTAATATGTAAATATAGATAAAGCCAAGTTACTTATTTTAGGACGGCGGGAGTATATAAACCTAATAATTTGTACTCCAGCTTCGTGGTACTACTGTACTCGTGGTCGTGAATCCCAAATCGTGCTGCGTCGTCGGTTCGTCGCGTACTCTGGTACGCTAACCAGGCCAGGTGCCATTGGAGGCCGGGCATATTTGGCTCATTCTGCTCTTGTGGACACGGCCGGCTGATGTGTATTCCGTACTCCAGAAAAGTTGTCATCCTTGAAAGCTACTCGGACCGTGCCCGCGCGACGCCGCCGCAACACGTAACTCCTACACGTAATGATCCATTGACATTTCTGCACGTGGTGCACATTTTATACAGTACAGTACATTACAGCTGAGAAGCACAGCGAGTGAGAAGTGATGGAAAGGAACAGCTAGCTACTCATGATCGAGTCTAATGATGAGAAGTACAGGTACATTCGCAACAGGGACGCTTAATTATTGGGAAGACTTCTTTTTCTTGCTAAGAAACTTACGCGGAGGACCTACACGGAACCTTTCCCCAACCTTCCGCTCCTCGGTCGCCCCCCTGCGACCCTGGGGCAGAACCCTAGCCGCCGACCCCCTCCCCCATCTCCCCTTGCCCCCGGCCACCGTTGGCGTGCGCCGCCCGGCAGCGACTAGCCCTCCTTTCCCGGCGCGGGGAGAACAGAAAGGGGTGGCGCTCTCCCTGGCGGCGGTGAGACTCGGCGGGGCCCGGCAGGACCTGGTGCAGCGGCGGCCTCGCGTAGCTAGAGGCGACAACAGGAGATGGAGTTTGTGGCTGCTGCGACCCGCGGTGGCAGGGGCCCGACCTTCCTCCTTGCAGGTCTCGCATGACGGCGGCGTTATGGCGCGACCGCAATGTCTCCCCTGGAGTTGGTGGTGCAGAGAGGACCGGAACGCACCAGGACGGTCCAGGTGGTGCTAGCCATCGACGGCGGGACTTGCCCTCGGCTCAGATCTGGGCCCCATTTGGGCCTGATTTAGGGGCTCTTGGCAGGTCCGGGAGCCCACCATTGGTCATGGCGTGGCTGAGGTGCTGATCCGGCCAGAGGGCCTAGATACGAGGACCGCCTGGCAGCTCCCTTCGGGAGCGGCGGAGTTGACTCGAGGAGCTCGTCACTCCACACTATCCTTGGCTGGTCCCATCAACCCGCCAGGTTTGAGGGAACTGCTATGGTAGTGCCTAACACGTTGCTTGTGCGGGATCTTAGATGTCGGGGTGGCGGCCCTGGAAGGTGGACTGCGAGGTCATTCTTCAGAGGGCGACGTGACAGTGGTGATGGCCTTGCTTCTTGGTCATGAGGGTGGCGAGGAGCGGGTGGCGGAGAATCCTGTTGTTGGCGGCGGTTCAGCAGCGACAACTCCTAGATCGCGGGTAGGAGTTTGGGCTCGGGGCTACTGGGGAGGTCGTAATATCGAGAGTGGTTCAAGGGTTTTTCGGGCGAAAGCTCAGTGCTTCAGCACCATCGGCGGCGATGCCTGAGAGTGTCGTAACCCTCTTGGGGGAGTCGGTGTGGGCACCCTCGCCACTTATTTCTCTGGGTGAAAACCTTTGATTGTCAGGTCTCGCCGACGGCAACACAGTGTGTCGTTACTCTCTTGAGGGCGTCAGCGCGGAGATTCGGTATCCATCGATCTAGCTCCGGTATCCCTGGTGGCAAGTTGTGGTTCTTCTTGTTCTTTTTGCTTTATTTTTGATATGCTCTGTAAGAGGGTTTTCTTATCACCTTGTATCAGTTTGGCTATTTGTGAATTTATTTATAAAAAGCGGGACGAAAATATGTTTGGAGAAACTTACACGAGGACTAGAACAGAGTGAGTGCGAGCAGCCGGTAGAATCCAAATCGGACCACATCACTGGTTTTACTTACACGCACTCCATCCCGCCCAAGCTGACGTGACCTCGATCTGGACCGTTTCGTACGTGCTCGAGCTCGATGTGGCGGTCGACGTAGATCGCAAAAGTCAAAACACTGGACAAGAACGGGTGCTGCGGACTAGTAATAATAATCGAATCGAGATCGTTTTGGTTTCACAGTTGCAACATCGATCCTCTCCTCCCTTCTCAGCGTGGTGCAAATGCGCAAATGAATTCCAATATAAGCTTAACTGTTCTGGATGATTTGCTACGGATTCTAACGAGCGCCGGTGGCGATAACCGACGGATCAGGTCTCGAGGAAGCCGGTCATGCGGAGCACGGCGGTGCGGACGGAGCGGAGGTCGCGGCCCTTGAGCGTGCGCCCGTGCCCCACGCACACCGACCTCTCCGCCCCCTCCCCGTACCGCCTCCTCGCCGCCATCTCGTGCGGCGCCACGAACGACGCCGACGCCGCTCCGTTCACGCCGTCGTCGTCGCTGCAGTATCCCCGCGCCCACGAGCCCTGCTCCTCCGTCGTCGGGGACCTTATCTCCGGGATGCCCACGGGCGCCGACGACGACACCTGCCGCGGCGCGCGCGCGACGCCGACGTGCCTGCTCTCCCGGCGCTGCGGTTGATCATGACCGTGGCCGCGGCAGCGGTGGTCGTCCGCCCGGCGGTGGTCCGGCCACAGGACGTCGGCTTCTTGGAGCTCCTCCATGGATGGGTATGGCCGCCGGCGATCGATCGTCGTTGAAGGCCCGCGGGTGGTTGGTGCGGGCAGTTGGAGATTCATCTGCACGAGGCGACGCGCATATATAGGGGGATCGCGGACGATAATCGAAGGGGCCTGTTGAAGCGGCAGTGTGAGCACACTCAAGAGTAACGATGGCGTCACTCACGATGGGGGTGGGAGGTATGCGTGCATGGGATGGTTCGGTTGGCGCGCCGAGATTCCCGCGTGCGTGGGAGTTTTTCCACGGTTTCGTAGCAGTGCGGATTAAGGCGGCCATCCGGCCGGTGCCTCCAAATTATTAAGAGCAACTCCAACGCATACTAACTCCAGCACATACTGTAAATTTTTGCGCTCCAACATGCGTATGCAGCGCATGGGATCCGCGGCAGAGGCGTTAAAAGTGTGCGCTAAAATTTATAGCGGAACCTCTCCGACTGACGCGCTAAATTAACGCATGCGCAAACAAGAGAACATGAAACAATAAAATACACTGTGCAAGAAAAATACTAGAAATTACTCCTACTACTAGAATCTACTACTACGAGATATTACTAGAAACTAGTACTACGATCTAGTCCGAAGAGGAGATCGAGATGTAGTCATCGCCGGACGAGACCGTTGTTGTGTCAGACACCGGCGTCGATGACCAGTAGTCGTCCCAATGGGGATCGTCGTCGGAGATGGTCGTCGGCCCGGCCATCTGCGCTTCGATGAAGGCGCGCCTCCGCGCCTTGTCCACCTGGCGGTCGTGGCGTTCTTGGTGCTTCGCCGCCCTCGCCGCCGCCTTGGCCGCGGTCTGCTCGGCGTCGTGCTTGCGCTGCGCCGCCACGTCTTTGGGGAAACACCGGCGCCACTCCTGCCGCAGGCGCTCGTTGCGCTCGATGATGAGCAGATGGCACTCCGTTTCGCGCCGGCGGTGACACTCCTCCTCCGTCATGAGGCGAGGCGGCGGCGCGAGCGCCTCCGCCTGCTCGCGCGTCCAGACGTTGTGGAAGTTCATCGACGCGCGCGGGCGGCCGAGCCGCCACGACACAACGTCGTAGGCGCGGGCGGCCTCGTGCGCGGTGTCGAAGGTGCCGAGGGCGATGCGCTCGTCGCCGGTCCGGATCTCGGCATAGAAGGTGCCGGTCGGGCACGCGCGTACACCGCGGTACCCGGAGGTTCCCCACGGCGGCATGGCGACGGTGGCGCGTGCGCGTCGACAGAGATGTGGGAAGGGAGGTGGATTTCTGCGCGCGCGCTGAAGAGGAGGTGACGGTTGCTTTCACGCGCCGCGCGGAGCGGTGCGTCAAAAGAAGCGAGCGGAACCAGGCGTGCGACAAAGTTTTTCCCGCGCGGTAAGATAGAGCGGTTGTTGGAGGGCGCGGTGCGGGCTCTCGCGTGAAAAAATTTCGGTTTTTATCACGCAGGCACGGTTTTAGCGTGTCTGTTGGAGTTGCTCTAAGGGCCGCGCTCAGCGTCCCCCGGACAATGGGAGCGTCCCATTGTCCTGCTCGCCGGCCGTTCGATCGGGTCATCCTACACCGTCTGATCAACCTGGTCGTGCACTCCTGAGCTCTTTTGCTGCATGCAATCTTTGATTCCGTGTCCACTCGGGACCACTGCGCGTCTGAACAAAACGCAATAGGTAGTTCCAACCCCGTTGCCATGGGGGCGCCCTGAGAGGTATCCAGCTCCAGCGACGGTGACGACCCCCCTAGGAAACACCTCGCAACACCTCCATGCCTTCCCCGGCAGCATCACCTCCCTCTCTAGGCAGCAGGTGAAGGGTCGCGGGTAGGCTACACTAGCATAAAATCAAAATTTTCTACCGCGTCAACCGGGAATACTATTATCATAGATCATGGGCTTACCACTAGACGCGTAGTTGCGGAACTCAATGAAGCACGCCGGGGCAGTGTAGAT
This sequence comes from Avena eriantha, assembly GCA_910589775.1. NCBI lineage: Eukaryota > Viridiplantae > Streptophyta > Magnoliopsida > Poales > Poaceae > Avena > Avena eriantha. The sequence continues at coordinate 376,307,423 of OU342746.1, read as the reverse complement.
GATCTACGTCTCCTCCTCGTCCTCATCCCACGAGCATCTCTCCTTTGCGCGGCTCGTCCAAGTGCTACAGTTGCAGCACCTCCGAGGTATCCACACGTCCGGAGTGGAAGGTCACATGACAGACTGCTAGGTCTGCACATGCAAGACAAGCGTGAGAGGAGTGGAGGTTGGGTGGAATGCTCAACCCTATTTAGCTCGCCACACGCTCTCTTATATAGGCATCCCTGGTGGGCTTCTATATTAGCAGCCCATTAGCAGCCTAAGCCTGGTCTAATTCGGATCCAATCCTCGTTAGGCTTCCAACCCCTAAAGTGTGTGACCCTATAGGTTCATATATGTATAGACATGACACGAGTACACTTACTCCGTTAATAGTTGGTAGTGGCCTCTGATATGTTGTAAACGTATCTATAATTTTTGATGTTTCATGCTTGTTTTATATCTACTTTCTTATGTTTTGTCCATACTTTGGAGTATTTTTTACACATTTTACGGAACTAACCTATTAACAAGATGCCACAGTGCTAGTTGCCTGTTTTCTGCTGTTTTTTGTTTCAGAAAAGCTAGTAAGGAAATATTATCAGAATTGGACCGGATAGAAGCCAAAGTCAATATTTTACCTGAAGCAACACGGAGTCCGGAGGGGAGACGAAGTGGCGCACTAGGGCGGCCTCACCTGGTGGCGGCGCGGCCTGGGGGCGCGCCACCAGGGGGTGTGGGCCCCCTGGTGCTCCACCGACCTTGCCCCTTCGCCTATAAAATCCTCCCAGGACGAAAACCCTAAGTACCTGATCAAAATTCCATGAAAGAGTCTGTAGCCGTCGCCATCTCCATCCCTAGATCGGGAGAGATCTGAAGCTCTTCCTGGCACCCTACCAGAGGGGAGAGATCACCCTAGAGGCCTTCTTCATCACCATGCCTGCCTCCGGTGTGATGCGTGAGTAGTTCATCCCTAGACTACGGGTCCATGTAGTAGCTATATGGTTGGTTATCCTCCCTTGTGCTACCATGTTTAGATCTTGTGAGCTCCGTTCATGATCAAGATCATCTATTTGTAATCTTACATGTTTTGTTTGCAGGGATCCGATGGATATTGAGAGGCTATTTCAGATTGATTATTGATTCTATCATGTCTATGTTATTTGTGATCTTGCATGCTTTCTGTTGTTAGTAGCTATCTTGGCAAAGTAGATGCTAGTAACTCCAAGAGGGGGTATTTATGCTCGATAGTGGGTTCATGCCTCTAGTAATTTGGGGAAGTGACAGAAATATCTAAGGTACTAGATGTGTTGTTGCTACTAGGGAGAAAACAACAATCCTTTGTCCATGGGGCAATCATATTGTTTACTTTACACACTTTTCTTAATGCAATTATCTGTTGCTTGCAACTTAATACTGGAGGGGGTTTGGATGATAACCTGAAGATGGATTATTAGTCATAGATGCAGTTGGATTATGGTCTATGCATAATGTTGTAATGCCCAATCAAATCTCATAGGATTCAAGATGATTAGTATATGCATGTATGCTTTCTCGGTGTATGTCAATTGCCCCGCCGTAATTTGTTCATCCAATATATCATCTATCTTAAGGAGAATCACCACTAGTGAACTATGGACCCCAGTCCTTTCTTTTACTATCAATCTACAATCTACTATTTATTGTTTTCTGTTTACTTTCTGCAAGCAATTACTATCTTCCACACAATACGTTTAATCCTTTGTCTTCAGCAAAATCGGTGAGATTGACAACCTCATTGTAAGTTGGGGGCAAAGTTCTGTGGTTGTGTTGTGAAGGATTCCAAGTTGGAAACAACACCTTGGAGGTGTTTACTTGCTCTACTGGTTCGATAACCTTGGTTTCATAACTGAGGGAAAACTTGCTGCTGTGCTCATCATATCTTCCTCTTGGGATTCCCCAACGAGCTCGATATATTTTGAGCCATCAAGCTATTTTTCTGGCACCGTTGCCAGGGAGTCAAGGACAGCTTCATAAGGGGAGTCCCTCATAACCAATCTCTTTACTTTGTTTTTTGTTTTGCTTAGTTTATTTCTGCTTTGTTTGCTTGTTCCTTTATCAAAAACACAAAAAAATAGTTGTACTAGTTTGCTTTCTATATTAAAACACAAAAAATGACTACTCTTGAAAACACAAGTTGTGTGACTTTACTAGCACCAACAACAATGATTTCATGTGCACACCTATTGCGCCACCTGTTCCTGAAGCTACTTTCTTTGAAAGTAAACCAGCTTTACTCAATCTTATTATGAGAGAACATTTTTCTAGAATTGGTACTGAAGATGCTGCTGCTCATCTTAATAACTTTGTTGAACTTTGTGAGATGAAAAAACATAGGGATATAGATGGAGATATTATTAAGCTTAAATTGTTTCCTTTCTCTTTGAGAGGAAAAACTAAAGAATGGTTGCAATCCCTAACTAGAAATAGTATTGATTCTTGGACTAAATGCAAAGATGCTTTCATTGGAAAATACTATCCTCCTTCTAAGATTATATCCATGAGAAGTGATATAATGAAATTTACACAATCCGATAATGAACATGTTGCTCAAGCTTGGGAAAGAATGAAATCTTTGGTAAAGAATTGTCCCATTCATGGACTGACTGCTTGGATGAATATCCAAACCTTTTATGTAGGAATGAATTATTCTTCAAGAAATCTACTAGATTCTGCTGCTGGAGGTACCTTTATGACCATTACTTTGGGTGCTGCAACAAAGCTTATGGATAATATGATGGTTAACTATTCTGAATGGCACACTAAGAGAGCTCCACAAGGTAAGAAGGTAAATTCTGTTTAAGAAACCTCCTCCTTGAGTGATAAAACTGATGTTATTATGTCTATGCTTGTTAATGGGAAAGCTCATATTGATCCAAATCATGTTCCCTTAGCCTCTTTGGTTGCTCAAGAAGAGCAAGTTGATGTGAACTTTATAAGAAATAATAATTTTAGCAACAATGCCTATAGGAATAATTTTGGTAATAATAATTATAGGCCATATCCTCCCAATAATGGTAATGCTTATGGAAATTCCTACAACAATAATAGGAGTGCACCCTCTGAACTTGAAGTCATGCTTAAAGATTTTATTAGTAAACAAACTACTTTCAATAAAACTATTGAGGAAAAACTCTCTAATGCTGAAAGAAATATAGCATAATTGACTGAAGCTCGATCTTCTTTGAATAAAATGGCTGCTAAAACTGAAACTATTGAAAGTCCCTTTGCTGCTACTAATGCCATACAAGTTAGAATTGATGAAAATGTTAGACTATTAGCTGAATTGCATGCTAAGTGGGAAAGAGAAGATGAAAATGCTAGAAATATTAGTATTTCTACTATCACTACCAGTAATGTTGATGCTAGTAAACCCAATGGAACCTTTTCTAATAAAAATGCTAAAATTCTTCGAAATATGGGAAACAATAACTCTACTACTTTAGATGATAATTATGATTTTGATCTTGATGGTTGCAATATCTCTGAAGTTATTATGTTCCTACAAAAGCTTACTAAAAGTCCTAATGCTAGTGCTATGAATATGGCCTTTACAAAACACATTACTGATGCTCTCATAAAAATTAAAGAAGAAAAGATGAAACATAAAGCTTCTATTCCTATGAAATTAGAAGATGGCTAGGAACCCGTCATTAATATGAAAGTAAATGATTTTGATCTCAAAGCTTTATGTGATCTTGATAGTAGTGTTTCTATTATGCCTAGAAGGATTTATGAAATGCTTGATTTGCCACCATTGGAAGATTGTTATTTAAATGTCCCACTTGATGATAATGCTTAAAAGAAACTCATGGGGAGTATTAATGATTTTCTTATTATGGTTAAGGATGTCTATGTCCCCGTTGATTTCTATGTTTTGGATGTTGAATGCAATGCTTCTTGTCCTATTACTTTGGGAAGACCTTTTCTTAGAACTGTTGGTGCCATTATTGATATGAAAGAAGGCACCATTAAATATCAACTCCCACTCAAGAAAGGTATAGAACACTTCCCTAAGAAGAGAGAGAAGATTCTTTTGCCTCTCCTATTAAAACAAAATTTGCTCTTAATGCTTCTTCATTTGAGAATACTTGATTCTTTTCTTGCTTCTTATGCCTAACTTAAAGGCGTTAAAGAAACGTACTTATTGGGAGATAACCCAAAAGTTTTAGTTGAGTCTTGGAAGTTATTGCTTCAGTAATAACCTCTCCTTATCCTTTTTATTTGATTTTTGTGCCAAGAATAACCTCTAATGAGAGGGAAGTAAGACTTGGGAAAGTTGCTGTCCCAAAACAGGTTTTTGTGCTTGCTGTAAAAATTCGTGAAAAATCTCTATACGTCGGTTTGAGCTGTAATGTTTTGTGTTTCTGCCCGAGGTTGTTATCCAACTTTCTTTAGCTCAACACTTTTCGATTTGAGCAACAGGTCTTCGAAAAAATCGGTTTCTACCTGCTGGTCTGTTTTGACAGATTTCTGCCATTATTTGCATTTGCTTCTTGTTGATTCCTTTTTGGGTTCTTTTTGGGGAAATTAAGCTTTTTGAAGGAAGTGTTATAGTAGCTTGTGTTTTAATGGAAGTTTTACTTATGTTGGAACTGAACCAAAATACTTATTATCTTGAGTACACTAATGTTTCTAATGAAGATTGTGTGAAGTTTTGTATGAAGGAAATTTTCAGGTGTAAGGGATGAATGATGTAATGAGATGAAGAATGGACAAAATCTCAAGCTTGGGTATGCCACCCCGTGTCACCCCAAGAAATATTCAAGAACTACAAGCGTCAAATCTTGGGGATGCCCAAGGCATCCCCTTCTTCATCAATAAAAATCCAGGTTTCTTCCAGACACTTCATTTTTATTGTTTCATGCACAGTTGTGTTGTTCTTGGAGCGTATTCGTTTTTGTTTTTGGTTTTTGTTTGCTTAGTTTTCTTGAATAAATTTGTTGGACCCCCTCATTCATGCATTAGTTTTCAAATAAGGCTGGTTTGGATTGGAAAAGAGTAGTAAAGTTCATGCTTAAGTGGTAAAAAGGAGCTTGTTTTTGACTGTGACTTAGACTTTATCATGTCATGCTTGATATTGTTTTGGCTTTATGCTTAGTGATTTTTGTAGTAGCATGACATGTTATAAACATTTGAGATTGCTTAATGTGCCTTGAAAGAATCATGTGTTGTTTTAGCATATAAAAGCATAGTATTGTGGTATTCCCCTTTGATGCTTTATTTGGGTTGTCTTGGTGCATGCTCACACCATGTTAAGACTATACCAAGTCACCATAGCCTCAATGATCATTTATTTTTCGACTTGTAATATCACTTTATGCTTTAATTAATAATGTTTTGTCGCTTTGCATGATTATGGCCATTATTGCTCTCTTAGTTGGTCGTTCCCATTCTTTTGCTAGCCTCCATACCAAGTATGAGTTCCACTCATGCATCCAACTCCAAATAAAACCAAGTTATTACAAAGAGTCCACCATACCTACCTATTAGCATTTGCTATTCGAAGTATATTCATGTTTTTATCTACCTTCCGAATTAAACTTGTTATGTGAAAATTAGCGATTAAAGCTCTCACAAACTTGATGCAACACTTTACTTTTCTTGCACTTAATAAACTTGAACCATTGTGCCCATCTATGTTGCGTATATGCTTGCTCTTTATAAGTTGTGAATTAGCAGAACCATGTTACCATGGGGAACGCTTTCAACATTGCACATTATTTAGTTGATATCATGATACTTTTGCTTATGGATCCCGGCGGTGTGAAATAAAAGGGGAGCTTGTAAGCTCATGGAGTTTGTATATGTGTTAGAGAAACGCCTGGGCGGCTAGCCTGATCAATGCCTAATCATGGTGGAACTTGAAGCATAACCATAGTGAGCAATCTGTGAAGCATCCTTAATAAAAACCTATGCAAATAGCAAATAAAAAGATCACTGAGATGCTCATTGTCTGCTTGCCTTGTCATTTTGATATGGGAATGCTTCTGTATCATCGGGAAAGGGGTACCCTGTTGGCGGTTCTCTATGATACACATGTACTTACAATGACAAGAACTTACTCGTGACTAAAGTTGAGTAGCATGAGGTTCGGTACTCGTAAGCGAGGGGCATGAGATTTTCAAATTATAACTTGTCAAGCATATCCTCATATTTGTTCACTTTATCCTTAACCACCTAAAGATGCTTATGATAGGGGCAATGAGAGCTGAAAGCTAATAAGTACCATAGTTTTTGGAAGCTCTTTATGAGACTTGAATCCCTGCTTCCTTCTATGAAGGACCTTTCTTTTACTTTTATGTTGAGTCTCCATCTTCTATCTTTATGCACCTATTGAGAGAGCATAGTGGTCATTCTTAGTTTAATGTGCATTGTCCCAAAACTTGTTGGTTGATTCATAACTTTGATATTGCTTGTTCTTAAACTATTTGTATCTAGTCACCCTTATGAATCTTGAAGGTGTCCTATGCATTTATGTTTTTCTACACTATGAGGGACAAGCTGAATACCATTCTCATTATGTTTTCTATATGTGAAACAAACAAACATCTTTCAAAGCATTGTTATTCATGAATCTTTTTTTGTACCTCTTCATGTTACAACATAGTTGATATGTCTTATTGTTAGAACAATACTTTCATGCTATGTTAAAGTACTATGATCCCAGCTATCAATGTTTTACAAATACCTTGATCAAGATTATGATGGTGCATGTCACTTAAAAAATTATTCTTTTTTATCACTTACCTACTCGAGGACGAGCAGGAGTTAATCTTGGGGATGTTGATATGTTGTAAACGTATCTATAATTTTTGATGTTCCATGCTTGTTTTATATCTACTTTCTTATGTTTTTCCACACTTTGGAGTATTTTTACACATTTTCTGGAACTAACCTATTAACAAGATGCCGTAGTGCCAGTTGCCCGTTTTCTGCTGTTTTTGGTTTCAGAAAAGCTAGTAAGGAAATATTCTCGGAATTGGACCGGAAAAAAGCCAAAGTCAATATTTTACCCGAAGCAACATGGAGTCTGGAGGGGACACGAAGTGGCGCACCAGGGCGGCCACACCTGGTGGCGGTGCACCTTAGGGGGCGCCACCAGGGGTGTGGCCCCCTGGTGCTCTACCGACCTTGCCCCTTCGCCTATAAAATCCTCCTGGGACGAAAACCCTAAGTACCCGATCAAAATTCCATGAAAGAGTCTATAGCCGCCGCCATGTCCATCCCTAGACCGGGAGGGATCTGAAGCTCTTCCCGGCACCCTACCGGAGGGGATAGATCACCCTGGAGGCCTTCTTCATCACCATGCCTGCCTCCGGTGTTATGCGTGAGTAGTTCATCCCTGAACTATGGGTCCATGTAGTATCTAGATGGTTGGTTCTCCTCCCTTGGGGCTTGTTCGTCTATGGTACCAAAGTTCGTAGGCTACCGCATGATGGTACCTAAGTTGCCTAAAATTGCCGCGTTTCGAAATGTTGGGCCGCCAACTACTGAGAGGGGCCATTTCAAGGCAAACTCATCTCACCCCTGCCAAATTAAACATTCTGTTAAACTGCCCCGTGAAGTAGACGGGTCAGGACCCTCATGTCAGTCATCTGCCCATGACGTGAGCGTCAACGCGACAACCTCTTAGGAAAATCGAGTAGCTAAGTGGATTGGATGCGTTAACCATTTTCACAAATCCATTCCCACCTTCCCCCTAGTACTGGCGGCGTCGGAATCCACCCTCCAGGTAGGACGATCCCTTCGGACATTTGACTTCCGGCGCCAAGTTGCTGCGCCCAGTCGCTGATCCTGAGCTCCAATGGCGCATGCCGTAGCCGCCGTTGCGAGGATCTAGCCCGCCTCCGCCGCCAAGCCGAGTAGCTCGGACGATGGCAGATCGTACTACCAAGGAAGAAGAAGTTCTGGCTACAAGCGGGTGAGCTACCCTTCTCTTTGCTATTTGCACTAATTATAACTGATAGCTGGCTACTGAACCTTAGATTATTGTTAGCCCAACGCTGACAAACATATTTTGTCCACAGTTTTCTGTCAAGTGGGATCTCCACGGACCCCCTTACCTAGTTAAGGTAGTCCTCTTCAGGTATGACTCTAAGGGCAAGTGGTATGGACACCATTGTATCATGATGGAAGAAGCACATGCGCAGATATGCACTATATCTGGTATGGTTGCTGCTCTGCGTAATCATGATGAATTATGGCCGAAGTAGACCGCAAAGTTCAGCTTCATGGATGAACGTGGCATCATGGTTCCTCTAACGTGTGACAGTTAGCTAATTGGGTTGATGAAAAGGTATGCTTCGGTTGCATGTTTGAGCTGAATTGTGATGTACTGGATGTGGAAGTTGCTGCAACTGGGAGTCGCCCTTCTATTCTTGGACATGGTGGTTGCTCGAACCCAATTAGCTCCTGGTAAACAAAGGTCTATTGGGGTTCGCATGTTTGTGCTAAATTGTAATTTTTGTTTTATTTACTTTGTAGATATTAGGCAGTTATGCAACAGTCTTGTTTCTTTGACAAGAAGCGCATCAAGGTTAGAAACATGACTACCGGGTCAGTCATTTTGCTGCCCGAAGAAATTAAAAACGAGTGGAAAGATGATGTTGGACATGATTCTGGTGCCCATTGTCCCAGCGATGCAGAGTACGTGAAGCTAAGAAAATTGACACCGAGGAAGAGGAAGAAGGCAGGAAATGAAGAAGCCAGTGGACGTGAAGGCTTGGCACCTAGGCTGCGGAAGAAGGCTGCTGGCAATGAAGATGCATAGTAATGTGTTGAACTTGAACCTATATATGTAATTCTGTTAAATTCTAGAGCTCTATGTGTGGCACGTTGCTAGGCGAAACAATCTACCCATGTTCTCTGAGTAAAATGTACCGCGACTTAGGGTTTGGAAACGCCCAAGTTCATAGTTGAATCCGAAATTGTGATTGTGCCACTGCTATCTGAAAACACGCAGCACCGGTTCCACGATTGCTGAGGGGCAAGAGGTCTCGGAATGTAAGTGATATAGAAACAAATTATTTAAGTTGCCACACTCCACGAAGCAGCAACTTATTTCAGATGCTGCACAACGACGTGGCAACATAAACATCAATGGAAACCGATAATGCCCAGATGAGGAGGAAATCGATACCACTTTCTAGCCTAATCTTGAGCCCATCTATCTCACCGCCTCCCTGCTTCTGCATCCCCTGCGTCTGGCGAAGCTCCCGGATCTCCAGCAAACGGGTGTACGAGCTTCCACTTTATAAATTGTGGTTGTGCCATTTGCATGTTGCACAATCCACGTAGATTACGTTTAAACAAACCACCAATGTAAGAATACACTAGTAGAAAGGGGGTCTTTAGTCCACGGTCACGTTCCCAATCTGGGACAGAGATCTAAATCGAGGCAGAAATTGATCTAAATCACAAATTCTTCCACAAATTAATCGAGACAGAGATTTAATCGAGGCATTTCATTAATTCAACCACAAATTCTTCTAAACAAAGGTGCGATTTCACATCCTACATTAATTCAACCACTAGTCAACAATTTCACTTCCGCTGCTACTGTCCTCCGAGCCGCCGGCTTCCTCGTCATCATCGGACGGAACCTCCATGATTTCCACATTGTTCACGAGACGGAGCACCTCTTCGCGGCGAGCGGCGGCGATGACGGTGTACTTGGTCCGTCCAGGAACGGACCAGAACCTCTCCCGCCCTTCTTTCTTGTGGAGATCTTGGTGCACCACGCGCCCGTCAATGATGCGGTTGCCAATCTTGGCCTTCCCCTCCTTCTTGAACAGCGTCGGCCAGTACGTGCTGGCCGCCACGTACCGGGGCAGTGCCCTCTTCCACGCGGGCATCTGGCGGCGGCACGCCGCAATTTTGCTCTCCATCTCGGCTCGGCCAGGGAGCGGAGCCACCGGCACCCCTGCATAGCTGATGTGCCATCCGTGGGGCACCGTTGCAACCGGTGGCACGAGGATGTCGAAGTGCATGAACATCACCGCCTCGTAGAAGTTCAGCGCGGGCATCTCCATGGCAGCGCGGTGGAGATTAGAGAGGGAGCGAGGGGATGGACGACGCGGTGGAGATTGGAGAGTCCAAGGGGATTGACGACGAAGCGACGCGCTGTGGCGCCTCCTATTTGTACACGAGGACAACAAAGCGACGGGCGGAATATCCAAGGGGCATTGGTCAGACAAAAGGAAGTAATGCATGGTTAAGACAGATTAACGAGCAACCAATTTTTTTCCTCCTAGGACTCCGGGGCCAATAGTTCAGATTGCTAGGTCAACAAGTACAACTATTACAACTTAAAAGGCACGTAGCTTAAGCTAAATAGAACTAGTTATCACACATCTCCTTAATCTTCCTAATCTTAGCCCGATGCGCATCTTCCTGCGAGAGCAAGGATTGAATCGCCTGCTCCTTCCTTTTAGCATCTTCCTTGCACAGCTTCAATTGTTTCTCTGCATTTTTCCTCATGCACTTGTCAATACTCGTAGTTGTGAACTGCAAGACTTTGGCCTAGTGAAGATCATTCCTTGCTTGAGTCATTTCTTGCTCTACTTTAGCCTTCAGGGCTAATGCCGCGTCCCTCTCCTTCTCGACTTTGCTAACCTTGTCTTGCACCCACCTGAGATCTCGCTTATGCTTGGTCGTGTCAACTGGTTCCCATAGCTTCATCTCAACACTGTCAATAAGTGAGCTGAATACGGATTCTTTCAACTCAACAGTCATTTCCCATAGTTTGTTCAGTGTTTTCTGCATCGATTTGGGCCACTCTGGATCTACCCATTTGACAACACCGCAACTTCCGCCTTGCATCATTGTACGATGTCCTTGACACCGTAGAAACCTCCTGCCCGCGTTTCGTCCTTCGAACGCTACAAATTTAGCGGGCACATATCCATGTTTACATAGCAGAGGACTGTCTTCATCTGCTAAACCGTGATAGTCGGAGTCATACATCGTCTGTTTGGCCTAACACATCATACGCGCATGAGTAAACAGATTAGATCTAGCTCAAAAAATAGATAACTGGCCATAGATGATAGAGATAGAGATGAGACGACTCACATCGAAATCACCGTCCTTGTCATCACGACGCGTTTCCTCGCTGTCTCTCCTTGAACCCATGGCGAGAGGGGAGGGGGGGGGCTGCCGGAGACAGGATTGGGATGGAGGCGCCGTCGGCTTGCGGCTACAGAAGGATGAGAGTGAAGTGGGGAAAGTGGCTTCGAGGGGAAGGAAGAGAAGTAATGGGGATGTGACACTGGGATATGGCCCACTGAAGTCATGAGTCGTGACACTCGCAACATGGGAGTGCCTGGTGTTGCCAGTTTGTCCAGAGCAAGCGTGGCCAAGCGTGCCGCAGAACGGCCTACTCGCGGATCGCTCTCACGAAAACCATCCCAATCATCCAAGCGCCCCGATCGAACGGTATGCAATAATCGCCAAGCAGAACAACTGTGTTAGGGCGTGCCTTCTAGAAGACTTGGTCTAACGGCCACCCATTGGGGGGCTAAGGTTAGGGCTCTCCTAAGGTTAATTAGGATCCATATGTGGTTTGTGAAAAGAGCAGACATGCAATGACACTGGTGGATCCATATGTGGTTTGTGAAAAGAACACACATGCAATCACACTAGGTGGATCCATATGTGATTTGTTAAAAGAACACACATGGAACGACTCTAACTGTGGTTAATGAAAAGAGCAGACATGCAATGACACTGGTGGATCCATATGTGATTTGTTAAAAGAACACACATGGAACGACTCTAACTGTGGTTAATGAAAAGAGCAGACATGCAATGACACTGGTGGATCCATGTGTGGTTCATGAGAAGAACACACATCCAATGACACTGGTGGATCCTTATGTGGTTTGTAAGAAGAACAAACATGCAATGACTCTAGTTGTGGTTCATGAGAAGAACACACATACAATGACACTGGTGTATCCTTATTTGGTTTGTGAGAAGAACATACATGCAATGACTCTCGCTGTGGTCCATGAGAAGAACACACATGCAATGACACTACTGTATCCTTATGTGGTTTGTGAGAAGAACACACATGCAATGACTCTAGATGTGGTTCATGAGAGGAACACACATCCAATGACACTGGTGGATCCATGTGTAGTTTGTGAAAGGAACACACATGCAATGACACTGGCTGTGGTTCATGAGAAGAACACACATGCAATGACACTGGTGGATCCATGTGTTGTTTAAGAGAGGAACACACATGCAATGACACTAGGTGTGGTTCATGAAAAGAATAGACATGCAATGACACTGGTGGATCCATGTGTGGTTTGTGAGAAGAACAGACATGCAATCACACTTTGTGGATCCATGTGTGGTTCATGAGAGCAACACACATGTAATGAAACTGGTGTGTATCCATGTGTGGTTCATGAGAAGAACACACATCCAATGACACTAGGTGTGGTTCATGAGAAGAACAGATATACAATCACACTAGGTGGATCCATGTGTGGTTTGTTTAGAAGAACACAAATGCAATGACTCTAGCTGTGGTTCATGAAAAGAACACACATGCAATGACACTGGTGGATCCATGTGTGGTTTGTCAAAAGAACATACATGTAATCACACTAGGTGGATCCATGTGTGGTTTGTTTAGAAGAACACACATGCAATGACTCTAGCTGTGGTTCATGAAAAGAACACACATGCAATGACACTGGTGGATCCATGTGTGGTTCATGAAATGAATAGACATGCAATGACACTGGTGGATCCTTATGTGGTTTGTTTAGAGGAACAGACATGCAATGACACTAGGTGTGGTTCATGAAAAGAACAGACATGCAATGACACTAGTGGATCCATGTGTGGTTCATGAGAAGAACACACATCCAATGACACTGGTGGATCCCTCTGTGGTTCATGAAAAGAACAGACATGCAATGACACTGGTGGATCCTTATGTGGTTTGTGAAAAGAATAGACATGCAATGACACTGGTGGATCCATGTGTGGTTCATGAAAAGAACAGACGTGCAATGACACTGGTGGATCCTTATGTGGTTTGTTTAGAGGAACATACATGCAATGACACTTGGTGTGTTTCATGAAAAGAATAGACATGCAATGACACTAGTGGATCCATGTGTGGTTCATGAGAAGAACAGACATGCAATGACACTGGTGGATCCATGTGTGGTTCATGAAAAGAACTGACATGCAATGACTCTAGTGTGGTTCATGAAAAAAACAGACATGCAATGACACTGGTGGATCCATATGTGGTTTGTGGAAGTAATAGACATGCAATGACTCTAGCTGTGATTCATGAAAAGAACAAACATGGAATGACACTAATGGATCCATGTGTTGTTCATGAGAAGAACACACATCCAATGACACTGGTGGATCCTAGCTGAGGTTCATGAAAAGAACACACATGCAATGACACTGCTGGATCCTTATGTGGTTTATTTAGAAGAACATACATGCAATGACACTGGTGGATCCTTATGTGGTTTGTGAGCAGAACAGACATGCAATGACACTGGCTGTGGTTCATGAGAAGAACACACATGCAATGACACTGGTGGATCCATGTGTGGTTCATGAAAAGAACAGACATGCAATGACACTAGGTGGATCCATGTGTGGTTTGTGGAAAGAACAGACATGCAATGACCCTAGCTGTGGTTCATGAAAAGAACACACATGCAATGACACTGGCGGATCCTTGTGTGGTTTGTGAAAATAACAGACATGCAATCACACTAGGTGGATCCATGTGTGGTTTGTTTAGAAGAACACACATGCAATGACTCTAGCTGTGGTACATGAAAAGAACACACATGCAATGACACTGGTGGATCCATGTGTTGTTCATGAAAAGAATAGACATGCAATGACACTTGTGGATCCTTATGTGTTTTTTTGAGGAACAAACATGCAATGGCACTGGGTGTGGTTCATGAAAAGAACGTACATGCAATGCCACTGGTGGATCCATGTGTGGTTCATGAGAAGAACACACATGCAATGACACTGGTGGATCCTTCGGTGTTTGTTTAGAAGAACACACATGCAATGACTCCAGCTGTGGTTCATGAAAAGAACACACATGCAATGATACTGGTGGATCCTTATGTGGTTTGTTGAGAAGAACACACATGAAATGACTCTAGTTGTGGTTCATGAAAAGAACACAAATGCAATGACACTGGTGTATCCATGTGTGGTTCATGAGTAGAACACACATGCCATGACACTGGGTGTGGTTCATGAGAAGAACACACATGCAATGACACTAGTGGATTCTTATGTGGTTTGTTTAGAAGAACACACATGTAATGACTCTAGCCGAGGTTCATGAAAAGAACACACATGCAATGACAGTGGTGGATCCATGTGTGGTTTGTTTAGAAGAACACACATGCAATGACTCTAGGTGGATCCATGTGTGGTTTGTTTAGAGGAACATACATGCAATGACACTGGGTGTGGTTCATGAAAAGAATAAACATGCAATGACACTGGTGGATCCTTATGTGGTTTGATTAGAAGAACACACATGCAATGACTCTAGTTGTGGTTCATGAAAAGAACACACATGCAATGACACTAGTGGATCCTTATGTGGTTTGTTTAGAAGAACACACATGCAATGACACTGGTGGATCCTTATGTGGTTTGTTTAGAAGAACATACATGCAATGACTCTAGCTGAGGTTCATGAAAAGAACACAAATGCAATGACACTGGGTGATCCTTATGTGGTTTGTTGGAAGAACACACATGCAATGACTCTAGCTGTGGTTCATGATAAGAACACACATGCAATGACACTGGTGTATCCATATGTGGTTCATGAGAAGAACACACATGCAATGACACTGGGTGTGGTTCATGAGAAGAACACACATGCAATGGCACTAGTGGATCCTTATGTGGTTTGTTTAGAAGAACACACATGCAATGACTTTAGCTGAGGTTCATGAAAAGAACACACATGCAATGTCACTGGGTGATCCATGTGTGGTTCATGAAAATAACAAACATGCAATGACACTAGGTGGATCCATGTGTGGTTTGTTTAGAGGAACAGACATGCAATGACACTAGGTGTGGTTCATGAAAAGAACAGACATGCAATGACACTAATGGATCCATATGTGGTTTGTGCAAAGCATAGACATGCAATGACTCTAGCTATGGTTCATGAAAAGAACAGACATGCGATGACAATGGGTGGATCCTTATGTGGTTTGTTTAGAAGAACAGACATGCAATGACACTAGTGGATCCTTATGTGGTTTGTGAGAAGAATAGACATGCAATGACACTGGCTGTGGTTTATGAGAAGAACACACATGCAATGACACTGGTGGATCCATGTGTGGTTTGTGAAAAAAACAGACATGCAATCACACTATGTGGATCCATGTGTGGTTTGTGGAAAGAACAGACATGCAATGACTCTAGCTGTGGTTCATGAAAAGAACACACATGCAATGACACTGGTGGATCCATGTGTGGTTTTATGAAAAGAACAGACATGAAAATAACACTAGGTGAATCCATGTGTTGTTCATGAAAAGAACACACATGCAATGACACTGGTGAATCCTTATGTGGTTTGTTTAGAAGAACACACATGCAATGACTCTAGCTAGGGTTCATGAAAATAACACACATGCAATGTCATTGGGTGATACATGTGTGGTTCATAAAAAGAACAGACATGCAATGACACTAGATGGATCCATGTGTGGTTTGTTTAGAGGAACAGACATGCAATGCCACTGGGTGTGGTTCATGAAAAGAATAGACATGCAATGACACTGTTGGATCCATATGTGGTTTGTGGAAAGCACAAACATGCAATGACTCTAGCTGTGGTTCATGAAAAGAACAGACATGCAATGACACTGGGTGGATCCTTATGTGGTTTGTTTAGAAAAAACAAACATGCAATGACACTGGTGGATCCTTATGTGGCTTGTGAGAAGAACATACATGCAATGACACTTGCTGTGGTTCATGAGAAGAACACATATGCAATGACATTGGTGGATCCATGTGTGGTTTGTGAAAAGAACATACATGCAATCACACTAGGTGGATCCATGTGTGGTTTGTGGAAAGAATAGACATGCAATGACTCTAGCTGTGGTTCATGAAAAGAACACACATGCAATGACACTGGTGGATCCATGTGTGGTTTGTGAAAAGAACAGACATGCAATCACACTAGGTGGATCCATGTGTGGTTTGTTTAGAAGAACACACATGCAATGACTCTAGATGTGGTTCATGAAAAGAACACACATGCAATGACACTGGTGGATCCTTATGTGGTTTGCATAGAATAACACATATGCAATGACTCTAGCTGTGGTTCATGAAAAGAACACACATGCAATGACACTGGTTTATCCATGTGTGGTTCATGAGAAGAACACACATGCAATCACACTAGGTGGATCCATGTGTGGTTTATGGAAAGAATAGACATGCAATGACTCTAGGTGTGGTTCATGAAAAGAACACACATGCAATAACACTGGTGGATCCATGTGTGGTTTGTAAAAAGAATAGACATGCAATCACACTAGGTGGATCCATGTGTGGTTTGTTTAGAAGAACACACATGCAATGATTCTAGCCGTGGTTCATGAAAAGAACACACATGCAATGACACTGGTGGATCCATGTGTTGCATGAAAAGAACAGACATGCAATGACACTGGTGGATCCTTATGTGGTTTGTTTAGAGGAACATACATGCAATGACACTGGGTGTGGTTCATGAAAAGAATAGACATGCAATGACACTGGTGGATCCATGTGTGGTTCATGAGAACAACACACATACAATGAAACTGGTGGATCCTAATGTGGTTTGTTTAGAAGAACACACATGCAATGACTCTAGCTGTGGTTCATGAAAAGAACACACATGCAATGACACTGGTGGATCCTTATGTGGTTTGTTTAGAAGAACACACATGCAATGACTCTAGCTGTGGTTCATGAAAAGAACACACATGCAATGACACTGGTGGATCCTTATGTGGTCTTTTTAGAAGAACACACATGCAATGACTCTAGCTGTGGTTCATGAAAAGAACACACATACTATGATACTTGTGTATCCATGTGTGGTTCATGAGAAGAACACACATGCAATGACACTGGGTGTGGTTCATGAGAAGAACACACATGTAATGACACTCGTGGATCCTTATGTGGTTTGTTTAGAAGAACACACATGCAATGACTCTAGCTGTGGTTCATGAAAAGAACACACATGGAATGACACTGGTGGATCCATGTGTGGTTTGTGAAAAGAACTGACATGGAATGACTCTAGGTGGATCCATGTGTGGTTTGTTTAGAGGAACATACATGCAATGACACTAGGTCTGGTTCATGAAAAGAACAGACATGCATTGACACTGGTGGATCCTTATGTGGTTTGTGGAAAGCACAGACATGCAATAACTCTAGCTGTGGTTCATGAAAAGAATAGACATACAATGACACTAGGTGGATCCATGTGTGGTTCATGAGAAGAGCACACATCCAATGACACTGGTGGATCCTTATGTGGTTTGTGAGAAGAACAGACATGCAATGATACTTGCTGTGGTTCATGAGAAGAACACACACGCAATGGCACTGGTGGATCCATGTGTGGTTCATTAAAAGAACAGACATGGAATGACACTAGGTGGATCCATATGTGGTTTGTGGAAAGAACAGACATGCAATGACTCTAGCTGTGGTTCATGAAAAGAACACACATGCAATGACACTGGTGGATCCATGTGTTGTTCATGAAAAGAACAGACATGCAATGACACTGGTGGATCCTTATGTGGTTTGTTCAGAGGAACAGACATGCAATGACACTGGGTGTGGTTCATGAAAAGATCAGACATGCAATGACACTGGTGGATCCATGTGTGGTTCATGAGAACAACACACATACAATGAAACTGGTGGATCCTTATGTGGTTTGTTTAGAATAACACACATGCAATGACTCTAGCTGTGGTTCATGAAAAGAACACACATGCAATGACACTGGTGGATACTTATGTGGTTTGTTTAGAAGAACACACATGCAATGACTCTAGCTGTGGTTCATGAAAAGAACACATATGCAATGACACTGGTGGATCCTTATGTGGTTTGTTTAGAAGAACACACATGCAATGACTCTAGCTGTGGTTCATGAAAATAACGCACGTACAATGATACTTGTGTATCCATGTGTGGTTCATGAGAAGAACACACATGCAATGACACTGGTGTGGTTTATGAGAAGAACACACATGCAATGACACTGGTGGATCCTTATGTGGTTTGTTTAGAAGAACACACATGCAATGACTCTAGCCGTGGTTCATGAAAAGAACACACATGCAATGACACTGGTGGATCCATGTGTGGTTTGTGAAAAGAACTGACATGCAATGACTCTAGGTGGATCCATGTGTGGTTTGTTTAGAGGAACATACATGCAATGACACTGGGTGTGGTTCATGAAAAGAACAGACATGCATTGACATTTGTGGATCCTTATGTGGTTTGTGGAAAGCACAGACATGCAATGACTCTAGCTGTGGTTCATGAAAAGAACAGACATGCAATGACACTGGGTGGATCCATGTGTGGTTCATGAGAAGAACACACATCCAATGACACTGGTGGATCCTTATGTGGTTTGTGAAAAGAACAGACATGCAATGACACTTGTTGTGGTTCATGAGAAGAACACACACGCAATGACACTGGTGGATCCATGTGTGGTTCATGAAAAGAACAGACATGCAATGACACTAGGTGGATCCATGTGTGGTTTGTGGAAAGAACAGACATGCAATGACTCTAGCTGTGGTTCATGAAAAGAACACACATGCAATGACACTGGTGGATCCATGTGTGGTTTGTGAAAAGAACATACATGCAATCACACTAGGTGGATCCATGTGTTGTTTGTTTAGAAGAACACACATGCAATGACTCTAGCTGTGGTGCATGAAAAGAACACACATGCAATGACACTGGTGGATCCATTTGTGGTTCATGAAAAGAACAAACATGCAATCAGGGCCGTCTCCAGAAATTGGGGGCCCCTGTGCGAAACTCAAAACATGGACCTGATTTTTTAAAAATAGTAAAGCTTATTTCACTTAATTATAAAATACGGTATCTGCTATTTCTTACTTCCTCTGAGATCATTTAAAAATGTGTCAAACAACAGAGTATAGCATTTAAAACTGTGTCAAACATTAATTTCAATACCTTATTATGATTTGAAGCACCCGAGTCATGATTTCTCTTTATGGAAGACAAGATGCTTTATAAACCAAAAACAATAATACGTACTAGAATTGAATTCAAACACTTGAGTTATCAATATAGCTAGATTGAATAAAAAAGAAATCAAGAAGACTAATTGACCAACCTAAAGCGGCCTCCGGATCGGTAGTTGGGGCATCCAACAGATCAGTTCTTAATGGCGGCAAGCTGGAAGCGAGCGTACGACACTACAACGACGGGCGCTAGCAACGTTGTCGTTGGTGTTTCTAGGCGACGTGAGCGGAGCGAATTAGATCGATCAAGGGCTGTTTTTTTATCAGAATTATCGGGACCAAGAATTCAGGGGACACTGGCGTGACAGCGTGTGATTATTACGATGCGTATTGGATAACACATTCGCTCTGGCCTGGTTATTAAGCCACGGAAGTTGAAGAACGGGGACAAGGCCTAGCTTAAAGCCCATCCTTTAATCTCTGATTCGATGGAAATTTTACGGATGCCCTGCTACAGACTTGGACCGCGCTGGGAACTAGGGGCCCCTAGAATTTGGGGCCCTGTGCGGTCGTCCAGCCCGCACGGGCCCGTGGACGGGCCTGCATGCAATGGCACTGGTTGATCCTTATGTGGTTTGTTTAGAGGAACTGATACATTGCAAATGTATCTATAAATTTTAATGTTCCATGCTTGGTTTTATCCACTTTCTTGTGTTTTGTTCCAACTTTGGAGTACTTTTCATGTGATTTCTTGGACTAACCTATTAACAAGAGCCACAGTGCCAGCTGCCTATTTTCTGCTGTTCTTGGTTCCAGGAAAGTCAGAAAATGAATATTCTCGGGATTGGACGGGACAAAAGCCAAAGTGCCTATTTTTCCGGAAGTCATCAAGTGCCAGAATACGAGACGAGAAGGGCCAGAGGGCAACCACACCACCTGGCCCGTGCTAGGGGGTGGTGTGGCCAGCCCAGGCACCCCCTCGGCCTCCCCTTCCGACTATAAGATGCCCTCGGGATGTAAACCCTAAGTACCTAATCAAAAAAAATCCACGAAAGTCTGTAGCCGCCGTCATCTCCATCCCTAGATCAGGAGGGATCTGAAGCTCTTCGCGGCACCCTGCCGGAGAGGGGAATTCACCCTGGAGGCCTTCTTCATCACCATGCAAGCCTCCGGTGTGATGCGTGAGTAGTTCATCCTTGGACTACGGATCCATGTAGTAGCAAGATGGCTGGTTCTCCTCCTTTGTGATTTCATGTTTAGATCTTGTGAGCTCCGTTCATGATCAAGATCAAATATTTGTAATTCTGCATGTTGTGTTTGCGGGGATCCGATGGATATTGAGATGCTATTTCAGATTGATTATTGATTCTATCATGTCTTTGTTATTTGAGATCTTGCATGCTTTCCGTTGTTAGTAGCTATCTTGGCCAAGTAGATGCTAGCAACTCTAGGAGTTAGTATTTATGCTCGATAGTGGGTTCATGCCTCTGGTAATCTGGGGAAGTGACAGAAATCTCTAAGGTACTAGATGTGCTGTTGCTACTAGGGATTAAACAACAATCCTTTGTTCATAGAACAATTGTATTGTTTAGTTTACACGCAGTTCGTAAAGCAATAATCTGTTGCTTGCAACTTAATACTGGAGGGGGTTCGGATGATAACCTGAAGGTGGATTATTAGTCATAGATGCAGTTGGATGGAGGTCTATGTATAATGTTGTAATGCCCAATCAAGTCTCAAAGGAGTCAAGATGATTAGTATATGCATGTATTGCTTTCTCGGTGTTTGTCAATTTCCCCGCTGTAATTTGTTCACCCATCATGTTATCTATGTTAAGGAGAGCCACCTCTAGTGAACTATGGATCCCGGTCCTCTTTTATTTACATACAATCTACAATCTTTTACTGCTTTGTGTTTACTTGCTGCAAACTTTTACTTCTTTCCATTCGATACGTTTAATCCTTTGTTTTCCGCAAAACACGGTGAGATTGACAACCTCATCGCAAGTTGGGGACAAAGTTCTGTGGTTGTGTTGTGCAGGTCTCCACGTTGCTACTAGCACCGATAGTGCGCCCTGCCAAAGCTCAGCTAGTAACACCTTTGAGGCGTTTCCTTGCTCCTACTGGTTCGATTAAACCTTGGTTTCATAACTGAGGGAAACTTGCTGCTGTGCTCATCATACCTTCCTCTTGGGGTTCCCAACGAGCTCTACATCAACACCGACGTCAAGCAATTTTCTAGGCGCCGTGCATTGAGCCATCAGGAATAGACATGCAATGACACTGGGTGTGGTTCATGAAAAGAATAGACATGCAATGACATTGGTGGATCCATATGTGGTTTGTGAAAAGAATAGACATGCAATCACACTGGGTGGATCCATGTGTGATTCATGAGAATAACACACATGCAATGACACTGGTGATATGTGGTTTGTGAAAAGAACATACATGCAATGACTCTAACTGTGGTTAATGAAAAGAGCAGACATGCAATCACACTAGTGGATCCATGTGTGGTTTATGAGAAGAACACACATCCAATTAACTCTAGTGGATCTATCGTGGCATAATTTGATGTATGCCATGATGTATTTCATTGTACAAGACACTTTCCATTTTTATACTACTCAGTTTTGCCCTTGGTTTTATGTGGTACTACTTAGTTTCCCCCCTCTCTCTATCTTTCGTAGAAGCCCAAACCTGTGCTCACCCTGTCTGCTACTCCCTGATTGGTTGTCATAGTTGTCACGCGGATCGTGCGCACCAACCGTTGATTCTGTGCGATCCAACGATGATCGTTGCACATGTTGTGCCCTTCAGAGTACAGCGTGAGACAGCACAAACGTCTCCCTCTGTGAGACTTCTACAGGAAGGAACACGATGCCGTCCATGGAAAAAGTCGTCAAGCGGTCATGTCAAGTTTAATCAAGTCTGAAAAGCCTACTACTGCTACTACAACACATGCACAGGGCAACGGGGTCATCGAGTGCACGGTTGTCGATGGGACGTGATGTCTACGCACTTCTATTCTTGTAGATAGTTGTTGGGCTTCCAAGTGCAGAGGTTTGTAGAACAGCAGCAAGTTTTCCCTTAAGTGGATTATCCAAGGTTTATCGAACTCAGGGAGCAAGTAGTCAAAGGTATTCCCTCTCAAGCAACCCTGCAATCAAGATACAAGAAGTCTCTTGTGTCCCCAATACACCTAATACACTTGTCAGGTGTATAGGTGCACTAGTTCGGCGAAGAGATAGTGAAATACAAGTGGTATAGATAATTATAAGTGGTAACGGTTCTAGAAAATAACTTGATGGCGTGGAAAAGACTAAAGGCAAACTGAAATAAAGATGGAATCAAGCAAACATGTAACAGATCTAATTGCAAACAGTGTATCAATGCTTAGAAACAAGGCCCATGGATCATACTTTCACAAGTGAACACTCTCATATAAATATCTTCTCTCTATGATACTAGTCTTAACTACTCTCCGGTTGGATACTCTAATCGATGGTAGGGCTATAACAACACACCTCAAAGTAAGCCTTTCCCATCTAGATAACCCCACACTGTCACCTTGAGTACTAGATGAGTCCAACAAACACCACAATTTCATAAAGATATCCAACTCCAAATATAACTCATAACAAGTATTTGTAATCTCTAGTCTAAGTGCCACAATGGTGAGCACGCTGTCACTTTCACACTCATGGGGAGAGCAGAGATTCATTAAAGCACTTGAGTAGCAAGGTAGATCTACTTGATTACAAAGCTCATGATCACAATATGATCATGCATAGAGAGAGAGATGAACACATAGCTACCGGTAGAACCCTTAGCCTCGAGAGAGATCTACTCCCTCCTCATCATGGGAATCAGCAATGGTGATGGAGATGGCTCCGGGGGCACTTCCCCATCCCGGCAGGGTGCCGGAATAGAGACTTTCTGTCCCCCGAATCTCCCCTTCGGTGGTGGCGACGCTGTGGAACTTTTCGTGGCTAGAGGCTTGACGATTTAGGGTTTATGCATCGGGAGGCTTCTTATAGACAAAGAGGCAAGGTCGATGGAGGCCGGAGGGGCCCACACAACCTAGTGGCGTGACCAAGGGGGACCCGCGCCACCCTATGGTGTGGCTGGCCCCTAGCCCCTCTCCGTCTCGTCTTATGGCTTCGTGTCCCCCTCGGTAAAATATTGACTTTAGCTTTTGTCCCGTCCAATTCCGAGAATATTCATTTTCTGACTTTCCTGGAACCAAAAACAACAAAAAACAGGCAACTGGCACTGTGGCATCTTGTTAATAGGTTAGTCCAAGAAATCATATGAAAAGTACTCCAAAATGTGGACAAAACATAAGAAAGTAGATAAAACTAAGCATGGAACATCAAAAATTATAGATACGTTTGCAACGTATCAACACCCACAAGCTTAACTCCTGCTCGTCCTCGAGTAGGTAAGTGATAAAAAGAAAGAATAATTTTTGAGGTGACATGCGCCATCATAAACTTGATCAAAGTATCTGTAAAACATTCATATCTGGGATCATGGTACTTCAATCATAACATGAAATACAAAGTTCTAGCAATAAGACAAAGAAACTATGTTGCAACATGAAAAGGCACAAACAAAAGATTCATGAATAACAATTCTTTGCATGACGTTTGTTTGTTTCACATAAAGAAAACATAACATAATAGTATTCAACTTGTCCCTCATAGAGTAGCAAATATAAATGCATAGGACACCTTCAAAGTTCATAAGAGTGACTAGATACAAATAGTTTAAAACAAGCAATATCAAGGTATGCATCAGTCAACTAGTCTTGGGACAATGCACATAGAACTAAGAATGGCCACTATGCTCTCAAAGTAAGTGCATAAAGGTAGAAGGTGGAGACTCAATATAATGGTGGAAGAAAGGGACTTCATAGAAGGAAGTAGGGATTCAAGTCTCATAAAGAGCTTCCAAAAATTATGGTACTTATAGCTTTCAGCTCTAATTGCCCCTATCATAAGCATATTGAAGTGATTAAGGTTAAAGTGAACAAACTATGGTGCACATGCTTGACGAAGTATAAGTTAGAAATCTCATGTCCCTTGTATACGAGGGCCGCTGCTCATGCTACTCAAGTTTAGTCACCGGTAAGTTCTTTTCATCGTAAGTACATGTGTATCATAGAGAACCGCCAATGGGGTACCCCTTGCCCGATGATATGGAAGAATCCCCATATCAAAATGACAAGGCAAGCAGACAACGAGCATCTCAGCAATCTTCTTATTTACCATGGGAATATGGTGCTTTTTTCTCTCTTTCCTCTTTTCATAATCTTTTTTTTCTCTTTTTTTCTCAATATAGGACTCTTTTTTATAAGAAGAATGCTTCATAGACAGCTCATTATGGTTACGCTGCAGGTTTCCACCATGTCAACATGGATTAGACCAACGGCCCAGGCGTTTCTCTAACACATATACATAACTCCATGGACTTACAAGCTCCCCTTTCATTTCACACCGACGACATCCATATACAAAAGAGCATGATATCAACTAGGTACAAGTACCAAGTGCAATGTTGAAAGCGTTCCCCATGACAACATGGTTCTGCTAATTCCCAACAAATAAGTGCAAGCATATACAACATAGACGACACAATGGTTCAAGTTTATTAAGGGCAAGAAAAGTAAAGTGTGCCATCAAGTTCGTGAGAGCTTTAATCACTAGTTTTCTCATAACAAGTTTAATTTGGAAGGTAAACAAAAGCATGAATATACTTGGAATAGCATAAGCTACTAGGTAGGTATGGTGGACTCTTTGGAATAACTTGGTTTAGGGAGTTGGATGCATGAGTGGAACTCATACTTGGTTGTGGAGGCTAGCAAAAGACTAACAGCGACAAACTAAGAGAGCAATAATGGCCATAATCATGCAGAGCGACAAAACAACATTGATCAAAGCATAAAGTGATACTACAAGTTGAATACTAAATGATCATAAAGGCTATGGTGACTTGAGATAGTCATAACATGGTGTGAGCATGCGCCAAGTTAACCCAAATAAAGCATCAAAGGAGAATACCACTATACTATGCTTTAATATGCTAAAACAACGCATGATTCATCCAAGGCACATTAAGCAATCTCAATTGTTTATAACAAGTCATGCTACAATAAAGAATACTAAAAATAAAGCCAAAACAATAAGAAGCATGGCATGACAAAGCATAGGCCACAGTCAAAAACAAGCTCTTTTTACCACTTAAGCATGAGCTTTCCTACTCTTTTCCAAACCAAACCGAACTATTTAAAAGCCAATGCATGAAAGAGGGGGTCCAACCAATTTATTCAGCAAACTAAGAAAACAAAAGAAAATCAAAAACAAGACGAAAATGAAAAAGAAGACGCTCCAAGAACAACACAACTGTGCATTAAACAATAAAAATGAAGCGTTTGGAAGAAACGTGGGATTTTTATTGATGAAGAAGGGGATGCCTTGGGCATCCCCAAGATTTGACGCTTGTACTTCTTGGATATTTCTTGGGGTGACACACGTGGTATCCCCAAGCTTTAACTTTAGTCCATCGTTCATCTCATTACTCATTCCTTCCATACACATGAATTTTTTCCTTCATACAAAACTTCACACAATCTTTATTAGCAACATTAGTGTACTCAAGATAATAAGTCTTAAGGTTCAGTTCTAACACCAATAAACTTCCATTAAAACACTAGCTACTATAGCACTTCCCTCAAAAAGCTCAATTCTCCAAAAGAACTCAAAAAGGAACCAACAAGAAGCAAATGCAGAAAGATGGCAGAAATCTGTAGAAACAGACCAGCAGGTAAAGACGAATTGTTTCGAAGAGCTTCTGTTGCTCAAATAAAAAAGTGTTGAACTAACTAAAGTTAGATAACAACCTGGGGCAGAAGCACAAAATTCACGCCTCAAAAGGACGTATGGAGATTTTACACGAATTTTTACGGTGAAGCACAGAAATCTGTTTCGGGACAGCAACTTTCCCAATCATTACTTCTCTCTCATTAGAGGTTACTCTTGGCACAAAAAAGCAAATAAAAAGGATAAGGAGCGGTTATTACAGAGGTAATAACTTCCAAGACTCATTTAAAACTTTTGGGTTATCTCCCAATAAGTATTTTTCTTTAACGCCTTTAAGTTAGGCATGATAGTTTGAGAAGATGCTCACATAAGAAACATGAATTGAAGTAAAAGAGAGCATCAAGAAGCAAATTCAAAACACATTTAAGTCTAACCCACTTCCTATGCATATGAATCTTGTAAAGAAACAAGTCATGAAAGCACAAAGCAACAAGCATAGGAAAGCAAAACAAGTGCAACTTCAAAACTTTCAACATAAAGAGGGGAAACTTAATATTATTGAGATGCATAAAACCATGTTTCCCTCTCTCATAATAACTTTTAGTAGCATCATGAATAAAATTAACAATATAACTATCACAAGAGACATTCTTATCATGAGCCACTTTCATAAAATAATTAATACTCTCCACATAAACATAGTCATTCTTGTTGATTGTAGTGGGAGCAAATTCAACAAAATATCTATCATTATTATTCTCACCACCATAATCATCAAATATAGGAGGCATATTGTAATCATAATTAATTTTCTCCTCAATAGTAGGTGGACTGAAAATATCATATTCATCATTGTAATCATCATATATTGGAGGTTTGGTATCATCATAAGCAATAGAATAGCTATCTTCCAAAGCTGGGGAACTAAAAAGATCATTTTCATAAAAACTAGCTTCCACAAGCTTAGACTTTTCCATAGCATTAGCAATAATTGTGTCCAAATAATTCATACTAACAACATTGCTATTAGCATGCAAATAAAGTTCCATAGGTTTTTTAATTTTGTCTTCAAACACTTCATGTCCTAACTTAAGATAAATACTATAAAGCTCTCTAATTTTGTTGTTGTTTTCCATTAAGCCTAACTAGTGAAAACAAGAAAGAAAAAGACAAAATTGCAGAATCTAAAGGAAATAACTTCGAGCACTCACACCGGAGGATGTGAGTACCTTTTACCTTACCTCCCCGGCAATGGCGCCAGAAAATAGGCGTTTTCCATGGGAGGTTCTTCTTCTTTAATCCTCCGGTGTGAATACCTTTTACCTTACCTCCCCAGCAACGGCGCCAGAAAATAGGCGTTTGCCATGGGAGGTTCTTCTTCTTTAATCCTCTGGTGTGAATACCTTTTACCTTACCTCCCCGGCAACGGCGCCAGAAAATAGGCGTTTGCCGTGGGAGGTTCTTCTTCTTTAATCCTCCGGTGTGAATACCTTTTACTTTACCTCCCGACAATGGTGCCAGAAAATACCTTGATGTCTATGCACTTCTATTCTTGAAGACAGTTGTTGGGCCTCTAAGTGTAGAGGTTTGTAGAACAGCAGCAAGTTTTCCCTTAAGTGGATTACCACAAGGTTTATCGAACTTAGGGAGGAAGTGGTCAAAGGTATTCCCTCTCAAGCAACCCTGCAATCAAGATACAAGAAGTCTCTTGTGTCCCCAACACACCTAATACACTTGTCAGGTGTATAGGTGCACTAGTTCGGTGAAGAGATAGTGAAATACAAGTGATATAGATAATAATAAGTGGTAACAGTTCTAGAAAATAACTTGATGGCGTGGAAAAGACTAAAGGCAAACTGAAATAAAGATGGAAGCAAGAAAACATGTAACAAATCTGATTGCAAACGGTGTATCAATGCTTAGAAACAAGGCCTAGGGATCATACTTTCACTAGTGAACACTCTCATATAAATATCTTCTCTTTATGATACTACTCTTAACTACTCTCCGGTTGGATACTCTAATCGATGGTAGGGCTATAACAGCACACCTCAAAGTAAGCCTTTCCAATCTAGATAACCCCGCACTGTCACCTTGAGTACTAGATGAGTCCAACAAACACCATAATTTCATAAAGATATCCAACTTCAAATATAACTCATAACAAGTATTTGTAATCTCTAGCCTAAGTGCCACCATGGTGAGCACGCTGTCACTTTCACACACATGGGGAGAGCAGAGATTCATTAAAGCACTTGAGTAGCAAGGTAGATCTACTTGATTACAAAGCTCATGATCACAATATGATCATGCATAGAGAGAGAGAGACATGAACACATAGCTACCGGTAGAACCCTTAGCCTCGAGAGAGATCTACTCCCTCCTCATCATGGGAATCAACAATGGTGATGGAGATGGCAGTGGAGATCGATGGAGATGGCTCCGGGGGCACTTCCCCGTCCCGGCAGGGTGCCGGAACAGAGACTTTCTGTCCCCCGAATCTCCCCTTCGGTAGTGGTGGCGTGATGACCCACAAGTATAGGGGGTGTATTCCAGTATTTTCGAGGGAAGTGAAACCCAATTTATTGAATCGACACAAGGGGAGCCAAAGAATATTTATAAGCCTTAACAACCGAGTTGTCAATTCAGCTGCACCTGGAAACAATCTTGCTCACAATAGTTTTTTAGTAGCAACAGTTTTGTAGTAGGAATAACAAAGTAGCAGCAACAGTAAAGTAAAGACAGCAGTAACAATAGCAGTAAACAGTAGGATTCAAGTACGGTAGGCATAGGGATGGATGGACGGGCGTTGCATGGACAAGACAATTCACATAGCAATCAGAACATAGGGCAATTGCAGATAAATAAGATAAAGCATCCAAGTACTAGATAATCCTAGGCATGTGTTCCATATATAGTCATACGTGGTCGCAATGAGAACTTGCACAACATCTTTTGTCCTGCCAGCCCGTTTGCAGCGGGGCCTCAAGGGAACTACTGGCAATTAAGGTGCTCCTTTTAATAGAGCACCGGAGCAAAGCATT
Source organism: Avena eriantha (assembly GCA_910589775.1). Classification (NCBI taxonomy): domain Eukaryota; kingdom Viridiplantae; phylum Streptophyta; class Magnoliopsida; order Poales; family Poaceae; genus Avena; species Avena eriantha. The sequence continues at coordinate 376,278,219 of OU342746.1, read as the reverse complement.
AACACTCTATGAACACATGTGATCCTCACATCAAAGCCATTCCCTCCGGTTATCCCGATTTCTGTCACTTCAGGGCCATCGGTTCCGGACAACAACGTGTGTATACAACTTGTAGATAAGACCATAAACAATACTATCATAATGAATCAATAACATGTTCAGATCTGAGATCATGGCACTCGGGCCCTAGTGACAAGCATTAAGCATAACAAGTCGCAACAAAGTCATAAAGCACTAATAAAAGATACTAGGCACCATGCCCTAACAATCTGATGCCATTACATGAATGATCTCATCCAATCCCTACCATCCCCATAGCCTACATCGGGGGATTACACGCTCATAGATGGGGGAAACATGGATGGTCGATGGAGAAGCGATGGTGATGATGATGGCGACAATCTTCTCCAATTCCCCGTCCCGCCAGGGTGCCAGAACAGAGTTTCTGGTGCTGTTTCGTGGAATCTGGTGGTGGCCGAGGAGCGAAACTCCTTCTGGAAAAATGTCGAACCCCTGTGAGTTTTTAGGTTAGAAGGCAACTTATAGGCGAAGAGGGAGACCGAGGGGCAGCCTGGGGCGGCCAGACCATGCCCTGGTGCGGCCAGGCCCAGCCCGCGCCTAGGGGGGAGGGTGTGGCCAGCCCCTGGCCCTCCTCCGTCTCGTATTCTGGATCCGTGAGTCTTCCGAAAAAATAGGCACTTTGGCTTTTGTCCCGTCCAATTCCGAGAATATTCATTTTCTAACTTTCTTGGAACCAAAAACAGCAAAAAACAGGCAGCTGGCATTGTGGCTCTTGTTAATAGGTTAGTCCAAGAAATCATATGAAAAGTACTCCAAAGTGTGGACAAAACACAAGAAAGTGGATAAAACCAAGCATGGAACATCAAAAATTATAGATACATTTGCAATGTATCACAGCGCTGTGGAACTTTTCGTGGCTGGAGGCTTGACGATTTAGGGTTTATGCATCGGGAGGCTTCTTATAGGCAAAGAGGCAAGGTCGGTGGAGGCCGGAGGGGCCCACACCACCTGGTGGCGCGGCCAAGGGGGACCCGCGCCACCCTATGGTGTGGCTGGCCCCTGGCCCCTCTCCGTCTCGTCTTCTGGCTCCGTGTCCCCCTCGGTAAAATATTGACTTTGGCTTTTGTCCTGTCCAATTCCAAGAATATTCTCTTTCTAACTTTCCTGGAACCAAAAACAACAAAAAACCGGCAACTGGCACTGTGGCATCTTGTTAATAGGTTAGTCTAAGAAATCATATGAAAAGTACTCCAAAGTGTGGACAAAACATAAGAAAGTAGATAAAACCAAGCATGGAACATCAAAAATTATAGATACGTTTGGAACGTATCAGGACGCTGCAATTTATTGCCACTTGATTTTAATAAGACATATCCCATTTTTACGCAGCGCTCTCAATCTCACTTCCAACTGGGCCATACCGCTAGTAACTTCCATGAGTCAAGGGCCCCCTCAAGTAGATCTAACGTTGCTAGAAATTGGTTCCGCGCCACTTGCATGCAGTGGAATCGAGGTCTGCCATGAGCGTGTTTTCAATGCAGCTCTAAAGTGGAGATCGTGGCTATTTCAAAAAAAGGGAACCCAAAAAAGGGTGGAGATCGTGGTAGCCCCCCGCCCCCCGCGCACCACACGTGTCCACTCGAGGACTACGAACGGTCCGGTGTTTATAACCCCCCCGACCTTCTTCTTCCATGAGCTCGTGTCATTTCCCCCCAAGTATGTCTAGTCCCAAGACCCCAATCTATACCTACCGTGTGCCGAAGCTCCCTCGCTTGCACTACCTCCTTCCCTTGGTGCGCCATGAAGCGTACGCGTGGAGATGAGCCAGAGGTGTAGCTAGTTGAAGGTGCAGTAGCAGATGGCTCGGTCGTCGCCAAGCAGGCAGAGGCGTCTTCTCCAGGGATGAACGCCGCTCGTCGCCGCGCCGTCGAGGGTGCGAGCTCATCCGTCCAGCCAGTAGCCGTTGCCGCCGAGCAACAGGTGGTAGCCATCACCGCCGAGCAGTAGGTAGTAGCCGTCGCTGGCGAGCAGCAGGTGGCCGACAACATCGTGGTGCCAACGGCAGATCTAGATGGGGGCAGGTGACAAGCGGAGGCAATCCAGTGCTCTACATCAACGACCCCATCGCCGTACAAGAAATCTTAGACGCAATCACGGAGAATGACGAGTTCGAGGAGGAGGTCCCTGATGAGGAGTCCGAGGTATTTTATTGCTAGGTTCTGTAGTTGCAGCCACAGTTTTCACGGTTCATACATAGGATTTGCTCAATCGTGTACAGATTCTTTGATCTTGAAGTAGGGTAGTATATATATGGTTCGATCGGTCGATTGATGCATCTGCCATCTAGTCACAAAACCCCAATCTGCTCATCTGCCACCAGTTGAGTTTGTTAGTTGAGTGTTGATTTCGATACACAGCAGAACTATAACATTACATTTCTATTCCTTATTGAGCCCAATGATTCAATTTTGCCCCAAAACAGTGCAAGGGCATCTGATGGTGTTGTTTTGTTAGGGATGGTTAGTGAACCTCAGGCAGCAATGCACATAAAAAATATAGGTCATGCTGTTGGTATTTTGGTTCTCCGACTCCATCGCTGAAAAAATGAGGCCCTAATTTTTTTCTCATATGGAACATATATATAATATTTGTTTTGTTTCTGATCTATGAATGCGTTGTATGATGCATATGTATATCCCTGAATATTGTTTTGTACAATTACATTTCAATTTCTTATTGTGGCCAATGATTCAAATTTGCCCCAAAGAGAGGCAGACACATTGGTGTCAGATTTTTTCAGGGATGAGTGAGCGAACCTGGGGCCATGTACAAGATCAATATAAGCTGTGCAATTGTTACTTGGTTCTCTTACACCATCCCTATAGAAACTTATGATGCCGCAATCTTTATTCTACATTCATAGAACTATGATATTCGAATTATCTATTCCATGCAATCATAGTGTATAAGAATTACATTTTAGTTTGTCACCGAGGCCGATGATTGAAATTTGCCCCAAAAGAGTTCAAGGGGAGACACGTATGATGGTGTCGTGTTTTAGGGATGGGTTGGTGAACCTGATGTAGCAATGCACACAAACAATATAGGTTGTGCTGTTGGTACTTTGGTTCGCCAACTCCATCTCTGAAACAAATTATGAGGCCCTAGATTTATTCTCATATGGAACTACATATATGATCCTTGAATTGTTTCTGATCTTTTAATGATTGGTATGATGCATATGTATATGAATGGTTTTGATCATAAGTATTTTTAACATGTACCTGAAGATTAATTGTTTGGTTTTTTATTTATAATTACTATATTTAGGCTTGTTTTTGTACCTGACTATGTATATCCCTGAATAATGTTTTGTATGATTACATTTCAATTTCTTATTGTGGCCAATGATTCAAATTTGTCCCAAAAGAGAGGTAGACACATTGGTGTCAGATTTTTTCAGGGATGAGTTAGTGAACCTGGGCGATGTACAACAACATTACAAGTTGTGCAATTGTTACTTGGTTCACCTACTCCATCCCTGAAGAAACTTATGAGGCCCCTAGATTTATCCTACATTCACTCTGATGCAGTTATTTGTCATTGTGTTGAGATGAAATGATATATGAACCGATCAAACTATTGCTGAGATGCTTTATCTTTGATATCCACAGATATATTGTCTTACATATACATGTTGTCAATTCTTGAGTTGTAATACAATTCAATCATATGTATGAGTTCTAAGTTATGTTCTTAAAAATCAACAGGAGGAGGATGATGAAGTGGACGATAGCAAGGTATCTAGGGACAACAAGAGCCGCTACATGCTGAGGCGGTTACGGTGTGGGCTAATCCGTTTCCACCGTAGGGGGGAGACTGTTTTGCCCATTCTGTGGCAGAGAAATCAACGCGGACCTCAACAGCATGATCCAGCACGCGAAGGGCATTGGTAGAGGCGGAGGCAGAAGCCATAGGCCGATTACCTTGGTGCGGCACGCAGCCTACGACAAATTCCTCCGGGAGTATGTTAGGACTGGCCTGTATCCCATCGACTAGGCTATCGCTGTCTCCTACTGATAAACCCCTGCCATGCTAGGCGTCTCCGTGTCCTGTCCTCCTGCTGCTGCCCCTGCTTTTATTTTGTTTTAGTTAGTTATTACCTGTGTGTGGCATGTAAGACAATATATCCGTGGTGTCTCTGGTGAACCTTCTATATTAATCTACTCCTTTATATGTAGTGCCTTAAAATTTCTAGTGTTCAATTATATTACTGATCATGCTCATGCACACTACAAAATATTTCTAGTGCTCGATTATATTATAATTGTCAAGGAATACATCAACAAGTTAAATTGGTCGATTTTTTATTGAAGTAACGAAATGATCTCACATCTGCGGTGGACGTTGGCAGAAGCCGAAGACCTTGGAGCGGCACGCAGTCTTCAGCAAATTCCTTGCAGGTTCAACAATGGGTTGCCGCCGCCCAGCTCCGAATTCGCTTACAGGTCCAACATGAAAGAACTTGAGCTACCACAGAGACCTCGGCAGAGGTGGCAGAATTGGTGCGGGTGCAACCATGGCGACGGTGAGCTCGAATTCTAGAGGAGGAAAACAGAACCAAGCATGGTTGACACGGTGATAGATCTCACCGGGAACCAATTCTTGTCCCCACACTATGCCATGGGTGCATCCATGGTGAGGGCGAGCTCTGACTCGAGATGGGGAGGAGAGCGGGGCCTAGCAGGTTCGTCGCGTCCCAGCTCTGCGCCATGGCCACGAACACAGATTGCCGCTCCAAGGAAGAAGAAGACGCGTAATGGATGCAGGCGCCAACGCTGCAAGCCTACAGGGAGGAGAGCTGGGCCGATCAGGTTCGTCCATGTCCCAGCTCCACGCCATGGCTGCGACGCCCCACAGATTGCCACTCCAGGGAAGAAGAAGACGCGTAATGGATGGAGGCACCAACGCTGCAAGCTTAATTGACACCTAAGCGACGGGAGCGACATAACGGCGAGAACTGACAGGGGGGTAACTTGATGGACGTTAGCCTGATTTTTTGTATTGAAACGTAAAATTGAATTCATGCCGAAAAATACCCTCTGAGTATTTGGCACGCCAACTGTAGTCATCTCGACTGATTTCAGGGAACTTGGGTACCGCGTTGCGTGGGCGCCCCAACTTTTGGGCTACAAAATGATATTCTCCCTCCCTTGTGCTACCATGTTTAGATCTTGTGAGCTCCGTTCATGATCAAGATCATCTATTTGCAATCTTACATGTTGTGTTTGCAATCATCCGATGGATATTGAGATGCTATTTCAGATTGATTATTGATTCTATCATGTCTATGTTATTTGTGATCTTGCATGCTATCCGTTGTTAGTAGCTATCTTGGCCAAGTAGATGCTAGCAACTCCAAGAGGTAGTATTAATGCTCGATAGTGGGTCCATGCCTCTAGTAATCTGGGGAAGTGACAGAAATCTCTAAGGTACTAGATGTGTTGTTGCTACTGATGACCCACAAGTATAGGGGGTGTATCGCAATATTTTTGATAAGTAAGAGTGTCGAACCCAACGAGGAGCAGAAGGTGTTGACGAGTGGCTTGGAGCAGGAATTCTCTATAAATACTTAGCAAACAGATTTTTAGGGGTTTTTGATGTTGGGGTTCGTAGCATAGAAAACAAAAAAATTCCTACGATGAGAACTATACGCCAAGATCTATCAGAGCAACGGGTGGATATACATCCATGGAGAACTTACCCTCGAAGACAACGAGTTTTGTTAATGAGTAGGAACTCGTGGATGATGTAGTCATACACTTGCCGATCTCAAGATCTTGATGAAGTCCAGCAGGTCCGGCTCCAGCACATCCATCAGATCCAGCTCCAGCATGTCTAGCACCACCAAGTCCAGCACCGCAAAGCAGCGGTGCATCCGTGATCGCACACACGTCCGGTACCCCGACAACCTCCGTCCCTCGCTCCAGCAGCGAAAGCCGCAACTCCTTTCCAGATAAAGCCACCGGGAACATGTATCTCGCTAATCCGAGACCATGGAGGAATAATACTAGAGGGGGAGAGAGATCCTTCACGAGGAGGTGTGAGGAAGAAGGGGTGTGAGGGGGGCCTTTTATAGGAGGAGGTACCCCTCCCCATGGCAGGCGCCCCATGGGGGGTGACTCCTCACCTCCCCCATTCATGTGGTGGTAACCCCTCCACATTAAAATGTCCCTTCACATTCTCTTTTAAAGTCTCCACTTTAAATGCATTAAATTTCTCCAAATTTAATGCTCTCTCATTTAATAAAACTCCTTTATTATTTTTATTCAGAATTTTGTTAATTACTTTAATTAATAAACATTCACATAAAACCCCCTGCAACATTTCAATATCACATACAGAACCAATTTCACCCGAAATAGTTTCGGGGTCTATTGAAATAATTCCAGCGCTTTCTTAAATCTTTATCTGAAACATATTTGCTCCAAATGGTGTCGGTATCCCTTAAGTGTGTCACCCTATGGTTCGCGAATAATGCAGACATGATCGAGACCCCTCTCAGATCAATAATCAGAAGCGGGACCTAGAGATCCATACTGACTCCTACACATTCAACAATGACTTCTGTGATCGTGAGAACCTTTAACGCTAGTAACTAAATCCCTTTCTCTCATGATATAATACATGTCCGAGATTCGATCATCGGTATCCAAATACCTAGTTTGATCTCGTTACCGACATGCACTCTTTTCTCATTCCCATGATATAACATCCTAGTGATCACATCACTTGCTTGCAAGCTATCTTAATGTGATATCACCGAGAGTGCCCAGAGTATATCTATCCGTCATCAGGATTGACAAATTCCACTCTTGATCCATGAGCCTCAACATAACACTTTCGTAGTACTGAACCCACCTTTATAGTCACCTTGTTATAGTGTGACGTTTGGTGTTATCAAGATACTCTTCCAGTGTTAGCAATTAACATGATCTCATGGTCTAAGGACTAAGATTACTTCGTATGATGTTATAGCAATATAAACATAATGACTTTGATCATAATGCTATACTTCGGATGAATGTTCATCACATCATTCCACTAATGTTGTGACCTCGTTATTAACAACATCCAATGTCCATGATCAGGAAACCTTGATCATCTTGTTAATCAACGAGCTAGTTTATATGAGAGGCATTACTAGGAACTTTGTATTTTGTTTATTAAACACACATGTATTAACGTTTCCAATTAATACAATTATAGCATGCAAAATAAAAATTTATCATAAACATGGAATAAGATAATAACCACTTTATTATTGCCTCTCGGGCATATTCCCTTCAGTCTCCCACTTGTGCTAGAGTCAATAATCTAGTTTGAAAAACTTTGCGTATTGAACACCTATGGCTTTCTGGTGTTGCATATACGCGATTGCTAGTGGTTAACATAATCTCTGGATCTGATAGTTTTAGGTCCGTGTGTATTTGCATGTCTTTGCGTCTCTACGCATCACTCATTCTCAAATGAGATGGCATTGCATAAATTTGGTCCTTTGGTGTGACCTTTAGTTTGTTCGGGTTAAAATATGTTGATATTATTGTCATACCATATATCGTCATAGTATTAGCCCAGTTTGAACCACACCTAGTTCGATAACAAACTACTTAACACAAATGCCCTCCTTTCCTGCTACTATAGCAGTTATATACTTAGCCTTTTGTTGTAGTATCCGTCACAATGTCTCAACTTTGGAACTCATCCAAATCCATCATGGAACATCCTTTCCATTACATTGTGCCACCCATAGTCTAAATTGAGATAAATTTAATTTGTATCTTGTGACAAAACTAGTATCAATGTAACACTTTACAATGAACTACCTTTAACTATTTGTCACTTATACATGATATATTCTTAGTTCTTCCAAAGCTCATAAGAATATCTTTACTATTGTCCAATGATCATCTTATGAATCATTCTAGTATGTGCTCATAACATTTAGAACATAGGACATTATGGATATATACATATCATGGTATAATCGATCAAAATCTTAATGTGATTTTACTCACCAAGTGTTGAAACACTTGAATCTTGATACAATCCTTTCCATGCAAGAAGAACCTTTGTTGTTGTTTACATATTGAACCCTTTCAATATCTCATATATGTATGTTTGGCATAACCATATTAGCGCCTCAATCTATCCATATAGACATTGATGCCAAATATTCCGGTTTTGACAAGTCTTCCACCAATATGAAATTCTTAACCCGTGTCAATAAAAGATACATCATTTCCAATCAGCAATATGTACTCTGCATAATGTATTGGAAATTTGTCTCAGCACTCCCACTTAATTTCTTGCAAATGCAAGCATCTTCATCATCTCTAATGAAATTAAACTCCTTTAACATTTTCATCATGGTGAAGATTCCAACTCCGCTATGCTCAGTTCAACTATTGAAGTTTGCATGCCCTTTTAGCACCCTTTGAATTAACAAAACCCTTCGGACCGTGTCATGTACACGTCCTAGGTAACCATTCTATTTAAAGAACCTTGTTTTGTTTACTCAACTACCATATACCAAATTATATGTAGTAGTTGCTACATTAATCCGTCAAGACTAAATATCGCTATGAAAGATCAAATGTTGTCATAGTCAACTCCTTGAACATTGTTGTAAACTTCTTTCCGACATGTCGGCTATTTCATAGATGTTAAACATCCATGTATATTTCTTTATAGATCCAAACACGACCGATAGGCTTCACGCCTTTCCGGAGGGTCTTCAAAGTTCAAAAACTTGATTCCTCGTGTACGGATACTATCACGGATTCTATGACTTCTTAGTCATTTTATGGAGTCAGGGCCCATCATCGCTTCTTTGCATGCAGTCCGTTCATCGTTGTCAAAATAATAACGACTTTTGTTTCAAATCTTACTATTTGATTCTTAACGACCCACATGGTTCAATAAGAACTCTAATCTCCAAGATCACACCTTTTGTAATCACGGGAGCCACGAGCATTGTGGCCACCACCGGGACACTTTCCGGTGCTGCGCTACTTAGCACATATACCTAAGGTTCAATAACCTTATCAAAGTTCTATTGTCCTCCCACTTAACTTTTCACGAAAAATTCCTTCTCAAGAAACTTGACGTTCCAAGCGACAAACTCTTTTGTCCTTGGTGTTATGGAGGAATTCCCAACAAATTCTTTGGGATAACCTACAAAGACGGGCTTATCCGACTTTGGTTGTAAACATTTTACTTATGCATAGCATACCAAATTTTTTAAGAAAAGACAATTCAGGTTTTATCCCAAACCATAACTTATATGGTGTCATTTCAACGGATCACGATGGTGCTCTTTTCAGTGTAAAAGCGGTAGTCTCTAAAGCTTCAATCCTTAAAACATAATGGCAGTTTTATAAATGACATGTTTGATCTTACCATGTCAAACATGGTTTTATTTCATCTCTCGAATGCCATACTCCTATGGTTTATCGGGAAACACAAATCATGGAACAATTTCTCAAATCTTAGGTGTTTTTGCTAAACATGTAACTCAAATATCTTCCTTTATGATCGAATCATAAACTCTTTATTTTCTTGTTACAATGATTTTCCACTTCATCTTGAAAGTCTTTGAACAATTTTCAAATGTTTCATACTTCTTCCTTATTAAGTAAATATATAGATATATTCACTCAAATTTTTGGAGAAAGCATATGAAGCAAAAATATCCATCGCATATGGCTACATATAATGGACTATATACATCAATATGTATAATATCCAATAAGTTAGTCATCCGTTCCTCTTTGGCCTATGAACGGAGTTTCAATTATCTCGAGGAAAGTCTCACAAGCGTCAATTGGTCAAAATCAAAGACTCCAAAAATACATCAACATGGATTTTCTTCATGTTTTCTTTCCAATATAATTTAAACAACGATGTCACTTCATAAGTGATCTTTCAGTCATTTGTCTTGCGTCATTTTAGAAATAGTGTTTATGGATGTGATTTCTCCCACCAGACTCGTAAAAGTTCATCCATACTTTATGGAATACAGTAATTATTTGAACAACCATTGTTCTTGTAATACCGGAACAAAAATAACAATTATTAAAACAAATCTTGAAGGCTAGGTTTGACGACAATGAAAAACACAATAACACTTTATTTGTTTTCGATGAACATCATCACTTATTCTCTTTCTAGTTACTAGGCCATTGCAGTTCATGAATTGCGTTGTTCTGTATGACACTTCATACCAACCAATTCGGTATCCAATACCGGTATCCAATACCTCAGAACCATATTGTTTAACAAGCAAGGAATACAGCCATAACATGTATATCTTCTATATACCTAAGTTGGACATCTCCAACCTTTTCTTTTCTGCCAAATATTTTATAGATTCTCTTTCAACAATTCCTTTTCCTTTAAAAGAATCTATCAACATCAATAGTGGTGCCATTCACATGACACATAGTACAAAGTCTATATAGTCAAATACTAATACCTTTGAACTTGCACTTTGAAGTGGATCACCATCATCAAATGTTTGGTGTTCTTTCAAAAATCCATTCTTTAGTAATCTATTAGTGTAGTAAACATTTTACTTACATCTTCTATTCATCCTTATCATGACAACTTTCATGATCAAGCTACTATAGCCTATAAGGAAGAATCACGAGTATAATGTTAGTTCCCAAAACCTTTTTGGGAGATCCGGATGCTTAGCATCTCCATCCTTCACAAATTCTCATACAATATGAGAACAAGTATTTTGCTAAATTATACTCTATCATAATGCAACCAAAAAACATTATTTCAGATATGACAATATCTTTCACATATGATGGTTTCTGAAACAACTTTCAGCTCCTATATAATCTTGATATTAAAACAACTTTTGAATATCAATAATCATGGAGGCAAACATGATACTTTAGATACTAACATTGGAATTCTTACTCTTGATTTAATACTACTTATTAAACTTCATGGAGTAAATAGAGTCTCCTGAAAGTTTGCAATAGGACTTATAAACTTTAAATTGACATTCAAAACAATACGATACCGGTTCGTAAAGTAAATATCCAGAATTCTATAGTTCTATTATCTCAATTAAAACTAAGCATAAGGTAGTGAACAGACGCCAATGACTACAACAAATTATGCAAATTCACTTCGATTTAGTTTATGGAAAATTGAGTTCGACTAATCCAAGTTAGAAATGAACTCCCACTCAAAAACGACATCCCTCATGCCTTTTTGGTGATTACATGAACCAAATCCACTACACCAAGTCCGATCATCACGTGAGTCGGTGTAGCTTCAAAGGCGAGCATCAATATGGGCATCACATCAACTACATGACTCATCCTTAACCTTTTGGTCCGTGTTCCGAGGCCATGTTTGTACATGCTAGGCTTGCCAAGTAAGAACCTTAGTATTCGCGTGTGTAAAACTGTCTTACACCCGTTATATGAAAGCGTAGAGTCGAGTACACCCGATCATCACGTGATGTCTCGAAACACGATCCACAAAACGGTGCATACTTAAGGAAGAATACATTTTATCTTGATATCTAAATGAGGGATCATCTTAAAATGCTACTAAAATGCCAAACTAGCAATATAAGATGCAAACATCTAATGTGTAAAGTGAGATGATATGGTCCATGCATTTGATCTCTATCATTCGCATCGTGGTATGATCTCTATCATTCCTTTGCGTGTAAGGCCAAGGTCTATGGAACTTACACGTTGAGTGTGTTGTAAGAGTATCTATCATACATCTACTTACAACAATACCATATCAAGACACTAGCCCAGCAACGATCTAAACTAGACGCCTCTAATTTATCAATTGCAAGTTTTACGTGGCTTAGGGCTTTCGGAGATAGAACCGGTATTACCTACGAACATGAACCACAACGAGGATAACCAAGTTATTATCAACTCGTTGTAAATCAGATATTGACTATAGTAGGAGAGACAGACACCCGCCAGCCACTTATGCAAAACAAGTTGCATGTCAGTCGTGGAACCGGTCTCATGTACGATGACATGTAAGGTTGGTCCGGGCCGCTTCATCCCACTATGCCACCAATATCCAACATACATGAAATAAGCAATAACATGATCATCATATCCCACATATAAACATATGTGTACTACCCGTGCAAAGCACCTACGCATAGATCAGGCTCTGATACCACTGTTGGGGTTCGCACCATAGAAAACAAAAAATTTCCTATGATGAGAACTATACGCCAAGATCTATCTACTAGATACAAAGAAACGGGTGGATATACATCCATGGAGAACTTACCCTCGAAGACAACGAGTTTTGTGAATGAGTAGGAACTCGTGGATGATGTAGTCGTACGCTTGCCGATCTCAAGATCGTGATGAAGTCCAGCAGGTCCGGCTCCAGCACGTCCATCAGATCCAGCTCCAGCATGTCCAGCACCACCAAGTCTAGCACCGCAAAGCAGCGGTGCATTCGTGATCGCACACACGTCCGGTACCCCGAAAACCTCCGTCCCTCGCTCCAGCAAAGCAGCAGAAGCAGCAACTCCTTTCTAGATAAAGCCACCGGGAACATGTATCTCGCTAATCCGAGACCATGGGGGAATAATACTAGAGGGGGAGAGAGATCCTTCACGAGGAGGTGTGAGGAAGAAGGGGTGTGAGGGGGGCCTTTTATAGGAGGAGGGGGGGTACCCCTCCTCATGGCCGGCGCCCTATGGGGGTGACTCCTCACCTCCCCCATTCATGTGGTGGTAACCCTCCACATTAAAATGCCCCTTCACATTCTCTTTTAAAGTCTCCACTTTAAATGCATTAAATTTCTCCAAATTTAATGCTCTCTCATTTAATAAAACTCTTTTATTATTTTTATTCAGAATTTTGTTAATTACTTGAATTACCAAACATTCACATAAAACCCCCTACAACATTTCAATATCACATGCAGAACCAATTTCAGCAATTTCACCCGAAACAGTTTCGGTGTCTATTGAAATAATTCCAGCGCTTTCTTAAATCTTTATCTAAAACATATTTTCTCCAAATGGTGTCAATATCCCTTAAGTGTGTAAACCTATGGTTCGCGAATAATGCAGACATGATTGAGACCCCTCTCAAATCAATAATCAGAAGCGGGACCTGGAGATCCATACTGACTCCTACACATTCAACGATGACTTCTGTGATCGTGAGAAGCTTTAACGCTAGTAACTAAATCCCTTTGTCTCATGATATAATACATGTCCGAGATTCGATCATCGGTATCCAAATACCTAGTTTGATCTCGTTACCGACATGCACTCTTTTCTCGTTCCCGTGATATAACATTCTAGTGATCACATCACTTGCTTGCAAGCTATCTTAATGTGATATCACCGAGAGGGCCCAGAGTATATCTATCCGTCATCGGGATTGACAAATTCCACTGTTGATCCATGAGCCTCAACATAACACTTTCGTAGTACTGAACCCACATTTATAGTCACCCTGTTACGGTGTGACATTTGATGTTATCAAGATACTCTTCTAGTGTTAGCAATTAACATGATCTCATGGTCTAAGGACTAAGATTACTTCGTATGATGTTATAGCAATATAAACATAATGACTTTGATCGTAATGCTATACTTTGGATGAATGTTCATCACATCATTCCACCAATGTTGTGACCTCGTTATTAACAACATCCAATGTCCATGATCAGGAAACCTTGATCATCTTGTTAATCAGCGAGCTAGTTTATATGAGAGGCATTACTAGGAACTTTGTATTTTGTTTATTAAACACACATGTATTAACGTTTCCAATTAATACAATTATACCATGCAAAATAAACATTTATCATAAACATGGAATAAGATAAGAACCACTTTATTATTGCCTCTCGGGCATATTCCCTTCATTTGATAATGTAGATAAATAAGGTGCGAGTAAATAAAAGACAATAATAATAAATGCAGCAAGTGGCCCAATCCTTTCTTTAGGCAAAGGATAAGCCGGTTGTATTACTTAAGATGACCAAACGTTCTCGAGGACACATGGGGATATCGTCAAGTGCTTTCGTTTCATATAGTTGATTAATCTTCTTTAGTTTGATAAGTGTTGTGTGGATGAACCTGTGCTAATGTACCGACCTTCCTAGGACTAATACATACTTGTGATTAAACCCCTTGCAAGCATCTGCAAGTACAAGAAAGTAATTAAGATAGAAACCTAACCACAACTTTAAACTCTAAGATCCTGACATCCCTTGTGAAAGGTTTCCTAACGGAGGTTCAGGTTTCTGTCACTCCGACAACCCCTACGATTAGTAGCCAAATACACAATGCATTCCCCTAGGCCCATAAAGGTGAAGTGTCATGTAGTCGACGTTCACATGACACCACTAGAAGAATAACACCACAACTTAAATAACAAACTATTGAATCTTTCACAACACAATTCCACTACTAAAAACATGACTTCTTGTAACGTCCCAGCATTAGAGCTTAGAAATAAGCTAAACACAGGTGTGTGCATTGCATTCATGCATAGAAAATATGGGTAATTTTCGCGCTTTTAAATAAAACTTGTCAAAGTGATTGTAGCTTCTCTTAACTTGATGGAACTGAAGTAGATCATCAAGTTGACTGCGATAAGTTTCAAAATGACCTTTGTTAAAACCTTATCTTTGGGTAATATAATTTGATATAAGGGTAGATCAAATGTAATAAAACTAAGTTACAACACACTACTTAATAAGGAGTACTTGATCTTCTAGAGATCATTACATGGTATTCCATATCACAACTCAAGGATGAATACTTAATCTTCTAAAAATGATATCAAGGTATTACCTATAACAAACCCTTAATATGATATTAAGAGGTGACATTCCTATTTAACCAAATCCTAGTGTCAATGGATCATCACTATTGAGTGATCAATTCTTGACCTAGAACTTATTGTCTCATAGAAGTTGACTGTGATAAGTTTCAATATGACCTTTGTTAAAACCTTATCTTTGGGTAATATAATTTGATATAAGGGTAGATCAAATGTAATAAAACTAAGTTACAACACACTACTTAATAAGGAGTACTTGATCTTATAGAGATCATTACATGGTATTCCATATCACAACTCAAGGATGAATACTTAATCTTCTAAAAATGATATCAAGGTATTACCTATAACAAACCCTTAATATGATATTAAGAGGTGACATTCCTATTTAACCAAATCCTAGTGTCAATGGATCATCACTATTGAGTGATCAATTCTTGACCTAGAACTTATTGTCTCATAGCCTTTGACCTATTGTGTTGACCTTTCAAGTACCTTAAGTAAATTAATCTGAAGGAAGAACTAGAGATGGTTGAGTGTACCATCATCAATGGAATGTGATCCTTAGTGGAGATCAAACCATTTGATGTTGGAGGAGTTAACTCACTCATGAGTTAACTAGAAGCAGTACCTAAACTCAAGGGTTGAGCTAGTGACTGAGGAGCTATGAGAAAGCTAGTAGTATTAGTACATTAGATAACAATCTTGTTAGGACAAGTGGATATAGACTTAGAATAAGCTTTCTTAACAAGATAAGTCTATAGAGAGACTAATACAAGTTTACCACTTAGTTGAGTATAGATCTTAATCAAACAATTAAAAGCCTAAGCTTTGTTTGATCAAATGATTGTGGTCATTATTCTCAAGTCACCTGGGAATAGATGACTAGGTGTTGAAGAAGAGTTATGAATATACCAAGTTAGACAAGTCCTAGTAGTTGAATCATCTAGCTTGATCATTAGAAGTCAAGCTAGAGTATGATGAAGTATTTGATGAGTGTATGGAGTAGTTAAAGGCATAGTAGTTTAACCAAGCTAATACAAGAACAGACTTGTATTATGGGAGTAGTACTATACCTATTTCAAAGGATTGATATCCTTTGTATGTATAGTAAGGATTGTAGTCTTGCAAACCTTGGAAGTAGTTGCAAGATGAAGTTAAGGAAGTTAACAGATGGAGTTAGCAGTAGCTACATTGATAGATGCATCAATGGTAGTTAATTAAGAGGAGTTATATACTAGGAGTAAGAAGGGAGTAATGTTGAAGTGGCATGACCATGTCATCATATGATGATGGATATGGTGGAGTCAGATGATTGTCTTATTCATGAAGATGTGATCTTTGTGAATAAGATAAGAGATATTTATAGAGTATATTTAGGAAAGGAATTCCTTATCTCAAGATATCCTTAGTGAGGTATTAAGGTAAGGATTCTTTGGAAGCCTTAACCAAGATCATGTCTACTGTATTTTTCAAGATCTAGAATCAAATGGATAGTGAAACCATTTCCTATACTAGGTAACCATTGGATAACATCTCTTGGACAAGTGAAACTTCCCAAAGAGGTAATTAGAGAACCAAGGGAGTATCTGAGAAGCCTTGTCCAGTTGATTGTCTTAAACTCTAATAGGAATCTAGAATGATAGAATTATCATGATCACATTACTAAGAAATTCCAATATCTCACTCTATGTGGAGTTATCAAACTCACTCATAGAATTAGAAGTAGTATACCTAAACCTTGATCCTTGTCCCTATCTATAATTGAATATGAGTTATTAAATCCTCTCAGAAGCCATGGTAACTATGTGTAGATGAGTATCTTCATAAACACTACTATGCAAGTAGAATTCCATTTATATCATTAGTCATCCTAAACCATCACCTTTACCATGGTGAAAACAATAACATTTCCATAAGATTTGCATAGAAGTAATAACTTCCTAAAACCCTAACCTCTATTAATACTTCTTAATGAAAAAGACTTCTCATATATTTATAAATATATTTTGTTGCCCAATAAAAGATTAAGAGAAGATGGTTATAAATTTTACAAACAATAATATTAATGACTTACAAAGTTTCTGCACATTTTAAATATTTATAGAAATCAAATTAGAAGTGAATTTATAAATAGCAAAGAAAGCAGAATATAAAAACAGAAATAGAAAAGGAAATAGTCTGTCAGCCGCCCAGCCTACCAAAGCCCATGTCCTATTCAACGCCAGAACGCAGCAGACAACACTTTCCGAGGAGGGCTACGGGTTGAGACAAAGAACTGCTAGGTTTTTTGTTTTGAAAAAGCGCCGTCGTCGTCACCGTGACGCAGACAGACATCTCACTGGAGGTGTGCGCCGCTGCTGGATGCGCATCGCTGGTGTCAGCAGGAATCAACCGCCCGGATGCTCGCCGCCGACCTGGCCGAGGATAAGAATGACACCGCGACGCCTCTCTCGACCCTATCCTCATCTACTCGCTCGCTCTCGCTCTTTCTCTGTTCCTCTCCAAGGATAGAAACCCTAGATAGAAGCCGCCGTATAGCACCGCCGCTCTGGGTCTCCCCGTGCTCCGTTGAGTAAGCCTGGATCTTCGCGTCACCTTCTTGAGCCTCCGAGCCGAAGGAATCGAGTAGGGGAGCTTCCAATCGTCGCCCTCGACCGCTTCTTCCCGAGCTCCGACCGAGCGCCACCGAGACCGTGTAGTCGTTTCCGTCCTCCCTTGCTTCATCTGAGGCCACCATCGCATTGAGGGTAAGCGTATGAGTCTCTCTGTGCCCTCTGCTCGTTTTCTCCTGCCCTGTATCGCCGTGTCGCCATAGACCGCCGTCAGTCACCGCTGCTGTCGATGCTCTGGTGATGATTAGAGAGCGAGACAGCCTGATATGTTGCTAACGTATCCATAATTTTTGATGTTCCATGCTTGGTTTTATCTACTTTCTTGTGTTTTGTCCACACTTTGGAGTACTTTTCATATGATTTCTTGGACTAACCTATTAACAAGAGCCACAGTGCCAGCTGCCTGTTTTCTGCTGTTTTTGGTACCCGGAAAGTCAGAAAATAAATATTCTCGGAATTAGATGGGACAAAAGCCAAAGTCAATATTTTACCGAGGGGGACACGGAGCCAGAAGACGAGACGGAGGAGGGACAAGGCCTGGCCTCACCAGGTGGTGTAGGCCCCCTGGACGCCCACCGACCTTGCCTCTTTGCCTATAAGATGTCTCCCGATGCAAAAACCCTAAATAGTCAAGCCTCCAGCCACGAAAAGTTCCGTAGCACCGCCGCCGCCGAAGGGGAGATTCGGGGGACAGAAAGTCTCTGTTTCGGCACCCTGCCGGGATGAGGAAGTGCCCCCGGAGCCATCTCCATCGATCTCCACCACCATCTCCATCTCCACTGCTGATTCCCATGATGAGGAGGGAGTAGTTCTCTCTCGAGGCTAAGGGCTCTACCAGTAGCTATGTGTTCATCTCTCTCTCTCTATGTATGATCATATTGTGATCATGAGCTTTGCAATAAAGTAGATCTACCTTGCTACTCAAGTGCTTTAATTGATCTCTGATCTCCCCATGTGTGTGAAGTTGACAATGTGCACACCATGGTGGCACTTAGGCTAGAGATTAGAAATACATGTGATGAGTTATATTTGGAGTTGGATGTGTTTATGAAATTGTGGTGTTTGTTGGAACCATCTAGCGCTCAAGGTGATAGTGTGGGGTTACCTAGATGGGAAAGATGAACTTTGAGGTGTGCTGTTATAGCCCTACCATCGATTAGAGTGTCCAACCGGAGAGTAGTTAAGAGTAGTATCATAAAGAGAAGATATTTATATGAGAGTGTTCACTAGTGAAAGTATGATCCCTAGGCCTTGTTTCTAAGCATTGAAACACCGTTTGCAATTAGATCTGTTACATGTTTGCTTGCTTCCATCTTTATTTCAGTTTGCCTTTAGTATTTTCCATGCCATCAAGCTATTTTCTAGCACCGCTACCACTTATAATTATCTATACCACTTGTATTTCACTATCTCTTCGCTGAACTAGTGCACCTATACACATGACAAGTGTATTGGGTGTGTTGGGGACACAAGAGACTTCTTGTATCTTGATTGCAGGGTTGCTTGAGAGGGAATACCTTTGAGTTTGATAAACCCTGGGTAATCCACTTAAGGGAAAACTTGCTGCTATTCTACAAACCTCTGCACTTGGAGGCCCAACAACTGTCTACAAGAATAGAAGTGCGTAGACATCAAGCTATTTTCCGGCGCCGTTGCCGGGGAGGTAAGGTAAAAGGTACTCACATCCTCCGGTGTGAGTGCTCGAAGTTATTTCCTTTAGATTCTGAAATTTTGCCTTTTTGTTTCTTTTTTTCACTAGTTGGGCTTAATGGAAAACAACAACAAAATTAAAGAGCTTTATAGTATTTATCTTGAGTTAGGACATGAAGTGTTTGAAGAGAAAATTAAAAAACTATGGAACTTTATTTGCATTCTAATAGCAATGTTGTTAGTATGAATTCTTTGGACACCATTATTGCTAATGCTATGGAAAAGTCTAAGCTTGGGGAAGCTACTTTTTATGAAAATGATATTTTTAGTTCCCCAGCTTTGGAAGATAGCTATTATATTGCTTATGATGATACCAAACCTCCAATATATGATGATTACAATGATGAATATGATATTTTCAGTCCACCTACTATTGAGGAGAAAATTAATTATGATTACAATATGCCTCCTATATTTGATGATTATGGTGATGAGAATAATAATGATAGCTATTTTGTTGAATTTGCTCCCACTATGATTAATAAGAATGACTATGCTTATGTGGGGAGTATTAATTCTTTTATGCATGTGGCTCATGATAAGAATGTTTCTGGTGATAGTTATATTGTTACTTTTATTCATGATGCTACTGAAAGTTATTATGAGAGAGGGAAACATGGTTTTATGTGTCTCAACAATATTAAGTTTCCCCTCTTTATGTTGAAAATTTTGAAGTTGCACTTGTTTTGCTTTCCTATGCTTGTTGCTTTGTGCTTTCATGACTTGTTTCTTTACAAGATTCCTATGCATAGGAAGTGGGTTAGACTTAAATGTTCTTTGAATTTTCTTCTTGATGCTCTCTTTTACTTCAATTCATATTTCTTATGTGAGCATCTTCTCAAACTATCATGCCTAACTTAAAGGCGTTAAAGGAAAGTACTTATTGGGAGATAACCCAAAAGTTTTAGTTGAGTCTTGGAAGTTATTACCTTTGTAATAACCTCTCCTTATCCTTTTTATTTGTTTTTTGTGCCAAGAGTAACCTCTAATGAGAGAGAAGTAATGCTTGGGAAAGTAGCTGTCCCGAAACAGATTTCTGCGCTTCACCGTAAAAATTCGTGTAAAATCTCTGTACGTTGTTTTGAGGCGTGAATGTTTGTGCTTCTGCCCCAGGTTGTTTGGTAACTTTCGTTAGTTCAACACTTTTTGATTTGAGCAACAGAAGGTCTTCTAAAAAATCATCTTTACCCGCTGGTCTATTTTGATAGATTTCTGCCATTTTCTGCATTTGCTTCTTGTTGGTTCCTTTTTGATTTCTTTTGGGGAATTGAGCTTTTTGAGGGAAATGCTATAGTAGCTAGTGTTTTAATGGAAGTTTAATTGGTGTTGGAACTGAACCTAAATACCTATTATCTTGAGTGCACTAATGTTGCTAATAAAGATTGTGTGAAGTTTTGTATGAAGGAAAAATTTCAGGTGTATGGAAGGAATGAGTAATGAGATGAAGAATGGACTAAAGCTCAAGCTTGGGGATGCCACGCGTGTCACCCCAAGAAATATCCAAGAAGTACAAGCGTCAAAGCTTGGGGATGCCTGATACGTCCATTTTGCATCACTATTCTATGTCTTAATTCACTATTATTCATTGATATATTTCGTATTGAGAGATGATACTTATGTTATTTCATCTATTTTTGCATGGTTGATGACTTTGGGAGCATGGACCGCTGCAGTCAGGATTCTGATGGAAAAGGTGTTGTTTGGAGGCAAAATTCGCGAAGATCAGAAAATCCGGGAAAATATACGGAAAATCCTATTTTTCCATAAGACTAAGGATGCCAGAAGATGGAGTGGAGGTGGGCCACAGGGGGCCCACACCACCCCATGGCGCGGGCAGGCCTAGGCCACACCTGGAGGTGGTGTGGCTACCCTGGCCCACTCCAGCCTCTCCCCTCTGGCGTATATCATCCTCCTGAAACCCTAAGACTCGGGGAGCGACCACAGAAAGATTCCGCCGCCTCTACAGGGCGGAAAACGTCGAGAGAGAAAGATCTCTCCGGCAGACAGATTTCTACCAGGGGAATTCTTTCCCGAAGAGAGGAGATCGTTGCCATCAACACCACCATCAAGCTGGACTTCATCGGGATCATCATCATCATAACCACCATCATCACCATCAAAACCCTCATCACCATCTCCATATTGCTGTAACAATTGAGTTGAATCTTGCATAGTTCATAGGGGAAACTTTCCCGGTGTTGATTACTCTTTGTAGTTGATGCTATTGAGTGAACCATTGAATTATTGTTTATGTTCAGATTATTATACATCATTATTCCATCTCTATCATGATCCATATGATGTCTTGTGAGTAGTTCGTTTTGTTCTTGAGGACATGGGAGAAGTCTTGTTGTTAGTAGTGGAGTTGCGTTGAGAAAGATTCAATAGATTGTTATTTAAGTTGTGGTGTACTTCTTCTAGTGGTGTCATGTGAACGTCGACTACATGACACTTCACCTATAAGGGCCTAGGGGAATGCATTGTGTATTTGGCTACTAATCGTAGGGGTTGCCGGAGTGACAGAAACCTGAAACCCCGTTAGGAAACCATTGCACAAGGGATGTAAGGGTCTTAGAGTTTAAAGTTGTCGTTAGGTTTCTACCTTAATTACTTTCTTGTACTTATGGATGTTTGCAAGGGGTATAATCACAAGTATGTATTAGTCTTGGATGGGGTGGTACATTAGCACAGGTTCACCCACACAACACTTAGCAAGCTAAAGAAGATTAATCGACTATATGAAGCGAAAGCACTTGACAGTCTTCCCATGTGTCCTCGAGAACGTTTGGTCATCTTAAGAAATACAACCGGCTTGTCCTTTGCTGCATAAAGGATTGGGCCACATGCTGCATTTATTCCTACTGTCTTTTATTTACTCGTACTTTGTTTACTTTCTTTATCAAAAACCCCTAAAAATCCGTTTGCTAAGTATTTGCAGAGAATTCCTGATCCATACCACTAGCCAACACCTTCTGCTCCTCGTTGGGTTCGACACTCTTACTTATCGAAAATACTACGATACACCCCCTATACTTGTGGGTCATCAATTCCCAAGGCATCCCCTTCTTCATCAATAAAAATACCAGGTTTCTTCCAAACACTTCATTTTTATTGTTTCATGCACAATTGTGTTGTTCTTGGAGCGTCTTTTTTTTCGTTTTTGTTTTGGTTTTTCGTTTGCTTGGTTTTCTTAGTTTGCTGAATAAATTGGTTGGACCCCCTCTTTCATGCATTGGTTTTCAAATAGTTTGGTTTGGATTGGAAAAGAGTAGGAAAGTTCATGCTTAAGTGGTAAAGAGAGCTAGTTTTTGACTATGGCCTATGCTTTGCCATGCCATGCTTGATATTGTTTTGGCCTTATGCTTAGTATTCTTTGTTGTAGCATGACTTGTTATAAACAATTGAGATTGCTTAATGTGCCTTGGAAGGATCATGCGTTGTTTTAGCATATTAAAGCATAGTATCGTGGTATTCTCCTTTGATGCTTTATTTGGGTTGACTTGGCACATGCTCACACCATGTTATGACTATCCCAAGTCACCATAGCCTCTATGATCCTTTATTTTTCAACTTGTAGTATCACTTTATGCTTTGATCAATCATGTTTTGTCGCTCTGCATGATTATGGCCATTATTGCTCTCTTAGTTTGTCGCTCCCAGTCTTTTGCTAGCCTCCACAACCAAGTATGAGTTCCACTCATGCATCGAACTCCTTAAACCAAGTTATTCCAAAGATTCCACCATACCTACCTACTAGCATATGCTATTCCAAGTATATTCATGTTTTTATCTACCTTCTGAACTAAACTTGTTATGAGGAAACTAGTGATTAAAGCTCTCACGAACTTGATGGCACACTTTACTTTTCTTGCCCTTAATAAACTTGAACCATTGTGTCGTCTATGTTGTATATGCTTGCACTTATTTGTTGGGGATTAGCAGAACCATGCTGTCATGGGGAACACTTTCAACATTTCACTTGTACTTTGTACCTAGTTGATATCATGCTCTTTTGTCTATGGATGTCGTCGGTGTGAAATGAAAGGGGAGCTTGTAAGTCCATGGAGTTATGTATATGTGTTAGAGAAACGCCTGGGCCGCTGGTCTAATCCATGCTGTCATGGTGGAAACCTGCAGCGTAACCATAATGAGCTGTCTATGAAGCATTCTTCTTATAAAAAATAGTGAGATATTGAGAAAAAAGAGAAAAAGAAAAGAGAAAAAAAGAGATATACGAAAAGAGGGCAGAGAGAAAAAAGCATGTACATATGAATCTTCCGTATCATCGGGCAAGGGGTACCCCGTTGGCGGTTCTCTATGATACACATGTACTTACGATGACAAGAACTTACCGGTGACTAAACTTGAGTAGCATGAGGAGCGACCCTCGTATTCAAGGGACATGAGATTTCCAACTTATACTTCGTCAAGCATATACTCCATAGTTTGTTCACTTTAACCTTAATCACTTCAAGATGCATATGATAGGGGCAATGAGAGCTGAAAGCTAATAAGTATCATAATTTTTGGAAGCTCTTTATGAGACTTCAATCCCTACTTCCTTCTATGAAGGCCTTTCTTTTACTTTTATGTTGAGTCTCCACTTTCTACCTTTATGCACCTACTTTGAGAGCTAGTGGCCATTCTTAGTTCTATGTGCATTGTCCCAAGACTTGTTGATTGATGCATAGCTTTGATATTGCTTGTTTTAAACTATTTGTATCTAGTCACTATTATGAACTTTGAAGGTGTCCTATGCATTTATGTTTACTACTCTATGAGGGACAATTTGAATGGTACTATGCTATGTTTTCTTTATGTGAAACAAACAAACGTCTTGCCAAGCATTGTTATTCATGAATTTTTTGTTTGTGCCTTTTCATGTTGCATCATAGTTTCTTTGTCTTATTGCTAGAACCTTGTCTTTCATGTTATGATTGAAGTACTATGATCCCAGCTTTGAATGTTTTATAAATACTTTGATCAAGTCTTTGATGGGGCATGTCACCTCAAAAATTATTCTTTCTTTTTATCACTTACCTACTCGAGGACGAGCAGGAGTTAAGCTTGGGGATGTTGATACGTTGCAAATGTATCTATAATTTTTGATGTTCCATGCTTGGTTTTATCCACTTTCTTGTGTTTTGTCCATACTTTGGAGTACTTTCATATGATTTCTTGGACTAACCTATTAACAAGAGCCATAGTGCCAGCTGCCTGTTTTCTGCTGTTTTTGGTTCTAGGAAAGTCAGAAAATGAATATTCTCGGAATTGGACGGGACAAAAGCCAAAGTCGATATTTTACTGAGGGGGACACGGAGCCAGAAGACGAGACGGAGGAGGGCCAAGGCCTGGCCACGCTAGGTGGTGTGAGCCCCCTAGCCGCCCACCGACCTTGCCTCTTTGCCTATAAGATGCATCCCGATGCAAAAACCCTAAATAATCAAGCCTCCAGCCACGAAAAGTTCCGCAGCGCCGCCGCCACCGAAGGGGAGATTCGGGGGACAGAAAGTCTCTATTTTGGCACCCTGCCGGGACGGGGAAGTGCCCCCGGAGCAATCTCCATCGATCTCCACCACCATCTCCATCGCCATTGCTGATTCCCATGATGAGGAGGGAGTAGTTCTCTCTCGAGGCTAAGAGCTCTACCGGTAGCTATGTGTTCATCTCTCTCTATGCATGATCATATTGTGATCATGAGCTTTGTAATCAAGTAGATCTACCTTGCTACTCAAGTGCTTTAATAGATCTCTGCTCTGCCCATGTGTGTGAAGTTGACAGTGTGCACACCATGGTGGCACTTAGGATAGAGATTACAAATACTTGTTATTAGTTATATTTGGAGTTGGATGTGTTTATGAAATTGTGGTGTTTGTTGGAACCATCTAGCGCTCAAGGTGACAGTGTGGGGTTACCTAGATGGGAAAGATGAACTTTGAGGTGTGCTGTTATAGCCCTACCATCGATTAGAGTGTCCAACCGGAGAGTAGTTAAGAGTAGTATCATAAAGAGAAGATATTTATATGAGAGTGTTCACTAGTGAAAGTTTGATCCCTAGGCCTTGTTTCTAAGCATTGATACACCGTTTGCAATTAGATCTGTTACATGTTTGCTTGCTTCCATCTTTATTTCAGTTTGCCTTTAGTCTTTTCCACGCCATCAAGTTATTTTCTAGAACTGTTACCACTTATAATTATCTATACCACTTGTATTTCACTATCTCTTCGCCGAACTAGTGCACCTATACACATGACAAGTGTATTGGGTGTGTTGGGGACACAAGAGACTTCTTGTATCTTGATTGCAGGGTTGCTTGAGAGGGAATACCTTTGGCCACTTCCTCCCTGAGTTTGATAAACCTTGGGTAATCCACTTAAAGGAAAACTTGCTGCTGTTCTACAAACCTCTGCACTTGGAGGCCCAACAACTGTCTACAAGAATAGAAGTGCGTAGAAATCAATGTACTACTTCGTGGACCCTGGCATTGATACATCGTTTGCAATTAGATCTGTTACATGTTTACTTGCTTCCATCTTTATTTCAGTTTGCCTTTAGTCTCTTCTATGCCATCAAGCTATTTTCTAGGACCATTATCTTATATCCATACCACTCGTACTTTACTATCTATTCGCCGAACTAGTGCACCTATACACCTGACAAGTGTATTGGGTGTGTTGGGGACACAGGAGACTTCTTGTATCTTGATTGCAGGGTTGCTTGAGAGGGAATACCTTTGACCACTTCCTCCCTGAGTTTGATAAACCTTGGGTAATCCACTTAAGGGAAAACTTGCTGCTTTTCTACAAACCTCTGCACTTGGAGGCCCAACAACTGTCTACAAGAATAGAAGTGAGTAGACATCACAACCCTAGATAGGTTTCCCTTGCTCGCCTTGTTCGAAGGCATCACTTTGCGTTGCCCCTGGTGCCATATTCTGGCGTCACCGTCGTACTCCAGCGAGATGACGTCAAGCGCCGGCGAGGTGACATCACCCATGACTGGTCTTTGCCGATGTGGCAAGTGACGTGGCTCCGGGCCCGTTTGTCATTGAACCTGGGTAGGGATTGGATCAGTATCAAAAGCCATTTGACTGTTCTTTGCCTAGGTGGCCCTAACCCCACTGGTCAGTGGATAGGTATAGATTGGGGCTAGGTGTGAAAAGTTTCCTCTGTTAGAAAAATAGATAAAACAATATAGATTTAAATATAAATGCATTTTAGGAATTTAGGAAGTTTAATCTTAAAAATTCTATATCTTTTGTTTTATAATTTAGAAAAATATATTTTATATATCAAAATGTTAGGAAAAATAAAATCTATAATTTAACCTTATTATCAAATATTATTGTGTTCATTATTTAAATAATTATCATTTAATAAAGATTTTATAAGTAATAAAACTTTAAAAAATCATATTTTAATATTAGTAAATAAGAAAAATATAAATAATATACCAAAATTCTTAGCAAAACCAAATCCACATTTACAAACTTGTTTCAATTATTTTTCTATCCCTTGACTAATATTTATTATTTGTTTAGTATTTATTAAGTGATAAAACTTGTAAAAAATCATATCTTATTAATTAAAATTCACAAAAATACTTATAATATACCAAAATGATCACAAAAAATGAAATCTACACACTAAAAATATAAACTCATACTTTTGGAGTACAATAAAAGGTAAATGTCTAATAAATCTTATTTAAAACCTTTTTTATTTTAATTCTTTAAAAATATGTAAACCTTTACTATTGTCTTTAGTATTATTTGTTTATAGTCCACATATGTAATAATAGGTCAATTAATGTTTAAGTGAAGTTAAAATAGGCCAAACCATTTAAAAAATGTATCTACTAAAACTATATTCTCAAAATAAAGGTATTTTAATTTCCTAAAAAGATTCTATCAATTATAAAATCAACTAAAATAGTATATTGTTCATCACCAGAATCCAATGCACTTATGCTATGGTTATTTAATGTAGTGATGTCTTCCTTTTTAATAATCTTAGCTAATAAGAAAACCTTAAAGTGTTAACTTTAAGTTTGAATATTTTTTTACTTTATAAAAGTATTTTTTCCTCAAAAGTTATTCTTTTAAGAAACATTAAAAGTAATTCCTAAAAACCTATTTAAAATCTCTAACTAATTCTTAATATTGTTTAAGAAGTATTCTAGATACCATGATTCATTTAAGTGCTTTAATATTGTATGCTACTTGATATATTCACATATTGTTTCACACACTCTCACAAGCCTTAATAAGAAGCACGTCTGAATCTGTTACAAAGGTGCAACACATTCTAAAGAACCATTCCTACTTTTCGAACCCTAGATCAGATACGACTAATCCGAGGATTCACATTTCTCAAATTGCATTACATTACTTATGCATCGTTGCATCTTGCTTCTTTAAACACTAGTCCTTACCAGACCAATGATGCTCTTTATAGAAATTGTCTTGAAGACCATGAGTGCATAATCTTGAAAATCACAAAAAGGCAAGTTCACAACTTGCTCATGTCCTTTGATTATTTTCTATGCTTGTAACTCAACTGTGTCATCACCTGCATTTCAAAAAGAAAAGAAAACACTATTTTCATAATAATATGATTATGGATTATTTACGAGATGGTAATAATCTACTAATACAGTTCTACTGGTAAAGGAACATAATATCTAGGACTTAACAACCAATGTCTCCAGTGATTCTAGCGCCATATAATACGCGTCAACCATGAGATTTGGAATGGGACAGAGAAGTTGGTTGTATCTTCTTCTTTTCATATGGAGGCAAGATGACCTTATCGTGAAGTTGGGATTCCTGGTATGGATCGAACATATGGGTGGGCACCCTTAGGCCCCACGATTTTGGTGTCTAGATTATTTATGAGTGGCTGCCGGAGGTATAGCCGGGCCTTTTATGGAGCTTACCAGGGGCATCACCACTTCATAGAGTCTTCGGGAACTCACCAGGGTTATAGCTTGCCCTAGTTGGAGCTTTAACGGAGGTGTAGTCAGCCCCGGAGGATCGTGCAGACATATGGGGTCTCGGAGAGGGCAGTGATTGGCTTGGATCTTAGACTGGGCCCCACACCAATGAAGTGTGGATGAGAATGCAACTCGGTTGTGCAACAAAGCTAAGTTCTCTTGTGGGAAAAGTGACGTACCTCTGCAGAGTGTAAGAATTGTGACAGGTTACTCCCTGTTCCGGGAAGGAGCTACAAACACAGCAGGAAAGGAACCCCATGAAGTTCTGGTCAACCTGTGAAGGTTGTCAGACATAGTTTTCAGAATAAAAACAACCTTTGAAGAAATGTTTATAAAAACCTGCATTGCCTACGACCTTTGGTCTATGGCTGTAGAGATAGTGCATCATACACTCCTTTTTAGTGAACTTGCTGAGTACGCTCATACTCAACCGTATATTCTTAACCCTTGCTAGGTTCTAAGCCGTTGAATACAATGTAAACATCCATTTCTGCTCAAGAAACCATCATCGACAACTCAAGTTCTTCAATAAAGTCAATGAAGTCAACATGTACATCAGCTGAAGTGAAGATAAAGTGTCGGTTTAGATAGGATTAGATTCTCTAGCCATAAAACCTATTTCTGTAGAGCATTGCAATAGCAGCAATGGCAAGCCAAATAATTTAGATGCTAGTCTTAGTTACTAGATATTTCCGAGTTATTATTTCTGGTTCTTCTTTGTAAGAAGTTCTTTCTCTCTCTTCAACCTAGAGTATTCTCTGGATCTTTTGTAAAGAGTCGAGTTGTAATCTATAGTCATGTCTTAGACCTGCTGTGTTTCTGTTGTACCACTCTGAGGGATGTAATACTAGTGAACGGTGTTTCATTGGTGTTATGTCAACGACTATAGTGTACTACATCATGAACTGGTATGCTGAGTCATCACAGCTGGTATCAGAGCATATGCTTTGACCTTAGGACTAAAACCCTTTTAGCAAGATGTGTAGGTTGGATAGAGACTATAGGAGCCATCTTATCTAAACCAAAACTTGTGATGAATATCCACTTGAGGATAAACCTTATCACACTTAAGTTGGATGTTTTTGTCATCTTTCTTAAGGATTAGTTATATGTCTTCTCTAGAGAAATATCATTTTAGTATAGATCTAAATAGGTATAACACCACTAAGATATCTTAAGTAAGTTAAAATATCAAAGAAGATTACGACCAAGAGTAGGATATCATGTGGAGTAGTATTCGTGCTGGAGTCTATATTTGGAACCCCTGTGAAGTAGCAGAATCTTACCACTAGTTGATATCACTATACCATACATGGTAGACCATCAGAGTATGTATAGATACAATTGGAAGTAAATCATGTGGCATTCACTTGAGAATTCCATGTGATGGAGTAGAATTTTGTTAAGAATCATTAATAGTAAGCTAAGAAGAAGAGTTGTCATGGTGAGATTAGCTCTTTAATCATGATGACTAGGTAAATCTTAACAAGTTCGTGGTGAGAATAGCTCCGAGACCATGATAAGTCTGTAATTAGGACAAGTACTTAGTGAATAATCTTGTAATAACAGTTAGTAAAGAATGATGTAGGTCTATGATAGAAGTCATAGGTACTATAATACTACGATAGTTGCTGGATTAAGGTAGTAACTACAACTTTGTTAGTAGTTTTGAGACATCATGTGAGGTTAGTTTACGATAGAATAGAAAATCAATCGTCTTTAGTAGTCCCGAAAGTGTCGTGGTGGTGTCACGGCAGATGCCATGGATAGGATAAAGGTGGGGACTAATACACGCTAGGGGAATCCAGGAAGGGATAGTGAAGTGATTCTCCACACAGTTGTTTGTATTGCTCAGTTTCCAAGATTACAAGTGCTCCTAGAGCTGTATTGGCAAGAGGAGGAAGAAGGAGCTCTCTTACTCTCACCCAAAGATCGCACCTAAAACCCTAGCCAAACCAGAATAGCAGAACCAATCAACCCCTTCTACTGAAACCCTAGCCCCTCTTTTATATAGGGAGCTCGGTCTCTGCCTAGGGCATACGTGGAAGCATATTCCTAAGAATATGCTTCCCCCCAAAGTAGTAAGCCAACCGGGGTGCTTTTCCCCCGCGTCACACATGCAGAGGCTATGTGAGCCTCTGCGGCGCCCGCGTCAGCCGACATGGGCATCGTCACCCTTGTCGGCCACGCCCCGGTGCTCCTGTCCTTGCTTGCTTTGCTCAGGTAGTACGTACCGGGGCTTATTTTGACTAGCGAGATTCCTTCCTTCTCCTAGAAGCTAGACGTGACCCGGATTATAGCTGATACGGCCACACCCGTTCCTGCATACAAATAAAACAAACACCTCCGACTTACTCCTTAAGTCGGTTGAGACTTAATCAGGCGAACGCCCCCTGGTCCGGGTTACCTCGTGAGTCGGCCTGCCTTTAGGTGACCCGGCCAGCATCAGCTTTGGCCTTGCCGAACCTCGGCTAACGTGGCTTTTATACCACGGCGTGACCCTACCCGGGGGTATCCCCCCAACATTAGTCCCCGAAGCTGGTGCGGTCTTAGCTGCCTTGGCCGCTAAGGCCACATCAGGTTCAATTCTGTGCTCCGGTCGTTATCGCCGAGTTACCTCTTTGCCTCGGATTATATGGATTTATGTTCCCTTCGCACATTCCAAGTTTTCACTTGCCGGCCGGGTTTCCACTTTAACTCGGACCTCATGGTTTTACTTTCCCTCCGCACATTCCAAGTTTTCACTTGCTGGCCGGGTTACCACAGTTCCATCCGGGTCTTGTTTCCTTCTCTCGTACGCCAACCCATGTGAAGGGCAATCATTATGTTGTCTTATTTTAAGGGCCTGCATAGTAACCGCCGCAGTAATTGTCAGTTATCACTGTGCGCAGGTCACATCATGCATGCCTCCTCGTTTTTCGCATCACAGTGTCACGTCATGGGATCATCTCTGCTCCGTGGCCCTCTGTGTGGCTCCTCACTGATTGGTCGAGGCAGGTGATACACGGCCACTGCATGTGGCTGATCCGCAGGATGCGATCCCACTCACCCCTTGAGGGAGTGGTTAAATAGCGGAGGGGCGCATCCCTTAGGATTTTTCTCCTTCCGCACCCCTTTGCCCGTTGCTCTTCTCCTTCGCCTTCCTCGCGACCGCACCGCCGCCAGTGCTCCCAAATAGCAGCGTCGCCGCCATGCTTTTCCCTCACACCTCTGCATCGCAGCCACCGCTACGCCACTCTCTCGCCACGGGTCCTCGCCAATCCAGGCCTCTGCCCCCCGCCGCCGCTAGCGCCAGCGAGGGCAGCGAAGACCAGATGACGGAGGAGGAGCTCATCGTTGCTGAGCAGGAGATGGAGGAGGACGCCGACCGCGGTGCGTGGGCCGGGTCCTGGGTCTGCGAAGACGACCTGGACTGGCTCTACCGCACCAGGCGCATCCCCGTCGGCGTTGCGGCTCGTCTTGCCTCCTCTGAATTGGCCCCCTCACCCAATCCGGGTGAATACGTCGTTTTCTTGTCCCACTTCCAACGGGGCTTCGGCTTGCCGGTGAGCGATTTTTTCCGGGACTGGCTTAGTACATACCAACTCCAGCTGCACCATCTTCCAGCCAACGCCATCACTTCTCTTTCCGCCTTTGCTTCTATGATCGAAGGCTATGCCGGACTGTGGCCCACGAAGGAGCTATGGATCCGGTTTTTCGGCCTTCGTTGCAACGTCATCCCAAACATCCACACCGATCTGGAGGACAAGCAGCTCACTCAATTCAGAGTGGCTTCCATCTCACCCCAGAGGTTTTCCGTTTTCCCTCGAGTCACCTGGTTAGAGTCCTGCAAAGGGTGGGCCTAGACTTTCTTTTACGTCCGGAATACAGGCACCGAAGACTTAATCCGGCTGCTCCCCTATACTCCGGGTCCACCTAACCCGGATCTGTGGGATGCCGTTCCCAAGAAGCCCATGGCCTTGGCCAACCAGGTTAACAAAAGGTTCGCGGAGCTGAAGAAGCTCGGGTTGCGCGACGAGGATGCTATGATCACTTTCGTGCGCAACCGAATTTCTCCCCTCCAGAAGCGCACCCACAAGGTGTGCCACATGAGCTTCGGCCGCGACCCCAACCGGACCTCATCCTTCGAGCTGAGCAACACGGAGATATATCGCCGGGTTAAGGCTCTCTTCACCACCCACAAGGACTTCTCCTCCGAGTGGACTTGGGGAATTGAGCATTATTGCCGCGATAGGCTTCCTCCCGCGGTAAGCTTCATGTTGCAAACTTACCCCGGACTAATTACATGTTGGTTATTGTTGCGTTTTTGACTTCTTTTGTTCATTCCTTTCCTCAGCAATTTCTTCAGCAGACCCTCGAGGACGGCACCGATCCGACCCTTAAGTGGGCGCCGGACCGGGAGATTCTGGATGAGGAAGAGCCAGACCAGGAGATGTTCCTCCCGATGACCGACGCCACGAAACGACCCACGGGTAAATCCTCTTCTATTAGAGATTGGCCCGATGATGAAGATGACTCGGATGTCGACATGATTGAACCTATTGAGGCTGTCCCCCTTTCTTTTGCTTTTCCGGCATCAGCTCACCCCGGTGGTCACATTCATGAGGATCCTTCGCTCGCTATGGGCGAACCTATTCCGGTAGCGCCGAAGAAGGAGCGCGGGGCTGCTCCAAGTTCCTCCTCCGGACCTCCTCAGCCTGCTAAAAGGCAAAAGAAGTCCGGGGACAAGACTGCCCCCAAGCCAGCAGGCAAGGCCCCAGCACGAAGAGCTCGGAAACCCAAGGAGGCCCAAACCTCGGATGCGTAAGCCATTTTTCCTTCTGTAACTTGCTCTTCCTTGCATCGTTGTGATTTCTCTTCTGACATTATTCTCTTTTGCAGGGCTCCGGTGGAGGTCCCTCAAAGTGGATCTAGCATCTCTTCACCGCTCCGACCTAGCCCTTCTCCTCGTCATGACGACGAGTCACATCCGCTGAGCCCTATTCCAGAGGGTTCTGCGGCTGCTCCGGGTTCTGCTCCACCTCGGCAAGAGGATGGTAACCTTAGAGCGGGGGAGACCGACCTAGCCGAGGTGAAGGCATCCACCACTTCGGCTACGCCGCAACCAGCAGCTACCGAAGCTACCTCGTCACCAGCACCAGCACCAGCAACCAGACCAGCACCAATACCAACTCCAGCATCAGCACCAACTCTGGTTGCAAAAACATCAGCAGTGGCACCAAGTCCAGCAACAAGAGCACCAGCGCCTAGCTCCTCTGCCTCGTCCGAGTCTTCTCAACCTCGGCAAGGAACTACCCCGACAGCTTCTAAGGGGAAATCCGCTGTGACGACTTCCTCTTCCTAGCAAGCCAAGGGAAAGAAGGCTCCGGATGCTGCCAAGCCAACATTCGTCGAGGCTGGGCAGCGTACCCTTGCATCAATGCTTCCCAAAAAAGCTCCAGTAGTGAAGGATGCCCCTGCCGAGCCAAATGATGCACAGTAGATGGTTCTGCACACCAGCCCAGCCCTTGCCCTGATTGAAAGGAAAGAAGCGCACGCGAAGGGCTTGGTGGTGCCCCATATGCCCACCGGTGAACGGTACCCTCCGAGCTTGATTGAATTTGTCATGAATTGGAATAAGGCAGAGGTAGTTCAAGATGCTGGTCTCCCGGAGAAGTTCGTCCCCGCCGAGTTTTCCGCCCAAATGAACACAGCCGCAAAGGCAATTAACCTCGCTGGGCGGATGATGGAGGTACGTTGCTTCCCCTTTACATGCTGTAGATAATAACCATTAGTCCCCGAGCCTCCGGGGGAGTAACTTATTACTCGGCCGGATGCTCTTTAGAAAACTAACATAGCTCCATGAGAACTTCGAATATGCACACACCTAGAGCCGGGTTAAGTTCCACTTGGCCCGGATTTTAGTACACTTCGAATATGCACACACCTAGAGCCGGGTTAAGTTCCACTTAGCCCGGATCTTAATACACTTCGAATATGCACACACCTAGAGCCGGGTTAAGTTCCACTTGGCCCGGATTTTAGTATACTTCGAATATGCACACACCTAGAGCCGGGTTAAGTTCCTCTTGGCTCGGATTTTAGTACACTTCGAATATGCACACACCTAGAGCCGGGTTAAGTTCCACTTGGCCCGGATTTTAGTACACTTTGAATATGCACACACCTAGAGCCGGGTTAAGTTCCACTTGGCCCAGATTTTAGTACACTTCGAATATGCACCAAGCTAACTTATGTTTCTGTATCCCTTTCAGGTGACCACCAATCGCCGGAGTGCTGAATTCCAACGCTTGCTGGATACCCACAAGATGCTACGCGCAAAGCAGGCTGCACTTATCGCGGAATACGAGAAAAGGGGTAAATCTCTTCCTTAGCGCTTCTTCATTTTTCTTCATCTTCTTTTGCGGAACTAATCTCATCATTCGGTTTCTGCGGCTGGGGTAGAGGCTGAGAACATTATTATGCGGAAAAATCTGGAGCAGATCAAGGGTAAGTCATTTCTGTCCGACCTTGCAGTGCTTTCCACTTCCTTTTCTCCTTGGCTCGGCAAACATTCATACCTCGGCTCTGCCGAGCCAACACACTATTTCAGCATCGCTTGAAGATAGTGTGCCCGTGCCTGATATGATGCTGCATTTTCTCGAACAAGCAGGGCAGAACCAAGCCGAGCTTAAGAAGAAAGATGACGAGCTTGCCCTCCTCCGGACCAAGGACGATGAGATTGCCAGGCTCAAGGCTAAGATGGAGAAGATGAAGGCCCAGCACCAATCCGAACTTCAAAAGGCTGGTCAGAATTACACAGAAGAGCGCAAGCGCCTCAACCTCCAGATCGCCAAGGACCAGGATCTTCTCAAGGAGTCCGGCATCCAGCTTGGGTCGGCGAACGCTGAGCTTGAGCAGCTTCGGAAGAGACGTGATGACTGCACCAAGGAGCTGACCCAGATCCTCAGCCATATATCACATAAGTTCCTTTCCCTTTTCTGACCTACTTCTCCGGGTTACTTCATATGTCTTTTCTTGACCTTCCTCCTTTGCCTCGTTTCTAGGCAAATTTCCAGAGGGCACTGCTATTGCGAGCGCAACAGTTGCCAACTTCCGCCGAGAAAGGGGTACTCCGGCCGCTCCTGATGGTGAAGGGATTCCTTAAGATCTGGAGGACTTGTTGGTCAGCTTGTCATCTCGCGTGGAGCTTATCAAAAATTACGGCAAGGACATCCTCGGCGCTGCAGCTCGCATCTTCAGCACATTCTGGCCCGGCGAAGATACCCCGGAGACCACCGCACTTCTTATTGAGAAGCTGATGGAGATCGAGACCCAGCTCGACCTCTGGAGAGAGTCCGCTGGACGTGCCGTAGCTGATACCATTCTTCACCACATACTCACGTGGTATGAGAAGATCGATCTCAACCTCTTGACACGTCTGCGCACAGGATCCAGATGGACCAATGACCCGGAGTGGGTAGCTCGGTGCCAGGCTTGCGCCCATAGCCTCATCGAATACACTCCCATTCATGAATGGGTTGAGGGGCCGAGCTTCCTGGAGGCCGCTAGGGACGAAGAGGTTGAGCACGATGAAGATGGCTCAGGCGATGAAGGAGAAGATGACGCCTCGGACA
Source organism: Avena eriantha (assembly GCA_910589775.1). Lineage (NCBI taxonomy): Eukaryota > Viridiplantae > Streptophyta > Magnoliopsida > Poales > Poaceae > Avena > Avena eriantha. The sequence goes on along the minus strand of OU342746.1, from coordinate 376,242,384 downwards.
TTGAAGGCAGCGAAGACGATGCCGAACTTCCTCCTCCTGCAGCTCCTTGAGCGGAAACACTTAAAAATTTATCAGATCCCCGGTATTGCCGGGCGGAGTTGTATCCCATATACATGTGATATTTTGCTACTAAGTTCTTATGCCTAATTAACTTGGGCGTAGTCCTCGAGTTTCTTTTTCTTGTTCATTCATACTCTTGGCTCGGTTCGTGTCTACCTTGATTTGGTTTTACGACTTACGAATCCGAGTTTCAAAAATTGTCTTAACAATACTGGGGAACTTTTAGACTTAGCTCAAAAATAAAACTGCAGAATAACTTGAAAGTAAATACAGGGTTAGTCCGAAAAACAAACATCGACTCGGATAAATTCTTTTCCTTAGTCATTTTTCATGTGCTACGCAATTCCAAACTTGTTCTCTTGCTTGCCATGAAGCCAATTCTTGTTGGACAACAGCAAGTCGAAGAGTTGGGTTCTTGGTGCTCACACATTACTAATCCGAGTTAAGTAGAATAACTTATTCCAGCTGACGCACAAAAAACAACAAACATTATTAAGGCAGTCCCCGAGTTACTGCTCGAGGTGCCAACATTTCATTGATAAGCTTATTGCCGACATACATACCGACATATGAGATGACTCGGATACATACACTTCTTAGCTAAGTGTAGAAAGGACGGAGTAGAGATATATTCCATGGTCGCTTGGATTCCTCTCCAGACCTGTCCGCCTTGTTCTTTTCCTGTGGCTTTGCATCTATAAGATAATAAGAATCATTGTGCAATGCCTTGCTCACGATGAACGGCCCTTCCCATGGGGGGATAATTTATGCATGCCAGTAGTATGTTGTACCAACCGGAGCACCAGATCGCCTTCCTGAAAGACTCGGGGGCATACTTTCCGGCTATGATAGCATCGGAGATTTTGCTGATATATGGCGGATCTGGACAATGTCAGTTCTCTCGCTTCTTCCAGCAGATCAACATCATTTTGCCGGGCTTCTTGCACTTCGGCTTCTGTGTATTGGGTGACCCTAGGCGAATCATGCTCTATGTCGACTGGTAATACAGCTTCTGCCCCATATACCAGAAAGAACGGCGTATAGCTTGTTGATCGATTCGGAGTTGTTCTTAAACTCCACAGTACTGCTGGTAGTTCTTCTATCCAGCACCCCGCTAATCTTTGCAGCGGCTCAATGAGCCAGGGTTTTATCCCGGATAATACTAATCCGTTGGATCTTTCCACTTGTTCGTTCGATGCGGGGTGGGCTACCGAGGCCACGTCCAGCTGGATCTTCTTATCCCGGCAAAAACGCGCAAATGCTCCTTTCGCAAAGTTTGTGCCATTATCAGTTATGATACTGTGAGGATAACTATATCTCAAGATGATATCTTTGAGAAACGTTACGGCCGTAGCTCCATCACATTTTCTTATAGGCTTTACCTCAATCCACTTCGTAAACGTGTCCACCATTACCAGAATGTGAGTCATATTTCCCCTTGCTAGTTTGAACGGGCCAACCATATCCAAGCACCATACGGCAAATGGCCAAGTGATTGGTATGGTCTTGAGTTCCGACATCGGCATATGTGTCTTGGTAGCATACCTCTGACAACCATTACATTTTCTCACCAGATCTTCTACTTGCTCTAAGGCACTTGGCCAGTAGAATCCGTGTCGGAAAGCCTTTGCTACCAAGGCTCGGGACGAGGCATGATGCTCACATTCCCCCTGATGTATATCTCAGATGATTTCAAGCCCTTCTTCCGGGTCAACACATCGCTGGAGGACATTGGTCACACTTCTTTTGTATAGTTGGGAATTGATGATCGTGTAGGCCTTTGCCCTCCTCTGTGTTTGCCTGGACAACACTTCCTCAGTGGGTAACGTTCCATCTTTCAGGAATTGAAATATAGGTAGTGCCCAAGCTGGTATTGCTCGCACAGGGAACACATCCTCATCAATCTCCATCTGATCCACCGGCATAACTTCAACCGGATCACGCTGTGCAGTCCCCGGGTCTTGCGAAGCAATCCCCGGGTTTAGTGAAGCAGCCCCCAGGTTTGCCGAGGCAGTCCCTGGGTTTCGCGCACCACTTCCCATGTCAATGTCCATGGGCACAGCTTCGGATTCTGTGTCCTCCGGGACATAGATTGAGTCGGTTTCTGGGGAGGGCCTGATGGATGGTTTCCTAAGGTACTCTAATGCTACACCCAGTGGAATTGCTTGTCGGGTTGACCCGAGCTTCGACAGCATGTCGGCAGCCTCATTTTCCACCCGGGGTACATGGTGAAATTCGCATCCCTCAAAGTAACCAGATATCTTCTGCACATGAAATCTGTACAGTGCCATGTTTGGATCCAGTGCGTCCCACACTCCCGACACTTGCTGCACCACCAAATCCGAGTCGCCAAAGCATACGATCCGACGTATCCCAATCTCTTTTGCCACCTTGAGCCCGTGCAAAAGTGCTTCATACTCAGCGACATTGTTTGATGCCGCGAAATGGATCTACCGCACATATTTCAACTAGTCCTTCTTTGGCGACGTGACTACAACTCCGGCACCTAGCCCGGTTTTGGTTTTTGATCCGTCAAAGTGCATTCGCCAATAGTTCGGATCTGGGAGTGGCGGTTCGTATTGCACCTCGGCCCAATCCACGAAAAAGTCCGCCACAGCTTGAGATTTGATGGCCTCTCTTCTGTCATATTGCGGCGCATAAGGAGCTAGCTCAATTGCCCATTTTGCAATTCTGCCACTCGCATCCTTGTTACTTATTATCTCGGATATGGGGGCCTCACATATGACCCAAATGGGATGCTCCTCAAAGTAGTGCTTCAGTTTCTTGGCGGCCATGTACACGCCATATGCCACCTTTTGATAGTGTGGATAGTTCTGCTTTGAGGCTGACAATACCTCGCTCAAGTAATACACTGGCCTTTGCACCGACTTACCTTCCTCGTCGCGCTCCACCACTATCACTGCACTTACAACTCGGTTGGTTGTGGCTACATAGAGCAACATTGGCTCCTTTGATAGTGGTGAGGCTAGCACTGGTGCTATGGCTAACATCTTCTTCAGGTGGGTAAAGGCTTCATCGGCCTGCGATGTCCAAACGAACTTATCCGACTTTTTCATGAGTTGGTAAAGAGGCAATGCCTTCTCTCCCAACCGACATACAAACCGACTTAACGAGGCTAGGCAACCTGTGAACTTCTGGACATCGTTAAGACACTTCGGCAGTTCCATTCGTTCGATGGCCTGGATTTTGGTTAGATTAACCTCGATACCTCGACTGGAAACAAGAAAACCAAGCAATTTTCCAGCCGGGACACCGAAGGTGCATTTTTCCGGGTTAAGTTTCATCCGGAACCTCCTTAGGTTCGCAAACGTTTGCCTGATATCGTCAAGGAGCGTTTTGCTTTCCTTGGTCTTGATAACCACATCATCCACGTACACCTGTACAATTTGACCTATTTGGTCGTGCAAACATTTTTGCATACATCTTTGGTACGTTGCCCCTGCATTACGTAAACCAAACGGCATGGTGCGATAGCAATAAGCCCCATACGGGGTAATAAACGCAATCTTTATTTGATCATCCGGATTCAGAGGTATCTGGTGGAAACCAGAATATGCACCAATGAATGACAAAAATTCACATCCAGCAGTTGAGTCTATGACCTGATCTATTCTTGGCAGCGGAAATGGATCTTTTGGACACACCTTGTTCAGGTTCGTGTAATCGATACACATGCGCCAAACCACTGTCACGTTCGGGTCATCCTTCTTCTTCTCCACCAGCACCGGATTAGACAGCCAATCCGGGTAAAGAACTTCCATGATAAATCCTGTAGCTAGCAACCGAGCTATCTCATCCCCAATGACTTTCCTCCTATCTTCGGCGAAGCGGTGGAGTGGTTGCTTCACCGGCTTAGCTCCGGGTCTCACATTCAAAGAGTGCTCGGCCAACTCCCTCGGAACACCTTGCAAGTCCTGTGTGGACCAAGCAAAAATGTCCCGATTCTCACGGAGGAAGCTGACGAGCTCACTTTCCTATTTATCACTTAACCTGGCACCAATTGTTACGGTGCGCTCTGGGAACATGTCATCAACATGAACCTTCTTGGTATCTTTCGTGGCTTGGAAAGAGACACTTCCATGCAGGTTACTCAGCGCCGGCATATACTGCTGGGCGGACTGAGCCAATGCCGCCACCTCTTGAATTTTCCTTTTTTCCTGCGCAATCACAAGTGACTCGGCTAAGTTTGACCCGGCCGACGCACACTCCATGGAACGTCGGAAATCCCCAGCAACGGTAATCACCCTGTTTGGTCCGGGCAACTTCATCTTCAAGTAGCTAACGTGACAGCTTGCCATGAATTTGTTCAGGGCTGGCCTTCCGAGTAATGCGTGGTACGCACTTTCTAAGTTCACCACCTCGAACTCCAAATTTTCGGTTCAGCAGTTATCCCTCGTGCCGAACAAGACGTCAACCCGGACCTTGCCTATGGGCTCACAAGAGATGCCGGGCACAATGCCATGGAAAGTTGTCCTCGTGGCCTGCAGCATGTTCTCCGAGATACCCAACTTACGCATTGTGTCCGCATACATGATGTTAATGCTACTGCCATTGTCGATCAGTACCTTTGAGAACCTTACATTAATGCTAGGTCCAATGAGTGTCGGATCCAGCACCAACGCATATGAACCAGGGCTTGGCATAAGCTTGGGATGATCCCTGATGATCCAGGTGATTTCCTGATCAGACCAAGGCATGTACCTCGTCACTACAGGCATTACTGCATTCACCTCCATATGCCTATGCTGCAAGCTCTTTCTATCTGTTTCCTCAGTGGTGAACACACAATAGCTCTGATGGTGCTCTCTGTACTCGTTTCTCCCCTCATTTCCGGGGTATCTCTAATCCGGATGATACTGATTTTCCACTTGATGCACTGCATCCCTTCTCTCATTGTTATCATACCTCGGCAGAGGGGGAGGCAACATTAGTTGTTGCGTGTTCGCTCCGGAGAGCAATTGCTGCCGGGGTAACTCCTGCCGAGGCTGATCATTCCTGGGTGCCTGAGCATTCCCCGAAGCACCTTGTTCAATCTTGCGCATCCACTCACATTGCCTCGTCGTATGACCTGCTGGGTTATTCGGATTTGGCGTGTGAAACTTACACGGCTGGTCCAACATCGACTCATAAGTATACCTCGGACGGTCTTTCCTTTCTTGCCACTGCTTCTTTTGCTCTAGTGTCCAAGTCTTCTTGCCATCGTTTCTCGGAGTCCACTGCCCTCCAGTCTTTTGGCATTGACTGCCCCCTACTTCGGGCTGATCTTGATTCACAGCTGCAACTTGGTGCGAACCGTATCGATGATCCGGTCTATCATCTCTCCTTTTTCCTCTGTACTCACTCCTCCGGGATGATCCGGCCCCATCTCTCTGATAGTCCTCATCATTTGACTCGTTTGATACGAGCCTAGGTTGAGTCGGATCACTCAAAGCATACGAATCTGCAATCCGGATCATCTTTGCCAACATAGTTGGCATTCCTTTGCAACTTTTGCCACAGGTCGCTTGCATACCAGCACCCTTGTGCAAACCATGCTATGGCCTGTGATTCTATCACGCCCTCACACGAGTTTCTCACAGTACACCACCGGGTTAAAAACTCCCGATCCGTCTCATTTGGTCTTTGCTTGCACATAGCTAGGGTCTGCGGCCTATTTGGCCTCTGATACGTACTCGAGAAATTGCTGATGAACATTTCCTCGAAATCTATCCAGCAGTTGATGCTTCCTGGCGGCAAATTGTTTAGCCATACCCTTGCCGGTCCTTCCAACATCTGGGGTACATATCGTACAGCCCATCTCAGATTGCCAGTGGCAATTTTCACAGTTGTAGCATAATTTATCAGCCAATCCTCCGGCTTTGTACTACCGTCATACGTCTTCGTGCCCCTAGGTAACTAGAAGTTCGGTACCGGTGACTCCTTCATGATCCGGGGTCCAAAACATGCTGGACCCGGTGGACCTTGACATTCAATTTGTTTCGACCTATACAGTCGATCCAGTTTCAACCTGGCATCATCCAGCATCAAATCCCCGCTTCCCAATCTTGACCCTATCACATGATAGTCCGGCCTTGGGTATCCCACGTTTGCCATTTCCGAGTCTCCATCATTATACCTATCTTGCTCTCGTGGAGCGCCTTTCTGTTGCACACCTCGGCCGGCACTGCTGCGGTTGTCCTGCTCCAGCCGAGTTTCGCTGTCCGGCATTGCCGTTGACAACGTTCCCTTGACCGGCATTGCCTTGGTCGCGGTTACCTCGGCCAGCTTCACCTCGGCTCACACTCTGTCGATCATCATTTTTCTGAGCTTCTTTTCCTTTCCCTGCCCACGTTGGGTCATATGGGACGATCTGTTTGTTCCGTCTGGCCGAGGTTACTACCTCTTCTCTCCTTGGACCACCATGAGGAGACGATGCGACTCCAGCGGATTTCTCCGGGTTACCCACCGTCAAATGGACGATCTTGGAGGCTCCAGCTCTCTTCGAGTTAGCTCTGAGTAGTTCCTCGTTTTGCCTGTTCGCAATCTGAACCAGCTCATTAACCCTATCCTGTTGTCTTTGTCGGGCTTCACCCGTCAGACCCTCTAACTCGGACGCAGCTGCATCCGCTGCTCTGAGGTTCTTTGCCGGGGTACTATACCTCGGCAGCCCCACGGACAAACAGTTTTCTGATTCCTCAATTCCAGTATCACCCTCTATGTTCATCTCGCTCATGAGATTTCTTCCCTTCACTTTTACAGGGTCAACTTTGTTCGCCTTTGCGTACTCCCATAGCGTCATATTCAACGACTGCTGAGCCGTGGCTATTTTCTTTGCGCCCTCTAGTATTTTTTGCCTAGTTTCTTCTAGCTCAGCCTGCGCTCGAGCTGGATCTACTGCTGCTACCACAGGGTTTGCCAAGCTATCCATTGCTTCCCTCAACACATTCTCTGGCCTCTCTAGTGGAGGACCTCTACCTTTCCTAGGTGCCTTAGGCGTTACCTCTGGATCTGGCGCCGGATCCTTGCTCGCGCCCGCACCAGGCGCGGTCATCATCACCTCTGCATGGTCCGTGGAGCAAGCGATATGCGTCCCGGGAACCACGGTGAGGGGTGGCTCCCCCGCCTCAACAACGTGACGCGGATGAACACACGACACGTCAACAGCAACGTAGACCTTGTGCGCGCCGAGCTTGACGAAGAGGCCATTGCGTGGAAGACGACGCATGCCGAAGCAGCCAGCATTGTCACTGACGAAGTCCAGCGCTCCAAAGCGCTGAACGAGCCCAGAGACGATGCGTTTGCCGGTGCCGATGATGTTTCCCGTCTGGATCTTGACCTCTGCTAGCGCTGCTAGCCCCACGGTGGGCGCCAACTGTCGTGGTGGTGTCACGGCAGATGCCATGGATAGGCTAAAGGTGGGGACTAATACACGCTACGGGAATCCAGGGAGGGATAGTGAAGTGATTCTCCACACAGTTGTTTGTATTGCTCAGTTTCCAAGATTACAAGTGCTCCTAGAGCTGTATTGGCAAGAGGAGGAAGAAGGAGCTCTCTTACTCTCACCCACAGATCGCGCCTAAAACCCTAGCCAAACCAGAATAGCGGAACCAATCAACCCCTTCTACTGAAACCCTAGCCCCTCTTTTATAGAGGGAGCTCGGTCTCTGCCTAGGGCATACGTGGAAGCATATTCCTAAGAATATGCTTCCCCCCAAAGTAGTAAGCCGACCGGGGTGCTTTTCCCCCGCGTCACACATGCAGAGGCTATGTGAGCCTCTGCGGCGCCCGCGTTAGCCGACATGGGCATCGTCACCCTTGTCGGCCACGCCCCGGTGCTCCTGTCCTTGCTTGCTTTGCTCAGGTAGTACGTACCGGGGCTTATTTTGACTAGCGAGATTCCTTCCTTCTCCTAGAAGCTAGACGTGACCCGGATTATAGCTGATACGGCCACACCCGTTCCTACATACAAATAAAACAAACACCTCCGACTTACTCCTTAAGTCGGTTGAGACTTAATCAGGCGAACGCCCCCTGGTCCGGGTTACCCCGTGATTCGGCCTGCCTTTAGGTGACCCGGCCAGCATCAGCTTTGGCCTTGCCGAATCTCGGCTAACGTGGCTTTTATACCACGACGTGACCCTACCCGGGGGTATCCGCCCAATAGAAAGAAAGATAAGAGGATAGTTAGAACCAAAGTGAGACCACTTTGCTCAAAATTATCCTGTTGCACCTGAGCAATTTGGGTGAATATTGAGACAAAGAGTAGTTTAACCCTTAAGTGCTAAGTGTCATGGTGTAAACCTATAATAGGAGGTGTCATATACTACACAACTAAGTGATGGCTCAGTGTTGATGTAGAGCTCGTTGGGAACCCCAAGAGGAAGGTATGATGAGCACGTCAGCAAGTTTCCCTCAGTTATGAAACCAAGGTTTAATCGAACCAGTAGGAGCAAGGAAACACCTCATAGGTGTTGCTAGCTGAGCCTTTGCAGGGCGCACTACCGGTGCTAGTAGAAACGTGGAGACCTGCACAACACAACCACATAACTTTGTCCCCAATTTGCGATGAGGTTGTCAATCTCACCGTGTTTTGCTGAAAACAAAGGATTAAACGTATCGAATGGAAGGAAGTAATAGTTTGCAGAAAGTAAACACAAAGCAGTAAACAGTTTGTAGATTGTATGTAAAGAAAAGGACCGGGATGCATAGTTCACTAGAGGTGGCTCTCCTTAAGATAGATAAGATGCTGGGTGAACAAATTACAGCGGGGCAATTGACAAACATCGAGAAAGCAATACATGCATATACTAATCATCTTGACTCCTTTGAGACTTGATTGGGCATTACAACATTATACATAGACCGCCATCCAACTGCATCTATGACTAATAATCCACCTTCAGGTTATCATCCGAACCCCCTCCAGTATTAAGTTGCAAGCAATAGATTATTGCTTTACGAATTGTGTGTAAAGTAAACAATACGATTGTTCTATGAACAAAGGATTGTTATTTTATCCCTAGTAGAAACAGCACATCTAGTACCTTAGAGATTTCTGTCACTTCCCCAGATTACCAGAGGCATGAACCCACTATCGAGCATAAATACTACCTCTTGGAGTTGCTAGCATCTACTTGACCAATATAGCTACTAACAACGCAAAGCATGCAAGATCACAAATAACAAAGACATGATAGAATCAATAATCAATCTGAAATAGCATCTCAATATCCATCGGATCCCCGCAAACACAACATGTAGAATTACAAATAGATGATCTTGATCATGAACGGAGCTCACAAGATCTAGACATGAAAGCACAAAGGAGGAGAACCAGCCATCTAGCTACTACATGGATACGTAGTCCAAGGATGAACTACTCACGCATCACACCGGAGGCTTGCATGATGATGAAGAAGGCCCCCAGGGTGAATTCCCCTCTCTGGCAGGGTGCCAGGAAGAGCTTCAGATCCCTCCAGATCCAGGGATGGAGATGACGGCGGCTACAGACTCTTTCGTGGATTTTTGATCGGGTACTTAGGGTTTTCGTCCCGAGGGCATCTTATAGGAGGAAGGAGAGGCCGAGGGGGTGCATGGCCAGGTGGTGTGGCCGGCCCCCAGCCCTTCTCCGTCTCGTATTCTGGTATCTGATGACTTCCGGAAAAATAGGCACTTTGGCTTTTGTCCCATCCAATTCCGAGAATATTCATTTTCTGACTTTCCTGGAACCAAAAACAGCAGAAAACAGGCAGCTGGCACTGTGGATCTTGTTAATAGGTTAGTCCAAGAAATCATATGAAAAGTACTCCAAAGTGTGGACAAAACACAACAAAGTGGATAAAACCAAGCATGGAACATCAAAAATTATAGATACATTTGCAATGTATCACTAAGCCTGAATTCTAGAGGTATTATACTCAACTACAATATTCTAGGCTTAGAATGACGTGTGTTATATGTACCACATTTGGATTTTTGGTTTTTCTTGCATCTTCTTGAGTGACTAGATCTGTACATGAAGTTTGACTTGATGTGCAAATGCATGTTGCATCACCAAGTTATTCCTTGATGTTATAGACCTAGATAGAAAAGGGAATTCGTGTAAGGGAGTGACGAGTTCCGAAGATCAAGATGAATACTTGAAAGAAGAAGGAAGCTAAATATTAAGGAGTATCAACACTATTTTGAAGGATGTATCAACTCCAACTCACTATGAGCTGGCAATAAGAAGGATTATTAGTGCAGAAAAAGGGGGAGAGCAACATGATGGATGAATTTAAGTTCACTTAAGATGGGTGATGCTGCTAAGAAGCTAATGAATAAGTTGTACCAAGTTCATGGAAGTAACATGAAGGAGTACAAAGAAGAAGTTTTGAAACAAAGGTGGTATTCAAGCTTTGACAATTCAGAGAGAATGCCAGTAAGAAGTCGAAAACCGTAGGGTAATCCATATACCGAGGAGGATCCGCAGCTGGTATCCATAGTTGGTATCCGTAGCGGGTATCCTAACGGTTGAGTGAAGTTAGTCATCTTTGTGTAATTTAAAGAGTATAAAACTTTGCCTAAGTTAAGTTAGACCTAAGGAAGTATAAAATTAAAGATCTTCTTTCGTAACGCTTCGTAAGATCTGGCTTACCAAAGCGAAAATGTCCATAAGGTTAAGAGTAAGAGAAATAGTGTCGGAAGATTCATTTTGGAGATCCACAACTGTGTGGGTGTACCGTAGATTCTTTCGTGAGACCTTCCAGAGGTAAGATTTAAACTGGACAGAGACCCATAGCCTTACTATTGAGTTAATGTGTATTGTTTATGAAGTGTAGAGACCATTAGGAAACCCCAAGGGGGAGAGTAAACAATAAACACTGAAGTGTTGTTGTCTAATTTTCCGACTAAAGGTTAGAGAAGAGGTACTAAACTGTGACGAGATTAAGCCTTATTCTCATAAGGTTATAAGAAATCATTTGTATAAGAGTACTCTCTAAAGTATGTTCGGATGAAAGATCGAAGGAGATATAACAACTTATACCTAGTGGATTAGTTATATAGGGGAAACAGCTCGTAAGTGTCCCTAAGAGTGAAGATAAGTATTCCAAAATACATCACTAATGTGTTATAGGAAAATCAGATTGGAATGGACAAAATGTGTCCACAACCAATTCTAAGTAGGAATGTAAGGTCATAATCCAAGAGATAATAGTAGAAGAAACTGTAGGATAGATTAGAACTAATAGTGGTTATTGCCAAGTATGAAGAGAATTCAAGGAAAAGGATTTGGATACAGGATACCACAATTATTCCCAACTGTGATCACAATGGAATTTGAGAAATGGCGTGATCAATACAAGTCAACTCCTCATTCCAAAATGAAAGAGAGTACGAACTTCGAGGACAAAGTTTATTTTAAGGGGGAGAGTCTGTAACGTCCCAGCATTAGAGCTTAGAAATAAGCTGAACACAGGTGTGTGCATTGCATTCATGCATAGAAAATCCGAGTAATTTTCGCGCTTTTAAATAAAACTTGTCAAAGTGATTGAAGCTTATCTTAACTTGATGGAACTAAAGTAGATCATCAAGTTGACTGCGATAAGTTTCAATATGTCCTTTGTTAAAACCTTATCTTTGGGTAATATAATTTGATCTAAGGGTAGATCAAATGTAATAAAACTAAGTTACAACACACTACTCAATAAGGAGTACTTGATATTCTAGAGATCATTACATGGTATTCCATATCACAACTCAAGGATGAATACTTAATCTTCTAAAAATGATATCAAGGTATTACCTATAACAAACCCTTAATATGGTATTAAGAGGTGACATTCCTATTTAACCAAATCCTAGTGTCACTGGATCATCACTATTGAGTGATCAGTTCTTGACCTAGAACTTATTGACTCATAGCCTTTGACCTATTGTGTTGACCTTTCAAGTACCTGAAGTAAATTAATCCGAAGGAAGAACTAGAGATGGTTGAGTGTACCATCATCAATGGAATGTGATCCTTAGTGTATATCAAACCATTTGATGTTGGAGGAGTTAACTCACTCATGAGTTAACTAGAAGCAGTACCTAAACTCAAGGGTTGAGCTAGTGATTGAGGAGCTATGAGAAAGCTAGTAGTATTAGTACATTAGATAACAATCTTGTTAGCACAAGTGGATATAGACTTAGAATAAGCTTGCTTAACAAGATAAGTCTATAGAGAGACTAATACAAGTTTACCACTTAGTTGAGTATAGATCTTGATCAAACAATTAAAAGCCTAAGCTTTGTTTGATCAAAATGATTGTGGTCATTATGCTCAAGTCACTTGGGAATAGATGACTAGGTGTTGAAGAAGAGTTATGAATATACCAAGTTAGACAAGTCCTAGTAGCTGAATCATCTAGCTTGATCATTAGAAGTCAAGCTAGAGTATGATGAAGTATTTGATGAGTGTATGGAGTAGTTGGAGGCATAGTAGTTTAACCAAGCTAATACAAGAACAGACTTGTATTATGGGAGTAGTACTATACCTATTTCAAAGGATTGATATCCTTTGTATGTATAGTAAGGATTGTAGTCTTGCAAACCTTGGAAGTAGTTGCAAGATGAAGTTAAGGAAGTTAATAGATGGAGTTAGCAGTAGCTACATTGATAGGTGCATAAATGGTAGTTAATTAAGAGGAGTTATATACTAGGAGTAAGAAGGGAGTAATGTTGAAGTGGCATGACCAAGTCATCATATGATGATGGATATGGCGGAGTCAGATGATTGTCTTATTCATGAAGATGTGATCTTTGTGAATAAGATAAGAGAGATTTATAGAGTATATTTAGGAAAGGAATTCCTTATCTCAAGATATCCTTAGTGAGGTATTAAGGTAAGGATTCTTTAGAAGACTTAACCAAGATCATGTCTACTGTATTATTCAAGACCTAGAATCAAATGGATGGTGAAACCATTTCCTATACTAGGTAACCATTGGATAACATCTCTTGGACAAGTGAAACTTCCCAAAAAGGTAATTAGAGAACCAAGTGAGTATTTGAGAAGCCTTGTCCAGTTGATTGTCTTAAACTCTAATAGGAATATAGAATGATAGAATTATCATGATCACAATACTAATAAATTCCAATATCTCACTCTATGTGGAGTTATCAAACTCACTCATAGAATTAGATGTACTGTCCCATAACCTTGATCCTTGTCCCTATCTATAATTGAATATGAGTTATTAAATCCTCTCAGAAGCCATGGTAACTATGTGTAGATGAGTATCTTCATAAACACTAAGTAGAATTCCATTTATATCATTAGTCATCCTAAACCATCACCTTTACCATGGTAAAAACAAGGACATTTCCATAAGATTTGCATAGAAGTAATAACTTCCTAAAACCCTAACCTCTATTAATACTTCTTAATGAAAAAGACTTCTCATATATTTATAAATATATTTTGTTACCCAATAAAAGATTAAGAGAAGATGGTTATAAATTTTACAAACAATAATATTAATGACTTACAAAGTTTCTACACATTTTAAATCTTTATAGAAATCAAATTAGAAGTGAATTTATAAATAGAAAAGAAAGCAGAATATAAAAAATGAAATAGAAAAGGAAATAGTCTGTCAGCCGCCCAGCCCACCAAAAGCCCATGTCCTATTCAACGCTAGAACGCAGCAGACAACACTTTCCGCTCGTTTTGCCGTGGCCCAGCAGAAGCCTAGTACCAGCCCATCTCACCATCACACTCTCTCTCTATCACGTGGGACCCGAGGAGGGCCGCAGGTTGAGAGAAAGAACTGCTAGGTTTTTTTTTTGAAAAATCGCCGCCGTCGTCACCGCGACGCAGACAGACAGCTCGCTGGAGGTGTGCGCCGCCGCTGGATGTGCATCGCCAGCGTCAACAGGAATCAATCGCCCGGATGCTCGCCGCCGACCTGGCCGAGGATAAGAATGACACCGCGACGCCTCTCTCGACCCTACCCTCATCTCCTCGCTCGCTCTCGCTCTCTCTCTTTGTTCCTCTCCAGGGACAAAAACCCTAGATATAAGCCGCCGTGTAGCACCACCGCTCTGGGTCTCCCCGTCCTCCGTTGAGTACGCTCGTGTCTTCGCCTCACCTTCCTGAGCCTCCTAGCCGAAGGAATCGAGTAGGGGAGCTTCCAATCGTCGCCCTCGACAGCTTCTTCTTGAGCTCCGGCCGAGCGCCGTCAAGACCGTGTCATCGTCTCTGTCCTCCCCTACTTCATGTGAGGCCACCATCGCATCGAGGGTAAGCGTATGAGTCTCTCTATGCCCTCTGCTCGTTTTCTCCTGCCTTGTATCGCCGTTTCGCCGTAGACCACCGAGCACCGCCGTCAGTCACCGCCGCTGCCGATGCTCCGGTGATGATTAGAGAGCGAGACAACCCTAGATAGGTTTCCCTTGCTCGCCATGTTCGAACGCACCGCTTTGTGTTGCCCCTGGTACCATATTCTAGTGTCACTGTCGTACTCCGGCGAGATGACGTCAAGCGCAAACAAGGTGACATCGCCCATGACTGGTCTTTGCCCATGTGGCAAGTGACGTGGCTCCAGGCCCGTTTGTCCTTGAACCTGGGTAGGGATTGGATTAGTATCAAAAGCCGGTTGACTGTTCTTTGCCTAGGTGGGTGCCGACGTGGCCCTGACCCCACTGGTCAGTGGCTAGGTCTAGATTGGGTCTGGGTGTGAAAAGTTTCCTCTGTTAGAAAAATAGATAAAACAATATAGATTTAAATATAAATGCATTTTAGGAATTTAGGAAAATAGTTAAATCATAAAAATTCTATATCTTTTGTTTTATAATTCAGAAAAATATATTTTATATATCAAAATGTTAGGAAAAATAAAATCTATAATTTAACCTTATTATCAAATATTATTGTGTTAATTATTTAATAAATATTATTATTTAATAAAGATTTTATAAGTAATAAAATTTTAAAAATTCATATTTTAATATTAGTAACTAAGAAAAATATAAATAATATACCAAAATTCTTATGAAAACCAAATCTACATTTACAAACTTGTTTCAATTATTTTTGTATCCCTTAACTAATATTTATTATTTGTTTAGTATTTATTAAGTGATAAAACTTGTAAAAAATCATATCTTATTAATTAAAATTCACAAAAATACTTATAATATACCAAAATGATCAGAAAAATGAAATCTACACACTAAAAATATCAACTAATACTTTTGAAGTAAAATAAAAGGTAAAGGTCTAATAAATCTAATTTAAAACCTTTTTTATTTTAATTCTTTAAAAATATATAAACCTTTACTATTGTCTTTAGTATTATTTATTTATAGTCCATAGATGTAATAATTGGTCAATTAATGTTTAAGTGAAGTTAAAATAGGTCAAACCATTTTAAAAATGTATCTACTAAAACTATAATCTCAAATTAAAGGTATTTTAGTTTCCTAAAAAGATTTTATCAATTATAAAATCAACTAAAATAGTATATTGTTCATCACCAGAATCCAATCCACGTATGCTATGGTTATTTAATGTAGTGATGTCTTCCTTTTAAATAATCTTAGCTAATAAGAAAACCTTAAAGTGTTAACTTTAAGTTTCAATGTTTTTTCTCAAAATTTATTCTTTTAAGAAACATTAAAAGTAATTCCTAAACACCTATTTAAAATTTCTAACTAATTCTTAATCTAATTTAAGAAGTATTCTAGATACCATGATTCATTTAAGTGCTTTAATATTGTATGCTACTTGATATATTCACATATTGTTTCACACACTCTCACAAGCCTTAATAAGAAGCAAGTGTGAATCTGTTACAAAGGTGCAACACATTCTAAAGAACCATTCCTAGTTTCTGAACCCTAGATTAGATATGACTAATCCGGGGATTCATGTTTCTCAAATTGCATTACATTACTTATGCACCGTTGCATCTTGCTTCTTTAAACATTAATCCTTACCGGACCAATGATGCTCTTTACAGAATTTGGATCTTCTATTGTCTTGAAGACCGTGAGTGCATAATCTTGCAATCAACAAAAAGGCAAGTTCACAACTTGCTCATGTCCTTTGATTTTCTATGCTTGTAACTCAACTATGTCATCACCTGCATTTCAAAAAGGACAGAAAACACTATTATCATAATAATATGATTATGGATTATTTACCAGATGGTAATAATCTACTGATACAGTTCCATTGGTAAAGGAACATAATATCTAGGACTTAACAACCAATATCTCCAGTGATTTTAGCGCCGTATAATATGCGTCAACCATGAGATTTGGAATGGGATAGAGAAGTCAGCTGTATCTTCTTCCTTTCATATGGAGGCAAGATGACCTTATCGTGAAGTTGGGATTCCTGGTATGGATCCAACATATGGGTGGGAACCCTTGGGCCCCATGATTTGGGTGTCTAGATTATTTATGAGTGGCTGCCGGAGGTATAGTCGGGCCTTTTATGGAGCTTACCAGGGGCATCACCACTTCATAGAGTCTTCGGGAACTCACCAGGGTTATAGCTTGCCCTAGTTGGAGCTTTAACGGAGGTGTAGTCAGCCCCGGAGGATCGTGCAGACATATGGGGTCGCGGAGAGGGAAGTGATTGGCTTGGATCTTAGACTGGGCCCCACACCAAGAAGTGTGGACAAGAATGCAACTTGGTTGTGCAACAAAGCTAAGGTCTCTTGTGGGAAAAGTGACGTACCTCTGCAGAGTGTAAGAATTAACACATGTTACTCCCTGTTCCGGGAAGGAGCTACGGACGTGGCATGAAAGGAACTCCATGAAGTTCTGGTCAACCTGTGAAGGCTGTCGGACATAGTTTTCAGAATAAAAACAACCTTTGAAGAAATGTTTATGAAAACCTGCATTGCCTACGACCTTTGGTCTATGGCTGTAGAGATAGTGCATCATACACTCCTTTTTAGTGAACTTGCTGAGTACACTTGTACTCAACCGTACTTTCTTAACCCTTGCTAGGTTCTAAGCCGTTGAAGACGATGTCAACATCCATTTCTGCTCAAGAAACCATCATCGACAACTCAAGTTCTTCAATAAAGTCAATGAAGTCAACATGTAAATCAGCTGAAGAGAAGATAAAGTCTCAGTTTAGATAGGATTAGATTCTCTAGAC
The DNA here is from genome assembly GCA_910589775.1 of Avena eriantha. NCBI lineage: Eukaryota > Viridiplantae > Streptophyta > Magnoliopsida > Poales > Poaceae > Avena > Avena eriantha. Next base: position 376,225,184 of record OU342746.1, on the reverse strand, counting down.
ACAAAACCTATTTCTATAGAGCATTGCAATAGCAGTAATGGCAAGCCAAATAATTTAGATGCTAGTCTTAGTTACTAGATATTTCTGAGTTATTATTTTTTGTTCTTCTTTGTAAGAAGTTATTTCTCTCTCTTCAACCTAGAATGTTCTCTGGATCTTTTGTAAAGAGTCGAGTTGTAATCTATAGTCATGTCTTGGACCTGCTGTGTTTCTGTTGTACCACTCTGAGGGATGTAATACTAGTGAACGGTGTTTCATTGGTGTTATATAGTGTACTACATCATGCAGTGGTATGCTGGGTCATCACACTTTTCCCATGTCCTCAAGAACTAAACGAACTACTCACAATACATCATATGGATCAAGATCAGAGATGATATAATACCAAGTAACAATTTTAACATAACAATAATTCAACAGTTCCACTCAATAGCATCAACTACAACAAGTAATCAACACCGGGAAAGTTTCCCCTAAGAACTATGCAAGATTCAACCCAATTGTTACAACGGTATGGAGTGGTGATGATGGTGCTGGTGGAGATGATGATGGAGATGATGATGATCCCGATGAAGTCCAGCTTGATGGTGGTGTTGATGGCGACGATCTCCCCTCTCCGGGAAGGAATTCCCTCGGCAGAATTCTATCTGCCAGAGAGATCTTTCTCTCTCTGTAGTTTTCCGCCCCGCAGAGGCGGTGGAATCTTTTTATGGTCGCTCCCCAGGTATTAGGGTTTCATGGGGATAATATACGCCAAAGGGGAGAGCCATGAGTTGGCCAGGGTGGCCACAACACCTGGTGGCGCGACCTAGGGTAGCCCGTGCCAGGTGGGCCCCATGTGGCCCATCTCCACTCCCCCTTCTGGCATCCTTCGCCTTCTAGAAAAATAGGATTTTCCATGTATTTTCACGGATTTTCTGATCTTCGCAAATTTCACCTCCATACAACCCCTTTTCCATCACAATCCTGACTACACCGGTCCATCCTCCAAAAGTCATCAACCATGCGAAAACAGATGAAATAACATAAGTATCATCTCTTAATATAAAATATATCAATAAATAACAGTAATTTATGATATAGAATAGTGATGCAAAATGGACATATCAACTCCCCCAAGCTTAGACTTCGCTTGTTCCCAAGCGAAAACTGAGCTCAATAAACATGACCTCGGGTTTATGGAGTGAAGAGTCGATAAAAGAATATGGACAAGAAGCATCAAATTCATTAATACAAAAATCATAATAGAAGACAAATCACTATTATATAACTGAACTTGCAATATGTAAAGGAAACACAATAAAGATACATAAAGTAAATCATAATTGGTAATGGTAAACCTTGCTCTTGGTCAAGGAATAGTTAATAAATTCCAGGAGTTCAAACATAAAGGGTTTTCAATGATAGCTTTCAAAGTAGTATTCACTAAGATAAGAGCAATGTGCAAAACAAGGAACATAAGAAACAAGATTGAATAAATCATCATATGAATGAATCAAACAAAACAACTCAAAATATTTGCTGAGGTAGAAGGGAATAGGTTTACTGACTCAACTAAAAAGTAAAAGATAGGCCCTTCGCAGAGGGAAGCAAGGATTTCAAGTTTCATAAAGAGCTTCCAAAAATTATGGTACTTACTAGCTTTCAGCTCTCATTACCCCTATCATAAGCATCTTGAGGTGATTAAGGTTAAAGTGACACAAATATGAGGATATGCTTGACAAGTTATAAGTTGAAAATCTCATGGCCCGTGCTTACGAGTACCAGACCTCATGCTACTCAACTTTAGTCATCAGTAAGTTCTTGTCATTGTAAATACATGTGCATCATGGAGAACCGCCAACGGGGTACCCCTTGCCCGATGATACGGAAGCATTCTCATATCAAAATGACAAGTCAAGCAGACAATGAGTATCTCAGCGATCTTTTTATTTGCTATTTGCACAGGTTTTTATTAAGGATGCTTCACAGATTGCTCATTATGGTCCTGCTACAAGTTTCCACCATGATTAGGCATGGCTTGGGCTAGTGGCCCAGGCGTCTCTCTAACACATGTACAAACTCCATGACCTTACAAGCTCCCCTTTTATTTCACACCGTTGGGATCCATAAGCAAAAGAATCATGATATCAACTAAATAAGTGCAATGTTGAAAGCGTTCCCCATGGTAACATGGTTCTGCTAACTCTCAACTTATAAAGCACAAGCATATACACAACATATAAGGGCACAACGGTTCAAGTTTATTTAGTGCAGGAAAGTAAAGTGTGCCATCAAGTTCGTGAGAGCTTTAATCACTAATTTTCACATAACAAGTTTAATTTGGAAGGATGATAAAAACGTGAATTTACTTGGAATAGCAATAATGATAATGGGTAGGTATGGTGGACACAAATGGCATAGGTTTTGGTTTAAGGATTGGATGCACGAGAATCATTCCCTCTCAGTACAGGTTTTAGGCTAGCAAGGCTGTGTAGCAGGCATACGAGTTGAAGGAAACAAACAAACATACAAGTGATAAAAACAAACATGCAATCTTCCTTGGAAGCACAAAAGATCTTAACTAGAGAATACTAAGCTTATGAGAAAATCAAGGAAGAAAGATGATGAAATTATATTCTTTAAGAGTACTTTTATATTTTTCATTCAATTCTCATAATAGTGTTGCTACTGACCGAGCCGGGTTTGCCAAAACCAACTAAATTAACTCAATGATCCCAAAGTGATACCAATACTAACAACAAGATCAATCATATAACATGAATTGAAAACTAATATAAGATATGCAAAAGAGTAAATGATAGAACTTCTCATTAATATTCCATAACGACGACTCACACCAAGGGATACATAGATATCTAACGAGAGGGCGGACACTTCCATAATGCAAACCATCCTACATGATAACTTCTCTATTCATGATATGACTCTACTAAAAAGGTAAAAAGATAGAAGATAGTGATGTGATACCGCAACACTCCCCCAAGCTTGGAACAAACCAAGGGGATGCCAAAACTTGATGACGAATTACTCCTTCGGTGGTGGTGGTATTCTCTCGATGAGCTTTTCAATCAATTTCCTCAAGTCCTCAATCTCGAAGGTGAGAGTACGAATTAACTCCGAGTTGTGCTCGATGCGGTTCATGATCATGTCGGGTTGTGAATCCCAGCTTGTACGATTCTTTCCCCACTCTTCCTCCTTGAAGTCTTCTTTTCCTGCATGGTTAGAACGAGGCATATCCCAATTGGAGGGTAGTTTCTCCTTGGACATATTCTAGAATTGATGCTCATGGATAAGGGTATGGAAGGGATTCTTGGTGCGTGGAGAAGGAGACCACGAAGCCAAGCAATGACGCGGAGTATTCCCTCCAGTGGACATCCGTGCAGTCCTTTTGAACCTGGCAGGGTTTGCCACCACTTCAATGCTTGCAATGGTGGTGCTGGTGTGCGGATGTTGGTCTTACTTTGCCTCCTCTTCAACTTCACTATCGCTCTCCTCTTCCTGCTCAGAGTCTTGGAGATCTTCCTCCATAGGCTCCTTGCCCTTATCGTTGGCGGAGACCATTGTGCTTCTAAACATTAAGAATAGTTCCTGGCAGAAACAGATCAAAATGAAAACACGATATACGAACCTCGGGGGATCCGAGGGATTATATATTACGAAGTTTCACAACATAAGGAAGGTACTGGGAGAAAACGGGTCGGAGACGGACTCCGGGGTGGCCACACCACCTGCTGGTGCGGCCAGGGGACCCGGGCCAGGGGGTGATGTGAGCCACCCTGGCTCCGTTTCTGTCCCTATTTCGCTTCGTTGCCTTCCTTGTTGGATAAAAACTACAAAAATATAACTTGACAGATTTTTCGTGGACTTTTCCTTACCAGAACTGTTACCTATTCGAAAATAGACTCTGCATGTCACTGAAGTTGGTCTTTGATAAAATTTTCCGGGGTTACCATTTGAATAGCATCAATGTCTTCATTGTAAGAATCTCCAAAAATATAGTGCTTGAGTCTCTGACCATTCACCACTTGTGTAGTGTTATCCTTTTGGGAAGAAACTTTTATTGCACCTGAACGATACACCTCTTCAATAACAAATGGTCCTTCCCATTTTGAGAGTAGTTTTCCTGCAAAAAATCTGAGACGAGACCTATACAATAGAACCTTCTCACCAACATGGAACTCTCTCTTAAGAATTCTCATATCATGCCATTTTTTAACTTTTTCTTTGAATAGTCTAGCATTTTCGTATGCTTCACTCCTCCATTCGTCTAACGAACTTAAGTCAAATAATCTTTTCTCATCAGCAAGTTTGAAGTCTCTATTAAGTTCTTTCACTACCCAATAAGCTTTGTGTTCTAATTCTAAAGGCAGGTGGCAAGCTTTCCCATAAACCAGTTTGTAAGGAGACATCCCCATAGGATTTTTATAGGCAGTTCTATAAGCCCATAAAGCACCATTCAATTTTTAGCCCAATTTTTTCTAGATCTATTAACAGTATTTTGCAAGATGGATTTAATTTCTCTATTTGATAGTTCTCCTTGCCCACTAGTTTGGGGATGATAAGCTGAAGCAATTCTATGATTAACATCGTATTTAGCAAGGGTCTTTCTAAAACCACCATGAATGAAATAAGAACCTCCATCAGTCATAAGATATCTAGGCACTCCAAACCTAGGAAAGATAATATCCTTAAGCATTTTCAAAGAGGTCTCACCATTAGCACTTTCCATAGGTATGGCTTCTACCCATTTAGTAACATAGTCAATAGCAACAAGAATATGAGTATAACCTTTTGAAGGGGGAAAAGGACCCATAAAGTCAAATCCCCAACAATCAAATGGTTTAATAACAAGAGAGTAATTCATAGGCATTTCATTGTGTCCAGAAATATTACCCACTCGTTGACATTCATCACATGATAAGAAAAATCTTCTTGCATCTTTAAAAAGGGTAGGCCAGTAAAAACCTGATTGTAGAACCTTTTGTGCGGTTCTATCTCCTGCATGATGTCCTCCATAGGCACTACCATGACATTTCCGCAATATCTCCTTTTGTTCAAATTCTGGAACACATCTTCACATAATACCATCTACTCCCTCCTTGTATAAATGTGGGTCATCCCAAAAATAATGCCTTAAATCGTAAAAGAACTTCCTTCTTTGCTGGGATGTAAAAGTTGGAGGCAAATACTTGGAAACAATAGAGTTAGCATAATCAGCATACCAAGGACTCCCTCGCGAACTTACCCCTACTGTAGCCAACTGCTCATTGGGGAAACTATCATTAACAGGCAGGGGATCAAAGGAGATGTTTTCCAAATGAGATAAATTATCAGCAACAGGATTTTCAACACCTTTCCTATCTACAATATGTAGGTCAAATTCTTGTAAAAGCAACACCCATCTAATAAGCCTAGGCTTAGCATCTTTCTTCATCATAAGGTACTTAATAGCAGGATGATCAGTATGAATGGTAACTTTTGAATCAACAATATAAGGTCTAAACTTATCACAAGCAAAGACAACAACTAAGAATTCTTTTTCAGTAGTGGCATAATTCTTTTGAGCAGCGTCAAGAGTCTTACTAGCATAATGGATACCATTTAACTTTTTATCTATTCGTTGCCCAAGAATAGCACCTATAGCAAAATCACTAGCGTCACACATGATTTCAAAGGGTAGGTTCCAATCAGGTGGTTGGACAATAGGAGCAGTAGTTAAAGCCTTCTTTAGAGTTTCAAAAGGTTCCTTACAATCATTGTAAAAAACAAAGGGTACATCTTTTTGGAGAAGATTAGTGAGGGGTTTTGATATCTTAGAGAAATATTTAATAAACCTTCTATAGAAACCAGCATGACCAAGGATACTATGAATACCTTTGACGTCTCTTGGACATGGCATTTTCTCAATTGCTTCAACTTTAGCTCTATCAACTTCAATGCCTCTTTCGGAAATTTTATGTCCAAGGACAATCCCTTCATTGACCATGAAGTGGCATTTCTCCCAATTAAGAACAAGATCGGTTTCTTCACATCTCTGCAAAACTTTATCAAGGTTGTGCAGACAATTATCAAAAGAAGTTCCATAGCCGGAAAAATCGTCCATGAATACTTCCGCAATTTCCTCACAAAAACCATGAAAGATAGCAGACATACATCTTTGAAAAGTAGCAGGAGCATACACAAACCAAAAGGCACACGCCTACAAGCATAGGTTCCATAAGGGCATGTAAAAGTAGTTTTTTCTTGATCTTGTTGTTTAACAGCGATTTGAGAAAACCCAGAATATCCATCAAGAAAACAAAAATGGGTCTTTTTAGACAACCTTTCTAACATTTGATCAATAAAAGGCAGTGGATAATGATCTTTCTTAGTAACTTTGTTAACCTTTCTAAAATCAATGCACATCCTATAACCTACCACTATTCTTTGGGGAATAAGCTCATCATTATCATTAGGCACAACGGTAATTCCCCCTTTCTTAGGGACACAATGAACACGACTAACCCATTTAGTATCAGCAATAGGATAAATAATACCAGCATCAAGGAGTTTTAATACCTCGTTTCTTACCACTTCCTTCATCTTAGGATTTAAACGACATTGATGTTCTACCACTGGTTTTGCATCGGGTTCTATATTGATAGCGTGCTGACATATAGTAGGGGAAATCCCCTTTAAATCATCAGGTGTATAGCCCATAGCTCCTCGGTGTTTCTTCAATACTTCCAATAATCTTTCCTCTTCCTTCCCTGAAAGTTTAGAACTAATAATAACAAGATATATTTTCTTATCATCAATGTAAGCATATTTAAGATCGCCAGGTAAAGGTTTTAAATCGAAAACCAGATCCTTTTTAGGTGGCAATGTGGTACCCAAATCTTCCACAAGCAAGTTATGCTTAAGCATCTTAGGTTGACGACGGAGAATCTCGTCAATCTCATTTCTTTCTTCCATGAAGATTTCACTTTCGTGGTCTTCCATAAATTGCTGCATAGCATTGTTAGGAGCAAGAGAAATAGAAGCAAGTTGTTCAACTCTAAAATCCTCATTAGAAGTTTCATTTTCGCAAGGAGCTTTAGTAAATTTTGAAAAATTAAACTCATAAGATTCCCCATCGAATTTAGTTAAAATTTTCTCCCTTTTATAGTCTATAATGGCTCCACACGTGTTCAAGAAGGGTCTACCAAAAATTATAGGATATGTTTTACTAGCAGCTGAACCAAGTACTAGAAAATCAGCTGGATATTTAATCTTACCACAAATAACTTCCACATCTCTTACAATACCAATTGGAGAGATGGTCTCTCTATTTGCAAGGTGAATGACCACATCAATTTCTTCTAGTTCACAAGGACTAATTTCATGCATAATTTCTCTATAAAGCTCGTAAGGAATAACACTTGAACTTGCACCAATATCACATAAACCATAATAGCAATGATCACCAATTCTAACAGAGAGCACATGGACACTAGCTTTTTTAGTTCTATTAGGATGTGAGAAAATATTAAAAGTATCCTCACAAAAGACAATGTATCCATTTTCTACACTTTTAGTGACAAGGTCTTTCACAATTGCTACTGCAGGTTCGATGTTTATTTGTTCATCAGGTTTTACAGCTCTCTTTGTACTTTTATTAATTACACTAGTTATCATAGGATGATCCTTTACCTTATCCGGGAAAGGCATTTTCTTGATATAAGGTTCAGGTAAGATGTGATCAATAGTGTAAAATTCAGTACTTCTAGCAGAAACACAATCAATAATATCTTTAGATGGTGGATGATACTTGTTCCATTCTTCTTTTGGAATATCAATGTATGAGTCAAAAGTTTTAAGACAATTTGCAATAACTTGAGAATCAAGACCATAAGCATTACTAATGTTTTGAAAGTCATCAGTTCCCATAAAAGATTCAATGCATTCATAATCATAATTTATACCTGACTTTGTTCCTTTATCATTCTCCCATGCTTCAGCATTGTCTTGAATACGGTCTACAAGATCCCATTTAGCTCCTTCTTCCATGCGTGTAAATGATCCAGCACAAGAAGCATCCAATAGATCCTTATCATGAAGAGAAAGCCTTGCATAAATGTTATTGATAATAATATTGTTGGGGAGCTCATGAATAGGACATTTGAGCATTAGTAACTTCAATCTCCCCATAGCTTGAGCTGTACTCTCTCCATCAAGAGGCCAAAAGTTGTATATTTGATTCCGATCTTTATGAATCTCATTAGGAGGATAAAATTTTGAATAAAAGAGAGGTACTACTTCCTCCCATTCAAGAGCTTGACCATTCTTCAACAGCTTATACCATTCCTCAGCTCTTCCTTTCAGTGATAATGAGAATAACTTCTTCTTGACTTGATTTGTTGTAATACCTGCACACTTGAACAACCCGCATAATTCGTGTATAAAGAGCAAATGATCACCCGGATGGACAATTCCATCTCCAAAATAGTAGTTTTCCATAACACGATCAATAATTCTTGTAGGTATTTTAAAAGTATCATTCTCAGGAGGTGGTGGTTCATCTACTACCTTAGCAGTGGTAGTAGCATTACGAAATAAGTAACTAAGTGAATTATCCATATTGAAAATAAAGTAACTAACAGAAGTAGACAATACTCACAGTAGAAGTTTCCTTTACCAGTCCCACTCTCCAATAGCGCTTCACTCCCTGGCAACGGTGCCAGAAAATAGTCTTGATGACCCACAAGTATAGGGGGTGTATTGCAGTATTTTCGATAAGTAAGAGTATCTAACCCAACGAGGAGCAGAAGGTGTTGACGGGTGGCTTGGAGCAGGAATTCTCTGTAAATACTTAGCAAATAGATTTTTAGGGCTTTTTGATAATGCAGATAAATAAGGTGCACGTAAATAAAAGACAATAATAATAAATGCAGCAAGTGGCCCAATCCTTTATTTAGCAAATGACAAGCCGGTTGTATTACTTAAGATGACCAAACGTTCTCGAGGACACATGGGGGTATCGTCAAGTGCTTTCGTTTCATATAGTTGATTAATCTTCTTTAGTTTGATAAGTGTTGTGTGGGTAAACATGTGCTAATGTACCGACCTTCCTAGGACTAATACATACTTGTGATTAAACCCCTTCCAAACATCTGCAAGTACAAGAAAGTAATTAAGATAGAAACCTAACCACAACTTTAAACTCTAAGATCCTGACATCCCTTGTGCAAAGGTTTCCTAACGGGGGTTCAGGTTTCTGTCACTCCGGCAACCCCTACGATTAGTAGCAAAATACACAATGCATTCCCCTAGGCCCATATAGGTGAAGTGTCATGTAGTCGACGTTCACATGACACTACTAGAAGAAGTACACCACAACTTAAATAACAATCTATTGAATCTTTCTCAACGCAACTCCACTACTATCAACAAGACTTCTCCCATGTCCTCAGGAACAAAACGAACTACTCACAAGACATCATATGGATCATGATCAGAGATGGAATAATGATGTATAACAATCTGAACATAAACAATAATTCAATGGTTCACTCAATAGCATCAACTACAAAGAGTAATCAACACCGGGAAAGTTTCCCCTAAGAACTATGCAAGATTCAACCCAATTGTTACAGCGGTATGGAGTGGTGATGATGGTGCTGGTGGAGATGATGATGGAGATGATGATGATGATGATCCCGATAAAGTCCAGCTTGATGGTGGTGTTGATGGCGACGATCTCCCCTCTCTGGGAAGGAATTCCCCCGGAGAGATCTTTCTCTCTCTGTAGTTCTCCGCCCCGCAGAGGCGGCGGAATCTTTCTGTGGTTGCTCCCCGGGTATTAGGGTTTCATGGGGATAATATACGCCAAAGGGGAGAGCCAGGAATGGGCCAGGGTGGCCACACCACCTGGTGGCGCGGCCTAGGGTAGCCCGCGCCAGGGGGTGGTGTGGGCCCCCTGTGGCCCATCTCCACTACCCCTTCTGGCATCCTTCGTCTTCTGGAAAAATAGGATTTTCCATGTATTTTCCCGGATTTTCTGATCTTCACGAATTTTGCCTCCAAACAGCCCCTTTTCCATCAGAATCCTGACTGCAGCGGTCCATCCTCCAAAAGTCATCACCCATGCAAAAACAGATGAAATAACATAAGTATCATCTCTTAATATGAAATATATCAATGAATAACAGTAAATTATGATATAGAATAGTGATGCAAAATGGACGTATCAGCTACTAGGGAGAAAACAGTAATCATTTGTCCATGGGACAATCGTATTGTTAACTTTACACACTTTGCTTAATGCAATTATCAATTGCTTGCAACTTAATGCTGGAGGGGGTTTGGATGATAACCTGAAGATGGATTATTAGTCATAGATGCAGTTGGATTACGGTCTATGTATAATGTTGTAATGTCCAATCAAATCTCGTAGTAGTCAAGATGATTAGTATATGCATGTATGCTTTCTCGGTGTTTGTCAATTGCCGCGCTGTAATTTGTTCACCCAACATGTTATCTATCTTAAGGAGAATCACCTCTAGTGAACTATGGACCCCGGTCCATTCTTTTACCATCAATCTACAATCTATTTACTGTTTACTGTTTACTTTCTGCAAGCAATTACTATCTTCCACTCAATACGTTTAATCCTTTGTTTTCAGCAAAACCGGTGAGATTGACAACCTCACTGTAAATTGGGGAAAAGTTATGTGGTTGTGTTGTGCAAGATTCCAAGTTGGAAACAACACCTTGGAGGTGTTTCCTTGCTCCTACTGGTTTGATAACCTTGGTTTCATAACTGAGGGAAAACTTGTTGCTGTGCTCATCATACCTTCCTCTTAGGGTTCCCCAACGAGTTCGATATATTTTGAGCCATCAGCCTCTAGCAAGACGTGCCAACTCCTAAACACATATAAAGATCATTCGGACAAACCATCACAAGGTTGAGTACATGTATTTCCCTTGGCCACATGATATTTGGTCTAGCTCGAAGCTGACCTCTCTTTCTCGATACTGTGATTCAGAATCCCTTTACTAGGTTAACTCTTAACTATATGTAGCACGGCCATGCATTTCTGGATTCGATCACTCGAGCGGCTCAGAGATATCTCTCTCAAGTAGAGAGGGGCAAATCCCATCTTGATTTACCAATGTCTTGTAGCATGTATGAGGACAAACCCGAAAGCTACCTTTATAACTACCCAGTTACGGAGCAATGTTTGATAGCCCCAAAGTAGGTCGATCCACATCTCAAGTGCATGCGACAATCTCAGGTCTAAGGACAAAACGTACACGATGTGTAGAGAGAGCTGCAAGTATTATTGCCAGTCTCAAGTTGGGTTAGTCCAACCCCATGTTCATGACATGTGTCCACATCATTGGTTTGACATCTCCATGTCTATGAATTGCGAAACATAGTCATCAACCAATCCATGTGCTAGTCTAATATTCACGTGTGTCCGCACATGAACTCCGACTAGGGACAACAATTAGATAACCATACAAGTAAAGAGTTTCACAAACAATTCACATAATTGCCAATCAATACAAGTTGCCTAACATATGAATATATAAGGAACATTATAATAACTCATGGATACATATGAAATACAATCATCTCTATGATTTCCTCTAGGGCATATTTCCTTCAGCAAGTTTCTCACCTCCTCGCCTCCCATGGCGTCGCAACCGACTGTGACGATTTGTACTAGTGCCCCCATGTAGCAACCCTGGTGTCCGCTTGTGGCCCCGCCGGTTCCCCTTGTAGCAATCGTGTTCCCTTCCCGCACATCACTCCTGGCCGCCCATGGAGACCAACGCTGCACATCGCCTCCTAGCGCTCTCTCCCCCACCTTGTGCATACCAGGCATCTCTCCTCTTCGAGCCACGTCCATCGCCGGAGAACCTCGTCGCGCCGTTGCCGGAGAACCTCATCGCGCTGTCATCGTAGAACCTCGTCGCACCGCCACCTGAGAAACCCCCTTGTGGCGCCGCCGATGCATCATCCATCCTCACTGCTTCTTTCCCTACCCGTTGCACGCCGTTGTTACTCCTCTGTAGTAGCGTCCATGACCCATGGTAGCAACGACCATGGCTCTTGGTAGCATCAGCTTATAGCCTTAATAGCAACACCGACTGCCATAGGAAGCAACACTGGCCTCTATCTGTTGCAACGCCGACCGCCATAGGAAGCAACACCGGCCACCGTCTGTAGCTACACCGGCCGCCGCATGAAGCAGTGCCGCTCTTTGCAGGGAGCAACGTCGGCCGTCGAATGGCGCAGCGTCGCCCTTTGCAGGAGCAACTCTAGCCGCCGCCTGTAGCAACACCGCCCACCACATGGAACAAGGCCGCTCTCTGCAAGAAGAAATGATGCCCGCTGTTAGTAGCAACACCGATCGCCATAGGGAGCAAAGCCGACTGCCGCAGGGAGCACCCCCACCGTTCCGTCGTAGTGGCCACCGATGTGCCCCTCGCAGCAGGCACCTCCTACCGTGGCAGCAACACGCCGTGTCGCCGATTCCCATGGTCAGTACTACCTCGCCGCCATCACTGATTCCTCACAGGAGACTGAATCGGGGGTGAGAAGATTGGGAGCAGCATGGAGGTGCCGTCAAGCAGAAGAGGTATGGTGTCTATGGGCGGAGCTAGCATGATGGTTAGTTAGGGCAGTGCAGGCGTAGTGGTCATGGTTGTCGGGCAGAGCAGATGCGGGGAGGAAAACCAGCGACAAGAAAAATGAAGAGATGTGCTTGGGAGAAGATAAGGCATGCTTACATGGTGGGACCTCGCCCAATATCACGGTCTCCTGCGCGGCGCACGAACGAACCCGGACGATGGAACGGTTCCATCGTCTGGGGGATACATATCATTTTTCAATTATTAAGGTGTTTCTCAAGATAATGCATAATACACTACAGGAATGGGCGCAGGGCCGACGGCCAGGCGCTACGCCGATGACCAAACGTCGGGGCCATCAGCGTAGACCATGACGAGGCCAGCCCCCCAAGGATCCGTTGGCGCAGCACAACCGTCGGTGTAGGCCATGCTACGCCAACGGCTACCCTCAACGTAATTAGGTCATCGGCGTAAGGGGTGGACGCGTGTCCCCTAAAGACCAGGCCGTGACGTCGCTCTCACGACATCAGCCATACGCCGACGGCCCCCCTCGGCGTAGCTACATCCCGTTTTCATGACAGACATACACCGATGGCCCTCCTCGGCGTAGCTCCTTCCCGATTTCGTGTTGCCCTACGACGACGACGACCCTCGGCGTAGCACCTTCCATTTTTATTAACTTACAATTTATTTGTACTTATTTATTAGTACAAATTATTTAAAAATGGTTCTATTTTTTATTAATTGGATGGTTTCTTACCCTCCGAATAGCAGTCTCCACGCCCACATGAAATGACATTGCGAATCTTCATATTCAGCATCAACAATCAATATATTAGTTATCTTGTTCAAGTTCTCATAGTTCTACTAGCAATCAGATAATATAACTAATACATCCCGCTCAATCAAACTGGACGTCGACTCCGGGGTTCGGAGTCGCAGGCGGTGAACAACCAAAGAGAAAGAACCATCACACGAGCATAGCCAGCGACCAAATGGTCACAGCTATGCCAAGGGCAATGTCGTCGGCACAGGAGGCAAGCTACGCCGAGGGCCGTGACCGTCGGCCTAGTACCTTGCCTGGGGCACCCAGAGGCTACCACGTAGCGCCGCTACGCCGAGGGCGGCCGTCGGCGTAGCCCTTGCTCCGTTAGCCCGACGTCTGACAGCAGCTGTGGGCCCATCGCGTGCTGCGCCGACGGTCACGACTTGGCCGTCGGGCTAGCTTACACCGACGGCTCAGCCTCCGTGGCTCCGCCGAGGGAGGTCTTTGCCGAAGAGTCTACAATGAGGACAGCCGTCGGCGTACTATATGGCTTTTAACCCTCGGCTTACCAATCCATTCCTATAGTGATACTAGATCTTCAGTCGCATGGAGCTTTTTCTTTTTCTTAAAACAGTAGTGTTGTAAAATGTAAAAAACATTCGATGTTGTTCTATAATAGAGACAAAACTATGGGTACAAAATGGTATAGACGTATTTAAAAAAAGGACTCTAGAACATACATAAGTATATGTGGAAAAACGTTCATAACCTTCTGAAGTAATAAATACTACTCCCTCCATTTCAAAATATAAGATGTTTTAGCTTTGTGAAAGAAATGTATCTAGACGTTTTTTAGTTTGTAGGTTCACTCCAAATCTAGTTGAATCTAGATGGTAAAAGAGGTCTAGATACACTTCATTCACAAAGCTAAAACATCTTATATTTTGGAATGGAGGAAGTACACTTATATTTTCATTCTTTACTTAACTCTAAGGTTGTAATAATTGCGATTCTCAATTGGACTGGAACTCCTATGGTAGGATTGTAAATTTGGTTAACCTTTGGCAGGATGAGAAACGAGTAAGGTTGGAGGAGCTCACATTGTTAGTGAGATGAAGGCCTTGTGTGCAAGCTTTGAGGAAGTCAAGCTTTTTTTTAGTCAGTCGTGATGCAAATAATGCGGCACATAGGTGTACTAAATAAGTTTTGAGCGTTCTAGATTTGGTTCTCTTTGATATAATACCTAGATTCCTGCCTGATATAGTTCGGTCTAAATGTAACCACTATAATGTTTATAACAAAGTAATATATTACTACAAAAACTACAAAGTAAATATAACTAAGAAATGACATTTGGTACCATGGAGAAGCACATCTTTCCTTATGTGGTAATGAAGTCCACCTTTAACTAAGAGAAGACATTTATACTTCTATTAATCATATCATTTTAAGATCAAAAAAAACATGTAACACTAAAAATCATGAGGATTTTTTCGAGAACCCGCTAGAGTTCTGTGCATCATTCTCGAAAGAGAGTTTAGTTACACCACCTGCACAAGGCAACATGGACGGATCGAGAGAGACCACCGGCAGCCTACTGACAAACATACATGAAGTTGGCTGCCTTTTCGTCCGAGTATTAAACACATATTTCCATGTTTGGTTGGAACATCGACCATTTGGGACTTTTGGTGAATTATGATTAGATATTTGTCTATCTCTAGCTAGATTTTCAAGATTTATTGATTAAAACTCGGTCACTTGCTCAAAGCTATTGTGTCAACATCTCTGCTCACCTCACTTCATGTATGTTCTTTTGTTTTATCTTTTGCGGGAATACAATATTTTTTCTAAAATTACATGTTTCTGCAGGCTGCAATTTTATACTTACAGACGTCCATCTTGAAGTTGCTGAGTTCTAAAAAAACATCCAGAGAACGACGACCGAGAAATCTTGCCCATACTGCCTCCGCCATCTCGTTTGATAACTGGTACTCCCTCCGTTTAGAAATATAAGATATTTTAGCTTTGTGAATCGAATATATGTAGACGTGTATAAGT
Organism: Avena eriantha; assembly: GCA_910589775.1. Taxonomy (NCBI): domain Eukaryota; kingdom Viridiplantae; phylum Streptophyta; class Magnoliopsida; order Poales; family Poaceae; genus Avena; species Avena eriantha. The sequence continues at coordinate 376,209,754 of OU342746.1, read as the reverse complement.
TCGTACAGGTTTGGAGTAAACCTATACACTAAAAGTCGTCTAGATACATTCATTGCACAAAGCTAAAATATCTTATATTTTTGAACAGAGGGAGTAGCAGAGAGTGGACCTGACCGAGACGGTGTACGATGGTGTGATAAGGCAATGATGTATGAGGTTGAAGTCAATGACGTGGAGATGGCCCGGCGGTCGCTTCTGCCTCCCGCTGTGGCCTTGTTTCTGATGAGATAATCCCCCCAAGGGGACGCCTCCAGGGAGCTGATGGAATGTGCATGGCTTCGGTCGCTTGCCCGAATGCGCAACGTGAGGTGGGAGAGCGTGTGGGATGGCAGGAGGTGATGCCGCGGCGTGGCTCGCGTCGCCCAGCTCTATCAGTCCTGCCTACTGCTCGTCGTCCCGTTCCTACTTGGCTTAAGGGAAGATGTTGTAGGTGCCTAGCTCCTGGTCATCATGCGGCTGTTTCCAGTGATCCCTTTAGGTGCTCTCGATGCCTTGTGAATGGTCATCGGGCACGTGACTGCCACAACGCTTGGCGTCCTGTCAGCTTGTTGGCAGACCCTATCATGTCTTCATCGCCTTGCCCATTGCCGAGCATTGTCAAGCACATGCTCCTTGTCGTGCCCAGGTTGAGGTCTCACTCCCATCCAAAGTGTCTTATCGTGGGACTTGGGCGTCAGTTGTTTCTGTTCCTGGTTGCTCTTCGGCCTCAGTGGATATGTCGTTGCAATCCGCTTTGGAGGAGCAAGCTGAGTTGTTACACTAAGCTTTCTGAACGTGGCTTCTTGTCGTCTTGAGGAGGTCGCCCGTCCTCTTCACGAGGTTGTTGACTCCTTGCACTGCTGGCTGCTTTCGATTGGGGGCTTTCTAGAGCGTGCTGAAGCTGACGCCTGTCAATCCGTTGGATGTGCATTATGTTGGTAAATTGAGCGTGAGTAGAGTGGGCCTTTATGGATGTTTCTATCCTCGTGCTAGGGCGAGCTCAGCAGCCATGGCTTCGGTCATGCAGAGCATATGCCCGAGTTTCTAGAGTTGTGTGGTGGTATGGTTCTACCTCCCTCCATCGAGGAAGTGAAGTTCGGCTCGCACGGGATCTTGGTTGTGGCTTCTCCACCAAGTCATGCGCTTGTCTTTGAGGAGAGTGATGATATCGACGCTGCAATCTCTCTTTCGCCTGAGTACGGCAGGCATGTGGTTCCTATAGGTGACGGGGCTGCTATGCCAGGAGTGTTGACGCCGGTCCCCGGAGCTATCGTTGCCAGAGAAGTTTGCGATTTTCTCGCCACATTGGTTGCTGCCTACCCTAGAAGTAAGAAGAGGGGTGCTTTAGGTAAGGCATCTGCAGTTGTTTGATGGTGTCATGGTCTGTCTTGGCGGCGAGGTGTAGGTGTGTTGTGTTTGTTCTTGTGGCTTTGTGCTCTCTTGTGTTGGCTAGAGTGGGTGCAACCCTGTTGTTTGGGTATCTGTTAGGTTTGGCTATTGGTGAGTGTGCTCTCTGGGTGGGTTTTTGGACCTATTATTGTAGGTTTTCGTCCTGTTTTCTCTGAGCACCCTCTTCTTAATTAATGAATGAGGCAAACATTTTTCCTCTGTTTAAAAAAAAAGATAAGGCAACGATGAGGCAAGTAATTTGGATACTATCCTATCGTGTTCCGGTCATTACTTCGTTCCCAAACAAATCAGATAGATACCAAAACTAAACTTGCATTGATGTGCAGCTAGCTTAGTGGCATGCGGCTGAGTTGAGTTGATTCCATATGGCTTGAGTGCCTCCAGGGCAAACAATGATCGAAATGGAGAAAAAATGCAGCTAACAATGAACAATCGATTAACTAATGCACGTGCATGTCCTGCATGTCAAAGCTTAAAGAAGACGTATGGAAGCGAATTAAACTGGCTGGCGTGCGGTTGCTAAGCACGGGCGGCGGAGTAGTATTTTTTCTTTGGTATAAAATATTATACTACATCACCGTTGATGGGCACTTCAAAGTGGCCCTAATTTTTTAAAGAAAGATCCAAATCTATTTCATGAGTTCACAGCAAATATAAAGCATCCCAAACATAATACGTATACATTATATTGACATCTTTGGACCACCTAATGACCACTACTACCACAAGAGCGAGCCGTCGAAGCGCAACTGTCACCGCTCCCTTACCGGAGCCGGCCTGACGTTGTTGATGATAGCAGGAAAATCTTCGTGGATGTGTCCCTAAGGACCGGTGCCCCAGAGCTGAAGCCGCCGCCATAAAATCCTTGAATTGATCTGGACCTTGTGACACCAAACCTAGAACACACGTAGATTGGACGAGACCCACCACTCCATGAAAGCGACGACTCAACGAATTTCCGCCCTCCTCAACAACAGCGGCAAGATCGTCACCAATGAGGTGGAAAAGGAGGCGGATATACCTTATTCTTGTCCCGCACAACATCGTCATAGCCACCATAACATCGATACCGGTTGACCAAACTCTAACTTTAGGGAACCTTCAACAGCGCCGAGCGCAAGTCCGAGGTCTCCACCCCCTCCTGCCTCCGGGATAGCAAGCAGAGGAGGCGAGGACCCGTCGATTCCGGTCGTAGACGACGAGGAGCGAGCAGACGATGGCGGCGGTGGCTAGGGTAGAACCCTATGATTGCCGAATATATTTCTTTTGTGGGAGGAAAAGTGCCCCTAAATTTGAACAAAGTGCCTCTAAACAAACAATTTTAGGACCCTCTGAAAAAACATTTTTAGTACACTACATATGCCACTTTTTGAAGAGCCCGAGAATAAAATCACGGGCACTTTGAGAAGTGAACCAAAATACAATTATGGGCACTTTTTATGCACCTAATTTTATTCCTATACCATTCTACTCCACTATTCTAGCACGTACGTTTTATGCATATATGTCCTTTTCTGATGGCGTTGCCAATCCCTATACTATTACGTACGCACGTCGGGGTTTAGGTTCAGACGTTCAGTTGACTACCGGATTTAAGATCCAGGGATGTGTTTGTATACTCGTGTGGAAGGTAGGAAGTTTCAGCTCGCCTAACCTTCTTTGTCCAAACATCCGGAGTACTAGATAGATCCCACACTCGCCATTTTCGTCAATGCAAGCAACGCGGGTCGGGCAAACGTATACGATCGATGGCGTTATTATGGGTTTGCCATGCCAACAGCCCAACATGCCAAAAAAATGTGTTGTCAGTTTGGCTGTGCAAGTCGTCGTTTGCCCAGAACCAAATTAACTAATCAGGAGAGGGAAAAGGTCAGCCGGATGACCAAACTCGGCGAAAAGTATTATCCAGCATGGATTCGGTGCATCTTTTATGCCTGCACGTGCAGGTGCATCCGAGCAAGATAAGAACACATTGCACTTGTTGTACCATCACAATCACAACATTACTCTCTTTTCTTCTTCTGAGATCGATTGATTCCGTTACATGATACTAGACTAGTACTAGTACTACTATCATTTCCATTGGGAAGAGAAAAAAAATATACTCGTGACAAACATTTTGTCCTCCATCTCGACGTACAACCGCTCCTCAATCCTGAATTCCTAAGCAATACACCTCTCGCTTGTAATTTACTGCACTTATTAGGAGTACAAGCAAAAATGATCACAGCAACGCCTCATTTCCCACGAAAAATGGATCGAGAAAGTACAGCAAAAATCACCAATGGGCCTGGCTTAATCCGTCCATGCGTATCGACGTTGCACCAGGACGGCGACGACGGCGAGCGGCGGCGGCAACAGCACCGGTAGGGATGTCGATCGGAGACGACACCAAACGCGCCCTCCACGACCCACGTTTACCACCAGCGGCAGGCTCCACGGCGCGGCCGGCCGCAGCATCACCACCACCGAAGCCGCAGCAGACCCACCAGAGCTCCCCGCCGTCGACGTCGCGGTCCCTCGTCGTGTAACCGTCGTCCGGCCACAGCACGTCAGCCTCCTGGAACGACGCGTCGTCGTCGCCGCCGTGCCCGCCGGCGAAGGTGGACGGGTGGGAGAGGAAGCCGTCACCGGAGGAGCCACCACCAAAAATCGCCGGCACGCTCGAGGACGCGGAGCTCGACGACAACGACGAAGCATCTGGCCCGCTCATGTCGCTACCGAACGACTCGCACGAGAAGTCCGCGGCGGCGGCGGCCGCGGTGTCCACGTGCAGCTCCGGCGGGTAGCTCTCGCGGCCTCCCCACGGCGGCGGCGACCGCGGCGTCTCCGGCCACAGGACGTCGGCTTCCAGGAACTCTTCCATCGGCCGGTCTGGAATAATCAAGCGCGGATAGCAGCAGCTGCAGCAGCGGGCAAAGCATTTTTGTATGCGTTGCGGGCTGCAAGAGAGAACCGCGTCGTACGTGGTTTGCTTGACGTGACGTAGGGGGCACTCCTAACAGTGATTTTAATCCGATTTCCCAGCGCGATTGCAATATGACAAGAAATATACGTGACGTTATTACGCTGTTTAATGCTGACTTTCTCCATTTATATTGATATATTTGTCCAATAAGAAATGCCAGAGCAGTCATTCAAAAAAAGGAAACTGGAAGAGATGCTATGCCAGTGACAGCGAATTAATGAGATATATTTGATCGAAGAAGCCTTCGATTGCAGGAATAATTTTCTAATCTGTTTCTGTTTCTAGAGGATGAGCTTGATTGCGAGAGCTTGGTGAAGAGATGATCGAGTGACGGAAGCAGGCGCATGGCGACAAATGCCAAATGCCTTAATCCAGTGGGCAACCAATCAGTGGTAAGCTGATTAGCTGATGCTTGACCGGCGGACCGGGTAATGAATGAGGACAAGGAGTGTGGCCAGGAAGCCCAACACATCAAGTCATCCCAGATTGAGATCCTCCATGGACCATGGACCACCATGGGCATGGCTCATTGCTTTGCTTGGAAGAAGTACTCCTAGAGTATTATTGGATATATGCAACTAGGTTCCATCAGGAGCTGCATCGAACCGGTCTCACGTCACCACTGATAATAGTTCAGAATTTTGGGGGTCTAGTGTCTAATAACTACTACCACTATTTCATACCATAAGATGTTTTAGTTTTATAATACTCCTACAAGATGTTTTGGATAGGCTAATTAGCTTACCTAAAACATCTTATATTCTAAAACCGAGGTAGTAGTATGCGAATCTTCCTTGGTATTGGTAGAGGATCTACAAACAAAAGACCTATTTCAGGCGGTGGGTGGGCTGCGGGCCGACCCGTGCAGTTCAAGCCCATGGCCTAGCTCTAGCCCAGGGCGGGTGGGTTGTGGTCTCTGTTCCTCTTTTGTTGGTGGGCCTCCCAGTCCTCAGCCCGCCTCTGGTGTGGGCCAAGCTTTACTAACATGTCCACGTGTCTCTTCTTCTGGTGTTGGGCCTTTACCGTTCCGCACCTTGTTGCCTCAGCCTCGATATATAAGTGGAGGTGGGTTCCGCGCGGAACACTACTTCCTCATTTGGCTATCCCGCCTCCCACTCTCAAGTCCCGTGCTGGTTTAGATCTAGATCTAGATCTCAACTGCTGCGCTCCCTTCCTCTCCCCTCCTCCTCTCCCCTAGTGCTTCCCCAACCCTCATCCTCTGCTCACATGGATCGCGACCGCGACGCTACTTGTTGGGGAAACAAGCGGCCACATGAGGAGAGCTCTACCGGGGAGGGTCGCCGACTGGAGTTGGATTTGCGCCTGCAAGCTTTGGATAATCACGCCACGCGCAGGCATCGGGACTGTGATAGGCCACGCATGCCAGAGTGGCGGTGTGATGATTCTGGTGGGTGGAATGAGAAGAGGCGCTATGATTCCGGCCCTTCCAACTCTAGGGCATACCAGCAGAACAACAACCATTACCACGCATAGAATCGGCCAGTCAGGAAGTTTAAGGCCAAGACGCCCACGCAAGTTCAGTCTACTCATCCCCCTTCTATTGCCCTGTCCTCCCACATGGAGATACCGATGCCAACTCCCATGGATCTAATTGGGAAAAGGTGAAGATCAAGTGCTACAATTGCAGCTCTGAGGACCATTACCAATCTGGTTGCCATTTTCCGGCCGACTGTAGTATTTGTGATGAGGATGGCCACACAACGGGCATGTGTCCTGTTTCTGTCAAACCCCGTGTGTTGTAATGGTATGGGTATGCCCTGGATGGCAGAGGCTTCCACTGTTTTGAGCTTGATGAAGCAGCGCCTCGAGGCCAGTGCGGCTGACATGGCTAATGCAGCAAACTATCGTCATCAACAACGAGAAACTCCATGCCAAGCTTACCCCCAATTGATGCAAAAGGACCTGAATAAGCTTGTTGATGCATCCTGAGATTGGCGTGTCAAGTAGCTATTGGACATCGATTATGGTTACCTATCCTTGTGACACCATGCTTAGGCTCTGCAAGTGTGCAAAAAACCTTGTCCTTCCTATTAGCAAGGTGTCTATGTTGGTGACAGAGCCCAAAGCTGATCCCAAGGCCTCGATGATGCTGGAGAAGACATGGGTGTCACTTTCGGGTGTGCCTGATTGTCTTTGTAAGAGGGACCTTCTCTTGGAGGGTACCAAAATGATTGGCAGACCCCGCCTTGTCAATGAGGATTCCTTGGGTGGGGATGGGCATGTCCGTATGCTTTTCCACTACCATGCTCTAGCCTTGATCCCTCCTCAGGTGCTGCTCTTCACCAACATGCAGGGATTTAGCATTGGCATGGCCACCCAACCCGCCACTTGTGAAGCTCAGGGATTTGTTACGCAAACACCTCCCAGGTTCCAGCCCTACCAGGAAGGAGCAAGAGGATGAAGAAGAAGAGGAGACTAAAGATCAGAGCCGTTTTGACCCGCATTGGAAACATGGCCCTCCAAGGACAAGGCCTAGGACAAGTAAGTGTACAAAAAGGACCCCCCTAAAAAAACAAACCAGTCTACTCCCATGAGCAAGAATCTTGATGACAATGTAGAAGTACCTCCTGCTCAGTATAATTTCAATAAGGGTCATTTCAAGAGGTCGACAAAGAAGGTGTCTGCAAAGGAAGATGTCCGTTGGGTAATCGATTGGAAGTAGTAGTGTGCCACTTCAAACCATGAAAGATCAATCTGTGTCTAAGCCTAATTCAGCACCTAGCAGGAAGAGCATCCCCTTCAACCAGTACGGCTCTAACATCTCTATGGCGGAGGTGTTCGACTCCTTGCCACCTCTTCCTCAAGGTAATGTGGAGAGCGTGGGGGAGGGGGCAAGGAAGACCCTGTGCTAGTATCATCGCAGGATCTCAATAAGACTCCCCACTACCCTCCCCTTCCATTTTCAAAGTTACTAAGATGAGCCAGGTGGGTCATTAGTAAATGGGCTGGGTTAGTCCTATTGGTTAGGAGTTTGAAAATATCTAGCTGGCTGAATGCATTGCATCCCTGAAGAAGAAGTAGGATGTTGAGGTGGAGGTTCCAGTACAGCACAATCCAGCACAGTGGTGGCTATCCAAAGAGGCAGTGGCGGTCTCCCCCACTGCTTCCTGTCGCAGCGAGCATGCCAAAAGCTCTGGAGGGGAATTTGTTCTCGAAAAGGCTATCAACCTCGTGGCTGGTAAGTCTGTCTCCTCCTCTAGCACTTTTTTTGGATTTTCCTTCTCTTCTCAATACGCATTTTTTGGGTGTTACGGCCGATAGTGCCATTGTGTTTGATTCTTCCTTTGGTCCTAAAGGGGTTCTGCGGCAAAAAACAAAAAATTCTACGGTGTCACCACACCTAGCCAAGATCTACCTATGCAGATGTTCATACCTAGTGGGGATTCGGTGTTCATACCTTTGAAGATCGGACGCGGTTAATGTTCTATGGGGAACATGGATGATGTAGCCGAACTCGCCCTACCTCAAGGCCGCGAAGCTCCTCGCATGTCACCCCTTGTCCTTGTGCGACATAGCCGACCTCATGGTCGTTTCGATGTCCAAACTCCAAGATCCAAGAAAAAGCACCACAAGTGGCAGTGCCTCATGGCCTTAAATACATACGGTGTAGAGACGTCTCCCGGGCTCCGGTCCAGCAGAGTAGCGGAATAAGATTGCTCCAGACCGAGTCCAGCAGCACGACGACGTGCGTATGGTGGAGAAACCCCTATTCCCGTATGAAATTCCAATCTTGGGAACCACACATGAGGGAGAGAGAGAGATACAGGCAAAGGCCAATTGAAGGGAGGTACTATGTAACACCTCAAAAATATGAATCAAGATTATCCAGTTCTAATCACCCAAGTTTAGGGTTAACAAAAACTTTTATTATTAAATCTAATATGAGTGTAGGTGTGAATTGTATTAGTGTATGAATGAGTGCAATTGCCATGTTTGATTTCTACAAATGATAAGAAATGGTTTAAAGATGAACACTACATCATCTAGGCCATTTACAAACAAAATCAAAAGAAAAGAAAATCAAATATGAATCATATAAGCAAATGGTCATTTTGGCCAAAATTATCCACTAGACCACTTTGAGTGTTTCTAGTAAAAGATTTCTAACATAAACTTTCCCAATTCTTTTCACCCCTTGCTAGACCAAGTAAAAGTGAATCCAAGCCCACTTTACAAACTAACAGAAACAAATCCTAAATCTATTTAAAAGATATTGCAAAATTGAATCAAGTTCATATGCATAGATCACCCTTTTTCAAAAACCACTCAAATCAATCCCCCTTGACATTTCCCAGCAACTAGGGATGAAAGTGGAGCGGAAAGTTTCCGACTTTTCCGCAAAAAAATGGAAATAGAATGAAAATATGGAAATGGAAACGGAATTTTGCAAAATGGAAACATAAACGGAACTTTTTTGACAGAAACGGAAACAAAAACGGAACAGTGTTTTCCGGCGGAACAAACACGGAAATGAAATTTCCATTTTCTTCTAATATGGAATTTCCATTTTAGGGTTGACGTGCATGGACAAATTCAAGCGACACAAAACATGATCTTGTCAAGCCAAACTTGCAAAGCTGCTCATCCGACAGAACAGACACGGAAATGGAACATACTGAAGACTATGTAATCCCTTGATGCATTCGATGAGGCTTTCATGAAATGATCATTCCCTTATTCTCTTGTAAATCTAGCACCGTGCCATATATAACCAGGGAAACAATTTTGTTGTTTCTCTAGAATGCTTGAGATTTGTTGCATGATTTCAGGGTTCTCTTTGTTCCGGGTAAAATCTGCATAGTTCCGCATCTACACCGTATTCGGTCTGTATCTGCTTCCGACAATACCTGCTTCTGTTTTTGTTTCCGGGGTTTCTGTATACGTTTCCGCTTCCGCAAAAAAATATGAAAACAAATGTGGCACCACTCAGTTCCGTCTGTATCCGCTCCGTTTTCATCCCTACCAGCAACCATAAACACCTAAGCAAGCAACAAGCACACTCACCAAATTTCATCCAAAAATTCAAACTTTGAATTCATGCGGCCATTTGGTCGAGCACCTGGCAGACACCAGTAAACACTCGCCTAACAATCACTGTTTGGAGCAGTAATTGATCGCCACTAGTGCCTCAATTCTCTCCCTTGGTCACCCAGTGTCCAGCAATGCAGTGGATAAGCCTCCCTCTTTGCCGTTCGCACCAGTGCAGCGCCACCCGAGCTCACCATGCCGGTAGACCAAGCACCACTCACCATAGACTGCGCCGTCCTCTCCAACGATGTCCAGGAGATAGGCGACACTCCACCGCCACCCTCTGTCCACCCCTCGACCCGAGACAAGCCGTGGACCAGTCATAATCGTCGCGCCCACTTCTCTGTCAGCCATGCCGAGAGCGCGCCAGAGCACCGCAGCCGTCACACGCACACACGTTGCGCCTTGCCCTCTCCGCGCGTGCATGCACTCACCGTGATCCCAACTACCCCCCAGACACGCCCGTTCACCGCCGCGCGAACCATAGACACTATGCACCGTCTTGAACGCCGCTGTTCCCGCACAGAGCACGAACCGCACCTGACCATTCTCGACCGCCCCTTGCCGCGCCATCACTCCCATGACAACCACCATAAAGTACCGCGTCGACCCCTACCCTCAACCATGCCAATAGCTCACTGCAACGACATCGCCGGCCAGCCTGAGCCATGCCGCTTTGCCCCTCTCGCCAGTGTATAAATAGAGGCCACCCCAGCCCCAATTCTCCACACCATGTCACTCCCCTCTCTCTCAGGAACCTCCCACATCTCTCCCCGGAGCAAGGCGAGCACCACATCGCCAGAATTTCACCGGAGCCCGCCGCTGTAGAGGAGAAGAGGAACTGGAGCTAGGAGCCGCCCCAGGAGCCATCGTGACCACGCCTCGAACCTCCGTCGACGACAACTTCATTCACCCCCATCGCCGACCTTAGCTGGAGCCCAGGTGAGCCCCCACGTACCCCCACCATCGCGTTAAGGTTTAGTCTCGCCGGAGCAGTTCAACGGAGACGACGAACGACATCCATTAGATCCTATTCTAATCGTAGGGCTGAGATTAAAACTTACTGTTTCGGCTTAGCTGAGTCACTGACCAGTGGGACCCACCTGTCAGCAGCCCGCTGCGCGCGCGCTGCGTAGCTGGGCCGGCCCAATTAGTTTCCCGCCCAGAGCCCATTGATTCAAATAAATTTTTTCCATATTAGTTAAAACTAGATTGTGTGAGTAGATTCAAAAATCAATTCAAAGAGATTCACTGAACCAAATTGCATGATTCCAATTTTGTTAGAAAGGTATTCAAAATATCTACCCAAGCCTGTTGGATTCAAACCATTTAAAATTATAGATCACCTATACCAAACATAACAAGACAGAGGCTTTTGCCACTTCAAACATTTTTCAAAAATCAACCATAAATGCTTCTGAGTTGATTCCAACTCTCAAAAATCACATTTGACAAGATCTATCTGAATATGTAAAAATATGTAGGTTTACATGCAGTGATCTTGGACTAGTACCAAAAGAATGCTATATAGGCATTTCTAGTCACTTTAAATTTATTAAATAGTAAGATTAAACTTTATAAAATGTGACCACCACTTTAAATCACATTCCCAAGTATTAGAATATGTGGTGATGACATGTGTCAACATGATCCCATATTTTAATTGGAGAATATTAAATCTTAAGTATTTTCAATGAGTAGAAAATACTTTTCCAAAATAAGATAAATAAGACTAGGTCTTTAGTTCATGTGATGATTGTGATGTTGTTGGATCATCTAGTGTGAGCCTTTGTGTGCTAAATAGAAGTAGTTAAGTATTGTTTGGTGATTGTGTATCTCGTATTCATTTATAGACGCTAGTACCGACCTGGGATACGAGGAGGAGGAGTACTACGAAGAAGAAGAGAACTTCAACCACTGCACTACTCAAGGCAAGCCTAACACTACAAGTTAACTATGCAAGCCATCCTTGCAATATAACCTATGAAAGATGCATTAGGCATGCTTTGGTTATGCAACCTTGATTATACCAATCCCAAGTTTTACTTGCAAGCTTTATTCTTTTACTTTTACCAAAGTTCTTTACCTTTAGTTAGTGATTGGTGAGTATTGGAAAAAATAGGATAGATGCCATAAAGAGTATAAAACTAGGCCTAGGTAGTTATACTTAGATGCCATAAAAATCATAAAACTAGGTTTGGGTAGTTACACTTGATTAGCACCCCTCAATAGTGACACCCGCATTGCTAGTTGCTAGTGCTAAACTACTACTGATCACCTTAGATAGGAATACTTGGAGGAAATGATTATGAAAACCTTGGAATGATGATTCATTCTATTGAAATATTTTTTACATATTATGAACACAAAATGATTTGATGATGAAACTTCTTGAGGCATGAGCCTTGGTTTTGATAAAAACTGAGGGTTGGGTTCGGATGCGATACCATTCCAATTTTACCGTATAACTACAATACTTGAATTGGTAGGGCTTAACTAGAAGTTTATATGCCTTAGTATGGGTTCCCCCGTGGAAAGAGGTTGAGCTGAGGCTACCTCGTGAATGTGAATGCCCACCTATGCAGTGCCCAGGATGGCAGATGGCCATGGCTAGGAGGCCAAGCTCATAGGGGAGGTGCCTATACTAGAGTGTGTAATTGAAAGGTTAGGATTGATTATCCGCATACCAAGTATGATGATTCCGGGCTATCCTTGATGGATGTATCGACTTTTGTGGTGAAAGTGTACCGCCTCTACAGAGTGTCAAACTATTCGAATAGCCGCGTCCGCGGTCATGGACAGTTGGAGTGGCCATACTGTTCCGTTGTTAGATGTTTTGAAAAATGACTTATGAATTGAAATATAACCTTGACTTGACCACAACAGGGTTGTGGACATGAAAACTAGGTTCCCACTTAGTTGATGTAGAAAATTAAATTAGGTTCTTTACTTTTGAACTCCTTATGAAATAAACCTGGACTTTTGCAAATAAACCTAGAGCTTAAGATTCCTACTAGAACTACCTTACTTGTTAGTGATAGTTTTCGAGTACTTAAAGAGTACTCATGGCTTTGTCCCTGGATATTGCCGTGGCTAGACTATGAGGAAGACTACCAGGAAGATGGACAGCAGGAGGTCTATGACAACTAGGATCATCTCCCATCGTCAACATTGCCTGTGACCCTGAAGATGGAGCCCCTACTACGTTTACTTTCCGTTGCTTTGATTGTATTAAGACTGGATCATGAGATCCTTTATTTGTAAGACCTTTATTATGGTTTGTAATGGATGATGTATTGTGGTACCAATTCTATTATGTCTCGCAAAAATGGTAATCCCGGGTGTTGACAAGTTGGTATCAGAGCAATCCTGGCCATAGGAGACCCTAGTTAGAATGGACGTTTGAACAAAAAACTTAGTTTCAAAACTAAAGTAGTGAGTATTTATGAAAACCTATTCCCACTCCTATCCTTGAGATTCTTTCAAAAAAATCATGTTGCTCAAAAAATTCTTGTAATGCTACATAAAATTTGACACACTTGATCACCCCACTAACTTGCTCACCTAAATTCCTATAGATGGAGGTCAAGTGTAGCAAGTTCTACCAGCTGGGCAAAGGAGGCCACCTGATCTTTGAGAGGGATCTAGATGCACTCGTGGAGCATCTTGAGCGCCCACACCCGGAGTTCTTCGGGGCACAACTCAATGATCACGTGGGAGGAGAGCTACAGTGGATGATAGTTGCAGATCTCAGAGGCAAGATAGAAGCACCCACCTCAGAGAAGATCCAATTCAGCTTGAGGGAGAAAAACTGGCTAGATGGACTAGCCATGGCTATGCAGGAAGCTCTTGCCCGTCTGTGTGGGCAAAACATCAACCAGATCAATGGCACTTGCTTTGCTCACTATGCAAGGCGTGATTCTATGGGACTGCCCTTGGAGATGCCAGGACACCCGGAGCTGAAGCACCAGGTGGATAATCTCGACTTCATGTTTTATGATAGACAACATGAGTTGGATAGTGCCCGTGCCTACGCCAACCATAACCATGCCATTGCAGTCAGGAAGAACCAGACCCTCGCCATCCTCGCCAAGGAGCGCCATTCACTTTGTCATCATCATGACAAGAAGGATCGCATCATTGATCGTCTTCGCTAGAAGGTGGCCACTCTCGAGAAGACCATCTGTGAACTGGAGATCCATCTTGAAGCGAAGGAGGAGGAAGGTGAAGATATATGTGGAGATCTCTACTCTTACCTTAGTGATGATGATGATACCTAGAGGACGAGGCCATGGAGGATCACACTGATGAAGATGATGCCGCCTTCATTGATGATGATTATATGCACTTGAGCACTACCGTAGGAGTGAGTTGAATCTGGTACCATTGTATCATAGCTTCACATAATGGTTCTTAAAACCATCTGTTACCCTAGTGTGGTGTGTGTTTGTATTGTGTGCTTGGAATGAATGAATGAGAGGAAGTTGTTAGTTTTCAAAAACTGAGTTATACTCCAAGTTTAAAGTTTCTAAAACAAACCCATAAACCCTAGAAATTTCCCTCTTGTCTCATTATCTATCTCAATCTTCAGATGCCTCGCGGTAACGACGCTGGAAGTAGTTTATCTCAGGACTCAATGCTGCAGATTCTGCAAATGTTAGTTTCTGACCGTGAAGCTAGTAGAGCTGAACGTCAAGCCAACTTAGCCACTCTTCAATAGATAGCTCAGATGACCCACAATAATCAAGGCCACGAAAACCAGGATAACCATGGATCAAAGCTCAAGAACTTTCAAAACACCAATCCCCCTATATTTAATAAGTCTGAAGAGCCCTTAGATGCTGATGACTGGTTGCAAACCATGGAGAACAACTTAGAGGTCGCAAGAGTTGAGGCCAATTGAAAAGTACTATTTGCCACCCATTATCTGGCAGGTGATGCAAGAGCCTGGTGGAATAGCACTCATACCATGAACGGAGGTCAGATGATGACTTGGGATGAGTTCAAACTCAAGTTCAGCAGGACCCATGTGCCTCAGTTCTGATTAAGAGGATGAGGGATGAGTTCAGAGATTTGAAACAAGGAAGGATGACTGTGGTTGAGTACCATGACAGATTTCTGTCACTAGCTAGATATGCCCCTGATGAGATTGACATAGAAGCAAAGAAGAAAGAGAGATTCGTGAATGAACTGCATGATGAGATGCAAACCGTTCTAGTCAACATTCCCTTTGATGATATTGAAGCTTTGGCGGATTCCGCCATTCAGATGGAAGGGAAGATAAACCAAGCCAATGACAATCGCAAGCGTCGGATGATGCACCAGGCTGGATCCCACCGTACCCAGAAGTATCATCCCAACCCATCTGCAGGATATGCCCCAAGAAATAATAGACCCCCTATGTCCCGTCCAAACTATCCCAATCGTGGTAGAGGAAACTTGAGGTCTGGAGGAAACCACAACAATAATCCCGGAAACTCGAATAACTTCAACCGTGCATCACCCAAGTCCAACAACAACAACACCACCAATAATAATACTACCCCAAGGACTGGAAGCAATGTTGTGCCTATTGGAGGAAAAGACAAGTCCATGATTACTTGCTTTGAATGCGGAGTCAAGGGTCACTACTCCAACGAGTGCGCCAAGAAGCTTGCAGCAACCACCAATGTGAATGCACCTGCTCAGCAACAATGCCGTGTCTAGCCTGGAAAGAGATTTGCCCCTGGGAACTCGCTCAACCGCAACGACCGCCTGTTCCACATGAATGCTGAAGAAGCTCAGGAAGCACCAGATGTCGTGTTGGGTATGTTTCCTATTAACTTAGTACTTGCAAGAGTGTTGTTTGATTCTGGAGCATCGCACTCATTTGTTATAGAAGAATTTTCATGCACTAGTAAGATTCAACCAACAAAATTGAAGCATGTTATGACAGTTCAAATACCTGGGTCAACCACCAAAGCTAGAAAAATTGGCAAGGCTGTACCTATCAGAATCCATGGAATAGATTTTTATGCTAATCTAATAGTACTTGGAACAAAAGGTTTGGAAGTAGTACTAGTAATGGATTGGATGTCGAAACATAAAGGATTAATCGACTGTGCCAAGAAAGCCATAACCATGACTAGTAGCACTGGAGTATCAGTAGAGAATGTATCTGAGACACTGCCCCGTCAATTCAAATGCAACAAGAGTCTATCCCAACCAACCCTAAACCAAGTCAGATTAGTCTGTGAATACCCTGACGTGTTCCCAGATGAATTGCCCGGTATGCCCCTAGATCAGGATATCGAGTTCATCATTGAACTAGTTCCTAGAACTGGACCCATAGCTCAGAGACCTTATAGTATGAACCCATTTGAATTAGTGGAGCTGAAGAAGCAACTTGATGCTATGTTGGAGAAATGTTTGATTCAACCAAGTGCATCGCCATGGAGATCCCCTATTTTGTTTGTGGATAAGAAAGATGGAGGTAACCGTTTGTGTATGGATTACCGAAAGCTGAATGATGTCACCATTAAGAACAAGTACCCACTACCGAAGATAGAAGATCTGTTTGACCAGTTGACTGGTGCCAGAGTGTTTTCTAAGATTGATCTTAGAACTGGTTATCATCAACTCAAGATTCGTGCAACGGATATCCCAGAGACTGCCTTCACCACCAGATATGGATTGTATGAGTACACTGTAATGTCTTTTGGATTAACCAATGCCCCCGCTTATTTCATGAATCTCATGAATAAGATTTTTATGAACTTCCTGGATAAGTTTGTCGTTGTTTTTATCGACGGTATTCTGATATATTCCAAGTCAAAAAAAAGACCAAGAGCTACACCTGAGAACCATCCTTGAAACCCTTAGAGAGCATCAGTTGTATGCCAAGTTTAGCAAATGTGAGTTCTGGTTAAAGGAAGTAGGATTCCTAGGACATATCGTATCGGTAGGAGGAATTGCTGTCGATCCCACCAAGATTAAGGATGTTGAAGAATGGAAAGCCCCAACCACTCAAACCCAACTCCAAGCATTTCTCGGATTAGCGGGATATTACCGCAAGTTCGTAGAAGGATTTTGTAGCATCGCAAGACCGCTGACCCAGATATTGAAGAAGGATCCGAAGTTTGAAGGGACGGACATATGTGAAGCAAGTTTTCAAGAGCTCAAGAAGAGATTGATTTCAGCCCCAATTCTGATTATGCCGGATATCAAGAAGCCTTTTGATGTGTATTGTGATGCATCCAAGATTGGTCTCGGATGTGTGTTGATGCAAGAAGGCAAAGTCATATCATATCTGTCTAGACAACTAAAGCAACATGAGCAAAACTACCCTACCCATGACTTAGAACTAGTAGCTATAGTTTTAGCTTTGAAGACCTGACGTCATTACCTTATGGGTAATCGCTATGAGATTTATTCGGATCACAAGAGTCTGAAGTATATCTTCACGCAAAAGGATCTGAATATGAGGCAAAGGAGATGGATAGAGTTAATCAAGGATTACGACCTTGACATTCACTATCACCCCGACAAAGCCAATGTGGTAGCGGATGCTCTTAGCAGATTGCCGTGTAGATTGAACACCATGATAAATGAAGCCCAGCCAAGTTTGCACGAAGAGTTGGAGCATGTTAGAATGGAGCTACTTAGCAAAGGATTCCTAGCCAGTATTGAACTTTAACCCACTTTGATCAGTCAGACCAAGGAAGCCCAGAAAGGAAATGCAAGTATCGACGGAATCAAGCGTCGTATCGGTACAGGGAAGGTACCTAGATTCACCGAAGATGAAGAAGGAGTTTTGTGGTACAAAGGACGTATCTATGTATCAGCAGATTCCGAGTTGAAACAAATCTGCAGGAAGCTCATGATACTCTTTATTCTATCCATCCCGGAGGAATGAAGATGTATCGGGATTTGAAGGAGCAATTTTGGTGGCACAAGATGAAGAGAGAAATCGGAAGCTACATAGCCAAGTGTGATATCTGTCAAAGAGTCAAAGCGGAACATCAACGACCCGCGGGAGTTTTGCAACCATTGCAGATTCCGGAATGGAAATGGGATTCTATAGGAATGGATTTCATCACCGGTTTGCCTACCTCTAGTAGGGGAAATGACTCTATTTGGGTCATAGTAGATAGATTGTCTAAGGTAACCCATTTTATACCTGTCAAGACCACCTACCAGAGTTCGAAGCTAGCAGAGCTGTACATTGCTAGAATCGTCAGTTTGCATGGAACCCCTAAGACCATAGTATCAGATCGAGGAACACAGTTTACCTCAAGATTTTGGCAGAAAGTCCAAGAAGGATTAGGAACCAAGCTGAACTTCAGCACAGCCTATCACCCGCAAACCGATGGACAAACTGAAAGAGTTAACCAAATCTTAGAAGATATGTTGAGAGCTTGTGTGCTAGAATATGGATCAAAATGGGAAGATTGTCTGCCTTTCGCAGAATTCTAATACAACAATAGTTATCAAGCCAGTTTGCAAATGGCCCCATTTGAATTTCTCTATGGAGGGAAGTGTCGAACCCCCTTGAATTGGTCGCAAGTAGGAGAGAGTCAGATTTTTGGACCCAACATCCTACGAGAAGCCAAAGAGAAGGTTCACAAAGTCCATGAACACCTCAAGACCGCCCAATCGAGACAGAAGAGTTATGCTGACAAGAGACGTCGAGACCTGACCTTCAATATCGGAGATTTTGTGTATCTCAAAGTATCACCTTTGAAAGGAATGCAACATTTTCAACTGAAAGGGAAGTTAGCCCCCAGATATATTGGACCCTTCAAGATTTTGAATCGCTGAGGAGAAGTATCATATCAACTGGAACTGTCGAAGGAGATGTCAGCCATACATGATGTGTTATGTATCTCGTTACTTCGCAAATGCCTAGAAGTTCCGGAGAAGACCGAAGTGTTCAAGAACATCGATCACCGAGCCATAGATATCAACAAGGATCTAACCTATCGTGAAGTACCCATTCGTATTTTGGAAGAAGCCTTCAGAACCACCAGGACCCGGAGTATCAAGTTTCTCAAAATCTAGTGGAGCAACAATACTGAGGAAGAAGCTACTTGGGAGCGAGAAGATTACATTAGGACTTAGTTTCCAAATCTCTTTAGTTCCTAGTTTTTCTTAAATCTCGGGACGAGATTTTATTTAAGGAGGGAAGGTTTGTAACACCTCAAAAATATTAATCAAGATTATTCAGTTCTAATCACCCAAGTTTAGGGTTAGCAAAAACATTTATTATTAAATCTAATATGAGTGTAGGTGTGAATTGCATTAGTGTATGAATGAGTGCAATTTCCATGTTTGATTTATAAAAATCATAAGGAATGGTTTAAAGATGAACACTACATCATCTAGGCCATTTACAAACAAAATCAAAAGAAAATAAAATCAAATATGAATCATATAAGCAAATGGTCATTTTGGCCAAAATTATCCACTAGACCACTTTGAGTGTTTCTAGTAAAAGATTTCTAACATAAACTTTCCCAATTCTTTTAACCCCTTGCTAGACCAAGTAAAAGTGAATCCAAGCCCACTTTACAAATTAACAGAAACAAATCCTAAATCTATTTAAATGACATTGCAAAAATGAATCAAGTTCATATGCATAGATCACCCTTTTTCAAAAACCACTCAAATCAATTCCCCTTGACATTTCCCAGCAACCATAGACACCTAAGCAAGCAAGAAGTACACTCACCAAATTTCATCCAAAATTCAAACTTCGAATTCATGCGGCCATTTGGTCGAGCACCTGGCAGACACCAGTAAACACTCTCCTAACAATCACAGTTTGGAGCAATAATTGATCACCACTAGTGCCTCAATTCTCTCCCCTGGTCACCCTAGGGTCCAGCAGCGCAGTGGACAAGCCTCCCCCTTTGTCGTTCGCACCGATGTAGCGCTGCCTGAGCTCACCGTCCGGTCGACCAAGCACCACTTACCATAGATCGCGTCGCCCTCTCCCACGATGTCCAGAAGACATGCGACACTCCACCGCCACCCTCTGTCCACCCCTTGACCCGAGACAAGCCGTGGACCAGCCGTAATCGCCGCGCCCACTTCTCTATCAGCCATGCCGAGAGCGCGCCAGAGCACCGCAGCCTACACGCGCACACACACACCACGCCTTGCCGTCTCCGCGCGTGCATGCACTCACCGTCACCCCAGATACCCCCCAGACACGCCCGTTCGCTGCCGCACGAACCGTAGACACTGTGCGTCTTCTCGAACACCGCCGTTCCCGCACAGAGCAGGGACCGCTGCTGACCATTCTCGACCGCCCCTTGCCGTGCCATCACTTGCATGACAATCGCCCTGAAGCACCGCGTCGACCCCTACCCTCAGCCATGCCAATAGCTCACTGCAACGACATCGCCGGCCAGCCTGAGCCATGCCGCTTTGCCCCTCTCGCCAGTGTATAAATAGAGGCCACCCCAGCCCCAATTCTCCACACCATGTCACTCCCCTCTCTCTCAGGAACCTCCCACATCTCTCCCCGGAGCAAGGCGAGCACCACATCGCCAGAATTTCACCGGAGCCCGCCGCTGTAGAGGAGAAGAGGAACTGAGCTAGGAGCCGCCCCAGGAGCCATCGTGACCACGCCTCGAACCTCCGTCGACGACAACTTCATTCACCCCCATCGCCGACCTTAGCTGGAGCCCAGGTGAGCCCCCACGTACCCCCACCATCGCGTTAAGGTTTAGTCTCGCCGGAGCAGTTCAACGGAGACGACGAACCACATCCATTAGATCCTATTCTAATCGTAGGGCTGAGATTAAAACTTACTGTTTCGGCTTAGCTGAGTCACTGACCAGTGGGACCCACCTGTCAGCAGCCCGCTGCGCGCGCGCTGCGTAGCTGGGCCGGCCCAATTAGTTTCCCGCCCAGAGCCCATTGATTCAAATAAACTTTTTCCATATTAGTTAAAACTAGATTGTGTGAGTAGATTCAAAAATCAATTCAAAGAGATTCACTGAACCAAATTGCATGATTCCAATTTTGTTAGAAAGGTATTCAAAATATCTACCCAAGCCTGTTGGATTCAAACCATTTAAAATTATAGATCACCTATACCAAACATAACAAGACAGAGGCTTTTGCCACTTCAAACATTTTTCAAAAATCAACCATAAATGCTTCTGAGTTGATTCCAACTCTCAAAAATCACATTTGACAAGATCTATCTGAATATGTAAAAATATGTAGGTTTACATGCAGTGATCTTGGACTAGTACCAAAAGAATGCTATATAGGCATTTCTAGTCACTTTAAATTTATTAAATAGTAAGATTAAACTTTATAAAATGTGACCACCACTTTAAATCACATTCCCAAGTATTAGAATATGTGGTGATGACATGTGTCAACATGATCCCATATTTTAATTGGAGAATATTAAATCTTAAGTATTTTCAATGAGTAGAAAATACTTTTCCAAAATAAGATAAATAAGACTAGGTCTTTAGTTCATGTGATGATTGTGATGTTGTTGGATCATCTAGTGTGAGCCTTTGTGTGCTAAATAGAAGTAGTTAAGTATTGTTTGGTGATTGTGTATCTCGTATTCATTTATAGACGCTAGTACCGACCTGGGATACGAGGAGGAGGAGTACTACGAAGAAGAAGAGAACTTCAACCATTGCACTACTCAAGGCAAGCCTAACACTACAAGTTAACTATGCAAGCCATCCTTGCAATATAACCTATGAAAGATGCATTAGGCATGCTTTGGTTATGCAACCTTGATTATACCAATCCCAAGTTTTACTTGCAAGCTTTATTCTTTTACTTTTACCAAAGTTCTTTACCTTTAGTTAGTGATTGGTGAGTATTGGAAAAAATAGGATAGATGCCATAAAGAGTATAAAACTAGGCCTAGGTAGTTATACTTAGATGCCATAAAAATCATAAAACTAGGTTTGGGTAGTTACACTTGATTAGCACCCCTCAATAGTGACACCCGCATTGCTAGTTGCTAGTGCTAAACTACTACTGATCACCTTAGATAGGAATACTTGGAGGAAATGATTATGAAAACCTTGGAATGATGATTCATTCTATTGAAATATTTTTTACATATTATGAACACAAAATGATTTGATGATGAAACTTCTTGAGGCATGAGCCTTGGTTTTGATAAAAACTGAGGGTTGGGTTCGGATGCGATACCATTCCAATTTTACCGTATAACTACAATACTTGAATTGGTAGGGCTTAACTAGAAGTTTATATGCCTTAGTATGGGTTCCCCCGCGGAAAGAGGTTGAGCTGAGGCTACCTCGTGAATGTGAATGCCCACCTATGCAGTGCCCAGGATGGCAGATGGCCATGGCTGGGAGGCCAAGCTCATAGGGGAGGTGCCTATACTAGAGTGTGTAATTGAAAGGTTAGGATTGATTATCCGCATACCAAGTATGATGATTCCGGGCTATCCTTGATGGATGTATCGACTTTTGTGGTGAAAGTGTACCGCCTCTACAGAGTGTCAAACTATTCGAATAGCCGCGTCCGCGGTCATGGACAGTTGGAGTGGCCATACTGTTCCGTTGTTAGATGTTTTGAAAAATGACTTATGAATTGAAATATAACCTTGACTTGACCACAACAGGGTTGTGGACATGAAAACTAGGTTCCCACTTAGTTGATGTAGAAAATTAAATTAGGTTCTTTACTTTTGAACTCCTTATGAAATAAACCTGGACTTTTGCAAATAAACCTAGAGCTTAAGATTCCTACTAGAACTACCTTACTTGTTAGTGATAGTTTTCGAGTACTTAAAGAGTACTCATGGCTTTGTCCCTGGATATTGCCGTGGCTAGACTATGAGGAAGACTACCAGGAAGATGGACAGCAGGAGGTCTATGACAACTAGGATCATCTCCCATCGTCAACATTGCCTGTGACCCTGAAGATGGAGCCCCTACTATGTTTACTTTCAACTGCTTTGATTGTATTAAGACTGGATCATGAAATCCTTTATTTGTAAGACATTTATTATGGTTTGTAATGGATGATGTACTGTGGTACCAATTCTGTTATGTCTCGCAAAAATGGTAATCCTAGGATTGCGATGTATGGCATAATAGGCATCTGGGATTAAAAATCCGGGTGTTGACATACTACACCCTCAAAGTCCCAGGGTGGGACTAATAAAGGGGAGGAGGTTGGAGGAGGCAGTGGTCAGCCCCCTACATCATGGGCTTGATACGTTGCAAACGTATCCATAATTTTTGATGTTCCATGCTTGGTTTTATCTACTTTCTTATGTTTTGACCACACTTTGGAGTACTTTCTATACACTTTCTTGGACTAACCTATTAACAAGAGCCACGGTGCCAGCTGCCTGTTTTCTGCTGTTTTTGGTTCCAGGAAAGTCAGAAGATGAATATTCTCGGAATTGGACGGGACAAAAGCCAAAGTCAGTTTTTCACCGAGGGGGAAACGGAGCCACAATACGTGACGGAGAAGGGCCAGGGGCTGCCACACCACCTGGCCGCGCGACCAAGCCTAGCCCGTGCCAGGGGGTGGTCTGGCCGCCTTGGGCACCCCCTCGGCCTCCCCTTTCGCCTATAAGATGCCTCCGATACAGAAACCCTAAGGACCCGATCAAAATCCACGAAAGTGTCTGTAGCCGCCGTCATCTCCATCCGTAGATCGGGAGAGATCTGAAGCTCTTCCCGGCACCCAGCCGGAGGGGAGAATTCACCCTGGAGGCCTTCTTCATCATCATGCAAGCCTCCGGTGATGCGTGAGTAGTTCATCTCTGGACTACGGGTCCATGTAGTAGCTAGATGGCTGGTTCTTCTCCTTTGTGTTATCATGTTTAGATCTTGTGAGCTCCGTTCATGATCAAGATCATCTATTTGTAATCCTACATGTTCTGTTTGTGGGGATCTGATGGATATTGAGATGCTATTTCAGATTGATTATTGATTCTAAAATGTCTTTGTTATTTGTGATCTTGCATGCTTTCCGTTGTTAGTAGCTATCTTGGACAAGTAGATTATAGCAACTCCAAGAGTTAGTATTTATGCTCGATAGTGGGTTCATGCCTCTAGTAATCTGGAGAAGTGACAGAAATCTCTAAGGTACTAGATGTGTTGTTGCTACTAGGGAGAAAACAACAATCCTTTGTTCATAGAACAATCGTATTGTTTACTTTACACACAATGCGTAATGCAATTATCTATTGCTTGCAACTTAATACTGGAGGGTGTTCGGATGATAACCTCAAGGTGGATTATTAGTCATAGATGCAGTTGGATTACGGTCTATGTATAATATTTTAATGCCCAATCGAATCTCAAAGGAGTCAAGATGATTAGTATATGCATGTATTGCTTTCTCGATGTTTGTCAATTGCCCCGCTGTAATTTGTTCACCCAACATGTCATCAATCTTAAGGAGAGCCACCACTAGTGAACTATGGACCCCGGTCCTTTCTTTTATCATCAATCTACAACTGTTTACTTTCTGCAAACTATTACCTTCTTCCACACAATACGTTTAATCCTTTGTTTTTAGCAAAACCGGTGAGATTGACAACCTCACTGTAAGTTGGGGGCAAAGTTCTGTGGTTGTGTTGTGCAGGTTTCCATGTTGCTGCTGACGCCAGTAGTGCGCCCTACCAAAGTCCAGCTAGCAACACCTTGGAGGTGTTTCCTTGCTCCTACTGGTTCGATAAACCTTGGTTTCATAACTGAGGGAAAACTTACTGATGTGCTCATCATACCTTTCTCTTGGGGTTCCCCAACGAGCTCGTTAATACACGAGTCAGCAAGTGTATTTTCTGGCACCGTTGCCGGGGAGTCAAGGACATCTTCACAAGGGGGGTCCCTCATAACTAATCTTTTTACTTTGTTTTATTTGTTTTGCTTAGTTTATTTTTGCTTTGTTTGCTTGTTTCTTTATCAAAAACACAGAAAAAATTAGTTTTACTAGTTTGCTTTCTTTATTAAAAACACACAAAAAATTAGTTCCTATCTTAAAGTTGCCATTATGTCTAGAATTTCTCAAATCACAATGTCACCTAAGGAAATGATTTTCACTTTTAAACAAGGAATTGAAGAGAGTTTCAAAGAAGCTTGGTCTAGAATCTCTGATCTACATGAAAAATTGAACCTAAAATGACTCAAAGCTTGTTCCTTAGCAGTTTTTACCTTGGAATTGCTCTTTGCTATAGATATGCTTTGGATGCTGTAGTGGGAGGAGATTTCCTCCAATGCAATGAGGATGATGCTTTTAATGCCATAAAGAAGTTGGTCTTTACTTAACACTTTCCTAGCAAATCTGATTCTTCCTTCATAAACATATTTGCTAGATTGAATACTCTTGAGACCAGCACTGCTAGTTTGAAAGATTGCTATAATACACTTAGATAGCATCATGACTATGTTCCAATAAATTCTGAACCCATAGTAAAGATTGCTATAAATAATGAAACTTTTCATGCTCGCTGTGATATCATGTCTGAATTCTGTCTTATGCCTAAAGATATCTATGAATCTTTGAATCCTTGGGGACTTTCTGAAGGGGGAGAAGAAATATTTCTTGCTAATAATGCCACAATATCACCAATTGGAATAGCTGAAGGACTGTTTACAAAGATCCTAGGGAAAATGGTTTCTACTGATTATCTTGTTATTGAATGTGTAGGAAAAGGACAAATTACACTTGGAAGATCCCTATTGAAACTCCTTAGAGCAATAATAGATGTGGAAAAGGGCACCATGCAATTTGCTTCTCCACCAAACAATCATATGTTCCCCAAGGCTAAGAATAAAAGTATGAGAGGTAAGGGCAAGAAATTTGGTTTTAATGCTTCTTCATCTGAGAACACTTGATTCTTTTTCTTGCTTCTTATGCCTAACTTAAAGGCATTAACGAAAAGTAATTATTGGGAGATAACCCAAAAGTTTTAGAGTAGTCTTGGAAGTTATTACTTCGGTAATAACCGCTCCTTATCCTTTTTATTTGCTTTTTGTGCCAAGAGTAACCTCTAATGAGAGAGAAGTAATGATTGGGAAAGTTGCTGTCCCGAAACAGATTTCTGTGCTTCACCATAAAAATTCTTGTAAAATCTCTGTACATCGTTTTGAGGCATGAATTTGTTTGCGTCTGCCCCAGGTTGTTATCTAACTTTTGTTAGTTCAACACTTTTTGATTTGAGCAACAGAAGGTCTTCGAAAAAATTGGTTTTTACCTGCAGGTCTGTTTTGACAGATTTCTACCATTATTTGCATTTGCTTCTTGTTGGTTCCTTTTTGAGTTCATTTGGGGAATTGAGCTTTTTGAGGGAAGTGTTACAATAGATTATGTTTTAATGGAAGTTTTATTGGTGTTGGAACTGAACCTAAAGACTTATTATCTTGAGTGCACTAATGTTGCTAATAAAGATTGTGTGAAGTTTTGTATGAAGGAAAAATTGCAGGTGTATGGAGAGAATGATGTAATGAGATGAAGAATGGACTAAAGCTCAAGCTTGGGGATGCCACCTTGTGCCACCCCAAGAAATATTCAAGAGGTACAAGTGTCAAAGCTTGGGGATGCCCAAGGCATCCCCTTCTTCATCAATAAAAATCCCAGGTTTCTTCCAAACACTTCATTTTTATTATTTCATGCATAGTTGTGTTGTTCTTGGAGCGTCTTCTTTTTCGTTTTCGTTTTTGATGGGGATATGACGAATGGGGTATACCAAGCAGGACATTCCAATTGGGCCAAAAGGTCTCGCGAGTGGGCCTGCAGGACGGCGACTGGAATGCGACTAAGAGGAAGGCCCGGCGACTGGAGACTGGAGGCCCAGAAGCGTACCAGAAGCCTAGTCGGATTAGGTCAAAGCCTCCTAATCCATATCTTCTTCGGTTGTAAATTGTAAACCCTAGCGAGGTGCCTCATATATAAACCTCCCTAGGGTATCCTGAGGACTTACGTTCCATCATACACTCCTTCAAGCGACTCGCTGCTTAGACGCCGAGCTCGCCACCCCTGTAACTCACTCTCCATTAATCTAATCTAGCAGGAGTAGGTCTTTACCCTCCGGGGGGCAAACCTGGGTAAACCCATGTGCATCTGCCCCCATCTCGCACCGTAGTTGGCTGCCAGCTCTCGCCCTCGATACAATCAATCGCTGCCTACTGGAGCGACTGCCGTGGCCATTTCCACGACAGTGGCACCCACCGTGGGGCATAGCATGACTGGCCTGAGTTCTGCGGCAATACCCTATTCGCCGATCGATCGGCCGCTCACCGCCGGCCGCATGATCGCCATCTACGGGATCTTACAGATCCTACCCAGCAGCTACATCCCGGCGTCACGCCCGGTCACTCATGGCGCGGTGATGCCGGTCGGCTCCATCAACCTCTTCGTCGGCTTCACCGGCACGGTCGACCCAGCAGCGATAGTGATCATTGGCGGATCACCGCCGCACCGCGATCTGCTCTCGGAGGAGCAGGTCCGCTCCATCAAGAGCCTCGTCACCGACTATGACTCGGCCGCCAGCAACGCGGCCGAGACGAACGCCGCCACGAACGACAAGGCCCTAAACGACGACGCCGACTCCACGACCCCTGCCTCGGTCGACAGATCTATCACCACGGCATCACGAGAAGACTCCATCACACTGGTCTACAACCCTGAGGATTTCGAGGACTCCTCCATCCTCGGGATCTTCGATTCCAATTCCGGCTCGGAGTCGCCCGAAGACTTCTGCGCCAGATCCAATCACTTTAACGTGATCTACATGGCGGGCAGCACGGCCGCCCCACTAGATCCGTTCTCCACACCGATCCCGCTGACTACCACGGCCACAAAGGTGGAGGAGGCCCGCCTGCGACTCGTGGAGGTGCAGCACAATGAGTTCGCCGAGCGCGAGAAATATCGCCTCGAGCGGGAAACGACGCGGGAGCTATCGCTCTATCAACAGCGCCGCATCAGGACCCGCCTGGACTCCAACGTCCAGGGCCGCGTCCTGAACTTCAACGACGAAAGCGACCCTGCACGCGTGGCTGAGCGCGAGTACTGCGAGAACGCGCCACCAGGTGGAAGCAACCGACCACCACCCATTGGCCGTGCGCCCCCGCCGGACCAGCCGCGGATCATCATCTCGCCACAAGCCCGCGATGCCAACGGACTCCCACTCTACTCCACCCCGATGGACAATGTCGTCGCGACCGACGCCGCGGTCGCCAACCTCGATGTCCACGGAGACAGCGCCCTGTAGATCCACTACGCCTAGGCCCTACTCGCCAGGGCCGTCGAGCAACAAGCCGCGGGAGTCGACCCGCGGGGTCGGATGTATTCCTGCTCCTCAGCAAGCAGGGTGGCCGCGGCCACCCCACCTCGCCAACACCGTGACCTACCCACCGCCATAGCCACTGGCGAACCAGTCGTGGGCCACCAACCCCGCACTCTCCACCAACGAACCGCGACCAGTGAACAACACGGTCGCCGCCAACGGGCAGCCCATCGATGTCCGCACGCACGTCGTCAACAACCAGGCATGGCGGGTGCGCCAGCCCAATGACTTGAGGCACACCCTCAGTAATCACGGCAACCCTGAACCCAGGGGTTGCTCAGCCGAGTCGGCCCCCAATGCTTCGGGCACATGATCAGAGGGGAAAAGTACCCGACCAACTTCAAGGCGCCCAAAGAGATCGAAAAGTATGATCCAACGTACGACCCAGCAGTGTGGCTAGATACATACCTCATGGCGATGGGAATCGCCAGCCACACCGACCTGCTCGCCGCTCGCTACCTCCCCCTGATGATGGAGGGTGCGACCCGGCAATGGATAAACACCCTCCCCACTGACTGCATCGACTCCTGGGAGGAAATGCGGGATGTCTTTGTTAGGCACTTCGAGGGCTCCTACACCCGCGCCACCACCATCGAAGACCTGGAGCGATGCATCCAGGTAAATCGCGAGTCGACCCGCCACTGGATTCAAAGGTGGCAAGAACTATGGATCAATGCTTCCGGCATCCACCCGGACATGGCGATACATTGTTTCAAGAACGCGTGCCAGTACGAACCCCTGGTCGCTAAGATCAAGCGGGTCTACCGGATGCTCGACAACATCCCTGACCTCCTCGAGATCACCAAGTGCTACGCGGAGGAGGACCCCAACCAAGACTCCGATGACGAGTCGGGAGGAAGACATCGCACCAGCGGCCACGACAACGGGCGACAGCGCACCATGCGCTACAGCAACACCCGTATCACCGGCAAGCGCCGCACGGACAGGCAAGTCGACTTCGTCGCCAATTCCGGTTATGGCCAACGCGACCCCAAAAACTACCATCGCGACGGAGGAAATTACCGCGACAGCGGAAACTACCGCGCCAACAACGCGGCGAGGCCGAAATTCGACCCCGCCACCCTGCTCAACCATCCCTACGTCTACCACAGTAGGGAGGGGAAACCCGTGACCCACACCAATGCGGACTGCCACTCTCTCAAAGAGATCGAAAAGGCAAGGCGAGCAAGGGAAGACCCCAACAACAACACACCTCGGGACAACGGAAACGTCGGCGTTTTCGGCAACGCCGTCGGCTCGCTACACACCTTCACCGGGCTCGGCACCAAGCGCGAGAGGAAGGTGCTCGCCCGCGCAGTCGCCATCAATGCGGTGACACAGGTCGACATCCCACGCTTCCTCAACTGGTCCGAGTAGAGCATCACCTGGAGTCGCCAGGACCACGCTCCCAAGATCGAGTACCCAGGGCGAGTCGCCCTGGTGGTCAGGCCCAAAGTGGCCAACTATTAGCTGCCCAAGACACTAATGGACGGCGGGAGCTCCATCAACATCATGTATCTAGACACGTTCAAAAGGCTCTAGTTCCCGGAGTCGGCAATCCAGCCGACCTTGACAACCTTCCATGGCATCGTCCCCGATCGGAAGGCATACCCGATCGGAAAAGTGACATTATCGGTCACCTTCGGCACACCGGCAAACTACCGCACCGAGCGAATCGAGTCCGAGCTGGTGAACTTCCGCAGCCCCTACCACTGCGACCTAGGATGCCAAATGTTCGCCCAATTTATGGCGACCCCCCACTACGTGTACAACATGATGAAGCTCCTAGGGCCGAGCGGCATCATCACCGTCCACGGCGACCCCGATATGGCCATGGAATGCGAAGACAAAGGCGCTGAGCTCACCGACGCCATCATCGTCGCGGAGACTGACCATGCAGAGGAGCTCGCAAAATACGCGGGCAACATCAACAAGGATGACCCCACCATACTAAAGAAGCCAACCGCCGCGAACTCCATGCTCGAGGCAACCACGCATACTCGCACCGTCGAGCTCGTCCCGGGGGACTTCAGCCAGACGATCACCATTGGGGCGCATATGAGCCCCACATAGGAAAGCGCTCTCATCGATTTCTCCGTGAGAACCGTGACATCTTCGCATGGAAACCTTCCAACATGCCAGGTGTCTCGAGGGAACTCACTAAGCACAAACTGCACGCCGACCCCAAAGTGCGATCGGTAAAGCAGTCGCTGTGGCCCTTCAATGAAAAGAGTCGCCGAGCAATCGACGAAGAAGTGCAACACTTGTTGGCTGCAGGCTTCATTCGGCCAATAAAACACTCCAAGTGGCTGGCAAACCCAGTCCTAGTCCTGAAAAAGAACAACACATGGAGAATGTGTATCGACTACACCAACCTCAACAGCGCCTGCCCGAAGGAGGAGTTCGTCCTACCGCGCATCGATCAGATCATCGACTCGACCGCGGGATCAGAGTCGCTGTGCTTCCTCGACGCTTACTCTGGCTACAACCAGATCAAAATGGCGGTCGAGGATGAGGAGAAGACGGCATTCATCACGCCATTCGGCGCCTTCTGCTACACAGCCATGACGTTCGGCCTCAAAAACGCCGATGCCACATACCAAAGGTGCATGCAGGAGTGCCTCGCGGAAAAAATTGGCCACAACATTCGCGTCTACATCGACGACGTGGTGGTAAAATCCACCCGCCAGGACGACCTGCTTGCCGACCTGGCCGAAACCTTCGCAAATCTGCGGAGGTACAACATCAAGCTGAACCCAGGAAAGTGCACCTTCGGCGTCCCCACCGGACAGCTACTGGGATACGTAGTCTCCAAGCGAGGCATCAAAGCCAACCCCACCAAGATCGACACCATCGCGCGACTCGGTAAACCCGAGTGCCTGCGCGACGTCCAGAAGTTGGCCGGGCGAGTCACGGCTCTCAGTCGCTTCATCCCCCGACTAGGCGAGAAGGCCATGCCCCTCTATCGCTTGATGCGCAAGAACCCCACGTTCCAATGGGACGCGGAGGCGGACGATGCACTCAAAGCACTCAAAGAAGTGCTACTTGTGGCCCCACTACTTGCCGCCCCAACCGAGAAAAAGCCCATGCTCGTCTATGTGGCGGCCTCCAATCGAGTCGTCATCGTTGTGATGGTCGTCGAACGGCCAGAGGAGGGAAAGGAGTGCCCCATATAGCGTCCTGTCTACTACATCAGTGAAGTCCCGATGGACTCATGACAACGCTACCCGCAGTACCAGAAACTGGTGTACGCGGTATTCCGAGATCAACGGCGACTCCCCCATTATTTCCAAGAGCACCCAATCACGATGGTCTCATCCGCACCGCTGCAGGACATAATACGCAATCGCGAGGCGACTGGGCGAGTCGCCAAGTGGGCCGTCGAAATCAGCGTCCACAATATCAAATACGAGCCCCGCAAAGCAATCAAATCACAAGCCCTAGCTGATTTCCTCGCAGATTGGGAAGAAGCGCAGCAGCCGGAGAAGCTACCATATCTCCACTACTGGTTGCTACACTTCGACGGCCCCAAGAACGCCGACGGCGCAGGGGCCAGGGTCATATTGACCTCCCCCAAAGGGGATAAGCTCCGATACATGCTCCACCTCAACTTCTAGCCCTACACCAACAACATGGCAGAATGCGAGGCCCTCCTCCACGGCATGCGGGCTGCCAAGGAAATGAACATCAACCGCCTACGGTGCTACGATGACTCTGACCTAGTCGCCGGCCAGGTCGCCGGAACATGCGATGCCGTCTCTCCAACAATGATTGCGTACCGCCATGCGGTAGACCAGCTGGGAGGGCACTTCGACGGCTATTCCATCGAGTGGATCGACAGACGCAAGAACGAGGAGGTAGACGCCCTTTCTCGCATTGGGTTGGCCCGACAAATGCCACCAATAGGCATCTTCCTTGACATCATCCACAAACCTTCGGTCTTCCCACCAAAAGAGATCGACGTCGGGATACCACTGCAACTAGAGCCGGCCCTAGTCGCCATGGTTGTGGAGCCTAGCGACTGGAAAGCACCATACGTCGCCTTCCTCGGGCACAAGATCCTCCCAAGCAACGAGACGGAGGCGCTAATGATCCTACGCCGTTGCAAATCCTTCGTCATCATCAACAGCGAGCTCCACAAACGCAGCATGACTAGCGTGTTCCAGCGCTGCGTCCAACCAGAAGAAGGCTGCAAGATCCTCCAGGACATTCACGCCGGTGACTGTGGCCATCACGCCGGCGCCAAGTCGTTGGTCGCCAAGGCCATGCGGCACGGCTTCTACTGGCTCACTACGCACGCCGACACCACCAACATTGTCCAACGATGCGTCTGTTGCCAGAAGTACGCCAACCAGATGCACCTCCCTGGCTCGGCACTCAAGACCATCCCCATCACATGGACATTTGCTGTATGGGGCATGGACATGGTAGGCCCATTCAAGAAGGCCCCATCCGGCTTCACCCACCTCCTGGTCGCGGTCGACAAGTTCACCAAATGGGTCGAGGCCAAGCCAATCAAAAAGTGCGACGGCAAGACGGCCACCAAGTTCTTACGCGAGCTCATCTACCAGTATGGCTACCCGCATAGTATAATAACAGACAATGGCACCAAGTTCACCAAAGGGTCCATGGCGGAATTCTACGAAGAACATGGCATACGACTCGACCTCGCCTCAGTCGCCCACCCGGATTCGAACGGCCAAGCAGAACACGCTAACTAGAGCGTCCTCCACGGGCTCAAGCCACGACTCTAGGTGCCCCTCGAGTGCACCCCAGGATGCTGGGTCGAAGAGCTCCCTTCAGTCATATGGGGGATCCGCGCGTCCGTCAATCGCTCCACCAGGTTCACACCCTTCTTCATGGTGTACGGCGCTGAAGCCATAATGCCAACAGACCTGGAGCACGACTCACCTCGAGTCGCCAATTACGTCGAGGCGACAAACGAGACTGCCCGCCAAGACAACATCGACCAAGTCGACGAGGTACGCGACCTGGCTTGCTCCCGCACGGCCATCTACCAGCAGGGACTCCGCCGCTACCATAGCCACCGAGTCCGGAGTCACACCTTCCAGGAGGGCGACCTGGTCCTATGACTGGCTCAAGACAAGAAGGGCATGCACAAACTCTCCCCCCATGGGAGGGGCCATTCGCCATAGGGCGAGTCCTCGGTAATGACGCCTACTACCTCATCAACATATGAGGCGACGGCCAGCTCGAGGTTGGGAGGCCATGGAATGTAAACCTCCTCTGGAAGTTCTATACATAGAACTGAAACATGTACTCAGCTGACATATATAATGAAATTCATTCGGTTCACAAAATTGTGTCTACTCGCCATATCCTTGTGCCACTCGCACTCATACAATCAGCAATACGCTACCGACGGAAGTCAACCTTTGGTCGGGCGACTGGCACGGCTAAGTAGTGCGGCCCAAGGGCACCGAAAATACTCGGGCCTTGGGACGTCCATGAATATGCCAACCCAGAGCCACCATCGGAGTCGCCTAGCTCGACTGGCCCACCGGGCCAAGATGACCAGTATACTCTTCTCACGGCGACCCATCCTTCCCATCCTCGTGCAAAGCGACTTGAACGGTTAAGTACCACGCACGAGGACTCCGCACAAATGGAACCCTCACACGGCTCGGGAACACACCAAGTAAGAGAGCCGCCTTGGACTCGCCCAGCAACTGGCTCTTCGATCCAGGGGAGGAGACGCGTTACCAACAACACATTAGAAACTTACAACGGGCAGGTACCCAAAACGGCTAAGCACTATGCTCGGGGACTCGCCTAGAAACAAACCCACTCACGCTCGGGGATTCGCCCCTTCAGGAGGCGCAAGGGACAAGCAAAACACCATAAAAGAAAACACATATGTATACCATCGAGTTATACCCCATTAAAGGGCGGATGTGCTCGGGGACTCGCTCAAACAAATAGTTAAACACACCGCACAATTAAGCTTGCATTGCGAGTTGATTGACTCCTCTTACTCCCATACAAAATATTGTTCATATTACAAAAGTCCCCAATTGGCATATATTACAAATTGCCCAACGATACTATCTATTTCGCAGGCCCTGACGAAGAAGCATCCCCATCACCCTTGACACGAATGAAGGGTTGCCATGGGTTCGTCGGGTAGGTCGTCAGTGACTTCGACAACACCGACCGGAAGGGCTGCTCCGACTTCATGTCGTGATGCTCCGGCTCGGGGTCGCCAGGCGCCAATACTGTCTCCTGGTATGGCAGAAGGTCCCCCATCGCCAACACCCGATCAGCAAAAGGGGAGGCCTTGGCAGTCAGCTTCAGCACCTCTGACATCTCCACCGTACACGTCGCCGAAGGGTAGCCGCTGGTGACGTCGTCAAGGTCGAAATTGTCGGGGAAGTGGGCGAGACCCAGGCTCAATGCCGTGGTGGCCCCGCGCCTGAAAGTCGAGCGTGCCATCCACTCCACGACACCAGGCACCTCCTCCAGATAGCGCCACACTTTTGTAAGTCCCCTAGGAATAACCTCGGTGGGGGACATCCCTTGAAGGACCGCTTGGACGCACAATGTCGAGGCAGTGGCCGCGTTCACCATGGCAGTCACGCACTGCGAGGCGTTGAAATTCTGAACCACCAGGTCGCTTTTCCCTATCACATCTGCAACATCAGACGTTAGTGACACTATGGATCTCCCCACTCGAGGACTCTCCAAAGGTGTTAAGCAAAAAACAGAGACTCACCAAGAATCTTGTGGCAGTTCTCGGTGACATGCTTCTCTAGGGCAGCATGATTGTTCTGCAGCCCCACGATGATTGAGTCCGCGGCCTTGTGCTCCTCTTCAGCCGTAGCGACTATAGCCTTCACTCGATCCTCAGACGAAATTGAGGCCGCTTTCGCCTCCTCCAATTCCTAGATCAGCGAGGCAATTCGCCCATTCGCCACGTCTAGCTCGGCGACTGGAACGTACCCTTCACGGGCCTTTGGAAATTGCAGCTGGAAGACCATCTGAAAAGAAAAGAGACAAATCATCAACACGCCAGCACACCAACAATTCACAGCCAAAAAAACGAAACAAGTACTTACCAACTGTCTCCTGGAGTCGCCGGTTTGCTTCCTGTGCCACACACAAATCTCGCTCCAGACGCTCCCTCGCGGACTGTCGATCGGTTGACTCCCTCTGCAAACCCTGCAAAAGTAACAAAACTTAGTACTTACCAAGAACAATATTCAGTTCCGAGCCGCTGCAATTCAGCGACTAGGAACTAGGGGACTAGAGAGTAGAAGAAACTTAGTACCTAGCCGCTGAAATTCAGCAGCTAGGAACTCGGGGACTGGACGTACCTGAATGGTGGTGCCAAGCATCTTGTGGAGCTCTCCGGCATCAGTCGACGGGACCGTGAAGGAGGTGCGCCCACGACGGGACCCAATGTCTTCATCAACGATCTCTGGGCTCTGTGGAGATTGGTTGTCCGCCACGCCTGGAAACCCCCTCACCATGAAGCGCAGGAACGTTGCCGACGCCCTAGCCGGGGCACTGGTCGTCGGAGCCGGCGCTTCCGTCGCAGGAGCGACCATGACTGGCTCTGACCGCGTCGCCGCCACTTCTTCGATGACTGCAGCGAGATCACACTCCTTGGCGCTATCCATCGCCACGATGTCGTCGGCACCGCCCTTCTTCCTCTTCGCGCCCTCCACAGTCGCCGCATCTCCAGCAGATTTCCTCTTCTTGGGGAGGTCGCCCTCTCCCGTGGTGGCGATCGGCAGAATCTTCGCCACTGAAGGGCGACCAATCTTCTTGGCTCTAGACCTACCAAAACCTCCAAAGTCAACACAGTGACAGCACAAAAACGAGACATGATTTGGAATGGAGAAGTCAGTACTTACTTGGCGACTGGAAGAACGCGCAGCCCGGTGCTGATGTGGGCGGGCTTATCTAGTTCTGGCCCCAGCTTGCGTGTGAGACCCCTCTCAAAGACCTCTGAAGCCCATGACACCGCAGGCTTCCTTGATGATGAAGCCGCGGTCGCCGGATTTCCGGCTCCGAAGACGCGGCCGCCCTTGAAGGTTGCGGTGATTTCGACGCCGCGGCCTCAGCCGCCTCCTGGCTCGGCGCCCTTGAAGCTTCAGGCGCAATCACCGCCAGAGGAACTTCTACCACCGCCTCGGTGTCCTCGTCCCCCAATCCCTTCATTGGAATCGCATCCTCCGGTATCTTGTGCAAAGAATCAGGGGCATCCTCGGCATCGGAGTCGTCATCAGACTCAAACACCACCGCCGACCTTGGCGGAGACACTAGCTTCTTCGTCGGTGACTTTGGTTTGTGCTCGGGCTTCGCCGGCATGGTTGTGTGCTGAGACGTGTGCTCTTGCACGATCTCGTCACCCCTTCATGTTCATCGAGGTTGCGACTCGCCTTGAACTTGCGCTGCTTCTGCATGCGAGTCTTGCGAGCTGCAGGCGCTGGGGGAGTAACCTCCTCCTCCTCGCTTTCGGAGGAATCTCCCTCGGAGGCCTCTTCGAGTTCCCGGGGAACCTCTTCGTCAAGCAGAGGGAGCCAACCCTCCAGCACCTAGAACAACTGAGAATAACCACCAATGAGTATCGAACGACGCGACTGCGAGTTACATTGTAGAGATTACGACTGGAAGGAAAACTTACTGTGGGGGCTTCGTTCTTCACGGGAGTATACGGGGCGAGCCCGACCGATGGGGTTGTGAATTCCGCATTTGTGACCTTCTTCAGGGCGGCCATGTAATCTTCGGTCTCCCACGACTCTTTGCTGGTCCGGGAGGGATCGTGTTTCCCGCTATACTCATACATCCAATGCGGCCGAGCCGCTAGCGGAACCAGACGCTGCCCGAGCCAGCAGTTGTAGAGGTTGATCGAAGACAACCCCTGATCCTTCAACCTCTGGATCTGGTCCATCATCTCCACGATGGCCATCCTCTGGTCTTCGAGGAGTTTCTTCGGCACCAGCCGGTGAGGCTCACTCCTTTCGGCGACGAACTCGGGAAGCGCTACTTCGCCGGAGGGAGTGGATTCCTTCACGTAGAACCAACTCTTCTTCCACTCGCTTGCGGCCTTCTTCGGCAGTAGGAGCTTGACGAAGTTGGCCTTCGGCTTCAATTGGAACGTGACGCCGCCGGATGCCTCGCGCCCGATGCGGCCGTGGAAGAGCTCCAGCCACAACGGGAAATACGGCATGCAGCCGATGTAGCATTCACAGAAGGCGACGAAGATCGCCAGCTGCTCGATGATGTGCGGACCAAGATCCGACGGCTTGATTGTGTAATACGCACAGAAGCGCTGGAAGAAGAGTGAGGTGGGAAACCCCAAACCTCTCTCTAGGTGGCTAGGGAAACAAATGAATTCACCGGCTCACGGCTTTGGCTCGGTCTCGGAGGGAGTGGGAACCCGCCAATTCCCCTTGCGGAGGACTCCGGCATCCTCGAAGGACTTGAGCTGGGCCATGGTGCACTTGGATTTCCCCCATGAACCTTTTGGAGGTGCCAATGGGAAGGATGTGGAGTCACTCGGTGCGAAAGGATCAAATCGAAGGAAGATAGAAAGAATGAATGCGCGAGAATGAAGAATGCAGGGAAGGATCTGCAAGGCTGATTCGGCACTCCCCTTATAAGGGGCGCTACCTGCCAAATTTGGGGTAGCCATTACCTGCGGTAATTACGCCTAAGTTACTGTTGGAATATCCAACAGATAGTTTGTCCAGGTTGACGGTCCAACTTCTCCATTCCACTCGCTGGCAACTAGTCCTGTCCACTCGCCGAAGTAGCGACTTGGCAACTGTGATATTCGCCGGAGCGGCGATTGGGAGCCTGGGGAAAATTTCCTTGGTTTTAGTGGAGTCCACCGCTGATTCGACTGGGCGTCCAAATTGGACTCGCCTACTCTGGCTGCGAAATGACCACCTACGTCTGATTCAATGGTGGCCTCGGGGACTACTAATGGGGATATGCCAAATGGGGTATACCCAGCAGGACGTGCCGATTGGGCCAAAAGGTCTTGCGAGTGGGCCTGCAGGACGGCGACTGGAATGCGACTAAGAGGAAGGCCCGGCGACTAGAAACTGGAGAACCAGAAGCGTACCAGAAGCCTAGTCGGATTAGGTCAAAGCCTCTGAATCCATATCATGTTCGGTTGTAACTTGTAAACCCTAGCAAGGTGCCTCATATATAAACCTCCCTAGGGTATCCTGAGGACTTACGTTCCATCATACACCCCTTCAAGCGACTCGCTACTTAGACGCCGAGCTCGCCACCCCTGTAACTCGCTCTCCAATAATCTAATCTAGCAGGAGTAGGTCTTTACCCTCCGGGGGCCGAACCTGGGTAAACCCATGTGCATCCACCCCCATCTCGCACCGCAGATGGCCGCCAGCTCTCGCCCCTGATTCAATCAATCGTTGCCTACTGCAGCGAATGCCGTGGCCATTTCCACGACAATTTTGGTTTTCGTTTGCTTGGTTTTCTTAGTTTGCATGAATAAATTGGTTGGACCCCCTCTTTCATACATTGGTTTTCAAATAGTTTGGTTTGTATTGGAAAAAGAGTAGGAAAGTTCATGCGTAAGTGGTAAAGAGAGCTTGTTTTTGACTGTGGCCTATGCTTTGTCATGCCATGCTTGATATTGTTTTGGCATTATGCTTAGTGATCTTTGTTGTAGCATGACATTTTATAAAGAATTGAGATTGTTTAATGTGCCTTTGAAGAATCATGTGTTGTTTTAGCATATTAAAGCATAATATTGTGGTATTCTCCTTTGATGCTTTATTTGGGTTGACTTGGCGCATGCTCACACCATGTTATGACTATCCCAAGTCACCATAGCCTTTATGATCCTTTAGTTTTCGACTTGTAATATCACTTTATGCTTTGATTAATGATGTTTTGTCGCTCTGCATGATTATGGCCATTATTGCTCTCTTAGTTGGTCGCTCCTAGTCTTTTGCTAGCCTCCATAACCAAGTATGAGTTCCACTCATGCATCCAACTCCTAAAACCAAGTTATTCCAAAGAGTCCACCATATCTACCTATTAGCATTTGCTATTCCAAGTATGTTCATGTTTTTATCTACCTTCCGAATTAAACTTGTTATGAAAAAGCTAGTGATTAAAGCTCTCACGAACTTGATGGCACGCTTTACTTTACTTGCCCTTAAAAAACTTGAACCATTGTGTTTTCTATGTTGTGTATGCTTGCACTTATATGTTGGGGATTAGCAGAACCATGCTGTCATTGGGAACGCTTTCAACATTGCACTTGTAATTTGTACCTAGTTGATATCATGCTCTTTTGTCTATGGATGTCGTCGGTGTGAAATGAAAGGGGAGCTTGTAAGTCCATGGAGTTATGTATGTGTGTTAGAGAAACGCCTGGGCCGCTGGTCTAATCAATGCCGTCATGGTGGAAACCTGCAGCGTAACCATAATGAGCTGTCTATGAAGCATTCTTCTTATATAAAAAAGAGTCAGATATTGAGAAAAAGAGAAAAAGAGAAAAAAAGAGATATGAGAAAATAGGAAAGTGACAAAAAAGCACCATTTTTCCATGGTAAATAAGAAGATTGCTGAGATGCTCGTTGTCTGCTTGCCTTGTCATTTTAATATGGGGATTCTTCCATATCATCGGGCAAGGGGTACCCCGTTGGTGGTTCTCTACGATACACATGTACTTACTATGACAAGAACTTTCCGGTAACTAAACTTGACTAGCATGAGGAGTAGCCCTCGTATTCAAGGGACATGAGATTTCCAACTTATACTTTTCATGTTGCAACATAGTTGCTATGTCTTATTGCTAGAACTTTATCCTTCATGCTATGTTGAAGTACTATGATCCCATCTATCCATATTTTACAAACACTTTGATCAAGTTTATGATGGTGCATGTCACCTCACTTTTTTATCACTTACCTACTCGAGGACGAGCAAGAGTTAAGCTTGGGCATGTTGTTATGTTGCAAACGTATCTATAATTTTTGATGTTCCATGCTTGGTTTTATCTACTTTCTTATGTTTTGACCACACTTTGGAGTACTTTCTATACACTTTCTTGGACTAACCTATTAACAAGAGCCACAATGCTAGTTGCC
The DNA here is from genome assembly GCA_910589775.1 of Avena eriantha. Lineage (NCBI taxonomy): Eukaryota > Viridiplantae > Streptophyta > Magnoliopsida > Poales > Poaceae > Avena > Avena eriantha. Next base: position 376,169,943 of record OU342746.1, on the reverse strand, counting down.
TGTTTTCTGCTATTTTTGGTTCCAAGAAAGTCAGAAAATGAATATTAGTCATAGATGCAGTTGGATTACGGTCTATGTATAATGTTGTAATGCCCAATCGAATCTCAAAGGAGTCAAGATGATTAGTATATGCATGTATTGCTTTCTCGATGTTTGTCAATTGCCCCGCTGTAATTTGTTCACCCAACATGTCATCTATCTTAAGGAGAGCCACCACTAGTGAACTATGGACCCCGATCGTTTCTTTTATCATCAATCTACAACTGTTTACTGTTTTCTATTTACTTTCTGCAAACTATTACCTTCTTCCACACAATACGTTTAATCCTTTGTGTTTAGCAAAACCGGTGAGATTGACAACCTCACTGTAAGTTGGGGGCAAAGTTCTGTGGTTGTGTTGTGCAGGTTTCCATGTTGCTGCTGGCGCCGGTAGTGCGCCCTGCCAAAGTCCAGCTAGCAACACCTTGAAGGTGTTTCCTTGCTCCTACTGGTTCGATAAACCTTGGTTTCATAACTGAGGGAAAACTTATTGCTGTACTCATCATACCTTCCTCTTGGGGTTCCCCTACGAGCTCGTTAATACACGAGTCAGCAGGGCCCCACATGGTGGGAGGCCCACATGTGGCCGTCGACTCCTCATTAGCCATCCCTAGGGCACGACCCCCTCTTGGGCCTCCTCTTGTGAGGTCTAATTAGGTGGGCTGCCCCCAAAATCCAATTTAAATAATATTTTTTAATATTAATTAATATTAAATATATATTATTTTATACTTATCATTCCGAAACACCTTTCGAACCCCACCGATCATCATCGGATATCCCCAAAACACTTTCGGTATCTCCCTAGAACAATTCTAGAGTTCTCTCTCTTTTCTCCTATGATATTGGATCAATCCCTAATAAGTGTCTCTACCCTTAAGTGTGACACCCTGATACGTTGCAAACGTATCTATAATTTTTGATGTTCCATGTTTGTTTTATATCTACTTTCTTATGTTTTGTCCACACTTTGGAGTATTTTTACACATTTTCTGGAATTAACATATTAACAAGATGCCACAGTGCCAGTTGCATGTTTTCTGCTGTTTTTGGTTTCAGAAAAGCTAGTAAGGAAATATTCTCAGAATTGAACCGGACAAAAGCCCAAGTCAATATTTCACTAGAAGGAATACGGAGTCCGGAGGGGAGACGAAGAGGGGAACCAGGGCGGCCACACCTGGTGGGGGCGCGGCTTGCCCCTTCGCCTATATATTGCCTCCGAGACGAAAACCCTAAATACCCGATCAAAATTCCAAGAAAGAGTCTGTAGCCGCCGCCATCTCAATCCCTAGACCGGGAGAGATCTGAAGCTCTTCTCGGCACCCTGCTAGAGGGGAGAGATCACCCTGGAGGCATGATGTCTGCGCACTTCTATTCTTGTAGACAATGTTGGTCCTCCAAGTGCAGAGGTTTGTAGAACAGCAGCAAGTTTCCCATAAGTGGATCACCCAAGGTTTATCGAACTCAGGGAGGAAGTGGTCAAAGGTATCCCTCTCAAGCAACCCTGCAATCAAGATACAAGAAGTCTCTTGTGTCCCCAACACACCCAATACACTTGTCACGTGTATAGGTGCACTAGTTCGGCAAAGATATAGTGAAATACAAGTGGTATGGATAATTATAAGTGGTAACGGTGCCAGAAAAGAGCTTGACGGGTAGGAAGAGACTAAAGGCAATCTGAAATAAAGATGGAAGCAAGCAAACATGTAACAGATCTAGTTGCAAATGGTGTTTCAATGCTTAGAAACAAGGCCTAGGGATCATACTTTCACTAGTGAACACTCTCATATAAATATCTTCTCTTCATGATACTACTCTGAACTACTCTCCGGTTGGAGACTCTAATCCATGGTAGGGCTATAACAGCACTCCTTAAAGTTCGCTTTCCCCATCTAGATAACCCCTCACTATCACCTTGAGCGCTAGATGATTCCAACAAACACCACAATTTCATAGAGACATCCAACTCCAAATAGAACTTATAACAAGTATTTATGTAACCTTGGCCAAAGTGCCACACGGTGTGCACACTATCAACTTCACAAACGTGGGGGTAAGCAGAGATTCATTAAAGCACTTGAGTAGCAGAATAGATCTATAGATTACAAAGCTCATTATCTCAATAAGATCATGCATAGAGAGAGATATGAACACATAGCTACCGGTAGAGCTCTTAGCCTCGAGGAAGAACTACTGCCTCATCATCATGGGAATCAGCAATGGCGATGGATATGGTGGTGGAGATCGATGGAGATGGCTCCGGGGGCACTTCCCCATCCTGGCAGGGTGCCGGAACAGAGACGTTTTGTCCCCCGAATCTCCCCTTTGGTGGCAGCGGCTCTGCGGAACTATTCGTGGCTGGAGGCTGGATGATTTAGGGTTTTCTCATCGGGAGGCTTCTTATAGGCGAAAGGGCGATATTAGAGGGTGGCCAAGGGGCCCACACCACCTGGTGGCGTGGCTAGGGGGACCCGCGCCACCACATGGTGTGTCCAGCCCCTGGCCCTCTCCGTCTCGTCTTCTGGCTCTGTGAGTCTTCCGATAAAATATCGACTTTGGCTTTTGTCCGGTCCAGTTCTGACAATATTCATTTTCTGGCTTTTTTGGAACTAATAACAGAAGAAAACATGTAACTGGCACTATGGCATCTTGTTAATAGGTTAGTCCCAGAAAGTATATAAAAATACTCCAAAGTGTGGACAAAACATAAGAAAGTAGATATAAAACAAGCATGGAACATCAAAAATTATAGATACGTTTGCTACATTTCAACGTCCCCAAGCTTAACTCATGCTCGTCCTCGAGTAGGTAAGTGATAAAAAGAAAGAATAATTTTTGAGGTGACATGCACCATCATAATCTTGATCAAAGTATTTGTAGAACATTGATAGTTAGGATCATAGTACTCTAACATAGCATGAAATATATAGTTCTAACAATAAGACATAGCAACTATGTTGTAACATGAAAAGGTACAAACAAAAGATCATGAAGAACAATGCATTTAAAGACGTTTGTTTTTTTACATATAGAAAACATAATGAGAATGGTATTCAGCTTGTCCCTCATAGTGTAGCAAAACATAAATGCATAGGACACCTTCAAAGTACATAAGGGTGACTAGATACAAGTATTTTAAGAACAAGCAATATCAAAGTTATGAATCAATCAACAAGTCTTGGGACAATGCATATTAAACTAAGAATGTCCACTATGCTCTCTCAATAGGTGCATAAAGATAGAAGATGGAGACTCAACATAAAAGTAAAAGAAAGGCCTTCATAGAAGGAAGCAGGGATTCAAGTCTCATAAAGAGCTTCCAAAAATTATGGTACTTATTAGCTTTTAGCTCTCATTGCCCCTATCATAAGCATCTTGAAGTGATTAAGGTTAAAGTGAACAAACTATGGAGTATATGCTTGATAAAGTATAAGTTGGCAATCTCGTGTCCCTTGAATACGAGGGCCGCTCCTCATGCTACTCAAGTTTAGTTACCGGTAAGTTCTTGTCATAGTAAGTACATGTGCTTCATAGATAACCGCCAACCGGGCACTCCTTGCACATGATACAGGAGCTATCCCATATTCAAAATGACAAGGCAAGCAGACAACGAGCATCTCAGCTATCTTCTTATTTACCATGAGAAAATGGTGCTTTTTTCTCTCTTTCCTCTTTTCTCATCTTTTTTCTTTTTTATCAATCTCTATCTATTTTTTTTATAAGAAGAATGCTTCATAGATTGCTCACTATGGTGATGCTGCAAGTTTCCACCATGCTTAGGCATGGCTTAGGCTAGCGGCCCAGGCCTTTCTCTAACACACATACATAACTCCATGGACTTACAAGCTCCCCTTTCATTTCACACCGACGAAATCCATAAACAAAAGAGCATGATATCAACTAGGTACAATGTACAAGTGCAATGTTGAAAGCGTTCCCCATGACATCATGGTTCTGCTAATCCCAACATATAAGTGCAAGTATATATAACATAGATGACACAATGGTTCAAGTTTATTAGGGACAAGAAAAGTAAAGTGTGCCATCAAGTTTGTGAGAGCTTTAATCACTAATTTTCACATAACAAGTTTAATTTAGAAGGTAGATAAAAACATGAATATACTTGGAATAGCAAATGCTAATAGGTAGGTATGGTGGACTGTTTGGAATAACTTGGTTTTATTTGGAGTTGGATGCATGAGTGGAACTCATACTTTGTATGGAGGCTAGCAAAAGACTGGGAGCGACCAACTAAGAGAGCAATAATTTCCATAATCATGCAAAGCGACAAAACATCATTAATTAAAGCATAAAGTGATATTACAAGTCGAAAACTAAATGATCATAGAGGCTATGGTGACTTGGTATAGTCTTAACATGGTGTGAGCATGCGCCAAGTCAACCCAAATAAAGCATCAAAGGAGAATACCACAATATTATTTTTTAATATGCTAAAACAACGCATGATTCTTTCAAGGCACATTAAGCAATCTCAATTGTTTGGAACAAGTCATGCTACATCAATAATGACTAAGCATACGGTCATACCAACATCTAGCATGACATGATAAAGTCTAAGCCACAATCTAAACAAGCTCCCTTTTGTACCACTAAAGCATGAAGCTTTCTACTCTCTTCCAACACCAATCGACTTATTTGAAACAACTCACAAAGATAATAATAAATAAAGATCAGTGAGATTGTCTCACAAATCCACAAAGAAGAACTAAAAAGTTCTAAGCTGAAAGCACAAGAAAACTAAGGCTAAACACAGTGCTAGCCAAAGAGAACACTCACAAAACAATAAGAATGAAAACTAGAGTGTTCTAAACAATGAAAGCAGAGTGTGTCTCTCTCCAAAAGAAGTGTTGGGATCCAACCAACTTATTGCAGCAAACCAAGAAAAAGAAAACTAAAAACAAAAACAAAGACGCTCCAAGAACAACACAACAGTGCATGAAACAATAAAAACGAAGTGTCTGGAAAGACTTGAGATTTTTATTGATGAAGAAGGGGATACCTTGGGCATCCCCAAGCTTTGACGCTTACCTCTTGAATATTTCTTGGGTGACATGGGGTGGCATCCCCAAGATTTATCTTTTGTCCATTCTTCATATCATTACATCATTCTTTCCCTACACCTGAAAATTTCCTTCATACAAAACTTCACACAATCTTCATTAGCAACATTTGTGCATTCAAGATAATAGGTCTTTTGGTTCAGTTCCAACACAAATAAAACTTACATTAAAAGAAAATCTACTGTAGAACTTCATTTAAAAAGTTCAAATGATCAAAGAGAACTCAAAGAGAAAGAGATTAAGAGGCAAATGCAAATGATGGCAGAAATCTGTCAAAACAGACCAGCAGGTAAAAACCAATTTTTTCGAAGACCTTCTGTTGCTCAAATCGAAAAGTGTTGAACTAATTAAAGTTTGATAACAACCTGGGGGATTTATTCAGCAAATTACAGCTCAATATGACAAACAGAGGTTTTTCGTGAATTTTTACAGTGAAGCACAAAAATCTATTTCGGGACATCACTTCCCCAAATCTTACTTCCCTCTCATTAGAGGTTATTCTTGACACAAAAACCACACAAAAATGATAATGAGAGGTTATTACTGAAGCAATAACTTCCAATACTCAACTAGAACTTTTGGGTTATCTCCCAATAAGTACTTTTCTTTAACGCCTTTAAGTTAGGCTTGATAGTTTGAGAAGATGCTCACATAAGAAATATGAATTGAAGTAAAAGAGATCATCAAGAGGCAAATTCAAAGCACATTTAAGTCTAACCCACTTCCTATGCATACGAGTATTGTAAAGAAACAAGTCATGAAAGCACAAAGCAACAAGCATAGGAAATCAAAACAAGTGCAACTGCAAAATTTTCAACATAAAGAGGGGAAACTTAATATTGTTGAGATACATAAAACCATGTTTCCCTCTGTCATAATAACTTTTAGTAGCATCATGAATAAAATTAACAATATAACTATCACATAAAACGTTCTTTTCATGAGCCACATGCATAAAAGAATTAATACTCTCCACATAAACATAGCCATTCTTATTAATTATAGTGTGAGCAAATTCAACAAGATAGCTATCATTATTATTCTCATCACCATAATAATCAAATATAGGAGGCATATTGTAATCATAATTAATTTTCTCCTCAATAGTAGGTGGACTGGAAATATCATATTCATCATTGTAATCATCATATATTGGAGACATAGTATCATCAAAGTAAATTTTCTCCTCCGTGCTTGGGGGACTAAAAATATCATGATCATGAAAACTAACTTCCCCAAGCTTAGACATTTCCATAGCATTAGAAATAATGGTGTCCAAAGAATTCATACTAATAACATTGCTATTAGCATGCAAATAAAGTTCCATAGATTTTTTTAATTTTCTCTTCAAACACTTCATGTCCTAACTCAAGATAAATACTATAAAGCTCTCTAATTTTGTTGTTGTTTTCCATTAAGCCTAACTAGTGAAAACAAGAAACAAAAAGACAAAATTGCAGAATCTAAAGGAAATAACTTTGAGCACTCACACACCAGCTACGGTAATAGAAGATAGCTTAGTAGCCAAAGGATGTGAGTACCTTTTACCTTACCTCCCCGGCAACGGTGCCAGAAAATAGCTTTGATGGCGCGTGGTTGACGTGGGAGCTTCTTCTTCTTCAGTCCCCGGAAACGATGCCAGAAAATAGCTTGATGTCTACGCACTTCTATTCTTGTAGATGGTGTTGGGCCTCCAAGTGCAGAGGTTTGTAGAACAACAACAAGTTTACCTTAAGTGGATCACACAAGGTTTATCAAACTCATGGAGGAAGTGGTCAAAGGTATCCCTCTCAAGCAACCCTGCAATCAAGATACAAGAAGTCTCTTATGTCCCCAACACACCCAATACACTTGTCAGGTGCATAGGTGCACTAGTTCGGCGAAGAGATAGTGAAATACAAGTGGTATGGATAATTATAAGTGGTAACGGTGCCATAAAAGAGCTTGACCGGTAGGAAGAGACTAAAGGTAATCTGGAATAAAGATGGAAGCAAGCAAACATGTAACAGATCTAGTTGCAAACAGTGTTTCAATGCTTAGAAACAATGCCTAGGGATCATACTTTCACTAGTGAACACTCTAATATAAATATCTTCTCTTCATGATACTAATCTGAACTACTCTCCAGTTGGACACTCTAATCCATGGTAGGGCTATAACAACACTCCTCAAAGTTCGCTTTCCCCATCTAGGTAACCCCTCACTATCACCTTGAGCGCTAGATGGTTCCAACAAACACCACAATTTCATAGAGACATCCAACTCCAAATATAACTCATAACAAGTATGTATGTAACCTTAGCCAAAGTGCCACACGGTGTGCACACTGTCAACTTCACACATGTGGGGATAAGCAGATATTCATTAAAGTACTTGAGTAGCAGAATAGATCTATAGATTACAAAGCTCATGATCTCAATAAGATCATGCATACAGAGAGAGAGATGAACACATAGCTACCAGTAGAGCCCTTAGCCTCGAGGAAGAACTACTCCCTCATCATCATGGGGATCAGCAACGGCTATGGAGATGGTGGTGGAGATCGATGGAGATGGCTCGAGGGGCAATTCCCCGTCCCGGTAGGGTGCCCGAACAGAGACTTTGTGTCCCCCCAAATCTCCCCTTTGGTGGCGGCGGCACTGCGGAACTTTTCGTGGCTGGAGGATGGATGATTTAGGGTTTTCTCATCGGGAGGCTTCTTATAGGCGAAGGGGCGATGTTAGAGGGTGGGCCAGGGCCCCACACCACCTGGTGGCGCGTCCAGGGGGACCCGCGCCACCACATGGTGTGTCCAGCCCCTGGCCCCCCTCCGTCTCGTCTTCTGGCTCCGTGAGTCTTCCGGTAAAATATCAACTTTGGCTTTTGTCCAATCCAATTCCGAGAATATTCATTTTCTGGCTTTTCTGGAACCAAAAACAGAAGAAAACAGGCAACTGGCACTATGGAATATTGTTAATAGGTTAGTCCTAGAAAGTGTATAAAAATACTCCAAAGTGTGGACAAAACATAAGAAAGTAGATATAAAACAAGGATGGAACATCAAAAAATTATAGATACGTTTCCAACGTATCAAGGCCTTCTTCGTCCCCATGACTGCCTGCGGTGTGATGCGTGAGTAGTTCATCCCTGGACTATGGGTCCATGTAGTAGCTAGATGGTTGGTTCTTCTCCTTTGTGCTACCATGTTTAGATCTTGTGAGCTCTTTTCATGATCAAGATCATCTATTTTTAATCTTACATGTAGTGTTTGCAGGGATCTGATGGATATTGAGATGGTATTTCAGATTGATTATTGATTCTATCATGTCTATGTTATTTGTGATCTTGCATGCTTTCCATTGTTAATAGCTATCTTGGCCGAGTAGATGCTAGCAACTCCAAGAGGGAGTATTTATGCTCGATAGTGGGTTCATGCCTCTAGGAATCAGGGGAAGTGACAGAAATCTCTAAGGTACTAGATGTGCTGCTGCTACTAGGGAGAAAACATCAATCCTTTGTTCATAGAACAATCGCATTGTTTACTTTCCACACTTTGCTTAATGCAATTATCTGTTGCTTGCAACTTAATACTGGAGGGGGTTCAGATGATAACATGAAGGTGGATTATTAGTCATAGATGCAGTTGGATTACGGTCTATGTATAATGTTGTAATGCCCAATCAAATCTCGTAGGAGTCAAGATTATTAGTATATGCATGTATGATTTCTCGATGTTTGCCAATTGCCCCGATGTAATTTGTTCACCCAACATGTCATCTATCTTAAGGAGAATCACCTCTAGTGAACTATGGACCCCAGTCCATTCTTTTACCATCAATCTACATGCTATTTACTGTTTACTTTCTACAAGCAATTACTATCTTCCATACAATACGTTTAATCCTTTGTTTTTAGCAAAACCCGTGAGATTGACAACCTCACTGTAAGTTGGGGGCAAAGTTCTATGGTTGTGTTGTGCATGATTCCAAGTTAGAAACAACACCTTGGAGGTGTTTCCTTGCTCCTACTGGTTCGATAACCTTGGTTTCATAACTGAGGGAAAACTTGTTGCTGTGCTCATCATACCTTCCTCTTGGGGTTCCCCAATGAGCTCGAATATATTTTGAGCCAGCAAGACTTTTTCTGGCGCCATTGCCAGGGAGTCAAGGACATCTTCACACGAGGAGTCCCTCATAACCAATCTCTTTACTTTGTTTTTTTTTTGCTTAGTTTATTTCTGCTTTGTTTGCTTGTTTGCTTTGTTTGCTTGTTTCTTTATCAAAAACACAAATACTAGTTTGCTTCCTTTTATTAAAAACACAAAAAATGACTACTCTTGAAAACACTAAGTGGTGTGACTTCACTAGCACCAACAAAAATGATTTCATGTGCACACCTATTGCTCCACCTGTTCCTGAAGCTACTTTCTTTGAAATTAAACATGTCTTGCTTAAGATTGTTATGAAAGAAAAATTCTCTGGTGTTGGTACTGAAGATGCTGCTGCTCACCTTAATAACTTTGTTGAACTTTGTGAGATGCAAAAATATAGGGATATAGATGGAGATATTATTAAGCTTAAATTGTTTCCTTTCTTTTTAAGAGGAAAAGCTAAAGAATGGTTGCTGTCCCTAACTAGAAATAGTATTGATTCTTGGAATAAATGCAAAGATGCTTTTATTGGAAAATACTATCCTCCTGCTAAGATTATATCTTTGAGAAGTGAAATAATGAAATTTAAACAATCTGATAATGAACATGTTGCTCAAGCTTGGGAAAGAATGAAATCTTTGGTAAAGAATTGTCCCACTCATGGACTGACTGCTTGGATGATTATCCAAACCTTTTATGCAGGACTAAATTATTCTTCAAGATATCTGCTGGATTCTGCTACTAGAGGTAACTTTATGACCATTACTTTGGGTGCTGCAACAAAGCTTCTGGAATAATATGATGGTTAACTATTCTGAATGGCACACTGAGAGGGCTCCACAAGGTAAGAAGCTAAATTATGTTGAAGAGACCTCCTCCTTGAGTGATAAAATTGATGTTATATGTCTATGCTTGTTAATGGGAAAGCTCATATTGATCCAAATCATATTCCCATAGCCTCTTTGGTTGCTCAAGAAGAGCAAGTTGATGTGAACTTTATTAGAAATAATAATTTTAGCAACAATGCCTACATGAATAATTTTGGTAATAACAATTATAGGCCTTATCCTCCTAATAATACTTATGGTTATCATGGTAAACCTGGAATACCTAGTGAAGAAAGAATATCAGAAGTTGAAAGAGCCACTAAAAACTTCATGCAAATGCAATATGAGCAGAATAAATTATTTAATAAAACTATGGAGGAACAATCTACTATTTTGAAAAATATTAGTCATCAACTTGAGAGTTTAAATAGGGAAATTCCTAGTTTGCAGTTAAAACTTTCTAATGCTGAAAGAAATATATCATCTTTGTCTGAAGCACAATCCTCTTTGATTAATAAAATGGCTGCTAAACCTGAAACTATTGAAAACCCCTTTGCTGCTACTAATGCCATACAAGTTAGAACTGATGAAAATGTTAGATTGTTAGCTGAATTGCATGCTAAGTGGGAAAGAGAAGATAAAATTGCTAGAAATATTAGTATCTCTACTATCACTACCACTAATGGTGAAGCTAGTAAACCCAATGGAACCTTTTCTAATAAAAATGCTGAAATTCTTCGAAATATGGGAAACAATAGCTCTACTACTTTAGATGATAATTATGATTTTGATCTTGATGGTTGCAATATCTCTGAAGTAATTATGTTCCTACAAAAGCTTTCTAAAAGTCCTGATGCTAGTGCTATGAATATGGCCTTTACAAAACACATTATTGATGCTCTCATAAAAATTAAAGAAGAAAAGATGAAACATAAAGCTTCTATTCCTATGAAATTAGAAGATGGTTAGGAACCCATCATTAATATGAAACTGAATGATTTTAATCTCAAAGCTTTATGTGATCTTGATAGTAGTGTTTCTATTATTCCTAGAAAGATTTATGAAATGCTTGATTTACCACCGTTGGAAGATTGTTATTTAAATGTCCAACTTGATGATAATGCTAAAAGGAAACTCATGGGGAGTATTAATGATGTTCTTATTATGGTTAACAATGCCTATGTCCCCATTGATTTCTATGTTTTGGATGTTGAATGCAATGCTTCTTGTCCTATTACTTTGGGAAGACCTTTTCTTAGAACTGTGGGTGCCATTATTGATATGAAAGAAGGCACCATTAAATATCAATTTCCACTCAAGAAAGGTATAGAACACTTCCCTAAGAAGAGAGAGAAGATTCCTTTTGCCTCTCCTATTAAAACAAAATTTGCTCTTAATGCTTCTTCATTTGAGAATACTTGATTCTTTTATTGCTTCTTATGCCTAGCTCAAAGGCATTAAAGAAAAGCACTTATGGGGAGATAACCCAAATTTCGTTAGGAATCTTTTGTTGAGTCTTGGAAGTTATTACCTCGGTAATAACCGCTCCTTATCATTTTTGTGTGGTTTTTGTGCCAAGAGTAACCTCTAAGGAGAGAGAAGTAAGACTTGGGAAAGTTGCTGTCCCAAAACAGATTTTCGTGATTCACTGTAAAATTTGTGAAAATCTCTGTACGTCAGTTTGAGCTGTAATTGTTTGTGCTTCTGCCCCAGCTTGTTATCCAACCTTTGTTAGTTCAACACTTTTCGATTTGAGCAACAGAAGGTCTTCGAAAAAATTGGTTTTTATCTGCTAGTCTATTTGACATATTTCTGCCATTATTTGCATTTGCCTCTTAATCTCTTTCTCTTTGAGTTCTCTTTGATCACTTGAACTTTTTAAAGGAAGTGCTACAGTAGCTTGTGTTTAATGGAAGTTTTACTTGTGTTGAAACTAAACTAAAAGACTTATTATCTTGAGTACACTAATGTTGCTAATGAAGATTGTGTGAAGTTTTGTATGAAGGAAATTTTAAAGTGTAGGGAAGAGTAATGTGATAAGATGAAGAATGGACAAAAGCTCAAGCTTGGGTATGCCACCTGTGTCACCCTAAGAAATATTCAAGAAGTACAAGCATCAAAGCTTGGGGATGCCCAAGGTATCCCCTTCTTCATCAATAAAAAATTTAGGTTTCTTCCAAACACTTCATTTTTAATGTTTCATGCACAATTGTGTTGTTCTTGGAGCGTTTTTTCATTTTTAGTTTTCGTTTGCTTAGTTTTCTTGAATAAATTGGTTGGACCCCCCCCCCCCCCCCCCACATTCATATATGATAGTTTACAAATAAGTTGATTTGGATTGGAAAAGAGTAGGAAAGTTCATGTTTAAGTGGTATAAAAGGAGCTTGTTTTTGACTGTGACTTAGATTTTATCATGTCATGCTTGATATTGTTTTGGCTTTATGCGTAATGATTATTACTGTAGCATGACTTGTTACAAATAATTGAGATTACTTAATGTGCCTTGAAAGAATCATGCGTTGTTTTAGCATATTAAAGCATAATATTGTGGTAATCTCCTTTGATGCTTTATTTGGGATGACTTGGCGCATGCTCACACCATGTTAAGACTATACCAAGTCACCATAGCCTCTATGATCATTTAGTTTTCGTCTTGTGATCAGAAAAGATCTCACAACGGTTGCCAAGCAAGTAATGCCTCCATACTTTCAAAGCAAAGACAACTGCTGCGAGTTCGAGGTCATGTGTAGGATAGTTGATCTCATGCATCTTTAGCTGACGAGATGCATAAGCAACAACTTGTTTTTCTTGCATAAGGACCACACCCAATCCTTGCAATGATGCGTCACAGAATATCTGGAAAGGCTTTGATGTATCTAGAGGAACCAAGACTGGTGTGGAAGTGAGCTTCTCTTTGAGTGTTTCAAAGCTTGCTTGACATGCAGGAGTCCAAAGGTATTTCTTGCCTTTCTTGAGGAGATCTGTAAGAGGCTTCGCAATCTTCGAGAAGTTTTGAACGAAGCGACGACAGTAACTAGCCAAACCAAGGAAACTTCGGACTTCTTTGACATTTATGGGTGGAAGCCAGTCCATAATTGTCTTAATAGTTTCTGGGTTGACGGCAATGCCCTTGGCAGAGATGACATGACCAAGGTAGGTGACTTGAGGCAGCCAAAACTCACACTTGGAGAACTTTGCATACAGGCGGCTCACACGAAGCTTCTTTAAGACACACCGAAGGTGTTCTTCATGTTCTTCCTTTGACTTAGAATAGACTAGAATGTCATCCAGATAGACCACAACGAACTTATCAAGATACTCCATGAAAACCGAGTTCATAAGTCTCGAGAAGGTGGCAGGTGCGTTGGTGAGACCGAAAGACATGACCGTGTACTCATACAGGCCATAGCGGCTGGTGAAAGCTGTTTTAGGAACATCTTCCTTGCGGATCTTGATTTGATGATAACCACTTCTCAAATCAAGCTTAGAGAATACCACAGCTCTAGCTAGCTGATCGAAGAGATCATTAATCCGCGGAAGGGGATATTTATTCTTGATTGTTTTAGCATTGAGTGCCCGATAGTCAACACAAAGTCTATCAGTCTTGTCTCGCTTCTTCACAAAGATGGTTGGACTACCCCAAGAAGAAGTACTGTGCTGAATGAAACCCAACTTCTCTTGTTCATCCAACTGACGTTTGAGTTCAGCCAACTCAGCAGGACCCATTTCATAAGGCCGCTTGGAGATAGGAGCGGTACCAAGTTCAAGTTCAATGACAAACTCAACCTCACGATCCGGAGGCATACCTGGCAACTCTTCAGGAAAGACATCTAGGAACTCACAGACTACAGGAACACTCTGAATACCTTCCATAGCATCATCATTCAGATCCGCCAAAGAGTAAAGCTGAATTGCAGGAGTCAGACTTGGAGAATAGACTGGCCTTCAGGAATTTTCAGAGAAACCGAACGTTCAGCACAATCAATCACAGTTGCATTTGCTGTTAACAAATCCATGCCCAAGATAACATCAATATCAGAATTGCCCAGAATAATTAAGGAAGCCGGAAACGAAGAGCCACCAATCTCAATTTGATTGCCATGGCTGATTTTAGAAGATGCCATTGTTTCTCCAGGAGAAAGGACCATTAAACGCTTGGGGAGAGGATCCATAGATAACCCATTCCTATCAGCAAAACTCGTAGAGACAAAAGAATGCGATGCGCCAGAATCAAACAACACTCGTGCAGGAACTGAGTTAACAGGAAGCATACCCATCACAACTCCAGATGCATGCTCAGCTTGAGCAACGTTGACACAGTTGGCACGAGCAACTGTAGACCCAGGCTTGGTGTTGATGTTGAGAGCCCGTGGTGGAGGTGCACGAACCATAGGAGCACTTGCCGCAGGTCTTGCAGGTGGTGGTGGAAGAGCTTTGTTGTTCATAGGACAATTCCAGTGCTGATGCCCAGTGTTTCCACAAGTATAGCAAGCACCAGGTGGGCGTGGAGCAGCGTATCCAGGGACTCCGCCAGGCGCTCCAGGGTAGTTGTGGTTGTAGCCCCTGGAAGCTGCAGTGAAGGAGTTTGGTGGCCTTGCCGCATAGCTTGACGGTCTTGGTGGAGCAGGGAGCGACGGTGGGGTGTTAGGAACCCAGACACGACGCTTAGAAGGAGCTATCATAGCAGAAGAACTTGATGTATCACGGTTGTGTTTCTTTGACTCCTCGAACACTTTCCTACTTGCTTCTTCCTGCAGAGATGTGTGTTGGAGTTCCAGAAAAGACGCCGGCCTTGCATGAGTGATTGCATATTTGATGGATGCATTGAGGCCTTGCCTAAACCTCTTTTGCTTCTTCTTGTCATCAGAGATCTCATCGCCACCATACCGAGAAAGGTTCATGAAGTTTCTGATGTAGGTGTTGACATTGTCAGTGCCCTGCTTGAGGTTGAGAAACACTTCCTTCATCCTTTCCATGACAATTTCTGACAGATATTGCTCTTTGAACGCCGTAGTGAATTGCTCCCAAGTAGGCTGAAAACCAGAGAGGTCTGCCTTGAGGTAATTTTCCCACCAGAGAGCTGCACCTCCCTTCAGAAGGTGAGTGGCACATTTGACCCATTCTTGCTCGGGAACATCCGCAGTCATCAGCAACCTTGACACTTCACACAGCCAATCATCCGCATCAAGTGGATGATCAGACACCTCAAATTGGCGTGGGTTGAACTTGAGAAAACTCTTGATGTCTCCTCGCTTGGGAGGTGGAGGTAGCGGAACAAACTCATTCCTCCTGACACTTTCCTCGAAGCGCTGCTAGTTTTGCTGCAATGTCCCCAAGGCATTTGCAATACTTGCCAAAGCAGCCCCCAGTTCAGGTGGTATGTCCTCCTTAGAACGGCGTGGTGGTGCCATCCTGTGATTGATATAAAACACAAATCAGTACTATAATGGAGAATGATAATAATCCAAAATAGTACCAAAATGGAATTAACCAAGATTAAAGGATGCAATTCACTGAGATGATATTAAAAAATCAACAAAGTTAAAGGCAACTAGAAGATATTAAGCATAACACACACGACTGAACAAGGAGTGTGGTGCACAAGCTAACAAAGAAAAAAATTCCGCAAATTTCGGCATTAAAATACCACTATATGCACAAAACCACTTAACGAATCAAGATTAGTAACTCTACTAGTTCAATATACAAGAGCAATGATAAAAGTAGTGGTATGGTCGCGACTCCATCCCGCACTCAAATCATTACTCCGCACATGAACAAGTAAAAAACATATCCCAACACCTTCTTCTTAAGATGAACCTAAAGATTGGTAACTATGAAAAAGAACACCCCAACAAGATAACGTCGAATAACAAAGAGTAAGATAGATCGCATCGGTATACAACGAATCAGAATAGATCGCGTCGGTTTACAAAGGCCTGTCTGTATGGAATGTACCAACAGTTGATAACCAAAAGGCAGATAGTAATAACATTTGGATGCAACAGATAGACAAAGAATTCACACACACAACCTATGGTACTACGGAACCCAGAACACGTGAATCCTAGTTTGAATTTTAGAAGAGGATTGAAAACGTTACACTTCCTTACCAGAAAAAGGGTGGGTGGGTGGGTAAGAAGAAAAATGGAAGCAGTCGTACTCTCACGTTTTGTTTTTCCCTAGTATACATAACTACCAAAAATATTTTCTAGACTGACAACGACTATTTTGGCTGAGACCCTGAAGGGTGGGATGGCTCTGATACCAATTGTAACTACCTCGGTGAATTACGCTCTTAGTTGCATGCCTGGATGAGCGGAAGTGGTTAAAATAGTACGGTGGGGCCCGGGGCCACTCACGGTAGACCTTTCGGCCGTCCTAACCACTTTCAAAACATCGGGACAAGAACGAGCAGCGTAATCGGTAGGCGAAGGGATCAATTACATACACAAGTGAGTATGTATGCAAGCCACATACAACAGTTCTCAGAGCCATTCCATCTAAAAGAAATAGAAATATTGCAACGCCATACGGCAAGATTCAAATATCCTAGATAGAGATAATATTTTAGGATAGCTCCTCATACATCACACATCAGAGTACCAGGCGGAAGCGGAAAACAAGTCCGAGTACGGATAAGAAGCAAATCGGCATAAGATGCCACATAAATAAACACATCCCGCCCACAGATCTCACGGATCCCTGTTCCCGAAATCTCTACACCGAATGATCGTTGCCAACATCATCTGTCTCCTCCACCCAGTATCCATCTTGCGGGTACACCTGTTCATCTGAATCAAACAATTTATCGTGTGAGCCTAGGGGTACTCAGCAAGTCTTCATGCCGCTAAAGGGGACACAACCTGGGGTGACGCAATTGCAGCAAAAGATAATAACTAACAAGTCTATAGATACTCGCTAACCATCCGTCCAACCAATGATGGAAGGATGTCCGTGAATTAAGGACAACAGTTATAACAGTATAATTAATAGATCCATCCTCCTCCTCGCTTACCAACGAGGAAGCGGACGAACAACCCCCATCCGTTGGAAGTTTCATTAACCATTCCATGAGTATTGCACTATTTACTAGTCAATTTCTTAGTCAAATTAAAAGCGGTACTTTAGTTATACTTGTCTATGATCGAGAAACTGTGCTCCAAGTCGTCCATAACCGCGGACACGGCTTTCAGAAAGATTTACCCTGCAGGGGTGCACGAATAGCAACACACACTCGATCAACCTCGGAAAAACCAACTCAAAACCCAACGAGGCATTCACGACAAAGCGATCACAGGATTTAGAAATATTTTAGGGGGCCACCCCATTAAGCTACCCGCAACGAAGCTAGCTGACTCCGAGACGGACTCAAGGTTTGCGCCAATGGCTGTAAACGACTAGGAACCCGAAAATGTGACTAGGCTTGTCGATACCGCGAAAACACTCCGCAATTCTTAAATAGTACAGGTGCTCCTCGCACAATCTTAAATAAAACAGTAATGCATGGCATAAGTACAAGATAGTAACAAAACCCCAAACTACTTTGCGGCCCCAAGAAATAAGAATGAATCAAGCTCTGGCTCAGGGGGGTCCATAAGGCCTCCCGGATGTGGATAGTGCGAACAGTCAAGGAACAGGAATCAAGTACTCGGGGTCCTACGGGACACAAGTGAGCATGAAAAACCAAATAGCAGACATTGCTCACCGGTGCCTCTTTCATTAGTTATCCCATTACTACACAGGTTAAGTTGTTTAGGTATCTCATTATCCATCAGACACTCACATACCCTACACATGCTTTTCTACGACTCGCATGGCTCACACAACTCCTGTAGTAATGGCTCATGGGATGGAGGAACAAGCTTTGGTGGGGTTTAAAAAGTAAAGGCTATGCAGTACTTGGGATTCATTTTAATGCAATCGCGACTCAATGATGCAAGAATAAGATAGAGGCAATAGGTACTATATGTATGCAAGCATGTGGTAGTGCTTGCCTGGCAGCTCAGTTGAAGCGAGAGATGGATCTGGGTAGTACTCCTGTGATTCCTGATAATTCTCCTGCTGGGCGTCTATTCGAAGAAGAACCAAACAAACAAGGGCCAACATAAATAAAGTGCACAAGCATATGAATTAAAATGCGACAAGCAAACAAGCATGCCATGATGAATGGTGCACAATTTACAGGACATTAAAGTAGCATGGCATGGTGAGGTGTGGGGTATAAGAATAAAGCATTTTATTATTGATTTAGTCAAATTTTATTGCCATAAACAGTTCTGATTTGTAGATATGGCATGATGCATGCTTCAATTCAGAACAAGGAATGCATAGATAGAACAGGCTCGTCGCGCTGATCGATTTAGACATATTATTTGTCAAATTTGGAGTTATAGATTTAAAGTTATTGATTTATTAAGAAAAGGGCATTTTATTTGTAATTTCAACCATCTCGAAAATTTAAAGTGTTCAAACATTATTTTGAATAGCATATTTGAATTCCTCACAATTTTCTAATTCAAAAACATATATCATTTGAATTATTTGGATTGTAATTTAAAAGTTATTTAAAAACAGATTTGAATTTGAATTTGAACATTTCCTGAAAAAGTTTAATAAAATAGATAAACGGACATACTTTTTGCACTCAGCCACACTTAGCCACAGTCACAGACAGGTGGGCCAGCTGCTGACTAGGGCACACGCGCACAGGAAAAGGTTTTTCTCACCGCGCTCTGACCTAGCCTCTGCGATTGACATGTGGGCCAGCGGCTGGAGGCCCACGTGACAGCGGCTGAGCACGCAGAGGCTGACCGGTGGGGACGTACTGGATCGTGGGTTAGGTGTGCAGAAAAGGCGGGTGCTTTTTGTAAAAAAGACAGGGAGGCTGACCGGTGGGGCTCGGTGTACCGCGGGTTGAACCGGCAAAAACGCAGGGGGGTATGTGCAAGGTGGTGACAGCTACTGTTTTTTTCCCCTTTCTCTGACGGCTGAGCGTGCAGACAGAGGCAGCGCGCGGTGCAGGGATCGAACCCGCGACCTCGTGCCTGCGCGCGGCGGCTGCTACCACTGCGCTGGCTTGGGTTGCTGCGAGGAAAACGCTAGGCGGCTAGATCTACCTAAGCGACGCCACGGTCTGGAAACGAACGCGGACGCCGGCGCGTAGAGAGCGTTCGAGGGAATGTCTGGCGCGACCAGGACACGACGGTGACGGTGAGGATGTCTGGGAGGTACAGGGGCTCACCGCGGGCTCGACGGAGGGCTCGGATCAGAGTGGGGAGCAGCAGATCGGCGACGAGGCTGGCGAATGGCGGCGCTAGGGTTTCGGTGGTCGCATCGGGGTGCGGCGGAAGTGGGGCTTCTCCTCCTCGCTGGCGCGTACGGGGCAAAGCTGGGGATCCCTCTGGGCCTCCTCGACCACCTCCACGTCACCCACGCCGGCTGGAACAAGGAAGCGGCGAAGGTACTGGCGGTGACCGGCGAGAGGAGATGGTGTCGGAGAAGAAGAAGAAAGGGAGAGGACAGGGCCCTAGGGTGGATCTGGGCTACCAGACGGGGGGGAAAGGGGTAGATAGAGACGGGGAGGAAGAGGGTGCCGTGTAGGCACGGGGTAGAGGTAAAGTGGCTTCGGCCTCTTTTCCTCCTCCTCGCTCACGTGCTCGACGTGAGCAGCCAGGGCAGGGGCAGGTAGGGTGTCTGGCAGGTGGGGACGGCGTGGTGGTGGGACCTGCTGGCAGGGAGGGAGAAAGGAAGAGGGAGAAGGAGAGGGGAGGCTCGGGGTAGCTAGCCTCGGCTAGGGTTAGGTTAGAGGGGAAGGCTCAGGTTAGGGCTAGGGTAGATGGGGTAGCTAGGGTGTGGGGCCAGCATGGTAGAGAGAGGGAGAAAGAGAGAGAGGTGAGTGCTTGCATGGAGATCAAGGGGTTAGAGTTTAGGTTAGAACTAGGGTTAGAGAGAAAAAGGAGAGGTGCTAGGGTTAGGGTTTAGATTAGGTGTTTAGGTTTTAAAACATGTTGATAAGATCAAACCAAGATGAAAGGTGAGGGCTTAAATTTAGCATAAGGTGAGGTGAAGGTGAACCCAAGAAAAGAGAGAGGAATGGGGTTTAAAGAAAAGGCCGCATTTGATCATGCATGAAAAAAAATGGTGTTGATGAGAACATGGGGATGGTGGAGAGAGATGGAGATGATCCCACAAAGAAAGAACCACTTAAACCAAGAGAAAAGCAAATGGGCTAAAGGTGGTGGTGCTCTTGCATGGCCCATGCATAATAATTAATGGCCATGTTTATGCTTGTGAAAACAATACTAATAACATGGCATTATTCTTATGCATTCCCAAAATTTGGAATAAAGGCCAAGCAAAAGGAATTAGAATTAGATCCACCCTAACCCACATGAGCTAGAATAAATATCAAAAGGAAAAGAAATACAAGCTCATGGATAAATGGAATGGTGGAATTATAAGGTGGTGAAAAGAAAGGTGATGGATTTGAATAAAAGATATGCCCCCAACTCAACTTGGGCATTAAACAATATATCAATAGCCAAAAACAATATCAAGAGGCAAATACACTTAATAATGCATATGAGAGAAGAACCAAAGAAAAAGGGTTTTATATGATGCTCAAATGCAAGGTGGCATGATGACATGAGCATGATATAATTATGATGCAACAATTATATATAGGAAGTAGCCATTATATTACTAGACCAAGTAGCATTACCATTGTTAGACAATTGGGATGCTACACGAGGTTTCACCCCCAACCCGCATCCCATGAGGACTACTCACTCATAACAATAAGATCAAGGATAGAAATACTTAGATTGAAATCAAATATTCTTACAATGGTCACCAATTCACAAGGAGATCTCAAGTACAAGATGATGGCTATGGCTATGGAGTGGATGGAGGGTGGAGAGGATGAACTATGGTGGTGGATCTCCTTTGGTGGTGGTGTGGTGCAATATGAGAATTGCGGCTCTCTGCATGGCGCATAGAGTCTCGAAATATATATGCGCTTTAACGAAAGTTGTTGTGTTTGAACTAACGGAGCCACTGCCATGTGGTACGGGCGGACCGTACGGGCGGGCCTTGCCTGTCCTACAGGTTATTAAACCTTCTAGAGGCTCCTTTTTTATCCTAGTTAGCTTGGCTGAGTAGGCAACATCATATTGTTCAGTAAATGCTCCTAATTTCTCCTTAAAAGTGTGATTTCCTGCACAACACAATTCAATATAAAGGATTGCACATTTTTGCAATAATTAGTCTTTAGTAGCAAGGTTAGGGAGATTCTTGATCAATTGTTTAACTAAAAATACAATTTAAACATGGAGAAAGATGGCTATGTTCACAACCATCAACGTCTCCCAGCTGAAGTATGGTATCTTGTCTCTGATCCCCAAAGTGGTTGGGGCAAAGTTTATTCTCAAATATCAGCCTATCGCTTTGATCAATGTGATTTTCAAGTTAATTTCTAAAGCTTTCACAGCCAGACTTTCTCATGTGGCCCATAGGATCATCGCCCGTATCAAACTGCCTTCATCAAAGATAGAGTTATCACATATGGTGTGCTGACCCTCCATGAGATTAAAGCCTGTCGACATGAGGCCATTCTGCTAAAATTGGACTTTCAAAATTCCTATGATAGGGTCAACTGGGACTTCCTCCAAGAGGTGTCGATTAGGAAATATTTATCCTCTGGTTTGGTCCATAGATACATGCGGCTAGTCACTAGTAGCCAGATAGCGATCGTGGAAAATGGCGAAATTGGTCCATTTTTCAGGAACAAACGTGGAGTGCGTCAGGGCAACCCACTTTCACCTTTGCTTTTTGACTTCGCTCGGGACGCACTAGCAGCTATCCTCTCGAAAGCTAACCAAGCTGGCACATCAAGGGTGTTGTCCCTAACATGATTCAGGGAGGTATCACCCGTCTTCAATATGCCGATGACACTATGATCATGATTCATAATGATGACCTAGGCATTGCCAACCTGAAGTTTCTACTGATTTGTTTTGAGCTTCTATCAGGTCTTCTCATCAATTTCCACAAAAGTGAAGTCATTGCCATATGAGTCTCCAATTATAAGCAGACAAGGGTGGCTAATTTACTGAACTGCTAATGGCTGTGATATACAAAACTTTTTAGCAATATAAATAGTGTAATTTGCTTATCATATCATGCTCCATCTAACTATTTCTATGCCTGATATGCATGATTACTTGTTTTTTGTTAAATTCAATATAAGCCTTGCACATTTAGTAGTTTAGGTAGAATTTTATCCCTCTTCCTTGTCTTTGAAATGTGTGTAGGTGTTGATGATGATTATGGACAAAACAAAGGCAAAAGGAACAAATAGAGCATAGTATGGAGGAGCTGCATGGACCAGACTTAGCTATTTTTCTATAGCCCTTGACGATACGAACTCAACGAGCCCAAGAACACCCAAAATGGAGTTCGTATGAAGAAATGGCGGCCAAAATACTAAAGGGGACAGACGGTTTGACGAGCAACTTTATGGCCGGAGCTATTTTCTGGTCGTATAGCTCCGCCCGTATAGTTGCCAAAAAGGTCGCAAACGACGGGATTTCGCCCCAAAAAAGCTCCAGAACCTTCCCTAAGTCATATGACGGTATTGGGGGAACCCTAGGGCACCCCCAAGGCCTATATAAAGGAGGGAGGACCCAAGGAAGCAACCATATATACAAACTACACCATATACAAGATCTAGATCCCATCTACCACCTCCATGGCGGCGCCATGCGGCCGTGCCGCCTCCATAGCCTCTACAGCTCCACCAAGATCAAGATCTCCATCAACACCATCAAGCCATCCAAGCAAGAAGAGGAGGAGAAGGAGGACGCTGCCATCACCACGCCAACGCCACCATCACTACGCCATCATCACCATCTCCATCGCTGCTACTCCTTCATCCTTCCCCATCATGATCTCCGTGATGGGTTGTAACATGGCCTGAACCCCCTTTTTATTAATGTTATGATGATTTGAGTAATTGAAGTGTGGTGTGTTCTTGTTAAATAATATGTTTGTGCTTTCCCTTTACATTGTTCTATTCATGATATTATTCTAGTGATTGGAGACGTCCAATCCATTGTTGAGGAGTTTACTAGAGATTCATGGAGTGTCACAAAACTTATCGTTAGTCTCTACTCGTTCCATGGGCCTGACAAGTCCGTGGGTAGAACTAATAGGCTATTTGCTATAAGTGATTTGCGGAGGCAATATCAGCTTAGGATGCACCACCCAGAGTTCCCTCAAGATCACTCATGATATAGATAGGTATAGTGTTGTGAATTGCTTGACCCCAAAGTGATATACGGGATATCTTGTGACTATCACACTTTCTTAGGAGTACGGTTGTCCATAGAACTTAATGCCTTTTCTCTGGTTTACCTTGATTGGTCTTGTTACCTTAATACACTATTCTCTTACGGATGACCCATGTCTGGAGAGGGTGTGGACAATTGAGTTGTATAGTTGCCACTTACCAACAGTGGGAGACAACGGTATATGAGGGACCGCCATAACTATAGTTAACAGCTATTTCATAAGCACTTATCATACACACCGTTATACACGACATTACTTAAATCATAGCATTAATATTTCATCTCATTGCATTCACCTCTTTTCAGTTTTACTTTTGTTCTAGTTTTCTTCTAGTTCTAGTAGTAGTTATTACAAAACATCTTAAATTCATTTATCCTAGCAACTTATAGAATAGGCTATTTCCAAACCACGGTTTGGGTGCATACGTGGTTGCATTGACAACGCGGCTGCGTGGGTCGTGTGCGCCGAGCTCCCATCGGGACAAACTCTTAAGTATTTGCTACTAAAGGTACTGTAATAACCCTGTTTTGGTGTAGGAACCCAATCCATCAAATTGGCGCCGTTGCTGGGGAGCAAACCACGGTTATCTACTTTATTTTATATTGAAAACAATAAAAAAAATTACAAAACCAAAAAAATTATAAAAACTATTGCTACTAATCATGTCTTCCAAGATAAATTTTGTTCAACAATAATACAAGCATTGGAGGAGATAAAGGATTCAAGTTCACCGAGCCTGGTTGCTAGACATGAGCTGATAAAGAAATTGGTGGACCAATTGGAAATGCATTCATTATGGTTGCGTGCTAATGATGGATCTATTTCACAATTTGTATAACAGATGACCACCTTAATTTTCAATATAAGTATTCCAACAATCCTACTCTAGCAAATTATAATAGAGATAAATCCTATGCTAGTTTGGAAGTACTAGAATACTGTCTTTTCAAAGGTGCATCTGAAATGGTATTTAGACTAGGAAGTATTAATGTTGAAAGTGAAGCACTTGATGGAGTTTTTAATTTAGTACACCACATATTCCTCTTTTGCAAAAATAATTTAAGTGGAGAGGAAAAGGAGCACAAGAAAGAGGAGGAAAAACGGATTGATCACCCACTCACACCTTCAACTCCTACTTTTTATTCTATCATTGTTATTAAAACACTAGTTGATGAAAAGGAGGAACAAAAAGGTAAGGTTGACAAAGAGAGTCACACTACAACTTTTGTTTGTGATGCCTCTCACTCTAGTAGTGATTTTTATGTTGCTAAAACTGTTGATAATTGTTCTGCGGAGGCCTTGTGTGCCTAGACACACATATGGAGAGCATTAATAATAATGAACTAGATATAGAACGTTGCTATACTAACATGCAGGGTCCTGAACTCCCTGCTATGAAGGAAGAATACTATGAAGTGTTCCCCTACATAGGTAACCAAGGTAAAGATTTAAGAATTTTATATGAATCTCAAATCCTCTCATTGCAGCTATACACGGAGGCATGTTCACCAAGCTTGGTGCATCAACACTCGCTTGAAAGCGAGAACTTGTTCATCTACATGATGATGATGCACCATAAGCGGGTATGACTCCGACCAGACTCTACTTCAAGATGCTCCAAGCAGGTATGTACAACCTCACCTCGAGTCGATATCCCTTGGGATCCAGGTGGGTAATGTATGGAGCATCCTAGCTTGGCTTTATGGCTTTAAAGAGAGCGCTTCCCGGGAGGCAACCCGGAAGTCATTAGGCGTATTTCTTAGTTTTGTTTCTTGAGTCTAGTTGCATTGGCACTTTTATTCTTCGCGTGTCTTGCTATTAGAGTAATCTCGTGGTAGTTTTCAAAAGGTAGAATTTATTGTCACTATATTATGTGTTGCATAAACTCGGTAAAAAGGAAGAGAAAATCAGTTTCAGGTGAATCCTTTAATTATATGTATTTGTTGGTCGAAATTAAAGTTGTTATTTTACCATCAAAACAAGGTATTTCACTAAGTTACAGGATAAGAAAGAATTCACGAAGAAATAGAATTTTTTTGATGAATACAGAGAGTTTAACGACCAACTATATGGCAGGAATAAAAATTCTGGCCGTATAGCTTCGGTCATATAGATATCTTTGCCATCGACAATTTCCCTTACATATGTACTGAGAGTTTAACGACCAACTATACGGCGGGAATAAAATTCCGGCCGTATAGTTCTGATCGTATATATATATCGATGCTTTCGTACAATTCCTTTTTCAGGTACAGAGGGTTTAATGATCAACTATACGGCAGGACCTTTTTTGATCCGGCCATATAGTTGCAGCCATATAGATATCGACCCTTCGATGTTCAAGGTACTGTAAGTTTAACGACCAACTATACGGAGGGAACACATTGTTCTAGCTGTATAGTTGCACCTGTATAGTTGGGAAAACCCCTCAAACGCTAACTGGTCGGTAACCATTGCACAAAATTTCATTCTTTCTTTTTCCTTCTTCTTCTATAAACCTCGAAACGCCACCTGGGAGCTTCTCCCATGTTTTAGAGAAGCCGAGCTTATGTATACAATAAAGTTCTATCTCGGAAATTCCTTAAGTTGTAATTCTCTTTAGTAGTTCATGTTTTCTTTTTGTTTTCTTTCATTAGTTGGGTGAATGAACTTCGTTCGTACACCAAACCGTTGTCTTTTATTTTGTGTGTTATTTTCGCAGGTACTTGAACCTTGTGTGATGACGTGTATGGTAGTGCCAACCGTGCAAACACTCGCATGAGCCACCTGGTTGCTTTAATTCAACGTTTCAACAATCAGTGTCTGGTAAAAATTTCCAACTTGAACCTCTTTTAAATAAGCACATAGGGGCTGCACACTCGTGTCTCGTATCCTGTTTCACTTACACCTCATCATAATCTAGGAGAGGCCACTTATAGAACTAGTTTGTTGACTTAGGCGTGGTGCTTAGGTTGATGAACCGACTTAGTGGGACTTGTATTTTTATCACTTGTGAGCTAAACCCGTGTCTTCAAAAACACAAAAATATTTTTTCTTCTTTCTAGTCTTGTTCCTACCAGGTTCTTAAGGAAGACATACACCGGATTGTGAAGCATTCATTGAAGCAAAGGTTCTTTGTCCATCAAAGTAGAGGTTAAAAGCACCTCAACGGTAAAGTGTGTCACCCTTGCTTTAACTTAAGCTTGGGGAGGTAACCACTTCTTATACTCTCTTTTGATAACTGCATTTCTCTTTTGATTTCATGAGCTTTTCAAGTGGATACTTGGAAAATTCTTAGCTTGGGGAGGTTATTTTGCATGCGTAGAGTCTTGTGCAAAGTTCTTAATCTTAAAAAGTTTTCATGCTATTGTGTATCTCTCTGTTTTTGAATACTTGCTTAAGTGAGATTTTGTTCATATTTATATAAGGGATATACTTGCTCATGTTATGCCCCATAGGAGACAAGCCATATATTTGATGCACCTTGTTCAACTTGTATCTAGCTTGTGAAAAATATTGTGATCCTCTAAATATACATTGCATGTTCTCTACATTTTGAAAAGAAAAAAATATAATAAAGAACTTCTTCAAAATTTGCTAGTTGTCACTATTCAGAAATATCTTAAGTGAATGGTTATGGAGTAGCATGACCCCATAGTGTTGTAAATGATGGTATTAATAGATGCTTACTGAGTGAGTTGTCAAATAAGAAATGATGTTTCAAAGTTTTGAGATCACATATGCCAAAATTTTGTCTTGGAAATCAAAGTGAGATATTGCTTTATGCGCGTCTTGTGCCACTATCACACAACATGGGATGCTAACAACTCCGCTAGCCTTTAAACAATCCAAAAAGAGGAAACTCTTGAAGTTTGGCTATGAGTTGCCCAACATATGTAGCAAAAATGCTATATTTGGGTATGAATTGGTATTCTCATGGGCCTGTGTTAAAAGAAAAAGTAGGAATACTCCTCTGACTGCTATGAGAAATCATTATACCGAAAAGTGAAGCCTTGGTAATGGTCACGAGTGTCCTTCCTAGCCTGCACAATCTCGATTGAACATACCACTCTTTTGGCATGGTCTCATTACTAAGAAATATATTTTCTATGAGCTCAACAATCAAAGTTTGCACTTGAGAGAATTTAATAGATGGCATGAGTGGGCAGCGTTGAATAACTCTATTTCTATTTATGATTGACAACTAACCGTGTTCAGCTTTGCCTTATACAAATAAAAATACAAAGATGCAATAAAGTGTGTATAGAAGGATCACAAGTTTACTTGCAAGCTATATTTAACTTTGACATGGGGCATAGAAGTTTTTGAATAATCTCTAGTGGTTTGGAATAATATAACTGAGCTTATATTTCCTTGTATGATTATGTGCTCTCTTACTTTGAGCTTGCAGGAAAAGCAAGGATATCATGCGTTGATTTCCAATGATAAGCAAGATCACATCCATTAAGTTATCGATCCCTTTTGCTCGAGGACGAGCAAGATCTAGCTTGGGAAAGTTGATGGTTGTTATATACAACACTTTTTAGCAATATAAATAGTGTCATTTTCTTATCATATCATGCTCCATCTAACTATTTCTATGCATGATTACTTGTTTTTGTTAAATTCAATATGAGCCTTGCACATTTAGTAGTTTAGGTAGAATTTTATCCCTCTTCCTTGTCTTTGACATGTGTGTAGGTGTTGATGATGATTATGGACAAAACAAAGGCAAAAGGAACAAAGAGAGCATACTATGGAGGAGCTACAGGGACCAAGGCCACATGATTGTAGCCCTTGACGATAAGAACTCAATGAGCCCAAGAACACCCAAAACAGAGTTCGTATGAAGAAATGGCGGCCAAAAAATACTAAAGAGGACACACGGTTTGACAAGCAACTATACGGCCAAGCTATTTTCTGGTCGTATAGCTCCGCCCTTATAGTTGCCAAAAAGGTCGCAAACGACGGGATTTCACCTCATAAAAGCTCAAGAACCTTCCCTAAGTCATATAACGGTATTGGGGGAACCCTAGGGCACCCCAAGGCCTATATAAAGGAGGGAGGACCCAAGGAAGCCACCATATATACACAATACACCATATACAAGATCTAGATCCCATCTATCGCCTCCACGGCAGCATCCTGTCGCCGTTCCGCCTCCATAGCCTTGATGTCTACGCACTTCTATTCTTGTAGACAGTTGTTGGGCCTCCAAGTGTAGAGGTTTGTAGAACAGCAGCAAGTTTTCCCCTAAGTGGATCACCCAAGGTTTATCAAACTCAGGGAGGAAGTGGTCAAAGGTATCCCCTCTCAAGCAATCTTGCAATCAAGATACAAGAAGTCTATTGTGTCCCCCACACACCCAATACACTCGTTAGGTGTATAGGTGCACTAGTTCGGCGAAGAGATAGTGAAATACAAGTGGTATAGATAATTATAAGTAGTAATGGTGCCAGAAAATAGCTTGATGGCGTGGAAGAGACTAAAGACAAACTGAAATAAAGATGGAAGCAAGCAAACATGTAATAGATCTAGTTGCAAACGGTGTTTCAATGCTTAGAAACAAGGCCTAGGGATCATACTTTCACTAGTGAACACTCTCATATAAATATCATATCTTTATGATACTACTCTGAACTACTCTCCAGTTGGACACTCTGATCCCTGGTAGGGCTATAACAGCACACCTCAAAGTAAGCCTTTCCCATATAGATAACCCCACACTGTCACCTTGAGCACTAGATGGTTCCAATAAACACCACAATTTCATAAAGACATCCAACTCCAAATATAACTCATAACAAGTATTTGTAATCTCTAGCCTAAGTGCCACCATGATGTGCACGCTGTCACTTTCACACACATGGGGAGAGCAGAGATCTATTAAAGCACTTGAGTAGCAAAGTAGATCTACTTGATTACAAAGCTCATGATCACAATATGATCACACATAGAGAGAGAGATGAACACATAGCTACCAGTAGAACCCTTAGCCTCGAGAGAGAACTACTCCCTCCTCATCATGGGAATCAGCAACGGCGATGGATATGGTGGTGGAGATTGATGGCTCAATGCACGGCGCCCAGAAAAATGCTTGATGGCGGTGTTGATGTAGAGCTCGTTGGGTACCCCAAGAGGAAGGTATGATGAGCACAGCAGCAAGTTTAACTCAGTTATGAAACCAAGGTTTAATCAAACCAGTAGGACCAAGGAAACACCTCAAAGGTGTTACTAGCGAGCTTTGGCAGGGCGCACTACCGGTGCTAGTAGCAACGTGGAGACCTGCACAATACAACCACAGAACTTTGTCCCCAACTTGCGATGAGGTTGTCAATCTCACCGTGTTTTGCGGAAAACAAAGGATTAAACGTATCGAATGGAAAGAAGTAAAAGTTTGCAGAAAGAAAACACAAAGCAAAAACTGTTTATAGATTGTATGTAAAGTAAAGGACCGGGATCCATAGTTCACTAGAGGTGGCTCTCCTTAAGATAGATAACATGCTAGGTGAACAAATTACAGCGGGGCAATTGACAAACACCGAGAAAGCAATACATGCATATACTAATCATCTTGACTCCTTTGAGACTTGATTGGGCATTACAACATAATACATAGACCGCCATCCAAC
Source organism: Avena eriantha (assembly GCA_910589775.1). NCBI lineage: Eukaryota > Viridiplantae > Streptophyta > Magnoliopsida > Poales > Poaceae > Avena > Avena eriantha. Next base: position 376,139,903 of record OU342746.1, on the reverse strand, counting down.
TGCATCTATGACTAATAATCCACCTTCAGGTTATCATCCGAACCCCCTCCAGTATTAAGTTGCAAGCAACAGATTATTGCTTTACAAACTGCGTGTAAAGTAAACAATACAATTGTTCTATGAACAAAGGATCGTTGTTTTCTCCCTAGTAGCAACATCACATCTAGTACCTTAGAGATTTCTATCACTTCCCCAGATTACCAGAGGCATGAACCCACTATCGAGCATAAATACTAACTCTTGGAGTTGCTAGCATCTACTTGGCCAAGATAGCTACTAACAACGGAAAGCATGCAAGGTCTCAAATAACAAAGACATGATAGAATCAATAATCAATCTGAAATAGCATCTCAATATCCATCGGATCCCCGCAAACACAACATGTATGGATTACAAATAGATGATCTTGATCATGAACGGAGCTCACAAGATCTAAACATGAAAGCACAAAGGAGGAGAAACCAGCCATCTAGCTACTACATGGATCCGTAGTCCAAGGATGAACTACTCACGCATCACACCGGAGGCTTGCATGGTGATGAAGAAGGCCTCCAGGGTGAATTCCCCTCTCCGGCAGGGTGCCGGGAAGAGCTTCAGATCCCCCGCGATCTAGGGACAGGGACGACGGCGGCTACAGACTCTTTCGTGGATTTTTGATCGGGTACCTATGGTTTTCGTCCCGAGGGTAACTTATAGGCGGAAGGAGAGGCCGAGGGGGTGCTGGGGGTGGCCAGACCACCCCCTGGCGTGAGTCAGGCCTAGCCGCGCGGCCAGGTGGTGTGGCCGGCCCCCAGCCCTTCTCCGTCTTGTATTCTGGCACTTGATCCCTTCCGAAAAAATAGGCACTTTGGCTTTTGTCCCGTCCAATTCCGAGAATATTCATTTTCTGACTTTTCTGGAACCAAAAACAACAGAAAACAGGCAACTGGCACTGTGGCTCTTATTAATAGGTTAGTCCAAGAAATCATAATAAAAGTACTCCAAAGTTGGAACAAAACACAAGAAAGTGGATAAAACCAAGCATGGAACATCAAAAATTATAGATACATTTGCAATGTATCAACATCCCCAAGCTTAACTCCTGCTCGTCCTCGAGTAGGTAAGTGATAAAAAGAAATAATTTTTGAGGTGACATGCACCATCAAAACTTGATCAAAGTATTTGCAAAACTCAAAGCTGGGATCATAGTACTTCAATCATAACATGAAACACAAAGTTCTAGCAATAAGCAAAGAAACTATGATACAACATGAAAAGGCACAAACAAAAGATTCATGAATAACATGCTTTGCAAGACGTTTGTTTGTTTCACATAAACAAAACATAGCATAATAATATTCAGCTTGTCCCTCAATAGAGTAGCAAATATAAATGCATAGGACACCTTCAAAGTTCATAAGAGTGACTAGATACAATAGTTTCAAACATGCAATATCAAAGTTATGCATCAATCAACAAGTCTTGGGACAATGCACATTAAACTAAGAATGGCCACTATGCTCTCTTAATAGGTGCATAAAGATAGAAGATGGAGACTCAACATAAAAGTAAAAGAAAGGCCTTCATAGAAGGAAGCAGAGATTCAAGTTTCATAAAGAGCTTCTAAAAATTATGGTACTTATTAGCTTTCAGCTCTCATTGCCCCTATCATAAGCATCTTGAAGGTGATTAAGGTTAAAGTGACACAACTAAGAGGATATGCTTGACAAGTTGTAACCGAAATCTCATGCCCCTTACTTACGAAGACCGATCCTCATGCTACTCAACTTCAGTCACGAGTAAGCTCTTGTCATTGTAAGTATATGTGTATCATTAAAAACCGCCAACGGGGTACCCCTTGCACATGATACGGGAGCTTTCCCATAATCAAAATGACAAGGCAAGCAGACAATGAGCATCTCAGCGATCTTTTCATTTGCTATTTGCATAGGTTTTTATTGAGGATGCTTCATAGAGTGCTCATTATGGTGATGTTGCAAGTTTCCACCATGATTAAGCATGGCTTAGGCTAGCGGCCCAGGCGTTTCTCTAACACATATACAAACTCCATGATCTTACAAGTTCCACATTATTTCACACCGCCGGGATCCGTAAGCAAAAGAACATGATATCAACGGGGTACAAAGTACAAGTGCAATGTTGAAAGCGTTCCCCATGAAACATGGTTCTGCTAATTTCAACTTATAAAGCGCAAGCACATACGCAACAAAGAAGGACCCAATGGTTCAAGTTTATTAGAGGCAATAAAGTAAAGTGTGCCATCAAGTTCGTGAGAGCTTTAATCACTAGTTTTCTCATAACAAGTGGAAGGTAAAAAAAAGCATGAATATACTTGGAATAGCATAAGCTAGTAGGTAGGTATGGTGGAGTATTTGGAAAAACTTGGTTTAGGGAGTTGGATGCATGAGTGGAACTCATACTTGGTTGTGGAGGCTAGCAAAAGACTGGGAGCGACAAACTAAGAGAGCAATAATGGCCATAATCATGCAGAGTGACAAAACATCATTGATCAAAGCATAAAGTGATACTACAAGTTGAAAACTAAAGGATCATAAAGGCTATGGTGAATTCAGATAGTCATAACATGGTGTGAGCATGCGCCAAGTCAACCCAAATAAAGCATCAAAGGAGAATACCACCATACTATGCTTTAATATGCTAAAACAACGCATGATTCCTCCAAGGCACATTAAGCAATCTCAATTGTTTATAACAAGTCATTCTACAGCAAAGAATACTAAGCATAAAGCCAAAACAATATCAAGCATGGCATGACAAAGCATGGCCACAGTCAAAAACGAGCTCTTTTTTACCACATAAGCATAAACTTTCCTACTCTTTTCCAAACCAAACCAAACTATTTGTAAACCAAAGTGTGAAAGAGGGGGTCCAACCAACTTATTCAGAAAACTAAGCAAACCAAGCAAACTAAAAACCAAAACGAAAACGAAAAATAAGACGCTCCAAGAGAAACACAACTGTGCACGAAACAATAAAAATGAAGCGTTTGGAAGAAACCTGGAATTTTTATTGATGAAGAAGGGGATGCCTTGGGCATCCCCAAGCTTTGACGCTTGTACTTCTTGGATATTTCTTGCGGTGACACGCATGGCATCCCCAAGCTTGAGCTTTAGTCCATCCTTCATCTCGTTACTCATTCCTTCCATACACCTGAAATTTTTCCTTCATACAAAACTTCACACAATCTAATTAGCAACATTAGTGCACTTAAGATAAACAAGTCTCAAGGTTCAGTTCTAACACCAAATAAACTTCCATTAGAACACTAGATACTGTAGCACTTCCCTCAAAAATCTCAATTCCCCAAAGGAACTCAAGAAGGAACTAACAAGAAGCAAATGCAAAAAATGGCAGAAATCTGTCAAAACAGACCAGCAGGTAAAGACGAATTTTTTCGAAGACCTTCTGTTGCTCAAATCAAAAAGTGTTGAACTAACGAAAGTTAGATAACAACCTGGGGCAGAAGCACAAAACATTACAGCTCAATCCGACGTACAGATATCTCTCAGGAATTTTTACGGTGAAGAACAGAAATCTGTTCCGGGACAGCAACTTTTCCAATCATTACTTCACTCTCATTAGAGGTTACTCTTGGCACAAAAAGCAAATAAAAAGGATAAGGAGAGGTTATTACAGAGGTAATAACTTCCAAGACTCAACTAAAACTCTTGGGTTATCTCCCAACAAGTAATTTTCTTTAACGCCTTTAAGTTAGGCATAAGAACCAAAGAAAGAATCAAGTGTTCTCAAATGAAGAAGCATTAAGACCAACTTTCTTACCCTTACCTCTCTTATTTTTATTCTTAACCTTGGGGAAAATATGATTGTTTGGTGGAGAATAAAGGTGCATGGTTCCCTTTTCCACATCTATTATTGCTCCAAGGAATCCTAATAGGGACCTTCTAAGTGTAATTTGTCCTTTTCCTGCATATTCAATAACAAGATAATCAATAGAAATCATTTTCCCAAGGATCTTTGTAAACACTCCTTCAGCTATGCCAAGAGGTAATATGGTAGTATTATTGGTGAGAGATATTTCTTTTCCTCCTTCAACGAGCCCCCAAAGATTCAGAGATTCATAAATAGCTTTGGGCATAAGACAAAATTCAGACATGATATCACAACGAGCTTGAAAAGTTTCAGTGTTTATCTCAATCTTTACTGTAGGGAACCACTTTGATGGTTCAGAGTTTATTGGAACATAATCATGTTGCTCCCTAAGCGTATTATAGCACCCTTCTAATCTAGTAGTGCTAGCCTCAAGAGTGTCCAACCTAGCAAATATTTTTGCGAAAGAAGTATCAGTTTGGCTAGGCAAGTTGTAAGTGAGGATTAATTTCTTTATAGCATTAATGGCATCATCCTCATTACTTTGGAGGAAATCTCCTCCCGCAATAGCATCTAAAGCATATCTATAGCAAAGAGCAATCCCAAGGTAAAAACTGCTAAGGAACAATCCTTGAATCATTTTAGGCTCAGTCTATTCATGTAGATCAGAGATTCTAGACCAAGCTTCCTTAAAACTTTCCTCAATGCCTTGTTTAAAAGTGAGAATCATTTCCTCGGGTGACATAGTGATTGGAGCAAGGCTAGACATAGAGGCAACTCAAGATAGGAACTAATTTTTGTGTGTTTTCAAATAAGAAAGCAAACAAGTAAAACTAATTTTTTTGTGTTTTTTGAAGAACAAAACAAGAAAACAAAGCAAAAAGAAACTAAGCAAAACAAAAACAACAAAGTAAAGAGATTGGTTATGAGGGACTCCCCTTGTGAAGATGTCCTTGACTCCCCGGCAACGGCGCCAGAAAAATGCTTGATGGCTCAATGCACGGCGCCTAGAAAAATGCTTGATGTCGGTGTTGATGTAGAACTCGTTGGGAACCCCAAGAAGAAGGTATGATGAGCACAGCAGCAAGTTTCCCTCAGTTATGAAACCAAGGTTTAATCGAACCAGTAGGAGCAAGGAAACACCTCAAAGGTGTTACTAGCTGAGCTTTGGCAGGGCGCACTACCGGTGCTAGTAGCAACGTGGAGACCTGCACAACACAACCACAGAACTTTGTCCCCAACTTGCGATGAGGTTGTCAATCTCACCGTGTTTTGCAGAAAACAAAGGATTAAACGTATCGAATGGAAAGAAGTAAAAGTTTGCAGAAAGAAAACACAAAGCAGAAACAGTTTATAGATTGTATGTAAAGTAAAGGACCGGGATCCATAGTTCACTAGAGGTGGCTCTCCTTAAGATAGATAACATGTTGGGTGAACAAATTACAGCGGGGCAATTGACAAACACCGAGAAAGCAATACATGCATATACTAATCATCTTGACTCCTCTGAGACTTGATTGGGCATTACAACATTATACATATACCGTAATCCAACTGCATCTATGACTAATAATCCACCTTCAGGTTATCATCCGAAGCCCCTCCAGTATTAAGTTGCAAGCAACAGATTATTGCTTTATGAACTGCGTGTAAAGTAAACAATACAATTGTTCTATGAACAAAGGATCGTTGTTTCCTCCCTAGTAGCAACAACACATCTAGTACCTTAGAGATTTCTGTCACTTCCCCAGATTACCAGAGGCATGAACCCACTATCGAGCATAAATACTAACTCTTGGAGTTGCTAGCATCTACTTGGCCAAGATAGCTACAAACAACGGAAAGCATGCAAGATCTCAAATAACAAAGACATGATAGAATCAATAATCAATCTGAAATAGCATCTCAATATCCATTGGATCCCCGCAAACACAACATGTATGGATTACAAATAGATGATCTTGATCATGAACAGAGCTCACAAGATCTAAACATGAAAGCAGAAAGGAGGAGAAACCAGCCATCTAGCTACTACATGGATCCGTAGTCCAAGGATGAACTACTCACGCATCACACCGGAGGCTTGCATGGTGATGAAGAAGGCCTCCAGGGTGAATTCCCCTCTCCGGCAGGGTGCCGGGAAGAGCTTCAGATCCCCCACGATCTAGGGACAGAGACGACGGCGGCTACAGACTCTTTCGTGGATTTTTGATCGGGTACCTAGGGTTTTCGTCCCGAGGGCAACTCATAGGCGGAAGGAGAGGCCGAGGGGGTGCTGGGGGCGGCCAGACCACCCCCTGGCGCGGGCCAGGCCTGGCCACGCGGCCAGGTGGTGTGGCCGGCCCCCAGCCCTTCTCCGTCTCGTATTCTGGCACTTGATCCCTTCCGGAAAAATAGGCACTTTGGCTTTTGTCCCGTCCAATTCCGAGAATATTCATTTTCTGACTTTTCTGGAACCAAAAACAATAGAAAACAAGCAACTGGCACTGTGGCTCTTGTTAATAGCTTAGTCCAAGAAATCATAATAAAAGTACTCCAAAGTTGGAACAAAACACAAGAAAGTGGATAAAACCAAGCATGGAACATCAAAAATTATAGATACATTTGCAATGTATTAGAGATCGATGGAGATGGCTCCGAGGCACTTCCCCGTCCCGGCAGGGTGCCAGAACAGAGACTTTCTGTCCCCCAAAACTCCACTTCGGTGGCAGCAACGCTGCGGAACTTTTCATGGCAGGAGGCTTGATGATTTAGGGTTTTTGCATCGGGAGGCATCTTATAGGCGAAGAGGCAAGGTCGGTGGGTGGCCAGGGGGCCCATACAACCTGGTGGCACGGCTAGGGCTAACCCGTGCCACCATATGGTGTGCCCACCCTGGTGCCCTACTCCGTCTCTACTTCATGTTTCCGTGTTGCTCCGGGAAAAATAGGCATATTGGCTTTTGTCCCATCCAATTCCGAGAATATTAATTTTCTGCCTTTTCTGGAACCAAAAATAGAAGAAAACAGGCAACTGGCACTGTGGCATCTTGTTAATAGGTTAGTCCCAGAAAACATATAAAAATACCTCAAAGTGTTGACAAAGCAAAGTAGATACTAAACAAGCATGGAACATCAAAAATTATAGATACGTTTGCAACGTATCAACATCCCCAAGTTTAACTCCTGCTCGTCCTCGAGTAGGTAAGTGATAAAAAGAAACAATAATTTTTTAGGTGACATGCACAATCATAAACTTGATCAAAGTGTTTGTAAAACATGGATAGATGGGATCATAGTACTTCAACATAGCATGAAGGATAAAGTTCTAGCAATAAGACATAGCAACTATGTTGCAACATGAAAAGGCACAAACAAAGATTCATGAATAGCAATGCTTTGCAAGACGTTTGTTTGTTTCACATAAAAAACATAGCATAGTGGCATTCAGCTTGTCCCTCATAGAGTAGCAAACATAAATGCATAGGACACCTTCAAAGTTTATAAGGGTGACTAGATACAATTAGTTTAAGAACAAGCAATATCAAAGTTATGCATCAATCAACAAGTCTTGGGACAATGCACATAGAACTAAGAATGGCCACTATGCTCTCTCAATAGGTGCATAAAGATAGAAGGTGGAGACTCAATATAAAAGTGGAAGAAAGGCCTTCATAGAAGGAAGCAGGGATTCAAGTTTCATAAAGAGCTTCCAAAAATTATGGTACTTATTAGCTTTCAGCTCTCATTGCCCCTATCATAAGCATCTTGAAGTGATTAAGGTTAAAGTGAACAAACTACGGAGTATATGCTTGACAAAGTATAAGTTGGAAATCTCATGTCCCTTGAATACGAGGGTCGCTCCTCATGCTACTCAAGTTTAGTTACCGGTAAGTTCTTGTCACAGTAAGTACATGTGTATCATAGAGAACCACCAACAGGGTACCCCTTTCCCGATGATACGGAAGAATCCCCATATCAAAATGACAAGCCAAGCAGACAACGAGCATCTCAGCAATCTTCTTATTTACCATGGGAAAATGGTGCTTTTTTCTCTCTTTCCTCTTTTCTCATATCTCCTTTTTTCTTTTTCTCTTTTTCTCAATATCTTACTCTTTTTTTATAATAAGAATGCTTCATAGACAGCTCATTATGGTTACGCTGCAGGTTTCCACCATGACAGCATGGATTAGACTAGCGGCCCAGGCGTTTCTCTAACACACATACATAACTCCATGGACTTACAAGCTCCCCTTTCATTTCACACCGACGACATCCATAGACAAAAGAGCATGATATCAACTAGGTACAAAGTACAAATGCAATGTTGAAATCCTTCCCCATGACAGCATGGTTCTGCTAATCCCCAACATATAAGTGCAAGCATATACAACATAGACGACACAATGGTTCAAGTTTATTAGGGCAAGAAAAGTAAAGTGTGCCATCAAGTTCATGAGAGATTTAATCACTAGTTTTCTCATAACAAGTTTAATTTGGAAGGTAGATAAAAACATGAATATACTTGGAATAGCAAATGCTAATAGGTAGGTATGGTGGACTCTTTGGAATAACTTGGTTTTAGGAGTTGGATGCATGAGTGGAACTCATACTTAGTTATGGAGGATATCAAAAGACTGGGAGCGACCAACTAAGAGAGCAATAATGGCCATAATCATGCAAAGCGACAAAACATCATTAATTAAAGCATAAAGTGATATTACAAGTCGAAAATAAAGGATCATAAAGGCTATGGTGACTTCGGATAGTCATAACATGGTGTGAGCATGTGCCAAGTCAACCCAAATAAAGCATCAAAGGAGAATACCACAATATTATGCTTTAATATGCTAAAACAACACATGATTCTTCAAAGGAACATTAAGCAATCTCAATTGTTTATAACAAGTCATGCTACAACAAAGATCACTAAGCATAAAGCTAAAACAATATCAAGCATGGCATGACAAAGCATAGGCCACAGTCAAAAACAAGCTCCTTTTACCACTTAAGCATGAACTTTCCTACTCTTTCCAATTCAAACCAAACTATTTGAAAACCAATGTATGAAAGAGGGGGTGCAACCAATTTATGCAAGCAAACTAAGAAAACCAAGCAAACAGAAACCAAAAACAAAAACGAGGACGCTCCAAGAACAACACAACTGTGCATTAACAATAAAAATGAAGTGTTTGGAAAAAACTGGGATTTTTATTGATGAAGAAGGGGATGCCTTGGGCATCCCCAAGCTTTGACGCTTGTACTTCTTGGATATTTCTTGGGGTGACACGCGTGGCATCCCCAAGCTTGAGCTTTAGTCCATTCTTCATCTCATTACATCATTCTCTCCATACACCTGAAATTTTTCCTTCATATAAAACTTCACACAATCTTTATTAGCAACATTAGTGCACTCAAGATAATAAGTCTTTAGGTTCAGTTATAACACCAATTAAACTTCCATTAAAACACTAGATACTGTAGTACTTCCCTCAAAAAGCTCAATTACCCAAAAGAACTCAAAAAGGAACCAACAAGAAGCAAATGCAGAAAATGGCAGAAATCTGTCAAAACAGACCAGCAGGTAAACACCAATTTTTTCTAAGACCTTCTGTTGCTCAAATCAAAAAGTGTTGAACTAACGAAAGTTAGATAAAAATCTGGGTCAGAAGCACAAAAATGCACGCCTCAGAACGACGTACAGAGATTTTACACGAATTTTTACGGTGAAGCACAAAAATCTTTTTCGGGACAGCAGCTTTCCCAAGCATTACTTCCCTCTCATTAGAGGTTACTCTTGGCATAAAAAGCAAATAAAAAGGATAAGGAGAGGTTATTACTGAAGCAAAAACTTTCAAGACTCATCTAAACCTTTTGGGTTATCTCCCAATATGTACTTTTCTTTAACGCCTTTAAGTTAGGCATGATAGTTTGAGAAGATGCTCACATAAGAAATATGAATTCAAGTAAAAGAGAGCTTTAAGAATCAAATTCAAAGCACATTTAAGTCTAACCCACTTCAGATGCATAGTAATCTTGTAAAGAAACAAGTCATGAAAGCACAAAGCAACAAGCATAGTAAAGCAAAACAAGTGCAACTTCAAGACTTTCAATAAAAAGAGGGGTAACCTAATATTATTGAGATGCATAAAACCATGTTTCCCTCTCTCATAATAACTTTCAGTAGTATCGTGAATAAAATTAACAATATAACTATCACATGAAATATTCTTATCATGAGCCACATGTGTAAAAGAACTAATACTATCCACATAAACATAGTCATTCTTATTAATTGTAGTGGGGGCAAATTCAACAAAATAGCTATCATTATTATTCTCATCACCATAATCATCAAATATAGGAGGCATATTGTAATCATAATTAATTTTCTCCTCAATAGTAGGTGGACTGAAAATATCATACTCATCATTGTATATATCGGAGGTATAGTATCATCAAAGTAAATTTCTCATCCGTGCTTGGGGGACTAAAAATATCATGCTCATCAAAATCAGCTTCCCCCAGCTTAGACTTTTCCATAGCATTAGCAATAATGGTGTCCAAATAATTCATATTAACAACATTGCTATTAGCATGCAAATAAAGTTCCATAGGTTTTTTAATTTTCTCTTCAAACACTTCATGTCCTAACTCAAGATAAATACTATAAAGCTCTCTATTTTTGTTGTTGTTTTCCATTAAGCCTAACTAGTGAAAATAAAAACAAGAAAAAAAGATATAATTGCATAATCTAAAGGAAATAACTTCGAGCACTCATACCGGAGGATGTGAGTACCTTTCACCTTACCTCCCCGGCAACGGCGCTAGAAAATAGCTTGATGTCTACGCACTTCTATTCTTGTAGACAATTGTTGGGCCTCCAAGTGCAGAGGTTTGTAGAACAGTAGCAAGTTTTCCCTTAAGTGGATCACCCCATGGTTTATCGAACTCAGGGAGGAAGTGGTCAAAGGTATCCCCTCTCAAGCAATCCTGCAATCAAGATACAAGAAGTCTCTTGTGTCCCCAATACACCTAATACACTCGTCAGGTGTATAGGTGCACTAGTTCGACAAAGAGATAGTGAAATACAAGTGGTATAGATAATTATAATTAGTAACGGTGCCAGAAAATAGCTTGATGGCGTGGAAGAGACTAAAGGCAAACTGAAATAAAGATGGAAGCAAGCAAACATGTAATAGATATAGTTGCAAACGGTTTTTCAATGCTTAGAAACAAGGCCTAGGGATCATACTTTCACTAGTGAACACTCTCATATAAATATCATCCCTTTATGATACTACTCTGAACTACTCTCCGGTTGGACACTCTAATCCATGGTAGAGCTATAACAGCACACCTCAAAGTAAGCCTTTCCCATCTAGATAACCCCACACTGTCACCTTGAGCACTAGATCGTTCCAATAAACACCACAATTTCATAAAGACATCCAACTCCAAATATAACTCATAACAAGTATTTGTAATATCTAGCCTAAGTGCCACCATGATGTGCATGCTGTCACTTTCACACACATGGGGAGAGCAGAGATCTATTAAAGCACTTGAGTAGCAAAGTAGATCTACTTGATTACAAAGCTCATGATCACAATATGATCACGCATAGAGAGAGAGATGAACACATAGCTACCAGTAGAACCCTTAGCCTCGAGAGAGAACTACTCCCTCCTCATCATGGGAATCAGCAACGGCGATGGAGATGGTGGTGGAGATCGATGGAGTTGGCTCCGGGGGCACTTCCTTGTCCTGGCAGGATGCCAGAACAGAGACTTTCTATCCCCCGAATCTCCCTTTCGGTGGTGGCAGCACTGTGGAACTTTTCATGGCTGGAGGCTTGACGATTTAGGGTTTTTGCATCGGGAGGCATCTTATAGGTGAAGAGGCAAGGTCGGTGGGCGGCCAGGGGCCCACACCACCTGGTGGCGCGGCCAGGGCTAGCCCGCGCCACCATATGGTGTGCCTACCCTGGTGCCCTACTCCGTCTCTGTTTCGTGTTTCTGTGTTGCTTCGGGAAAAATAGGCATATTGGCTTTTGTCCCGTCCAATTCCAAGAATATTGATTTTCTGCCTTTTCTGGAACCAAAAAACAGAAGAAAACAGGCAACTGGAACTGTGGCATCTTGTTAATAGGTTAGTCCTAGAAAACATATAAAAATACCTCAAAGTGTTGACAAAGCAAAGCAAAGTAGATACTAAACAAGCATGGAACATCAAAAATTATAGATACGTTTGCTATGTATCAAGCCTCTACAGGTCCACCAAGATCTAGATCTCCATCAACACCATCAAGCCATCCAAGCAAGAAGAGGAGGAGAAGGAGGACGCCGCCATCACCACGCCGACGTCACCATTACCACGCCATCATCACCATCTCCATTGCTGCTACTCCTTCATCCTTCCCCATCATGATCTCCGTGATGGGTTGTAACGTGGCTTGAACCCCCTTTTTATTAATGTTATGATGATTTGAGTAATTGAAGTGTGGTGTGTTCTTGTTAATTAATATGTTTGTGCTTTCTCTTTACATTGTTCTATTCATGATATTATTCTAGTGATTGGAGACATCCAATCCATTGTTGAGGAGTTTACTAGGGATTCATGGAGTGTCACAAAACTTATCGTTAGTCTCTACTCGTTCCATGGGCCTGACAAGTCTATGGGTAGAACTAATAGGCTATTTGCTATAAGTGATTTGCGGAGGTAATAGCAGCTTAGGACGCACCACCCAAAGTTCCCTCAAGATCACTCATGTTATAGATAGGTATACTGTTGCGAATTGCTTGACCCCAAAGTGACATACAGGATATCTTGTGACTAGCACACTTGCTTATGAGTACGGTTGTCCATAGAACTTAATGCCTTTGATCTGGTTTACCTTGATTGGTCTTGTTACCTTAATACACTATTCTCTTACGAATGACCCATGTCCGGAGAGTGTGGACAATTGAGTTGTCTAGTTGCCACTTACCAAAGGTGGGAGACAACGGTATATGAGGGACCACCACAATTATAGTTAACAGCTATTTCATAAGCACTTATCATGCACACCGGTATACACAACATTACTTGAGGAATCATAGCATTAATATTTTATCTCATTGCATTCACCTCTTTTCAGTTTTAATTTTGTTCTAATTTTCTTCCAGTTCTAGTAGTAGTTATTACAAAACATCTTAAATTCATTTATCCTAGCAACTTATAGAATAGGCTATTTTCAAACCACGGTTTGGGTGCATACGTGGTCGCATTGACAACGCGGATACGAGGTTCGTGTTCGCGGAGCTCCCACCAGAACAAACTCTTAAATATTTGCTACTACAGGTACTGCAATAACCCTGTTTTGGTGCAGGAACCCAGTCCATCAACTACCAATAAGGGTCCTTTACATTTAGGTATCTTGGCTTCCAAATGAGTGATAAGAGACTGACAATGGCAAATATGGCGCCATTGGTTGCTACGACGGGTAAGAGTGTGGAACCCTGGTAGGGGAGGTTCATGTCTTCAGCAGCAAGACTGATCCTAACTAATGCTTGTCTATCTAGCCACCTCTGTTTACTATGGGCCTATTCCTGCTTGCGGATGGGACCAATGTTCAATGTGATACACACAGGGGTAGGTTATTCTGGGAAGGTACGAACAACAAAAGGAAACCCCACTAGGTAAGTTGGCCCAAAGTGTGCAAACCTAGAGACCAGGGGTCTCGGCATCATGAACACAAGATTGATGCATATCACTCTCATGACAAAGTGGGTTTGGCGCCTGTTTGTGGAATCCCCTCATGACAATATTTGGCTACAAATTGTTAGAGCCAAGTATCCTGGAGCAACGAATATTTTCAGCTCCAATCCAGCTGGCGGCTCCCCTTTCTGGCATAGTATCCATAAAATAAAAGATTGTTTCAAACTGGGAACCCTCTTCTCTCTAGGTGATGGGACTCATATCAAGTTTTGGTCTGATTGGTGGCTCATGGATAGCCCCCTTTGCACTCGATACCCCAGGCTGATCGAGATTTCAGCAAATCCTGAGATGTGGGTATCCCAGGCTTTCCAGGGTGGGGTCTGGCATATCAGTTTCCGTCGATATTGTGGACCTGAGGAATCATAGATGTTTGGTTCTCTCCTTGTGGAGTTGTCTGTTTGTGTTCCTTCTGCTGAAGACGACAAGGTGAATGACGAGGGGTAACCTCGGCAATGCCCATGGTTATGGACTTAGGGTTTCGTGGAAAAGAGAATGTTGGGGATTTTGTCGGCTGATCAGACAAACAAGGGAGTCGGAGTTGTCTGATTGCTTATGAACAATATGGTTACAGATTGCTCAAGGCTTTCGGTGCCTCTCCGTTGGCTCCTCCCAGCTTTTATATAATAGGCTGGGTCCCGAGGCCGTATACAAATAGGTTACAAGTTACAATTACAACACTAATACGATGTCGATTTCTATTTCTTCCTTGATCGCCAAGACGCGCTTTCTATCCGTTGGATGCTTACTGGATCTTCCTTTATTCTTTATGGGCCTCACGGGCCATAAGCCTTTATGCGACCACGGTAACTAATCATAGTAACCCGATTAGTCATACCCATGTCAGTGAGCTGGGCCTCGGAACCCTATGGGGTGTTCACGTCTCACTCCCTGTATAACAATATGCATCAGGGAGCTATTGTGGAACATGCCACCAAGTGCTAGAAACTTATGATTCCTCTTAATATCATGATCTTCATCTGGCAGCTCGCCAGAGGTCGATGCCCTTCTAATGACCAGATTAAGAAGTGTCATGGGCCCTCAAATGGGCAGTGTGCCCTTTGTGGGCTTGAGGAAAATGTCAACAACATCTTCTTCGAATGCGTTTTGGCGCAGTTTATGTGGAGTGTGTTACATTCTTCCCTTGGTGTTGCCTGGAATACGTCTAGCTTTGCAGATTTTTTTGCGATTCTCCAAAAAAAATCTGGCAAAACTAGGCTACTCTTTTGATTTTGTTTGCTGCCCTTAGCTGGGTGCTTTGAACAACTAGGAACAAATTTTCCATTGAAGCAAAATTCCCAAGGCAACCGGCGGCATGCACTTACCGTGTTTTAATCTTAATGCAGCAACGGAGACCCCTAATCAAGCCCGACGCCCTCCCCTCTTGGAAGAGCTGATCCAGCTGCCTAAGGTGTCTTTCTCGGAGACTTCGTCGCCACCGATCTCCAGCTAGCACCGTCGCCCCTGGCAAGTTATCCTTCGTCCTAGAGTGGTTATGTATCTGGTTGCTTCAAGTGTGTTGGTTGTTTGTTTAAAACTTGTCGTTCCCTAAGGCCTTGTTTTGTTCATGGGTATTTTGGTGGATTAGGGAGTATTTGTCTCAGGTGGATTAGGTGACACGACACCGTCCACCCAAAACGTGGGGCTGACCCACGAGCGAAGAAGCTGCAGAAACGCGAGCATAGGGTAGCGTTTTAATACACACATGAATCAGAGGGTTTCGGGCGGGTTTGCTAGGGTGTGGGCTGAGCACGTTCAAACCCGGTCTGCAAAACAGTCGAGCTGAAATTTAATGGGAGTTGGGTCTGGGCCAGGCAAATACTCCTCGACACCCCCAAAAACCTGCTTACAAAACGAGGCCTAAGTGTGGTGTGCAAACTTCTAAACTGGTATCCCCAGTATGATGTATGGTACTGGCCATTGGCTTTATTAGTGTTAAAGTCGGTGATGTATAGTACTTGCTATTGGCTTTATTAGTGTTAAAGTCGGTGATGTAATCGTACTTGCCATTGGCTTTATTAGTGTTAAAGTCAGGTGCCCTGTTCTGCGCCTTCCATCTAAAAACAAACAAAAGAATCTACAATTGCCCCGCTTAGTAGAGAATCTAATAGTATGAAATTTGCTCACTCGACTGTGCCAAGGATCACCAATCCAAATTAGCAGTACAAAGGATGGAATCTGAAGCCTGTCCAATAATGATTAGTCAAGAACACAGGTGCTGCATTTTATTATTTAGGAGTGTGACACACACGAGTTCAACCCAAGGGGGACAAACTCGCGCTACTGCCAGAGAGGCGCCACTGCGCTCTCACCACTGGGTCAATACCAAGATACAATAATCATAAATATTCATCGTTTTGATTTCGCCTAAGACATACTCTACTGATCTCACAGAGCGTCAAAGTCTTGTAACATACGGCCAAAAAATCCCCATCAGTAACCGAGGCATTCTCAGCTCTCTGGACCATTTCTCCCCCTTTCCGTTTGCTGCCATCTCGCAGTCTTAACATGAGCTTATATTTTTGTACAGGATTGTACACCGCGCGGACCCAGCTACGGGGGTAGCTCCGGCGCGCATATAACAAATAAGGTTATTGAGGGTTAAACTCTCTTCTCCGACGAGGCCCGGGTGATTGATTAGTACTAGAGGAAAAATTATCTACTGCCTATCCAAGAACATGTAATCAGCAGCGGCGCCAGGCTGGAAGCCCGCGCGAGGTGTCGTTGATTCCGCCATCTCCCTGAGGAAGGCGACGACGTCTTCAGACGAGTTCAGCAGGTAACGGGCGTTGGAACGCTTCCTCCCGACGGCGCAGGAGAAGTAGTTGTCGCCCTTCAGGTCGAGGACCGAAGACCCTTCACGCCAGTCGTGGTGGCTGTTTGCGGTGCCCTGGCCTGACGACGACGACGACCTCTCCAGCACGGCCTGCGATTTCTGTGTCCTTGACTGCGAGTTTCTGGAATTGCTTCGGCCATTAGATGGCCGTCCGTTCTGCCTCCTGTCGACAGATACTGACGCGCCGTCCGGTTTTACTTTTGATTCAGAAGGGTATTCGGGGTCGAAAAATACGTAGATGTCCTCATCCTGAAAAAAAATGCATGTTATGAACAAAACCAAAGAATGAACTGAATAGGTGAATTTTCTGCAGGACTCTAAAAGCATCTAACGATGATCCAAATTGAACTTCTCGAATTTCAGATATCCTTTGACATGGTGTTTCATGCACATCCAAATTCTTAGCAACTAGATCACGCAGAAAAGTGGTACGTTTGTAAACCAGTTAGATCTGCAGTATATCTTCTAGGATTTGGTTCATTTGTTTCAACTTCAGCATCAACAGTCTCATTCCGTATTGTTATGTTGATAAGCATGTTTCTTTTAGTCAACTATAGGGTCTCATTGTTTCAATTTGCAAACAATAGTGCATTCTACACTTGCTGCAGTGGGTAAAGGGAAGGAATAGACTACCAAAGAAATTTCCTTTGATTTCCCTTCATCTCACAATCTAATTGAAATTCTTCAGCAAAAACACTTGATATTGTTATTACAGGATTATTATGTACTCCCTCTATTCCTAAATGTAAGTAGTTCAATTTGGATTGCTAGAAAGGCTTACATTTAGCAACAGAGGTACTAGAAAATAACTGATGTCTTAGAAGCTCTGTATAGTTCGTTAATTCATTTAAAAGATTGTAATGTTCTTACTGCCAGACACAGAACTAGAAAGGGGTGTGAGCATAAAGTCATTGCAGAATTACCTTTCCAAGGAAGTGGCCTATACATAGTACATAGTCAATTGGAGTAACCATGCTTTTGCTATGAACTATCTCTCCTAAAATACGATCAATTGCAGCACCCTGCAGAACGAAACAAAAAAATTTGGAAAAAATATCAATTAACTATATAAGTAAATAACATGAAAACCTTTCACCATCCTGAAATATCACACTGACTGACTGACCTTTGTAACCCCAACCGACCTAACTTCAACCGACCGACTCCCTTGAACAACATCGACAGCTGCATTTGAGATCGGACCTGTCCACAAGTGCTGCAGCATATCTCTTGCTTGGAGCCTTCCGAACTCAACATCTTCGCGACAGACAAGTGCAAATAGTATTGGATATTTTTATTATTCAGTAAGAACAAAAACTATGCATGGAACTCTGAACACTTACCAGCATACTTGTAATTCCATACAAATGATGTCTCACGATGTTCAAAATGAGATCTTGGGGTTCTTTCCGTGAAGTATTCAAAAACATGCTGAAAATATGTAAATGATGTGAGAAGGTATTCATTAAATGGTTACAGCCAGACATTGTTCATCAAATAGACATACCTTTACACTGTCCACCCAATCCATATTCAGATGCTCTGGCATTGTTGTCATCCACTCTCCATCAGTTGGCCGTAAGAACATTCCATGCTCTGCTGCCAACCACAAGTTAAATTCTCCAAAATTCTGCACAGAGGAGAGGACATGTTAAATTTTCTAACAAATACAGTAATTACTAATCACATCTTAATGGAAAACAGGAGTTCTAGTATTACTTCATCAAGAACGCTCCTGTCGCTTCCACTAAGAACAATAACCGTAGTGCGCTCGTCCTCACAGAGGGCTCTCAAAGGACCCTTTAAGTCAGGATGCAACTTGAGTTCCATCTCCTTGATTTGATCACCACCTCTTCTCCCAGAGGATTCAACTGGCTCGGTCAATGTTGAATTGAAGCCCTACATTCAGTTATAGGTTAAAAGATAAAAGAAACAGGACATCAAATGTTTATCTTACTGCTAAGTTTATTGTACTGAAGAACTATAGTACTACATTATTTGCAGATGAAATTTATTACGTTGTTCAAAATGCAAGGATAACAAATGAGTTCCTGTGTAACATTTCACTGTGTAGATAGTCAAAGAGTAGACAGGCAATTTATGCATTACAACACCCAATTAATGCCAGTATAGGCAACTTGGCGACAAATATCAATATACAAGAAGAAATATGGTTTTTACCAATATGAGTAGACGATTTCTGGACTGCAGATATTGCTGAATAGCCGTTCGACTAGGAAGAACAGGAGGAACTTGTCTTGTTCTCATCAGAGCTTCAGCAACTGTGTCGTTTAGCTCACTGCATGCAAAGTCACAGAGTGATTACCAGAAAGTCTGAGAGCAGCTAACAAATTGTGCAATGAACGAGCAACATCTACTCTACTAAGTTCTGGTTAACCAAACTACAAATGAGAATAAGTGAAGATGAGCTCCTTACCATACAAAAGTTTCAGCCCAATCTTGTGCTGTATGAGTTGTTACATGAGCGTAGTTATGCCTGTGTCGTTTCTCTCTCTCATCAGATGTCATTGTCAAAGCATGAAATATTGAGTCTGCGACTTCTGTAATATTCCAGGGGTTAACAAGAATGGCACCGGCACCAAGAGATTGTGCTGCACCGGCGAACTGAAATTGCAGTGACAGAAATGTATGAAACGAATTCACATATATTTTCAAGAGAGAGTGCGTGTAAAAGAAAATATATATGCATGCATATATGAATATCCTTACAGACTGAACTTATAATTGATGTTATTAAACATCAAAGCAGATCACTTACCTCACTCAATATCAGAACACCCTTTTTTGATCCCTGGCATGCAACATATTCGTAGCTTACAAGATTCATGCCATCTCTCAGTGATGTTACAAGAGCCACATCTAAGAGAAACAGAGGAAATGCACTGCTCAAGCATGATAAAAGCACAAAAGTATCGAGAGAAATTTTGGACAAAAGAGTGCTGATTAAGTCCAACTTTCAGTATCAAGAGAGCTGCCTAGAATTACCTGTGACTGCGTAAAGAGCACACAAGGCATGGAAGTCAAGGGATCGATCCTGCAAGGAGCACAATATGTCAGCTGAACCAGTTTGCTTCAAAGACATTCACAGATAAAGTTAGGTCATAGGTAGCACAAAGAGCTATGGAACAACTAACCAGATGATGAATAGGGACAGCAGTCAATGTTCCAAATCGTCCATTTATGCGCCCAACAATTTCGTGAACTTGGCTTGTAAGCTTCTGGTCTGCTCAAGAAACAAGAAAGTGCTATCAAAACTGCAACAAAAGCTATCTCTAAAGAGGAATTGTATTCTTAGAAGAAGACAGCAAGTTGATACATTGAAAAGCATATGCATGTGAACAAATTATAAGTCAAGCATATGATGCAATCGAGCTGAGATATATGTGGAGTAGCGGCAAAAAATAATACAGAAATGCTCTTACACTCAGGCACATCAGTTCTTGTTGGCACAGCGATTTGAAGTAGAACCACTTTATCATTCCATTCAGGATTTTCCTCAAGAAACTTTTCAAAGGCCAAAATCTTTTGTGGAATTCCTTTAATCATGTCAAGTCGATCAACACCAAGCATTACCTATCACAACAGCCAGGAACAAAATACTAGGTAAGCCCATAAAAGATGTTGATAAATTAATGATTTTTTACAAAAAGCAGACAATTCAAAATAAAAATAGGTCAATAAAAGGATTTATAAGTTTGCAAATAAAAGTTTAATGTATTTATTGTAACAACAGGACAGAAAATTTTAATGCAAGGTAACACTTATAAGTTTGAAGTACTCGTAGTAAAAATTACGAGGTGTACTAGGAAAGTTCAAATATACAATAACAGTATCCTATCAGCAAAGAGAAGTAATGTATTTTGAATATACAGGAATTAACAGTACCAGGTGTACTAGGAAAGTTCAAATATACAATAACAGTATCCTATCTGCCAGATAAAGTTGCATCTGAATAGTA
Source organism: Avena eriantha (assembly GCA_910589775.1). Taxonomy (NCBI): domain Eukaryota; kingdom Viridiplantae; phylum Streptophyta; class Magnoliopsida; order Poales; family Poaceae; genus Avena; species Avena eriantha. The sequence continues at coordinate 376,119,505 of OU342746.1, read as the reverse complement.
ATTTCGAATAAGCTTGGAATGCAGGAATTAAATGTAGACAACACAGGAATTGTGGCTAACCCTGTTGTCAAGCAAATTTTAGAGCCCACTTCAAGGTATAGAATTTATTTACAATTTTATATGTTGATAATGGATCTTGCCATATTTTTATGTCAAGTTAATCAGATGAAATATTTGGGTGAACTAATATTTAAAATGTAATATCATAACCGAGGAAATAAGCGTCGTATGTTTTATAGTTATGTCAGAGCATGTATGACTGTCTTCTCACCTTCCGTCCTGCAAATCGCTGTGTCAATTCGTTGATGTGTCTTTTTACTGCTGGAAGCTCCAACGCTCTTTTGAAACGATCAGAGTCTATCCCAATAGGAAACTGAAGATTTCAGCCAAGTGAGTCAAAAGAAGCATCCAATTTGCAAGCAAGTTTTGGGTAGCTTATAAATCATCATAATCAGAGGGGAGAAAAGGTAATATCATGAACCATCCCAAACATATGATATACTAGCTAATAATAACAGAAGTTTCTAGTGTGTACCGCTGCAACCCTTGTTAGCTTTCCCTGGTCTTCCACACCTTCAGGGGTACCCTCAAGTCCGAGTATTCTGGTACACGCGCTCACGAAATGCCTTGCGTAATCGTATGTATGAAATCTGCCAAAGAAAACCAGTAAGAACCAACAACAACCACATGACAGCTTGAGACAAAATTATTACGCATAACTGCATTTAAAAAGAATACATCCTAACAGTCCCACACGGTATTGTTTATTTATCCAGTTTCTGAATTGACGCTGTTGGAGAATCAGAAATTAGTGAAAATAAAATAGCACGTAACTTTGCAACAAAAGTTCTTCAAAGCAGGTGAGGTTATGTCAGATGGAGGCAAAAACAAGTCAAAGTGGGACAGAAACATCAGTATTAGTACTATATATAGTGGTTCCTTGATAGCAACACAATCCAAAAGTATTTTATGCCAGGAAAGGCATGTTTCCTGATTGTTAAGTTAGAAGTCAGGTTTAGTCATTTAGACCACCACCGATTTTCACCTAATTTTATGCCTGAATAACTGTCTAAGTGTCTGAACTAAATTATTTTACTCAACTAAAAAATTCTCTATTACATGGAAAATAACTGTTATGGGAAAATATTTTTTACCCCCTACAGCTTGCATGCACAGAAAGTATAATCGAGTCTAAGTCAGCAAACTTGTTCGATTGCCTAACACAGCAAAACTTGCTTCAGAGTAAATTCAGGATAACAAGAAGGGAGCTAAACTAAACACCTGTACTTCCATAATCAAATTCAACAAAAAAGCCAAAGAGGTACACAAAACACAAAAGCAAGATGGCATGCTCACCCGACTAGATCAGCACATAGCACGGAGCGAAGCAGCTCTGAGCGGGACGGCAGCGTGCGGTAAATCTCTGACGAAGGGAACGGCGTGTGCAGGAACCACCCGACCTTCATGTTGATGTCGTGGTCTTTGAGGCACTTGGGCAGGAACATGAGGTGGTAGTCATGGCACCATATGACATCCCCTTCCTGGTAGTGCTCGTAGACGACGTCTGCAAACATCTGGTTTGCTCGCTTGTAGGCATCAAACTGCGACTCGAAGTTCCTCGTGGTTGCCAGCCTGTCCTCCTGCGGCAGGCCCAGGTAGTGGAAGAGCGGCCACAGTATGTTGTTGCAGTACCCGTTGTAGTACTGGTGCACGATCTCCTCGTCCAGGAACACCGGTATGCATCTCTGTTTTTGCTCAAAAATGGATCAGCAGAATATGGTTTCAGTTACTACTACAAGAGTGGTACTGTAAAAGAAATTCAGAAGTCACTGTTCTATTGGTTCAGGGGAAGATCAAATCTGTCATGAATTGGGACGAACCTTCTCGGCAAGCGCTCTGGTGAGCGCCCGCTGGCCGACCTCGTCGGGGACGTTCACACCCGCCCAGCCGATCCACTTAGCGTCCACATCCTTCACACCTGCGGTGTCGGAAAATTTTGCACAGGCAACAGTCAGTGCGCAGGATTCTGCTGCATGCATCGCTGTAGCACATGACATTTGGAAGAGAAGGGTGGGGATTACCGAGGAGGGCGCTGACGAGGCCACCGGCGCTGATCTCCAGGGACCACTGGTCCTCGCCGCGGCGATTGGCGGAGACGGGGAGGCGGTTGGCGACGACGAGGAGCCGCTGCTTCATGCCGCGGAGGCCGAGGCGGCGGAAGCCGCTGCGCGGGCCAGAGAGCGGCGGGCGCGCGGTGTGGCCCCCCGACGCGCCGCCGCCGCCGGCGTCGTCCATGTTGCCGGCGGGCGCGCCCTCGGGCGACTGGGCGCTGAAGTCGGCGAGGGACGCCGCAGCGGGCTGCGCGACGTCGGTGTCCATGGCGTCGGGGGACGCGCCGCCGGCCGTGGAGAGGAGGTGGTGCCGGCCGCGCAAGTCCCGGAGCATGCGGTTCGGCGAGGCGGGCCCGCCGCCGTCGTTGGAGAAAGGCGAGGAGGCCGGGGAGCTGGAGGACGGGGTCGGCATGGCCACGTCTTGGCCCCTGCCGAAGCTGCTGTTCCTGCGCTGGCTGACCGCGAGGTCAGAGCTCATGCACCCACGGGAGGAGGAGTCCCCCGCCGCGAGACGCCGCGTCGGCTGATCCAACCTGCAGCATTAGGCGGACGCACGCGGTGAGAAACGACGGCGCGGCGACACGGAGACGCGAGACGGCTCATCACTCATGGGACGGATACGCTTGGCGGCGAGGCCTCTCTCTCTCTCTCTCTCGGAATCAATCCCGCGCGTGCGCGCGTCCCGAGGCGCGGCCTTAGCTGCGACGCCTCCGCGCTGGCTCTCGTGCTGCGAGTTGTGTGACTCGTGAAGTGCCTCGCTCGCTCGCCATGGGAAGGGGGGAAGGGGGCCGGGTTAAAACTTCCTGAGAGGTGTGCGGTCAGAGTGGGGTCCGGAGGTCAGTGGGGGCTGGCCGCCGTAAGCACGGGTTTAGTCAAGCGCGCCGGGCCGCAGAAAATCCGCTGGATTCCGTCGTCATATATACATCTCGATTATTTCTCAGCTTTCAAAATTTTAAGGTGCAAATCGTGATCAAATGCAACCGCAGCCTACCAATGACCAGGACCCTTGGAGAAGGCCGGATCGTGTTCGCATTCAAAATTCATACAGAACATCATCTTACCAATCCGTGATAACCTAATCTTCTTTTTTCTCCAGAAGAAGGCACTACCCCGCTGAAAAATCTAGCGATCCCCGGTCGGCCGGCCACCCGCCGGAATCCAGGTCACTCCTCGCTGCGGCGGCGGCGCGCAATCCAGAAGGCGAAAAAGGAAAGAGGAAGACGACTCACCCGATCCCGAGCCGATCGATCGATCGATCCTGGACTGGTGCCTGATCTGTTGTCCCGAGGAGAGTCGAGTCGCGCCCGCCGCAATGGGGGCGGGGCGGCGCTGGTTATAAGAGCGGGATGCGGAGAGGATATGGAATACGATGGTGGCTCCTGGGACTGGGATGGGGGGCGGGCACTAGTAGTACAAGTAGGGAGGGGGAGCTACCGCATCCGCATGCAACATGCACAAAGGGGCCGTCACGCCTCGAACTCGGGCTCTTGTTTGGGAGCAAGGGCGCTTTGTGCAGGTGGGGTGCGCTGGATTGGGCTTTTATTGGGAATCGATGGAATCCAGCTAGCTGCACCATAGCTCCATTGGCCATGGCGCACATTGTGAATTCGCCCTCTCCTTTTGCCATAAAATCAACGTTTGGGCTCTCCTTTGAATATCACAAAACAACATGATACTTTATTAGTTTTTTAAATTGCACAACTTTTATGACCTTGAAAAATTGGAGAATTTTTGGTAGTAGTAGTATTTCCTTGACCCAGCCAATTAAATAAATTTAGCAGACGTATTGAACACGATTTACCAAAAAAGGAAATAAATCAGGTAAAGGATAATGTAATACATACTACTCTACAAATGTAGAAAACGTAGGTGATTGTCATAAAACAAATTATCATGAAATGTATACAAAAATAAATTGTATATTTTTGGGGAAAAGGGAAATAGATAATGTATTCACCAATAATTCTTGATTTTCGATGCATGCTCCTAATTTTTTTCTAATTATTTATTTTTATTTAAAGATTATTAGTAACTCACTTTAAAATTATGTTTCTTGTTCAATCATTTAGCTAATCATTTTCCAATTGATTTTGATTTATTTCAAAGTATTTGTCCATTGTGCTCTAACATGTGTGAAACCCTTGCCAAGTCATCCATGCCCCCCTATACGAAGGAGAGACCAAAGCTATCTGGTTTAAGGAGATATATAAGGGTTGTGTTGTCTCGCATTTAACTTGAGGGAACATATTTGAAGTCTTGACTACATATGTGTGAGATCCTAGCGCGGGGGTTGATATGATCGATAAGGTACTTATATCAAGTTACAACTTCTTTTTCTGAAGCTCACTTGAAAAGAATTCTAAGGTTAAGCGTGCTTGGCTCGGAGCAATTCTGGGTGACCGCCAGGGAAATTCTTCCTGGATAAGCATGAGTGAGAACAAAGTGTGCAGGAAATAATAGCGTTGATCTGTGTGGCCAGTCGAGAGAACTTAGAGAGATGTCGGGCACATCCAAATTATTATTATAGTCCACTGAACGCTCCTACCATCCAATTAACATATATTTGAATTATTTTATCTTCTACAAAAATAGATAGTATTTACCTATAATGATTGGTTTGTACTGTTGCTAGCCACTTAGTAGCTAGGATGTAAAGTGTTTAATATTTACACTCAATGGTTTGTTCGAGCGGAGCTTTATTTGGGGTTGTGATTTTCTATATATGTGTCCTTGACTAATTTAAGTATGAAGGTGGCATACTAACTGCATCATGATTTCATTCTAATAATACATTATATATAATTAAGGGGGTTCGAAATTATTAAGTTACCTAATGTTTTTATAAGTTTAATTCACTGTTTCACTAGCTTTTAGATTTTCATCCGATGGTTGTTACTTATTTTGTCCTACTTTCTTGCACGTTGCTAATAATAAATGAAAAAAAGGAAATAAACTTTTGGTGTATCCGCTCAAAAAACAACTAAAAGTTAACAACTTGAAGTTTGACTAATTGTAAAGGAAAAATAAATAAACCTCTACAATACTGACTAAATACACCATGAAATATGTTCTATAGTGGATCTTGATTTGGTATGTTGTAGGCGTCCGCATAATCTCTATAAAATTGGTCAAACCTACAATATGCTGAATTTTGGTTAATATATATGCCCTAAATCGAGGAATATCTTTAAAAATAGTACGATAGAATAGTTGGATTGTACTTTTTTCCTTGGTAGAAATCAAAACGTAGAAATAGGAGACAAAACAATCGCAAGTTGAATAGATTTTTTTTTGGAAAAGGAGTTGAATAGAATTACGGTGGTGATAGAGAAGTTGAACTTCTACTTTGTCATCAGGTGCAAGCTTCAGGTACTTAAAAGAATTTGGTTGACATAGATTGCAAAAAAAAACCACAATTTGTTGCATAACAATTAGCAATTTTGTTCTTTTATTTTTTTTGGATTGTGCGGCCATGATGTCTACGCTTACTCTAGTCGGTATGTTGTTGCAGAAGTTGGGTTTAATTGATATTTTTGATTAATATTTTTCTTCTATAAAAAAAATTAGCAAAAGGGTGATTTATCCAGTTTTTGTTGTAAAAACTGGTCGATGGATATCAGCTAGCCCAGAGACATAAGCTGCGCGGTGCGCCTTTCTGTCCTGACCGGCTCACGAATATCATCAAGCGATGCGATGGAGTATCCGATACGGACGGCGACGTAGAAAAAGTGGACGAAAAGGAGAGGCCGCACAGCTGGATGGAGTGGCCGTTACAGCGAGCCGGGAGGGCGTCGCCGCCGCCGGGGTGCCTCGGCGTGCATGCCACGAGGGCATGGAGCCGGTGCCACGTCAGAGCGAGCTCTCGTCCGCCTCCGATCCTTCTTCTTCGGTCGCTAGCTCTTGCCGGGAGGACGGTGCCGCATCATATCGCTCACCTTGGCTAGAGCTCGCTTCGGTGGTTCACTGGAAACGCGCGCGCGTTACAGCCATGCATGCGTTGATTCTTCTTCCTGCTTTATTTTTTTTTATAAAAAAGTGGAGGACGCACGTACGTCATGCGAGTGAAATATTCGTGTGGTGGCTTTGCTTGGCTTGGGAAGCATGCTGCGCCACATGACAAAATATTGCGGTGATGGCTGGCAATATGGGCGTGTATTTGGATCGGATGGAGCTAGCTAGCTGGGGTGTGTGTGTCCGTTAATTAAACCGCGTGCACCCACGTACGGGTGGCTCCGGCGGCGCCACGCTGGCCTGCTCAGTCAAGGTACGTAGAAACAAACACAGGGGTCGTGTAAGTAAGTGACTCGAGTTAATTAGCTGGGTTGTGACGGCGGGGGGCATCACGTTCGTGTCAGCAGTCACCACCACGGCGCTCAAGTACAGCGAGTTAGGGGGCTGGAGGTGCTTTCGCGTTTTCACACATATGTTGGTACAGAAGTTGCATCAATTATCACAGGCAGTGTGAGCAGGGGGCGACCGACGGCCGATAGGATCGACCTGGATCGGTCATGTGAAGGCCCTTAACGCTCGATAGGCTGAGGTGGCGGCCGGACGGGACGGGTCCACGGGCGCACGCAGCTCCCGTGAGAGACCCATGGAGAGGAGCCTCTACGACTACGAGCCATCGCCTCGATCGATCGATCGGCCTTTCTTTCTTTCAGTCGAGGTTGAGGGAAAAAGATGCTGCCTAGATAGAGCTAGCTAGCGACAACGTACAGTTGTACCGCATGCTTCTATCAGCTCAGGCAGCGGCAAAGCCCCCTCTAACCGCTCCCACGCTGACACGTTGTCTAGCCTCACGAGCTAGGAATATGTGACACCACCCTATTTTGGAGTACAAAGTACGTCCGTCTCTGCCCAGCAGTGTATATACACCGGAGTACTTTATAGTACTATCTAGTGTATCTACTCCAAATACTTTTACCTTCATCGAGAAGAGCCAAATTAATACATACTCGTGTTTGCCAGGAAAATATAAGCCATTTTATAGCAAGCTAATAAACAAGGTTACTAAAAAGGCTTATATTATAAAACAGAGAAAGTATTTTATTTTAGAAAAAAAATAATGACGTCTATTGAAAAGCGTTTTAAATCGCTACCATGTCGTTATTTTTTTTGCGAATGAAAAGTTTATTAATCAAGAAAAAGGAGTATCATCCTGGTTACAAGCCAACTTAATGATATCTGGTCCACGTCGTTATTGACGTCTCATTGTTGCCAGAAAAGGCAATCGAATGCGCATCTCCACTTTCTCTTTAGGTACAGCAGGGGGCTTTGAGCTGGGCGGCCGGCGGTGTCTGTGGACAAAAATCCACGCACCACAGCTTCCTCAAGTGAAAAAAAGGACCACACACATACGCACGTCGTGATCAATCCATGGCCGGCCTCAGCAATAATATCCATGATTTTTTCATCACCGCTGCTGTGCTGCATACACTCCGTTGTGCGTGCAGAGGCATCTATGCCTGTTTGTTTGTCTGTTCGCTTGCTTGCTTGCTTGTTGCCTGTCAGATCGACACGGTGTGCCGACGTACGTGCAAAAGCGCGCGGTGAAACTTGCTATGATCGTCAAAGCGAACGTACGTGTTCGGCACTTACCGAGAGGTGGGAGCTCTCGCGTAGTGTGCAATCCACGAGCTAGTAGCTTGCACTAGGTGATGTGAGATCCTGTGTGGTCTCCGATCCAAGGGTGCCTTTTTTTACTCCCTTTGCTGAGGCAGCCATGGATTTATGTCTTTTCACAATGATATCTGTACGTGCCCTTCATATCCTCTCTCGTGGATGCTTTCCTTTTCTTTTTGCGGGCATGTAAGTGCTGAAGATGTTAAGGGTCGATTCCTACCGCCACTACCTAAATTTTAACTTGTCGTCATTTTCTATATCTTGTAAAAATATCGTAATGTTTTTACTCTTTTAGTCCTCTCATATGGTTAGAGTCATTGCCCATTTGATTACTTTTCTAAACTGGGATCGTTTGGCAGCTGACTGATATTATGAGAAATGCATAAAAATTTAAATTTAAAATGTTAAAAAAAACGAACGAAAATTTCGCATGTACATCTGAACATTCTATATTGATACATAATTTTTTTTAGGAAAAATGAACATTTTATGTTGCTTTTGTAAAAAAGACAAAAAAAATGTCCGTGAATAGTTACGTTGCGGCACCAAAATTTGTCTTTTTTACATGGGACACAAAATTTATTTTTTCCCCGAAAACTTGTGTACGAACATATAATGTCCATATGTACATGTATATATTTTTTCTTATTTTTTGACATTTTGAAAATGTGCTTTCTAATAATGGGTTCATTTTGCATCCGCAAGTCGAATTGAATTTCCGGCAACAAGGTCCTTATAAAGGGTAAAATATGACTCAACTTTATAAATAGAATTAAAAAATAAAGTTCCGGATTTATTTTTCAAAAATTATCAAAGAAATATGTTGATTTGTGGCCTACAAAGAAAAGATAAATATGCGTAACACTCTGTGTAGTAAATGTGTCATTCACTATTATAGATCCAGAAATCGGTATGTTTTTGGCGTTGAGCACATTTACGAACGAGGTTTTACAAATATGTATATCACATCCGTATATGTGGGATTTATTTATTTTTTGAAAATGTGATTTTAGTTTAAAAAATAAAGGGTTCCAAGTGACCACGCACTACAGATGAACATAATTATATATATTTAATATAATTAGATTTAAATCAAGTTTTTTCTGGAGAGAGCATGAGGAAATGCCGATGGATGCACCATGAGATTTTGAGAAGATTAGGCACGTATGTATACGAAACAGTGGGGGAAGAAACAAAAGAAAGAAGTATCGGATACGCGCGTGTAGCACACGCGGAGATCATCATATATACACGACGTGAACCCTTGGGAGATCGGATCTGGCGCCGGCCGGTGCAGTAGTGCGCAGATTTAGCTAGAAGCTGGTTGCTTTCCTTGGGAACAGACCGGCGCGCGCGAATGCGCGATGTATGATCCTAGCCTGCTCCACTCACGGGCAGACTTGATCATAAAGAAAAATCACGGCATCCACCGTGCATGAACGTGAAATATTAGGTTTGCACTACAGTCACTATTGCCGACAGCTTTTACCTGTCGGCATAGGCAAATTATCGTCGGCGTAGATCTGTGCCGACGGTGGTCGTCGGCGTAATAAGGCGTCGGCCTAGACTAATATATCGTCGGCGTAGCCGTCTACGCCGTCGGCATAGTTTAGATGGCCCCCACCTAGACGACTAACGACCGTTAGGATACGCCGGCGGCTAGTTTTTTATTTTTTGTTTCAAATTTTTTTTAGAATTTCTTTTCCATTTTTTTGAATTGTTTAACTTGTAATTTTATAAACGATTTTTTTAACTCTAAGTATATTTAATCTTCAGTTAAATTGCACTAATGGTCAAATTTCTCGATCGGTCACCCATCCTAGCAATACTCCTACCTCAGCATGCTTAACTTCTCTGTTTCTTCCGGATGAGTTTCCGAAAAATAAATTAGACCTTGTTGATAATACTACCATATCAATCCTATTAACCCTTGGACCATAGTGTTACACGTCTTTATTTTTAAAATTTCAAACAATTATTTAAGTAAACAAAAATGAATAAGTAATAATAATTTTGAATTCAAATGACAATAAAATAAATATTTTTTTTGCCTTTTTCTATTTATTATAGAATAATTCATATCTTTAAATCCATAAATCGGAATCCGATGAATAATATGTCTAAATCGATCAGAAAAATGAGAAGAATTCAACCATGACATACATATCATATTTTTAATCATGCATCATCTATTTTTAAATAAAATTTATTTAATAGTGTTCAAATCTTCAAAATATCATATTGTTAGACAAAAATGATCAAAACGGCGGGCATCAAGATTCTTACCGATGTGATGGGCCTCGCTAAAACTTGTATTGGATCTCTGAAGAAATATCATAATGTGAGTTTAAAAATGATTTTTCAAAAGATCATGAGCATTAGATCATGTATCTATAGTTCAAACCGGACCCACTTCCTACCGATTCAGTAGACATTTGTCTTTTTCAGCAGGGTGGACGAAAAGGTTTTAAAATCTCCGGTTAGGATATTGTCCATGTAAGCTGGTCTAGTATTTAAAAAAGGGATGGTACCATTTAGAAACTGTCATTGGTTGGTTGCTTCACAAACCACCCCATTTTTTACGGTCAAAAAATAGAAAAATAGTTTTTTCGTACGACAAAAATGAAAACTTCCTCCTGTAACATTGTTCGCCGTCCCATGATGCACATACGTGCACAATATGAGCATAGTATCACAAACTATGCACTGATTCTAGCCATAACATTGGCCATGTGACCCACAAGTCAGGAAACCTTGAACATGATAGGTCATTTTATGAAGGTTTTTTGAGACATAAATTAATTTACCAAGTTTGATATTTTTTGTTGCAACTATGTCATATAATATGATACCACGCGAAGGATTACATTATTTGGACCGTTTTTGAATTTCTTATGTCCTTTTCAATTTTTTCCCATTTCAAACTATGATCAAAACGGTAGGCATGAAGATATGTGATGGGCCTCGCTAAAACTTGCATTGGATCTCTGAAAAACATCATAGTGTGAGTCTAAAAATGGTTTTTTTTAAATCATGAGCATTAGATCATGTACCTATAGTTTAAACCGGACCCACTTCCTACCGATTCGGCAGTCTTTTTCAGCAGGAGTGGACGAAAACGTTTTAAAATCCTCGATTGTGACATTGTCCATGCAAGGTGGTCTAATATTTTTGAAAAATAGGATGATACCATTTAGAAACTGTCGTTTGGTGGTTGTTTCATAAAACGCCTCGTTTTTTGCGCTCGGAAAATAGAAAATGGCTTTTCTGTACGACGAAAGATGAAACTTCCTCCTATAACATTGTTCGCCATCCCATGATGCACATGACTGCACAATATAGACACAGTATCACAAACTATGCCCTGATTCTAGCCATAACATTGGTCATTTGATCCGAAAGTCAGAAAACCTCGAACATGATAGGTCATTCTGTAAAAGTTTTTTTTGAGACATAATCAATTAACCAAGTTTCGTATTTTCCTTGCAACTATGTCACATAATTTGATAGCACGCGAAAGATTTACATTGTTCGGATCATTTTTTAATTTATTATGTCCGTTCCAAAAAAAATCCGTTTTAAACTATGGTCAAAACGGCGGGCATGAAGATATGTGATGAGCCTCGCTAAAACTTGCACTGGATCTCTGAAGAAGCATCATATTGTAAGTCTAAAAATATTTTTTTCAAAAATTCATGAGCATTAAATATATACCCGTAGTTCAATTCGGACCCACTTCCTACCGATTCGATATACATGTGTCTTTTTCAGCAGGGGTGAACGGTAAGATTTTAAAATCTCCGGTTGGAACATTGTCCATGTAAGATCGTATAATATTTTTAAAAAATAGGATGGTACCATTTAGAAACTGTCATTTGGTGGTTGCTTCACAAAACGCCCCGTTTTTTGCGCTCGAAAAATAGAAAATAGTTTTTTTTCGTATGACAGAAAGGAAAAACTTCCTCCTACAACATTGTTCGTCATCCCATGATGCACATGCGTGCACAATATGGGCACAATATCAATAAAATATGCCCTAATTCTAGCCATACCATTGGTCATTTGACCCGAAAGCCAGGAAACCTCGAACATGATAGGTTATTTTGTGAAGTTTTTTTGCGACATAATCAACTTACCAAGTTTGGTGTTTTTCCTTGCAACTATATCACATAATATGACCCCACACGAAGGATTTATATTGTTCGGATAGTTTTTGAATTTCTTATATCCGTTTCAAAAAAATTCCATTTCAAACTATGGTCAAAACGGTGGGCATGAAGATATGTGATGGGCCTTGTATTGGATCTCTGAAAAAACATCATATTGTGAGTCTAAAATGATTTTTTTTTAAAAATCACAAGCATTAGATCATGTACCTATAGTTCAAACCGGACCCAATTCCTACCGATTCAGCAGATATTTTTTTCAGCAGGTTGGACGGAAAGGTTTTAAAATCCCCAGTTGGGACATTATCCATGTAAGGTGGTCTAATATTTTTGAAAAATAGGATGGTACCATTTAGAAACTGTCATTTGGTGGTTGCTTCATAAAACGCCCTGTTTTTTGCGCTCGAAAAATAGAAAATATGTTATATAAAAGTATATATAATATTTTTATATTTTGTTAAATAAAATATGTAATATTTTAGTTTAGTTAGATTATTCTTATCTTTTTGCAAATTTTGATATATTATATGTATTTTTCTGAATTAGAATGATTTTGTTATGATTTTTCTAGTATTAAATGACAAAAAAGAAAAATAGCTATGCCGACAGCTTTGCCGTCAGCGTAGCATTGACGCCGTCGCATCGCCGTCACGGCCTATCTAATACGCCGCCAGCCCGTCTATGCCGACAACTTATTTTGGCTACGCCGGTGGCTTTTCTGGGTCGACGGCCCGTTTGCCGGCCTCCCGGCTCGTGCATCTACGCCGACGGCCCCGATATTTGACCGTCGGGATAGAATATAGTCATCGGCTCCTTGGACGTTTCCTATAGTGTTGCCTTCTCTCATTGTAATCGAAACGAGTAAAATGCATTTTGCTACCACAATTGGACAACGACTTCAAAAAGACTACCACAATTCAGGGAATTTGCAAAAAAGCTACCACTTTTCCGCCTAATTACCGCAAAGAACTACCATTTATGTGTAATGGCCGAGTTAGAGTCTTTTGACACTGTTTCTGACAGGGATGGTCCCACTTGGGTATTGGCGTGGCTTGGAGAAGTGGTAGCTTTTTGCAAAATTGACCACTCAAAAGTGGTAGTTTTTTGAGTACCAAATGGGCCTGACCGGTCAGAAACACGATCAATCGGGCTAAGACGGGTTACACAGAAGTGATAGTTCTTTGCAAATTCTCTGAATTGTGGTAGATTTTTTAAGTCGTTGCCCCAAATTGTGGTAGAAAAAAAATGCAATTTTCTCAATCGAAACATATGTATACAGGTTCGACCAATCCGGATCATGTGCCTACGTACCCAGACACAAGAGAGCCGCCGAGCTTCGATCGAGATTTTTCTCGCGTGAGCACACCCTCCTTATCGACGAAACAAGTTGCCTGCCGAGAATAATTTTCTTCCGTCCAAACAGTTAGCCCGGCGTGCCGGCCGGCCGGCCACGGATCACGGCCGTGTCGTGCATGTGTTATCCGAGACGTACTACCCATGCATCCCAGCCAGGAAAAAGATCCTGATTCGCCACCCCCGGTCACGCCCATGCCCGCTCGCTCGCTCGCTCGACGGCGCCCCTTGCCTGCATTCGCCACGGACCACGGTATATCCCCGTGCCCGTACCCGTACCACGCGCGCGCACGGGCACGGCGCACTGCTAGCTATCTCTGCCCTTCCCGTTCCAGTGTTCGGTCCGTCGAGCGTTCCCTTTCCCCCGGAAAGGCGCCAGCGCGCGGCCGCGCGCGCCTGTACGCGTCCCCCTTACATCCCCGTGCACACGGGATCGGAGAAAGGGACGCGACCGCGAATCCGATTCGGTCCGATCGATCGGGGTCGAGCCGCGCGCGGAGCACGTACGGGAAGACGGAAAGGAGAAACGGCGTTGCTCCCGGCTGTGGCCTGGCGCCGTTTGGGGTCTGGCCAAGCCAAGTTGGGGAGCACGGAAAATTAATATATATAGCTGGCTTTCCGAGACGGGACGGTGGTCGTGTCGTGGCCGTGGGATTCGCTGCCCACGGAAAAGAGAAGCGGAAACGTGACGTGGGGGCGTACGTACGACGCGGCCGGTGGCTGGCTGCCCATAGTGCGTCGCCGTATATGTACCTTCGCCCCGACCGACCGATCGACGTCTCCTTCGGCCCTTCCCTTTCTCCCCTTCCCATCACTCCGTGTCCGAGGGTTTATTTATGCCCTTGGATACTCCCTCCCTCCGCCGGTCCTCTATTCGATCGTGCTTGAAGCGATAGGGACCGGACTTTGCGAAATTTTAAATGTTATTAGGTGCGTGGATGCTCAAATCATGTTTTAGATGAGCGATAACCGATCCGGTAATGTTTCTAATTGTATAAAAGGCTAGTGACATGATCATAATAAGAACCTAACAAACATATTCACTAGCAATTGGCAGTTTTCTTGCAATACTGAAATCCAACTCAATTGAAGCAGAATATTATCCTGACCTAGACTAGGGAAATAAACGCTAATGGTCCAAACGGAGTGTCTAGTAAGTATGGGGGTTATGCCCTTCCATTTTTTCCCCTTTATGCTTTGCACGGGCTGTACCCTTGAATTCTCCATTCTCCGGTCTTTATTCCTCGTCTCCCTTTTCGCAATACTCGACCGTGTTAAAAACACAAGGACTTGGGGGACATTTTAATATGGAAATTTGCTCGAGGATTGAATAAGGTTTTGTATAAGCTATGCACTAAAAGACCGTCGGTCCGCTGATAAGGTTGTGACTATTTTTTTCTTCAAAACAATGTATATTTTATAGTCGACCGAGAAACAATTATTTCTATGTTCACAATCTTGAATGTTGATTCTTCATTTAACATTATAGGTGGTTCCACCTTATAAAATTTTGTGCGTAACTTTAGATTTAGATATATGAAACTGGGTACTTGAACATTTGTTGACCACATGGTTTTTGGTACTGTTGTACTCTCGTGATGACATGCAACTCGCTCGATACTTAGACTAGCTCTCAGTCGCATTCAAAGTAGCGAATCCGAATTTTTTGAAATCGTTTTCTATGTGCCGTACAAAGTGTAGCTTGCTTGCTCGATTTATATTCAAGTAGCCACTTGCAGTGGCTACAAAATATAGTTAATTAACAGAAAGATTAGTGCAACTGGTGCTCAGCTTTCTTCATGTGCCTTTATTTCGGTATCGTTTCTAATAAATAAAATAAAAAAAGGCTAGTGACATAATCAGATGCAACTAACGAACATATTCACCTGCAGTTGACAGTTTGTTTTGCGTTACCAAAGTCCAGCTCAACTAAAGCAAAATATTATCCTAACCACTTGGAAAATAAACATGCACTGATGGTCCAAACGGGGCGTCCAATAAGCATACTAGGAGATAAAGCAAACCAAAAGTTGAATGAAAGTCCAACCTCCTCCTGCAAATAAAGTACCAGGCGAACTTTCAAACTGAATTCTGTGTGTGCACTACAGCTCGCGAGTCTCTCTTGGCCGACCAAACTGACCGATCGTCTGGAAAGACAGATATCAGAGGAGATATCGATCGATCGATCAGATATCCTTGTGGAACAACAGAGGAGAGTAATTGCATCTTGAAAGTAGTACGTGATGGTTATTCAGAAGTCTACAGGCATGATGCCCTACCTTCAGGAGCCTGCGTCCTGCCCGCAGGATTCAGCTCCACATGGGTGTATGCCAAATCTGAGGACTAGGTAGCGACCATTCGGCACCAGGAGGGGTACTTGTGACTGCATGATAAGGAACACGGCGAGGCGTGCGTTCCTGTGCGTGTTGCTTCTAGCTGAAACACCATCATTTCGTCGCCGATCGATCTTACGAAGATATAACGCGCCGGTTCTAGAGCTGGCAGTGATCTCCTCAGGTCAAGGCCATCAAGCTTGCTCAGGTCTAGCTAGTAGTGCTCTGACCATGATGGCATGCATCAGCAGCAACTCGATCTCTCAGCCGGTGGGGATCGATGCACACAACCCTCCATGACTCGTGGGTTTTGATTTGAGGATCATATGTGCACGAGACCGTTGTAATTTATTTAGTCTCTAGCTATCACATCAAAATCTTTTAATTCAGGCAACATTCTGTATTTCTGGGTCCCAAACACATACGAGCATCTCCAGCCAGCCCCCTTTAGAGGCGTCGGCGCCGAAAATCTCGCCTAGCCGGTCCCTCGTAGCCCATTTCCATTTGGTATGGCGCATTCCATTCGGTGTGGCGCCGAGTTAATATCGTTGTTGCCGGTCAGCCTTTTCCAGTCAGCGGCAAGTGAGCAACTGATACGTCCCGTCACCGGGCATGTGGCGGCCTTATTGCGCATAACCGCTCTTTCCCACCAATTCTGCACCGCTTCCCACTTCTCCGTCTCGCCCATTTTCCGCCGCTATACAGGATCTAGTCTTCACCATTGTTCGACACTCTTCCCTCGCCATTGCAAAATGCTCTGTCCCTCACCTCCAATAGCCATGGCCGAGAGATACGAGGGACACAACGCTGTAGCCAACAACTTCGGTTGCCGCTACCTCCGGGAGTGTGAGGCGTGCGCCCACTATGAGGCGAACTATCCAGAGCCACCAGACTTCCATTGCCCCCGGCGATTGGAGGTTGAACCATGATAGCATCTGATCCCACCAGAACTGCGCTGCGCGCCTCGGGTGGCAGCCATCCACGGACACTACTATGGCGACCTCAAGCTGCAATAGCACGTGAACCCCCTACGAGATCTCAACAACAACATCACGTGGAAAACCTTCTTCCGTGAGCGCCGGGAGAGGTAGGTCGCTAGGTACGATGACGATGGCCCGCCACCGGCGAACAAGAACGCTGTCGAGCGCAAACTTTGGTTTGGCGTCCCGGGCCACACGCTCTCCTCAGTGATGGACTACATCACGGCCGGCAACAACCTAGGCCTGCTCTACCCATCACCGCCGCCCCTACTATAATCATATTGATGACAAGTACGCCATGAGGGGGTCCTCGAGGCGTGAAAAGAAAGGGGATCTGAGATCTACGACATCCAGGATGGGGAGCATACAAGTTTACTCTGGTTCAAATTCAACTATGGTGGTCGGATCCTACTCTTGCTGTAAATTCACTATAATCGGCGAAGCCGGATGTTACAGAGATTTGAAGATAGGTTCGCATGTGCGAGTTGTGAGGTTGCTCGTATCGAGTCTTGCGTGTCCTAAAGGCTACCCGTAGGCCAACTTATATGGTCATCCGTCCAAGGGATTACAGGAAGAAACCTATCCGGCTACATTACAGATTACAACATAGTCGGTAACTACTATATCTTGTACTCCAAGTTTTCTGGCGTTAGGCCCAAGTCGGTAACTCTTCTAGGCCTTCTAGTAGCTGGATGGGCCTTCGTCTGTCTGGTTGACTAGGCCTTGTGGAGCCATAGGCTCTAACCACAAGTGGGTCACCCTGGTCTCCAAGGATAAGTGTTGGTCGTGTCCTCTCTAGGGTTCCAACTACAAACTAATGCATAGCGTAGGTCTCCTGCGTGCCTCTAAAAAGGCCGGTTTTCGTGGTCAATAAAATCACAATATCTATCTCTCATAGCCATGAAAGTAGTCATTTTGCATTCTTCATCTGAGGAAAGAAGAGGTCGGTTTAAAAGTCAGTAAAGTCAGCTCAGCCACCTCCATACCCGGAAAGTATAAGCCTGATAGTAGCCCCTCGAGCGTTCCAAGATTCTTAGTCGGATTAGCATCTTCAGTCGGATTCCATCTTTGGCTCCAGTGGTCTTCGACGTAGAGAGTCTTGAAGGGTTCCTGGAACTATGTCAAGAAAAATCATCTGGCTCCTATGAAGTCGGATAAGAATCAGTTATTACTTTCCATTTCTTAACTTAATTCAAACTGAGTCAAATCTATTTTCTTGGTCAATCGAGGATACCATATAAATTTTTATGACCTCTACGATATTTTAGAACTTGTCACGTCAAACTGACAAACATCTGCCACGTCATGAATATGGTCGTTGGTGGATCCTAAAATCATCTAGGATCAAGAAGGTCTTAACTGCGTGCGAGAATTGAGGAGGCGAAGAGATCGTGGCCGCGTGGGATGAATCTGCTGCGCCGCTTCCTTGATGCGTGGCGGAAATCTCGCGGATTCACACCAGCCCCACACTAATCACGGCACAACCGACTATAAAGGAGGAGGCGACAACCTCGCCGTAGTCACCCCATCTTCTACGCCATTCTTCTTCTTCCTCGCGTGACATGGGCATGATTTATCGGGTTTCCATGATTGACATACCTGGTATGGATCTAAACTAAGAATCATGAAGCCCATGAGTCCCGGAATCATCTGAAGTCTAGGAACCAGACGTGATGATCAAGATATAAGCCCAAGGCGTAACCGACATAGTGATAGAGTTATAATCAAATCTGTAATCTGACCCGTACTAGATGATGTCTACGCACTACTATTCTTGTAGACAATTGTTGGGCCTCCAAGTGCAGAGGTTTGTAGAACAGCAGCAAGTTTTTCCTTAAGTGTATCACCCAAGGTTTATCGAACTCAGAGAGGAAGTGGTCAAAGGTATTCCCTCTCAAGCAACCCTATAATCAAGATACAAGAAGTCTCTTGTGTCCCCAACACACCCAATACAGGTGTATAGGTGCACTATTTCGGCGAAGAGATGGTAAAATACAAGTGGTATGGATAATTATAAGTGGTAACGGTGCTAGAAAATAGCTTGATGGCGTGGAAGAGACTAAAGGCAAACTGAAATAAAGATGGAAGCAAGCAAACATGTAACAGATCTAGTTGCAAACGGTGTTTCAATGCTTAGAAACAAGACCTAGGGATCATACTTTCACTAGTGAACACTCTCATATAAATATATTATCTTCATGATACTACTCTGAACTACTCTCCGGTTGGATACTCTAATCCATGGTAGGGATATAATAGCACACCTCAAAGTTCGCTTTCCCCATCTAGATAACCCCACACTGTCACCTTGAGCACTAGATGGTTCCAACAAACACCACAATTTCATAAAGACATCCAACTCTAAATATAACTCATAACAAGTATTTGTAATCTCTAGCCTAAGTGCCACCATGGTGTGCACGCTGTCACTTTCACACACATGGGGAGAGCAGAGATCTAATAAAGCACTTGAGTAGCAAGGTAGATCTACTTGATTACAAAGCTCATGATCACAATATGATCATGCATAGAGAGAGAGATGAACACATAGATACCAGTAGAACCCTTAGCCTCGAGAGAGAAGTACTCCCTCATCATCATGGGAATCAGCAACGGTGATGGAGATGGTGGTGGAGATCGATGGAGATGGCTCCGGGGGCACTTCTCTGTCCCGGCAGGGTGCCAGAACAGAGACTTTCTGTCCCCTGAATCTCCCTTTCGGTGGCGGCGGCGCAATGGAAATTTTCGTGGATTTACGATTGACTCCTTAGGGTTTTTGCATCGGGGGAGATATATAGGCGAAAGAGCAAGGTCGGTGGCCATCCAGGGGGCCCACACCATGCCCTAGCGTGACCAGGGGGACCCGCGCGTAGGGGTGTTGTGGCCACCCTATGGCCCCTCTCCGTCTCGTCTTCTGGCTCCGTGAGTCTTCCGGTAAAATATCAACTTTGGCTTTTGTCCCGTCCAATTCCGAGAATATTCATTTTCTGACTTCCTGGAACCAAAAACAGCAGAAAACAGGCAGCTGGCACTATGGCTCTTTGTTAATAGGTTAGTCCAAGAAATCATATGAAAAGTACTCCAAAGTTGGAACAAAACATAAGAAAGTAGATAAAACCAAGCATGGAACATCAAAAATTATAGATACATTTGCAATGTATCAACATCCCCAAGATTAACTCCTGCTCGTCCTCGAGTAGGTAAGTGATAAAAAGGTGACATGCACCATCATACACTTGATCAAAGTATTTGTAAAACATTAAAAGCTGGGATCATAGTACTTCAACATAGCATGAAAGATAAAGTTCTAGCAATAAAACATAGCAACTATGTTGCAACATGAAAAGGCATAAACAAAAGATTCATGAATAATAATGCTTTTTAAGACGTTTGTTTGTTTCACATAAAGAAAACATAGCATAGTGGCATTCAGCTTGTCCCTCATAGAGTAGCAAACATAAATGCATATGACACCTTCAAAGTTCATAAGAGTGACTATATACAAGTAGTTTAAGAACATGCAATATCAAAGTTATGCATCAATCAACAAGTCTTGGGACAATGCACATTAAACTAAGAATGGCCACTATGCTCTCTTAATAGGTGCATAAAGATAGAAGATGGAGACTCAACATAAAAGTAAAAGAAAGGCCTTCATAGAAGGAAGCAAAGATTCAAGTTTCATAAAGAGCTTCTAAAAATTATGGTACTTATTAGCTTTCAGCTCTCATTGCCCCTAGCATAAGCATCTTTAAGTGATTAAGGTTAAAGTGACACAACTAAGATGATATGCTTAACAAGTTATAAGCCGAAATCTCATGCCCCTTACTTACGAAGACCGAACCTCATGCTACTCAACTTTAGTCATGAGTAAGCTCTTGTCATTGTAAGTACATATGTATCATAGAGAACCGCCAACGGGTACCCCTTGCACATGATACAAGAGCTATCCCATAATCAAATGACAAGGCAAGCAGACAATGAGCATCTCAGCGATCTTTTTATTTGCTATTTGCATAGGTTTTTATTGAGGATGCTTCATAGAGTGCTCATTATGGTGATGTTGCAAGTTTTCACCATGATTAGGCACGTCTTAGGCTAGCGGCCTAGGAATTTCTCTAACACACATACAAACTCCATGATCTTACAAATTCCACTTTTATTTCACACCGTCGGGATCCATAAGCAAAAGAACATGATATCAACGGGGTACAAAGTACAAGTGCAATGTTGAAAGCGTTCCCCATGATACATGGTTCTGCTAATTTCAACTTATAAAGCGCAAGCATATACACAACAAAGATGGACCTAATGGTTCAAGTTTATTAAGTGCAAGAAAGTAAAGTGTGCCATCAAGTTTGTGAGAGCTTTAATCACTAATTTTCACATAACAAGTTTAATTGGAAGGTAGATAAAAACATGAATATACTTGGAATAGAAAATGCTAATATGTAGGTATGGTGGACTCTTTGGAATAACTTGGTTTTATTTGGAGTTGGATTCATGAGTGGAACTCATACTTGGTTGTGGAGGCTAGCAAAAGACTGGGAGCGACCAACTAAGAGAGCAATAATGACCATAATCATGCAGAGCAACAAAACATCATTGATCAAAGCATAAAGTGATACTACAAGTTGAAAACTAAAGGATCATCAAGGCTATGGTTACTTGGGATAGTCATAACATGGTATGAGCATGTGCCAAGTCAACCCAAATAAAGCATCAAAGGAGAATACCACAATACTATGCTTTAATATGCTAAAACAATGCATGATTCTTCCAAGGCACATTAAGCAATCTCAATTGTTTATAACATGTCATGCTACATCAAAAATCACTAAGCATAAAGCCAAAAAAACATCTAGCATGACATGATAAAGTCTAAGCCATAGTCAAAACAAGCTCCCTTTTGTACCACTAAAGCATGAACTTTTCCTACTCTTCTCCAATCCAAACCAACTTATTTGAAAGAACTCACAAAGATAATAATAAATAAAGATCAGTGAGCTTGTATCATAAATCCACAAAGAAGAACTAAAACTCCTAAGCTAAAAGCACAAGAAAACTAAGGCTAAACCCAGTGCTAGCAAAAGAGAACACTCACAAAACAATAAGAATGATAACTAGAGTGTTCTAGGCAATGATAACGGGGTGTGTCTCTCTCCAAAAGAAGTGCTGGGATCCAACCAACTTATTGCAGCAAACCAAGTAAAAGAAAACTAAAAACAAAAACAAAGACACTCCAAGAACAACACAATTATGCATGAAACAATAAAAATGAAGTGTTTGGAAGAAACCTGAGATTTTTATTGATGAAGAAGGGGATGCCTTGGGCCTTCCCAAGCTTTGAAACTTGTACTTCTTGGATATTTCTTGGGGTGACACGCGTGGCATCCCCAAGATTGAGCTTTTGTCCATTCTTCATCTCATTGCATCATTCTTTCCCTACACCCGGAAATTTCCTTCATACAAAACTTCACACAATCTTCATTAGCAACATTAGTGTACTCAAGATAATAAGTCTTTGGGTTCAGTTTCAACACCAATAAAACTTCCATTAAAACACAAGATACTGTAGCACTTCCCTTGAAAAGCTCAATTCCCCAAAGAGAACCCAAAAAGGAATCAACAAGAAGCAAATGCAAATAATGGCAGAAATCTGTCAAAACAGACCAGCAGGTAAAGACGACTTTTTTCGAAGACCTTCTGTTGCTCAAATCAAAAAGTGTTGAACTAACGAAAGTTAGATAACAACTTGGAGCAGAAGCGCAAAAATTCACGCCTCAAAAGGGCGTACAGATATTGTACACGAATTTTTACGGTGAATAACAAAAATCTGTTTCGGGACAACAACTTTCCCAATCATTACTTCTCTCTCATTAGAGGTTACTCTTGGCACAAAAAGCAAATAAAAAGGATAAGGAGCGGTTATTACAGAGGTAATAACTTCCAAGACTCATCTAAAACTTTTGGGTTATCTCCCAATAAGTACTTTTCTTTAACGTCTTTAAGTTAGGCATGATAGTTTGAGAAGATGCTCACATAGGAAATATGAATTGAAGTAAAAGAGTGCATGAAGAAGCAAATTCAAAGCACATTTAAGTCTAACCCACTTCCTATGTATAGGAATCTTGTAAAGAAACAAGTCATGAAAGCACAAAGCAACTAGCATAGGAAAGCAAAACAAGTGCAGCTTCAAGACTTTCACCATAAAGAGGGAAAACTTAATATTGTTGAAATACATAAAACCATGTTTCCCTCTCTCATAATTACTTTCGGTAGCATCATGAATAAAATTAACAATATAAATATCACATAAAACATTCTTATCATGAGCCACATGCATAAAAGAATTATTACTCTCCACATAAGCATAGTCATTCTTATTAATTATGGTGGGAGCAAATTCAACAAAATAGCTATCATTATTATTCTCATCACCATAATTATCAAATATAGGAGGCATATTGAAGTCATAATTAATTGCCTCCTCAATAGTAGGTGGGCTGAAAATATCATATTCATCATTGTAATCATCATATATTGGAGGTTTGGTATCATCATAAGCAATAGAATAGCTATCTTCCAAAGCCGGGGAACTAAAAAGATCATTTTCATAAAAACTAGCTTCCCCAAGCTTAGACTTTTCCATAGCATTAGATGGTGTCCAAAGAATTCATACTAACAACATTGCTATTAGCATGCAAATAAAATTCCATAGGTTTTTTAATTTTCTCTTCAAACACTTCATGTCCTAACTCAAGATAAATACTATAAAGCTCTCTAATTTTTTTATTGTTTTCCATTAAGCCTAACTAGTGAAAATAAAAACAAGAAACAAAATGATATAATTATAGAATCTAAAGGAAATAACTTCGAGCACTCACACACCAGCAACCGCACTAGAAGATAGCTTAGTAGCCAGAGGATGTGAGTACCTTTTACCTTACCTCCCCGGCAACGGCGCCAGAAAATAACTTGATGTCTACGTGCTTCTATTCTTGTAGACAGTTGTTGGGCCTCCAAGTGCAGAGGTTTGTAGAACAGCAGCAATTTTTCCCTTAAGTGGATCACCCAAGGTTTATCGAACTAAGGGAGGAAGTGGTCAAAGGTATTCCCTCTCAAGCAACCCTACAATCAAGATACAAGAAGTCTCTTGTGTCCCCAACACACCCAATACACTTGTCAGCTGTATAGGTGCACTAGTTTGGCGAAGAGATAGTAAAATACAAGTGGTATGAATAATTATAAGTGGTAACGGTGCTAGAAAATAGCTTGATGGCGTGGAAGAAACTAAAGACAAACTCAAATAAAGATGGAAGCAAGCAAACATGTAACATATCTAGTTGCAAACGGTGTTTAAATGCTTAGAAACAAGGCCTAGCGATCATACTTTCACTAGTGAACACTCTCATATAAATATATTATCTTCATGATACTACTCTGAACTACTCTCCGGTTGGACACTCTTATCCATGGTAGGGCTATAACAGCACACCTCAAAGTTCGCTTTCCCCATCTAGATAACGCCACACTGTCACCTTGAGTACTAGATGGTTCCAACAAACACCACAATTTCATAAAGACATCCAGCTCCAAATATAACTCATAACAAGTATTTGTAATCTCTAGCCTAAGTGCCACCATGGTGTGCACGCTGTCACTTTCACACACATGGGGAGAGCAGAGATCTAATAAAGCACTTGACTAGCAAGGTAGATCTACTTGATTACAAAGCTCATGATCACAATATGATCATGCATAGAGAGAGAGATGAACACATAGCTATCGGTAGAACCCTTAGCCTCGAGAGAGAACTACTCCCTCATCATCATGGGAATCAGCAACGGTGATGGAGATGGTGGTGGAGATCGATGGAGATGGCTCCGAGGGCACTTCCCCGTCCCGGTAGGGTGCCGAAACAGAGATTTTTTGTCCCCCAAATCTCCCCTTCGGTGGCGGCGACGCAGCGGAACTTGTCATGGATTTCTCATTGACTCCTTAGGGTTTTTGCATCGGGGGAGATATATAGACGAAAGAGGCAAGGTCGGTGGCCGGCCAGGGGGCCCATACCATGCCCTGGCGCGGCCAGGAGGGACCCACGCCTAGGGGTGGTGTGGCCACCCTATGGCCCCTCTCTGTCTCGTCTTCTGGCTCCGTGAGTCTTCCGATAAAATATCAACTTTGGCTTTTGTCCTGTCCAATTCCGAGAATATTCATTTTCTGACTTCCTGGAACCAAAAATAGCAGAAAACAAGCAGCTGGCACTATGGCTCTTTGTTAATAGGTTAGTCCAAGAAATCATATGAAAAGTACTCCAAAGTTGGAACAAAACATAAGAAAGTAGATAAAACCAAGCATGGAACATCAAAAATTATAGATACATTTGCAATGTATCACTGGACTCCAAGACCCGTTGATGACCCACAAGTATAGGGGGTGTATCGCAGTATTTTCGAGGAAAGTGAAACCCAATTTATTGATTCGACACAAGGGGAGCCAAAGAATACTTATCAGCCTTAACAACTGAGTTGTCAATTCAGCTGCACTTGGAAACAATCTTGCTCATAGCAGTTTATCAGTAGCAACAGTTTTGTAGTAGCAATAGTAAAGTAATAGTAGCAGCAAAACAAAGACAGTAGTAACAAAAGCAGTAAACAGTGGGATTTGAGTGCGGTAGGCATAGGGATGGATGGACGGGCGTTGCATGGACAAGACAATTCACATAGCAATCAGAACATAGGGCAATTGCAGAAAAATAAGATAAAGCACCCAAGTACTAGACAATCCTAGGCATGTGTTCCATATATAGTCATACGTGCTCGCAATGAGAACTTGCACAACATCTTTTGTCCTGCCAGTCCGTTTGCAGCGGGGCCCCTAGGGAACTACTAGCAATTAAGGTGCTCCTTTTAATAGAGCACCGGAGCAAAGCATTAACACTCCGTGAACACATGTGATCCTCACATCAAAGCCTTTCCCTTTCGGCTACCCCGATTTCTGTCACTTCGGGACCATAGGTTCCGGACAACAACGTGTGTATACAACTTGTAGATAAGACCCAAAACAATACTATCACGATGAATCAATAATAAGTTCAGATCTGAAATCATGGCACTCGGGCCCTAGTGACAAGCATTAAGCACAACAAGTCGCAACAAAGTCATAAAGCACTAATAAAAGATACTAGGCACTATGCCCTAACAATCTGATGCCATTACATGAACGATCTCATCCAATCCCTACCATCCCCATAGCCTACAGCGGGGGATTACTCACTCATAGATGGGGGAAACATGGATGGTCGATGGAGAAGCGATGGTGATGATGATGGCGATGATCTCCTCCAATTCCCCGTCCCGGCAGGGTGCCAGAACGGAGTTTCTGGTGCTGTTTCGTGGAATCTGGTGGTGGCGGCGGAGCGGAACTCCTTCTAGAAAAACGTCGAACCCCCCGAATTTTTTAGGTCAGAAGGCTCCTTATAGGCGAAGAGAGAGGCCGAGGGGGTGCCTAGGGGCCCACACCACCCCGTGGCGCGGCCTGGCCTGGCCCGCGCCACCAGGTGGTGATGCCACCCCAGGGCTCCTCTCCGTGTCGTATTCTGGCTCCTGGAGTCTTCGGGTGAAATAGGATTTTTGGCATATTTTCCGGGATTTTTCCTGATAGTTGATTTTCTGCAAAAAAGTAGACACCAAGGCAATTCTGCTGAAAACAGCGTTAGTTCGCATTAGTTGCATCCAAATCACACAACTATAGAGGAGAAACAACAACAAAAGTGTTCGGGAAAGTAGATACGTTTTGGACGTATCACCCGTCCTCTCATATAAAGGCTGGGAGAAGCCACGGGGAGGTGATACGCGTATTTTACATTATCAATGTAGCGATAAATATGATCTGTTTAGAATTTTATTTGCCATGTTTTTGAAGGAGATATGCCCTAGAGGCAAATAATAAATAAGTTTTTATTGTCATATCTCATTTAGTTCATAATAGTTTCATACTATGCTACAACTGTATTAATACGAAACGTTAATACACGTGTGGTATGTAAACAAACTGTGTCTCTAGTTACCTCTAGCGAACTAGTTCATTGGTCATGAGGATGATCTAGGGTTTCGAGATCATGGGCATTTATGCCAATTGACAATGAGGTCACATCATTAGTTGAATGGTGTAATAGACAAACAACCCAACCAGTTGTATCTTAATGAGATCTAGTTACAAAGTTCACCATTAATGATAAAACTAAGGAAACCTTGCGACCTGTTCTTAGACTATGAGATAATGCAAATCACCGTTCTAGAGGGAGCTTAGATGGTTATCAAGTATCACTTCGTGACTGGGTGATCGAAAAGGTGCTACTGAGGTTTCCCAAAGGAGCGTGTAGAGGAGTACATATCAAGACCAGGATTTGCCCATCCATGTAACGGACAGATACATTAGTGGCCATCTCGGTGATGTTGCATTAGCGAAGCTTGTAAGCGTGTGACTGGGTCACGGAATGCAACGACACAGAAACGAGAAAACAAGTTCATCGGTAACGAGATCGAACGAAGGTATGGAGATACCGTAGATCAAATCTCGGATGAACTAGGTATCAAGAGGCAAAGGGAATGGGAAACAACTGTTTACGGTTCAAACGACATTGTCATCGTGGAATGCACAGGGGTCAATATGGGCATCCTGGTCCCGCTATTGATCATTGATGGAGATCATGTCTGTGCCATTCCCGAGCCGTGGGGAAATACACTTAAGGGTATGATGAGCTAGAGATCCTCTGTAAGTTGGAATCACCATATGAAAGAGAAAAGGAAACCGGAAAAGTTCCGTGAGAGAACCGGAATTGTTTCGGGAAAGTTCCGAAGTCATTCGGAGGAAATTGAAAGGGAACCGAAAGGTGTTTCGGGTCAAATCGGATTTTGTAATATGTATTTACATATTAATTAATGTAATTAATATTAAATATAATATTAAAATCTAATTTGAAGGGGTATTCCACTAATGGGCCAAACTTCCTAGGGAAAAAGGGCCCATTAGGGAAAACCGAAGGAGGAACCAAGGAGAATATCATTTTGCGGCTCGAAAGTTGGGGTGGCCAGGCAACGCGGTACCCGAGTTCCCTGATATCATCCGCGATGACTATAGTTGGCATGCCAAATACTCAGGGTCTTTTTCGGCACGAATTCAACTTTATGTTTCAATACAAAAAATCAGGCTAACGGCCATCAAGTTGCCCCCCTGTCAGTTCTCGCCGTTATGTCGCTCCTGTCGCTCACGTCGCTTAGGTGTCAATTAGGCTTGTAGTGTTGGCGCCTGCATCCATTACACGTCTTCTTCTTCCCCGGAGCGGCAATCTGTGGGGCGTCGCAGCCATGGCGCGGAGCTGGGACGTGGACGAACCTGCTCGGTCCAGCTCTCCTCCCTATAGGCTTGCAGCGTTGGTGCCTCCATTACTCGTCTTCTTCCTCAGAGCGACAATCTGTGGTCGCGGCCATGGCGCAGAGCTGGAAAGTGACGATACTGCTCGGCCCCGCTCTCCTCCCCATCTCGAGTCGGAGCTCGCCCTCACCGTGGACGCACCCATGGCACGGTCGGGGACGAGAATTGGTTCCTGGTGAGATCTATCACCTTGTCGACCATGCTCGGTTCTGTTTTCCTCCTCTAGAATCCGAGCTCGCCATCACCGTGGTTGCACCCGCACCAATTCTGCCACCTATGCCGAGGTCTCTGTGGTAGCTCAAGTTCTGGGGCTCTCCAAGTTCTGCCATGTTGGGCCTATAAGTGTTGTTGTATGTTAAACTAGCAAATCTCTTTTGTTCAAATCTCTTGGGCTGTACCAACTTCATTGTGTTTAATTATGAAACACAAAATATAAATGACTTCTCCCAATTTCTCGCATAGAAAAATGCACAGCTAATTTCATATTCTCGCAGGAACTGGCCCCACTTGTTGAATCGACGGCACTGCCACGATCTCCACATAACCACGGTGAGTTCTCGAACCGAAAGTTGCAGTTACCATGTTTATTCTGCAGTCATTCCTCTGCAGTTTTTCCTGGTGCTTCTTCTTCCTCTGTTCTGGAACCATCGGTTCATCTTCTTCTTCCTCTTGCAGGCAGTTCCTTGTAGGCAGTTCCTTTCACCCATTTCCTTGCAGGCATGGACGATGGGAAATGAACAACAGAGACCCACTTGGTCCCTGCCCATGGCACCATGACTTTGACAGTGGTGTACACAAATGATGAAGCGACTGTGGAGACAACTCTCGCCAGGTTTCAGCAATTGCTTGAGAAAGAGAAGCACAAGTTTGTGGGGCTAGACTTGGAGTACACCCGTGCAAATAAGCGAAAAAATCCTTCACAAGAGATTGCTATCATGCAAATCGCCATACATGAGGAGGTCCTCGTTTACCACTTCTGCAGGTATGTGAAATTTAAATTTGAGATCACCACTTATGCATCCCTTGTTCCCTTACATCCCTAGAACCATCTAAGTGCAGGAGTAAACCAACTGAGATGCGTTGTCCGGCTCTGGTCGAGTTGTTGTGTAGGAAAGGGATAACTTTCACTAGCGTGGATATCACAAATGACACAATTATGCTTTCTCGTGCATTGATAAAAATCCCAGAGGGGCACCACATCAACATCCAAAATCTGTACAAGATCAAATCATACCCAGTGAAGGATGGCATGGGTGATCTGGCAGCGGAAATCATCGATAAATCCTATGAAAAACTGAAGAAATTGAAGCGACTCGATCACGACTACTGGGAGTGGAAGCCGATGAGACAGGTGCGCCTCGAGTATGCAGCCATAGACTCCTACATGGCGTACGAGTTGTACAGTAAGCTCATTACCATGAAAGATGGGATGGTTAAGGCGGGGTTTTTCGCGAGAGAGCTATGCCCTGGTTGCAAGCTAGCCTAGGAGAAGAAGCGTGAGGAGGACAGAAGCGGTTTCAGGACGAGCAGGGATCTTGGGACGGTGGCGACATCAAGCGGCTGAAGGGGAAGCAAGTCAAGGACGACAACAAGTGGTGGTGATACATTATGTGTTTGAACTAGATTTTAGTTTCTAGTTTATTATGTGTGTGATACATTTAGTTACTTCAATACAAAATTTCGACCAATTTAACTTGTTGATGTATTTCTTGACAATTTTAATATAATCGAGCACTAGAAATATTTTGTAGTGTGCATGAGCATGATCAATAAATATAATTGAACACTAGAAACTTTAAGGCACTCCATATAAAGGAGTAGATTAATATATAAGGTTCACCAGAGACACCGCGGATATATTGTCTTACATGCCACACACAGGTAATAATTAACTAGAACAAAATAAAAGCAGGGGTTACAACAGGAGGCCGGGACACGGAGACGCCTAGCAGGGCAGAGGTTTATCAGCAGGAGGCAGCGACAGCCTAGTCGATGAGATACAGGCCAGTCCTGACATACTCCCGGAAGAATTTGCTGTAGGCTGCGTGCCGTGCCAAGGTAATCGCCTTATGCCTGCCTCCGCCTCTGCCAACGCCCTCCGCATGCTGGATCATGCTGTCGAGATCCACGTTGATTGCTCTGCCACAGAATGGGCAAAACAGTCCCCCCCCTACGGTGGAAACGGATTAGCCCACACCATAACCGCCTCAGCATGTAGCGGCTCTTGTTGTCCCTGGATTCCTAGCTATCGTCCACTTCATCATGATCCTCCTGTTGATTTTGAAGAACATAAGTTAGAACTCATACATATGATTGAATTGTATTACAACTCAAGAATTGACAACATGTATATGTAAGACAATATATCCGTGGATATCAAAGATAAAGCATCTCAGCAAAAGTTCCTGCAAAACAGCATGTCTAGTAGTAGGAGGAAAATATTTCTGCAGGAAAGTATTAAACAAGCACTCAGGGATATCAATAGATCCAGGAGGTAAATTACCAAACCAAGTTTTAGCTTCTCCTTTTAGTGAAAAAGGGAAAACCTTAGCAACAAAATAAGTACGCATTTTAATATCATCAGAAAACAAGCCACTCATGGTAGAAAGTTCATTCATATGTGCTACCGCACTTTCATTCTTAGTCCCGCCAAAAGGTTCTTTCTTGACAATAGCTATGTAGGATAGACCGAGAGAGAAATCATAATCTTCATCTATAATGTTTACAGGAGAAGCAGCAAACTTTGCAGCAGGAGATAATTTGGGTCTAATAGTACGCCTCTCAAGGAGATTCTTAGCAACGCTCCTATCATGGGTGTTCCTACATTCTTCAATAAACTCATCAGTCATCTCAACATAATCTTCTTCAGCATCATAACTCTCACTAGACTCAGGTGAGCTAACAGGTGTAGCAGTGTGTTCATTAGGAGTTTCGGTATTTCCAACTATAGTTCTAGCAATCGTAGCATCTAGGAAAGGACCTAATGAACCACTCTTATCAAGAACAGTAGAAGCAACATCATAAGCATCAGAAGTTTCAGATTCAGCAGTAGTAACAGTGTGTGTAGCATGTGTATATGGTGGTGTAAGGAACTTACTCAAAACAGACGGTGAATCAAGAGCGGTAGAGGTGTTCAGAACCGTACCTCTTCTTGTAGTGGATGGTAAAATAGGAACCTTGCCATCACGAGACTTACCCATGATGGATGGAAAGCAGCGAAAAATAGAGGATCCAAGTGAACTTGATAAATAAAGCTATGCTCCCCGGCAACGGCGCCAGAAAATAGTCTTGATGACCCACAAGTATAGGGGGTGTATCGCAGTATTTTCGAGGGACGTGAAACCCAATTTATTGATTCGACACAAGGGGAGCCAAAGAATACTTATCAGCCTTAACAACTGAGTTGTCAATTCAGCTGCACCTGGAAACAATCTTGCTCACATCAGTTTATCAGTAGCAACAGTTTTGTAGTAGGAATAGTAAAGTAACAGTAGCAGCAAAACAAAGACAGTAGTAACAAAAGCAGTAAACAGTGGGATTTGAGTGCGGTAGGCATAGGAATGGATGGACGGGCGTTGCATGGACAAGACAATTCACATAGCAATCAGAACATAGGGCAATTGCAGATAAATAAGATAAAGCACCCAAGTACTAGACAATCCTAGGCACGTGTTCCATATATAGTCATACGTGCTCGCAATGAGAACTTGCACAACATCTTTTGTCCTGCCAGCCCGTTTGCAGCGGGGCCTCTAGGGAACTACTAGCAATTAAGGTGCTCCTTTTAATAGAGCACCAGAGCAAAGCATTAACACTCCATGAACACATGTGATCGTCACATCAAAGCCTTTGCCTTCCAGCTACCCCGATTTCTGTCACTTCGGGACCATAGGTTCCGGACAACGACGTGTGTATACAACTTGTAGATAAGACCCAAAACAATACTATCACGATGAATCAATAATAAGTTCATATCTGAAATCATGGCACTCGGGCCCTAGTGACAAGCATTAAGCACAACAAGTCGCAACAAAGTCATAAAGCACTAATAAAAGATACTAGGCACTATGCCCTAACAATCTGATGCCATTACATGAACGATCTCATCCAATCCCTACCATCCCCATAGCCTACAGTGGGGGATTACTCACTCATAGATGGGGGAAACATGGATGGTCGATGGAGAAGCGAAGGTGATGATGATGGCGATGATCTCCTCCAATTCCCCGTCCTGGCAGGGTGCCAGAACGGAGTTTCTGGTGCTGTTTCGTGGAATCTGGTGGTGGCGGCGGAGCGGAACTCCTTCTAGAAAAACGTCGAACCCCCCGAAGTTTTTAGGTCAGAAGGCTCCTTATAGGCGAAGAGAGAGGCCGAGGGGGTGCCTGGGGGCCCACACCACCCCCTGGCGCGGCCTGGCCTGGCCCGCGCCACCAGGTGGGGTGGCCACCCCAGGGTTCCTCTCCGTCTCGTATTCTGGCTCCTGGAGTCTTCGGGTGAAATAGGATTTTTGGCATATTTTCTGGGATTTTTCCTGATAGTTGATTTTCTGCACAAAAAGTAGACACCAAGGCAATTCTGCTGAAAATAGCGTTAGTTTGCATTAGTTGCATCCAAATCACACAAGTATAGAGGAGAAACAACAGCAAAAGTGTTCGGGAAAGTAGATACGTTTTGGACGTATCAACTCCCCCCAAGCTTAGCTTATTGCTTGTCCTCAAGCAATTCAGTTGAAAACTGAGTGCGATAAAAGAACTTTCATGAACACATTTGCTTCATATGGTGTAAATAATCTCAGCAATGTGATCAACTACTTAGACAATTCATAATAAAGAGTATGCAACTGAGTCTACTTAATAGTCATTGCAAGCTATGAAGAGATTCCAACTCAAGAATAATAAGGAGCACAAAGCACAAACATAAGCAACATTACAATGCTCATAGAAAGGTATGATAGAGTGGTATCTCGCTTGCCTTGGATTATGAATGTCAAGGCACCTCTGAAGTTCAAGTGATGACTAGAAGTAAAGATATCAAAGATACAAGCATCAAAGTCATAACACAAATAATCAAGTAATGGAACAAACACAAAAAATGACAACTAATGCTCTCAAGAAGGTGATCAAAGATATGTGGAGACTCAACAAGTAGAAGAAAAAGGTTTTGAATAATTTTGAAAGGCTTCCAAATGCTGAAAGTATGGTACTCGTTAGCTTTGAGCTCTCATTGCCCCTATCATAAGCATCTTTAATGTGGTTAAGGTGAAAGTGACACAACTAAGAGGATATGCTTGACAAGTTATAAATTGAAGTCTCATGCCCCTTACTTACGAAGACAGATCCTCATGCTACTCAACTTCAGTCACAAGTAAGCTCTTGTCATTGTAAGTATATACGTATCATAGAGAACCGCCAACAGGGTACCCCTTGCACATGACACAGGAGCTATCCCATAATCAAAATACAAGGCAAGCAGACAATGAGCATCTCAGCGATCTTTTTATTTACTATGTGCATAGATTTTTATTGAGGATGCTTCATAGAATGCTCATTATGGTTATGCTGCAAGTTTCCACCATGATTAGGGATGGCTTAGGCTAGCGGCCCAGGCGTTTCTCTAACATACATACAAACTCCATGATCTTACAAGTTCCACTTTTATTTCACACCGCCGGGATCCATAAGCAAAAGAACATGATACCAACTAAGTACAAAGTACCTATGAAGCGCTGAAAGCGGTCCCCATGATACATGGTTCTGCTAACTTCAACTCATAAAGCGTAAGCATATGCACCACAAAGAAGGACGCAATGGTTCAGGTTTATTAAGTGCAGAAAATAAAGTGTGCCATCAAGTTCGTGAGAGCTTTACTAACTAACTTTCTCATAACAAGCAAACATTTTATTCGGAAGAAAACAAGGCATATTGAATATGCACGTAAGTAGCAAGTGATGCTAATGGGTAGGTATGGTGGACACTTTGGAAATATTTGGTTTAAGGAGTTGGAAACATGAGTAAAACACTCAGTGGAAATGAAGGCTAGCAATAGTAAGGGGGCGACAAACGAGAGAGCAATAGCTGTCATTATCATGCTTACAACAAAACAGGACTACTCATGGCATGAAAATGATTCAAGATCCTCAAGGCAAAATAATTCGTCAAGGCTTAACTGATTATTACAGTCATGTGCATGCCTGAGCATGTGCCAAGTCGATCAAATGAAACATTTAGAGGAGGATACCATAGTGTCATACCAATTTATGAATAGAGTAATGCAAGCAAACATTCATGAGACATGCTACAAACTATTAGCGAGCTGGAGCTAATCACAAGAAAGCAAGAACTACTAAGCATCCAAAGAAAACATACACTCTACATGAACGGACTAAGAAAGCTCACAATGATGAGTATATGTACAAAAATGAAGACAAATAGAGTTCGTTACTAGCCTCTTACCACGCCTGAAGTTGTCATTGATCCTCATTATTTCTCTTCACTTGTGTGGCTTGAATAATAATATGAAACCAATAATCCATTAAGAACTGCCGAACCCTGTAGCCAACTCGCAAAAACCAAAGAAGAATGACAAATATTTTTGGTGTTTTCGATTTTTAAACAAGAACCCAAAGAGAAAAACAAGCAAAGCAAAATCTTTTTGGGTTTTTCAAATAGTTCAAACAAAGCAAAAAGGAAAAAAGCAAACCAAAGCAAAAGAAGAAGCAAACCAAAGAGAAATAACAAAAATATTTTTTGGTCTTTTTGTGTTTTTAGAAAGCAGAAGCAAAGAAGAACGAAAACTAGAAAGAGAACGAAAACATGAATATACAAAGAACCGACGCAACATGATATGGAGATGAGTGCGGTGTCGGCGTACCTCCCCCCAAGCTTAGGCTTTTGGCCTAAGTGGGTATCAATCCCAGGCTGGCCAAGATGAAGTGTCACCGGGGTACGACGAGGAGGTACCCTCGTCCTGGTGCGAGCCAGAGTACGTCCCTCCGTAATGTGCGGAATAATCATAGGAGGGAACATCCTCCTGGTGCTATTCGTGGAAACCCACCAAGCGAAGCTGCTCGTCCACCTCCTCCTTGGAGCGCGACCACGGTCTCCTGTCAACACTGAACAAAGCAGGCTGGGGCAAAAGGATCTCCCTTTCATCCCCGTCAGTGAAAAGCATCCTATATACTAGATTGTTCAAATCAGAGGTAGCAGTGACAAAGTGATGAGTTTTCATGGCAACAAGGTCGAGCCTCTGTGGTGCTAGCATAACATCATCAGGAGCCACTGAAAGATCTAATGCATTGACTACACGCGAGGCAATGATGACCCCATAGATAGGCCCCCTAGCAGCTAGGCGGCGAGCAATAAGAGAGCCAAGATTGTACCGAGTATCATTGTTGAGCGCAGCAGCAAGGAAAGCTAAGTGATAGTTGGAGATATTACTAGTGTTCTTCCTACCCAATACACTAGTGGAAAGATAGTAAGCAAAGTATCTAAGAGCAGGGAGTTGGATATTTCGTATCTTTCCGCGCTGCGCCACGCGGTCATCATCATTGGTCACCCCTCGGTAAAGCTCCAATAAATAAGCGGGCCGCCCATGAATTTTATTAACGGTCCCTGGCATACGCACACCTACAATACTGCAAAATCTCTCCAAAGGCATGGTGAAGGGCATATCATAGATCTTAAATGAGACAGTAGAATGATAGGATGTGTTAGAAAATGAGAAGCTCTCAACAAAAGTTTTGGTGAGCAGAGCATATTGTGCACTCTCATCTTGCATATAAGAGGTCAAGCCAACCCTCTCAATCAGTAGCAAGAAATCATCAAGAATACCTGCAGCTTGCAAGAAAGTAAAACAAGGGAAAGAGGATGGGTGAGCATCTCCATCATCTCTTTCACTGCCAATACGTGATGCAATGAGGTCTTCATTATATGATGGAGTAGCTTGAGAGGCTGTTCTTGAGGGCATTGACCTCCTAGGTGCATCACTCTCAAATATCTCTCCAAAAGTGTGGTTGTTCATGCTTGGTAATCTCAAATTTAAACACCTATTAAACAAGTGATTGCAAAGTAAATATAATGAAGGATTCTACTCACAGGAACTAGCAAGAGGCCTAAACATGCATCAAAACTATATCTCTAAGCATCAAACAAGCTTACAAGCCCTCAAAACCAGTCACCTACAGCAGCAAAATACTCCACATACAATCCACTAAACACAAATCTACTTGGACAAGGGGAGGAGTCACATACCAAGGAACAATTGCTCCAAATTTCAGAAAGAAAGATGGGCTGAGCAAAGAGATCGAAGAAATCGAGGGCAAGCATAGAGAGAACACGATTTCGAGCTATGAACTGGAGCTTACTCGGGAGAGAGAAGAAAGTGGCAGGAGAGAGAGGTAGTGGGGGGCCAGGGGTGGCCCACACCAGGGCATGGCGCCACCCAAGTCTGGCCGCGCCACCATGTGGTGTGCTTGCCTAGTGGGCCCCCTGGTACCTACCAGGTACTCCTCCACCCCTTTTTTCACGTAAAAATTTAATATGAATTTTCTAGAATTTTTCGAGACACTTTATTTTTGGGCATTTTTCAGAAATAGAAGAATGATTTTTCTGACAGAAAGATTTTTTCTTTTTGGAAACATGATGCAAGGACAAAAAAAGGCTAGAACTATAGAAGTTCTAGCATGCAAGCAACTAACAACACAAAGAAAACTAAACGAAAGCAAAAACTAAAATGCAAAGGATAGAAATAAACGGGGATAATCATAATGAAAACATTGTTTTGTTCAATGGAATCCTTTTGTTAGCAAGGTTAATCAAGTCTTGCTACCAAAACAATTGCATATGAAACAAAACTTTGTATTCCACTAATGATTATGTTACCTCAACCTTGATAGCAATGGTCCCAATCATAATAGTTTCAAATTTTTATTTTGGTATGGGACAATATATTTCTCCAACTTGAATGCCTTCAACATGTTCAATTGAATTTAAACCATAAGTCCTTTCAATCTTCTTGGGGAAATAGACAGTATGTTCCTTGTCATTAACATTGAAGGTCACCTTTCCTTGATTACAATTAATAAGAGCTCCTGCGGTATTAAGAAAAGGTCTCCCAAGAATAATAGACATATTATCATCTTCAGGCATTTCAAGCACAACAAAATCAGTTAATATCAAGTAGTTATGAGCCACCTGGACAGGTACATCCTCACATATACCCACAGGAATAGTGGTAGACTTATCAGCCATTTGCAAAGATATATCAGTTGGTATCAATTTTTCAAGCATAAGCCTCTTATAGAGAGAGAAAGGCATAACACTAACTCCAGCTCCCAAATCACACAAAGCAGTTCTAACATATCTGTTCTTAGTAGAGCAAGGGATAGTTGGAATCACTGGGTCTCCAAGTTTCTTAGGAACCTTACCATTGAAGGAATAATTAGCAAGCAAAGTAGAGATTTCTTCATTAGGGATCTTCCTTTTATTCGAGACAATGTCCTTCATATACTTTGAATAAGGAGGCAATTTAATAGCATCAGTCAAAGGAATTTGCAAGAATAAAGGTTTCATCCACTCACAAAACTTATTATAGTGTTCATCTTCCTTTGACTTGTGTTTCTTATCAGGGAAAGGCATAGGTTTTTGGACCCAAGGTTCTCTTTCACTACCATGTTTCTTAGCAATAAAATCTTCTTTGGTGTATTTAGTAGTCTTAGTGTGGTTTTCAGGTTCTTCTTCAACTTTTTCTTCATTAGGAACTTCATTTTCTTCATTACCACTTTCAGTTTCAGCATCAGAGATAGATATACTATTAGGATCTATAGCAGGTTCAGAGGGTTCTACAACAGTTTTATGTTTCTTTTTCCTTTTCTTATGAGTAGAACCACTATTTTCAGCTCGTTGAGAATCCTGCTCAATTCTTTTGGGATGCCCCTCAGGATATAGAGGATCCTGGGTAGCAGCACCACTTCTAGTTCTAATTTCATAAGCATGTTTTTCTTTAGCATCATTAACTAGCAAGTCGTTTTGCACTTTAACGAGGTGATCTATTTGAGTTTGCACCATTTGAAAGTGTTTAACAATCATTTTAACATCATTAGAGGTTTTTTCCACAATATCTTTCAACTCAGCAATAGCTCTAGTGTTTTCCATTAGATGATTTTGCACCCTTTTATTAAAGTTATCTTGCTTAACTATAAAGATATCAAATTCTTCTAAGCATTGATCAGGAGGTTTCAAGTAAGGGATATCACCTTCATCAAAGTGTTGGAGAGAGTGTACCTCAATAGTGGGTGAATAGGGAATAGGCTTACATAATTCTTCTATAGGAGGTAAACTCTTGACATCTGCAGCTTTAATTCCCTTCTCCTTAAGACATTTCTTAGCTTCCTTCATCACTTCATCAGTTAATTCAATAACTCCCCTCTTCTTTGATGTTGGAATAGGCACCGGAATAGATGGTTCAGGTACAATTACTTCAGGTATAGCTTGTTTAGGAGGAGTCCAATCTTCATAATTCTTGCTTATTTTAGCCATTAATTCCTCAGATTCCTTAGGAGTCCTATTCCTGAAAACACAATCAGCACAACTATCTAGGTATGTCCTAGATTCTTCGGTTAGTCCATTATAAAATATATCAAGTAGTTCATTCTTAGGTAATGGACTTCCAGCCTGTGCATGAATCAAAGCACAAAACCTTGCCCAAGATTCGGGCAATACCTCTTTTTCCCCTGTTTAAAATCAAAAAGTTCCTGGAAAACAGCATGTCTAGTACTAGGAGGAAAATATTTCTGCAGGAAAGTATTAAACAAGCACTCAGGGATATCAATAGATCCAGGACGTAAATTACCAAACCAAGTTTTAGCTTCTCCTTTCAGTGAAAAAGGGAAAATTTTAGCAACAAAATAAGTACGCATTTTAATGTCATCAGAAAACAAGCCACTCATGGTAGAAAGTTCATTCATATGTGCTACCGCACTTTCATTCTTAGTCCCGCCAAAAGGTTCTTTCTTGACAATAGCTATGTAGGATAGGGCGAGAGAGAAATCATAATCTGCATCTATAATGTTTACAGGAGAAGCAGCAAACTTAGCAGCAGGAGATAATTTGGGTCTAATAGTACGCCTCTCAAGGAGATTCTTAGCAGCGCTCCTATCATGGGTGTTCCTACATTCTTCAATAAACTCATCAGTCATCTCAACATAATCTTCTTCAGCATCATAACTCTCACTAGACTCAGGTGAGCTAACAGGTGTAGCAATGTGTTCATTAGGAGTTTCGGTATTTCCACCTATAGTTCTAGCAATCGTAGCATCTAGGAAAGGACCTAATGAACCACTCTTATCAAGAACAGTAGAAGCAGCATCATAAGCATCAGAAGTTCCAGATTCAGCAGTAGTAGCAGTGTGTGTAGCATGTGTATGTGGTGGTGTAAGGAACTTACTCAAAACAGACGGTGAATCAAGAGCGGTAGAGGTG
The DNA here is from genome assembly GCA_910589775.1 of Avena eriantha. Classification (NCBI taxonomy): domain Eukaryota; kingdom Viridiplantae; phylum Streptophyta; class Magnoliopsida; order Poales; family Poaceae; genus Avena; species Avena eriantha. The sequence continues at coordinate 376,080,024 of OU342746.1, read as the reverse complement.
TTCAGAACCGTACCTCTTCTTGTAGTGGATGGTAAAATAGGAACCTTGCCATCACGAGACTTACCCATGATGGATGGAAAGCAGCGAACAATAGAGGATCCAAGTGAACTTGATAAATAAAGCTATGCTCCCCGGCAACGGCGCTAGAAAATAGTCTTGATGACCCACAAGTATAGGGGGTGTATCGCAGTATTTTCGAGGGAAGTGAAACCCAATTTATTGATTCGACACAAGGGGAGCCAAAGAATACTTATCAGCCTTAACAACTGAGTTGTCAATTCAGCTGCACCTGGAAACAATCTTGCTCATAGCAGTTTATCAGTAGCAACAGTTTTGTAGTAGGAATAGTAAAGTAACAGTAGCAGCAAAACAAAGACAGTAGTAACAAAAGCAGTAAACAGTGGGATTTGAGTGCGGTAGGCATAGGAATGGATGGACGGGCGTTGCATGGACAAGACAATTCACATAGCAATCAGAACATAGGGCAATTGCAGATAAATAAGATAAAGCACCCAAGTACTAGACAATCCTAGGCACGTGTTCCATATATAGTCATACGTGCTCGCAATGAGAACTTGCACAACATCTTTTGTCCTGCCAGTCCGTTTGCAGCGGGGCCTCTAGGGAACTACTAGCAATTAAGGTGCTCCTTTTAATAGAGCACCGGAGCAAAGCATTAACACTCCGTGAACACATGTGATCCTCACATCAAAGCCTTTCCCTTCCAGCTACCCCGATTTCTGTCACTTCGGGACCATAGGTTCCGGACAACGACGTGTGTATACAACTTGTAGATAAGACCCAAAACAATACTATCACGATGAATCAATAATAAGTTCAGATCTGAAATCATGGCACTCGGGCCCTAGTGACAAGCATTAAGCACAACAAGTCGCAACAAAGTCATAAAGCACTAATAAAAGATACTAGGCACTATGCCCTAACAATCTGATGCCATTACATGAACGATCTCATCCAATCCCTACCATCCCCATAGCCTACAGTGGGGGATTACTCACTCATAGATGGGGGAAACATGGATGGTCGATGGAGAAGCGATGGTGATGATGATGGCGATGATCTCCTCCAATTCCCCGTCCCGACAGGGTGCCAGAACGGAGTTTCTGGTGCTGTTTCGTGGAATCTGGTGGTGGCGGCGGAGCGGAACTCCTTCTAGAAAAACGTCGAACCCCCCGAAGTTTTTAGGTCAAAAGGCTCCTTATAGGAGAAGAGAGAGGCCGAGGGGGTGCCTGGGGGCCCACACCACCCCTTGGCGCGGCCTAGCCTAGCCCGCGCCACCAGGTGGGGTGGCCACCCTAGGGCTCCTCTCCGTCTCGTATTCTGGCTCCTGGAGTCTTCGGGTGAAATAGGATTTTTTGCATATTTTTCGGGATTTTTCCTGATAGTTGATTTTCTGCACAAAAAGTAGACACCAAGGCTGCTAAAAATAGCGTTAGTTTGCATTAGTTGCATCCAAATCACACAAGTATAGAGGAGAAACAACAGCAAAAGTGTTCGGGAAAATAGATACGTTTTGGACGTATCACCCGTCCTCTCATATAAAGGCTGGGAGAAGCCACGGGGAGGTGATACGCGTATTTTACATTATCAATATAGCGATAAATATGATCTGTTTAGAATTTTATTTGCCATGTTTTTGAAGGAGATATGCCCTAGAGGTAAATAATAAATAAGTTTTTATTGTCATATCTCATTTAGTTCATAATAGTTTCATACTATGCTATAACTGTATTAATACAAAACATTAATACACGTTTGGTATGTAAACAAACCGTGTCTCTAGTTACCTCTAGCGAACTAGTTCATTGGTCATGAGGATGATCTAGGGTTTCAAGATCATGGGCATTTATGCCAATTGACAATGAGGTCACATCATTAGTTGAATGGTGTAATAGACAAACAACCCAACCAGTTGTATCTTAATGAGATCTAGCTACAAAGTTCACCATTAATGATAAAACTAAGGAAACCTTGCGACCTGTCCTTAGACTGTGAGATAATGCAAATCACTGTTCTAGAGGGATCTTAGATGGTTATCAAGTATCACTCCGTGACTGGGTGATCGAAAAGGTGCTACTCAGGTTTCCCAAAGGAGCGTGTAGAGGAGTACATATCAAGACCAGGATTTGCCCATCCATGTAACGGACAGATACATTAGTGGCCATCTCGGTGACGTTGCATTAACGAAGCTTGTAAGCGTGTGACTGGGTCACGGAATGCAACGACACGGAAACGAGAAAACAAGTTGATCGGTAACGATATCGAACGAAGGTATGGATATACCGTAGATCAAATCTCGGATGAACTAGGTATCAAGAGGCAAAGGGAATGGGAAACAACTGTTTACGGTTCAAACGACATTGTCATCGTGGAATGCACAGGGGTCAATATGGGCATCCTGGTCGCGCTATTGATCATTGATGGAGATCATGTCTGTGCCATTGCCGAGCCGTGGGGAAATACACTTAAGGGTATGATGAGCTAGAGATCCTCTGTAAGTTGGAATCACCATATGAAAGAGAAAAGGAAACCGGAAAAGTTTCGTGAGAGAACCGGAATTGTTCCGGGAAAGTTCCGAAGTCATTCGGAGGAAATTGAAAGGGAACCGAAAGGTGTTTCGGGTCAAATCGGATTTTTTAATATGTATTTACATATTAATTAATGTAATTAATATTAAATATAATATTAAAATCTAATTTGAAGGGGTATTCCACTAATGGGCCAAACTTCCTAGGAAAAAAGGGCCCATTAGGGAAAACCGAAGGAGGGAAGGGCCAAGGAGAATATCATTTTGCGGATCGAAAGTTGGGGTGGCCAGGCAACGCGGAACCCGAGTTCCCTGATATCATCCACGATGACTATAGTTGGCGTGCCGAATACTCAGAGGGTCTTTTTCGGCACGAATTCAACTTTATGTTTCAATACAAAAAATCAGGCTAACGGCCGTCAAGTTGGCCCCCCTGCCAGTTCTCGCCGTTATGTCGCTCCTGTCGCTCACGTCGCTTAGGTGTCAAGGCTTGCAATGTTGGCGCCTGCATCCATTACGCGTCTTCTTCCCCAGAGCAGCAATCTGTGGGGCGTCGCAGCCATGGCGCGGAGCTGGGACGTGGATGAACCTGCTCGGCCCAGCTCTCCTCCCTGTAGGCTTGCAGCGTTGGCGCCTCCATTACTCGTCTTCTTCCCCGGAGCGGCAATCTGTGGTCGCTGCTATGGCGCGGAGCTGGAAAGTGAAGAAGCTACTCGGCCCCGCTCTCCTCCCCATCCCGAGTCGGAGCTCGCCCTCACCATGGACGCACCCATGGCACGGTCGGGGATGAGAATTGGTTCCCGGTGAGATCTATCACCTTGTCTGAAGGGTTCGTAGCATGGAAAAAAACATTTCTACGGCAAGAACGAACAAAACCTAGATCTAATCTAGATAAAAGCCAAGATCTAATCTATTAGACATGTGCAAAGAGATAGATAGGAACTAACCCTCGTATATCCGAAAGCGTTAACGAGATTAGATCTCGTGGTTGATGTAGTCGATCACTTGCCGATCTCAAGATCGTGTGGACGATCCTTCCGGCGTCGCATTCTAGCAGCGCTTCCGCAGTCGGTCAAGTGGATGATCCTTCCGGCGCCGCGATTCGGCAGTGCTTCCGTAGTAGGTCACACGTGCAGAGTCGTAGCAGACCTTCCTCTCCCCGTTCTAGCGAGCAACAGGGGTAGTAGATCTTCTCCACGGAATCCCAGCAGCACGACGGCGTGGTGGTGGTGGTGGAGTAGAGAATTCTGCAGGGCTTCGCCTATGCCTGTGCAGAAGAAAGGTGGAGGAGAGATGCGGCAGAGATTGGAGTTATGGGAGAGGGCCAAGAGGGGGCGCCCCTGCCCTTCTATTTAAGGGGGGTAGGGCGCCTTGGGGAGGGGGAGTCCTTGTAGGACTCCCCTTCCTCTATGGCCGGCGGGTTGGGGAGTGGGGGGAGGAGTCCTCCTCCCCCACGACTCCTAGTCTTGACCCACCAGGACTCCTTGATCCCTATCTTGATTTTCAAGCAAACTCCAAGATATCTTCTAGAACCTTCCGGAACATTCCGAAACCTTCTAGAATCCTCATACAAACACTCCGGAACATTTCCTAACTCAGAAAATGATCCCCTATATATGAATCTTATTCTCCGGACCATTCGGGATCTCCTCGTGATGTCCCGATCCAATCCGAGACTCCGAACAACATTCGGTCTCCAACGCACATTCCATATCTACTTAAAACAACTTCGAACCTTAAGTGTGTCACCCTACAGTTCGTGAATATGCAGACATGCAAGAGACACATCTCCTATCAATAACCATCAGCGGGACCTCGAGATCCATAATGGCTCCCACATACTCAACGATGACTTCGTGATCGATTGAACCATTTACATACGAAACCAATTCCCTTTGTCTTGCGATACTATACTTATCCGAGGTTTGATTGTCAGTATCTCCATACCTAGTTCTACCACGTTACTGATAAGTACTCTTTACTCGTTCCGTGATATGTCATCCCTTGTGACCTAGTCACATGCTTGCAAGCTAACTAGATGACATTCCACCGAGAGGGCCCAGAGCATATCTATCCATCATATGGATGGACAAATCCCAATCTTGGTCCATGCGCCTCAACACATACTTTCAGAATACCCAATGACACCTTTATGACCACCCAGTTACGAAGCGGTGTTTGATGTCATCAAAGTACCCATTCGGTGATGGTGATTAACACAACCTCATGGTCGAAGGATTAGGTTACTATGCATTTAAAAGCTTACAGCAATACGAACTTAATGACTTGATCTTATGCTACGCTTACTATGGGTGTGTGTCCATTACATCATTCTCCTAATGATATAACCTTGTTATTAATCACATCCTAATGTCCATGATCAGGAAACCATGATCATCAATTAATCAACAAGCTAGTTCAACAAGAGGCTTACTAGGGACTCTCTTATGTTTACAAAACACACAAGTATTAGTGTTTCCTAATAATACAATTATAGCATGGGATGTAAACATTCATCATAAACACAAAGATATAATAATAACCACTTTTATTATTGCCACTTGGGCATATCTCCAACAGTCTCCCACTTGCACTAGAGTCAATAATCCAGATTACATGGTAATATACCGAACACCCATGGTGTTCTGGTGTTGGTCATGCTTTGCCCTAGGGAGAGGTTTAGTCAACGGATCTGCCACATTAAGATCAGTGTGTACTTTGCAAATCTTTATGTCACCATCTCGGACATACTCGCGAATAGCGTGGAAACGTAGCTTGATGTGCTTCAGCTTGCTATGTGACCTTGGCTCCTGTGCATTAGCTATGGCACATGTGTTGTGACAGTAGATGGCCATCGGGTCCAACGCACTGGGAACCATGCCAAGTTCAGTAATGAATTCCTTCATCCATACGGCTTCTTGTGCAGCCTCCGAAGCAGCTATGTATTCCGATTCAGTTGAAGATTTCGCCACAACGCTTTGCTTTCCACTCCTCCAGCTCACTGCAGCACCATTCAAAATAAATACGTATCCCGACTGTGACTTAGAGTCATCCGGATCGGTGTTCCAACTAGCATCGGTGTAACCGTTTACAACAAGCTGTTCATCACCTCCATAAGAAAGAACCATATCCTTAGTCCTATTTAGGTACTTTAGGATATTCTTGACCGCTGTCCAGTGTTCCATTCCAGGATCACTTTGATATCTGCTACTCAAACTAACAGCATGTCCTATACATGGTCTTGTACACAGCATGGCATACATGATAGAACCTATGGCCGAGGCATAGGGAATATTATTCATTTTCTCTCTATCTTCTGCCGTAGTTGGACTTTGAGTTTTACTCAAGGTCTTACCTGACAACATGGGCACGAACCCTTTCTTGCTATCTTCCATTCTAAACTTCGTTAGAACTTTGTCCAAGTATGTACTTTGTGAAAGCGCTATTAGGCGTCTTGATCTATCTCTATAAATCTTGATGCCTAGAATAAATGCCGCTTCGCCAAGATCCTTCATTGAAAAACTATTATTCAAATAGGTTTTGACGCTATTAAGAAGTTCTATATCATTCCCAATCAACAATATGTCATCTACATATAGTACTAGGAATGCTACAGATCTCCCACTCACTTTCTTGTAAATACAAGCTTCTCCATAAGTTTGTATAAATCCAAAGTTTTTGATTACTTTATCAAAATGTTGATTCCAACTCCAGGATGCTTGCTTCAGTCCATAAATGGAGCGCTGAAGCTTGCATACCTTGTCAGCATCTTTAGGATCGACAAAACCCTTGGGTTGTACCATATACAACTCTTCCTCAATGTCACCATTAAGGAACGCCGTTTTGACATCCATCTGCCAAATCTCATAATCGAAATGTGCAGCGATTGCTAACAAAATCCTCACAGACTTTAGCTTCGCTACTGGTGAGAATGTCTCATCATAGTACACTCCTTGAATTTGTCGGAACCCTTTCGCGACAAGTCGAGCTTTATAGACGGTAACATTACCATCAGCATCTATTTTTCTCTTAAAAATCCATTTGTTCTCGACAGCCTTACGGCCATCCGGTAAGTCCACCAAAGTCCACACTTGGTTTTCGTACATGGATCCCATCTCATATTTCATGGCTTCTAGCCATTTGTCGGAATCTGGGCTCACCATAGCTTCTTCATATGTCGCAGGGTCATCAGTGTTGTCCACCAACATGACGTTCAAGGAAGAGTCATACCAATCAGGAGTGGTACGAACCCTCGTTGACCTGCGAGGTTCAGCAGTAACTTCATTTGAAGTTTCATGATCATTATCATTAGCTTCCTCTCCAATTGGTGCAGGCGGCACAAAAACATCTTCCGGTGCTGCGCTACTCTCAAATCCGAGAGAAGGTTCAATAACCTCATCGAGTTCTACTTTCCTTCCAGTCACCTCCTTCGAGAGAAACTCCTTCTCAAGAAAGGATCCATTCTTTGCAACGAAAACTTTGCCTTCGGATCTATGATAGAAGGTATACCCAATTGTTTCTTTAGGGTATCCTATGAAGACGCATTTCTCCGCTTTGGGTTCTAGCTTATCAGGTTGTAACTTCTTTACATATGCTTCGCAACCCCAAACTTTAAGGAACGACAACTTAGGTTTCTTACCAAACCACAATTCGTACGGTGTCGTTTCAACGGATTTAGATGGTGCCCTATTTAAAGTGAATGCGGTTGTCTCTAATGCATAGCCCCAAAATGATAACGGTAAATCTGTAAGAGACATCATAGACCGAACCATATCTAAGAGAGTTCGATTACGACGTTCGGACACACCATTACGCTGTGGTGTTCCCGGCGGTGTCAACTGTGAAAGTATTCCACATTTCTTTAAATGCATGCCAAACTCATAACTCAGATATTCACCTCCGCGGTCAGAACACAGAAATTTAATCTTCTTGTTACGATGATTTTCCACTTCACTCTGAAATTCCTTAAACTTCTCGAAAGTTTCGGACTTATGCTTCATAAATTAGACATACCCATATCTACTCAAGTCATCCGTGAAAGTGAGAACATAACGATATCCACCACGCGATGCTACACTCATTGGACCGCACACATCGGTATGTATTATTTCCAATAAGTCTGTAGCTCGCTCCATTGTACCAGAGAATGGAGTCTTAGTCATTTTTCCCATTAGACATGCTTCGCATCTTTCAAGTGATTCAAGAAGTCCATCAGAATGGAGTTTCTTCATACGCTTCACTCCAATGTGACCAAGACGACAGTGCCACATGTATGTAGAATTATCATTCAATTTTATTCGTTTAGCATCTATGTTGTGAACATGTGTATTACTACTATCGAGATTCAGTAAGAATAAACCATTCATCTCAGGTGCATTACCATAAAAGATATTACTCATATAAATCGAACAACCTTTATTCTCGGACTTAAAAGAGTAACTGTCTCGCAATAAACAGGATCCAGATATAATGTTCATGCTTAACGCAGGCACCAAACAACAATTATTTAAATTTAAAACTAATCCCGAAGGTAGATGTAGAGGGAGTGTGCTGACGGCGATCACATCAACCTTGGAGCCATTTCCAACGCGCATCGTCACCTCGTCTCTTGCCAGTCTTCGTTTATTCCGTAGCTCCTGTTTCGAGTTACAAATATGAGCAACCGAACCAGTATCAAATACCCAGGCACTACTACGATTACTAGTAAGATACACATCTATAACACATATATCAAATATACCTTTCTTCTTGATGTTGCCGTTCTTCAGATCCACCAGGTAGTTGGGGCAGTTACGCTTCCAGTGACCAGCACCCTTGCAGTAGAAGCACTCAGTTTCAGGCTTAGGACCAGCCTTGGGCTTCTTAGCAGGTGCGACAGCTTTCTTGTCGTCCTTCTTGAAGTTGCCCTTGTTCTTAGGCTTGCCCCGTCTCTTGAAATTGGTGGTCTTATTGACCATCAACACTTGGTGCTCCTTCTTGATCTCCACTTCAGCAGTTTTCAGCATGGACGACAGTTCAGGCAACGTCTTGTTCATGCAGTGCATGTTGTAGTTCATCACAAAGTTCTTGTAACTTGGTGGCAGTGATTGAAGGAGACGGTGAATCCCCAATTCATTAGGAATCGATATTCCCAACTCTTGGAGCTTCTTTGCGTACCCAGACATGGTGAGCACGTGCTCGCTAACGGAGCTTCCTTCTTCCATCTTAGAGTTAAAGAACTTTTCAGAGGCCTCATAGCTCTCCATGGCCGCGCGAGTCTCAAAAATTAGCCTGAGCTCCTTAATGATCTCGAACGGGTCGTGGTGCTCAAAACGCTTCTGGAGCTCCGATTCTAAACCGTACAGGATGGCACACTGAACTGTGGAGTAATGATTTTTCCGAGTGGCGAAAACATTCTTTTCGTCATCGGTGGCATTATCTGTAGGTGGGTCACCTAGCGGTGCATCGAGCACATAGGTCAACTGACCAGCCCTGAGGACGATCTTCAGTCCACGGAACCAGTCCGTGAAATTGCTTCCATTGTTCTTAAGTTTTTCTTTCTCTAGGAACGCATTGAAATTGATGGAGGGGGTCGCCATAATCTACAACAATTTGCAAGTAGTTTAGACTAAGTTTATGACAAATTGAGTTCAAATTTAATTTTTAAACTAACTAGGTGAACTCCCACTCAAAACAACATCCCTCACATTGTCTTAGTGATTACACGAACCAAGTCCACTACACCAAGTCCGATCTTCACGAGAGAAGATGTAGCTTCATCGGCGAACAATCTTCATGTTCATCATATCATTTATATGACTCATGCTCTACCTTTCGGTATTCCGTGTTCCGAGACCATGTCTGTACATGCTAGGCTCGTCAAGATAACCTTAGTTTCCGCATGTGCAAATCTGGCTTGCACCCGTTGTATGCACACGTAGAATCTATCACATCTGATCATCACGAGATGCTTCGAAACGATGAGTCTTAGCAACGGTGCCAACTAAGGGTGAACACTTTATTACTTGATATTTAGTGAGAGGGATCATCTTATAATGCTACCGTCGCGATCTAAACAATACAAGATGCATAAAGGATTAACATCACAAGCAATTCATAATCAGTGTGATATGATATGGCCCTTTCTTCTTGCGCCTTTGATCTCCATCTCCAAAGCACGAACATGATCTCCATCATCACCAGCATTGCGTCAAGGTCAGTGGCGCCGCTTCATGGTTGTCCATCATCACTAGCAACTATTACAACTACTTGGAATAAAGCTATTACAAGATGAATAGACACGCAGGTCTTAACAGAATTAAAGACAACCATTAGGCTCCTGCCGGTTGCCATATTACAACAAGGATCATTACATACATCAAATACAATCACAATAACATGATGGCCATATCACATCACAAAACCCCTGCAAAAACAAGTTAGACGCCTCTAATTTTCTTTGCATGTTTTACGTGGTTTGGGGCTTTCGCATAAGACCGATCTTACCTACGAACAAGGACCACAACGTTGATACAAGTGTTGTCAAGATGCTCATTGTAAATTGAATCTTAACTATGGTGGGAGAGACAGACACCCGCAAAGCCACTTGTGCAAAGCAACTTGCACGTCAAGCGTGGAGCAAGTCTCATGTGCGATGACATGTAATGTTAGCCCGAGCCGCTTCATCCCACCATGCCGCAAGATGCAAAGTACACGCTAAGACACCAACAACAAAAGCATCAACTCCCACAATAACATTGTGTTCTACTCGTGCAACAGATCTACGCATAGATACGGCTCTGATACCACTGAAGGGTTCGTAGCATGGAAAACAAAAAATTTCTACCGCAAGAACGAACAAAACCCAGATCTAATCTAGATAAAAGCCAAGATCTAATCTATTAGACATGTGCAACGAGATAGATAGGAACTAACCCTCGTAGATCCGAAAGCGTTAACGAGATTAGATCTCGTGGTTGATGTAGTCGATCACTTGCCGATCTCAAGATCGTGTGGACGATCCTTCCGGTGTCACGTTCCAGCAGCGCTTCCGCAGTCGGTCAAGTGGACGATCCTTCCGGCGCCGCGATTCGGCAGCGCTTCCGCAGTAGGTCACACATGCGGAGTCGAAGCAGACCTTCCTCTCCCCGTTCCAGCGAGCAGCGGAGGTAGTAGATCTTCTCCACGGAATCCTGGCAGCACGATGGCGTGGTGGTGGTGGAGTAAAGAATTCTGCAGGGCTTCGCCTATGCCTGTGCAGAAGAAAGGTGGAGGAGAGAGGTGGCAGAGATTGGAGTTATGGGAGAGGGCCAAGAGGGGGCGCCCCTGCCCTTTTATTTAAGGGGGGAGGGCGCCTTGGGGAGGGGGAGTCCTTGTAGGACTCCCCTTCCTCTATGGCCGGCGGGTTGGGGAGTGGGGGGAGGAGTCCTCCTCCCCCACGACTCCTAGTCTTGACCCACCAGGACTCCTTGATCCCTATCTTGATTTTCAAGCAAACTCCAAGATATCTTCTAGAACCTTCTGGAACATTCCGAAACCTTCTAGAATCCTCATACAAACACTCCGGAACATTTCCTAACTCGGAAAATGATCCCCTATATATGAATCTTATTCTCCGGACCATTCCGGATCTCCTCGTGATGTCCCAAATCCAATCCGAGACTCCGAACAACATTCGGTCTCCAACGCACATTCCATATCTACTTAAAACAACTTCGAACCTTAAGTGTGTCACCCTACGGTTCGTGAATATGCAGACATGACAGAGACACATCTCCTATCAATAACCATCAGTGGGACCTGGAGATCCATAATGGCTCCCACATACTCAACGATGACTTCATGATCGATTGAACCATTTACATACGAAACCAATTCCCTTTGTCTTGCGATACTATACTTATCCGAGGTTTGATTGTCAGCATCTCCATACCTAGTTCTACCTCGTTACTGATAAGTACTCTTTACTCGTTCCGTGATATGTCATCCCTTGTGACCCAGTCACATGCTTGCAAGCTAACTAGATGACATTCCACCGAGAGGGCCCAGAGCATATCTATCCGTCATATGGATGGACAAATCCCAATCTTGGTCCATGCGCCTCAACACATACTTTCAGAATACCCAATGACACCTTTATGACCACCCAGTTACGAAGCGGTGTTTGATGTCATCAAAGTACCCATTCAGTGATGGTGATTAACACAACCTCATGGTCGAAGGATTAGGTTACTATGCATTTAAAAGCTTACAGCAATACGAACTTAATGACTTGATCTTATGCTACGCTTACTATGGGTGTGTGTCCATTACATCATTCTCCTAATGATATAACCTTGTTATTAATCACATCCTAATGTCCATGATCAGGAAACCATGATCATCAATTAATCAACAATCTAGTTCAACAAGAGGCTTACTAGGGACTCTCTTATGTTTACAAAACACACAAGTATTAATGTTTCCTAATAATACAATTATAGCATGGGATGTAAACATTCATCATAAACATAAAGATATAATAATAACCACTTTTATTATTGCCTCTTGGGCATATCTCCAACAGTCTCCCACTTGCACTAGAGTCAATAATCCAGATTACATGGTAATATACCGAACACCCATGGTGTTCTGGTGTTGGTCATGCTTTTCCCTAGGGAGAGGTTTAGTCAACGGATCTGCCACATTAAGATCAGTGTGTACTTTGCAAATCTTTATGTCACCATCTCGGACATACTCGCGAATAGCGTGGAAACGTATCTTGATGTGCTTCAGCTTGCTATGTGACCTTGGCTCCTGTGCATTAGCTATGGCACATGTGTTGTCACAGTAGATGGCCATCGGGTCCAACGTCGTGGTTGCACCCGCACCAATTCTGCCACCTCTGCCAAGGTCTCTGTGGTAGCTCAAGTTCTGGGGCTCTCCAAGTTCTACCATGTTGGGCCTATAAGTGTTGTTGTATGTTAAACTAGCAACGGCCATCAAGTTGCCCCCCCTGTCAGTTCTCGCCGTTATGTCGCTCCTGTCGCTCACGTCGCTTAGGTGTCAATTAGGCTTGTAGTGTTGGCGCCTGCATCCATTACACGTCTTCTTCTTCCCCGGAGCGGCAATCTGTGGGGCGTCGCAGCCATGGCGCGGAGCTGGGACGTGGACGAACCTGCTCGGTCCAGCTCTCCTCCCTATAGGCTTGCAGCGTTGGCGCCTCCATTACTCGTCTTCTTCCTCAGAGCGACAATCTGTGGTCGCGGCCATGGCGCAGAGCTGGAAAGTGACGATACTGCTCGGCCCCGTTCTCCTCCCCATCTCGAGTCGGAGCTCGCCCTCACCGTGGACGCACCCATGGCACGGTCGGGGACGAGAATTGGTTCCTGGTGAGATCTATCACCTTGTCGACCATGCTCGGTTCTGTTTTCCTCCTCTAGAATCCGAGCTCGCCATCACCGTGGTTGCACCCGCACCAATTCTGCCACCTATGCCGAGGTCTCTGTGGTAGCTCAAGTTCTGGGGCTCTCCAAGTTCTGCCATGTTGGGCCTATAAGTGTTGTTGTATGTTAAACTAGCAAATCTCTTTTGTTCAAATCTCTTGGGCTGTACCAACTTCATTGTGTTTAATTATGAAACACAAAATATAAATGACTTCTCTCAATTTCTCGCATAGAAAAATGCACAGCTAATGTCATATTCTCGCAGGAACTGGCCCCACTTGTTGAATCGGCGGCACTACCACGATCTCCACATAACCACGGTGAGTTCTCGAACCGAAAGTTGTAGTTACCACGTTTATTCTGCAGTCATTCCTCTTCCTCAGTCATTCCTCTGCAGTTTTTCCCGGTGCTTCTTCTTCCTCTGTTCTGGAACCGTCGGTTCATCTTCTTCTTCCTCTTGCAGGCAGTTCCTTGCAGGCAGTTCCTTCCACCCATTTCCTTGCAGGCATGGACGATGGGAAACGCACAACAGAGACCCACTTGGTCCCTGCCCATGGAACCACGACTTTGACAGTGGTGTACACAAATGATGAAGCGACTGTGGAGACAACTCTCGCCAGGTTTCAGCAATTGCTTGAGAAAGAGAAGCACAAGTTTGTGGGGCTAGACTTGGAGTACAACCGTGCAAATAAGCGAAAAAATTCTCCACAAGAGATCGCTGTCGTGCAAATCGCCATACATGAGGAGGTCCTCGTTTACCACTTCTGCAGGTATGTGAAATTTAAATTTGAGATCACCACTTATGCATCCCTTGTTCCCTTACATCCCTAGAACCATCTAAGTGCAGGAGTAAACCAACTGAGATGCGTTGTCTGGCTCTGGTCGAGTTCTTGTGTAGGAAAGGGATAACTTTCACTAGCATGGATATCACAAATGACACAATTATGCTTTCTCGTGCGTTGATAAAAATCCCAGAGGGGCACCACATCAACATCCAAAATCTGTACAAGATCAAATCATACCCATTGAAGGATGGCATGGGTGATCTGGCAGCAGAAATCATCGATAAATCCTATGAAAAACTAAAGAAATTGAAGCGACTCGATCACGACTAATGGGAGTGGAAGCCGATGAGACAGGTGCGCCTCAAGTATGTAGCCAGAGACGCCTACATGGCGTACGAGTTGTACAGTAAGCTCATTACCATGAAAGATGGGATGGTTAAGGCGGGGTTTTTCGCGAGAGAGCTATGCCCTGGTTGCAAGCTAGCCCAGGAGAAGAAGCGTGAGGAGGACAGAAAGCGGTTTCAGGACGAGCAGGGATCTTGGGACGGTGGCGACATCAAGCGGCTGAAGGGGAAGCAAGTCAAGGACGACAACAAGTGGTGGTGATACATTATGTGTTTGAACTAGATTTTAGTTTCTAGTTTATTATGTGTGTGATACATTTAGTTACTTCAATACAAAATTTCGACCAATTTAACTTGTTGATGTATTTCTTGACAATTTTAATATAATCGAGCACTAGAAATATTTTGTAGTGTGCATGAGCATGATCGGTAAATATAATTGAACACTAGAAACTTTAAGGCACTCCATATAAAGGAGTAGATTAATATATAAGGTTCACCAGAGACACCACAGATATATTGTCTTACATGCCACACACAGGTAATAATTAACTAGAACAAAATAAAAGCAGGGCTACAACAGGAGGCCGGGACACGAAGACGCCTAGCAGGGCAGGGGTTTATCAGCAGGAGGCAGCGACAGCCTAGTCGATGAGATACAGGCCAGTCCGGACATACTCCTAGAGAAATTTGCTGTAGGCTGCGTGTCGTGCCAAGGTAATCGCCTTATGCCTGCCTCCGCCTCTGCCAACGCCCTCCGCGTGCTGGATCATGCTGTCGAGGTCCACGTTGATTGCTCTGCCACAGAATGGGCAAAACAGTCTCCCCCTATGGTGGAAATGGATTAGCCCACACCGTAACTGCCTCAGCACGTAGCGGCTCTTGTTGTCCCTGGATTCCTTGCTATCGTCCACTTCATCATGATCCTCCTATTGATTTTTAAGAACATAAGTTAGAACTCATACATATGATTGAATTGTATTACAACTCAAGGATTGACAACATGTATATGTAAGACAATATATCCGTGGATATCAAAGATAAAGCATCTCAGCAATAGTTTGATCGGTTCATATATCATTTCATCTCAACACAATGACAAATAATTGCATCAGATTGCGGCCTCATAAGTTTCTTCAGGGATGGAGTCAGCGAACCAAGTAACAATTGCACAACATGTAATGTTGTTGTACATCGCCCCAGGTCACTAACTCATCCCTGAAAAAATCTAACACCAATGTGTCTTCCTCTCTTTTGGGACAAATTTGAATCATTGGCCATAATAAGAAATTGAAATGTAATCGTACAAAACATTATTCAGGGATATACATAGTCAGGTACAAAAACAAGCCTCAATATTGTAATTATAAATAAAAAACCAAACAATTAATCTTCAGGTGCATGTTAAAAATACTTATGATCAAAACCATTCATATACATATGCATCATACCAATTATTAAAAGATCAGAAACAATTCAAGGATCATATATGTAGTTCCATATGAGAATAAATCTAGGGCCTCATAATTTGTTTCAGAGATGGAGTTGGCGAACCAAAGTACCAACAACACAACCTATATTGTTTGTGTGCATTGCTGCCTCAGGTTCACCAACCCATCCCTAAAACACGACACCATCATACGTGTCTCCCCTTGAACTCTTTTGGGGCTAATTTCAATCATCGGCCTCAGTGACAAACTAAAATGTAATTCTTATACACTATGAATGCATGGAATAGATAATTCGAATATCATAGTTCTATGAATGTAGAATAAAGATTGCAGCCTCATAAGTTTCTACAGAGATGGTGTAAGCGAACCAAGTAACAATTGCATAGCTTATATTGATCTTATACATGGCCCCAGGTTTGCTCACTCATCCCTGTAAAAATTTGACACCAATGTGTCTGCTTCTCTTTGGGGCAAATTTGAATCATTGGCCACAATAAGAAATTGAAATGTAATCGTACAAAACATTATTCAGGGATATACATAGTCAGGTACAAAAACAAGCCTAAATATTGTAATTATAAATAAAAAACCAAACAATTAATCTTCAGGTGCATGTTAAAAATACTTATGATCAAAACCATTCATATACATATGCATCATACCAATCATTAAAATATCAGAAACAATTCAAGGATCATATATGTAGTTCCATATGAGAATAAATCAAGGGCCTCATAATTTGTTTCAGAGATGGAGTTGGGGAACCAAAGTACCAACAGCACAACCTATATTGTTTGTGTGCATTGCTGCTTCAGGTTCACCAACCCATCCCTAAAACATGACACCGTCATACGTTTCTCCCCTTGTACTCTTTTGGGGCAAATTTCAATAATCGGCCTCGGTGACAAACTAAAATGTAATTCTTATACACTATGAATGCATGGAATATATGATTTAAATATCATAGTTCTATGAATGTAGAATAAAGATTGCAGCCTCATAAGTTTCTACAGAGATGGCGTAAGCGAACCAAGTAACAATTGCACAGCTTATATTGATCTTATACATGGCCCCAGGTTTGCTCACTCATCCCTGTAAAAATTTGACACCAATGTGTCTGCTTCTCTTTGGGGCAAATTTGAATCATTGGCCACAATAAGAAATTGAAATGTAATCGTACCAAACAATATTCAGGGATATACAAATGCATCATACAACGCATTCATAGATCAGAAAGAATACAAATCAACACTCAACTAGCAAACTTAACTAGATGGCAGATGAGCAGATTAGGGTTTTGTGACTAGATGGCAGATGCATCAATCAACCGATCGAATCATATATATACTACCCTACTTCAAGAGCAAAAGAATCTGTACACGATTGAGCAAATCCTATGTATGAACAATGAAAACTGCGGCTCCGACTAGAGAAGCTAGCAATGTAGTACCTCGGACTCCTCATCAGTGACCTCCTCCTCGAACTCATCATTCTCCGCGATTGCGTCGAAAATTTATTGAACGGCGATGGGGTCGTCGATGTAGATCACCGGATTGCCTCCGCCTGCCGCCTACCGCCCATCCAGATCTGTCGCTGGCACCACGACGTTGTTGGCCACCTACTGCTCGGCAGCGAGGGCTACTACCGGCTGCTTGGCGGCGATGGCTACCACCTGCTTCTCGGCGGCGATGGCTACCAACTGCTTCTCGGCGGCAACGGCTACCACCTACTGCTCGGCGGCGACGGCTACTAGCTGGACGGATGAGTTCGCACCCTCGACGACGCGGTGACGAGCGGCGTTCGTGCCCGGAGAAGACGCCTCCGTCTGCTTGGCCACGACCGAGCCATCTGTTGCTTCGCCTTCAACTGGCTTCACCTCCGGATCTTCTCCGCGTGTACGCTTCATGGTGCACCAAGGGAAGGAGGTAGTGCAAACGAGGGAGATTCGGTGCGCACGGCAGGTGTAGATTGGGGTCTTGGGACTAGACAGTCTGGGGGGAAATGACACGAGCTCATGGAAGAAGAAGGTCGAGGGGGATTATAAACACTGGACCGTTCGTAGTCCTCGAGTGGACACGTGTGTTGGGCGGGGGGCTACCACGATCTCCACCCTTTTTTTCGGTTCCCTTTTTTTTGAAACAGCCACGATCTCCACTTTAGAGCTGCATTAAAAACACGCTCATGGCAGACCTCGATTCCACTGGATGCAAGTGGCGCGGAACTAATTTCTAGCAACGTTAGATCTACTCGAGGGGGGCCCCTGACTCATGGAATTTACTAGCGTTAGGGCCCAGTTGGAAGTGAGATTGAGAGCGCTACATATAAATGGGATATGTCTGATTAAAATCAAGTGGCATTAAATTGTAGCATCCCGTCGACAACCGTGCACTCGATGACCCTATTGCCCTGTGCATGAGTTGTAGTAGCAGTAGTAGGCTTTTCAGACTTGATTAA
Organism: Avena eriantha; assembly: GCA_910589775.1. NCBI lineage: Eukaryota > Viridiplantae > Streptophyta > Magnoliopsida > Poales > Poaceae > Avena > Avena eriantha. The sequence continues at coordinate 376,062,039 of OU342746.1, read as the reverse complement.
ACTTGACATGACCGCTCGACGACTTTTTCCATGGACGGCATCGTGTTCCTTCCTGTAGAAGTCTCGCGGAGGGAGACGTCTGTGCTGTCTCACGTTGTACTGTGAAGGGCACGAGGTGTGCAATGATCATCGTTGGATCGCACAGAATCAATGGTTGGTGCGCACGATCCGCGTGACAACTGTGACAACCAATCAGAGAGTAGCAGACAAGGTGAGCACAGTTTTGGCCTGCTACGAAAGATAGAGAGGGGGGTTGGCAAAACTAAGTAGTACCACATAAAACCAAGGGCAAAACTGAGTAGTATAAAAATGGAAAGTGTCTTGTACAATGAAATACATCGTGGAATACATCAAATTATGCCAAGATAGATCCACTAGAGTTCATTGGATGTGTGTTCTTCTCATAAACCACACATGGACTCACCTAGTGTGATTGCATGTCTATTCCTCTAAACAAACCACATAAGGATCCACTAGTGTCATTGTGTGTCTGTTCTTTTCATGAACCACACCTAGTTTCATTGCATGCGTGTTCCTCTAAACAAACCACATAAGGATCCACCAGTGTCATTGCATGTTTGTTCTTTTCATGAACCACACCCAGTTTCGTTGCATGCGTGTTCCTCTAAATAAACCACATAAGGATCCACCAGTGTCATTATCTGGCTGTTCTTTTCATGAACCACTCCTAGTGTTAGTGCATATCTGTTCTATTCATGAACCACACCCAGTTTCACTGCATGTCTGTTCTTTTCATGAACCACATAAGGATCTACCAGTGTCATTGCATGTCTTTTACTTCCATAAACCACATGTGGATCCACCTAGTGTCATTGCATGTCTGTTCCTCTAAACAAACCACATAAGGATCCACCAGTGTCATTGGATGTGTGTTCTTCTCATGAACCACACCTAGTGTCATTGCATGTGTGTTCTTCTAAACAAACCACATAAGGATCCACCAGTGTCATTGCCTGTCTGTTCTTTTCATGAACCACATAAGGATCCACCAGTGTCATTGCATGTCTGTTCTTTTCATGAATCACAACTAGAGTCATTGCATGTATTTTACTTCCATAAACCACATATGGATCCACCTAGTGTGATTGCATGTTTGTTCCTCTAAACAAACCACATAAGGATCCACCAGTGTCATTGCGTGTCTGTTCTTTTCATGAACCACACCTAGTGTCATTGCATGCGTGTTCTTCTAAACAAACCACATAAGGATCCACCAGTGTCATTGCATGTCTATTCTTTTCATGAAGCACACCCAGTGTCATTGCATGTGTGTTCTTCTAACAAACCACATAAGTCATTGCATGTCTATTCTTTTCATGAACCACACCCGGTGACATTGCATGTGTGTTCTTTTCATGAACCACGCCTAGAGTCATTGCATGTCTGTTCGTCTAAACAACCACATAATGATCCACCATGGTCATTACAAGTCTATTGTTTTCATGAACCACATAAGTATCTACCAACTTCATTGCATGTCTGTTCTTTTCATGAACCACACCCAGTGTCATTGCATGTGTGTTACTTCCATAAACCACATATGGATCCACCTAGTGTGATTGCATGTGTGTTCCTTCCATAAACCACATAAGGATCCACCAGTGTCATTGCCTGTCTATTCTTTTCATGAACCACTCCTAGTGTCAGTGCATGTCTGTTCTTTTCATGAACCACACCCAGTTTCACTGCATGTCTGTTCTTTTCATGAACCACATAAGGATCTACCATAGTCATTGGATGTGTGTTCTTCTCATGAACCACACGTGGATCCACCGGTGTCACTGCATGCGTGTTCCTCTAAACAAACCACATAAGGATCCACCAGTGTCATTGCGTGTGTGTTCTTCTCATGAACCACACCCAATGTCATTGCATGTGTGTTCTTCTAAACAAACCACATAAGGATCCACCAGTGTCATTGCATGTCAGTTCTTTTCATGAACCACATAAGGATGGGCCCACCAGTGTCATTGCTTGTCTGTTTTTTTCATTAACCACACCCAGTGTCAGTGCATGTATGTTCTATTCATGAACCACACCCAGTTTCACTACATGTCTGTTCTTTTCATGAACCACATAAGGATCTACCTGTGTCATTGCATGTTTTTTACTTCCATAAACCACATGTGGATCCACCTAGTGTCATTGCATGTCTGTTCCTCTAAAGAAACCACATAAGGATCCACCAGTGTCATTGGATGTGTGTTCTTCTCATGAACCACACCTAGTGTCATTGCATGTGTGTTCTTCTAAACAAACCCAAAAGGATCCACCAGTGTCATTGCATGTCTATTCTTTTCATGAATCACAGCGAGAGTCATTGCATGTCTTTTACTTCCATAAACCACATATGGGTCCACCTAGTGTGATTGCATGTCTGTTCCTCTAAACAAACCACATAAGGATCCACCAGTGTCATTGAGTGTCTGTTCTTTTCATGAACCACACCTAGTGTCATTGCATGCGTGTTCTTTTCATTAACAAACCACATAAGGATCCACCAGTGTCATTGCATGTCTGTTCCTTTCATGAACCACACCCAGTGTGATTGCATGTGTGTTCTTCTAAACAAACCACTTAAGTCATTGCATGTCTGTTCTTTTCATGAACCACACCCAGTTTCACTACATGTCTGTTCTTTTCATGAACCAAATAAGGATCTACCAGTGTCATTGCATGTTTTTTACTTCCATAAACCACATGTGGATCCACCTAGTGTCATTGCATGTCTGTTCCTCTAAACAAACCACATAAGGATCCACCAGTGTCATTGGATGTGTGTTCTTCTCATGAACCACACGTGGATCCACCGGTGTCATTGCATGTCTGTTCCTCTAAACAAACCACATAAGGATCCACCAGTGTCATTGCATGTATGTTCTTTTCATGAACCACACACACTGTCATTGCATGCGTGTTCTTTTCATTAACCATAGCTAGAGTCATTGCATGTCTGTTACTTCCATAAACCACACATGGATCCACCGATGTCATTGCATGTTTGTTCTTTTCATAAAACACACCCAGTGTCATTGCATGGGTAGCCGTTAGACCGAGTCTTCTAGAAGGCACGCCCTAACACAGTTGTTTTGCTTGATGATTGTTACATACCATTCGATTGGGGCGCTTGGACGATTGGGATGGTCTTCGTGAGAGCGACCCGCGAGTAGGCTATTCTGCGGCATGATTGGCCACGCTTGCTTTGGACAAACAAGCAACACCGGGCGCTCCCCTGTTGCGAGTGTCATGTCTCACGAGTTCAGTGGGCCACATCCCAGTGTCACGTCCCCATTACTTCTCTTTCTCCCCGTACTTCTCTTCCTTACCCTCGAAGCCACTTTCCCCGCCTCACTCCCATCCTGCCGTAGCCGCAAGCCGACGGTGCCTCCATCCCAACCCCCTCTCCGGCAGCCACCCCCCCACCCCTCTCGCCATGGGTTCAAGGGGAGACGGCGAGGAAACGCGTCATGACGACAGGGATGGTGATTTCGATGTGAGTCGTCTCATCTCTATTTCTATCATCTGTGGCCAGTTATCTATTTTTTGAGCTAGATCTAATCTTTTTACTCATGCGCGTATGATGTGTTAGGCCAACCAGACGATGTATGACTCCGACTATCACGGTTTAGAGGATGAAGACAGTCCTCTGGTATGTAAACATGGATATGTGCCTGCTAAATTTGTAGCCTTCGAAGGACGAAATGCAGGCAGGAGGTTTCTACGGTGTCAAGGACATCGTGCAATGATGCAAGGCGGAAGTTGCGGTGTTGTCAAATGGGTAGATCTAGAGTGGCCCAAATCGATGCAGAAAACATTGGACAAACTATGGGAAATGACTGTCGAGTTGAAATAATCCGTATTCAACTCACTTCTTGACAGTGTTGAGATGAAGCTATGGGAACTAGTTGACACAACCAAGCATAAGCGAGATCTCAGGTGGGTGCAAGACAAGGTTATCAAAGTCGAGAAGGAGAGGGACGCGGCATTGACCCTGAAGGCTAAAGCAGAGCAAGAACTGACTCAAGCAAGGAACGATCTCCACAGGGCCAAAGTCCTACTGTACACAACTACGAGTATTGACAAGTGCATGAGGAAAAATGCAGAGAAACAATTGAAGTTATGCAAGGAAGATGCTAAAAGGAAGGAGCAGACAATTCAATCCTTGCTCTCACAGGAAGATGCGCATCGGGCCGAGATTAGGAAGATCAAGGAGATGTGTGATAACTAGTTCTATTTAGCTTAAGCTCCATGCCTTTTTAAGTTGTAATATTTGTACTTGTTGACCTAGTGGTCTGAACTATTGGTCCCGGATTTCAGGGAGGAAAAAAATTTCTCTGACCCGCATTAATTTGTGGAAGAATTTGTGATTTAGATCAATTTCTGCCTCGATTTAGATCTCTGTCCCGGATTGGGAACGTAATCGTGGACCAAAGACACACTTTCTACTAGTGTATTCTGACACTAGTGGTTTGTTTAAACGTAATCTACGTGGATTGTGCCGCATGTAAATGGCACAACCACAATTTATAAAGTGGAAGCACGTACACCCTGTTACTGGAGATCCGGGAGCTTCGCCAGATGCAGGGGATGCTAGAGCAGAGAGGCGGTGAGATAGACGGGCTCCAGATTAGGCCCGAACGTGGTACCCATTTCCTCCTCATCTGGGCATTATCAATGAGAACATTGCTGTTTATGTTGCCACGTTGTTGTGCAGCATCTGAAATAAGTTGTTGCTTCGTAGAGTGTGGTAGCTTAAATAATTTATTTATGTGCCACTTACATTCCGTCGTATTTGGAGACCTCCTGCCCCTCAGCAATCGTGGAACTGATGGATCCTTGTTTTTAGATAGAAGTGGCACAATCACAATTTCGGATTCAACTACTGACTCGGGCGTTTCCAAACCCTAAGTCGCGTACATTTTACTCAGAGAACGTGGGTAGATTGTTTCGCCCAGCAACGTGCCACACACAGAGCGATCAGAATTTAACAGAATTACATATATAGGTTCAAGTTCAACACATTACTATGCATCTTCATTGCCAGCAGCCTTCTTCCGCAGCCTGGGTGCCAAGCCTTCACGTCCAATGACTTCTTCATTTCCTGCCTTCTTCCTCTTCCTCGGTGCCAATTTTCCTAGCTTCATGTACTTTGCATCGCCGAGACAATGGGCACCAGAATCGTTTCTAGCATCATCTTTCCACTTGTTTTTAATTTCTTCGGGCAGCAAAATGACATCTTTCCACTCGTTTTTAATTTCTTCGGGCAGCAAAATGACTGACCCGGCAGTCATGTTTCTAACCTTGTGGCGCTTCCTGTCAAAGAAACAAGACTGTTGCATAACTGCCCAATATCTACAGAGTAAATAAAACAAAAATTACAATTCAGCACAAACATGCAAACGCCAAGATACCTTTTCCTACTAGGAGCTAATTGGGTTCGAGCAACCAACCTGTCCAAAAATAGAAGGGCGACTCCCAGCAGCTGCAGCTTCCACATCCAGTACATCACATTTCAGCTCAAACATGGCAGCCGAAGCATGCCTTTTCATCAACCCAATTAGCTGACTGTCACATGTTATAGGAACCATGATGCCATGTTCATCCATGAAGCTAAACTTTGCAGTCTGCTTCGGCCATAATTCAACATGATTGCGTAGAGCAGCAACCATACCAGATATAGTGCAGATCTGCGCAGGCGCTTCTTCCATCGTGAAATAATGGTGTCCATGCCTCTTGCCCTTAGAGTCGTACCTATAGAGGACTACCGTAACCAGGTAAGGGGGGTCCGCGCAGATTCCACTTGACAGAAAACTATGGACAAAATATGTTTGTCAGCGTTGGGCTAACAAACAATTTGAGGTTCAGTAGCCAGCTAGCAGTTGTAACTAGTGTGAATAGCAAAGAGAAGGGGAGATCACCCGCTTGTAGATAGAACTTCTTCTTTCTTGATAGTAGGATCTGCCATCCTCCGAGCTGCTCGGCTCGTCGACGGCGGAGGCGGGCTAGAGCCTCGCAACGGCGGCTACGGCATGTGCCATTGGAGCTCAGGATCAGCGACTAGGCGCAGCAACTGGGCACAGCAACTTGGCGCCGGAAGTCAAATGTCCGAAGGGATCGTCCTACCTAGAGGGTGGATTCCGACGCCGCCGGTGCTAGGGGAAAGCTAGGAATGGATTTGTGAAATTGGTCAACGCATCCAATCCACTTAGCTGCTCGATTTGCCTAAGAGATTGCCGCGTTGGCACCCGCGTCACGGACAGATAACCGACATGAGGGTCCCGACCGTCTACTTCACGGGGCAGTTTAACGGAATGTTTGAATTTGGTAGGGGTGAGATGAGTTTGCCTCAAAATGGCCCCTCTCAGTAGTTGGCGACCCAACTTTTCGAAACGCGGTAATTTCAGGCAACTTAGGTACCGCCATGCGCTGGCCTGCCAACTTTGGTACCGCAGACGAACAAGCCCAGGGCCAAGGGCCAAAGGGCCAAGGCCCAGGCGCCTCAAGGGGCGCCGACCCGACCAGCCTAGGGCTGTGCGGGAGGTGGGGCCCACCCTAGGCCGGCTGGCCCATGAAGGCCCATGCGCCCGCTCGCCCTTGTTTAGTCCCACATGGGAAACCCAAATGGGAGGGCACACCCCCTCCCCCTATATAAAGGGGTGCCCATGGGTGGGAATAGACACACCAATATCTGGAGAAGTCCTTTGGTTGACTTTCTCCTTCCCTCTCTCTCTCGCCTCCATGCATTGGTACGGTCCCAAGTAAGGACTGTCCGAGCATGAGACACCGCACCTGCAGCACGCCGTTGCGCTGCAGGGATTCCAAGCCGAAGATCTACTTCCGCACTCCCATCATGGATCAAGGAGTCAGAGGTCGTCATCGTACACCGTATGTGTACGAAACCACGAGGGGCCTCGCTTGAGGCACCTTGGATGTCGTGAGTCAGAGCTGCTGCATGATGAAGGGGCAAGGGGTGACCTGCGAGGAACTTCACGACCTTGAGGTCGGCTACGGCTTCGACTACTTCAACCATGTTCCCCTCGGAATGTTAACCGTGTACGGTCTACAAGGGTATGTATTCTATACGCTCCGGCCGTTACTGCATTACTACATAGATAGATCTTGGGCGTTAGGAGGTTCCAACGTAGGATTTCTTTGTTTTCTGCTACGGAACCCTTCAGCGGTATCATAGCCGATCTATGCGTAGGAGTGATGTACGGCCAGTACGCACATGTATTGTGTGGTCATTGATCACTTAGTTGTTACCCTCTAACATGTACTTGTTTGTATCGCGGTATTGTTTGATGAAGCGGCTCGGACCGACCTTACGCATATTTGTACGTGAGACTGGTTCCACGCTCAACATACGGCTTGTACCATATAAGTGGCTAGTGGGTGTGTGTCTCTCATTCAATAGTTGATATTACATTTACAATGGAGGGCCCCGAAAGGGGTGTAGTAGAGACAACTGGTGGATCCATGTTGTGGTGGAAAAGTTCGTAGATTAGAAACGGTTCTATTGCGAAAGCCCTAACAACCATGTAAAACTTGCGAAAGATAAAGTAGAGGCGTCTAACTTTATTTTGTAGGAGGGCTTGTGTTATGATATGGTATAGGTCGTTACGAAGGTAAAGTAGTTTACTTTTATGTTACTAAGTTAAGTAGTAATAGCCATCATTCCGATGGACGACCGGGTGGTGGCATCGTGGACTTGGCGTCAAACCAGGGGCAAGATGGAGATCATGTCGGAGCGCTCGAAGGAGATCAAGGCGCAAGAAGGACCATATCATATCACAAATTTACATGTGATGTTGATACCTACTGACATGGGTATGCCCAATAGGCACTTGACTACAGCCTACCTGGTGCAGCCCGACGAAAGACCCGCTCGACGAATTGCTAAGGTCCATGACGCCATGACGGTTCGACTGATATTAAGCCCATATGGACACGGACTCCCAAACGCACAAGACAAGGAAACCTCAAGACTAGAGTTTGAATACAACTTGTAACCAACTCGTATTGGTACCTGAGACCTAGCCTCCCCATATATAAAGGCTAGGAGGGTCCAACGAGGGGGACACGACATAACTTCTATCCTCTCCCCCATGAGACAATCTTTCTCAATCGTGACACGCTACGGCACAATAGATCTAGACATCGCAACTCCCCCAATAGATAGATCTATGATCTCCCATACGTCAGATCCAATCTGCGCATACACTGCCATTGGCGACATTGTAATCCTTCGGATCATCATAAATCAAGAGCAGACAAGCAGGAGTAGGGTCCTCTACGAGGCCTGAACCTGGGTAAACCTTGCGTCCCTGTGTGCTTGTTTGCTAGCCGTACCAAGATTTCCAGCGCTCCTCAATTCATGAACCTAAGTCCATAACAATGGGCATTGATGAGTTAAACCCTCGTCAATTGGCGCCGTCTGTGGGAACTGGGAGCACTGATGTTGCGATCTCGACGGCTCCATAACCAGCAATCTTCGATTCATATCTTCAAGGAAGCAAATCTACTTCGCTTGGAGTCATCTTCCGGACGGGCTGCCTCGTCATTAACACGACCAGATCATATCTAGTCGATTCATCTGCGGTCGACGTCTCCGTCGCGGTCAATTTTTTATCTTCATCGACACGATGCACTGACCAAAAAAGAAGTAATCTGGAGTTAGGCTGAACAAGCAACATGGTTTTCGGCTCGGTTCAGTGTACGCGATTGGGCATCAACAAGCTTGGCCCGACGTGTGTATCAATGGCTGTACAAAATCACCTACGATTGGACTTAGGTCTGTACAAGAGGCGCTTACATCTTTGGAAAATCTAGTCGACTGATGGTCGGAACGCATCAAATCAAACTGCAAAAGAGCAGTGCTGCATATCAAGCTAAAATTATCTAGCCAAAGTGCTACTCCAAGGGGCTCGGTCAGGGACCTCACATCCTCACCTGAGCCAGAAAAAACACATGCATGGATTCTACGACTGGATGCACTAATTGCATGTATTGACGTGAGATCAATCAGTAGAATAAAAGTCCTGTAGCCGCGAGTTGAGAATTTTCATCGAGATTGGAGCAGCTATCAGCTTTCAGAGTTCTTTTCTACTTGGTTTCGAATCACTGCAGCGTGACGGACTTTAGGCCATACTGGATATCATATCACAGGCCTAAAAAAAGGCACTAATCAATGTGCAAGCTGAAGTGGAGTTTGTACACCGACGTATATTATTTTCAAGACGAAGCCAACAAGAAGGCACATCAACAAGATTTTTACGCGAATCAGCAGTATATTGTACTGGAAAATCACCAGGACCCGTGGACAACCCGAAAGATACCTCGACTTCGCCACAACCACCTTCATCTTCGCCGCGGCCGCCAACAACTTCAACCACGGGGTCTTCCATCGCCATAAACTCTGGCGGCATCGATGTCGTCATCGACTGCTGAGGCACCCTCCTCGCCATCTCCTGGCAGCTCCTTGATCCGGAATCAACGTTGTCTCCGGGGAATGCATCGAGTCTGCCGCATGACTCGCCACAATCTTCGACTCCACCATGCGACCAGTTACCGCGTCGACTTCGTCCACCGCGCGACCCCATCTGTCACGTGACTCGCTGTCGCGTCGAACGCCACCTCGACTACATCGACAATATCGAGTCTACACTCGGGGGCTCCGTCGACTTCGCCACGAGGCCCGTTACCGCCTTCGGCTACGGTGACACATGGCGGTCTCCGACTCCGTCCAACTACTGAGTCTTCGACTCCATCACGCGACTCACTGCGGTCTTCAGCTGCGGTCTTCGGGTGGGGTGACCCGATGCGATCTTCGATTGCTATGGCCCATTATGGTCTTCGGATGCGGCAAATCGTCATCACCACGCGACTCTGATCCGTCGCATCGACTACGTCTGCCGCGTGACCCGCTGCCACGTCGACTATAGTCTTCGACTCCAGAGACTCGCTGCAATCTTCAGCTCTAGCGACTCGGAGGCTCCTTCGACTCTGTCGTACGACCCGCTTCGGTCCTCGACTCCACGCTCGGGGGCTGCGCCCACTTGGTCATACGACTCGTGACTATCGACCTGTTGCGGTTTGCGACTGCGATGATCCTCTACGGTTTTCAATTGCAGTGACTCGTTACATCCTTCGGATGCGGCAACCCGATATAATCTTCTATTGCGGCGACCGGTCGCATCAGCTTCAGCGACCACGACTCAGGGGCTTCCTTGACATCAACGATGCTCTGCATTCTTCAGCTCCAGCGACCCGCTACAGTCTTCGACTACGACGACACGCTGCGATTCTCGGCTCCGGCGACTCGGGGGCTCTTTTGGCTCCAACGACCGGCTGTGGCCTTCGACTCCGGCAACTCGAGGACTTCTTCGACTCCGGTGACCAGGTGTGGTCCTCGACTCCGGCGGCCCGGGGGGTCCCTCAGCATTGGTGATCCAGCGACTCACTATGGTCCTCGACTCCGCCGACCTACTGAGTCTTCGATTCCATCACGCAACCTGCTGCCGTCTTCGACTCCATCGACAATCCGCTACGATCTTCGGTTCCAGCGACTCGCTATGGTCCTCAACTCTGCCGACCTACTGAGTCTTCGACTCCATCACGCAACCTGCTGCCGTCTTCGACTCCATCGACAATCCGCTACGATCTTCGGTTCCAGTGACTCGGGGGCTCCCTCTGCTTCGGCAACCGCCACAGTCTTCAACTTCAACGACTGGCTGTGGTCTTCATATCTGGTGACTCGAGGACTTCCTTGACTCCCACGACAGTGAGCCGCTACAATCTTCGACTCTAGCACGAGACCTGATGCAGTCTTCGGCTGCAGTAACGTGCAATGGTCTTCGACTTCGTCGACCTGATGTGTCTTTGACTCCTTCACGTGACCCCCTGCCGCGTCAACTAAGTCCGCGATTGCATCGAGTTTGTCCATGGCGACTGCCAATAAAGCTAAGTTACCCTCTAGTTAGAGTTGATTCTTTTTAACTATTTACTTTAATCGCACTCGATATACTCGGGGGCTGCGCCCTCTTCGAGTAACCTAATGTGTCATCGATTTCGCGCACTCGAGCACCTCATACGCGACAGCCCGAGTAGCTGATTCTGCCTGATCGTTGAATCCTTGAACTCCGAGCACCTCGGCAAGGTACTGAGACTAAGGGTAATCAGGCTAACGAAAAGGCCTAGCATACAGTGCAAAAGTGTCGACTCGATTGGCACAAGAATTATACTTTACAAATCGACATGGAAATATCCTTTACAAGATACAAGTACTTCACAATTCTTCATGTTTTATGCAGCTTATAAGGATGTCGACTGTGTCAAACTATTTCATCGGGTCCTCCAACAGGAGTCGATAAAACATCTGGCTATGACATACACTCAAGACCCGAGTCGAGTCCCTCCTCGGATGGTTGCCTCGCTTGATGCTACACACATGCGACGTTGGCCACGCACCCGACAAAAGTGACTGCATCGACTCCATTTGCATCATCGGCTCACCCATGTTTTCTTCTCGCATGATTGGCGACTACATCTACAAAGATACAAGACTCGAGTCTCTGTCCGAGTCTGCGACTCCGCCAGACACTCGGGGGCTACTCCCATAGGGAGCGCTGTCCGCGCACCCGACGAAATTTGTGAAGACATCCAAGCATCATGAAAACCCTTCACTCGAATCAGCGATTCGATTGTAGACTTCGGGTTACTCCCATAGGGAGCGTAGCATATTCGACTGAAACAAGCAACAAAAGACGACAGCAGTCGCAAAACTTATTTAGTCCCTGCCTGAATCTTCGACTGAAACAAGCAACAAAAGACGACAGCAGTCGCAAAAGTTATTTAGTCCCTGCTTGAGTCTGCGACTCAACCAGGCACTCGGGGGTACTCCCATAGGGAGCACTGGCCGCGCACCCTATGATTATTTTCTTCCTCGTACATCGTACTGTGTGTCGATAACATCCACACTCGAAGGCTATGGCGACTCCGCCTCATATTTTCCCTACAAAGAGATTACGTCTCCTGGGCCACCCGAATCATCTCCGCGATGACAAAAAATTCGGATGCCGTGCTTACAGCGTGAAGATAAGACCTGAATAAGGACTGGCAACGCATCTGCTGCGCACTACCAGAGATATATCCATGCCTGCAGGTACGATGAATATGCCTTGACGGACGCGTCGAGTGCTCACACCCATACACTAGAATTTGACTCCTGTAAGACCTCCGCGGCCTGAGTCAAATTACGCCAGCAATTTCCGGATTCGAGTCCGGGGACTCGAGTTTGAGTAGGTGACGTTGTTTTTGCCCTAGAGCAATTAACTGGTCTCGATCCATCGAGCGCACCAGGCACGTTTACCATCATCCCTATGAGCTACTATAAATTCGACTGACCCGATGAATTTCCGGGCAAGTGCTTCGCACTCGACACAATTGTCGACTCCGACATCCTACTGCGAAGATCAAGACTTCTGAGTCTCCATCCGAATCTACGATTCGCATGGACACTCGGGGGCTACTGACAGGGGTATGCCCAATAGGCACTTGACTACAGCCTACCTGGTGCAGCCCGACGAAAGACCCACTCGACTAATTGCTAAGGTCCATGACGCCCATGACGGTTCGACTGATATTAAGCCCATATGGACACGGACTCCCAAACACACAAGACAAGGAAACCTCAAGACTAGAGTTTGAATACAACTTGTAACCAACTCGTATTGGTACCTGAGACCTAGCCTCCCCATATATAAAGGCTGGGAGGGTCCAACGAGGGGGACACGATATAACTTCTATCCTCTCCCCCATGAGACAATCTTTCTCAATTGCGACACGCTACGGCACAATAGATCTAGACATCGCAACTCCCCCAATAGATAGATCTACGATCTCCCATAAGCCAGATCCAATCTGCGCATACACCGCCATTGGCGACATTGTAATCCTTCGGATCATCATCAATCAAGAGCAGACAAGCAGGAGTAGGGTCCTCTACAAGGCCTGAACCTGGGTAAACCTTGCGTCCCTGTGTGCTTGTTTGCTAGCCGTACCGAGATTTCCAGCGCTCCTCAATTCCTGAACCTAAGTCCATAACAATGGGCATTGATGAGTTAAACCCTCGTCACCTACTCTATATCGTATTGTATGCTAGTATTAGATACTCAACAGTAGAAAATAAGATAATCCCTATATAATTCCAATGATAGTGTTCCCCTTGTGTGTGCACCACCAAGAAAGTTTGCCGTTATGAAGCCGACCATGACGATTGGGGGCTAGACATATCTACATTCGCATACAATGGGTGTAAGCCATGTTGCACAGCGAATACACACAAGTTAGATTTGGAGAGCCTAGCATGTGTAGACATGGCCTCGGAACACAAGAGACCGAAAGGTCAAGCATGAGTCACATGGTTGATGTGATTAACATTAGGGAATCTCTACCTTTGATGTTGCACTGATGGTCGTGACGATCGGGGGAGGTGCATAGGATTGGGATCATGTGATCACTAAAATCGTCTAGGGGATGACAATTTTAGTGGGAGATCAATTAGGATTGAACTCATATTATGAACTTAGTCTAGATGTCTGTTTGCAAATATCTTAGTAGATCATGGCCTATCCCATTGAGGTCCTTTGCGACCATGGGAATATACTTCTTGATATGGAACTTAGCAAAAGGGTCCAACTTCATAGATTAATACCCACGCCTGAGGGATATCCTCGTAAAAGGTGATTTTATCTTCTTGATACTATGACCATTAGGAGATAATCCGATGACTCCACAATGTTTGTGTGTTCTCCGTAATCATCCAATAAACCATTCTCCATTCGATGGAGAGTTGGATTACAATCTTGTATTCTGCAAGATTAGGCACATAAAGTATGAGCCGTTGGATGAGTTTTCTTCCATGATGGATGAAAAGGAGATATTTGGAGAAACACTTAGCAATCTTGCATTAGACTTATGAACTCTCAGAAGGGCTTGATTGCAATGGAGGCCGTGAATAAAAAAAGGGTATATGTTAGATATACAAAGTTATAAATGTAATTCTTGCAAAACTCATTGCAGTTTATATAAGTATTGGATACTTGTCCCGTTTTGTGAAAACATGATGGTTTGCTTGAGAATTGCTTGAATTGAGGCAATGTGGCAAGATGACGGCAAGCAAAATAGTTGATGGCCGACATCACCCCTTTCCTCAAAGGTTTATCATTTGGATTAGTGGACTTGGATATAATTTGTAATCCTTGTTTGTGTGTCTTGCTTTTGGTGAGACGATTGTTCATATGAACGAGTTACAAGACAGTTGTACTATTCTTATGAACAATACTGTTATGGTCACATTACGATTATAAATGAGTTACCCTCAACACTATGTTAATGATAATAGTTTAAACATTTATAAAGGATTAGAGTGCTAAAAGATATCCAAGTTTTAGTAATGACATGAAACTATAGTTTAAGTCATTTTGGTTATTGCATGTTCTTCATGAAGATCAGGGTCCTAGATTATTAATCTAGAGACTTTGCAAAACCATGCCTCGTTGGGCAGAATGACTAAAACTCCGCATTATGGTAAAACGGTGATATGCGAAGAAATGTTGAAATTTATACATAGTGATGTATCGTATTTTCAACAAATAGTGGAAATCATTATTTCATACTTAATTGTGGACTTAAGTAAATAGGTGTATTACTTAATGAAACATAAGTTTGAAACTATTTTGAATGGTTCAAAAGATTTCAAAGTGAAGCAGGATATTGAATTAACAAGCATACAAAAGTCTCTTCGATTTGATCGACATGACTAAAGTATTTAAATTAATTTTAGCATAAAAGGATATGTGAAAGAGGTTTCACAAATTATGATAATAAGGGCAATTTCAAAGTGTATTGAAGTGTCTAAATATCATAATCATTATGTATTAGATACATATGTTATAATATTATCTCTTATCGGGGTTATAGTTATCGTTTCGAGTTAGAGATCGAAATGAGCGAACACTCGGTTGAAATACAAAGGAACATCTAAAGATTCATGGAAACAACACCATAAGTGTTATGGCATGTTCGAGTTTCTAGAGATTTCGATAAGTTGAAATCGTGATGAATAAACAAGTCTTTGTAGAGCATTCTTAGGAAGCTATTAATGCATCTTCCATAAAGGACAAACCTGCTGTTGTCCAAAGTTGACGTGTCTTTATGAAGATACAGGTGGAAGAAAGTAAAAGTTCAAAACAAGGTATTTGACCTTGCCTCTGAATTTTTGAGTGGCGCAGCGGAATTTGTTTCGTGAAACTGAATTCTACAAATAGAGGAGAAACTAATGATAATGATCATAAAAGTTTCAGCAAATACTTTTACTAAAGAAAGTAGGATTCATAAATATATACTCTGCAAGTTCGTGGAAATATATTATTGATTCACTTGTCATGTTTATGAACAAGACATACCTACGAATTACAAAGAAGCGTGATGGACCTAAGTGCGAGAAATGACTAGGAGTCATAAAATCCTATATTAAGTTACATTTAAGATTGCAAAGTTATATGTTACTTGATCTTATTAAGTAAAGTAGTTTACTTGATATTTCTGAATGACTTCAAAGTCATAAGAAGGAAATGAAACTTAATGGAGACATAAAGCTCGATTTGTCACACGGTATGGAAAAATTCAAGGAGTTGACTACAAATGTAGCGATGCTTGAGTCTATTGGATTTACACTAGCAATATATGGATATTGAAGTCTCGTAGCTGGAATTCTCAATTTGATGATGATCAAAGAATTTTGGAATGTCCAAGATTATCGAGAGGACCTGCATTTGAGTGGGAGCTAATTAGCTTCGCCAAATCTTAATATGTAAGAGACATATTTTGAGTGGGATCTAAGTAGCTTAGCTGAATCATAATATGTATCTGACATATTTTGAGTGGGAGCTAAGTGAAATCCCTGGATCTCAAATATGGATGTTATATTTGAGTGGGAGCTTGAAATCATTCTAGGATATGTGGACAGCATATGTGAATGATGTGATTGGTGTTAATAACATTTAAATAGATAAATTGGGATGAAGTTGAAGTTATTAAACAATGAGATCTATCAAGATAGATTGGTGAGTTTAATAAACATTGAATGTCGAATGCTTCTTGGACTTGATTCTGAAGATTATCAGAATGTCCTAAGCAAGATTCTGAAGAAGTTTAGAATGGAACAAGGTAAGAAAGAAGTTCTTACTATATGAAGCATTGTCTTAGTATTACAACGATGGTTAAAAAGGAAGAAATAGAGGTGTTGCATCTCCTATGCCTCACACATTGGTTCTTCCATACAACCATATTGTATACTCGACGTAATGTGACCCGAAGTTTTGGTTGGAAGGACACACTCTTAACTATAAGAACATGTCTTGAAGTGATTCTTGAGTTAATCAGTGAACCATAATTAAGTTTGTACTTAAATGGCAAGAAGCAAAGTAAGTGGCATAGTTGCATTTCATGCACTGGAATCGACATAGATATAGAAGTATAAAGGCTCCATCTGATGTGATGTATACTGTTATGGCGGGGCTAGTTTGCTTTTAACGTAGAATGATGTGTCCCAGGGCACAGTGTGAAGGAAATATGCCCTGAGAGGCAATAATAAAGTTGTTATTATATATTTCTTGTATATGATAGATGTTTATTTTGCATGCTATAATTGTATTATTAGGAAACATCAATACATGTGTGTTTAATAAACAAAAAGGGTTCCTAGTTATGCCTCTCTTATAGACTAGCTTGTTGATTAACAAGATGATCAAAGTTTCCTGATCATGGACATTGGATGTTGTTAATAACAAGGTCACAGCATTTGTGAAATGATGTGATGAACATTCATCCAAAGTATAGCATTACAATCAAGTCATTATGTTTATATTGCTATAACATCATACAAAGTAGTCTTAGTCCTTAGACCATGAGATCATGTTAATTGCTAACACCGGAAGAGTATCTTGATAACATCAAACGTCACACCGTAACAGGGTGACTATAAAGATGGGTTCAGTACTACGAAGGTGTTATGTTGAGGCTCATGGATCAAGAGTGGAATTTGTCAATCCAGATGACGGATAGATATACTCTGGGCCCTCTCGGTGATATCACATTAAGATAGCTTGCAAGCAAGTGATGTGATCACTAGAATGTTATATCACGGGAACGAGAAAAGAGTGCATGTCGGTAACAAGATCAAACTAGGTATTTGGATACCGATGATCGAATCTCGGACATGTATTATATCATGAGACAAAGGGATTAAATTGCTGACGTTAAAGGTTCTCACGATCATAGAAGTCATCGTTGAATATGCAGGAGTCAGTATGGATCTCCAGGTCCTGCTTCTGATTATTGATCTGAGAGGAGTCTCAATCATGTCTGCATTATTTGCGAACCGTAGGGTGACACACTTAAGGGTTGCCAGACACCATTTAGGAGCACATATGTTCCAGACAAAAGGTTTGCAAAGCGCAGGAATTGTTTCGATAGAAACCGGAATTGTTTCCGGTGAAATTGCAGAAAGTAGTTCTGCATGTAATATTGAAATGTTGCAAGGAGTTTTATGTGAATGTTTGTTAATTGAAGTAATTAACAAAATTCTGAATAAAATAAATAAAATAGTTTTATAAATGAGAGAGCATTAAATTTGGAGAAATTTAATGCATTTAAAGTGGAGACTTTAAAAGAGAATGTGAAGGGGCATTTTAATGTGGAGGGGTTACCACCACATGAATGGGGGAGGTGAGAGGTCACCCTCCCCCATGCGCCGGCCATGAAGGAGGGGTACCCTCCCCTCCTCCTATAAAAGGCCCCCCTCTCCTCCTTCATCCTCACACCTCCTCGTGAAGGATCTCTCTCCCCCACTAGATATTTCCCCATGGTCTCGGATTAGAGAGATACATGTTCCCGGTGGCCTTGCGTCTGGAAGGAGTTGCTGCTTCCGCTGATTCGCTAGAGCGAGAAGGTGGAGGTTGTCCGGTGGCTTGAACGTGTGTGCGAGGACGGATGCGCTGCTGATGTGCGGCGCTCAGACTTCCACACGATCTTGAGATCGGCAAGCGTACGACTACATCAACCACGAGTTCCTACTCGTTAACAAAACTCGTTGTCTTCGAGGGTAAGTTCTCCATGGATGTATGTCCACCCGTTGCTGTGTATCTAGTAGATAGATCTTGGCGTATAGTTCTCATCGTAGGAATTTTTTTGTTTTCTATGCTGCGGACCCAACACAGTGCCCATGAGAAAGCCCTCGAGGTTGATCTAAAGTCACTGTAGGCTCCTGGAAACCGGCCTCGTTCTGCTACCATAACTGTCGTATATACACAAAGGATTGCAAAGTGTGTTTTGAAGTTTAGATGACAACAGTGAAAATGATCGTCATTATAAACAGTAGAAACAAAGTCTCACTTTGTTGCCAAACGAATACTTCGACCCATTATGAGATAATGGTGTGAATGTTAAAGTTAGGAAGACATTAACAATTTGCAAAGACATAATGATCTGGTAAAACAGAACATGGACAGGACGTTTTCCATAAGCATGCATGATCAATAAACACATATGTGATATGATTTATGATGAGTAAAATGCAAGCTAGATTATTTGTACTCTAGTGCAAGTGGGAGACTGAAGGAGATATGCCCTAGAGACAAATAATAAATAGGTTTTTATTGTCATATCTCAATTAGTTCATAATAGTTTCATACTGTGCTATAACTATATTAATATGAAACGTTAATACATGTGTGGTATGTAAACAAACCGTGTCTCTAGTTACCTCTAGCGAACTAGTTCATTGGTCATGAGGATGATCTAGGGTTTCGAGATCATGGGCATTTATGCCAATTGACAATGAGGTCACATCATTAGTTGAATGGTGTGATAGACAAACAACCCAACCAGTTGTATCTTAATGGATCTAGTTACAAAGTTCACCATTAATGATAAAACTAAGGAAACCTCGTGACCTGTCCTTAGACTGTGAGATAATGCAAATCACCGTTCTGGAGGGAGCTTAGATGGTTATCAAGTATCACTCCATGACTGGGTGATCGAAAAGGTGCTACTCAGGTTTCCCAAAGGAGCGTGTAGAGGAGTACATATCAAGACCAGGATTTGCCCATCCATGTAACAGACAAATACATTAGTGGCCATCTCGGTGGCGTTGCATTAACGAAGCTTGCAAGCGTGTGACTGGGTCATGGAATGCAACGACACGGAAACGAGAAAACAAGTTCATCGGTAACGAGATCGAACGAAGGTATGGAGATACCGTAGATCAAATCTCGGATGAACTAGGTATCAAGAGGCAAAGGGAATGGGAAACGACTGTTTACGATTCAAACGACATTGTCATCGTGGAAGCACAGGGGTCAATATCATCCCGGTCCCGCTATTGATCATTGATGGAGATCATGTCTGTGCCATTCCCGAGCCGTGGGGAAATACACTTAAGGGTACGATGAGCTAGAGATCCTCTGTAAGTTGGAATCACCATATGAAAGAGAAAAGGAAACCGGAAAAGTTCCGTGAGAGAACCGGAATTGTTCTAGGAAAGTTCCGAAGTCATTCGGAGGAAATTGAAAGGGAACCGAAAGGTGTTTTAGGTCAAATCGGATTTTGTAATATGTATTTACATATTAATAAATATAATTAATATTAAATATAATATTAAAATCTAATTTGAAGGGGTATTCCACTAATGGGCCAAACTTCCTAGGGAAAAAGGGCCCATTAGGGAAAACCAAAGGAGGGAAGGGCCAAGGCCCAGGCGCCTAAAGGGGGGCCCACCCGGCCAGCCTAGGGTTGTGCGCGGGGTAGGGCCCACCCCAGGCCGGCTGGCCCATGAAGGCCCATGCGCCCCCTCTCCCTTGTTTAGTCCCACATGGGAAACCCAAAGGGGAGGGCACACCCCCTCCCCCTATATAAAGGGGTGCCCATGGGTGGGAATAGACACACCAATATCTGGAGAAGTCCTTTGGTTGACTTTCTCCTTTCCTCTCTCTCTCTCTCTCTCTCGTCTCCATGCATTGGTACGGTCCCAAGTAAGGATTGTCCGAGCATGAGACACCGCACCTGCAGCACACCGTTGCGCTGCAGGGATTCCAAGCCGGAGATCTACTTCCGCACTCCCGACAGGGATCAAGGAGTCGTAGGTCGTCATCGTACACCGTATGTGTGCAAAACCACGAGGGGCCTCGCTTGAGGCACCTTGGATGTCGTGAGCCGGAGCTGCTGCACGATGAAGGAGCAAGGGGTGACCTGCGAGGAGCTTCACGACCTTGAGGTCGGCTACGTCTTCGACTACTTCAACCATGTTCCCCTCGGAACGTTAACCACGTACGGTCTACAAGGGTATGTATTCTATACGCTCCGGCCGTTACTGCATTACTACATAGATAGATCTTGGGCGTTAGGAGGTTCCAACGTAGGAATTTTTTTGTTTTCTGCTACGGAACCCTTCAGTTTTATAATTATTTATGCATTTTTAGTTGATTTATGGTACTTTCTACAAAGTCTCTTTTATTGGTATTTAATTTCTGAGAGGTAGAAAACCTCTTTTTTCGTGTTTCGATGTTTTAGGGATCTTCTGGACGCCTAAAAATCTAAGGAAAAATACCTGATCTATTTTCACCTAGAGAAGGACCGCGGGCCAAAAAAGCTAGAGAGGGGAGCCACGAGGGAAAAAGTAGCCCAGGTGGCGCGCCCCCTTCAACTAGGCGTGCCACCTAGGCATGTCTCGGCCTCAAGCATCATCTCGGCTCCTCCTTTTTACGTGTGCCTCCGTCTCGCCAGAAAACCTACGCCACATTTTCCCATGATTTACAGAGGCGATGACAGAGACGAAAGACCCCTCCTACTCCAGGAGAGGGCAGATCCTGCTGCACCGGAGCCTCTGGTGAGGGGAAAATCAACCGCATCGTCATCACCACTCCTCCTTGGCATAGGGGGAGGCCTCTTCATCAACATATCCAGCAGCATCAACATCACCACCATCTCCATCTCCAAGATCTACCTTGTTCCCCTCATAGTTTGTGATTGATTGCACCCCGAATATTCTTTAAGTGCTATATGCATGTCTATGATTGGAAACTTGTCTTTATTTGGTAAAGATATTATATTTTTAGATTGTGTTGTAATCCGTATCATGTTTGTCACTAATGAGAAGATCCCCATGTTCCTGATGGCATAGGGTGAATTGGCTATGATTTCCATATAATATGCAATGAGTATTTGGTCAAGTTTTATCTTTTATGTAGTTCTATGATGGTTTTATGCAAACGTTGACTGCATATTACTTCACCTATATGGGCACATAGGGCAACACTTTAATAAAATAATGAGGGTTGGAAGGGAAGGAATGACAAAAACCATTTTCCAATATTTTGAGTTGCATTAGAGGGATTACTATCGGGGACCAATGAACTAACTGCTATGGTGGAACATTTATGTCTTAATGATTCCTATACTTGCTCATGAAAGTGGCTCTAGGAATCATCATAAGGGGTGTACTTGCTCATATCTATGGCTGAACCTAATTTAGGCTTTGCCCTAAAGGAATGAAACTTGACAAGATATTCACCATGTTATGTAGAAATCTATATGCTAAATAAATCCATGCCACCCTCGGGAATGCTTGTCACATATAAGTTCACATACACTTGAACTTTTCCTCTTGCTGCATAGAGTATTGGGATTTCTCTCATTGAGAATGTTTTACTTGTTGCTATTTACTTTCAGTACCTTATATTGCTGCAAACTACAAACCCAAAACACCAAAACCACTACACCTTTTATTGCTTTACTTGTCAAACTTTCTAACCAATACCTTCAGCTCCTCATGGGTTCGTCAACCTTTCTTATTTCAAAACTAATACAATTGATCTCCTGCACTTGGAAGCCATCAAGACACTTTTCTGGCGCCATTGTCGGGGAGTGTCGCGCTATTGGGAAGTTGTTTGGTAAGGAAGCATTTAAGCTGTTTTTACCATTTAATATTTTTTATCATGGCTTTCTTAGGCCATGAAAATATGAAACTCTCTTTATATGAATATGTTCATGCTGTTAAGAATTAGGTTGAAAAACCTCCTGAGCCAGAGAGGCATATCAAATCCCTATTGGTATTGCCAAAAAGGCTATGAAACTAACTTTTATAGGAGATGGAAGCCAGACTGCTATGGGGCATTTACAAGCCATTGCAGATCTATTCTCTCTCTTTAAACTTGTTGGTATTCCTCATGATTAAGTGAAAAGGAAGTTATTATATTTATCTCTTTCTAGTAATGCTCGCATATGGTTTAGATCACTAGATGATAAATACCGTCTTGATTGGGAATATCTGAGGAATGCTTTCTATCTCAAGTATTATACTCCTAAAGAAGCTTATGATGATCGTTGTCATATTTATAAATGTTGGCCTCATGTTGGACAAAGTATTTCTCAAGCTTGGGGAGATTGAATGAACTCATTCATAAAAAATTAGAATTAGCTTTTATCCTGTTTTGTGTGAAGTTCTCTCGGTTCTCTTTTTTGATTGCTTGTAGATTATTCACTTCAAGTGACTTAGCTATGGAGAAGAATGCAAGGGGTATATTCAAGTGAGGGGTGAGCAGGCGACAGGAGGTACCACATTTCTATTTTCCCTCCTTCTGCAAGTTTATTCATGAGCATACTATGTTTGTTCGGTTGCACTTGAGTTCCACTCCACGCTTAGCTCGTTACCTTTTAAGACTTACTCCCAAGGCTAATGTCAATACTTTGGTTTCGACTTATGACAATTATGCTCAGTTAGAAAAAGCAACCACATTGGATTAAATTCCAAACTTTTGAGAACAATAAAAAGTATTTTTTTTATAACTTTGGTGCCATGTTTTTGTCTTAAGGGATTAATCTTAGTAGCACTCAACACCACATCTTAAGGTTGACTTGATAACACATTTTGAAAAAGACTTGTTTAAAGTAATGGATATTTTGCGGTGGTTGAGGGAGATGCCAAACTTGTCTTGCTTGGTTGAAAATAAATATCTTTATGAAAGAGAACTACAAGAGTACCTAAACTGCATGGAAATAACAACTCCTATGGCCTACAAACGATCTTGACTTCATCTCAGATTTTGGCTATGAGTTGGGTAGACATTTGTAGCATTGCTACGGTGTGCAAAATTTTAATTCCATGAGTCCAAGTACTTGAGCAAAACAAATTATCATCAAGCTATGAGCAGAAGATATTTGATTCTTATGAGAGTCTTGGCATCACCTCGCCACTTAAAAGATTAAAATTCTTGAAAAGTAAGGAAAGGATGGGGTTTTGGAAAGCCATGCATTTCAAAGTGGGTGTTTAATAAAAAGCTCTAAGTTTATCCTTCTTTTGACATCTACTAGTGCACCCCTACTTTGACTGAATCATCCATGCTTAAAATAATTTTACTCTCATAAAGGAGAGGTGCTAAAAGAATTGATTCGCAAGCCTTACCAAATTTTTGATAGTCTCTTTTGAGTTTAAGAATTATTATCTAACAAGTTATATGCGGTTAGGAAGCGAAGTTAAGTGAAATTATTCAGATATGTTATGCTCATGTTTAAGGTTACAGGATTTGTGATGATGGAATATGATACAACCTTGAACTTATGAGTTTCCTTGCTTAAACTCATTTCTCGCTATTATTCTTTGTAGCTTTATCACTCGAGGGTGAGTAACATCTAAGCTTGGGGAAATTGATAGCTCCAAATCTTAACACTTTTTATCAAGGATTTTCCATTGGTTTTCACCGGGTTTCATTAGTTTTGATCATTTAACTAACCATAACATCACAAGTTAGCGAAACCTTGTTTTCTTGTATTTTTTTCAGGTATTGAGCACTTATGGAAGATCTGATAGCATTTATCAGCTAATTACGTCTAATTGAACAAATCCCCAATTTAAGCCCCTTTCATCCGAGATGTCCAGAGCCTGTAATGACCACTGGTACGGTCGGAGGCCTCCCGTATGGCCTGCCCATACGACCTTCTTTTGCCTCTATTATATCAATGCAAGCAACTTTCATGAAGGGAGAGGGGACACAATATGAACATAGTCGCCGCAAACAGTCCAAGAGGAGAGAAGATAAGATCTGAAGAAGGAGAAGACCACCGCCTTATCCTTTGATGATTTCAAACCTCTCCATCATCCCTACTTGTACTGATAGATAGAGATTCATACATGTAAGATTAGGGTTTGAACCTCTATACTACTTTGGTTTATACTTGATTTGATCTTCAATGGTATTGTGGCTTGCTACGGTAAAGTTGAGATTATTTCCATTTGCAATACCATTATGCCTTTGATATGTCTTTCTCTCATGTCTGAGTAAATCCCCATGGGCATGGGAGATGTAGGGGATTGCTGAGATGTGTTGTGCCTCCTATATTTCCATTTAGTTTTGATTGTTGTCGTGATTATTATATTCTTAGAATGACTATCTATGCGTGCCTAATGCCCGTTGTCCAATTTAAGGGCCCGGATAACATGATCTCGAGATCTCATATGTATGAACTTGTTTACTAGTGAATCGACGACCCCCGAGTGACATGAACGATATCAAAGAGGAGCTAGTACAACTTGAGGATAACAAGGAACCATCAAGTCTAAAGCCTTGATCTGGTCGGAAGACCTTAATTGATGTGATGATCATTACTATGGTAACAGGCAGACAAATAATTGGGGTTGGGAATAATCTACTAAGAGGACTCCTGATCAATATATGGGTTACTTGCCTACTCACATATGAATAAGAAGTATCACAATCACGTATCCCATTTTTATCCACTTGGCATATTCACTATTACCATAAACTGTTTCTCTCCACGCCTAACTTCTCATCTATAGGAATCTCAAATAACTTCTTTACTTTTACTTTTATGTTATGTACTTCAAGTTCGGCTGAGTACTTAATTCTACTCCATTATTCACTCACCTATTTCCACCATGAAGACTTACAGTCAATTCACTCAAGACAACGTGACACCTTGGGTGCGATAGAAATGCCTCTGAAAGACACTTTCCTAAGCTCCTCATTAGGATCGATTTAAAAACTAGAATTAATACTTCGATGAAAACATGCTCTGGCGAACCTTGCTCTTGCAGGCCATCAGTCGACAATAGCAAAGAAAGAGGAGAAGAAGGACTAGAGGGTAATCTTGATCCCGTCGGTCCTCAGTGAGGTGAACCTCAAGGAGCTTGAGGATGAAGGCTACATCGAGGTCGGCTCCTGGCGGTGCACCATCGGAGATCCTTTCCTGGTGTCGCAGAAAGGCGAGGTGTCGACTTCGGTTCCCACATCAACCAGGGCTTTCGCTACTGGACGTCGAAGTTCTTCTACGAGGTACTTGCGCATTACGGAGTTCATCTCCACAATCTTACTCCTATAGCATTTTAGAACTTAATGGTTATGATGGTCTCTCCGAAAGCTATCTCGGAATAAAACTGATTTTCTTTTGTTTGGGTACTATCAGTACCAGGAGAGCCGGGGTACTCCCGATCTACCGGGACACGGACAGACGAACCCGTAGGGCGACCGAGTGGGACCTGAGTGAAGCAAGGAATTTGTATCAAAGAAGCCCAGGAAGAGCTCTAGATCATCAAGGACCTGGATTTTGCTCGTCTCGGTGGGAGCGACAATGGCTAGCCCAGGGATGGAAGCGTCAGGCTTGGCGTTGCATCCCGAGGTCACTATGACAAGATGGTACTTGGTCAAATACGGGGCAATGATCAGGTACACCACGGAGCATGTGTGAAAGAGGGCCTACCCGCTATGCCCACATGGGAGGTACTACCAGGCCAGTACCTAGCTACACAAAGTTCCAAGACACAGGATTAGACCTACGCAAGGAGCCAAGACGCGAGATCTTACCTGCACAAGAAGACAAAACACGGGATCGGTCTACGGGAAAAGACAGAGCCCCGGTAGTGCCAAAAGGGTGCAAGATGGAGTAAAGTGGAGATGGGAAGGCATGTGCCTCGTTCCCCAGTGGGAGGCGGTTCCCCTCCATGATGGTAACATAGCAAGTATCCAAGTCAAGTGTGGTGACCCCTTGCCGTATAAAAGGATGGCCAAGGCCTTAGTGAAAGAGGGTCGGGAGATGGATAGTAGAGAATAGGGGAAGCTAACCAAGGTCCCACAGTAGTAGAAGAACAAGAGATAGAAGGATTGCGACAATGGCCTCATGCCATTGCCAGCTATAGGATATATCTCCTTACCCGTGAAGAACCACCATTATAACCATGTACACCATATGAGAAATACCACCACCAACAAGAAGGAAGTAGGTCTGTTAGCCATCACGGCGGCCTGAACCTGGGTAAAACCCCATGTTATTGTGTCTTGTCTTTATCTCTGGCTATATATCTGTCCATTCTCTGGCTACCACCAAGGGAAGAAATGTTTTCCTATGCTTGCTCTATAGTATCTCAGAGATATCCTATGCTTTCTCCAAGAGCGATAAGTGGTTGGCCTCTAGAGCCTTCACAATTTTTTTGTTGCTGTGTTAATTGGAGTGATTGAAACTTCTCCGAAGATCTCCTTGGTCGATGGCGTGATGGTGTTAGCACCGATCCATGGCCTGCTTGCACAGGGATCAGTTGGAGGTACATTCGTTCACGGAGGAGGAGCTAGAAGATTTTGCTATTCCATAGCCATAGGGTTTGATTCTTCTCCCGCGTTGGTGATGGTAACATGGAAGGACTTAAGACCTTTTCCCGGAGAGAGCTTTCCTTAGTGCTTTCAAGCTGAGTAAACTCAGATCCGTCAGTACTTCTAGGTAAAGCGGAGTCGTCTCCAGGGCTGCCCTCGTCCATGATGTCATAATTTTTGATCAGTCTCCCCACTTGCATCTTCAGTAGGCACGAATTGGTATTCATCATCCAGGTCATCCATGTACGACTGCAGTTTAGCTAATGTGTATGAACCTACATCTGCTTCAATTTCATCAAGGACAAAGTCGTTTTCGACTCCGACATCGGAAGAACCGGATCCAAAGCCAACATAGACTATAAAGTGATGAGAGGCTCTGACACTGATAAAAGCATGGACCTCGGCCTTAGCATCAGAGAAACTTTTGATAGTCTCGATCATGTCGCTTAGGCTAAGTCGTTCATTGACGGTCATCTGCCTTAATTTGTGCCTTAAGAGCGAGCCTTTTGTTAGACCATTGATGACGTAGGACACCGCTGCTTTATCTGAAAGTCGCTCGACCAAGTATGTCAACCAGGGCCATTTGTCTAGGAACTTCTCCGAGGTTTCTTACGACTTTTGCACGCAGCATGACAGATCTACTACATCGACAAAACCAACAAAGTGAAATCCGAAGGATCGGGTCTCAATTGGAAGATCCTCCTCCGATCCGGCTTACACCTTAATATCCACCTCTAGGAAAGGTTGGGTGGGTTTCTCATAGATTTGGAAATTTGTGAGCTCCTTAGTCAGATGAGATCCAGATTTTATCTCCACCTTGACCTCTTCCACTGGGCAAGATTGGTGGGCTCAGATTTGTCAGAGAGACGGAATTCTGCCACCTCTGCGGACAGAGTAGATCCGGATGTTGCTTCCGCCGATGTCATTGCCGTTCGGGCGGGTTGGGCGGGCTTCATTACTGGTCCTAATCTGGAAGGATCGGTGGAGCCGATGAAGACGTGGATGTCTCCAATGGGCATGTTGGTGATGATGGTGACATAGTTGTTAGCCGGAATCCAGGTCTCATCATTGGGGACGATAGGAAGATCATCGATGTATAGAACGCAACCGGAAGCGACAATTTCATCGATTCCCGCATAGTCGGATCCTGCCTGGATCCGAAGTCCTGAAGCCGCTTGACCCATGGTGGGCGCCAACTATCGTCGTATTGATGACAAGTATGCCATGACGGGGTCCTCGGCGCGTGAAAAAAGGGGTGTGAGATCTACCACGTCTGGGACGGGGAGCACATAAGTTTCCTCAGGTTCAGATCCGACTGCGGCGGTCGGTTCCTACTCCTGTTGTCAATCCACTATAATCGGCAAAACCAGATGATACAGAGGTTTGAAGATAGATTCGCATGTGTGAGTTGTGAGGTTGCTCGTATCGACTCTTGCATGTCCTAAAGGTTGCCTATAGGCTGGCTTATATATTCGTCCGACCTAGGGCTTACAGGGAGAAAGTTATCCGGTTATGGTAACTACTACATCTTGTACTTGAATCTAGTGTGAGACCCAAGTCAGTAACTCTTATGGGCCTTCTGCAACCGAATGGGCTTCCGTCTGTCTCGTTGAATGGACCGCCCGTGGAGCCATAGACTCTAACCATAAGTGGACCACCCTGGTCTCTGAGGGTGAATGTTGGCCGTGGGTATTACCCGGAAAGTATAACCCCGAACTGCGCTCAGCGTCACTAGGCGCAGCGTAGGATGGTGTCGTGGTCGTCGACGAGGACTCTCGTCTCCTCTCCCCTCACCCCTCTCAAGGACGAGTACGTGGAGAAGGCGTGCAATCACTCCGATGGTGGCAGCCTCATCATCCACGGGACGCGGGCGCCGTGCCCACCGTCGCCAGCAACGACGGCGAGGGCTGCAACGCGCCGAAGGACGAGCCATAAAACGACGACGACTACACCAGCTTATACCGCCGCCTGTGCATCTAGATTTAGAAGCCGGTTATAAGTTTTTCTAGTTGTAAATAATCGCAAGTTTCACCGTTCTGTTCCAAGTTTCGCCGTATTTTGACAAATTCGAAAATTTCGTAGCTTACTTGTTGCAGAGTAGAGGATAGGTACTAGTCCAATGGTGTACCCGTCGCTGCTGCTCTCATCAGCGCACAGACGATGCTCCAGGAGACGACAGCGGAGGGGGTCAGCGTCGCAGATCTTTTGCCCAATAAAGTACGTGGTACGTGCATGCATTTGGTGGCAAGCAAACGATGCGCTTACTAATTGCAAACCCCGCGGTACTCCACTCACTCGCTCGCTCACTCCTGCCGATGGAACCTGGCGGCTGGGTAGTGTCTGCGTGCCAGCCACTCGCTGCCGGCCGGCCGGCCGCGCGCGGCAGGGTGGGTTCGCGCGGAAAGGAAAGGCAGTCGTGCATGGTGCGCATAAGATATCCAGGATCCGTCCGATCCGAGACCACACCACCGCGAAAGGGCCAGCCAGCAGGCGATATGGAAGCTGGGCGCGCGGGCCGGGAGAACAAAATGTTGTAAAGCTAGGCTGCGTGTGCCCCGCGAATCGAAACGGCTAAGCCTTTGTGGAAAGGCCAGCAGCAGGGGAAAGCAGCAATGATGCATCCATGGCCTTCTTTCTTCCTTTTCGCCATCCGTCCGTCCATCTTTTTAGGTTCTTCCTGCTGCCCTCACCAGGCAGCTTGCTGCGTTTTTGCCTGCGTCACCATTTGGTTTTCAAATGCATATATTTATATATAAACTAGCTAGAGTGTACCAGTCAGCATATGTAGTTCATGACATGCACGTGTAGGGCCTCCTTTTGCGAGGAAAATATTTATAGTCAGTGGTCAAGCACATACATAAAGCATGGAGCGAGCGTATGCATGCACACATCGAGAGCAAAACCTTAGCTCGCAAGGAATTAGCTGCTGACAACGATGCTCTTTTTCCAAATCTGCTCCTTTCGACTATCTAAAAGGCGACTGAGCGAGAGTCGCACACTGATTAATCAAATATCTAAAGGGATTAATTACGTAGCTTCGGATGCATCCACATACCGGTGGACATCGAAAGGTCGATGGCGACGATCAAAGAGGCTATCTACGCGATTGGATGCCTCTCGCGCGCGTGGCTTTAGTCACAGCACTTGCTTTTGCTCCGCACGGAAAAGGAAGCTCCATCGCTAGCTTCGATATTACCCGGCCGGCAATTGTCAACGTTGATCACTAGCCATATATACTCGTTTTGATTATTATTAGTATTATTTACTAGTGCTAGTGGTAGCTAATCTTTCTGCACAAGGCAATGTTCAACGCATCATCAGGGGTCAAGTAGCAGTGTAGTACTGATGGCATCAACCAACAGTACATATACATATATACTAGTGGTAGCTACCTTTCTTGGTTACTACTACATAAACTAACTACTAACTTCCTTTTGAAGGGGCCGCCGGTGGTATATGCTTGTTGGTTAAATAAACTCTGGTGATAAGGGTCGTACGTACCTAGCTAGCTAGCTACGTGAAGCATCTAAACGTATGGCGATATGTTATTGTAGTGGTCAGTTGGCATCCGCGCAAGGTTACTTTGTTTCTTCATCGATCTCTTAGTTTCTGTAGTAGGAAAAATACCTGGGCCGTTTGGGCTAGCTACGTACCTTTAGCTTCACTATAAAGCTCAAGACCTGGAGCAGCTAGCGTTTTCGACAAGCTAGCTAGCTGAATAAGGCCATGACGAC
Organism: Avena eriantha; assembly: GCA_910589775.1. Classification (NCBI taxonomy): domain Eukaryota; kingdom Viridiplantae; phylum Streptophyta; class Magnoliopsida; order Poales; family Poaceae; genus Avena; species Avena eriantha. The sequence goes on along the minus strand of OU342746.1, from coordinate 376,031,570 downwards.
CTGTCTGGAATCCATTCATGCGTGACACCAATCCAAGATCAGTTTCAACGAGAATTAATGAATCGGGGAAGAAACTCGCGTCCTGCTGCATGCATGCTTTGTCGTATGTACATGCAGATAAATCAACCCACGATGATCTGAGTGATGACTGACGAACGATCGATCAAAATTAATCCCTCGCTCGATCTGTTAGGCGCCGAAAGGCGGTGAATCTCCATATGGAAAAGAAGCGAGATTTCTTCACCCCCACTTTTTTTTCACCACCGTACATATATACCCTCCCGTGTAAAAACAAAATATGCGATGGCTACACGATCGAGCACCAGCACACCGATCGGCATCATGCGAGGTGAGGTGATGGATCGGTCGTTGGGACCCCTTGCGAGGATTTCAATCCGACAGTATATCTCACCCAGATTTGCAGTGGGATCGATCGATAGGCTATAGGCTGCAGGGTAATGCCTTTCGGTTTTCACCCTCGCTCACCAGCTACATAGTATACTTCACGTTAGGAGTCGATACCCACTTTGCATGAGCACACACACTCGGACGACCTTCTAGATGAGTAGATCGCTGGAACAATTAACGTCCATGCATTGCCGGATTCCGGACTGCTGAACTATAATATTACTGGAAATAAATTGCTTAAGCACACAGATCAGAAGGCATCATCCTTTGCACATTCGTTTATATATATTATGGGACAGAATAATTATCGTCTGTAACAGGAGATGCACATTCTTCGGCATGTCAGCTTCCTAGCTACTACTTCTTTTTGGTGTTACCGTCATCCAACTTGGTGAAGGTGCCCAACGGCCGATGCTCGACCGGAAAAGATTAACGATCCCAATAATGTTTTCTACGGGGAAAGGATTCCAACAAAGTTAGGTGCACGACAAAAGATAGGGGGAATAACTGCCAAGAATGTAAGCAAGTCTCCGTTGTTATTTATTTTTAAATAGATCAGGATAATTTAACGACACGACTTGACCAAAAAAGTTTAACGATTCCAAACGGAAAGTGCGCTCTAGCACATCAAAGTATGTCAAGAATAACTACCAAGAATGTAAGTGGTTGCCGTTATTTCCTTTTTGAGGGGATTATAGCTAACTAATAATGCCCACTATCTATTGTACTATGGAGTAATTCGAATATGCAGCCGGTTCATTTGTTCATGGGTGAAAAAATGGTGTTGTTATTGTAAAAATATATAATAATACATGCTCATGTCTACGTTCCAAGTACACATCTAAATTTCCGTCAAAAAAATATTACTTTCTCCGATCCATATTATTGTTCTCAATTTTATCTAGATTCGGATGTACCTAGTTAAGAATTTAGACTAGATACATTCGTATCTAGACAAAGTTGAGAACATTAATATGGAGCGGAGGGAGTAGTTTGGTCACATGTGTGAAAACAAAACAAATCTGGTACTTCTACAACTATATTTTTAGAGGTAGAATTTATTTTGTTTTACCCAGGTCACACCATATGTATTTTCTTCATGAAATATTTAGACACACATAAATATAAAAACTTGTATGTTGTCAGAAGTTTCAGTTTTTTTTTACTTTTTAGTGATTTTACTATTCATTCAGGAGCAAATGAACCCGACAGTCACCACGCAATATGCTATTTAAAGAAAAATAAAAGGCACGTGAAGATGAACATCCATACAAGCTCACCTTCTAATCACACTCTGCAATTAATTACAAAGACCCATTGAATTCATAGATTCGCACAATTTCATGGTAAGGCAGACAACCACATTTGTGTAAATATAAGCAGCAATAGTCGAACCCTAGATCTCAATTCGTTGATCCGCATATTCTGCTCTTATTACCAAAGGGGTGAGTGAGAAATGATTCAAGGCAGAAAGAGTTTACTCGTGCACTTGTTTGCAATAAGAGAAATGCAGTTGAAAACGTGAGAGGTGGTTCTCGTGCACCTAATTTAGTTAGCATGTGGCGAGAACCACCTAACATGACGCAATTAAGCTCATGGCTATACCTCATCAATACTTACAACAAAATTTGCACTCATGCCTTATTTTGACCAGCTCCTTCATGACTTCTTGGTGCAAAGAAACATGTTTAGAGAACATAAATATGGTGCATATGCACCCCAACATTGCATATGCATTAGACAACGGTCTATTAGAATACTTCCATGTGCTCCCACTAAAAATCACATTATAAAGCGTTTGTATCTCCCGGAAAAGAATTAAATATATATAAAACATAATTAGTACGGATTGGCACGGGCACATATGGGCTCGGAATATTTCCTTGCAACAAAAGGCAATAGAAAAGAGCCTTGAAAGGAACATAAAAAATGGGCAGTGTAAAGCAAAGGGACATCACCATGATAGTGGAGCATCGCGATCGCACCGTCCAACTTACTGGCGGATCAACTCCTTTGTACCTCACTTGATGCTTACAGCAAGTCACTCTGGGTATCACAGCAACCGCCGAAAACAATATGCATGAGTAGCATATAAATATGTACATGCGCTTCCTCCTTCCATAGTCGACGGTCGCATAAGTGCCAGGTCAACTGCACATCTTGCTAGTCTTTGTAGGGTGTACCACACGTACGGTACATACTGAAGGCTTGTACTATAGTGGTGTTTTTTTTTTCTGATCTTATGGGAACAGTTAGCAAGCTAGTATAATCACGGCGGTCAGGAACTCGTGATCCAAAGAAATCATGAAAAATTAACACAGGCAAAAACACTACTCCAATATTGAACTTGTGGACATATATATTGCCAAGGGAGCTAGCTAGCCGCGTACGTCGTGGGACGCCATCATATTCTCGTACCCAGGTGACATCACGTACGTCGCCGGCTACGGGCTGGAAACGGAAAGCAGCAGCATGCATGCATGCATGTGCGCTGCGATCTACGGCCGAGGAACCAAATCCTCCTCGGGAAACCGCCCCCGCGCGCGACACCACCAGCTTTTATCCGATCTCCCCGAGATCTCACGCACACGCACGCACCAGTGTACCCCGGGCCCGGCCCTCGCTCTCGCGTAGTACTAGCATCACACGGCCACACCACGGCGCAAGTTGGTTGTTTTATGCCCGGAGCGGGAGCTACTCCGATCCGCTAGGGCAGAGCGAGATCGCGATATCGAATCTCTACGGACCTGATGACCCTTTTTCTGGCCTGGATCGATCCATCCATCGCGCGCCCCAACTTGCAAAAGGGTCGAGCGATGTGTTGTTGCTGCAGTAGACAGTACCGGTACCTTGCGTAGCTCCTCTTTTCCTTTTGGGAGGATAATCCGCACCCTTTTTTGGGGGTTTTATAAAATTAGCGGGAATTCAGGCTAGCTAGGGGATAATATTCGAACCAGCCAGCAGTACGTCCTTTTGTTTTTTTGGGAAAACCTGTAGCTGTGACCTTTGAGAATCTGACTGAATGAAACGCGTGGTAATATTTCAACCAGTTCAATGAACAAACATATTACTCCAGTACTAATGTTTTAGTACTATTTATCGAATAGTTAAGCAAGGATTATTGCTAAATAAAAATATCTACAGTTATTCACTTGATAGTAAATTTATAGTTTTCGGTAGTAGTTTTTTCTATTTAATTTTAGATAAAAAGCGCAAAACACCGACCTTTCAAATAATAAAGCGAGTACGGCTACTGATTACAGGTACTGAGGATTAATAAGATATTTCGCAAAAAAAAGATTAATAAGACGGTCGTATCTTATACATGTCACGTAAACATTATATGATGATAAAATTTGATGTACAATGGGTCTCTCATCTCCAGCGGCAGATATCTCTAAATATGTGGTGAGACATATCATGCTAAGAGATGATCTCTTAGCTAATAGAAGGCATATGTCTTTTTATTTATTTATCTCTCTTCCAACTCAACAATCATCTTACGTGGCATTGCCAAGATAAGGCTAAGATAAGACCATCGTGCGTGCCCTAAGCTGCAACAATCGCTTGACCAAAGAAGAGGAAAATGAACGATCTTGATGTCCGAGATGATGAGCCAAAGAAGAAGCCAAGTCCACGTCGTTATAAGAAAGGCTTTCCATCATTGTAACACCACTCACCTCCACTTTGTAAGAGGGACCCCTGCCCCCTAGCTCTAGATCGAAGAGTGCGGCATCGTCGAAAGTTAGAGAAGCTCACCCTAGAGCACGAATGGAGAGACCGACAAGACTGCCAAGACCGGAAAGACGGAGGAGCACGACCACCCAACCAAATACAACATCACAACCGGAGAGCGCCGCCAAAGACCACCACCAAGACATGCCACGACAGCCGATAGACTCTTGGTTTCTAAGACGTTGCCTTCAAGAAGGGAGTGGCACAAAAGCATCATTGCCACTTGATCTAGAGATCGGACCAAAGGCTTTTGCCCGACACCTGAGGATAGAGACACAAGTACCTATAGAAATACCTCCAAGGACGGATGCGACATTCAAAGATGTAGTAGTCGCCAACACTGGAAACCGTCAGGCAAGGTTTTTCCCTAGGTAGCATGGTTATCATCCACATGAAGTCACCAACACAAAGTGGTTGGAAGGTAAGGACTCCAGATCTAGACGAGAGCAGGGCAGCTCCTAGCCACGAACGACCCATGACGAGCTCCTCACCAACACACGGCAAAGGTAGCCATCCATCACCACACAATAGGACCCGCTGCTAGGTCACCGTTACTTCCACCTCTCAGGGAAGATGCCCCGACATACTGAAAGATCCAACCTTGCCTATTGACCAGCAGACAGCAAGCCGCCTACGGGTAGCCATCCTTCCGAGCTACCGTGAAGGATGCTCCTCGCTAATCCCTATCACCAGCCATGCAACCAACCAGACCGAGAATAAGGGGATGAATCCATTGATGGGTTCGCAGCATGGAAAACAAAAAAACCTATGGAATAGAGGATGTAACCTAGAAAAATCATATCTACGAGATGTGAGCAACAAGTTCTAGATCTAATCTACATAACCTTGAAGATCCAAAGCGTTTGATGATCGAGGGATCATGGACGATGTAGTCGTACACGTGCATCAGTTCAAACAATGAAGTCCTACAATCCGGTAGCACCTCAACGGTATCCACACATTTCGTCTTGGTGCTGTGTCCTCCTCCTAGATCCCGCAAGCGATGGAGAAGAGCTTCATGAGATACCAACAGCATAACAGCGATGCTTGGATGTATGGTGGACAAGTTCTGCAGAACTTCGCTAAGCTTCTACGTGGGAGGGGGAGAGAAAGAGGAAGATGAAGGGGCGCCAGGACTTACATGATGTTCATCCTATACTCCTCTCTTTATATAGGCTAGGGAGGGGGCGGTGGCCAAGAGGAGGGAATCCTTCCCTCCTCCCATAGGGTTTGGGGGCGGCTAAAGTTTCCCCAAGTGGAGGCGCATGGGCCCTTGTGGGGCTATGGTGCCCTAGCCCATTTAGGTCAGAGTTCCCCTCCACTTGGCCCATGTGCCCTTTTGGACAGGTGGGATCCACTCTAGAACCTTCTAGATCCACCAGGAACATTCTTGTAACTATCTCGAATTAATTCTAGAACCAAAATCTAGCTCACGTATACATTTTCTCTACCTCTAGACCATTTTGGAAATCCTTGTGATATCTAGGATCTCATCCAAGACTCCGAATCTCCATTCGATCAAAGAAACTATTATCTCGATGAAAACATGCAAATCTAAAACATTAAGTGTGTGACCTGATGGGTTTGAGAACATGCAAACATGATCGAGACACATCTCCAAGCAATAACCATCAGTGGGACCAGGATGTCCATATTGGTTCCTACATATTCATCGAAGTTCTTTTATAGGTTGAATCACAAGGTTGAGATTCAATTAATTCCGTATCTGATTTCCTTTGTCTCGTGATATGTTACTTGCTCAAGATTCAATCATCGATATCGATATACCTAGTTCAATCTCGTTACCGGCAAGTTATCTTTACTTGCTCCGTGATGTAGGATCATCATGACTAACCACATTAGCCATATTTTTGCAAACTTTAGAATGCTACATTACCGAGAGGGCCCATAGATATCTCTCCATGACATGGAGTGACAAATCCCACTCTTGATTTATGCAACTTAACAAAATACCATCAGAGATACCTGAAAGCCATATTTATGATCACCCAGTTACGGAGTGACGTTTGATGTCCACAAAGGGATCATATGGTACCTAGGAGTAAGACAATCTCATGGTCTAAGGAAACGATAATTGACATGTACAAAAGCGATAGCAATCAAACTAAGTGACATGATCAACAACTATGCTTATTAGTATAGTTGTCCATCGCATCATTCTGCGAATGATATGATCTTGTTATCAAGTGACATTACATGTTCATGATTAGGAAACCTTAACCATCACTTGACTAACAGACTAGTCATAAGAGGCTTACTAGGGACACTATGTTGTTTATGTATCCACACATGTATTTAAATTTTTTAATAAAATTACAAGATGGAGAATAAATGCTTATCGTGAACAAGTAAATATGATAATAACAACTTTATTATTGCCTCAAGGAATATTTTCAACACCCATGAGCATCACGAAAGCTCCCATCATGGTAGAATTAAATATGTACAAACCAAGAGAGAGGACAACAAAAATAGATCTCACAGAGAGAAACCGTTCGCCGTAGCCCCGTACCAGATTAGGAGATAAAGACCGATGCGGTGGAGCTCATCGGATCTAAGCCCTTCATATATGCTCTTCGTTGCAGTGTCACTAGCAGCTAGAGTGCGTAAGAGCATCTCCACTCTAGCCCTCGGGACCGGCGCGAAAAATCGCTCTCAATCGGCCCCCCAAATCAGTATTCATACGGTCGGAGGCTAACTATTTGTCCTACTCCCCGAGGCCACCTCCAACCCATAGGGAGGCAACCAGGGGCACCGACTACCACTTTTGGCCCCAAGGGCCCACTTGGCAGCCTCTCCACTCTTTTTAGTATATTGTGGGTAGGACTAGGTAGCATCCAACCCCCCATACAGGCTACCACCGGATGCCGTATGGGGGGATGAGTGGATATGCTCTAAGTCCGGCCATTTAGTAACCATATTGTGCTCCCATTCCTAGAGAAATCCTGGGATCCCTGAGGAAAGAAGTGGGAAGACGGAGTAGGTGGTCTGCCTTCCTAGAAAGTTCTAGACGGCCTGTTGAGAGGCAGAGGAGGACAAGGTGGAGCAGAAGGCGGCTGCGAATCCCGACCACCAGCCATAGGTGGTGGAGAAGGTGGCTAGCATAGAGAGGGTCAAACTGACATGCCGCCAACTATTCCCTAGCCCTGGTTGACATGGGGTGATCATGTCAATTTCCATACTTGATGGACTTGGGTTTTCGGCAAGAGAGGTGCACTCTAACAGACAAACAATGTGGGACACGAGGTATACCTAGGTTCAGGCCCCTAGAGGGAAAACCCTACCCCTGCTTGTTGATACGTCCATTTTGCATCATTATTCTATGTCATAATTCACTTTTATTCATTGATATATTTCATATTGAGAGGTGATACTTATGTTATTTCATCTGTTTTTGCATGGTTGATGACTTTTAGAGTATGGACTGCTACAGTCAGGATTCTGATGGAAAAGGTGATGTTTGGAGGCAAAATTCACGAAGATCAGAAAATCCGGGAAAATATACGGAAATTCCTATATTCCAGAAGACGAAGGATGCCAGAAGGAGGAGTGGAGATGGGCCATAGGGGGCCCACACCACCCTCTGGAGCAGGCCACCCTAGGCCGCGCCACCAGGTGGTTTGGCCGCCCTGGCCCACCTCTGGCTCTCCCCTCTAGCGTATATATTCCTCCCGAAACCCTAAGACTCGGGGAGCGACCATAGAAAGATTCCGCCGCCTCTGCGGGGCGGAAAACAGCGAGAGAGAAAGATCTCTCCGATAGACAGATTTCTGCCAGGGCAATTCCTTCCCGGAGAGAGGAGATCATCGCCACCAACACCACCATCAAGCTGGACTTCATCGGGATCATCAGCATCATCATCACCATCATCATCATCAGCACCCTCATCACCATCTCCATATTGCTATAACAGTTGAGTTGAATCTTGCATAGTTCTTAGGGGAAACTTTCCCGGTGTTGATTACTCTTTGTAGTTGATGCTATTGAGTGAACCATTGAATTATTGTTTATGTTCAGATTGTTACACATCATTATTCCATCTCTGATCATGATCCATATGATGTCTTTTGAGTAGTTCGTTTTGTTCTTGAGGACAAGGGAGAAGTCATGTTGTTAGTAGTGGAATTGTGTTGAGAAAGATTCAATAGTTTGATATTTAAGTTGTGGTGTACTTCTTCTAGTGGTGTCATGTGAACCTCGACTACATGACACTTCACCTATATGGGCCTAGGGGAATGCATTGTGTATTTGGATACTAATCGTAGGGGTTGTCGGAGTGACAGAAACCTGAACTCCCGTTAGGAAACAATTGCACAAGGGACGTAAGGGTCTTAGAGTTTAAAGTTGTGGTTAGGTTTCTACCTTAATTACTTTCTTGTACTTACGGATGTTGCAAGGGGTATAATCACAAGTATGTATTAGTCCTAGGAAGGTCGGTACATTAGCACAGGTTCACCCACACAACACTTAGCAAGCTAAAGAAGATTAATCAACTATATGAAGCGAAAGCACTTGACAGTCTTCTCATGTGTCCTCGAGAACGTTTGATCGTCTGAAGAAATACAACCGGCTTATCCTTTGCTGCATAAAGGATTGGGCCCCTTGATGCATATATTCCTACTATCTTTTATTTACTCGTACTTTATTTACTTGCTTTATCAAAAACCCCTAAAAATCCGTTTGCTAAGTATTTGAAGAGAATTCCTGATCCATACCACTAGCCAGCACCTTCTGCTCCTCGTTGGGTTCGACACTCTTACTTATCGAAAATACTGCGATACACCCCCTATACTTGTGGGTCATCAAGATTATTTTCGGGCACCGTTGCCAGGGAGTGAAGCCCTATTGGAGAGTGGAACTGGTAAAGGAAACTTCTACTGTGAGTATTGTTTATTTCTGTTAGTTGCTTTATTTTCATTATGGATAATTCGGTGAGTTTCTTATTTGGTAATGCTACTACCAGTGCTAAGGTAGTAGATGAACCACCACCTACTGAGAATGATGCTTTTAAAATACCTACAAGAATTATTGATCGTGTTATGGATAACTACTATGTTGGGGATGGAACTGTCCATCCCGGTGATCATTTGGTCTTTATACACGAATTATGCGGGTTGTTCAAGTGTGCAAGTATTACTACAGATCAAGTTAAGAAGAAGTTATTCTCATTGTCACTAAAAGGAAGAGCTGAGGAATGGTATATGCTGCTGAAGAATGGTCAAGCTCTTGAATGGGACGAGTACCTCTCTTTTATTCAAAATTTTATCCTCCTAGTGAGATTCATAAAGATCAGAATCAAATATATAACTTTTGGACTTTTGATGGAGATAGTACAGCTCAAGCTTGGGGGAGATTGAAGTTACTAATGCTCAAATGTCCCATTCATGAGCTCCCCAACAATATTATTATCAATAACTTTTATACAAGGCTCCCTCTACATGACAAGGATTTATTGGATGCTTCTTGTGCTGGATCATTCACTCGCATGGAAGAAGAAGTTAAATGGGATCTTCTAGACCGTATTCAAGACAATGCTAAAGCTTGGGAGAATGACAAAGGAAGAAAGTCAGGTATAAACTATGATTATGAATGCATTGAATATTTTATGGGAACTGAAGACTTTCAAAATATTAAAAATGCTTATGGTCTAGACTCTCAAGCTATTGCAACTTATTTTAAGGTTTTTACTTCCTACACTGAAGTCCTAAAAAGAAGTGGAATAAGTATCATGAACCTTATAAAGATGTTGCTAAGAGTGTTCCTGCAAAAATACTGAAGTTTATACTGCTAATCATGTTTTACCTGAGCCTTATATTGAGAAAATGCCTTTCTCAGTTAAGATAAAGGAACATTATATGATAGCTAGTATGGTTAATGAAAGTATAAGTAAAACTGTTGAACCTGATAAACAAATGGTTGATGAACCTATATTAGAAAATGTGAAAGACTTTGTTACTAAATATGAAGAAGAGGGACACACCATCTTTTGTAAGGATACCTCCAATTTTGTTTCACAAAGTAGTGTTATGGGAGCTAGTATTCCTGTGTTTTCTGTTAGAATAAGTGATCATCGTTATGATGGTCTGATGACCCACAAGTATAGGGGGTGTATCGCAGTATTTTCGAGGGAAGTGAAACCCAATTTATTGATTCGACACAAGGGGAGCCAAAGAATATTTATAAGCCTTAACAACTGAGTTCTCAATTCAGCTGCACCTGGAAACAATCTTGCTCGCAGCAGTTTATCAGTAGTAACAGTTTTGTAGTAGGAATAGTAAAGTAACAACAGTAGTAAAGCAAAGACAATAGTAACAAAAGCAGTAAACAGTGGGATTCGAGTGCGGTAGGCATAGGGATGGATGGACGGGCATTGCATGGATAAGACAATTCACATAGCAATCAGAACATTGGGAATTGCAGATAAATAAGATAAAGCACCCAAGTACTAGACAATCCTAGGCATGTGTTCCATATATAGTCATACGTGCTCGCAATGAGAACTTGCACAACATCTTTTATCCTGCCAGCCCGTTTGCAGCAGGGTCTCTAGGGAACTACTGGCAATTAAGGTGCTCCTTTTAATAGAGCACCGGAGCAAAGCATTAACACTCCGTGAACACATGTAATCCTCACATCAAAGCCATTCCCTTCCGGTTATCCCGATTTCTGTCACTTCGGGGCCATAGGTTCCGGACAATAACGTGTGTATACAACTTGTAGGTAAGACCAAAAACAATACTATCATAATGAATCAATAATAAGTTCAGATCTGAAATCATGGCACTCGGGCCCTAGTGACAAGCATTAAGCACAACAAGTCGCAACAAAGCCATAAAGCACTAATAAAAGATACTAGGCACCATGCCCTAACAATCTGATGCTATTACATGAACGATCTCATCCAATCCCTACCATCCCCATAGCCTACAGCGGGGGATTACTCACTCATAGATGGGGAAACCTGGATGGTCGATGGAGAAGCTATGGTGATGATAATGGCGATGATCTCCTCCAATTCCCTGTCCCGGCAGGGTGCCAGAACGGAGTTTCTGGTGCTGTTTCGTGGAATCTGGTGGTGGCGGCGGAGCTGAACTCCTTATGGAAAAACGTCGAATCCCCGAAGTTTTTAGGTCAGTAGGCTCCTTATAGGCGAAGAGAGAGACCGAGGGGGTGCCTAGGGGGCCCACACCACCCCCTGGCACGGCCTGGCCTAGCCCGCGCCACCAGGTGGTGTGGCCACCCCCTGGCTCTTCTCCGTCTCGTATTCTGGCTCCTGGAGTCTTCGGGTGAAATAGGATTTTTGGCATATTTTCCGGGATTTTTCCTGATAGTTGGTTTTCTGCACAAAAAGTAGACACCAAGGCAATTCTACTGAAAACAGCGTCAGTCCGCATTAGTTGCATCCAAATCACACAAGTTTAGAGGAGAAACAATAGCAAAAGTGTTCGGGAAAGTAGATACGTTTTGGACGTATCAACTCCCCCAAGCTTAGCTTATTGCTTGTCCTCAAGCAATTCAGTTGAAAACTGAGTGCAATAAAAGAACTTTCACGAACACATTTGCTTCATATGATGTAAATATTCTCAGCAATGTGATCAATCTACTTAGACAATTCATAATAAAGAATATGCAACTGAGCCTACTTAATAGTCGTTGCAAGCTATGAAGAGATTCCAACTCAAGAATAATAAGTAGCATGAAGCACGAACATAAGCAACATTGCAATGCTCATAAAAAGGTATGATAGAGTGGTATCTCGCTTGCCTTTGATTAAAATGTCAAGGCACCTCTGAAGTTCAAGTGATGACTAGAAGTAAAGATATCAAGAATACAAGCATCAAAGTCATAACACAAATAATCAAGTAATGGAACAAACATAAAGAATGACAACTATGCTCTCAAGAAGGTGCTCAAAGAATATGTGGAGACTCAACAAGTAGAAGAAAAGGTTTTGAATAATTTGAAGGGCTTCCAAATGCTGAAAGTATGGTACTCGTTAGCTTTGAGCTCTCATTGCCCCTATCATAAGCATCTTTAATGTGGTTAAGGTGAAAGTGATACAACTAAGAGGATATGCTTGACAAGTTATAAATCGAAGTCTCATGCCCCTTACTTACGAAGACCGATCCTCATGCTACTCAACTTCAGTCACAAGTAAGCTCTTGTCATTGTAAGTATATACGTATCATAGAGAACCGCCAACAGGGTACCCCTTGCACATGACACGGGAGCTATCCCATAATCAAAATACAAGGCAAGCAGACAATGAGCATCTCAACGATCTTTTTATTTACCATGTGCATAGATTTTTATTGAGGATGCTTCATAGAATGCTCATTATGGTTATGCTGCAAGTTTCCATCATGATTAGGCATGGCTTAGGCTAGCGGCCCAGGCGTTTCTCTAACATACATACAAACTCCATGATCTTACAAGTTCCACTTTTATTTCACACCGCCGGGATCCATAAGCAAAAGAACATGATATCAACTAGGTACAAAGTACCTATGAAGCGTTGAAAGCGGTCCTCATGATACATGGTTCTGCTAACTTCAACTCATAAAGCGCAAGCATATGCACAACAAAGAAGGACGCAATGGTTCAGGTTTATTAAGTGCAAGAAAATAAAGTGTGCCATCAAGTTCGTGAGAGCTTTACTAACTAACTTTCTCATAACAAGCAAACATTTTATTCGGAAGAAAACAAGGCATATTGAATATGCACGGAAGTAGCAAATGATGCTAATGGGTAGATATGGTGGACACTTTGGAAATATTTGGTTTAGGGAGTTGGGAACTTGAGTAAAACATACTCAGTGAAAGTGAAGGCTAGCAATAGGAAGGTAGTGACGAGGGTTTAACTCATCAATGCCCATTGTTATGGAATTGGGTTTTGGAGAAGGAGGGAGCGCTAGAGACATCTATCGGCTAGCAAACAAGCACACAGGGGACAAAGGATTTACCCAGCTTCAGGCCTCGTAGTGGTCCCTACTCCTGCTTGTCTGCTCGTGGAATTATCGAAGGAGTCGAAGTTACAATGGTGCGCAGATGCAATCTGGCGAGGGTTGTGGAAACTAGGGTTGCGTGTGTCCTTCTCACCGGCCCCTCCTAGCCTTTATATAGATAGGCTAGGTCTCAGGTAGCAGGTCGAGTCGGTTACAAGTTAGGGTTTTCCCCTTTAAACTTTCTATCTTTAGCTTCTTCTTGTTCTTCAAGCAATAGAGAGTCCGCCAGTCACTCGAGTCCTTTCATCCGGGCCTTGGCGACACCGTGGGCCTGTATGTATTTGGACCGTATATACCAAGCTCGAGTACCCATAGGGTATACCCATGTCAGTAGCCCCCGAGTGTCCAGTGGAATCGCAGATTCGACTGGAGACTTTTGAAGTCTTCGAGTGCTTGATTGAGTACATTTCGACTATTTTTATTTGTGCCATAGGGATTGTTGATATATGTGCCTGATATAACCGAAGTGCCGGTATCAGTTAACCACCTTGGGGTGAAACAACGCAATCTACTCGAACTCGAGTCCCCGGACTCGAATCTGGAAAAGTGCTGGCGTAATTCGACTCAGGCCGCGGAGGTCTTACAGGAGTCGAATTCCAGTTATACGGGTGTGAGAACTCGACGCGTCCGTCAAGGCATGTTCATCGTGCCTGTAGGCACGGATATATTTCTGGTAGTGCGCAGCTAAATGCGTTGCCAGGCCATATTCAGGTCTTACCTTCATGCTGTAAGCACAACATCCGAATTTTATCATCGCGGAGACGATTCGGGCGACCCAGGAGACGTAATCTCTTTGTAGGGAAAAAATTATGAGGCGGTGTCGCCTTAAGCTGCGAGTGCAGACGTTATCAACACACAGTTTTCTGTGCAAATAATCATAGGGTGCGCGACCAGCGCTCCCTATGGGAGTAGCCCCCGAGTGTCTGGTTGAGTCGAAGACTCAGGTAGCCACTAAATAACGTTTGCGACTGTCGTCGTCTTTTGGTTGCTTGTTTCAGTCAAAATTTTCCAGCGCTCCCTATGGGAGTAACCCATGTCCATAGTCGAATTGTATTTCAAATGGTTTGGGTTTGCTTTGGATTGTCCTTGTTCTTGCAAAAAGAAAAGAAAATCATAGGGTGCGCGGCCAGCGCTCACTATGGGAGTAGCCCCCGAGTGCTTGGTGGAGTCGAAGACTCCAGCAAGGACTAAAGTAGTCGAATTTTTCCACTGTGTAGCTTTGATGACGTCAGTGCTGACGCTTGTATGACCTCAGTTTCCCGCGTGAGCGAGTTTGACGGGACGTGACGAGCGGTGGGTCCCACTTCCTGACTTTGATTTGACTGGGCGTGCGTAATCTTTATTTTAACTACGCCTCCTCGATTTACACGCGTAATGGGAGTAGTGGAGGGATGGTTCGCGCTTCCCCTTCTCCACGTGTCCAACACGATGTGTGCCACGCGTCCAGTAAGGTTTTTAGGAGCCGTTGGATTGCATCTTCTAGGGGTTAAGTAGCGATGCTACGGCGGGTAATTTCCCATCTACCCTCTTTCTTCCTTGCTGCCATCGCCACTGCTGCTGCTCTTCTGCTTTTTCTTGCGCTCGTTTCCTCCACAACACTGGACCACCTCCGCTCGTTTCCGAGCTACTTTCTGCGTTCGCATCGCCGCCGTTCAATGGGGAAGAAGAAAGGAGGCGTTGTTGCTGATTCCGCGGCCACCGTCGCCGCGGTGAAGAAAAAGGGTGGCTCCGCTGCTGTGGGCATCAGCGCCGCCGCCGGCGGGAAGAAGAAGGTCGCGGGCATCCGCGTGACAAATGGTGCATGGCGCCCTTCCACCATCAAGGCGTCGGATCTCCGTCTTCTTCGCCAAGACGGAGTTATCTCCGCAGCAGTCGCCGATGCGCGCGTCCCTAGCGGTGAGACCATTCCTGCTCCTCCCGCTGGTTTTCGAGTGATGTTTCTTGCATTCGTCATTCGCGGTCTTTCCTTGCCTCTCCACCCCTTTCTTAGGGGTCTTCTTTGTTTCTACGGGCTCCAGCTCCATCAGTTGTCCCCAAATTCGATCCTCCACATCACCTGCTTCATCACTCTTTGCGAGTGATGGCTCGGAATCGAGCCACACTTGGTCTTTTCAAGCGCATATTTAAATTGAAGCGTCATTCCGCATCTGGCTCTTTAGTTTATGACGTAGGTGGTTGCGGAATCCACGTTGACCCATCCGCCACCTACTTCGACATCAAGCTCACCAAGTCCGTCCAGGGATGGAGGGACAAATGGTTCTATGTCCGTGATCTGAAGTCCAAAGATGAGCACTTTGGACTCGCGCCCTTCGATCCCGCGACTCCCTGCAAGAAGATACGTTCCTGGAAGAACGTAGTTATGCCTGGCGAACTCGCGGAGACAGGCGTGCTGTATCAACGCGTCTGCGACCTCGAGAGTAGCATAGGCGCAGAAGAGGGAGGCTGCGCCCTTATCCGAACCTGGCTGCGCCGTCGTGTCCAACCCCTTCAAGCCAGAGTTCATCCCATGTTTTAGTGGGTTGGCATTGATGATGCCACTCGCGTGTCTGCCGATGGCATGTCCACGAGTGAGGTGGATAAGAGGGTTCGACTGGTCACGAAGTACACTGGCAAGGATGTGCTTTCGAGTGAGTCAGTTGTTCCTCCTTTTGATGCTTTGAATCCTCCTCCTGAGGTACAGTTGTGCTACGCAGTAGTTCTCGATTGCTTTTCTGTTGCTTACTTGTTCTTTTTGCTGATCTTCGCTGTCTGTATGCAGGATTGGGCGGTGTCGCCTTGTATGCCCCCTCTCCCTAAGGGGATTATTCCTCATGAAGCTTTGGAAGAGGACGAGTTTGAGTCAACTGTCCCTTCTGATGTGGAAGAGGAAGCCCCCGAGTCTGAGAGCCCGGATACTCGCAAGCGCTCGCGCAGCGAGGATTCCGACGCGTCGTCTCCTTCGACTCCAGAAGGCACGGCTGTTGGCGCTGAGTCGCCAATTCCCGCCGTTCCTGTGAGAGCCGTGGTCCCATCTTCTCGCAAGAAGATGCGATTGCCTAAGGAGTCTTCGTCGGAGTCGGTGGAGGCCACGTTTGATTTTGACAAGTTTGACTGGTAAGTTTTCGAGTTCATTTGTTCTTTTCTGTTTTCTTCTTGTTGGCTTTGCCCTGGAGTTTGCCCTTTCTCAATGTGGATTTTGTCTTGTAGTCAAGAGGCGTCGTCATCTTCTGGCGACATCGAATTTTTGAAGGAATCGGGAGTTGCGACCTCAAGGGCCAAGGAAGAGGTCGAGCGCGCTCCTTCCCCTCTGGTGGCGGCCCACTCCGGGCACAATTCTTCGAGCTCTCCTCACGTAGGGGAGCATCGAATGGTTGCTCGGATGACGGTACAGCAAACCTCTTCGGAGTCGTTGGAGGATCATGTAAGTATATCTTTCCTTCCTTTTAGTGTGGCAGTCGACGTTATCCGTTGCTTTCACTGATTCCTTGTTTGTGCGACATCTCCTTGTAAAGGAAGCCGCGCAAGTGGCAGAGTAGGTGATGGCGATGGGTCGCCAGCATGCAATGCTGGAGACGCGTCACCGCGTGGTCGAAAGTGAGTGTTCTACACTTATTCTTTTTCGTCTTCTCCTTTTTTGGTATAGTCGGCTGATAGTCAACTTTTGATTGCCGTGTAGCTGAACATAACGCTTTACTGTGCAACATCGCCACCTTGGAGAAAACGCTTGCCGTGGCTGTGAAGGGTCGCGACGAGGCGCTCGCAGCTCGTGACAAGGCACAGAAACGTGAAGAGTTTTTGCGTGCCTCATTTGCGGCCAGGGAGAAGTTGTTCAAAGAACAACTGTTCTCAGTCACCAAGGCTCTCTCAGGTACCTTTTACTTGTGGATATTGTTGTCCTTCTCTACCCTTAGTGTTTTTTGCTGGTAGCGCTGAAGTTTTTAATCCATTCATGGGTTCGTGTGCAGATGCTGGCGATCTGAGCTTTGACCCGTAGGCCCTTCGTCGCGACGATGCTCTGGCGGGCGCGGTGTCTGCAGTCGAGGACCGTAGCGTCGTTGTCCAAGATACACTTTCCAAGGCCAAGGTCGCCCTCAGTCGCCTCCGGGAAGAGTTGATGTCGAAGGCTGAGCTGATCGATAACATGGACGAGCTGGTGGAGTCATTCGCCGGTGGTGTGCCTTCCGCCTACAAGAACTCCCTCGGCACGGCTGGCGCGTCCATGACACTCGCGATGGTGCAGGCCCACAGAGATGATATCGATCCTTCCGTGGTGTCAAAGGCGATGCCTGTTGGCGCGGATGGTCAGCAGGTAGTCTTTGCTCCTTTTGTGACTGCCTGTGCTAAATATGGCCATCACTAGATAAATACTGTTGTGAAGTACTCGGAGGAGCTCCAACGTGCTAAGAAGGCGGTGAAAGCCTCGGCTTCAGGGGCCGGCAGAAAGTCAGTGGCGTCTGACACTGCCACGGACTTGATGAAGCCCCCGAAGCCGTCGAAGTCGAAGAAGCCAGCTACTCCGTAGTTATTTTTTCATAATAGTTGGTTGATTGTTCTTTTGGTTTAAGAACATGCCTATTGGCGAATGTGTCTGTGAATACTTATGCCGATCCTGAATGCATCTGTTCCCTTTGCCTTTATGTTAATTTGGTCGCCTTATTTGCCTCTGTCTTGACTTGTGGTAGGGTACATCAAGTGATCCCGTGGGGGGAACCCAGGACTTGCCATCTCTTGATGATACAGTGGCACCACCGCACTCTAGGGTAGAGGAGCTATCCTTGCTTTCGCGACTTCGTGATCGCGTGAAGCAGCTGGAGCGTGAGTTGCCCGTGATCCGCGGTAGCGCAGACGTGTGGAAGTCGAAGGCAGAAAAAGCCGCCGCCCGCGAGCAATATCTGCTTGGCGAGGTGACACAGCTGGGCGACCAGTTTAAGTGTTAGTTTGCTTGTTCTCATCTTTTCCTATAGTTACTCGCAGCGGTACGTTGTACTCATGCTATTGATGCTGCTTCGTGTAGTTGTTAGCGTGCGCCATCCACAGGAGAAGGATAGAATTGCCATTCGCCTTCATGATCTCACCCAGAGCAACTTCAAGAGAGTGGATACTTCTGGGTAGATCATGATCGTGCGACTGCGTTGGCGACCCTGCAGGATCGCGCATCACGAGTGCTGCTCTTCCTGAAGAAGTCACAGTCATGCTTGAAGAACATTTATCGGGTGATGTTCCCGTTGGACGACACTCCATCAAGCCTGCTAGCTCTTCTTGCCAATTTCAAGATCTGTCCGCGGTTCGCGAGTGCGTGAGGCAGTAGTTGGTGGCTGGTGCCAAGACTTCCCTCTCAATGGTGCGATTGCACAGGCCTGACGTGGATATTGCCGCCATTGCCTCTGGGCCGCCAGCGCCACCAGCAGGATCTGCCTGGAATATGGTACGGCACTATCAGGCGGTGGACCGTCCAGCAGAGGAGATCGTCGACTTCTTCGAGGAACAAACCAACGTTCTTCTGTTGCAAGAGTAGCCAAATTTGTATCCTGCACATAAGTGTACTTGTGTTGTAAAGTTCGTATAGATGTTGTAGATAATTTATTGTCGAATGTGTATAAAGAGCTTTGTTAGCATGAGGTGCGTTGCACTATGCGAGTCCTCTTCGTTAGCCTGGCCATCTTTTACCTCAGTCCCTTGTCAACCTATCAGGTGCGTTGCAGCTGGGTTGAGTTTGTGTTAAGGGGTTCGATTGATGTGCCAGCTACTCAGGATATCGCGTTTTTGGTTCAAAGAACAGATGTATGTAGGGTGGCGCAGCCCCCGAGTATAAAAATTGACAAAGTGAAGGAGAACACGGAGTTTTGGGGCACTTAGCTTTTATTTATTTGAAGAACAGTGCGAGGTACAATGTGCGGCTAAGTAGCCTTATTTGCGATGTAAAAGTAAAAACGACTAGGGGTAGAAGCGTCGCAGTTGTGCGATGTTCCAAGGGTTGGAGTATGCGACTCCTGTTTTTAAATCTTCAAGGCGATAGGCGCCACCTGGGATTACTTCTGTAATAACGTACGGTCCTTCCCAGGGGGACTCGAGCTTGAGATTCCCTTGCTGCTTCAGTCGCAGGACCAGGTCACCTTCGACGAAGGATCTGGGGCAAAGCCTTCTACTGTGGTAGTTGCGCAGGTTCTGCTGGTAGATCGTGGATCTTTCTGCGGCGATTTCTCTTGCTTCGTTAAGGAGGTCGATGGAGTCTTCGAGTGCAAGGGATGACTCTTGTACCGTACTTCGGCGGGTAGTACTGCTTCTGCTCCGTGCACCATAAAGGATGGCGTGTAGCCCGTGGCGCTGTTTGGAGTTGTACGTAGGCTCTAGAGTACTGATTGCAGCTCATCTGGCCAGCAACCCGCGGCTTGTTCGAGTGGTCGGAGGAGTCGCTTCTTGATGCCACTGCAGACGAGCCCGTTTGCTTTTTCCACCTGACCGTTGGTTTGTGGATGCGCTACTGAGGCGTAGCTGATGTTGATCCGCGGGTTCTCGCAGAATTCTTGGAACTCCTTGGATGTGAAGTTCGTCCCGTTGTTGGTGATGATGGTGTGCGGCACGCCGAAGCGGTAGACGATGGACTCGAAGAACTTGACTGCGTTGTGCCCTGATCGGTTGGTCACCGGCATGGCCTCAATCCACTTGGTGAATTTGTCGACTGCAACCAAGAGGTAGACGTAACCTCTGCGCGAGGACCTTGGAAGCTTTCCAACCATGTCGAGCCCCCACGATGCGAAGGGCCACGCCAATGGAATAGGCCGTAGCTCTGCGCCTGGTGCGTGTGGCTTGTCCGCGAATCGCTGGCAAGCATTGCATTTTTGGACTATGTCCTTGGCGTCGCGCATGGCCGTGGGCCAGTAAAATCCAGCTTGTAGAGCTTTGGCAACGAGGGCGCGACTGCCGGCGTGGTGCCCGCAGGTCCCTTCATGGATGTCGAGGAGAACTGCTCTTCCATCGTCCATGGAGACGCATCGTTGTAGCACTCCTGTGATGCTGCGTTTATACAGTTCGCCATTGATAACGGCGAATGCCTTGGAGCGTCGCGCGATGTGCCGTGCATCTGTCAGGTCGTCCGGTAGTCTCTTGCTGAGGAGGTATGTAATGTACAGCTGCGTCCAAGATTGCTCAATCATCATGACGCTCATTGGTCTCTCGAGTCCTGTGTCCAGTTCCAAGTCATCGAGTGCCATTGGCTCATTGGGTGGCGTAGCGCCCGAGTCCGTTGTTGTGCTTGTTTTCTTCTCTGCGGCCTTTGGCTTGATGGAGCGTTCGCATATGCGCTCGAGAAATACCCCAGGTGGTATGGGGGCATAGGTAGAGCCTATGTTGGCGAGTGCGTCCGCCTCCTCGTTGCTTTCGCGACCTACGTGTCGCAACTCACAACCATCGAAGTCTCCTTCGAGTGTGTCATAGAGGTCGCGGTACGCGATCATGTTGCCGTTTAGTGTGTCGCACTCGTGCATTGTTTGGTTGACGACCAACTTGGAGTCTCCATATATGATGAGCCTCTTGGCGCCGCAAGCTTTTTGCCATCCTCATCCCGTGCAGCAGGGCCTCGTATTTAGCCTCGTTGTTTGAGGTTGTGAACTGCATTCGCAGGATATACTTCATCTTGTCCCCTTGAGGTGATGTCAGTATGACACCTGCGCCTGCTCCGTCTTTCCGCTTGGACCCATCGAAGTGCATTGTCCAGAGGTAGGACATATCTGGCTTGTCTGCGAGCTGGTTCTCCATCCAGTGCACGAGAAAGTCAGGGAGCACTTGCGACTTGATTGCGTCGTGTTTTTCATATGTGATGTCTTGTGGAGACAGCTCTATTCCCCAAAGCGCGACTCGCCCCATGGCGTCGGGGTTATGGAGGATATGTCCCAATGGGGCGTCGTTGACTACCACGATTGGGTGTTCCTAGAAGTAGTGGCGTAGTCGTCGGGCGATCATAAAGACGCCGTACGCCAGCTTCTGGTAGTGCGGGTACCGCTGTTTTGTTGGCATGAGGACCTCGCTGAGGTAGTATACCGGGCGTTGTACACTGTGGACCTTGTTTTCCTCAGCTCGCTCGACGACGAGCACTGTGCTGACCACCTGGTTGGTGGCGGAGATGTACAACAACAATGGTTCCCTTTCTCGTGGAGTCACCAGTATTGGCGAAGTGGATAGCAGGCGCTTGAGATCTTCGAATGCTTCTTGCGCTTCACTGGTCCACTCGAATTTTTTAGCTTTGTGGAGGAGCTGGTAGAAGGGCAGTGCCTTTTCACCCATCCGACTGATAAATCGACTGAGGGTCGCGATTCGTCCGGCCAGTTGCTAGACGCCTCTTATGTTTTTCGGCTTCTCCATGGCCAGTATGGCTTTTATCTTCTTCGGGTTCACCTCGATTCCCCTCGCAGAGATGAGATATCCGAGTAGCTGCCCAGATGGTACGCCGAAGGGGCATTTGTCTGGATTGAGCTTGATCCATTAGCGATCGAGGTTGGCGAAGGTTTCGTGCAAATCGTTGATTAGAGAGGCTTCCTCCTTGGTCTTGATTACTATGTCGTCGGCATAGACTTGGATGTTGCGACCCAGTTGCTCCTTGAGGCAAGCCTGCATGCACCGCTGGTAGGTGGCTCCCGTGTTTTTTAGCCCGAAGGGCATTGTGTTGTAGCAGAACACACCAAAGGGCGTTGTAAACGCTGTTTTCTCCTGGTCTTCCTCCTTCATTCGAATTTGATTATAGCCTGACTAGGCGTCGAGGAAGCAGAGGCGCTCACATCCAGCGGTGGAGTCAATGATCTGGTCGATCCGTGGCAGTGGGAAGTGATCGTTTGGGCAGTGCTTGTTGAAAGAAGTGAAGTCCACGCACATCCGTAGGATATCCTTGTCCTTTTTTGGTACCAGCACCGTATTGGCGAGCCAAGTGCTTTCCTTGTTCTCGCGTATGAACTTGGCCTCGAGGAGTCTGTTGATCTCCATTCCGACTGCCTGCGCTCGTGGCTCAGACAGTCGCCTGATTGTTTGCTTGACTGGCCTTGCGTCGGGGTTGACGTTGAGTGTGTGCTCGGCGAATTCCCTGGGAACTCCTAGCATGTCCGCAGGACACAAGGCAAAAATTTCCCAGTGCTCACGGAAGAATTCGGCGAGTGCGAGTTCCTATGCAGGACTCAAGTTGTTGGCGATGAGGGCCGTCTTGGCGGGATCCGATGGATGGACCTGCACCTTCTTTGTGTGCACAGATGAGTCGAAGGAGAGGGCAGGTCAGCTTGGCCTACTCAGGGAAGGCAGACTGTTGTTTGTCGTCTCTTTCATTCTTGCGAGTTCCTCCTGCATGCCGAAGGACTACGCAACTGTCAGATCGCTCAAAGCTCCCGTTGATCGTTATGACGCCGTTGGGACCTGGCATTTTCATCTGCAGGTAGGCGTAGTGGGGCACTGCCATGAACCTAGCGAATGCGACGCACCCAAGGATGCAATAGTATTGTGAGGGCCAGTCGACGACCTCAAAGTCGATGCGCTCGCGCCGGAAGTTCTTCGGTGTGCTGAAGATGACGTCGAGGTTGATTTTGCCCAGGGGGTATACGCCTTTCCCTGGGACAATGCCTTGGAACGTTGTGTACGATGCCTCCAGGCAGGTTAGAGGGATCCTCATTGCTCGCAAGGTACTCACGAATATGAGGTTGATGCCGCTTTTGCCATCCATGAAGACACGACTCATGTCGAAACCTCCAATTTGCGCCTTGAGTACAAGGGGGCAATGACCTGGGCGAGGTATCTGGGGCGGGTGGTCACGTTTGTCGAAGGTGATGCACGACTCGCTGCCACTGAGGTACTCAGTGATTGATGGTGGCGAGTGCGTGGCCAAGTTGACTTGGCGAGTGATGGCCTTCTGCACCCTGTTGGAGGGGCGCCCCTTTTGGATCATCATGGTACCCATGGCCCGTGGGTACGGTTCGCCCCCGTGGTGCTGGTCCGGTGTGGCTCCGTTCGGGGGTGGCCTAGGTGGTGGTGGTGGTGGTGTGCCATGTGCCACGGCGCTTGGAGTGGCTCCGTAGCCTCTTTCGACTACATTGCAGTTCATCTGAACCAATCCCTCGTGTAGCTTGAGGAACTCGCGGCAGTCCTTGAGGAGGTGGCTGGATTTTCTCTTGCCATCATGCTTGTCGATGTAGAAGTGTACCGTGCATGGCCTGGACAATTTGTCCTCGATGGAGGTCGCGGGTGCTTCATTGCGAGTGCGGCGTTGCCATACTTGCGTGGTTTTCCCGAAGTCATGGTATCCACCGCTGCGGTATCCGCTATTGCGGTTATCGTCACGGCTATCGGCGTAGCCGGCCGCGACCATGTTGACATCATCGCGGTCATCATAGATGCGCATGCGGCGCTTGCCTCGGCGATCGCGTCTGCGTTCGAGTTCTGCCTCCTCGTCAGAGTGATCGCGATTTTTTACTGAATCTTCTCCATCGGCCCACCGATTCGCGATCTCCATCAGGTGGTCGATGGTCTGGGGCTTTGAGCGGCCCAGCTCCTCCCTGAGCTCTAGGCGGCTTACACCACCGTTGAATGCATCAATCGCGCGGTCTTCTGAGATGTTTTCCGCGGAATTCTTGATGATGGACCACCTTTGGATGTAGGAGCGCAGCGATTCGCCAGATCTTTTCTGGCAGCATCTTAGCTCTTCGATTGATGCGGGTCGTTTGTACGTGCCCTTAAAGTTGTGCACGAAGCTGTAAACCAGCTCATCCCAACTGCGAATGGATCCGTGTGGGAGGTTATTGAGCCATGCCCGGGCGGCGCCCTGCAGCTGTAGCTGCAAGCATTGCATGGCAGTACTTCGACTGCCTCCGTGGAGCCTGACAGAGGAGATGTGGTCCTCCAGCCAGATCTTGGGATCCTGCAGACCATCAAATTTCGGGTTCTCCGATGGGAGTTTAAACCCTTTAGGCATTCGCTTCTACCTAATGGATCTGCTGAAGCATCGGGCGCCATAGAGCTCCCCACTTCTTCTTCAGTGTCAGTCGACCGAGCACGTCGTGCCCTTGATTTGTCGATCTTGCGCTGCGTGAGGTCGTTGCGCGCATCGTAGTCGCGGTCGTGTCGCCGTGAGAAGCGGCGTCGAGACAGGTCGTGACTGTCATCGCTGGATGAGGGCGAGGAGTGGCGCTTTGCTAGCGCTTTGCCCTTTTTTGGGTCTGGTACTGGCTCCTTGTCGAGGGCGGCCTCGATTAATCCCAAACCCGCGATCGTAGATCGGTGCATGGCAGTTCGGGGATCTCCAGCTGGCTACTGGTTATTGAGGAGGTACATGGTGGCTGCCGTCACCGCAGCCTGCGGCGTCCTGGGAACCACGTTGCCTCTCGTGTCGACTGTCATAGAGCCGAAGTCGAGGACTTTCGTGGCCTCTATGCGTTCTTTTTTGGTGAGGTGAGCCATTCGCGACTGCCTCTTCTTGGTGAGGTATTCGTTGCCTCTTGAGGAGGATCGTCCGTAGGAGGAGAGCCCAGCACGACGAAGGCTCGATTCGTCCGCTGCCTTTTTACGCGCCTCAAGTTGCGCGATTGTTTGCAGTTGGCGCTTGAATTCTTCCTTCAGGAGCCAGTGATATCCCATCAGCAGTTCCTGCGGGGACCCAAAGGGTAGAGGTGTGCCCCGTAGGGCTTCGCGGCAGCGATCCCACTCTTGCCCGTTGAGCTTGATTACGACGTGTTCGCCGGTCTGCTCATTGATTATGCTGGGAGGTTCGACTGCTCCTCCATTGTTGACGGGAGCGCGATTGCCGCCGTTGCCACTGTTGCCACCATTGCCAGCGTTGGGTGGATCGGTGCCGTTACCGGTGTTACCACCGTTGTCACGATTAGCGGAGGTGTCGCCTGCGTTGATGACGGCGCACATGAAGTGATTAGGGAACCTGTTGCTTCCACAACTTTTAGATCCGGAACCATAGGTTCCATCTTCAGTGGCCAGATCGCTCAGATCAGAATCGTGACGCTGTCGCTGATCGTATTCTCGACTGCCACCGGGGCGTTAAGCTTGCTGAGGGTGCCGATCGATGGAGGGAACCATGATGCCGGGGCAATCGCCGGTGCTGTCGGCTGATCAGGCATGCGAAGCGTGCCCATCTGACCAACTTGGAAGCGGAAGCTCCCAATCGCCAGGCTGATTCCGTCGCCCACAGACTCGAAGGCCGGGCGGGTGGCCGGCGTGTGGATGGTGAAGTCGAAGGCGCCGAAGAGCTGGCGAATCTCCGCTGTTGCGGAGTTGTAGATCGCAGTTGATGGGGCCGAAGAAGCCGCAACATCAGCACTCCCAATTCCCACAGACGGCGCCAATTGGCGAGGGTTTAACTCATCAATGCCCATTGTTATGGACTTGGGTTTTGGAGAAGGAGGGAGCGCTGGAGACATCTATCGGCTAGCAAACAAGCACATAGGGGACACAGGATTTACCCAGGTTCAGGCCTCGTAGAGGTCCTTACTCCTGCTTGTCTGCTCATGGAATTATCGAAGGAGTCGAAAGTTACAATGGTGCGCAGATGCAATCTGGCGAGGGTTGTGGAAACTAGGGTTGCGTGTGTCCTCCTCGCCGCCCCTCCTAGCCTTTATATAGATAGGCAAGGTCTCGGGTAGCAGGTCGAGTCGGTTACAAGTTAGGGTTTTCCCCTTTAAACTTTCTATCTTTAGCTTCTTCTTGTTCTTCAAGCAATAGAGAGTCCGCCGGTCACTCGAGTCCTTTCATCCGGGCCTTGGCGACACCGTGGGCCTGTACGTATTTGGACCGTATATACCAAGCTCGAGTACCTGTAGGGTATACCCATGTCAGGTAGCGACAAACGAGAGAGCAATAGTTGTCATTATCATGCTTGCAACAAAACAGGACTACTCATGGTATGAAAGTGATTCAAGATCCTCAAGGCAAAATAATTCATCGAGGCTTAACTGATTATTACAGTCATGTGCATGCGTGAGCATGTGCCAAGTCGATCAAATGAAACATTCAGAGGAGGATACCACGGTGTCATACCAATTTATGAATAGAGCAATGCAAGCAAACATTCATAAGACATGCTACCAACTATTAGCGAGCTGGAGCTAATCATAAGAAAGCAAGAATTACTAAGCATCCAAAGAAAACATACACTCTACATGAACGGACTAAGCATGCCCACAGTGATGAGTGTATGTACAAAAATGAAAACAAATAGAGTTCGTTACCAGCCTCTTACCACGCCTCAAGTTGTCATTGATCCTCATTATTTCTCTTCACTTGTGTGGCTTGAATAATATGAAACCAATATCCACTTAGGACTGCCGAATCCTGAAGCAAAATCGCAAAAACCAAAGAAGAACGACAAATATTTTTGGTGTTTTCGATTTTTAAACAAGAACCAAAAGAGAAAAACAAGCAAAGAAAAATCTTTTTGGGTTTTTCGAATTGTTCAAACAAAGCAAAAAGGGAAAAGCAAACCAAGGCAAAAAGAAGAAGCAAACCAAAGAGAAACAACAGAAATATGTTTGGTATTTTTGTGTTTTTAGAAAGAAAAAACAAAGAAGAACGAAAACTAAAAAGATAACGAAAACATGAATATACAAAGTACCGCGCAACATGATATGGAGATGAGTGCGATGTCGGCGTACCTCCCCCAAGCTTAGGCTTTTGGCCTAAGTGGGTATCAATCCCAAGCTGGCAAGGATGAAGTGTCACCGTGGTACGACAAAGAGGTCCCCTCGTCCTGGTGTGATCTCGAGTACGTCCCTCCATAATGTGCGGAGTAATCATAGGAGGGCACATCCTCCTTGTGCTGCTCGTGGAAACCCAGCAAGCGAAGCTACTCGTCCACCTCCTCCTTAGAGCGCGACCATGGTCTCCTGTGAACACTAAACAAAGCAGGCTATGGCAAAAGGATCTCCCTTTCATCCCCGTCAGTGAAAAGCATCCTATATACTAGATTGTTCAAATCAGAGGTAGTAGTGACAAAGTGATGAGTTTTCATGGCAACAAGGTCAAGCCTTTGTGGTGCCAGCATGGCATCACCGGGATCCACTGAAAGACCTAATGCATTGACTATGCGCGATGCAATGATGCCCCCATAGATGGGCCCCCTAGCAGCTAGGCGGCGAGCAATAAGCGAGCCAAAATTGTACCGAATATCATTGTTAAGTGCAGCAGCAAGGAATGCTAAATGATAGTTGGAGATGTTACTAGTGTTCTCCCTACCCAATACACTAGTGGCAAGATAATGTGCAAAGTATCTAAGAGCAGGGAGTTGGATGTTTCTTAACTTTCCATGCTGCGCTACGCGGTCATCATCATTGGTCACCCCTCGATAAAGCTCCAACAAATCAGCGGGTCGCCCTTGAATTTTCTTCACGGTCCCTGTCATACACACACCTACAATACCACAAAATCTCTCCAAAGGCATGGTGAAGGGCATATCATAGATTTTAAAAGAGACAGTAGACTGATAGGGTGTGTTAGTAAACGTGAAGCTCTCAACAAAAGTTTTGGTGAGCATAGCGTATTGTGCGCTCTCATCTTGCATATATGAGGTCAAACCAACCCTCTCAATCAGTAGCAAGAAATTATCAAGAATACCTGCAGCTTGCAAGAAACTAAAACAAGGAAAAGAGGATGGGTGAGCATCTCCATCATCCCTTTCACTGCCAATACGGGTTGCAATGAGGTCTTAATTGTATGATGGCCTAGCTTGAGAGGCTGTTCTTGAGGGCCTCGACCTCCTAGGTGCATCACTCTCAAATATCTCTCCAAAAGTATGGTTGTTCATGCTTGGTATTCTGAAATTTAAACACCTATTAAACAAGTGATTGCAAAGTATATATATGAAGGATTTTACTCATAGGAACTTGCAAGAGGCCTAAACATGCATCAAAACTATATCTCTAAGCATCAAACAAGCTTACAAGCCCTCATAACCAGTCACCTACAACAGCAAAATACTCAACATATAAACCACTAAACACAAATCTACTTGGACAAGGGAAGGAGTCACATACCAGGGAACAAATGCTCCAAATTTCAGCAAGAAAGATGGGCTGAGCAAGGAGATCGGAAAAATCGAGAGCAAGCACAGCAAGAACGCGATTTTGAGCTATGAACTGGAGCTTACTCGGGAGAGAGAAGAAAATGGCAGGTGAGAGAGGTAGTGGGGGGCCAGGGGTGGCCCACACCGGGGCATGGCGCCACCCAAGGCTGGTTGCGCCACCATGTGGTGTGCCTACCTGGTGGGCCCCCCTGGTACCTACCAGGTACTCCTCTGCCCCTTTTTCACGTAGATATTTAATGTGAATTTTCTGGAATTTTTCGAGATACTTTATTTTTGGGCAATTTTCAGAAATAGAAGAATGATTTTTCTGACAGACAGTTTTTTTTTCTTTTTGGAAACATGATGCAAGGACAAAACAAGGCTAGAACTACAGAAGTTCTAACATGCAAGCAACTAACAACACAAAGAAAACTAAACGAAAACAAAAACTAAGATGCAAAGGATAGAAATAAACAGAGATAATCATAATGAAAACATTGTTTTGTTCAATGGAATCCTTTTGTTAGCAAGGTTGATCAAGTCTTGCTACCAAAACAATTTCATATGAGACAAAACTTTGTACTCCACTAATGATTATGTTACCTCAACCTTGATAGCAATGGTCCCAATCATAATAGTTTTAAATTTTTCCCTTGGTATGGGACAATATATTTCTCCAACTTGAATGCCTTCAACATGTTCAATTGAATTCAAGCCATAAGTCCTTTCAATCTTCTTGGGGAAATAGACAGTATGTTCCTTGTCATTAACATTGAAGGTCACCTTTCCTTGATTACAATTAAAAACAGCTCCTGCAGTATTAAGAAAAGGTCTCCCAAGAATAATAGACATATTATCATCTTCAGGCATTTCAAGCACAACAAAATCAGTTAATATCAACCAATTATGAGCCACTTGAACAGGTACATCCTCACATATACCCACAATAATAGTGGTAGATTTATCAGACATTTGCAAAGATATAGCAGTTGGTATTAATTTTTCAAGTTGAAGCCTCTTATAGAGAGAGAAAGGCATAACACTAACTCCAGCTCCCAAATCACACAAAGCAGTTCTAACATAACTGTCCTTAATAGAGCAAGGGATAGTTGGAATCCCTGGGTCTCCAAGTTTCTTAGGAACCTTACCATTGAAGGAATAATTAGCAAGCAAAGTAGAAATTTCTTCATTAGGGATCTTCCTTTTATTCGAGACAATCTCCTTCATATACTTTGAGTAAGGAGGCAATTTAATAGCATCAGTCAAAGGAATTTGCAAAAATAAAGGATTCACCCACTCACAAAACTTATTATAGTGTTCATCTTCCTTTGACTTGTGTTTCTTACAAGGGAAAGGCATAGGTTTTTGGACCCAAGGTTCTCTTTCACTACCATGTTTCTTAGCAATAAAATCTTCTTTGGTGTATTTAGTATTCTTAGTGTGGTTCTCAGGTTCTTCTTCAACTTTTTCTTCATTACCACTTTCAGTTTCAGCATTAGAGATAGATATACTATTAGGATCTATAGCAGGTTCAGAGGGTTCTACAACAGTTTTATGTTTCTTTTTCCTTTTCTGACGAGTAGAACCACTATTTTCAGCTTGTTGAGAATCCTGCTCAATTCTTTTGGGATGCCCCTCGGGATATAGAGGATCCTGGGTAGCAGCTCCACTTCTAGTTCTAATTTCATAAGCATGTTTTTCTTTAGCAGCATTAACTAGCAAGTCGTTTTGCACTTTAACGAGTTGATCTATTTGAGTTTGAACCATTTGAAAGTGTTTAACAATCATTTTAACATCATTAGAGGTTCTTTCCACAATATCTTTCAACTCAACCATTTGATGATTTTGCACCCTTTTATTAAAGTTATCTTGCTTAACAATAAAGATATCAAATTCTTCTAAGCATTGATCAGGAGGTTTCGAGTAAGGGATATCACCTTCATCAAAGTTTTGGAGAGAGTGTACCTCAATAGTGGGTGAGTAGGGAATATGCTTACATAATTCTTCTATAGGAGGTAAATTCTTGACATCTGCAGCTTTAATTCCCTTCTCTTTAAGACATTTCTTAGCTTCCTTCATCACTTCATCTTTAATTCAATAACTCCCCTCTTCTTTGATGTTGGAATAGGCACGGGAATAGATGGTTTAGGTACAATTACTTCATAATTCTTGCTTATTTTAGCCATTAATTCCTCAGCTTCCTTAGGAGTCCTATTCCTGAAAACACAATCAGCACAATATGTCCTAGATTCTTCGGTTAGTCCATTATAAAATATATCAAGAAGCTCATTCTTAGGTAATGGACTTCCAGCCTGTGCATGAATCAAAGCACAAAACCTTGCCCAAGATTCGGGCAATACCTCTTTTTCTCCCTGTTTAAAATCAAAAAGTTCCTGCAAAATAGCATGTCTAGCAGTGGGAGGAAAATATTTCTGTAGGAAAGTACTAATCAAGCACTCAGGGCTATCAATAGATCCAGGAGGTAAATTACTAAACCAATTTTTAGCTTCTCCTTTCAGTGAAAAGGGGAAAATCTTAGCAACAAAGTAAGTACGCATCTTAATATCATCAGAAAACAAGCCACTCATGGTAGAAAGTTCATTCATATGTGCTACCGCACTTTCATTCTTAGTCCCACAAAAAGGTTCTTTCTCGACAATAGCTATGTAAGATAGATCGAGAGAGAAATCATAATCTTCATCTATCATGTTTATGGGAGAAGTAGCAAACTTAGCATCAAGAGATAATTTGGGTCTAATAGTACGCCTCTCAAGGAGACTTTTAGCAGTGCTCCTATCATGGGTGTTCTTAAATTCTTTAATAAACTCATCGGTCATCTCAACATAACCATCTTAAATATCATAACTCTCACTAGACTCAGGTGAGCTAACAGGTGTGGTAGTGTCTTCATTAGGAGTTTCGGTATTTCCAGCTATAGCTCTAGCAATCGTAGCATCTAGGAAAGGACCTAATGAACCACTCTTATCGAGCACAGTAGAAGCAGCATCATAAGCATCAGAAGTTTCAGATTCAGCAGTAGTAGCAGTGTGTGTAGCATGTGTATGTGGTGGTGTAAGGAACTTACTCAAAACAGACGGTGAATCAAGAGCAGTAGGGGTGTTTAGAACCGTACCTCTTCTTGTAGTGGATGGTAAAATAGGAACCTTGCCATCACGAGACTTACCCATGATGGATGGATAGCAGCGAACAATATAGAATCCAAGTGAACTTGATAAATAAAGCTATGCTCCCCGGCAACGGCGCCAGAAAATAGTCTTGATGACCCACAAGCATAGGGGGTGTATCGCAGTATTTCGAGGGAAGTGAAACCCAATTTATTGATTCGACACAAGGGGAGCCAAAGAATATTTATAAGCCTTAACAACTGAGTTGTCAATTCAGCTGCACCTGGAAACAATCTTGCTCGCAGCAGTTTATCAGTAGCAATAGTTTTGTAGTAGGAATAGTAAAGTAACTGCAGTAGTAAAGCAAAGACAGTAGTAACAAAAGCAGTAAACAATGGGATTCGAGTGCGGTAGGCATACGGATGGATGGACGGGCATTGCATGGACAAGACAATTCACATAGCAAACAGAACATAGGGCAATTGCAGATAAATAAGATAAAGCACCCAAGTACTAGACAATCCTAGGCATGTGTTCCATATATAGTCATACGTGCTCGCAATGAGAACTTGCACAACATCTTTGTCCTGCCAACCCGTTTGCAGCGGGGCCTCTAGGGAACTACCGGTAATTAAGGTGCTCCTTTTAATAGAGCACCGGAGCAAAGCATTAACACTCCGTGAACACATGTGATCCTCACATCAAAGACATTCCCCTCCGGTTATCCCGATTTCTGTCACTTCGGGGCCATAGGTTCCGGACAATAACGTGTGTATACAACTTGTAGATAAGACCAAAAACAATACTATCATAATGAATCAATAATAAGTTCAGATCTGAAATCATGGCACTCGGGCCCTAGTGACAAGCATTAAGCACAACAAGTTGCAACAAAGTCATAAAGCACTAATAAAAGATACTAGGCACCATGCCCTAACAATCGGATGCCATTATATGAACGATCTCATCCAATCCCTACCATCCCCATAGCCTACAGCGGGGGATTACTCACTCATAGATGGGGGAAACATGGATGGTCGATGGAGAAGCGATGGTGATGATGATGGCGATGATCTCCAATTCCCCGTCCCGGCAGGGTGCCAGAACGGAGTTTCTGGTGCTGTTTCGTGGAATCTGGTGGTGGCGGCGGAGCGGAACTCCTTCTGAAAAAACGTCGAACCCCCCGAAGTTTTTAGGTTAGGAGGCTCCTTATAGGCGAAGAGAGAGACCGAGGGGGTGCCTGGGGGGCCCACACCACCCCTGGCACGGCCTGGCCTGGCCCGCGCCACCAGGTGGTGTGGCCACCCCCTGGCTCTTCTCTGTCTCGTATTCTGGCTCCTGGAGTCTTCGGGTGAAATAGGATTTTTGGCATATTTCCCGAGATTTTTCCTGATAGTTGGTTTTATGCACAAAAAGTAGACACCAAGGCAATTCTGTTGAAAACAGCGTCAGTCCGCATTAGTTGCATCCAAATCACACAAGTTTAGAGGAGAAACAATAGCAAAAGTGTTCGGGAAAGTAGATACATTTTGGACGTATCATGGTCCTTGTGATAGTTATATTGTTAAGTTTATGCATGATACTGAAAGTTACTATGAGAGAGGGAAAAGTGTTCTTATGTATCTCAATAATATCAAGTTTCCTCGTTTTATGCTGAAAGTTTTTATGGTGCACTTCTTTTGCCTTCCTATGCTTGTAGCCTCTGGTTTCAACAACTTGTTTGTTTACAAAATTCCCTTTCATAGGAAGTGGGTTAGACTTAAATGTGTGTATTTTTGCTTCTTAATGCTCTCTTTCACCTGAATTCATATTCTTATGTGAGCGTCTTTGAAATCATCATGCCCATCTTAATGGCTATAAAGAAAGAGCTTTTTGGGAGACAACCCAATTTATTTTTTGCTTTCAGTTTGTTTTTGTTTCTTTGAGTCTTGGAAGTTATTACTTTGGTAATAACCTCTCCTTATACTTTTTGTTTGGTTTTTGTGTCAAGATCAACCTGTAATGAGAGAGAAGTAATATTTGGGGAAGTTGTTTTTCCGAAACAGATTTTTGTGCCTCGCCGTAAAAGTTCGGGAGAGATCTCTGTATGCCGGATTGAGTTGTAATTTTTTGTGCTTCTTCCACAGGTTGTTATTTAACTTTCGTTAGTTTTGCACTTTTTTATTTGAGCAACATAAGATTTTCGAAAAAATTGATCTTCACCTGCTGGTATGTTTTGACAGATTTTGCCGCTCTTGCATTTGCTTCTTTAATCGATTTCCTTTTTGAATTCTTTTTGGGTTTTCGGAAGGAGTTGCTACAGTAGCTTATGTTCTGATGGTTTTCAGTTGAAGTTGGACTCATAAGGTTTCGTCACTTCACTTATATCAATGTTGCTAATGAGAACTGTGTGAAATTTTGTGTGAAAGAAATTTCCAGGTAGTGGATGTAATGGTGTAATAAGGAAGAGAAAGGTTTCATGAATCAAGTAATAAGTGTATGAAGATGAAGATATTGATGTTATTCAAGTGGTGACTCTGGAAGAATCTATCAAAGACCAAATTCAGAGACCTGTAGAGTCTGTTTTCAAATAGTCAACAGTTCTGGTAAGAAAAGTTCCACGAAAATACTATCCAATTATATTTTTGCAACTTTTAGTCAATAAGGAAAGCTACGAAGCGAAAGAGGGACAGAAACGGAGCCAGGGTGGCTCACACCACCCTGTGGCGCGGGCCCACCCCTAGCCGCGCCACCAGGTGGTGTGGCCACTCTGGACTCCGCCTCTGACTCGTTTTCTCCCAGTACCTTCCTTTTGGTGTAAAACATCATAATATATAATCCCCCGGATCCCCCGAGGTTCGTATATCGTGTTCTCGTCATGTTTTTGTTTTGATCTGTTTCTGCCAGGAACTATCTTTGAAATCTTAGAAGCACAATGGTGTCCGCCAAGGATAAAGGAAAGGAGCCTATTGAGGAAGATTTCCAAGACCCCGGGCAGGAGAAGGAGATCAAGAGTGAAGATGAAGAGGAGGCAAAGCACACCAGCACTACCATTGCAAGCACTAGAGTGGTGGCAAACCATGCCAGGACTATGTCAATGGGAGGGAAGCCTCCTCCTCATCGTTTAGATCCATGGTCACTTCCTCCGCGCGCCAAGAATCCTTTCCATACCCTTATCCATGAGCATCAATACCAGAATATGCCCAAGGAGAAATTACCCTCCAATTGGGATTTGCCTCGTTCTAGCCATGCAAGAAAAGAAGACTTCAAGGAGGTAGAGTGGGGAAAGAAACGCAAGAGCTAGGATTCTCAACCCGACATGATCATGAGCCACATTGAGCAAAACTCACAGCTTATTCATAATCTCACCTTCGAGATTGTGGACTTGGGGAAACTGATCAAAGAGCTTATCGAGAGAATACCACCACCGAACGAGTAATTCGTCATCAGGTTTGGCATCCCCTTGGTTTATTCCAAGCTTGGGGGAGTGTTGCGGTATCACATCACTATCTTCTATAATTTTACCTTTTTAGTAGAGTCATATCATGAATAGAGAAGTTATCATGTAGGATGGTTTGCATTATGGAAGTGTCCCCTCTCTCGTTAGATATGTATCCTTTGGTGTGAGTTGTCGTTATGGAATATTAATGAGAAATTCTATCATTTACTCTTTTGCATATCTTATATTAGTTTTCAATTCGTGGTTATATGATTGATCTTGTTGTTAGTATTGGTATCACTTTGGGATCATTGAGTTAATTTAATTGGTTTTGGCAAACCTGGCTCGGTCAGTAGCAACACTATTTTTGAGAGTTGAATGAAAAGATAAAAGTACTCTAAAGAAAAAAATAATTTCATCATCTTTGTTTCTTGATTTGCTCATAAGTTTAGTATTCTCTAGTTAAGATCTTTTGTGCTTCCAAGGAAGATTGCATGTTTGTTTTTATCACTTGTATGTTTGTTTGTTTCCTTCAACTCTTATACTTGCTATCTAGTCTTGCTAGCCAAAAACCTGTACTGAGAGGGAATTCTTCTCGTGCATCCAATCCTTAAACCCAAACCTATGCCATTTGTGTCCACCATACCTACCTATTAGCATTATTGCTATTCCAAGTAAATTCTTGTTTTTATCTACCTTCCAAATTAAACTTGTTATGTGAAAATTAGTGATTAAATCTCTCACGAACTCGATGGCACGCTTTACTTTCTTGCACTTAATAAACTTGAACCATTGGGTCCTTCTTTGTTGCGTATATGCTTGCGCTTTATGAGTTGAAGTTAGCAGAACCATGTATCATGGGGAACGCTTTCAGCACTTCATTGGTACTTTGTACCTAGCTGATATCATGATTCTTTTGCCTATGGATCCCGGTGGTGTGAAATAATTGGGGAACTTGTAAGATCATGGAGTTCATATGTGTGTTAGAGAAATGCATGGGCCGCTAGCCTAAGCCATGCCTAATCATGGTGGAAACTTGCAGTATAACTATAGTGAGAATTCTATGAAGCATCCTCAATAAAAACCTATGCAAATAGCAAATAAAAAGATCGTTGAGATGCTCATTGTCTGCTTTCCTTGTCATTTTGATTATGGGATAGCTCTTGTATCATGTGCAAGGGGTACACCGTTGGCGGTTCTCAATGATACACATGTATTTACAATGACAATAGCTTACTCGTGACTGAAGTTGAGTAGAATGAGGTTCAGTACTCATAAGTAAGGGGTATGAGATTTCAACTTATAACATGTTAAGCATATCCTCTTAGTTGTGTTACTTTAACCTTAATCACCTAAATATGCTTATGATAGGGGCAATGAGAGCTGAAAGCTAATAAGTATCATAATTTTTGGGAGCTCTTTATGAAACTTGAAATCGCTGCTTCCCTCTGCGAAGGGCCTTTCTTTTACTTCGTAGTTGAGTCCGTAAACCTATTCCCTTCTATCTCAGCAAGTATTTTGAGTTGTTGTGTTTTATTCAATCATGTTTCTTATGTTCCTTGTTTTTCACATTGCTCTTATCTTGGTGATTACTACTTTGAATGCTATCATTGAAAAACTAGTTATTTGTGAACTCCAGCAAATTATCAACTATTCTTCGACTAAGAGCTAAGTTTGCCATTACCAATTATGATTTACTTTATGTATCTTTATTGTGTTTCCTTTACTTATTGCAAGTTAAGTTGTATAATAGTGAGTTGTCTTCTACTATGATCAATGTATTGATGAATGTGATGCTTCTTGTCCGTATTGTTTTATCGACTCTTCACTCCATAAACCTGAGGTCATGTTTATTGAGCTCAGTTTCACTTGGGGACAAGCGAAGTCTAAGCTTGGGGGGAGTTGATACGTCCATTTTGCATCACTATTCTATGTCATAATTCACTATTATTCATTGATATATTTCATATTGAGAGGTGATACTTATGTTATTTCATCTGTTTTTGCATGGTTGATGACTTTGGGAGTATGGACCGTTGCAGTCAGGATTCTGATGGAAAAGGTGTTGTTTGGAGGCAAAATTTGCGATGAGAAAATCCGGGAAAATATACGGAAAATCCTATTTTTCTAGAAGACGAAGGATGCCAGAAGGAGGAGTGGAGATGGGCCACAGGGGGCCCACACCACCCCCTGGCGCAGGCCACCCTAGGTCGCGCCACCAGGTGGTGTGGCCTCCCTAGCCCACCTCTGGCTCTCCCCTATGGCGTATATATTCCTCCCAAAACCCTAAGACTCGGGGAGCGACCACAGAAAGATTCCACCGCCTCTGCGGGGCGGAAATCACCGAGAGAGAAAGATCTCTCTAGCAGACAGATTTATGCCAGGGGAATTCCTTCCCAGAGAGGGGAGATCGTCGCCACCAACACCACCATCAAGCTGGACTTCATCGGGATCATCATCATCATCACCACCACCACCACCACCATCATCATCACCACCCTCATCACCATCTCCATATTGCGGTAACAATTGAGTTGAATCTTGCATAGTTCTTAGGAGAAAACTTTCCCGGTGTTGATTGCTCTTTGTAGTTGATGCTATTGAGTGAACCATTGAATTATTGTTTATGTTTAGATTGTTACACATCATTATTCCATCTTTGATCATGATCCATATGATGTCTTGTGAGTAGTTCGTTTTGTTCTTGAGGACATGGGAGAAGTCATGTTGTTAGTAGTGGAATTGTGTTGAGAAAGATTCAATAGTTTGATATTTAAGTTGTGGTGTACTTTTTCTAGTGGTGTCATGTGAACGTTGACTACATGACACTTCACCTATATGGGCCTAGGGGAATGCATTGTGTATTTGGCTACTAATCCTAGGGGTTGCCGGAGTGACAGAAACCTGAACCCCCGTTAGGAAACCATTGCACAAGGGACGTAAGGGTCTTAGAGTTTAAAGTTGTGGTTAGGTTTCTATCTTAATTACTTTCTTGTACTTACGGATGTTTGCAAGGGGTATAATCACAAGTATGTATTAGTCCTAGGAAGGTCGGTACATTAGCACAGGTTCACCCACACAACACTTAGCAAGCTAAAGAAGATTAATCAACTATATGAAGCGAAAGCACTTGACAGTCTTCCCATGTGTCCTCGAGAACGTTTGATCATCTTAAGAAATACAACCGGCTTGTCCTTTGCTTCATCAAGGATTGGGCCACTTGCTGCATTTATTCCTACTGTCTTTTATTTACTCGTACTTTATTTACTTGCTTTATCAAAAACCCCTAAAAATCCGTTTGCTAAGTATTTGAAGAGAATTCCTGATCCATACCACTAGCCAGCACCTTCTGCTCCTTGTTGGGTTCGACACTCTTACTTATCGAAAATACTGCGATACACCCCCTATACTTGTGGGTCATCACTTGTCTATTCTTGATTGATTGAGGAACCGAAGGTTACAAGGGCGCCGATATGGCTATGGTGCATATGTTGGATATGGCGTGTGTGTATGAGAAATTAGATGATCCTCCCAACATTCCCTCCTAGATTTTTATATGGGGAGGCCAGGTCTCGGGTGATGTCCAAGTTAGTTACAATTTTGAGGGCGTAACCCTTAGGGTTTCCTACCTAGTCTTATCGTGTCCATCAAGGAGTCAAATCCTTCATGGGTTGGCCTCAACCGAATCGTCATGGGCTTCGTCGGTACCAGCAAATCGTCACGTGGGCATCCTGCTGAGATAGACTAGGTAGTCCAAGGGTGAATACCTGATGGGCATACCTATATCTGTAGCCCTCGAGTGTCCATCTGAATCGTAGATTCATATGTAGACTTTAGAAGTCGTTCGTTGCATAAGGTGTGCAGTACTGACATGAAAGTCCCTCATGTCTATATGAGTTTCTTAGCAGTTCATAGGGATTCTGGTACACGTGTCTGGTGCACTCGACGGACCGGGACCAGATAATTGCTCTTGGGAAAAAAACAGTTCTACCTACTCAAACTCGAGTTCCCGGACTCGAATTCGGTATAAGATGGTGTAATTTGGCCCATGTTGCAGAGGTCTTACTAAGCCGAACTCCAGTTTAGTGAATATGTACCTAACGCGTCCGCCAGGACTTTTATCACGCCCGCATGCACAGTAGTTATCTGGTAGAGCTCAGCGGATGCGCTTGCTCGTCTATCAGATTAGATCTGTAGGTCGTATCTTCACGTCGTAGATGCAACATCCAAATGTTTATCACTGTGGAGGTGATTCGGGTGGGTAAGGAGACGTCATTTCTGAACCTGACATAAACGGGTGAAGTCTCCAATGAGTTCGATCGATGTAAAGGAGTCGACATTGTGGACAGAGTCAACCCAATGGACTATGTTGCAAGTGATGGGTTCGTAGCATGGAAAACAAAAAAATTCTACCGTAAGAACAAACAAAACCCAGATCTAATCTAGATAAAAGCCAATATCTAATCTATTAGACATGTGCAACAAGACAGATCTGTACTAACCCTTGTAGATCTGAAAGCCTTGTGCGAGATCGGATCTCGTGGTTGATGTAGACGATCACTTGCCGATCTCAAGATCGAGTAGACGATCCTTCCGGCGCCGCGTTCCGGCAGCGCTTCCGCAGTCGGTCACACGTGCGGAGTCGATGCAGACCTTCCTCTCCCCGTTCCAGCGAGCAG
Organism: Avena eriantha; assembly: GCA_910589775.1. Taxonomy (NCBI): domain Eukaryota; kingdom Viridiplantae; phylum Streptophyta; class Magnoliopsida; order Poales; family Poaceae; genus Avena; species Avena eriantha. The sequence continues at coordinate 375,992,167 of OU342746.1, read as the reverse complement.
CGGAGGTAGTAAATCTCTCCACGGAATCCCAGCAGCACGACGGCGTGGTGGTGGTGGTAGAGTAGAGAATTCTGCAGGGCTTCGCCTAAGCCTGAGAAGAGCGAAGGACGAGGAGAGAGGCGGCTAGGGAAAGAGTGGAGGGGCAAGGGGGGTGGCGCCTCCACCCCTCTATTTATAGAGGGAGGGGTGGCGCCTAGGGTTCCCACCCCTAGGGCCACCTCTAGGGCCGGCGCACAAGGGGGGCTTGGGGGAGTTTCCTTCCCTCCCAAGTTTCCCCTTTTCCTTTCTTGGTTTTCAAGTAAACTCCCTAGAAATTTCTAGAACCTTCTGGAACATTCTGAAACCTTCTAGAATCCCCATATAAACACTCCAGGACATTTCCGAACCTAGAAAATGATCTCCATTATATGAATCTTATTCTCCGGACAATTCCGGATCTCCTCGTGATGTCTCAGATCCAATCCGAGACTCCGAACTACATTCGGTCTCCAACGCACATTCCATATCTACCTAAACAGCATCGAACCTTAAGTGTGTCACCCTACGGTTCATGAATATGCAGACATGATGGAGATACCTCTCCGATCAATAACCATCAGTGGGATAAGGAGATCCATAACGGCTCCCACATACTCAACGATGACTTCGTGATCGATAGAACCATTAACATACGAAACCAATTTCCTTTGTCACGCGATACTCTACTTATCCGAGGTTTGATCGTCGGTATCTCCATCCCTAGTTCTACCTCGTTACTAATAAGTACTCTTTACTCGTTCCATGATATGTCATCCCTTGTGACCTAGTCACATGCTTGCAAGCTAACTAGATGACATCCCACCGATAGGTCCCAGAGCATATCTATCCGTCATATGGATGGACAAATCCCAATCTTGGTCCATGCGCTTCAACACATACTTTCAGAATACCCAATGATACCTTTATAACCACCCAGTTACGAAACAGTGTTTGATGTCATCAAAGTACCCATCCGATGATGGTGATTAACATAACCTCATGGTCGAAGGATTAGGTTACTATGCATTTGAAAGCTTGTAGCAATACGAACTTAATGACTTGATCTTATGCTATACTTACTATGGGTGTGTGTCCATCACATCATTCTCCTAATGATATAACCTTGTTATCAATGACATCCAATGTCCATGATCAGGAAACCATGATCATCTATTAATCAACAAGCTAGTTCAACAAGAGGCTTACTAGGGACTCTTTTGCGTTTACAAAACACACATGTATTAGTGTTTCCTTATAATACAATTATAGCATGGGATGTAAACATTCATCATAAACACAAAGATATAATAATAACCACTTCTATTATTGCCTCTTGGGCATATCTCCAACAGTCTCCCACTTGCACTAGAGTCAATAATCTAGATTACATGGTAATATACCTAACAACCATGGCGTTCTGGTGTTGGTCATGCTTTGCTCTAGGGAGAGGTTTAGTCAATGGATCTGCCACATTCATACCAGTGTGTACTTTGCAAATATTTATGTCACCATCTTGGACATACTCGCGAATAGCATGGAAACGTAGCTTGATGTGCTTCAGCTTGCTATGTGACCTTGGCTCCTGTGCATTAGCTATGGCACCTGCGTTGTCACAATAGATGGCCATCGGGTCCAATGCACTAGGAACCATGCCAAGTTCAGTAATGAACTCCTTCATCCATATGGCTTCTTGTGCAGCCTCCAAAGCAGCTATGTATTCCGATTCAGTTGAAGATTTCGCCACAACACTTTGCTTGGCACTCCTCCAGCTCACTGCAGCACCATTCAAAATAAATACGTATCTAGACTGTGACTTCGAGTCATCTGGATCGGTGTTCCAACTAGCATCAGTGTAACTGTTTACCACAAGCTGTTCATCACCTCCATAAGAAAGAACCATATCCTTAGTCCTATTTAGGTACTTTAGGATATTCTTGACCGCTGTCCAGTGTTCCATTCCAGGATCACTTTGATATCTGCTAGTCAAACTAACAGCATGTGCTATATCCGGTCTTGTACACAGCATGGCATACATGATAGAACCTATGGCCGAGGCATAGGGAATATTACTCATTTTCTCTCTATCTTCTGCCGTAGCTGGACTTTTAGTCTTACTCAAGGTCTTACCTGGCAACATGGGCACGAACCCTTTCTTGCTCTCTTCCATTCTAAACTTCTTTAGAACTTTGTCCAAGTATGTACTTTGTGAAAGCGCTATTAGGCGTCTTGATCTATCTCTATAAATCTTGATGCCTAGAATATATGCCGCTTTGCCAAGATCCTTCATTGAAAAACTATTATTCAAATAGGCTTTGACACTATTAAGAAGTTCTATATCATTCCCAATCAACAATATGTCATCTACATATAGTACTAGGAATGCTATAGAGATCCCACTCACTTTCTTGTAAATACAAGCTTCTCCATAAGTTTGTATAAATCCAAAGTTTTTGATTACTTTATCAAAACGTTGATTCCAACTCCAGGATGCTTGCTTCAGTCCATAAATGGAGCGCTGAAGTTTGCATACCTTGTCAGCATCTTTAGGATCGACAAAACCCTTGGGTTGTACCATATACAACTCTTCCTCAATGTCTCCATTAAGGAACGCCGTTTTGACATCCATCTGCCAAATCTCATAATCGAAATATGCAGCAATTGCTAACAAAATCCTCACGAACTTTAGCTTCACTACTGGTGAGAATGTCTCATCGTAGTCAACTCCTTGAATTTGTCGGAACCCTTTCGCGACAAGTCGAGCTTTATAGACGGTAACATTACCATCAACATCTGTTTTTCTCTTGAAAATCCATTTGTTCTCGACAGCCTTACGGCCATCCGGTAAGTCCACCAAAGTCCACACTTGGTTTTCGTACATGGATCCCATTTCGGATTTCATGGCTTCTAGCCATTTGTCAGAATCTGGGCTTACCATAGCTTCTTCATACGTCGCAGGGTCATCAGTGTTGTCCACCAACATGACGTTCAAGGTAGGGTCATACCAATCAGGAGTGGTACGAACCCTCGTTGACCTGCGAGGTTCAGCAGCAACTCCGTTCGAAGTTTCATGATCACCATCATTAGCTTCCTCTCCAATTGGTGCAGGCGGCACAAAAACATCTTCCGGTGCTGCGCTACTCTCAAATCCGAGAGAAGGTTCAGTAACCTCGTCGAGTTCTACTTTCCTTCCAGTCACTTCCTTCGATAGAAACTCCTTCTCAAGAAAGGATCCATTCTTGGCAACGAAAACTTTGCCTTCGGATCTATGATAGAAGGTATACCCAATTGTTTCTTTAGGGTATCCTATGAAGATGCATTTCTCCGCTTTGGGTTCAATCTTATCAGGTTGTAACTTCTTTACATACGCTTCGCAACCCCAAACTTTAAGGAACGACAACTTAGGTTTCTTTCCAAACCAAAATTCGTACGGTGTCGTTTCAACGGATTTAGATGGTGCCCTATTTAAAGTGAATGCGGCTGTCTCTAATGCATAGCCCCAAAACGATAGCGGTAAATTTGTAAGAGACATCATAGACCGAATGATATCTAAGAGAGTTCGATTACGACGTTTGGACACACCATTACGCTGTGGTGTTCCCGGCGGTGTCAATTGCGAAAGTATTCCACATTTCTTTAAATGCATGCCAAACTCATAACTTAGATATTCACCTCCTTGGTCAGAACGCAGAAACTTAATCTTCTTATTACGATGATTTTCCACTTCACTTTGAAATTCCTTAAACTTCTCAAAAGTTTCGGACTTATGTTTCATAAAATAGACATACCCATATCTACTTAAGTCATCCGTGAAAGTGAGAACATAACGATATCCACCACGCGATGCTACACTCATTGGACCGCACACATCGTTATGTATTATTTCCAATAAGTCTGTAGCTCGCTCCATTATTCCAGAGAATGGAGTCTTAGTCATTTTTTCCATTAGACATGCTTCACATCTTTCAAGTGATTCAAAATCAAGTGATTCAAGAAGTCCATCAGAATGGAGTTTCTTCATAGGCTTCACTCCAATGTGACCAGGACGTCAGTGCCACATGTATGTAGAATTATCATTTAATTTTGTTCGTTTAGCATCTATGTTGTGAACATGTGTATCACTACTATCGGGATTCAATAAGAATAAACCATTCATCATAGGTGCATTACCATAAAAGATATTACTCATATAAATCGAACAACCTTTATTCTCGGACTTAAAAGAGTAACCGTCTCGCAATAAACAAGATCCAGATATAATGTTCATGCTTAACGCAGGCACCAAATAACAATTATTCAAATTTAAAACTAATCCCGATGGTAGATGTAGAGGGAGCGTGCCGACGGCGATCACATCAACCTTGGAGCCATTTCCAACGCGCATCGTCACCTCGTCTCTCGCCAGTCTTCGCTTATTCCGCAGCTCCTGTTTCGAGTTACAAATATGAGCAACCGAACCAGTATCAAACACCCAGGCACTACTACGATTACTAGTAAAATACACATCAATAACATGTATATCGAATATACCTTTCTTCTTGATGTTGCCATTCTTCAGATCTGCCAGGTACTTGGGGCAGTTACACTTCCACTGACCAGCACCCTTGCAGTAGAAGCATTCAGTTTCAGGCTTAGGACCAGCCTTGGGCTTCTTAGCAGGTGCGGCAGCTTTCTTGCCGTCCTTCTTGAAGTTGCCCTTGTTCTTAGGCTTGCCCTGTTTCTTGAAATTGGTGGTCTTATGGACCATCAACACTTGGTGCTCCTTCTTGATCTCCACTTCAGCAGTTTTCAGCATGGACGATAGTTCAGGCAACGTCTTGTTCATGCAGTGCATATTGTAGTTCATCACAAAGTTCTTATAACTCGGTGGCAGTGATTGGAGGACACGGTGAATCCCTAACTCATTAGGAATCGTTATCCCCAACTCTTGGAGCTTGTTTGTGTGCCCAGACATGGTGAGCACGTGCTCGCTAACGGAGCTACCCTCTTCCATCTTACAGTTAAAGAACTTTTCGGAGGCCTCATAGCTCTCCACGGCTGCGTGAGTCTCAAAAATCAGCCTGAGCTCCTTAATGATCTCAAACGGGTCGTGGTGCTCAAAACGCTTCTGAAGCTTCGTTTCTAAACCGTACATGATGGCACACTGAACTGTGGAGTAGTGATTTTTCCGAGTGGCGTAAACATACTTTACGCCATCGGTGGCATCTTCTGCAGGTGGGTCACCTAGCGGTGCTTCGAGCACATAGGTCAACTGACCAGCCCTGAGGACAATATTTAGTCCACAGAACCAATCCGTGAAGTTGCTTCCATTGTTCTTAAGCTTTTCTTTCTCTAGGAACGCATTGAAATTGATGGAGAGGTTCGCCATAATCTACAACAAATTTGCAAGTAGTTTAGACTAAGTTTATGATGAATTGAGTTCAATCTAAATTCTTTAAATCAACTAGGTGAACTCCCACTCAAAACAACATCCCTCACGCTGTCTTAGTGATTACACGAACCAAATCCACTACACCAAGTCCGATCTTCACGAGAGAAGATGTAGTTTCATCAGCGAACAATCTTCATGTTCATCATATCATTTATATGACTCGTGCTCTACCTTTCGGTATCCGTGTTCCGAGACCATGTCTGTACATGCTAGGCTCGTCAATATTAACCTTAGTTTCCGCATGTGCAAATCTGGCTTGCACCCGTTGTATGCACACGTAGAATCTATCACATCCGATCATCACGAGATGCTTCGAAACAACGAGTCTTAGCAACGGTGCCAACTAAGGACGGACACTTTATTACTTGATATTTAGTGAGAGGGATCATCTTATAATGCTACTGTCGCGATCTAAGCAATACAAGATGCATAAAGGATTAACATCACAGGCAATTCATAATTAGTGTGATATGATATGGCCCTTTCTTCTTGTGCCTTTGATCTCCATCTCCAAAGCACGGACATGATCTCCATCATCACCAGCATTGCGTCAAGGTCAGTGGCGCCGCTTCATGGTTGTCCATCATCAGTAGCAACTATTACAACTACTTGAAATAAAGCTATTACAAGATGAATAGACACAGAGGTCTTAACAGAATTAAAGACAACAATTAGGCTCCTGCCGGTTGCCATATTACAACAAGGATCATTGCATACATCAAATATAATCACAATCACATGATGGCCATATCACATCACAAAACCCCTACAAAAACAAGTTAGACGCCTCTAATTTTCTTTGCATGTTTTACATGGTTTGGGGCTTTCGAATAAGAACGGATCTTACCTACAAAACGGAACCACAACGTTGATACAAGTGCTATCAAGTGCAAAGTGTAAATTGGATCTATACTATGGTGAGAGAGACAGACACCCGTAAAGCCACTTGTGCAAAGCAAGTTACACGTCAAGCGTGGAGCAAGTCTCATGTGCGATGACATGTAAGGTTAGCCCGAGCCGCTTTATCCCACCATACCGCAAGATGCAAAGTACACAAAGCAAAAGACGGCACGAGCACCAACGCCCACAAAACCATTGTGTTCTACTCGTGCAACAGATCTACGCATAGACACGGCTCTGATACCACTGATGGGTTCGTAGCATGGAAAAAAAAATTCTACCGCAAGAACGAACAAAACCCAGATCTAATCTAGATAAAAGCCAAGATCTAATCTATTAGACATGTGCAACGCGATAGATCTGTACTAACCCTTGTAGTTCTGAAAGCCTTGTGCGAGATCGGATCTCGTGGTTGATGTAGATAACCACTTCCGATCTCAAGATCGAGTAGACGATCCTTCCGGCACCGCGTTCTGGCAGCGCTTTCGCAGTCGGTCACACGTGCGGAGTCGATGCAGACCTTCCTCTCCCCGTTCCAGCGAGCAGCGGAGGTAGTAGATCTCTCCATGGAATCCCAGCAGCACGACGGTGTGGTGGTGGTGGTGGAGTAGAGAATTCTGCAGGGCTTCGCCTAAGCCTGAGCAGAGCGAAGGAGGAGGAGAGAGGCGGCTAGGGCAAGAGTGGAGGGGCAAGGGGGTGGCGCCTCCAGCCCTCTATTTATAGAGGGAGGGTGGCGCCTAGGGTTCCCACCCCTAGGGCCACCTCTAGGGCCGGCGCACAAGGGGGCTTGGGGGGAGTTTCCTTCCCCCCCAAGTTTCCCCTTTTCCTTTCTTGGTTTTCAAGTAAACTCCCTAGAAATTTCTAGAACCTTCCGGAACATTCCGAAACCTTCTAGAATCCCCATATAAACACTCCGGGACATTTCTGAACCTAGAAAATGATCTCCATTATATGAATCTTATTCTCCGGACAATTCCGGATCTCCTCGTGATGTCTCAGATCCAATCCGAGACTCTGAACTACATTCAGTCTCCAACGCACATTCCATATCTACCTAAACAGCATCGAACCTTAAGTGTGTCACCCTACGGTTCGTGAATATGCAGACATGATGGAGACACCTCTCCGTTCAATAACCATCAGCGGGATCTGGAGATCCATAACGGCTCCCACATACTCAACGATGACTTCGTGATCGATAGAACCATTAACATACGAAACCAATTCCCTTTGTCACGCGATACTCTACTTATCCGAGGTTTGATTGTCGGTATCTCCATCCCTAGTTCTACCTCGTTACTGATAAGTACTCTTTACTCGTTCCATGATATGTCATCCCTTGTGACCTAGTCACATGCTTGCAAGCTAACTAGATGACATCCCACCGAGAAGGCCTAGAGCATATCTATCCGTCATATGGATGGACAAATCCCAATCTTGGTCCATGCGCTTCAACACATACTTTCAGAATACCCAATGGTACCTTTATAACCATCCAGTTACGAAGCAGTGCTATATGTCATCAAAGTACCCATCCGGTGATGGTGATTAACATAACCTCATGGTCGAAGGATTAGGTTACTATGCATTTGAAAGCTTGTAGCAATACAAACTTAATGACTTGATCTTATGCTATACTTACTATGGGTGTGTGTCCATCACATTATTCTCCTAATGATATAACCTTGTTATCAATGACATCCAATGTCCATGATCAGGAAACCATGATCATCTATTAATCAACAAGCTAGTTCAACAAGAGGCTTATTAGGGACTCTTTTACGTTTACAAAACACACATGTATTAATGTTTCCTTATAATACAATTATAGCATGGGATGTAAACATTCATCATAAACACAAAGATATAATAATAACCACTTTTATTATTGCCTCTTAGGCATATCTCCAACATCAAGTTTTTTTGTTTTTTCTATGACTTCATAGGATGCGCGACCAGTGCTCCCTATGGGATTAGCCCCCGAGTGTATGTTCGATTTGTAGACTCGAGCAGAAACTTATAGTTATCAATTGCCTAAACATAACGATCCGGAAGTGCTTCAGATGACCTTGTGATTGCCATCAATGTCAATGCTTTTGTTTTGAATAATATTGCTTTTTAATTTAGGCAGCAATATTTAAACACTTGTATTTTCAGCAAGAATAATATATAGCTTTTCAATATAGTTTTCTCTCATTGACTAGCGTATCCCACCAACAAGTGAGCAGCGGATTAGCCTACTATGGTCTGCAGAGCTACCATGGCCCATAATGTTGTGTCGCACGACCTAAAGGACCATCAGAAACTCTAATCCCCATACCTCAGTCCCAGTTCCTATATAATACAGCAAATCCTCGCTTCACTCGGCAGCCGCCGTACTCCTAGATGTCCCTACTATCTCAACCAGAAATTTTCCCACTCCATCTCCATCTCTTCTTTAATCCCATCCATGTACGAGTTAAATCCACGAGCAGATCGACCGCGGGTAGATCAACCACGAGCAGATCCACCGCACGGAAGATCGACTGCAGGAAGATCGACCGTGAGCAGATATACCACGCGAAATATCGATAGCGGGAAGATCGACAGCGGACAGGTCCACCGCGCGGAATATTAACCGTGGGCAGATCCATCGCGTGGAAGATGATGGCCAGGGCCATGCTGATCCACCGCGTGGAAGATGGTGATGAGGCCTTCAAGATGCACAGAAAGGAAGATGGTGGCAAAGAAATAAAATAGTGTAATTGGGATTGGTGGTTGGGTTAGTTGAACGATTATTGCACTTTTCTAATCATCCTCGATTTTAAAATTAAACCATTAAAAGAGTACAATAATGAAATGTAATGTGATGAGTTTTATGTTTTGAAATAAATGGAATTTTATATCTTACCCAACTGTGCATCACAATCTGTTTATATTAGCAACGAAAATGAGTTATTATTATTGTTAATGTAATTGACTTTCAGTGATGTCGGATGCTGTAACACGGCAAATAATTCGCGGATACAACGACACTAAAGTTTCGCCGTCTTCAGTAATGTAACGACGCGCATCCTCTGCGCGCCGCCGAAGCGCTAGCTCGGCGGATCACACGGTGCCATGCCGAAAAATCCGCCACCGTTTCAGAATCTCGACGCAGTTATATCTGACACTTTTTTTTTCGCCGCGCCAGCACGAGCACGACGATTAAGACTACGCATCGACGATTATTAGCGCCAGCACCATGCTCCGTGTTGTAGTGCTAGTTTTTTTTGCCAATCGCTGCGTGAAATAGTTGTATCGTAGCTAAGATATTTCCTATGTGTTTATTCACTTCGCATTCTGGGTTTAATCAAATTCACACTTTATAAAATTGACAATGAATATAAGTTTAAATATATCAATATCAGTTATACTAAAATGCTTATAATATGGTAGTGTATCTTATAAAGATTCTAATACGATAGATTTTATATTATAGATGCTGATATTTTCTTGTAAATATTTGGTCAAACTTTATGAGGTTTGACTTTAACTAAACTTACATCGTGGAATAATTGTGAAGGGAGAACGTATTACAGCCTTGTAATTCATCATTAAAAATGGTGCCACGCCACGATACTCCGCTAAGAGAGTACCATCGTAAGAAGTCCTTACGGATAGAGAATTACTTCTCGATGACTTGAGAAGTAGCAAAATCGTTTTAATATTTACATAGCAAACTTTAAGAAGAAGCGAAGCTAGTTTGTTGTCAGAATTACATTTTAAATCCTGTGTCGGTGTCTATGACGTTACGTTATTGTGAACATGAGGAGTAACTAATTGTCTAATTAGATACACATGACACATGGGGTTATATATATACATGGGCTATAGCTAGCTCGCATGTATGTCTGCGTTGTGTGGTGGTTCGCCTGGCCATGCACCCATGCAAGTGGCCTGCCCGCCTGCGTATGCCGCCGCGGCACGCGTCGAGGACGTACGTTGCCGCAGATACGTCGTCCTGTCCACGCCCCGGCCACGATAGTCTCTGCTTTTTTTTTTCCGGCCGGGCCAGTGAGAGGACGGGCGTGGACGTGGACGTGCCGGATATGGTAGATCGCCGGTCGAACGCCCTGTCGGGAATTTCTGGGGCTCCGCTCGTTTGTCCGGACGCGCGCGGTGGAAAAGCACGCGAGCGCCCGGCACGGCGCCGAGTCGTGGTGGACTGACCACCGCTTCCGTGGTGTGTGGCGCGGTCGCGCGTGGCTTCGCTGCAAGGCGTAGACAACGACGACGATTCTGACGGTGGGAAGCGCCGGCCGGTCGTCCCCGTCCGGGAATTTTCCGCCGGAAAAATCGCGATCCTGTGGTCTCCCGGACAGGGCACGCGGCCTACTCACGTTGCGGGGATAGAGGCTCACGTCAACGAGTCGTTGATGTGACCGAGATAACGGGACAAAAAATCAACGAGCGAACACATTTTCTGTAGCGGAGGAGAAGAGCGCGCGTGATAGGGGCACGAGGCCTTCTGGTGCAGAAATGAGCAGAAGTGGGCCTTTTCTTCCAAACAACAGTCGTCGTAGTAGCCTGTGTGCTTTCTGGACCACTGTCGTTTGGGCTTAGTGTAATCTGGGCTGTGTTTCTCACTGTTCCATTTGCTTCGACTTTTCAGGCTCTCGGGAAAAAAATAAAGGAGGAAACAGAAAACGCCAAATCTAGCAGCCCAGATTTTCCTTTAGTCAAATGTTCCACGCTGAGTAAAATGAAAAACCTTTCTAGTACGAAGAGGAGTACTTGACTGAGATTAGGAGTCAGAAGTCTTGCTAAATGATAAACTTCCCCTCATCTCAAAAAAAAAAATCCCCTAAATTTATTTCTCACTCTACGCCTTTTGTCAAGCCCAAGGGCACCAAATCAGTTGAACGATACTTCCGATTTGTGAGATGAGAGCAGGTGATAAGTTTTGCAAGTGTGGATCCCGAATGGTCGAGCTTTATTTCTGAAAACAAAAGGCTCATGTGTTTATTTCGAGGGATCTTTTAAGTCTCGTACTTGCAGGTTGAGATTGTCTAGAACCTTCGAGTCCATTATGGTTTACCAGCTAAACAGTTCTTGTTTAAGTCAAGAACTTCTTGGATGACTTGGTCTCGAATTTACAACAGTTGGGATTCATCTATTTATGTCTTTTATGTTTTCGGGAATGCTTGGTTTGGTTTGGAACTTTCAAGTATTGTATCTTTTGCTAAGGACCCTCCTTGAGAGAGGGTATGTAGCTTGGGGGGCCCTTTGTTGTGTTGTATTCTTGAGAGCTCTATCCACCCCCCCTTTGAACATAAGAGTATTCTTTGAGTGAATTCCATGCCATCTAGAGAGAAATCTTTGTGAAACTTTGCAAAGATTTAAGATCCAAGTGAGGCACCAATACTTGTTTCTATTGGTGGACTAGCAGATCACTTACTTTGTGCGAAGATCTACTATGATTGATTGATCATGCGCTTGATGTCCTAGAACTGAATACCAAAGTGCTCATAGGTAACGTGTAGAGTAAATTTTCTAAGGTTTCGACTTAATTTCATGAAGAAAACTTTCAATCGCCTATTCACGTGGACAAAGTGCACATCAGGAGCCAACACACCAAATACATAAGGCCATCACCAATGCAAAGTGCTTAAATAAATGGTTAGATAATAAACCATTTTTTAGCTTAGGCACCTATGCTTAGTTAGGCACATGTGCTATAAAAATAAACACTTGTGCTTAATTTTTTTGGTTTACTTCTGTATACACCTATCTAATATATTTCTAGTGTTGATGGCCTAAGTAGACTTAACCATGGAGACAACTAGTGACTAGGGTTCAGAATATTAGGCAAATCTCCAAATTATTGGTGATTATGTGGGTTCCAACATATTTATCCTGAAATTTTCGGTCTAGATTCGGATGAAATTCAAACTTTGTTCGAAACTCATTTAAATCTGAAAAAATCAGATGAAATAATTTCAAAAATATATTTTTGAAAATTCCGAGATTTTGTTGATTTTGGTGGGTCACCGGATTTTTTTCTTAACCAGAAATTAAAACCCCATTGATGATACACCCTCTCACAAAAATTTGCAAGGATAGTAGTATCATGAATTGACATGTTGTTTTTGGAAACATCAAACACAATCCAGATGCATGCACAACAATGGCGGAGCTATCCCTCCCCCCACCCCAGCCCAGGATATTATTTGGCTAACATTCCTTTATAATATTTGGCAGATTTTGAAATGACCCATTTGTGCCCACAATGCTGGTCGAGCCTCCCTAGCCCATTTGCCCACCCGGCCATTTGGCCTAACCTTGGCCACTGAATGCACATGCGTGTTGTCACAACAAAACACGTGTTGTGTGGAGACTCATTTTCTAATGAAAACTAGAGTCGATAAGGTTGAAGATGATGAAGTGTCCACTTTTTTTTTGAAGCAAGGGGCAGGGTCATGAAGGACCCAGAGCTGCAAATTAATTAGCGGTGGGTTTACAGATTACAAGGAGGTCCAAAACTGATAGAAACAACCAGAACCTCCGCTTTTACACAAAAGACCCCAGAAAGAAAATATAAAAAGCAATCCAATCCTCAGGGATCTTCTCCACCGCAGCACAAGAACAAGCTCGCCGGCAGAAGCAGTGATGCCGCCATCAGGGACGAACCACTTGATGCGCCGCCACTGAAGATCCTTCCGCCAGAGAGGGGAGGCCTCCCAGATGGAGGTAGAAAAGCCACCAAACCGTGGCCGAGGAGGGCCGCCATTCGGCCATAAGAAGCAGAGGCAGGGCAGATATAACCGGCATATGTCCTCTACGGATGAGCTCCAGAAGGTAGCAGCAAAACCCCACCGGAAAGGATCATGCCAAACAAAACGTGTACTCTCGCCCTACCCACCTCCATGGTGGTTGAAGAGAGAAGAGAGACAAGCAGATCGAGCACTAACCTTCCTGGCACAGCGAGCATCCCACCACTGACCTGATAATTGCTGGCCAACATCAACCTCCATACTGCTGTCACAAGTTGGAGGGGGGGGCATGAAGAAGAAGAAGCAACATAGGGCGCCCAGGATCTTATTTAGACGGCGAGCTGCGGTCTTCCACCAAGCTGCAACCGGCTCTCTCCATGAGAGCTCTGCAGCAGAGAGAAGAGGGGCAGCATCAAGCAAGCCTCGATCCAGAAAGGCCGGCCTGAAGCACCGCGGGCGATCCTTACTCGGAGGGATGCAGGTGCGGATCCACTCCACCACCACCTGCCACCGGCGGGGCGTAGCGTGGCGGACGGCGCACAAGGCGTGGAAGATCTGGCCGCCGGAGATCTCCAACCTACCCTCAGTCGGCACAAAGGCACAAGACAGAAGATCTAGATCTACTACTACTATAAACAGTAGAAGCCAACCACCCACTCCATCTCGACGCCGGTCGCCGTGGCCACCGAAGGGGAGGGAGGAGAGGAGTGGCGGAGGAGGAAGACGGTCGACTCTCAAGGAAGGGTCGGAAAAGAGCTAGAGCAGGGGCCTAAGCGATGAACTTCTCTATGAAGTGTCCACTGGTACGTCACATACTGTAGATCAGCGAATAGCCACTAGCCACCCAAACCATGGAGAGTAAAAATTACTCACCCAAAACAATTGCCAAAATTCCTCGCATCACATAAACATATGCGTGAAGTATCTCAAATTACTCGCTCGATCGAGCATTCGGTCGACGCACATGCCTGGTACGTATACGTACGTGGCTCCTAAATGTGTACCATTTCAAAAAGAGACACACGCGTGTGCATGGTAGTACTGTACCTCGTCCAATCGCTCCACGCGCAAGCACATCTAAGAAGGGGGACTCATGCCAACCTACGTTGTCAAAGCAAGACCCACCAATGCACAACTGTTGGGCACTGCAAGTACTACTAGTACCGCTAGTTGCCCCGGACCCCCACGCTGTCACGTACGCACCGGCCGTGCCATCTCTCTACCAAGGCGGCGCATTGAATTCGCGGGGGCAGGCCGGATCTAGCTAGCGTGGGCGCGCGCCGCGACGGCGTGCACGATCCACGGATGTGGACGTGGCCGTGCAAATCGTGCATGTGGAGTGTCTTGCGTGCTCGCTCGGGTGAGCTAGCTCCATGCCAGATCGGTCGATCGATGGGTCGATCTAGCTACCTGTTCCGGTTTCCAAGCTTCCGCGGTGCATTGCCGCGTTCACAGTCTGTCGGCCGATGACGATGATGATGATGCATGGCCAATAGTTAAACGGGGCTGAAATGTCGGCGAGTTATAGCGGGACACGTACTGGGCAGTAATAACTCAGTTAGTTCAGGCGGGTGATCAAGCCACATAACCTCTGTGGAAAAGGCTGCATGTACTACTATGTGTCGGTACCCGTCGCTCAAAATTAGCTGTAACCGCTCCTCTACGTACCTGATGGGGTCGTACCTGTGCTCACACCAGCTGAACACGCTCCCGTCCGCCCAATCAGCAACTAACTGATGACGGGCAGCAGTTATCAAGAAAAAACAAGACTGATGACAGGCAGCTGCTAGCTACCTCGTCCTTCAGCTACACTACACATACACGAGGAGAAGCTCTCCCGGTCGCCTTCCTGTCATAAACATGACCGGCCGGCCGGCCCATAGGCTGGACAAACAGGGGTGACAATTATGTTGCTATTATCCATTATATATGGAATACTAGAAGTTTCTATTAATATGATTTACCTAATTACTATGTAGGAAACAATTACTAATATATATTTTAGACTATAAGCTTTAGAGTGCTCTACTATAATAATACGCATACTCTATATAGTTTATGCAATTGGCAAACAATAATTTATGAACGAATTTACGATGTCCATATAGAACACACTTTAAATTTAGAAAAATGCAAGTGTATTTTTCAACAATATACATTACAAATGTACAAGAAATCACACGATAACTAATACTTAGCAACTATGGCATGCGATTAACTATGCCAATAAGTAAATATATATATATATACTTGTTAAAGAGGATATCAATATTAAATATATTGTAAAAAGTATAAGAGTTTAATATAAATTATATTTATTTCAATTCTTTGCATCGAACCTGCTCCTAAAACACTCATCAATCTGAAGGTGTGACAAGTCAAATGTAGCTCGTTCAAAGGAGAGTAAATAAGTAGTTGCAAGTCACTACATGCACCGGTGGATACAGACGGTAGCGCGACGTGTGTGGAGTCCAGACTAGATCATGTTAAATTACATGCATATTGTGCCTACATAGCCAACAAGTTAATATGAGTAAAATCTACCATCCATGTGTACAATGACAACACAAATAGCACTAAGTGTAGGTGGTTATTAAAAAGTTTGTTAACATGTTGCTTTTTCTTTCTATTTAGCTATCTAAAAATAATATCATATTTTATTTAAAATAAATTACGACTCATCCACCTTCGACGATAATAAACTATTGTTTGATTCACCAACGCTTGCTGTTTGGATAAAGGAACCTCTTATTGACTCTTAGTGTCGAATTGAGCAATACATAAAAACTCCAGCTCCACGAGGAAGGGGGTTTCCTGCAAACAACTCCCACATGGCAATACTACAGTCAGAGCAAAAGGGAGAAATGCGGCGAGATGAACCACCCAATGTTCACCAACCTCTCACGGACCTCCATGGATCTGCACAGCACTACAAAGTCCACGGGATTGAAATCCCGGATGGAGAAGTCCATGGGTGTGAGGTCGAGTTGTGCGTAGATTGCCGCAGCCGCGGCATCGAGTGAAACCTCTGGCCTTGTGTTGGTGACCGTGACCACGACTACACGGTCCACGTCACCTTCCATATGCACGGCTTCTTCTGAGGGATCAAGGTAGCATATGTCCAGGCGCTCTGAAGGAGGTGGCCACGTCGAGATATCTGACAACGCGTGCGCAATGGACGATGGGTCAAAAGGTGTCATGAAGCCGACGGGCTCAGAATCTGGACCACTCCCCCCATCAGTACCGATGACGTCATGCCATTAACTCCCAAACTCCATACACCGGGAGGAGGGAGATCAACTTAGCGCTCAGTGGGCACACCCACACCCACGGTATAACATGGATTATATGATACAAATATGTGGGAAAACATATTAACAAACTATAAAGTTCATGTATGCATTTTACATGCATCACACGGCCATATCGAGCACGTTCTGCTGATCTCGGTGGCATGGTACGGTTGATCGTGCCCACCCAGAAGCACACATCTATTAGTACATGAACGTCATCTTCATTGAAAGACACGAGTTTGAGCCTAGTTTAGAGTGAATGTCAGTAATGTATTTTAGGTGTCTGTCGATTGAAAACTATATGTGACCGCGTGATCTAAGGGACCCAGCACATAGCCGCGAGTGCATCATCGAAAGAACACTCAAGAAAGTCTACCCCTGGGGCCTCGCAAGCCGTGATGCAGCCACTCTGGACATGTTGAATGGCTACACGTCTATGTCGGACACGTTCTGCTGATCTCGGTACTTGATCGTGCCCACTCGTAAACATGCCCAGTCATATGCTCCAAATATTTTTCCCAGCCAGCGTGACCCAATAGCCTATCCGGCAGCCCCAAGCCATCCTAGGTCACATGGGCACATTACAGGTGCGCTTGACCAAAGCAGTGAAAGGCACCCACGTAGAAAACAGACAACCGGGTACCACTCGCCAGCGAACCAGCCCATTATCCCCTACATGCCATGTCTCCCCTTGCTCGAGATTTCCCCTGCCCCTGCCAAATCGTCGTTGGCGCCCTTTTTTACGCTCGTAATTTGGTTGCGCCCGAGTTCATCATGCCTCCCCTCTCTCCTCTCCCTTCGCTTTGGCTGCTGCTGGTGTTTGTTGACTCAAGAACAAAACACAATGGTGACTGATACATTGCAAATATATCTATAATTTTTTATGTTCCATGCTTGGTTTTAGCCACTTTCTTGTGTTTTGTTCCAACTTTGGGGTACTTTTCATATGATTTCTTGGACTAACCTATTAACAAGAGCCACAGTGCCAGCTGCCTGTTTTCTGCTGTTTTTGGTTCCAGGAAAGTCAGAAAATGAATATTCTCGAAATTGGACGGGACAAAAGCCAAAGTGCCTATTTTTCGGAAGTGATCAAGTACCAGAATACGAGACGGAGAAGGGCCAGGGAGCCACCACACCACCTGGCCGCGCGGCCAGGCCTGGCCCGCTCCAGGGGGTGGTGTGGCCGCTCCCGGCACCCCCTCGGCCTCCCCTTACGACTATATATTGCCCTCGGGACAAAAACCCTAAGGACCCGATCAAAAAATCCACGAAAGAGTATGTAGCCGCCGTCATCTCCATCCCTAAATCGGGAGGGATCTGAAGCTCTTCCCGGCACCCTGCCGGAGAGGGGAATTCACCCTGGAGGCCTTCTTCATCACCATGCAAGCCTCTGGTGTGATGCGTGAGTAGTTCATCCTTAGACTACGGATCCATGTAGTAGCTAGATGGCTGGTTCTCCTCCTTTGTGCTTTCATGTTTAGATCTTGTGAGCTCTATTCATGATCAAGATCATCTATTTGTAATTCTGCATGTTGTGTTTGCGGGGATCCGATGGATATTGAGATGCTATTTCGGATTAATTATAGATTCTATCATGTCTTTGTTATTTGAGATCTTGCATGCTTTCCGTTGTTAGTAGCTATCTTGGCCAAGTAGATGCTAGCAATTCCAAGAGTTAGTATTTATGCTCGATAGTGGATTCCCCTCTGGTAATATGGAGAAGTGACAAAAATCTCTAAGGTACTAGATGTGCTGTTGGTACTAGGGAGAAAACAACAATCCTTTGTTCATAGAACAATCGTATTGTTTACTTTACACGTAGTTCGTAAAGTAATAATGTGTTGCTTGCAACTTAATACTAGAGGGGCCTCGGATGATAACCTGAAGGTGGATTATTAGTCATAGATGTAGTTGGATGGTGGTCTATGTATTATGTTGTAATGTCCAATCAAGTCTCAGAGGAGTCAAGATGATTAGTATATACATGTATTGCTTTCTCGGTGTTTGTCAATTGCCCCACTGTAATTTGTTCACCCAGCATGTTATCTATCTTAAGGAGAGCCACCTCTAGTGAACTATGGATCCCGGTCCTTTGTCTTTTACATACAATCTACAATCTTTTACTGCTTTGTGTTTACTTTCTGCAAACTTTTACTTCTTTCCATTCGATACGTTTAATCCTTTGTTTTCCGCAAAACACGGTGAGATTGACAACCTCATCGCAAGTTGGGACAAAGTTATGTGGTTGTGTTGTGCAGGTCTCCACGTTGCTACTAGCACC
Organism: Avena eriantha; assembly: GCA_910589775.1. Classification (NCBI taxonomy): domain Eukaryota; kingdom Viridiplantae; phylum Streptophyta; class Magnoliopsida; order Poales; family Poaceae; genus Avena; species Avena eriantha. The sequence continues at coordinate 375,973,513 of OU342746.1, read as the reverse complement.
GGTAGTGCGCCCTGCCAAAGCTCAGCTAGTAACACCTTTGGGGTGTTTCCTTGATCCTACTGGTTCGATTAAACCTTAGTTTCATAACTGAGGAAAAACTTACTGCTTTGCTCATCATACATTCCTCTTGGGGTTCCCAACGAGCTCTACGTTGAAAGTCGAGTACATCAGTGACCTCATGCCTTCCTTGCATGCAAGGTTTTTACTGTTTGCTCCGGTAGACTTCACTTTCATAATTTTTGCCTCTTTTGTCACCACTCAATTGATTGACGATTTTGTTGGTCGATTCATAGGCTTGGACAATGGTGATAAGTTAACAATGCATGCATTGATGGAAGAGGAAGCTTCAACCGATGCCAGTGAAGACGAGCACCTAACCATCATAGCTTGTCTTCTACCATTAGAAGACAAGGAGCTAAAGGGGACAATCCATGTTGTGGAGATTCGAAGTATGGGAGAAGGAAAACAAAGCTAAGGTAGGGTGTGAGGTCGAGTTGTTCTTAGATTGCTGCAGCCGCAACATCGAGTGAAACCTCTGGCCTTGTGTTGGTGACCGTGACCACGACTACACGGTCCACGTCACCTTCCATCTGCACGGCTTCTTTTGAGGGATCAAGGTAGCATATGTCCAGACGCTCTAAACGAGGTGGCCACATCGAGATATCTGACAACGCGTGCGCAATGGACGATGGGTCAAAAGGTGTCATGAAGCCGACGGGCTCAGAATCTGGACCACTCCTCCCATCAGTACTGACGACGTCATGCCATTAACTCACAAACTCCATACACCGGGAGGAGGGAGATCAACTTAGCGCTCAGTGGGCACACCCACACCCACGGTATAACATGGATTATATGATACAAATATGTGGGAAAACATATTAATAAACTACAAAGTTCATGTATGCATTTTACATGCATCATATGGCCATGTTGAGCACGTTCTGCTGATCTCGGTGGCATGGTACGGTTGATCGTGCATGATACGTCCAAAACGTATCTACTTTCCCGAACACTTTTGCTATTGTTTCTCCTCTATACTTGTGTGATTTGGATGCAACTAATGCGAACTGACGCTGTTTTCAGCAGAATTGCCTTGGTGTCTACTTTTTGTGCAGAAAATCAACTATCAGGAAAAATCCCGGAAATATGCCAAAAATCCTATTTCACCCAAAGACTCCAGGAGCCAGAATACGAGATGGAGAAGAGCCCTGGGTGGCCACACCACCTGGTGGCGCGGGCCAGGCTAGGTCACGCCAGGAGGTGGTGTGGGCCCCCTAGGCACCCCCTCGGCCTCTCTCTTCGCCTATAAGGAGCCTTCTGACCTAAAAACTTCGGGGGTTTCGACGATTTTCCAGAAGGAGTTCCGCTTCGCCGCCACCACCAGATTCCACGAAACAGTACCAGAAACTCCGTTCTGGCACCCTGCTAGGACGGGGAATTGGGGGAGATCATCGCCATCATCATCACCATCGCTTCTCCATCGACCATCCATGTTTCCCCTATCTATGAGTGAGTAATCCCCCGCTGTAGGCTATGGGGATGGTAGGGATTGGATGAGATCATTCATGTAATGGCATCAGATTGTTAGGGCATGGTGCCTAGTATCTTTTATTAGTGCTTTATGACTTTGTTGCTACTTGTTGTGCTTAATGCTTGTCACTAGGGCCCGAGTGCCATGATTTCAGATCTGAACATGTTATTGATTCATTATGATAGTATTGGTCTTGGTCTTATCTACAAGTTGTATACACACGTTGTTGTCCGGAACCTATGGCCCCGAAGTGACAGAAATCGAAATAACCGGAAGGGGAAGGCTTTGATGCGAGGATCACATGTGTTCATGGAGTGTTAATGCTTTGCTCCGGTGCTCTATTAAAAGGAGCATCTTAATTGCCAGTAGTTCCCTAGAGGCCCTGCTGCAAATGGGCTGGAAGGACAAAAGATGTTGTGCAAGTTCTCATTGCGAGCACGTATGACTATATATGAAACACATGCCTAGGATTGTCTAGTACTTGGGTGCTTTATCTTATTTATCTAAAATTGCCCTATGTTCTGATTGCTATGTGAATTGTCTTGTCCATGCAACGCCCGTCTATCCATCCCTATGCCTACCGCACTCGAATTCCACTGTTTACTGCTTTCATTACTACCGTCTTTGTTTTACTACTGCTATTACTTTGCTATTCCTACTACAAAACTGTTACTACTGATAAACTGTTGTGAGCAATATTGTTTCCAGGTGCAACTGAATTGACAACTCAGTTGTTAAGGTTGATAAATATTCTTTGGCTCCCCTTGTGTCGAATCAATAAATTGGGTTTCACTTCCCTCGAAAATACTGCGATACACCTCCTATACTTGTGGGTCATCAGTGCCCACCCAGAAGCACGCATCTATTAGTACATGAACGTCATATTCATTGAAAGACACGAGTTTGAGCCTAGTTTAGAGCGAATGTCAGTAATGTATTTTAGGTGTCTGTCGATTGAAAACTACATGTGACCGCGTGATCTGAGGGACCCAGCACATAGCCGTGAGTGCATCATCGAAAGAACGCTCAAGAAAGTCTACCCCTGGGGCCTCGCAAGCCGTGATGCATCCACTCTGGACATGTTGAACGGATACACGTCCATGTTGGACACGTTCTGCTAATCTCGGCACCATGATGTGGTTGATCGTGCCCACTCGTAAACATGCCCAGTCATATGCTCCAAATCTTTTTTCCAGCCAGCGCGACCCAATAGCCTATCCGGCAGCCTCGAGCCATCCTAGGTCACATGGGCACATTACAGGTGCGCTTGACCAAAGCAGTGAAAGGCACCCACGTAGAAAACAGACATCTGGGTACCACTCGCCAGCGAACCAGCCCATTATCCCCTACATGCCATGTCTCCCCTTGCTCGAGATTTCCCCTACCCCTGCCAAATCGTCGTTGGCGCCCTTTTTTATGCTGGTAATTTGGTTGCGCCCGAGTTCATCATGCCTCCCCTCTCTCCTCTCCCTTCGCTTTGGCTGCTGCTAGTGTTTGTTGACTCAAGGAAAAAACACAATGGTGACCTCATGCCTTCCTTGCATGCAAGGTTTTTACTGTTTGCTCCGGTAGGCTTCACTTTCATAATTTTTGCCTCTTTTGTCACCACTCAATTGATTGACGATTTTGTTGGTCGATTCATAGGCTTGGACAATGGTGATAAGTTAACGATGCATGCATTGATGGAAGAGGAAGCTTCAACCGATGCCGGTGAAGACGAGCACCTAACCATCATAGCTTGTCTTCTACCATTAGAAGACAAGGAGCTAAAGGGGACGATCCATGTTGTGGAGGTTCGAAGTATGGGAGAAGGAAAACAAAGCTAAGGTAGGGTGTGAGGTCGAGTTGTGCTTAGATTGCTGCAGCCGCAACATCGAGTGAAACCTCTGGCCTTGTGTTGGTGACCGTGACCACGACTACACGGTCCACGTCACCTTCCATCTGCACGGCTTCTTTTGAGGGATCAAGGTAGCATATGTCCAGGCGCTCTGAAGGAGGTGGCCACGTCGAGATATCTGACAACGCGTGCGCAATGGACGATGGGTCAAAAGGTGTCATGAAGCCGACGGGCTCAGAATCTAGACCACTCCTCCATCAGTACCGATGACGTCATGCCATTAACTCCCAAACTCCATACACCAGGAGGAGGGAGATCAACTTAGCGCTCAGTGGGCACACCCACACCCACGGTATAACATGGATTATATGATACAAATATGTGGGAAAACATATTAATAAACTACTAAGTTCATGTATGCATTTTACATGCATCACACGGCCATGTCGAGCACGTTCTGCTGATCTCGGTGGCACGGTACGGTTGATCGTGCCCACCCAGAAGCATGCATCTATTAGTACATGAACATCATATTCATTGAAAGACACGAGTTTGAGCCTAGTTTAGAGCGAATGTTAGTAATGTATTTTGGGTGTCTGTCGATTGAAAACTATATGTGACCGCGTGATCTGAGGGACCCAGCACATAGCTGCGAGTGCATCATCGAAAGAACGCTCAAGAAAGTCTACCCCTGGGGCCTCGCAAGCCGTGATGCAGCCACTCTGGACATGTTGAATGGCTAACGTCCATGTCGGACACGTTCTGCTGGTCTCGGTACCATGATGTGGTTGATCGTGCCCACTCGTAAATATGCCCAGTCATATGCTCCAAATATTTTTTCCAGCCAGCGCGACCCAATAGCCTATCTGGCAGCCCTGAGCCATCCTAGGTCACATGGGCACATTACAGGTGCGCTTGACCAAAGCAGTGAAAGGCACCCACGTAGAAAACAGACAACCGGGTACCACTCCCCAGCGAACCAGCCCATTATCCCCTACATGCCATGTCTCCCCTTGCTCAAGATTTCCCCTGCCCCTACCAAATCGTCGTTGGCGCCCTTTTTTACGCTGGTAATTTGGTTGCGCCCGAGGTCATCATGACTCCCCTCTCTCCTCTCCCTTCGCTTTGGCTACTGCTAGTGTTTGTTGACTCAAGGACAAAACACAATGGTGACCTCATGCCTTCCTTGCATGCAAGGTTTTTACTGTTTGCTCCGGTAGGCTTCACTTTCATAATTTTTGCCTCTTTTGTCACCACTCAATTGATTGACGATTTTGTTGGTCGATTCATAGGCTTGGACAATGGTGATAAGTTAACGATGCATGCATTGATGGAAGAGGAAGCTTCAACCGATGCCGGTGAAGACGAGCACCTAACCATCATAGCTTGTCTTCTACCATTATAAGACAAGGAGCTAAAGGGGACGATCCATGTTGTGGAGGTTCGAAGTATGGGAGAAGGAAAACAAAGCTAAGGTAGGGGTGGAGGGTCATTGCATGCTATACACCGGCTATTTTGGTGGTAGACCAACATATATCACCAAGGATTTTCGGAGGTGCTATAGAATGAATAAGGAGTTGTTCATGCAGATTCTTCATGGTGTGAGAGAGTATGATTCTTACTTTGTGCTGAAGAAAGACTGCATCGACATGGCTGGTTTCTCATCTGTTAAGTAATGTACTACTGGAATTAGGTTGTTTGTATATGGATATCCTAGAGGTTAAAAGATAAGTACCCACGCATGGGTGAGTCCATTGCAATTGATTGCATCTATAGATTTTGCAGAGCATGGTGGCGAAGTTTGTCCAAGACTATTTGACAGGACAAAATGATGTAGAGACTGCTAGGATAATGTGAAAGGGTAATTGCCCCTATGTGTGGTTTTGGTGATTAATGACAATCCCTATGGACTAATGTTTTCATTGAGTATTATATAAAGAAATATTCCATAGGTCATGCTTGTAGTTCATGTGTTGGATTCAAGTATGGATGCCACAAAGATAAAGATTTACCTTGAGTATTGGCATCAAGACCATCGAGTTGAAGAAGAATATGATATGATCAAGATCTTGAGAGTGTGATCACGATAGAAGAATTCAAGATATGGCTCTAAGTCTGTGTCATGATAGCCTCATTAGTTGAGCTATGGTTGACTAAGATTTGGAGCATGTAATCAAGTGAAGAGTTCTTTATGTACCTCAAGATATTGAGATGGAGTATGAGAAGATAGTTGGTTGACCAATACAAAGAGTGAAGAGCGATTTCAAGTTGGTCAACACATGAAGCATAAAGAATGTATTACATGGATCTTGTGGTATGGTAAGCCTTGTCAATTATGCATCATGAACTAACCCATTATATATGTGCATTTGCGTTTTCTATATGGGATAGGTATCTTTCTATGAGCATGCTTCAAAAGTGAAGATTTCATATGGCCTATGAGAGGATGACACTAAGTGGTGATCGTCATCAAGGTTGAGAAGGGCAAGTTCAAGATAAGCATCTCGAGAAGATCATTTGCTTGAACCTTGCCTTCCATATTAGTGATAATGGACTGTGTAGACGTTTCTTAATGAAGCTATCCCATAGTGGTGTATGGGGGAGCAAATTATGAGTCTTCACGAAGCAACAATGATCAAGTGATGCATTCCGGCTTGGATGGAGCTTGAAGCGTTGTCATCAAGATCAAGCGGAGTGTGCAAGGAAAAGGTATGGACTTGCTAGGTTTTCCTTTTACCGGCCTCAAGGTGGTTGTTGGGAGACCGGGTTATAGGATAGAACTATCAAGAGGAGCTTTCGGTTGGGTAAATTGATCACATTGTCTTAGGGAGATCAATCCTTTGCATATTTTGCATCTTCCTATTTTGTTTATTCTTGGTGTTTCTCCATGTGAGTTTCTTGAGCTTGTTGCTATCTCTTCAACAAGCCCAAGTGCATCGAAAATGGAATTCGTATGCATCTTCTATGGCGTTTTCGAGTTTGAAGGTTTTACCGATTCTTCTCATAGGGAGGTTTCATACCTTTTTCATTTGGTTCTACCCTACTTTGTTGGACTATGATGTTTTTATGCACCATATTGTAGAGCTTGTTTTCCTTGTTAAAACAAGCCTAAGATCATCGAAATCGGAGTCTAGATGCAACAGTTATTTCATTTTTCGTGAAGTCTGTTGCAGATCTGGTTCAACCCGGATTTATACCAGGATTCCTAGTTTCGCAACCGAGTCTAACCGGGATTACATTCAGTAACCCTTCCCGGTTTAGATCTGGTTCAACCGGGATTCAACCGGGTTCAAATCGAGATTCAACCGGGTTCAAACCGGGATTCAACCGAACCTGATACCAGACCGTCCGGTTTTTGGGCCGGCTCAACCGAACATCAAATCGGGTTCGCAAATTTCTCCCAACGGCCATATTTTCTTCCCCCTATAAAATAGGGTTCTTCCCCCAACGTTTTTGTAGTTCTTGACCATGAAATTAACCTCCATTATTGAACCTCTTGAGCTTGCTTCCTCCCCCTTCCTCCTATGATTCGTACATCTTTTTGAGGGCTTTGGAAGAGGAGATCTAGATCTACAATCCGCACCAATCAATTCCTCCTCTAAGTGAGGGGAACCCATTGGATCTAGATCTTGAAGTCATTCGTTAACTTCCACCATTGTTCTTCCTCTCTAATTCCTCCCTAGCACTTGTTGCTTTGGTGGGATTTGAGAGTGAGGAATCTGAACACCCTTGGTGTTCTTGCTTTGCATTCTTGCATAAATATCGAGCTCTCCATTACGATTTGTTCAAGTGAGAGACCATGGGCTTGTTGCTATTGGAGAGTTACCTCCTACTTGGCTTGGTGCCGCGATGTCCTCTTCGTGGAAGATTGTGAAGAGACCCGGACTTCTCCTTCGTGGAGCTTGTGAAGTGGTTGTGAAGCTTGCCATCTCCGGAGTGGAGGAAAATCTAGCCATAAGGAAAAGGCCTATTCCTTCGTGGGATAGACTCGGAGAAGAAGGTGAGCCTTCATGAAGTTGGGAAATCCTTCGTGGAATCCCACACCTCTCCAATGTAATGTACCTTACTTGTAAGGGAACACGGGAATACATCTTTGTTTCCGAGTGCCTCAGTTATCTCTATACTCGAGCTTACTTTCCTTGTGATAGCCATCGAGCTTGAAGTACTTATATCTTTCATATCACTTGTGGTATATTTATCTTGTGTTATCTTGCCTAGCTTAACTTGTTGTTGGTGCACTTAGTTGAGCCTAGTGTATTTAGGTTTTATGCTTGTAAAATAAATGTTAGTTTAATTCCGCATTCTATCAAGCCAAAACCATAATAGTTTTCAAATTTCCTATACACCCCCTCTAGGCGACATCTCTATCCTTTCATAATGGCATAAAACGTAGCAAGAACGTTTCCTGGGATGCTTGGAAGCATCAATTTTATGGACTGATCATTAAAGTATTGTCCATTTGCTTGAAAAGGTTTGTATAAAAGGGAATCATGAAGAGTGTAGTGTGGTACTTAAAGCTGTGGCAAATCAAGTGTTGTGGATTTGACATGCTTTTTGGCATGATGAGATCTCACAATGACATCAACATGTTAAAGTGCTCGCTAGTGTTTGCGAGACTATTTGATGGCCATGCTCCAACTTGCATATATTAGATCAATGGTGACGGATATACCAAAGGGTGTTACGTAGTGTCTATGGAATCTATCCAAGATGGTCGACATTTGTGAAAACAATCCCTGAGCCTCTAGGTCATATGAAGTCTTGGTTTTCTTCGTGCTAGGTGAGTTGCAAGAAGAATGTAGAGCAGGCATTTGGTGTGCTCTGATCTTGATTTGTTATTATATGTTACCCTACTCTTACTTGATATGAAGATCATATGCGATAGATGATGAATGTTCGTGTGATCATGTACAACATAATCATTGAGAGTGAGCGCATGTATCTAACAATTGATGATCATTCCTATGAGTGTCATGGCCCATTTTCCACTGGTGCTGACTTGCATATTTTGTCGCTATGCATACAAAAAAATCATTACCTAGATGGTCATGCGAAACGACCTGTGGAGGCTCAAAGGAGAGGCTGGTTTACAAGTTTTTTTTGTTGAGATCAGCTGGTTTACAAGTTGAACTTCAATTTATCTGAATTGTATGAGCTATTTAATTTTCATTTTAATAATTATAAACCTAATTTATTTATGCGTTGAATATTGACTAGATTATTGAAACATGGTTGAATGGTAAAAACAATTGTCGGCTTGTTTGACGACCACCGCTGGGCACTTGCTGACTGGCGTATCCCCTCACTGGCTCTCCTTAAGTTGACTCATCCGGCACTCACATATTGATTACGAGATTCATTTGAGGGTTGTTGTGGGTGTTGTCAGATTTCTACTTAAACAAGGTCCAGCTTTTCGTGGGCATGACAATTCTAGCACTTTCTTGAACAAGGGAAATTTTCGTGAGATGTTGGATTCGTATGGTTTAATATGCAAGGATGTAGCCGATGTGATTAATGAGAATGCTCCTGGCAATTGTCAATTGACATCTCCTGAAATCCAACTAGATATAGCACAAGCATGTGCAGAAGAGACTACACAAGCCATTACAAGTGAGCTTGGAAATGTTGGTTTCTCTCTACTTGTTGACGAGTCTCGTGATGTATTGGTTAAAGAGCAAATGGTTGTAATGGTGAGGTTAGGCATTCTCTCAGAACTCAATTATCATATTCTCGCAACTCAATTATCATACTTTCACAACATCATCTTATATGTTATTGCTTGTAGGTTTGTGAACCAAAAGGGAGAGATTGTGAAAAGATTGCTCGGTCTTGAGCATGTTCTTGATACTACATCAACTTCTTTGAAAATATATTTAGATGCAATGTTTGTTAAACATAATTTGTCTATGTCTAGATTAAGATGCCAATGATATGATGGTGCCTCTAATATGTGTGGGGAGCTACATGATTTAAAAACATTGGTATTGGCCAAGAACCCTCATGCTTTTTATGTGCATTGTTTTTCCCACCAACTTCAATTAGTGGTTGTGATGGTTGTGAAAGGAGTTATGCCAGTTGGTCAGTTCTTTGGTCACTTAAACAAGATTGTCAGTATGGTTATTTTTCTTGTACACAATTGCAGTTGTCTTCAACTCTTTGTCCATGTATGAATTCTAATTTCTACATACACATATTTTGTAGGTGAGTGCGCTTGTAGGAAGAAAGATGCATTATTGCAATTGCATCATGATTGTCTGGTAGCACCTCTAGAGAGTGGGGAGATCTCATCCGGAAGAGGCCAAAATCAAGAGACAAGTTTAAGAAGATCAGGTGATACTCATTGGGGGTCATACCATAGAACTCTAATTCGGATTCAACAAATGTGGGATTCAATCATTGAAGTGTTATGCAGTGTTTCTCGTGATGGGACATATGCCGAGGAGAAAGGTGTGGCTTCAGGTTATATCATATACATGGAAGCCTTTGAAATTTTTATTATTTTGCATTTGATGCTTGAGTGCTTGGTTTAACAAATGGTTTATCACACGACGTTGCAATCCAAGGATCAGAACATAGTGAGCGCCGTGAATATGGTTGTCTTAGTGAAAAGTCTATCGTAGAAATTGAGAGATGATGGATGTGAGCCTCTATTGCTTGCTTCTACTAACTTTGTGGTAGAAGAAATATTATAGTACCGAATATGAAGAAATATTATAGTACCGAAAATTTATGATTCATTACAAGGTACAAATCTTTAATGAGGTGCTTGATAGAAATATAGTTGAGATGAATCATAAATTTTCTAAAACTCCTACACGCCTATTATTGTGCACTGCATGCCTTAATCCTAGAGACTCATTCGGCAGCTTTTATAATGATAAGCTAGTTGAGCTTGCAACTATGTACTCTACTGATTTCTCTTCACATGATTATTATCTATTGACTGACGAACTGAACATATATGTTGATGTGACGAAGAGAAGCCTTAAATTCATAACTTGTGACGGTCTGAGTAATCTTGCTCTCAAGTTGGTTCAGAAGAGACAACATTTGACCTTTTCATTGGTCTATCTCGTTATTACACTTGCTTTGACATTACCGTGGCAACATCACCAGTTGACAGGGTTTTCTCGCCGAAGAAGTCAGATCTTTGCAACAAGATAGGGGATGATTTATTTGATGATTTGCTATGTTGAGAAAGCAATATTTAAAAAATTGATGACAAAAAATTTATGCTACGTTTTCATTCCTGCAGTAATCATAGACGTCATCTTCCTCAACATTTTTGGCTTGCGAACAGGAATACAACTTAATGGTATGATATTATCTCGCCCGGCTCTCCTTAAGTCGACTCATCCGACATTTTTGCTGGACAGGCGTTTACGGACGCAGCTGGAAATGCTCTTAGCGTGTGTTCTCATCGTGAATCCGTGGTGCGTGAGCCGGTCTTTGTTTACACTCGTAAGTCGTAGATAACCTGCTTCACCGGCCCACGCACATTGCCCGCCGCCTAGATTATAAATGCTGGACCTAACAGCGAGTGGCAAAAAGCCCAACCATTATTCATCTCCACCCTGTCCAATCCAATTCCAATCCATCACCGCCGCTTTCCCAGCTCAACCGTCCTACAAATAGCACGCAAACATGCTGCTGCATAATCAGCTGTGTAGCGTCGCAATCGCAATCAAACTCATCTCCATCCAGCCAGCAGCAGCGAGCTAGTAGTAGTAGCTGACTAGCTCAGTCACAGTGTCACTCACTCACACACACACACACACACACTTGGTATACCGCAGCAATGATGAGGCTCGCGTGGCGATCGCTGGCCGTGGTGGTGGCCGTGCTGGGCGCGGCGGCGACGATGGCAGGGGCGGCGCCGCAGGTGCCGTGCTACTTCGTGTTCGGGGACTCGCTGGTGGACAACGGCAACAACAACGGCATCGTGTCCATTGCGCGCGCCAACTACCCGCCCTACGGCATCGACTTCGCTGGCGGCCCCACCGGCCGCTTCTCCAACGGCCTCACCACCGTCGACGCCATCTGTAAGCAAACTAATCCGCCTGTCGGTGTATGCATACCTGGTGATCGCCGCCTGTTCTTAGCGTGCAAAATGGCTACGTGTGTCGTACGTACGGGGTCATAACCGCGTACATCTGTCGGTTCCATCGGACGCTTACGTGTGTGTCGTACGTACGGCGTCATAACCGCGTAGGTACCGTTATGACTGAACGCTTACGTTTGCGATGTTTACCTCGGGCGCAGCCAGGCTACTGGGCTTCGACGACTTCATCCCGCCGTTCGCCGGCGCGAGCAGCGACCAGCTCCTCACCGGCGTCAACTTCGCCTCCGCCGCCGCCGGGATCCGGGAAGAGACCGGGCAGCAGCTGGTACGCGCTTTCCATCTCAGATGTTGATTATTCAGGTCGTACGTAGTAGTACGTGACAGTGACATCGCAAGCACTGTATACGCAGGGTGGGCGGATCACCTTCAGCGGGCAGGTGCGGAACTACCAGAGCGCGGTGGAGCAGCTAGTGAACCTCCTGGGCGACGAGGACACGGCGGCGGCGCACCTGAGCCAGTGCATCTTCACGGTGGGGATGGGCAGCAACGACTACCTCAACAACTACTTCCAGCCGGCCTTCTACGACACCGCCGCGCGCTACACGCCGGCGCAGTACGCCGACGACCTGGCGGCCCGCTACGCGCCGCTCCTGCAGTCCCTCTACAGCTACGGGGCGCGCAAGGTGGCGCTGATAGGCGTGGGGCAGGTCGGGTGCAGCCCCAACGAGCTGGCCACGCAGAGCGCCAACGGGGTCACCTGCGTCGACCGCATCAACGTCGCCGTCAGGATGTTCAACCAGCGGCTCCTCGGCATCGTCGACCAGTTCAACGCGCTCCCCGGCGCGCACTTCACCTACGTCAACATCGACGGCATCTTCTCCGACATCCTCAGGGCGCCGGGAGCGCACGGGCTCAGGGTCACCAACACGGGGTGCTGCGGGGTCGGGAGGAACAACGGGCAGGTCACCTGCCTGCCCTTCCAGACGCCCTGCGCCAACAGGCACGAGTACCTCTTCTGGGACGCCTTCCACCCGACGGAGGCCGCCAACGTGCTCGTCGGACAGCGGGCGTACAGCGCCCGCCTCTCCTCCGACGTGCACCCCTACGATCTCCAGACACTCGCCCGCCTCTAGCCTTCCTGACTCCTCGTTCAGAAAGACCAGCGGCGACATTCTCCAATGTCGCCATGTCTATGTGAAGTGTGGACATTTTATACTACTTATTATGTAATATATGCAGACTTGTGATTCTTAAGTATACAAAAAACACAGACAAATTGCAAGCAACTGAATTTTGCAACTGTATCCTCCACTCGACTCACAGTGCTCTAGAACATGGGTAACAATGTAGTATGATTGAAGAGCAGCAAATGATTTAATCCCAAACACTTGCCCTTTGCCAGGGGAGCGTGGCAAACACAGCTCACAGCATTCATTATTTTGGTTGGGAGAACCGAGTCCACGAAAAACACATTACATGAGGAATGCAACAACACATGGAAAAGATCCACGCTGCAGGCTGGTAACTTGCCCACCGGTGGTTGCGCTTGCGCAGCTTCACTTCCAAAATGGTGTGTGGCTTACTGGAGGCTGCGTATCACCAGCCCACCACTGCCAAACACTGAACCGAAACTACCATCTCACCAAAATGCAGGAGCCACGAGCTTCGGTGCAAGCATCTTTCGGCAAGAACAGGATGGAAGCGAAAGGTAATAGTACTTCAGAAGACTCTTGCAGGAAGTCAGCTCCCTTCCATAAAAAACGATCACATTGTTTCAAGTTGGACTGGGTATGAAGCCTCTTCAGGATTAGCCAGTTCCAATGACGATGAAAAGACTTGCATTAACCGCCAGTAACGATCATACTCTGATAATTTTCAGCATAGATCAGTCTTCTTTGATGAACCTACTACCGTGCGTACCGTGCGGGAATCATTCTCCGCTTCAAACGGTACGACGGAATGCACAGGCCAGGAATCTTCTTGGTCCATGCTAGCACTAGCACATGGCTGAAGTATGTGCTTGGCTCCAGATTTCAGCTGAACAGGCCCTGCTCCCACGCTATTGACAGACTCTGTCCATGCTGAACGTGTAGGTGTATCATTGTTTACACCTAGAAGATTATTCTTGTCAGGTTCGTTGCTGACACGAAAAGGTGTATATAGAGGTTGTCCATATGGTCTAGATCCACGTAGATCAATCCCTTTTTCTGGGAGTAGTGAGAGATTCCGGTTCTTTCCTACTGCTATGGAAGGTTTCTTTGCTAATGTCAATAACACATTGTCCTTCCCTGCTGCTGGCCTTTTGAAACTTTTGTCCATTTGTTTTGAGCTCTCAAGATTTGGTCCAGCCTGTTTCATGCTCCTGTCTTTAAAGATCGCACCACCTGGAGCGTTAACTTTGCCTGGTTGACTAGACAACGGAGCTGGTGGGTGAAACTGAGTAGATCCATTAGGCTGTGCACCTTCACTGCTGTAAACATGAGAAGAGACCATTGACGGGGGCAATGGACGGAGGGAGGTAAACTTTGTCGGAGTTGTCAAGGCAGGAGTGCTCTGAATAGAGTAACCAGGCATAATACGTGATACTGGGGCCCTTTGTGCCATGTTGCTGCAGTTTCGAGGGAAAAAGCTGGACTGAGATGGCCTTGGTGTTGTTTCCACAAAGGTTTTGAACTTATCCCATGGATCGTAATATGACATTGCTGCAACACTAGGAGTGCGTCCGTAGTCCACAGCACCAGGTTGTAGGTGATTAGCAGCACTATGAAGTCTCTGAACTTGATTTGCCACAGCCGGTCGCTGATGCCCTAGCCCAACCTCACTGTACCTGCTGACTTGTTGGCCAGGCACCTTGTTTGGCACAGCCAGTTGAGGTTGCTGACTGTGATTGCTTTGACTGAAAGCACGCCCTTGCTCAGCTGCTGGAACAGAAGAAAAACATGGTACAGACCCTTGCGCAGCTGCTGGAACAGAAGACAAACATGATATGTACTCAGAAGGTGGTCTCCCACCATTTGAGATCCCGAATCTGCTAGGAAGATCAACCGACCCTCCATGAAACAATTGAGGAAAAGTGTGTGTGCGCATTCCTGGAAAGTAATGATCTTCAGCTCTCATTTGTTTACTGGAACATGGAACCCAGTTATCTAGACCTCCACATTGTTTACTGCCGGTTCCAAGATTAACTGTTTTGCCCATTAGGCGCATCGTCGTGTCAACCACAGGCTGGATATTCTGCTCATAATTCTGTCTTGGGAAACAGCTTTGCATCTCAAGTGACGTATGCAGTTGATTATCATGCCCCAGGCACTGAGCGCAAGAACACTGCCCTGAACTCTCTTGCTGGTTGCTGCCTGAATAGTTGCTGCTGGGTATTGCATAGTTATGAACTTCCATCCTTTCAGAACTTGGACACTGTCTGAAATCCATACTATATGCAGTTGGCAGTTTGGGAGTAAAATAAGGGTCTGGCTGAATACCAAAATTAGCAACTGTAAAAAATGGCGGAGCTTGACCTTGATTGTTGATTCTTAGATGGGAATAGTCCAAGCAAGTATTAGGTGTGACAAAAGTTGGAGATGCTGAAGGATGCAAAGAATCCTTCCCCAAACTTTGTCTTTTAAGCAGCTCATCTGGATTGAAGGTACCACCAGGTTGAACTCTGACAAACTCACCATGCGAATTAAGAGGAAGACTCATGTAGCCGCCGCCAAAGGGCATGCTCCTGCATGCAGATACATAGTCTGTAGTTTGTGCAGCTGTTGATTTGTTTGATCCTGTTGAGGTGTTTATACTGCTCACCATGTCATTACCAGATCTAAGAACACTAGGATGTTCTGCCAAGTGACAGTTAGCAATGAACCTTTCCTGAAGAATTGTGCTTCTGTTCCTATCAGATGCTTCTTTGAGAGAAGCAACATAACAAGAACTTGAAGGTTGTGGCAACAGAATTCTCATGAGATGTCCTGGCCTTGGGTCAAGTGCTAAACCAGCAGGAGTAGATGATCCTTGTGGTATCATCCGTTCAGCTTGACGCCCAATACCAAGATACAGGCCTTCTTGCAAAGGGAAGTCCACGTCAACAAACTTTTGAGTGAGTCCTTGACTAGATAAGGCAACTGAACTTATGGAGCTCAGACGGTTGCCGTTGCCCCTCCTAGAAATCTCTATGCAATGATTCAGATCCATGGAATTGCGCGGTGTAGTTTTCTCCTTTGTATTGGTAAGTGGAACAGTATGGGAGGCACCAGTTGAACCTACCTTCTCGGATAAAGAGCTGCTATCCTCCTCAACAATCTCCGATATAGCATCTATCCGTTGATGCACCAAATGTGGCTCTTCTGTGTTGCGCTGATCATCAACTACCTGAGAATTATCTCTCCCGGAAGGTTGCGGGGATGCCTGCAGTACCTGTGATTGCTCTGTGTCACCTTTAGGATGGGAGGCAGTCAACTCACGTATGTTATCTGCGTCGGAAAAACTAACATGTTTTGATCTGAGAGAAGATTTTGACAGACAGGTAGCATCAGAGTTTTTCAGAAATGCGCCCTCTCCTGTTCTCAAGTGTTTCTTAAGAATTGTTTGAACCTCACTATTGTTCTTCATAACCTTCTGATTAGACAAAACTGACTTCTTGCTTCCCTTTACATTTTTCTTGCTCAATAAAACTGAGACCTCTTCATTTTTCCTTTTCTTGCTATGGGAGTTTTTGAGCTTCCTCTGTTGTATGGCATCTTGAAATAATTGAGAGATGCTAAGTGAGACAGCTTTCACATTTCCACTTCTCTCCTGAAATGGAAAAGATCACAGATCACCCTGCTTGTACATGTAGTTTTAGGCTTTAAGGACAGCAGTATACCATATAACAAGTCCAAATGCGACATAACCAAAAGTGTAAACATGTAACTCAGCAAATACTAACATACGGGCAACACAGATATTAGTTTTTGAAAAGTTTGTTCATGATATACTACTATGATTTTTATTCTATTTCAAAGAAATGGATTCGTCTAGCTAGTAGTACATTGCTATACTCTTTCAGGAGATAATGCAAGTATACAACTATAATCTTTTGGTTCAACGGTAGGTATTTCCAATCCCAGTCCAAATGGTTAATCAACCATATCACAACCATTCCATTAACATTTGAAAAACCAAGGGTAATCCAGAAAAAAAAAAGACATGAAAGAACCGAACAAAGAAAGAAGCTGCTCTCTTACAGCATATTAAAAACAGCCAGGTTTGTGCTGTTTGCTTGCTAATCATGTTACACACTGCTGGGTGCACCTACTATATAGTGTACATTATGATTGTAAGAGCACATTTAACACAAACCGACATCTAACTCTTAATTGCAAATTTCTGAATACAAGCTTCCGTTCTTAGAGGAAACACCAGAAGGCATTTCAAATCTGATTCATGTTAAGGAAGCAATTACAAGGATGAGAGCAGTCGACACTGCAAGAGTTAAGAGCAACCAACTACGACCACACCTAACAAACTCCAATTGCCTTGTGGCTTTTGAAGACCGCAACTGAAGCCCACCCCTAGAGACGGGACAATGTCAACGTTGATCGAGCATCGGTGGGGCCATGACCCAAGCTTCTCGGCGTTCTGATCCAGCGCCACCACTCTTGAAAAGCCTGGATGATGCCGAACAAACCACCCTGCACACCAAGTAAAACGAAGGTCCGTCATCATCCTCAACCAGATCTGACATAGACACTGCTGTTGCCAACACTTCCAACATGCCGCTACCGACCACTGGAATATTGTTGCCATGACAAAGTCACCGGGAGAAGATAATTGGCCAGCCGCCGCCCCCACTGCCTGTAGAGGCTGAAGCATCGGACATAACCAAACTCCTGACACGCTGCCCAATAGATCTGGATGCCCACAAGCCTGCCGCGCGCCGGAGTGAACACCGTTGAGATTTGGACAGAGAGGAGGCCACAAAGACTTCATCGCTGAAATGCAGCCGCCACTGCCTCAACATTGCTTCTAATACACGTGAACAAAGACCTAACTGAAATGAAAGTACACACCGGACGAACATCCAAGTTCCCTCGGCCTCCCCGCACCTGACCTGGATGGCGACCAGAGGCGGAGCAGTGGAGGGGAACGGCAGCCTTGCCAGAGAAGAGAGGAAACCCTAGCCGCCTTTGGGTGGGGAGGGGAGAAAAACGATCTGGTTGTTAGAGATCTGATGAAGGTCGATCCGCAGCTCAATACAGGCATCCTGGCAAAAGCCATTATCCTGGATCCACATTCTATTGCTTGCAAAAATCACTTCCCCACCATTGCTACATGCACCTATTCCTTCCAGAGCTCGGACAAACTTGATAGCTGACGGAAAACCAGGCGACAAACATTCTACACACCTACTATGATTTCTACCAAATCTGCTACAAACACATTCCAAATCCAAGTGATTCAAATCAAATGCTGAAATGTACATTCTACCAAATCTGCTACCAGTAGAAACACATCCCAAATCCAAGTAATGCGAATGCAATGCCGAGATGTATATACGAGTTGACCAGCAATTACCTTTTTCCTCTCAGGGGGGGCCTTGTCCTTCTTGGACCCCTTCTTGGCCAAAACCCCGGCGGCCAGCTTCCCCTTGTCGAGCTTCCTCCTGACCCTCCTCTCCTCGCCTCCCGCAGCGACCCGCGGCACGGCAGCGAAGAGCTCGACGACGGACCGCTTCCGGCACATGGCCGCCTTCCTCCGCTCCTCCTCCTCCTCCTCCACCACCAGCTCCTTCGCCACCGCCGCCTCGTCCGCCCACCACCGGAAGCGCCGCACCTCAATCGGCGGCAGCGGGCCCGCCTCCCCGCCCAGCGGCCAGCACCTGTCGCCCTCGTCCGCAGCGCCCGCCCGCGCCCGCGCCGCGTACCCACTTCATCCCGTTGCGGCAGGCAGCAACAGAACAGCATGCAAAACAAGAACAAGAAATGCCACAGGCGTCAGAGCGCCGGAGACGCGCAATGCGGAGATTCAGCGGTGGGAGCTCGGCGGTACCGGATCGAGAAGGGCGGGGCGGCGCCGCCGCCGCTGCCGCTGCCGCTGGCGGCCATCCCTCCCAGGAGAGGAGTGCCCCCTAGTCTGCTCGGTCGCTTTTACCCTGCTCTGTTTCCCGCGCCCGCGGCGACCCTAGACTGGGGTGACGAGACGAGTGGAATGGCGTGCAGAGGAAAGCGACGTGGTGGGACCCGAGGAGGAGCCTCGCAGGTGCCCACGCGCGGCCCAGTGCCGTTCTTTGCCGCTTCAAGTGTTTCCGTAATAAAATCTTTTTTATCGCAAGTTTCCGTAGTACACAGTAGTGGAAAGAAAAAAAAGCAAGTGCTAGGCATCCCGGACGATGGGAGCTCCCATCATCCTGCTTTCACGCGCGACACGTGTCTCAAAATCGCCCCAAATCCCTTGTTTGCAAAACACCTAGTTTTGCTGAAAATGTCTTCGCTTTTGCCGCTTCAAGTGTTATTGTTTCCTTAGTAAAACCTTTTTTATCGCAAGTTTCCATAGTACTCGGTAGTGGAAAGAAAAAAAAAGCAAGTGCTAGGCATCCCCGAACGATGGAAGCTTCCATCATCCTGCTTCCACGCGCGACACGTGTCCCAAAATCGCCCCAAATCCCTTTTTTGCAAAACACCCAGTTTTGCTGGAAATGTCCCCACTTTTGATTCCGAAGTAAAAAATGGTTCGCGCCAGAAATAGAACGTCCCACCAGAGACCTCGCTAGAAATCATGCAGCAAAAAAATTATGCTAATGAAGCAAAAACGACTTCGCCGGAGACGTCGTCGAAAAAAACTCGTCAGAGACCTTGTAGCAAATAGTTGACACTGTTGTAGCAAAACCACAAGAAGGTTGTAGCAACAAACTTCTTCTAATGTAGCAAAACCGAATTCATTGAAGATATAGTCACAAAAACATGCTATGTAGCAAAATAGTCTGTCACATGTAGCAGCGTGGATAGACGTATGTAGCAAATTTGACCATCGCAGGTAGCAAAGAAGCAAGGAAGCGCAAATCTGATCTAGGATTTCGAGGGGCGCACAGGGTGGAAGAAGCCCGACGGCGGAGGCTCGCCGACGAGGAAGGAGCTCACGGCGGAGGAGGGCAGCCGCGCGGCAACGGCGCGGAGGTGTGCGGCGGCCGGTGGCAGGGCAGCCGCGCGGCGGCGGCGCGGAGGCGTGCGGCGGCCGGTGGCAGGGCAGCCGCGCGGCGGCGGAGGAGGCTCGCCACAAAGGAGGGGCGGCGGCGGAGGAGGGGGCTCGCGACGGCCGGCGATGGAGGTGCGTGCGTGGTGGATCCGAACGATCATCGTCCGGATGATCCCAGCATTTTCCAAAAAAAAGAGTAAAGCCTATAAAATAATAGCTTCTCCAGAGCTGGCCCGCAAGCACACAGGCAGTTGGTTTGGAGGCGCTTCCCAAACTGTCGGTTTGGAAGGCTGATACGTTGCTAACGTATCCATAATTTTTGATGTTCCATGCTTGGTTTTATCTACTTTCTTGTGTTTTGTCCATACTTTGAAGTATTTTCTATACACTTTTTTGGACTAACCTATTAACAAGAGTCACAGTGTCAGTTGCCTGTTTTCTGCTGTTTTTGGTTCCAGAAAGTCAGAAAATGAATATTCTCAGAATTGGACCGGACAAAAGCTAAAGTCGATATTTTACTAGAAGACTCACGGAGCCAGAAGACGATACGGAGAGGGGTCACAGGGCGGCCACACCATTTGAAGGTAGGCATGGGTAGCTAATCCATTCTTCCTCCTTTTGTTCATCACTCTCCTCCTATTTTTCATCTAATGAGATTTCAGATTCATCAATTTCTTCTTTCATAGGATCCTGCAAGGCATTAGTCTCTTCCATTTGTGGAAAGCATCTATTAATATATTTAAGAATATAGTCATTTTCTTCGTTGTAATTATCAAAGCAAAATTTAAGTATACCATAAACCTCATATTTGTAAGATGAATCATCAATATTTTCAAGCAAACTAACAAGTTCAAATGCACCCTTCCAAGCAATAAATTACTCAATTTGTTCCACGTCATAAAAGTCATAATGTCCTTTGACATAAGAAGATATGGTAACATTATTATTATACTCGCATTGAAAAGGGAGGTGTTTGTACCTCTTACAGCAACAAGATTTGTCCAAACAATAAGTAACATTATAAGTAGAGCACACGTTTCTAGCAATGGTATTCAATTTATCAATTTGTTCCCATAAGTGTTTCCCTTTTTGTGACAAGCGGTGTTCCTTATAATAATATTTTTGATCTTCCGTGAACCCACCTTGTCAATAAGATTCAGTTTCAAAGAAACCAACCATTGACAACAAGCATGATAAAGCAAGATAATAACAGACCAACAAAAATAACAACTAGAGTAGGAACCAATTTTTTTGTATTTTGATAAAGAAACAAGCAAACAAGAAGAAAATAAACTTAGCTTGAACAATAGTGATTCTAAGTGGACTTGATAAATAAAGCTATGTTCCCCGGCAACGGCGCCAGAAAATAGTCTTGATGACCCACAAGTATAGGGGGTGTATCGCAGTATTTTCGAGGGAAATGAAACCCAATTTATTGATTCGACACAAGAGGAGCCAAAGAATATTTATAAGCCTTAACAACTGAGTTGTCAATTCAGCTGCACCTGCAAACAATCTTGCTCACAGCAGTTTATCAGTAGCAACGGTTTTGTAGTAGGAATAGTAAAGTAACAGCAGTAGTAAAGTAAAGACAGCTGTAACAATAGTAGTAAACAGTAGGATTCGAGTGCGGTAGGCATAGGGATGGATGGACGGGCGTTGCATGGACAAGACAATTCACATAGCAATCAGAACATAGGGCAATTGCAGATAAATAAGATAAATCATCCAAGTACTAGATAATCCTAGGCATGTGTTCCATATATAGTCATATGTGCTCGCAATGAGAACTTGCACAACATCTTTTGTCCTGCCAGCCCGTTTGCAGCGGGGCCTCAAGGGAACTACTGGCAATTAAGGTGCTCCTTTTAATAGAGCACCGGAGCAAAGCATTAACACTCCATGAACACATGTGATCCTCACATCAAAGCCATTCCCTCCGGTTTTCTGTCACTTCGGGGCCATTGGTTCCGGACAACAACGTGTGTATACAACTTGTAGATAAGACCAAAAACAATAGTATCATAATGAATCAATAATATGTTCAGATCTGAAATCATGGCACTCGGGCCTAGTGACAAGCATTAAGCACAACAAGTCGCAGCAAAGTCATAAAGCACTAATAGAAGATACTAGGCACCATGCCCTAACAATCTGATGCCATTACATGAATGATCTCATCCAATCCCTACCATCCCCATAGCCTACAGCGAGGGATTACTCACTCATAGATGGGGGAAATATGGATGGTTGATGGAGAAGCGATGGTGATGATGATGGCGATGATCTCCTCCAATTCCCCGTCCCGACAGGGTGTCAGAACGGAGTTTCTGGTGCTGTTTCGTGGAATCTGGTGGTGGCGGCGGAGCGGAACTCCTTCTGGAAAAACGTCGAACCCCATTGAGTTTTTAGGTCAGAAGGCAACTAATAGGCGAAGAGGGAGACCGAGGGGTGCCTGGGCTGGCCACACCACCCCCTGGCGCGGCCAGGCCTGGCCCGCGCGGCCAGGTTGTGTGGTGGCCCCCTGGCTCCTCTCCGTCTCGTATTCTGGCTCCAGATGACTTTCGGTAAAATAGGCACTTTGGCTTTTGTCCCGTCCAATTCCGAGAATATTCATTTTCTGACTTTCCTGGAACCAAAAACAGCAGAAAACAGGCAGCTGGCACTGTGGCTCTTGTTAATAGGTTAGTCCAAGAAATCATATGAAAAGTAATCCAAAGTGTGGGCAAAACACAATAAAGTGGATAAAACTAAGCATGGAACATCAAAAATTATAGATACATTTGCAATGTATCACTACTCAAGTGCTTTAATAGATCTCTGCTCTCCCCATGTGTGTGAAGTTGACAGTGTGCACACCATGGTGGCACTTAGGCTAGAGATTACAATACTTGTTATGAGTTATATTTGGAGTTGGATGTCTTTATGAAATTGTGGTGTTTGTTTGAACCATCTAGTGGTCAAGGTGACAGTGTGGGGTTATCTAGATGGGGAAAGTGAACTTTGAGGAGTGTTGTTATAGTCCTACCATGGATTAGAGTGTCCAACCGGAGAGTAGTTAAGAGTAGTATCATAAAGAGAAGATATTTATATGAGAGTGTTCACTAGTGAAAGTATGATCCCTAAGCCTTGTTTCTAAGCACTGAAACACCCTTTGCTATTAGATCTATTACATGTTTGCTTGCTTCTATCTTTATTTCAGTTTTACTTTAGTATTTTCCACGCCATCAAGATATTTTTATCACCGTTACCACTTGGATTTCAATATCTCTTCGCCGAACTAGTGCACCTATACACCTGACAAGTGTATTGGGTGTGTTGGGGACACAAGAGACTTCTTGTATCTTGATTGCAGGGTTGCTTGAGAGGGGATACCTTTGACCACTTCCTCCCTGAGTTCGATAAACCTTGGGTAATCCACTTAAGCGAAAACTTGGTGTTGTTCTACAAACCTCCGCACTTGGAGGCCCAACAACTGTCTACAATAATAGAAGTGCGTAGACATCAAGCTATCTTTTGGCGTTGTTGTTGGGGAGGTAAGGTAAAAGGTACTCACATCCTCCGGTGTGAGTGCTCAAAGTTATTTCCTTTAGATTCTGCAATTTTGTCTTTTTATTTCTTGTTTTCACTAGTTAGGCTTAATGGAAAACAACAACAAAATTAGAGAGCTTTTAAGTATTTTTCCTAATATAGAACATGAATTGTCTGAAAAGAAAATTAAAAAACCCATGGAACTTTCTTTGCATGCTAATAGCAATGTTATTGGTATGAATCTTTTGAACACCTTTGTTACTAATGCTATGGAAACGTCTAAGCTTGGGGAAGTTGGTTTTTATGAAAATGATTTTTTAGTTCCCTAGCTTTAAAGAAGAACATTTGCTCTGATGATACTTTATCTCCCATATGTGGCAATTCTAATGATACTTGTGATATTTTAAATCCACATACTGAAAGCATCCCTTTTAAAATACCTATAAAAATTGTTGATCGTGTTATGAATAACTGTTATTTTAGAGATAGAACTGTCCATCCTGGTGATCATTTACTCTTTATACATGAATTATGCGAGTTGTTCAAGTGTGCAGGTATTTTCAATGAACCAAGTTAAGAGGAAGCTATTCCCTTTTTCACTCAAGGGCAAAGCAAGGAAGTGGTATGAGCTACTAGATAATCCTCATCATTTGGAGTGAAAGGAACTTGAATCTCTCTTTTACTCTAAATTTTATCCTCCTCATGAAATTTATAAAGATAGGAATTACATTTATCATTTTCATCCACATGATGGAGAAAGTATTGCCCAAGCATGGGGGGATTGAAGTCACTAATACTCAAATGTCCCATTCATGAACTCTCCAGTAATATTGTTATTAATAATTTCTATGCAAGGCTTTCAGGACATTACAAGGACTATCTAGATACTTGTTTAGAGGGATCCTTCACAAGTAAGGATGTCAAAGCTAAGTGGGATCTTCTTGAAAGAATTCAAAGCAATACCGAAGATTGGGATAACAACAAAGGTAAAGAACCAGGTATAAACTATGAGTATGATTGCATTAAGTATTTCGCTGAAACTGCTGATTTTCAAGAGCTTAGTGCTAAATATGGTCTTGATCCTCAAATTCTTGTTGATTGTTTTAGATCCTTTGCTTCTCATATTAATGCTCCTAAAGAAAAATGGGACATGTATCATGAGCCTTTTAAAGACACTTGCATGGAAAATGAAATTGTTATTAATGATAGCAATAAACATGCTCAAACCTCTGAAAGTACTACTTATTATAAGCATGTTAATTTTTATGGAATACATAGACCTTGTGAGAATAATCAAATTGAAGAAGAATATTGTATCACCCACAGGAATGAAAAAAATAGAACGTGGTATAGGGCTCTAAATGATCTTGGTAAAAAAGTGTGTGCCCTCTATCCTTTTATTTGTGAACTTTGCTTTGAAGTGGGTCATTTCAATTTTCAATGCTCAGGCCATAATAATAGCCCTTCTAATCCAATGAGTACTACAAGTTTGTATTGTGATGACATAATCACTCCTAATCAGCATGATGAACTTACATTATTTTTGGGATGTGAAGAGTTATCAAGAAAAACCTCTTTAGTAGATATGGGTGCTTTTGATATGAATAGTGTCCTGCATGGTTGTCATATTTATTGTGTTGATAATTGCCACACAAATACTTACATACAAAATATTATAAAAGATGAGGTTTTACCAAGATATGACAGGACTAATATGTGTTTGTTCTTATTAATGAAAAGGAGGAATCCTCCAAAGTTTCTTCTATTGTCTCTAACAATGAACCGATGTATATGGAGAAGCTTCCTTTCAAGCCTCTCCCTCCTAAAGAGAAGAAGAAAAAATAAGAAAAGGAGGAGTAAAAGGAGAGAGGAAACGGTATTTTCCCCTAAGCATGTTGCTCCTATTATAGTTTTTGATGAGTCTGAACTCGATGATGTTCCTATGCCTGTTACCTATAGTAGTGACCATGATTGGGAAAATCACACTACTTTTGATATTGAAAATCTCTTCGGTACCAATTCTGAAAATGATGATATTAATAATCATTGTACTATTAGTGCTATCCATGTTCCTTCTAATGATGATATGTTTACAAATGAACACACTTTAGAAGATAACTATTCTATTACTTATGATGATACTATACTTCCAATATATGATGATTGCAATGATGAATATGATATTTTTCGTCCACCTACTACAGAGGAGAAAATTAATTATGATTACAATATGCCTCCTATATTTGATTATTATGGTGATGAGAATAATAATGATAGCTATTTTGTTGAATTTGCTCCCACTATAATTAATAAGAATGACTATGTTTATGTGAAGAGTATTAATTCTTTTATGCATGTGGCTCATGATAAGAATGTTTTATGTGATAGTTATATTGTTAATTTTATTCATGATGCTACTAAAAGTTATTATGAGAGAGAGAAACATGGTTTTATGCATCTCAATAAAATTAAGTTTCCCCTCTTTATGTTGAAAGTCTTAAAGTTGCACTTCTTTTGCTTAACTATGCTTGTTGCTTGATGCTTTCATGACTTGTTTCTTTACAAGATTCCTATGCATAGGAAGTGGGTTAGACTTAAATGTGATTTGAAATTTTATTCTTGATGCTCTCTTTTACTTCAATTCATATTTCTTATGTGAGCATCTTCTCAAACTATCATGCCTAACTTAAAGGTGTTAAAGAAAAGTACTTATTGGGAGATAACCCAAAAGTTTTAGATGAGTCTTGGAAGTTATTACTTCAGTAATAACAGCTCCTTATCCTTTTTATTTGCTTTTTGTGCCAAGAGTAACCTCTAATGAGAGAAAAGTAATGGTTGAGAAAGTTACTGTCCCGAAACAAATTTCTGTGCTTCACCGTACAAAATCGTGTAAAATCTCTGTATGTCTTTTTGAGGCGTGAATTTTTTTGCTTCTGCCCCAGGTTGTTATCTAACTTTCGTTAGTTCAACACTTTTCTATTTGAGCAACAGAAGGTCTTCCAAAAATTTCGTCTTTACCTGCTGGTCTGTTTTGACAGATTTCTGCCATTATTTGTATTTGCTTCTTGTTGGTTCCTTTTCGAGTTCTTTTGGAATTGAGCTTTTTGAGGGAAATGCTACAGTAGCTTGTGTTTTAATGGAAGTTTTATTGGTGTTAGAATTGAACCTAAAGACTTATTATCTTGAGTGCACTAATGTTGCTAATAAGATTGTGTGAAGTTTTTGTATGAAGGAAAATTTTCAGGTGTATGGAAGGAATGAGTAATGAGATGAATGATGGACTAAAGCTCAAGCTTGGGGATGCCACGCGTGTCACCCCAAGAAATATCCAAGAAGTACAAGCGTCAAAGCTTGGGGATACCCAAGCATCCCCCTCTTCATCAATAAAAATCCCAGGTTTCTTCCAAACGCTTCATTTTTTATTGTTTCATGCACAGTTATGTTGTTCTTGGAGCGTCTTCTTTTTTGTTTTTCGTTTTGGTTTTCGTTTGCTTGGTTTGCTGAATAAATTGGTTGGACCCCTTGGTTTTCAAATAGTTTGGTTTGGTTTGGAAAAGAGTAGGAAAGTTCATGCTTAAGTGTTAAAGAGAGCTTGTTTTTGACTGTGGCTTATACTTTGTCATGCCATGCTTGATATTCTTTTGTCTTTATGCTTAGTATTCTTTACTGTAGTATGAATTGTTATAAACAATTGAGATTGCTTAATGTGTCTTGGATGAATCATGCATTGTTTTAGCATATTAAAGCATAGTATTGTGGTATTCTCTTTTGATGCTTTATTTGGATTGACTTGGCGCATGCTCACACCATGTTATGACTATCTCAAGTCACCATAAGCCTTTATGATCCTTTAGTTTTCAACTTGTAGTATCACTTTATGCTTTGATCAATGATGTTTTGTCGCTCTGCATGATTATGGCTATTATTGCTCTCTTAGTTGGTCGCTCCTAGTCTTTTGCTAGCCTTCGCAACCAAAGTATGATTTCCACTCATGCATCCAACTCCTAAAACCAAGTTATTCCAAAGAGTCCACCATACCTACCTACTAGCATATGCTATTTCAAGTATATTTCATATTTTTATCTACCTTCCGAAATAAACTTGTTATGAGAAAACTAGTAATTAAAGCTCTCACGAACTTGATGGCATATTTTACTTTTCTTGCCCTTAATAAACTTGAACCATTGTGTCGTCTATGTTGTATATGCTTGCACTTATTTGTTGGGGATTAGCAGAACCATGCTGTCATGGGGAACGCTTTCAACATTGTACTTGTACTTTGTACCTAGTTGATATCATGCTCTTTTGTCTATGGATGTCGTCGGTGTGAAATGAAAGGGGAGCTTGTAAGTCCATGGAGTTATGTATATGTGTTAGAGAAATGCCTGGGCCGCTGGTCTAATCCATGTTGTCATGGTGGAAACCTGCAGCGTAACCATAATAAGCTGTCTATGAAGCATTCTTCTTATAAAAAAAGAGTCAGATATTGAGAAAAAAGAGAAAAAGAAAAGAGATATATGAAAAGAGGAAAGAGAGAAAAAAAAGCACCATTTTCCCATGGTAAATAAGAAGATTGCTGAGATGCTCGTTGTCTGCTTGCCTTGTCATTTTTATATGGGGATTCTTCCATATCATCGGGCAAGGGGTACCCCGTTGGCGGTTCTTTATGATACACACGTACTTACTATGATAAGAACTTACCGGTAACTTGAGTAGCATGAGGAGCGGCCCTCGTATTCAAGGGACATGAGATTTCTAACTTATACTTCATCAAGCATATACACCATAGTTTGTTCACTTTAACCTTAATCACCTTCAAGATGCTTATGATAGGGGCAATGAGAGCTGAAAGCTAATAAGTACCATAATTTTTTGAAGCTCTTTATGAGACTTGAATCCCTACTTTCTTCTATGAATGCCTTTCTTTTACTTTTATGTTGAGTATCCACCTTCTATCTTTATGTACCTACTTTGAGAGCATAGTGGCCATTCTTAGTTCTATGTGCATTGTCCCAAGACTTGTTGATTGATGCATACCTTGATATTGCTTGTTTTAAACTATTTGTATCTAGTCACTCTTATAAAATTTGAAGGTGTCCTATGCATTTATGTTTGCTACTCCATGAGGGACAAGCTGAATGCCACTATGCTATGTTTTCTTTATGTGAAACAAACAAACGTCTTGCAGCATTGTTATTCATGAATCTTTTGTTTGTGCCTTTTCATGTTGCAACATAGTTGCTTCGTCTTATTGTTAGAACTTTGTCTTCCATGCTTTGATTGAAGTACTATGATCCCAACTATCAATGGAAATACTTTGATCAAGTTTATGATGGTGCATGTCACCTCAAAAAATATTCTTTCTTTTTATCACTTACCTACTTGAGGACGAGCAGGAGTTAAGCTTGGGGATGTTGATACGTTGGTAACGTATCTATAATTTTTGATGTTCCATACTTGGTTTTATCTACTTTTTTGTGTTTTGTCCACACTTTGAGTACTTTCTACACACTTTCTTGGACTGACCTATTAACAAGAGCCACAGTGCCAGTTGCATGTTTTCTGCTGTTTTTGGTTCCAGAAAGTCAGAAAATGAATATTCTCGAAATTGGACCGGACAAAATCCAAAGTCGATATTTACCGGAAGACTCACGGAGCTAGAAGACGAGACGGAGAGGGGCCACAGGGCGGCCACACCATGTGGTGGCGCAGGCTAGCCCTGGCCGCGCCACCTGGTGGTGTGGGCCCCCTGGCCGCCCACCGACCTTGCATATTCGCCTATAAGATGCCTCCCGATGCAGAAACCCTAAATCGTCAAGCCTCCAGCCACGAAAAGTTCCATAGCGCCACCACCACCGAAGGGGAGATTCAGGGGACAGAAAGTCTCTATTCCGGCACCCTGCCGGGACGAAGAAGTGCCCCCGGAGCCATCTCCACCACCATCTCCATCACCATTGTTGATTCCCATGATGAGGGAGTAGTTCTTTCTCGAGGCTAAGGGTTCTACCGGTAGCTATGTGTTCATCTCTCTCTCTATGCATGATCTTATTGAGATCATGAGTTTGTAATCTATAGATCTACCTTGCTACTCAAGTGCTTTAATAGATCTCTGCTCTCCCATGTGTGTGAAGTTGACAGTGTGCACACCATGGTGGCACTTAGGCTATAAATTACAAATACTTGTTATGTGTTATATTTGGAGTTGGATATCTTTATAAAATTGTGTTGTTTGTTTGAACCATCTAGTGCTCAAGGTGATAGTGTGGGGTTATCTAGATGGGGAAAGTGAACTTTGAGGAGGGCTGTTATAGTCCTAGCATGGATTAGAGTGTCCAACCGGAGAGTAGTTAAGAGTGGTATCATAAAGAGAAGATATTTATATGAGAGTGTTCACTAGTGAAAGTATGATCCCTAAGCCTTGTTTCTAAGCACTGAAACACCCTTTGCTATTAGATCTATTACATGTTTGCTTGCTTTTATCTTTATTTCAGTTTTACTTTAGTCTTTTCCATGCCATCAAGATATTTTTATCACCGTTACCACTTGTATTTCAATATCTCTTCGCCGAACTAGTGCACCTATACACCTAACAAGTGTATTGGGTGTGTTGGAGACACAAGAAACTTCTTGTATCTTGATTGCAAGGTTGCTTGAGGGGGGATACCTTTGACCACTTCCTCCATGAGTTTGATAAACCTTGGGTAATCCACTTAAGAAAAAACTTATTGTTATTCTACAAACCTGTGCACTTAGAGGCCCAACAACTGTCTACAAGAATAGAAGTGCGTAGACATCAAAAGCCACCCGGCCACTGCCCCAACGATAAGATATGAAGGAATTATGTCCAAATTTAGAAAAAAATATGAAGTTTGTACGAACTTAAACGTAAACATAGACTCGTACTAATATGCGGCAGCGCTAGAGTTTGTGTCATCGTATCCTACTCCTCGTCGTCAGAGGCGTTGACCCAGTCTGGCGCCTGCCAGGGGAACGCCCCCTGGTGGTGCTAGACAAGCTTCACACTTACACGTGAGGTTGAAGAAAAAGAGCGTCTAATGGACGTCGTGTACGTTAAGGAACGTTTTGACGCTCTCCGCGCCACCCTCTATCGTCGGCGCAGCCGTAGCATGTGATGCACGAGTAAGTGCAGTGCCGACGCCACGATAATATCCTCGGAAGCGACTCGGCACCAAGGTTGTCGTCGTTGACCACGGCTGCACCCGCGTGGAGCTCCTCTTTGTCGCACAAGGACCTCAACAAGACGTGGGTAAGGGCCCTAACACGACAAGCAAGATCGAGTGGTTCCTGATGCAGCTAGACATCTCAGGTTCTTGACCAAAGCTATTGTGGCTGATCATGTTTGCGTTCTCTGGCGCCGTCCTCCGCCGTCGGCGAAGCCGCAGCAAGTGCCACACCACCCTTCGTCACTGGCGCAGCCGCATCAGGTGCCCTGCCACCCTTCATCGTCGGTATAATCGTGATAGGTGGCGTGGCAATAACTACAGCAACACGCAAAGGAAGAACAATATCGCTGCTAGTGGGTGTTAGATGACCTGTTAATGTGACATCTAAACAAGTGCAGGCAACCAAACAATGCGGCTTCTTTTTCCGTTCTCATGCAAAGAAAGCTCAATGCAGCCTACCAGCACGATGTGCGGTTGTTACTCTTCTAGTGCGCTGATCTTTTACGGTCTTAGCACAGCAACTTTCCGTCTGTCTACTACGACAAGCTCTATTTCGACAACCTTTGTCTGGCTCTAGCGATAGAGGGGCGAGGACAACGGCGCTCCTTCGGCTCATGCTAGTGTGAGTAATTTTCGCTAGGTGGTCCATTGAACTGTTTGTAACTTGTATTACTTTTAGAAGTCTGTACTACTCTTCAGGATTATTAATAATAGATGTGTGAAATTTTGAAGAAAAAAAGTGACCGTGGTAGGCTTCGTCGAGACGCGCGCCGCGCCGAGCGGCGGCATGGGTCGGCCGGTTGGGGTTGCATCTGCCGCCTGCGGTGTCCGGTATAGGAGACAAAACAAGAGTCAAAAAGGATTCACTCTTTGCTCTCACGTGCCATGTTTTCGGTCAGTGCTGCTTGCCCATTTTGGAGCACTACATGGTTTTTTAGACGAACAGCCGAACAGATGCTATTTTTTGTAGATGACAGCCGAACAGATGCTAGTATCATGCTAGTACTAGTACAAATGGAGCGATGATACTGTGACGCCCATGGATATTTGACTGCGCGTCAAATTGCGAGATGGTGCTGCAAATAACGCAGCAAGGTGAAAGGGCAGCCTAGTAGCAGCCTTGAAGTGTGTGCGTCCAGCGTCCTGCACCGTGATTTACTTCTCCAGTAAACCTAGCCCAGCTGACCGGCTCGGACGATCTCGCGCTGGCAGTAATGGCTGACTCTGACGGTGCAGTGCTGTAGCTGTGAGAGGTGGGTGGAGGGCGGGGGCCTCTGCGTAGCACGGGGAAATTACTGCAGCCCGGAACCAAGCGAGTTCAATGCGTGTCCAGAGAGCGCAGGTTTGCACCGAAGAGCGAGTCCTTTGCCACGCTCAACAGAAACATGCCCGCTGAAACAAATCTACTGCAAGAGAACCGATCGTAGGTTACTCTAGTATTTTTCTTTTGACACCTACCGATTGTATGTTGTTTTACAATTACTATTACCATAATAAATTTATAGTAGTACTAGCAGATATTGCATGGTAAATATATATAAACTCTCTCCAGGAAATTATAAAATCATGTCTAACAGAAATTAATAAATCGTCTTCGAATTCTTTCTTCTTTTTATAACATAATCTTTGTACTTTTTTTGGAAAGCAGAGTAAAAAGACACAAATAACAAATCACACATCTATAAATATCAACGAAAGTTCTTTTATAATTGTTCCAACCTCATCGCAAGAATCACCGCAGAATTAATGTTGAGTTTCTCGGAACCGCTTTCCTCCTCCCTGCTCCCACCTCCTCCTCGTTGAGAGTCTCCCAAGAAAAGCCGGGTCAATCCCGAGTCCTTCCCGGCGGCGCTGCCGGCCAGAGATGCCGGAGGAGTGACGCCGAAGTTCCCCCTGTACAAAGTAGTAGTAGGTTTTCTCTTCCAGTAGTAGTTGTCTTCGGCTTTATGCTGGTTTGGAGTAGAGCACTTGATCTTCTGGGCCAGATCTGGACCATCTGGTGCGCCCCGGCGGTTCATCTTCATCACGTGGAGCTTCATCGGTCAGAGCTAGAGGTGGAGAAGACGGGCCTCGCCGGCATCTCCTCGAATAAGGTTCGTGGTTGCGGCTGCGATTTGGCTTTTCTCTACAGCCCAGTGTTGCCTTTCTCTCCATGTCAGCATGGTGTGGATGGGGGAGGAGGTCAAACTGGTGCTTGGAGACGAGTTGGGTTGCGGCGGGGAAACTCTTTGCTGCAGATTGGAGTTCACAACATGGCGGTTGATACATTGCAAATGTATCTATATTTTTTGATGTTTCATGCTTGGTTTTATCTACTTTCTTGTGTTTTGTCCACACTTTAGGGTACTTTTTATATGAGTTCTTGTACTAACCTATTAACAAGAGCCACAGTGCCAGCTGCCTGTTTTCTGCTGTTTTTGGTTCCAGGAAGTCAAAAAATGAATATTCTCGGAATTGGACGGGACAAAAGCCAAAGTTATTATTTTTTCCGGAAGACTCACGGAGCCAGAAGGAGAGTCGGAGAGGGGCCACGGGGTGGCCACACCACCCCTAGGCGCGGGTCCCCCCAGGCCGCGCCAGAGCATGGTGTGGGCCCCCTGGCTGCCCACCGACCTTGCCCTCTGGCCTATAAGAAGCCTCCTGAGGCATAAACCCTAAAGAATCAAGCCTCCAGCAATGAAAAGTTCCATAGCATCGCCGCCACCGAAGGGGAGATTCAGGGGACAGAAAGTCTCTGTTCCGGCACCCTGCCGGGACGGGGAAGTGCCCCTGGAGCCATCTCCATCGATCTCCACTGCCATCTCCATCACCATTGCTGATTCCCATGATGAGGAGGGAGTAGTTCTCTCTCGAGGCTAAGGGTTCTACCGGTAGCTATGTGTTCATCTCTCTCTCTATGCATGATCTTATTGAGATCATGAGCTTGTAATCTATAGATCTATTCTGCTACTCAAGTGCTTTAATGAATCTCTGCTCTCCTCATGTGTGTGAAAGTGACAGCGTGCACACCATGGTGGCACTTAGGCTAGAGATTACAAATACTTGTTATGAGTTATATTTGGAGTTGGATGTTTCTATGAAATTGTGGTGTTTGTTGGACTCATCTAGTACTCAAGGTGACAGTGTGGGGGTATCTAGATGGGAAAGGCTTACTTTGAGGTGTGCTGTTATAGCCCTACCATCGATTAGAGTGTCCAACCGGAGAGTAGTTAAGAGTAGTATCATAAAGAGAATATATTTATATGAGAGTGTTCACTAGTGAAAGTATGATCCCTAGGCCTTGTTTCTAAGCACTGAAACACCGTGTGCTACTAGATCTGTTACATGTTTGCTTGGTTCCATCTTTATTTTAGTTTGCCTTTAGTCTCTTCCACGCCATAAAGTTATCTTCTATCACCGTTACCACTTATAATTATCCATAGCACTTGTATTTCACTATCTCTTCGCCGAACTAGTGCACCTATACACCTGACAAGTGTATTGGGTGTGTTGGGGACATAAGAGACTTCTTGTATCTTGATTGCAGGGTTGCTTGAGAGGGGATACCTTTGACCACTTCCTCCCTGAGTTCGATAAACCTTGGGTGATCCACTTAAGAGAATGATAGCTATTTTGTTGAATTTGCTCCCACTACAATTAATAAGAATGACTATGTTTATGTGGGGAGTATTAATTCTTTTATGTATGTGGCTCGTGATAAGAATGTTTGTTGTGATTTTTATATTGTTAATTTTATTCATGATACTACTGAAAGTTATTATGAGAGAGGGAAACATGGTTGTATGCATCTCCATAATATTAAGTTTCCCCTCTTTATGTTGAAAGTCTTGAAGTTGCACTTGTTTTGCTTTCCTATGCTTGTTGCTTTGTGCTTTTATGACTTGTTTCTTTACAATATTTCTATGCATAGGAAGTGGGTTAGACTTAAATGTGCTTTGAATTTGCCTCTTGATGCTCTCTTTTACTTCAATTCATATTTCTTATGTGAGCATCTTCTCAAACTACCATGCCTAACTTAAAGGCGTTAAAGAAAAGTATTTATTGGGAGATAACCCAAAAGTTTTAGATGAGTCTTGGAAGTTATTACCTCTGTAATAACCGCTTCTTATCCTTTTTATTTGCTTTTTGTGCCAATAGTAACCTCTAATGAGAGAGAAGTAATGATTGGAAAAGTTGCTGTCCCGAAACAGATTTCTTTGCTTCACCGTAAAAATTCGTGTAAAATCTCTGTATGTCCTTTTGAGGCATGATTTTTTGTGCTTGTGACCCAGGTTGTTATCTAACTTTTGTTAGTTCAGCACTTTTTGATTTGAGCAACAGAAGGTCTTCGGAAAAAATCGTCTTTACCTGCTGGTCTGTTTTGACAGATTTCTGTCATTTTCTGCATCTGCTTCTTGTTGGTTCCTTTTTGAGTTCTTTTGGGGAATTGAGCTTTTTGAGGGAAGTGCTTCAGTAGCTAGTGTTATAATGGAAGTTTATTTGGTATTGGAACTAAACCTTAAGACCTTTTATCTTCAGTGCACTAATGTTGCTAATAAAGATTGTGTGAAGTTTTGTATGAAGGAAAAATTTCAGGTGTATGGAAGGAATAAGTAATGAGATGAAGAATGGACTAAAGCTCAAGCTTGGGGATGCCACGCGTGTCACTCTAAGAAATATCCAAGAAGTACAAGCGTCAAAGCTTGGGGATGCCCAAGGCATCCCCCTCTTCATCAATAAAAATCCCAGGTTTCTTCCAAACACTTCATTTTATTGTTTCATGCACAGTTGTGTTGTTCTTGGAGCGTCGTCTTTTTCGTTTTTGTTTTCGTTTTTTGTTTGCTTTGGTTTTCTTAGTTTTCTGAATAAATTGGTTGGACCCCCTCTTTCATACATTGGTTTTCAAATAGTTTGGTTTGGATTGGAAACGAGTAGGAAAGCTCATGCTTAAGTGGTAAAGAGAGCTTGTTTTTGACTATGGCATATGCTTTGTCATGCCATGCTTGATATTGTTTTGGCTTTATGCTTAGTATTATTTGCTTTAGAATGACTTGTTATAAACAATTGAGATTGCTTAATGTGCCTGGGATGAATCATGCGTTGTTTTAGCATATTAAAAGCATAGTATTGTGGTATTCTCCTTTGATGCTTTATTTGGGTTGACTTGGCGCATGCTCACACCATGTTATGACTATCTCAAGTCACCTAAGCCTTTATGATCCTTTAGTTTTCAACTTGTAGTATCGCTTTATGCTTTGATCAATGATGTTTTGTCGCTCTGCATGATTATGGCCATTATTGCTCTCTTAGTTTGTCGCTCCCAGTCTAGCCTCCACAACCAAGTATGAGTTCCACTCACGCATCCAACTCCCTAAACCAAGTTATTCCAAAGATTTCACCATACCTACCTACTAGCTTATGCTATTCCAAGTATATTCATGCTTTTGTTTACCTTCCAAATTAAACTTGTTATGAGAAAACTAGTGATTAAAGCTCTCACGAACTTGATGGCGCACTTTACTTTTTTTTGCATCTAATAAACATGAACCATTGGGTCCTTCTTTGTTGCGTGTATGCTTGCGCTTTATAAGTTAAAATTAGCAGAACCATGTTTCATGGGGAACTCTTTCAACATTGCACTTGTACTTTGTACCCCGTTGATATCATGTTCTTTTGCTTATGGATCCCGGCGGTGTGAAATAAAAGTGGAACTTGTAAGATCATGGATTTTGTATGTGTGTTAGAGAAACGCCTGGGCCATTAGCCTAAGCCATGCCTAATCAGGGTGGAAACTTGCAGCATCACCATAATGAGCACTCTATGAAGCATCCTCAATAAAAACCTATGTAAATAGCAAATAAAAAGATCACCGAGATGCTCATTGTCTGCTTGCCTTATCATTTTGATTATGGGATAGCTCCTGTATCATGTGCAAGGGGTACCCCGTTGGCGGTTCTTAATGATACACATGTACTTACAATGACAAGAGCTTACTCGTGACTGAAATTGAGTAGCATGAGGATCGGTCTTCGTAAGTAAGGGGCATGAGATTTGGTTTATAACTTGTCAAGCATATCCTCTTAGTTATGTCACTTTAACCTTAATAACCTTCAAGATGCTTATGATAGGGGCAATGAGAGCTGAAAGCTATAAGTACCATAATTTTTGGAAGCTCTTTATGAGACTTGAATCCCTACTTCCTTTTACAAAGGCCCTTCTTCCACCATTACATTGAATCTCCACCTTCTATCTTTATGCACCTACTTTGAGAGCATAGTGGCCATTCTTAGTTCTATGTGCATTGTCCCAAGACTAGTTGATTGATGCATAACTTGCTATTGCTTGTTTTAAACTATTGTATCTAATCACTCTTATGAACTTTGAAGGTGTCCTATGCATTTATATTTGCTACTCTATGAGGGACAAGTTGAATGCCACTATGCTATGTTTTCTTTATGTGAAACAAACAAACGTCTTGCAAAGCATTGTTATTCATGATTCTTTTGTTTGTGCCTTTTCATGTTGCAACATAGTTGCTATGTTTTATTGCTAGAACTTTGTCTTTCATGTTTTGATTGAAGTACTATGATCCCAGTTATCAATGTTTTACAAATACTTTGATCAAGTTTATGATGGTGCATGTCACCTCAAAAATTATTCTTTCTTTTTATCACTTACCTACTCGAGGACGAGCAGGAGTTAAGCTTGGGGATGTTGATACATTGCAAATGTATCTATAATTTTTGATGTTCCATGCTTGGTTTTATCTACTTTCTTGTGTTTTGTCCACACTTTGCAGTACTTTTTATATGATTTCTTGCACTAACCTATTAACAAGAGCCACAGTGCCAGCCGCCTGTTTTCTGCTGTTTTTGGTTCCAGGAAGTCAGAAAATGAATATTCTCGAAATTGGACGGGACAAAAGCCAAAGTTATTATTTTCCCGGAAGACTCACGGAGCTAGAAGGAGAGTCGGAGAGGGGCCACAAGGTGGCCACACCACCCCTAGGCGCGGGTCCCCCCAGGCCATGCCAGGGCATGGTGTGGGCCCCCTGGCCGCCCACCAACCTTGCCCTCTGGCTTATAAGAAGCCTCCCGAGGCATAAACCCTAAAGAATGAAGCCTCCAGCCATGAAATGTTCCACAGCGTCGCCGCCACCGAAGGGGAGATTCGGGGGGACAGAAAGTCTCTGTTTCGGCACCCTGCCGGGACGGGGAAGTGCCCTCGAAGCCATCTCCATCGATCTCCACCGCAATCTCCATCACCATTTCTGATTCCCATGATGAGGAGGGAGTAGTTCTCTCTCGAGGCTAAGGGTTCTACCGGTAGCTATGTGTTCATCTCTCTCTCTCTCTATGCATGATCTTATTGAGATCATGAGCTTGTAATCTATAGATCTATTCTGCTACTCAAGTGCTTTAATGAATCTCTGCTCTCCCCATGTGTGTGAAAGTGACAGCGTGCACACCATGGTGGCACTTAGGCTAGAGATTACAAATACTTGTTATGAGTTATATTTGGAGTTGGATGTTTCTATGAAATTGTGGTGTTTGTTGGACTCATCTAGTACTCAAGGTGAGAGTGTGGGGTTATCTAGATGGGAAAGACTTACTTTGAGGTGTGCTGTTATAGCCCTACCATCGATTAGAGTGTCCAACCGGAGAGTAGTTAAGAGTAGTATCATAAAGAGAATATATTTATATGAGAGTGTTCACTAGTGAAAGTACGATCCCTAGGCCTTGTTTCTAAGCACTGAAACACCGTTTGGTACTAGATCTGTTACATGTTTGCTTGGTTCCATCTTTATTTCAGTTTGCCTTTAGTCTCTTCCACGCCATCAAGTTATCTTCTATCACCGTTACCACTTATAATTATCCATACCACTTGTATTTCACTATCTCTTCACCGAACTAGTGCACCTATACACCTGACAAGTGTATTGGGTGTGTTGGGGACACAAGAGACTTATTGTATCTTGATTGCAGGGTTGCTTGAGAGGGGATTGATGACCCACAAGTATAGGGGGTGTATCGCAGTATTTTCGATAAGTAAGAGTGTCAAACCCAACGAGGAGCAGAAGGTGCTGGCTAGTGGTATGGATCAGGAATTCTCTGCAAATACTTAGCAAAACGGATTTTTAGGGGTTTTCGACAAAGCAAGTAAACAAAGTACGAGTAAATAAAATACAATAGGAATAAATGCAGCAAGTGGCCCAATCCTTTATGCAGCAAAGGACAAGCCGGTTGTATTTCTTAAGATGACCAAACGTTCTCGAGGACA
This sequence comes from Avena eriantha, assembly GCA_910589775.1. NCBI lineage: Eukaryota > Viridiplantae > Streptophyta > Magnoliopsida > Poales > Poaceae > Avena > Avena eriantha. The sequence goes on along the minus strand of OU342746.1, from coordinate 375,934,940 downwards.
CATGGGAAGACTGTCAAGTGCTTTCGCTTCATATAGTTGATTAATCTTCTTTAGCTTGCTAAGTGTTGTGTGGGTGAACCTGTGCTAATGTACCGACCTTCCTAGGACTAATACATACTTGTGATTATACCCCTTGCAAACATCCGTAAGTACAAGAAAGTAATTAAGATAGAAACCTAACCACAGCTTTAAACTCTAAGACCCTTACGTCCCTTGTGCAATGGTTTCCTAATGGGGGTTCAGGTTTCTGTCACTCCGGCAAACCCTACGATTAGTAGCCAAATACACAATGCATTCCCCTAGGCCCATATAGGTGAAGTGTCATGTTGTCGACGTTCACATGACACCAGTAGAAGAAGTACACCACAACTTAAATAACAATCTATTGAATCTTTCTCAACGCAACTCCACTACTAACAACAAGACTTCTCCCATGTCCTCAGGAACAAAATGAACTACTCACAAGACATCATATGGATCATGATCAGAGATGGAATAATGATGTATAACAATCTGAACATAAACAATAATTCAATGGTTCACTCAATAGTATCAACTACAAAGAGTAATCAACACCGGGAAAGTTTCCCCTGTGAACTATGCAAGATTCAACTCAATTGTTACAGCAATATGGAGATGGTGATGAGGGTGCTGATGGTGATGATGGTGGTGATGATGGTGATGATGATCCCGATGAAGTCCACCTTGATGGTGGTGTTGATGGCGACGATCTCCCCTCTCCGGAAGGAATTGCCCCGGCAGAAATCTGTCTACCGGAGAGATCTTTCACTCTCGGTGTTTTCCGCCCCGCAGAGGCGGCGGAATCTTTCTGTGGTCACTCCCCGAGTCTTAGGGTTTCGGGAGAATGATATACGCCAGAGGGGAGACGCTGGAGTGGGCCAGGGCGGCCACACCACCTCCAGGCGCGGCCTAGGCCTGCCCGCGCCATGGGGTGGTGTGGGCCCCTTGTGGCCCACCTCCACTCCATCTTCTGGCATCCTTAGTCTTCTGGAAAAAATAGGATTTTCCGTATATTTTCCCGGATTTTCTGATCTTCGCGAATTTTGCCTCCAAACAGCACCTTTTCCATCAGAATCCTGACTGTAGCGGTCCATGCTCCAAAAGTCATCAACCATGCAAAAATAGATGAAATAACAGAAGTATCACCTCTCAATACGAAATATATCAATGAATAATAGTGAATTAAGACATAGAATAGTGATGCAAAATGGACATATCAACTCCCCCTAAGCTTAGACTTCGCTTGTCCCCAAGCGAAACTAAGCTCAATAAACATGGCCTCAGGTTTATGGAGTGAAGAGTCGATAAAAGAATACGGACAAGAAGCATCACATTCATCAAATACATAGATCATAAAAGAATACAACTCACTATTATATAACTTAACTTGCAATGAGTAAAGGAAACACAATAAAGATACATAAAGTGAATCAGAATTGGTAATGGCAAACTTAGCTCTTCGTCGAAGAATAGTTGATAATTTGCTGGAGTTCACAAATAGCTGGTTTTTCAATGATAGCTTTCAAAGTAGTAAGCATCAAGATAAGGGCAATGTGCAAAACAAGGAACATAAGAGACATGATTGAATAAATCATCATATGAATGAATGAAACACATCAACTCAAAATACTTGCTGAGATAGAAGGGAATAGGTTTACTGACTCAACTACAAAGTAAAAGAAAGGCCCTTCAAAGAGGGAAGTAGGGATTGCAAGTCTCATAAAGAGCTCCCAAAAATTATGATACTTACTAGCTTTCAGCTCTCATTGCCCCTATCATAGGCATCTTTTGGTGGTTAAGGTTAAAGTGACACAACTAAGAGGGTATGCTTGACAAGTTATAAATTGGAGTCTCATGCCCCTTACTTATGAGTATCGATCCTCATGCTACTCAACTTCAGTCACGAGCAAGCTCTTGTCATTGTAAATACATGCGTATCATTGAGAACCGCCAACGGGGTACCCCTTGCAGATGACACAGGAGTTACCCCATAATCAAAATGACAAGGCAAGCAGACAGTGAGCATCTCAGCAATCTTTTTATTTGCTATTTGCATAGGTTTTTATTGAGGATGCTTCATAGAATGCTCACTATAGTTATGCTGCAAGTTTCCACCATGATTAGGCATGGCTTAGGCTAGCAGCCCAGGCGTTTCTCTAACACACATATAAACTCCATGATCTTACAAGTTCCACTTTTATTTCACACCGTCGGGATCCATAAGCAAAAGAACATGATATCAACTAGGTACAAGTACCAATGAAGTGTTGAAAGCAGTCCCCATGATACATGGTTCTGCTAACTTCAACTCATAAAGCGCAAGCATATACGCAACAAAGAAGGACCCGATGGTTCAAGTTTATTAAATGCAGGAAAGTAAAGTGTGCTACCAAGTTTGTGAGAGATTTAATCACTAATTTTCACATAACAAGTTTAATTTGGGAGGTAGATAAAAGAAGAATTTACTTGGAATAGCAATAATGCTACTAGGTAGGTATGGTGGACTCAAATGGCAAAGGTTTTGGTTTAAAGGAGTGGATGCACGAGAAGAATACCCTCTCAGTACAGGTTTTTGGCTAGCAAGGCTGGGTAGCAAGTATAAGAGTTGAAGGAAACAAACAAACATACAAGTGATAAAGACAAACATGCAATCTTCCTTGGAAGCACAAAAGATCTTAACTAGAGAATACTAGACTTATGAGCAAATCAAGAAAGAAAGATGATGAAATTATTTTTCTTTTAAAGGTACTTTTATCTTTTCTTTCAACTCTCAAAAATAGTGTTGCTACTGACCGAGCCAGGTTTGCCAAAACCAACTAAATTAACTCAATGATCCCAAAGTGATACCAATACTAACAACAAGATCAATCATATAACAACGAATTGAAAACTAATATAAGCTATGCAAAAGAGTGGATGATAGAACTTCTCATTAATATTCCATACCGGAAACTCACACCAAGGGATACATATCTAACGAGAGAGGGGACACTTCCATAATGCAAACCATACTACATAATAACTCCTCTATTCATGATATGACTCTACTAATAAGGTAAAAAGATAGAAGATAGTGATATGATACCGCGGCACTCCCCCAAGCTTGGAACAAACGAAAGGGATGCCAAACCTGATGAAGAATTACTCCTTCGGTGGTGGTGGTATCCCCTCATCTTCGTCCATCTTCCAGGGTAAAGGCTTCCCATCATCAAAGTACATCGTGGTTTCCAACATCCTGAAACTTGCAGCAGCACTTATGCGTTTAAATCTAGCCTCATACTCACAATTTTGATTTTGAACGTCATAGAACTGTGCTTGCAGTTCGTTGGTTGTTTGGCGGAGTGAGAAGACTTCGTCTTTGAGTTCAGCAGTCTCCTTTTGGTGCTCGGTGATGAGTTCGGAACAAATCTTATGGATGATATCCACTTCGCGCTCCGCCATCTTCCTGTACCTAAAGACTTCTTGTTCAAGTGCTTCCATCCTGTCCTCCAGACTTCCTTCACCTTTAGGGCCTTGAACCTCTTTAATCCGGACCTCCCCACCTTCGAGCAACAACTCCTTGGGATGAATCTTCAATTCTCTCATGTATGGGTTGATGATATCTTCTAAAGAATCTCCTTTGGATGATCCAGAGGAAGACATTGTGGCTCCAAATCTGGGATTCTACCTGGCAGAAACAGATTGGAACAAAAACACGAAGAAAACACGATATACGAACCTCGGGGGATCCGGGTGGTTATATAATACGAAGTTTCATATCAAAAGGAAGGTACTGGGTGAAAACGGGTCGGAGGCAGAGTCCTGGGTGGCCTCACCATCTGGTGGTGCGGCTAGGGGTGGGCCCGCGCCATGGGGTGGTGTGGGACACCCCAGCTCCGGTTCCGTCCCTTTTTCGCTTCGAAACTTTCCTTATCGACTGAAAACTGCAAAAATATAGTCGTATTGTATTTTCGTGGAACTTTTCTTACCAGAACCGTTACCTACATGAAAACAGACTCTGGAGGTCTCTGAATTTGGTCCTCAATGAATTTCTCTGGAGTTATAACTTGAAAGACATCAACATCTTCATTGTAAGAATCTCCAGCAATATAGTGTTTGAGTCACTGTCCATTCACTAGTGTAGTATTATCTTTTAGAGAAGAAATTTTTATTGCTCCTGAACGGTATACTTCTTCAATGATGAAAGGTCCTTCCCATTTTGATAGTAACTTACCTGCAAAAAATCTGAGACGAGACCTATACAATAGAACTTTCTCACCAACATGAAATTCTCTCTTAAGTATTCGTTTGTCATGCCATCTTTTAACTTTTTCCTTAAAGAGCCTAGCATTCTCATAGGCTTCACTCCTCCATTCATCTAAAGAACTTAAGTCAAATAATCTTTTCTCACCAGCGAGCTTACAATCTCTATTTAGTTCTTTCACTGCCCAGTAAGCTTTGTGTTCTAATTCTAAGGGTAGGTGGCAAGCTTTCCCATAAACCATTTTATAAGGAGACATTCCCATAGGATTTTTGTAAGAAGTTCTATAAGCCCATAAAGCATCATTCAACTTCTTAGCCCAGTTTTTTCTAGACCTATTAACAGTCTTTTGCAAGATAGATTTAATTTCTCTATTTGATAACTCTACTTGCCCGCTAGTTTGGGGGTGATAAGCTGAAGCAATTCTATGATTAATATCATATTTACCGAGGGTCTTCCTAAAACCGCCATGAATGAAATGAGAACCCCCATCAGTCATGAGATACCTAGGCACTCCAAACCTAGGAAAGATAACGTCCTTAAGCATTTTTAGAGAGGTTTCCCCGTTAGCACTTTTCGTAGGAATGGCTTCTACCCACTTAGTAACGTAATCAACGGCAACAAGAATATGAGTGTAACCCTTCGAAGGAGGGAAAGGACCCATAAAGTCAAATCCCCAACAATCAAAAGGTTCAATAACTAGAGAGTAGTTCATAGTAATTTCATTGCGTCTAGAAATATTACCAACACGCTGACATTCATCACAAGATAAAACAAATTTTCTTGCATCTTTAAAAAGGGTAGGCCGGTAGAAACCTGATTGTAGTACCTTTTGTGCAGTTCTATCTCCTGCATGATGTCCTCCATAGGCGCTACCATGACATTTACGCAATATCTCTTTTTGTTCATATTCTGGAACACATCTTCGCATAATACCATCAACTCCTTCTTTGTATAAGTGTGGGTCATCCCAAAAATAATGCCTCAAATCATAAAAGAACTTTCTTCTTTGCTGAGCTGTAAAAGTTGGAGGCAAATACTTGGAGACAATAAAGTTAGCATAATCAGCACACCAAGGGCTTCCTCGCGAGCTCACCCCTACTGCGGCTAACTGTTCATTTGGAAACTATAATTAATAGGCATAGGATCAAAAGAGATGTTTTCCAAACGAGATAAATTATCAGCTACATGGTTTTCAGCACCCTTCCTATCTACTATGTGTAGATCAAACTCTTATAAAAGCAGTACCCATCTAATAAGCCTAGGCTTAGCGTCCTTCTTCGTCATAAGATATTTAATAGCAGCATGATCAGTATGAATGGTTACTTTTGAGTCCACAATATAGGGCCTAAACTTATCACAGGCAAAAACAACAGCTAGAAATTCCTTTTCAGTAGTGGCATAATTCCTTTGAGCAGCGTCTAGAGTCTTACTAGCATAATGAATAACGTTTAACTTTTTATCAATACGTTGCCCAAGGACAGCCCCTACAGCAAAATCACTAGCATTACACATTATTTCAAAGGGTAAACTCCAATCAGGTGGTTGAACAATAGGGGCTGTAGTTAAAGCCTTCTTAAGAGTTTCAAAAGCTTCCCTACAATCATCATCAAAAACAAAAGGTACATCTTTTTGAAGAAGATTAGTGAGAGGTTTTGATATCCTAGAGAAGTGTTTAATAAACCTCCTATAGAAACCAGCATGACCAAGGATACTACAAATACCTTTTATGTCTCTTGGACATGGCATCTTCTCAATTACCTCAACCTTAGCTCTATCAACTTCTATGCCTCTTTCAGAAACTTTATGCACAAGAACAATCCCTTCATTAACCATGAAGTGGCATTTCTCCCAATTAAGAACAAGATTAGTTTCTTCACATCTCTGCAAAACTTTATCAAGGTTGTGCATACAATTATCAAAAGAAGTTCCATAGACAGAAAAGTCATCCATGAACACTTCTACAATTTCCTCACAAAAACCATGAAAGATAGTAGACATGCATCTTTGGAAAGTAGCAGGAGCATTACATAAACCAAAAGGCATACGTCTATAGGCATAAGTTCCATAAGGGCAAGTAAAAGTAGTTTTTTCTTGATCTTCTTGTTTAACAGCAATTTGAGAGAAACCAGAATAACCATCAAGAAAACAAAATGGGTCTTTTTAGACAACCTTTCCAACATTTGATCAATAAAAGGAAGCGGGTAGTGATCTTTCTTAGTAACTTTATTGACTTTCCTAAAATCAATGCACATGCTATAGCCTACCACTATTCTTTGAGGAATAAGCTCATCATTATCATTAGGGACAACGGTAATACCTCCCTTTTTAGGAACACAATGAACAGGACTAACCCATTCACTATCAGCAATAGGGTAAATAATACCAGCATCAAGGAGTTTCAATACCTCATTCCTTACCACTTCCTTCATCCTAGGATTTAAAAGTCGTTGGTGCTCCACTACCGGCTTCGCATCTGGTTCTATGTTGATAGAGTGCTGACATATAGTAGGTGAAATCCCTTTTAAATCATCTAGAGTATAGCCCATAGCTCCTCGATGTTTCCTCAAAACTTCCAATAACCTTTCTTCTTCCTTCCCTGAAAGTTTAGCGCAAACAATAACAGGATATATCTTTTTATCATCAATATAAGCATATTTAAGATCATCAGGGAGAGGTTTTAGATCGAAAACATGATCCTTTTTAGGTGGCATCGTGGTACCCAAGTCTTCTACAGGCAAGTCGTGCTTAAGCATCATAGGTTGATCACGGAGAATCATGTCAATCTCATTCCTTTCTTCCATGAAGATTTCACTTTCATGATCTTCCATAAATTGTTGCAAAGCATTGTTAGGAGCAAGAGAAATAGAAGCAAGTTGTTCAACTCTAAAATCCTCATTATGGGTTTCCTCTTCGCAAGGTTCTTTAGCAAATTTCGAAAAATTAAACTCATAAGATTCCCCATCAAACTTAGTTAAGATTTTCTCCCTCTTGCAATCAATAATAGCTCCACAAGTACTCAAGAAAGGTCTACCAAAAATGATAGGGTAGGTTTTACTAGCAGGCGAACCAAGTACTAGAAAATCAGCAGGGTACTTAATCTTACCACAAAGAACTTCCACGTCTCGTACAATACCAATTGGAGAGATGGTCTCTCTATTAGCAAGGTGAATAACCACATCAATCTCTTCCAACTCAAGGACTGATTTCATGCATAATTTCTCTGTAAAGCTCATAAGGAATAGCACTAGAACTTGCACCAATATCACATAAACCATAATAGCAATGATCACCAATTCTAACAGAAAGCACAAGAACACTAGCCTTTTTAGTTCTATTGGGATGTGAAACAATATTAGAAGCATCCTCACAAAAGACTATGTGCCCATCTTCTACGCTTTTAGTGACAAGGTCTTTCACAATTGCTACCACGGGTTCAATGTTTATTTGTTCATCAGGTTTTTCACTTTTGGTGATTACATTAGTTATCATAGGATGGTCCTTTACCTTTTCGGGGAAGGGAATCTTCTCGATATAAGGTTCAGGTAAGATGGGATCTGTAATGCAATACTCAACACTTCCAATGGAAGCATAGTCAACAATATCTTTGTAAGGTGTGATACATTGCAAATGTATCTATAATTTTTGATGTTCCATGCTTGGTTTTATCCACTTTCTTGTGTTTTGTTCCAACTTTGGAGTACTTTTCATATGATTTCTTGGACTAACCTATTAACAAGAGCCATAGTGCCAACTGCCTGTTTTCTGCTATTTTTGGTTCCAGAAAGTTAGAAAATGAATATTCTCGGAATTGGACGGGACAAAAGCCAAAGTGCCTATTTTTCCGGAAGTGATCAAGTGTCAGAATACGAGACAGAGAAGGGCCAGGGGCCGGCCACACCACCTGGCAGCGCGGCTAGGCCTGGCCCGCGCCAGGGGGTGGTGTGGTGGCTCCTGACACCCCCTCGGCCTGTCCTTCCGCCTATAAGTTGCCCTCGGGACGAAAACCCTAAGTGCCCGATCAAAAATCCACGAAAGAGTCTGTAGCCGCCGTCATCTCCATCCCTAGATCGGGAGGGATCTGAAGCTCTTCCCGACACCCTGCCAGAGAGGGGAATTCACCCTGGAGGCTTTCTTCATCACCATGCAAGCCTCCGGTGTGATGCGTGAGTAGTTCATCATTGGACTACAGATCCATGTAGTAGCTAGATGGCTGGTTTCTCCTCCTTTGTGCTTTCATGTTTAGATCTTGTGAGCTTCGTTCATGATCAAGATCATCTATTTGTAATTCATACATGTTGTGTTTGCGGGGATCCGATGGATATTGAGATGCTATTTCAGATTGATTATTGATTCTATCATGTCTTTGTTATTTGAGATCTTGCATGCTTTCCGTTGTTAGTAGCTATCTTGGCCAAGTAGATGCTAGCAACTCCAAGAGTTAGTATTTATGCTCGATAGTGGGTTCATGCCTCTGGTAATCTGGGGAAGTGACAGAAATCTCTAAGGTACTAGATGTGCTGTTGCTACTAGGGAGAAAACAATAATCCTTTGTTCATAGAATAATCGTATTGTTTACTTTACACGCAGTTCGTAAAGCAATAATCTGTTGCTTGCAACTTAATACTGGAGGGGTTTCGGATGATAACCTGAAGGTGGATTACTAGTCATAGATGCAGTTGGATGGCGGTCTATGTATTATGTTGTAATGCCCAATCAAGTCTTAGAGGAGTCAAGATGATTAGTATATGCATGTATTGCTTTCTCGGTGTTTGTCAATTGCCCCGCTGTAATTTGTTCACCCAACATGTTATCTATCTAAGGAGAGCCACCTCTAGTGAACTATGGATCCCGGTCCTTTGTCTTTACATACAATTTACAACTGTTTACTGTTTTGTGTTTACTTTCTGCAAACTTTTACTTTTTTTCCATTCGATACGTCTAATCCTTTGTTTTCCGCCAAACACGGTGAGATTGACAACCTCATCGCAAGTTGGGGACAAAGTTATGTGGTTGTGTTGTGCAGGTCTCCACGTTGCTACTAGCACCGGTAGTGCGCCATGCGAAAGCTCAGCTAGTAACACCTTTGAGGTGTTTCCTTGCTCCTACTGGTTCGATTAAACCTTGGTTTCATAAATGAGGGAAACTTGCTGCTGTGCTCATCATACCTTCCTCTTGGGGTTCCCAACAAGCTCTACATCAACACCACGCACCAAGCACTTTTCTGGGCGCCGTGCATTGAGCCATCAAGGTGCATGGTACTTATTCCACCCCCTTTTTGGAATTTCGATATAGGAAGCAAAAGCTTTAAAGCAATTTGTAATAACTTGCAAATCAAGACCATAAATATTACTAATATTTTGAAAGTCATCAGTTCCCATAAAATATTCAATGCATTCATAATCATAATTTATACCTGACTTTCTACCTTTGTCATTCTCCCAAGCTTCAACATTGTCTTGAATACGGTCTAGAAGGTCCCATTTAACTTCTTCTTCCATGTGAGTGAATGATCCAGCGCAAGAAGCATCCAATAAATCTTTATCATGTAGAGGGAGCCTTGCATAAAAGTTGTTGATAATAATATTGTTGGGGAGCTCATGAATAGGACATTTGAGCATTAGTAACTTCAATCTCCCCCAAGCTTGAGCTGTACTCTCTCCATCAAGAGGCCAAAAGTTGTATATTTGATTCCGATCTTTATGAATCTCACTAGGAGGATAAAACTTTGAATAAAAGAGAGGCACTATTTCCTCCCATTCCAGAGCTTGACCATTCTTCAGTAGCTTATACCATTCCTCAGCTTTTCCTTTTAGTGATAATGAGAATAACTTCTTCTTAACTTGATCTGTAGTAATACTAGCACACTTGAACAACCCGCATAATTCGTGTATAAAGACCAAATGATCACCGGGTTTGACAGTTCCATCCCCAACATAGTAGTTATCCATAACACGATCAATAATTCTTGTAGGTATTTTGAAAACATCATTCTCAGCAGGTGGTGGCTTATCTACTACCTTAGCAGTGGTAGTAGCATTACCAAATAAGAAACTCAGCGAATTATCCATAACGAAAATAAAGCAACTAGCACAAGTAAACAATACTCACAGTAGAAGTTTCCTTTACCAGTTCCACTCTCCAATAGCGCTTCACTCCCCGGCAACGGCGCCAGAAAATAGTCTTGATGACCCACAAGTATAGGGGGTGTATCGCAGTATTTTCGATAAGTAAGAGTGTCGAACCAAACGAGGAGCAGAAGGTGCTGGCTAGTGGTATAGATTAGGAATTCTCTGCAAATACTTAGCAAACGGATTTTTAGGAGTTTTCGATAAATCAAGTAAACAAAATACGAGTAAATAAAAGACAGTAGGAATAAATGCAGCAAGTGGCCCAATCCTTTATGCAGCAAAGGACAAGCCGGTTGTATTTCTTAAGATGACCAAACATTCTCGAGGACACATGGGAAGACTGTCAAGTGCTTTCGCTTCATATAGTCGATTAATCTTCTTTAGCTTGCTAAGTGTTGTGTGGGTGAACCTGTGCTAATGTACCGCCCCATCCAAGACTAATACATACTTGTGATTATACCCCTTGCAAACATCCGTAAGTACAAGAAAGTAATTAAGGTAGAAACCTAACAACAGCTTTAAACTCTAAGACCCTTACGTCCCTTGTGCAATGGTTTCCTAACGGGAGTTCATGTTTTTGTCACTCCGGCAACCCCTACGATTAGTAGCCAAATACACAATGCATTCCCCTAGGCACATATAGGTGAAGTGTCATGTAGTCGACGTTCACATGACACCACTAGAAGAAGTACACCACAACTTAAATAACAATCTATTGAATCTTTCTCAACGCAACTCCACTACTAACAACAAGACTTCTCCCATGTCCTCAAGAACAAAACGAACTACTCACAAGACATCATATGGATCATGATCAGAGATGGAATAATGATGTATAACAATCTGAACATAAACAATAATTCAATGGTTCACTCAATAGCATCAACTACAAAGAGTAATCAACACCGGGAAAGTTTCCCCTATGAACTATGCAAGATTCAACTCAATTGTTACAGCAATATGGAGATGGTGATGAGGGTGCTGATGGTGATGATGGTGGTGATGATGGTGATGATGATCCCGATGAAGTCCAGCTTGATGGTGGTGTTGATGGCGACGATCTCCCCTCTCTAGGAAGGAATTCCCGCGGCAGAAATCTATCTGCCGGAGAGATCTTTCTCTCTCGGTGTTTTCTGCCCCGCTGAGGCGGCGGAATCTTTCTGTGGTTGCTCCCCGAGTCTTAGGGTTTCGGGAGGATGATATACGCCAGAGGGGAGAGGCTAGAGTGGGCCAGGGCGGCCACACCACCTCCAGGCGCGGCCTAGGCCTTCCCACGCCATGGGGTGGTGTGGGCCCCCTGTGGCCCACCTCCACTCCATCTTCTGGCATCCTTAGTCTTCTGGAAAATAGGATTTTCCGTATATTTTCCCGGATTTTCTGATCTTTGCGAATTTTGCCTCCAAACAGCACCTTATCCATCAGAATCCTGACTGCAGCGGTCCATGCTCCAAAAACCATCAACCATACAAAAATAGATGAAATAACATAAGTATCACCTCTCAATACGAAATATATCAATGAATAATAGTGAATTAAGGCATAGAATAGTGATGCAAAATGGACGTATCAGGGATACCTTTGACCACTTCCTCCCTGAGTTCGATAAACCTTGGGTGATCCACTTAAGGAAAAACTTGCTGCTGTTCTACAAACCTCTACACTTGGAGGCCCAACAACTGTCTACAAGAATAGAAGTGCGTAGACATCAGTGGCCTCGGCTCGCCGCCATGATCTTTGGCTGATTGGACAGCCTCTCCAGATGCCGATGAAGGCATCAGTTCAACCTCCAAGGTGGAGGCCCTCTGAGGGATTCCCGGCGGCGTGCGGCACTCTTCTTCTCCTAAGTGGTCTCGTCCCCGGTGAGGAGGAAGGCGGCCGACGGTGGCGTCCTTGCTGTTGCGGTGGAGATGAAGGGCCCGATTGTTTTCACTATGTACTGTTAAGGGTTCTTTGTGCTAATTTTCAGGACCGTGATGTAATTTCTGTTTTTCTAGGGTCCTGTTTACAATATGTACCTCCACCAACGATATTAATGCAGCTCTAGGCCCTTCCGGGCTTTCCCTGGTTCAAAAAAAAGTTCTTTTATAATTTTAAATTGAGTTGGAATGCTAAGGCTACATGCAAAGTAAGGCCGGTCATAGTGGGAAGTATCATATAATAGTATAATGATACTAGCGTATAATACTACCCATACAGTGCTTAGTATCATCTAGTTGTCTTGTAGTCTCATGGCAATTAATTATTTGTAGAAACTCAATGCAATTTGATGTTTGTACAAGATGTATTTGACATTAAATTTTCTTGTTACATGTGCTATAATACCGCATATTATGATACCACTAGCATATCTCTTCATTAATTGTTGTGCCACATCAGCATTTTGCCAAGACTAGTCATAGTGGAGAGTAGCATACACTAGTACTATCATGCATATAATACTACTACCCCTATAGTGCATAGTGTTACCTCCATTCCAGGCTGGTCATAGTGGTAGTATCATAATGTTATCATGCATATGATACTAGTATGATGTTATCTCCATAGTGCATGGTATCATATGGTAGTATTATACTAGTACTATATTTAATGATTTGTAGAATATCAATGCAAAATTGTGTACAAGATTTATTTGCATGAGAAATTTTTAGGTTTACGTGTTATGATACGGTATCTACCTATGATAAACTAACCATCTCTTTCTTCGTTAATTGTTGTGCCATATCAAATTTTTACCAACATGGCATGCATGATACTAGCTATGATACTCCCACTAGGACTAGCCTCAAAGAATAGACACACACCCATTCCAAAGCAAAGTTTGACCGAATAAATAAAGCAACTAAAATTCGGTTATATTCTGTAAAATGAGTATCATTGGGTTCGTATTGAAACACACTTTCCAATGATGCAAATTTGTATCAATATTCTTTATTTATTTAGAGTAAATCTGAAAACCACGTGAAACGAGGACGCCTTATTCCTTGGGCAGAAGGTAGTATCATATAGTGTAGTTGCATTGTATTTAATTTTTTGTAGAATTCTAAGATAAATATGTGTTCTAGTATTATGTGCTATGATACGGTATCATACTACTATCATCTCTTTCTTTATTAATGTCATGCCATATCAGATTTTTGCCAACATGGCATGCATGATACTCCCTCTGTTCAAAAATATAAAACATTTTAGCTTTATGAAATGAATGTATCTAGATATCTTTTAGTGTATAGGTTCACTCTGAGCCTCTATGAACTTATACACTGAAATGTCTAGATATATTTGATTCATAAAAGAAAACGTCTTATATTTCTGAACGGAGGGAGTACTTGCTATTATACCCCCGCTATAGCCAGCCTAAGAATACTAATACCATTATTCCAGGGAAGACAAATCGAATAGCCTAGTTGATATCGCTAGAGAACCGAGAGTACAAATCACCATTATCGAGAATGTAGTAGCCAGGATAAAAATATTACGAGCAGAAACCTCCCCGAGACAACTATCAATGACCATCCCAAATGGATCCGGTGAAAAAAGACTAGAAAGACCATACATAGGAAAGTTTGATCTTCTAACACCACCATTGCTCCTCGAAACAGGATTTCGTCCCGTTTTATAAATAAAGCCAACACAGTCTAACAATACAAGATAATGAGATAGCCCTCTTATGTAGCAGATCGTGGAATAATCGAACAATATAAGCCACTATCAAAAAGCCAAGAGGTGAAAAAACAACACGACTACGAAGCCGAGAAAGCACACCGGATGTATGCACACGCCACACCATGCCCCCAGATACATGAGCTCAATGATAGTGCCCCCAGGAGGGTAACGACACAAAGCACCGCCGCCAAGTCCAGAGGACTTGGATTTTCACCCGAAACACTGGCACGGGAAAGAGCACCTCGACGACGTCCTCAAGAGGAGAACGCCACCCTCTGGTGTTGACTTGGTCAGTGCCAAAGCACAGAGCTTTTGCTCGGTAACTCCCCTGTGACACGAAGAGGACGGAACGACGCACATGAAGCAAGTCGACATCCAACTCCATATCTAGGCACCGCTATGACCATTGGAAGATACTACACCCAATTCACCCCTAGTCAATGCCGCCCACACGACCAAAAGATGCAACCACCATCGCTTCCATGGTCCTCGCTGGAGAGCCACCCATGCGACCCGCCATCGGGAGTCGCCGCCCCGTCATCCGCGAACTCGCAATTGTAAAGTGTTGAGCAGTCCCTCACGTGTCTAACGAGGCATATGAGGTATGCACGGTCGGAATCAGAGGACAACAACACAACAACCACTTGGAGGGGACCATCCTCCACTTCCATAGGCGATTGTCAATCATACATGATAGCAGGAGCATACAAGGCCCAGACAGGCCCGTCCAGACCTAGATTAGGCCTGTAAAGTTCCTGCCACCACCACCGCACCACCATCTCCAGGGAGCACAACCATCAGTCCGACTGAAGCCCGCCCAACCTAGATCGGTCCTATCACTGCCATGCCCCCTTACCACCATCTAGGGTCAGCCCCGTTGCACCTCTCCATCGCCAGGTCATCATTGCCATCCGCACCACCGCCATCGGGTCGAGCTCCTGCCTAATCCTCCACACAAGGACCGCCGGGTAAGGAATTCTGCTGTCGCCGACACCACCCGAGATCTCCCTGACAACTCTTGCGCAGCGGGGGAGGGGAAGGGGAGGGGAAAAGAGGCGATGTCGCCCCTGCGTCGGTCGAGGGCGACAAGCAAGGCCTGTCGAGGGTTTTTTCTCTAACACCACCATTGACGCTGAGAAAGAGCTCTAATCGTCAAACAAAGGGTCGAAAAACATTTATTCAAGAAGTTGTCGCCTCCATCGACCCGAAGGCTAAGAAACAAGCAGAAAAACCAAAACTAATATGTTGAAAGAACTAAATTTACTAGAAAAAATCACCCCATTGATCATGTTTCCCGCCCCTCATGATGCTAACTAGGCATGCAGGAGGGGGAACCAATAGACGGAGAAAAAGGAGTTGTTGCGACTTAAATCGATATTAGGTTTGATGGCCATAGGAGCCACCATAACTAGGAGCTACGATTTGGTAATAGGAATTACCGAGGTTATCAAATGTTACCGAGCTTACCGACGAGAAATTCCAGATCGTTTTCTTCTTTCTCCGAAAAGAAGTTGTACTTCCTTCTATTTTAAAATATAAAATGTTTTAGCTTTTTTCTCAACCGCATGTGTAGACGTATTTTAGTGTATATGTTTAGAAAAAAATAAGTAAACCTACACACTCAAAAACGCCTAAATACATGTGGTTTCAGTGACATTTTATATTTTCTAACGGAGGGAGAACTATCAATCGAGCGGGTGGTATCTTGGAAAGGAAGGAGTAGTGTCAATCGAGCGAGTGAAATGCATCGGTGGTCCTATTACTCTGTGGCTACGGCCGAGACAGTCCCTTAACCCACAAAGTGTATCAAAACGGTCCTAAAACATTTTGTGGATGGCCACATACAGTCCTGGCTACGTATTCTGATGACGTGGCTATGATGGTGGAACCGTGACGACACTCCACGCTCGTTAATGAGGACGAAATTCCCCTCCCGAAACCCTAGATCAACAGATCCACCGGAAATCGCCGGAGCTCGTCGGTGTAGCTGACCCCTATCGTCTGCAACCTTCAACCTCTTGTCCACTCGTAGGCAAGCTTTCCTCTTCTCTTCTTCTACCTCTGCTTTTCGCCATGGGTGGCAGCAATGGCGGGAGCTCGTCGGAGGGCATGCGACCGCGTTTCCCGTTGGTTGTGTGTAATAGCTGCAATGTCCGGAGAGTGAAGCACTACGTCTCCAAGACCGAGGACAACTACCTCAGGCATTTTTATAAATGCCCGAATCATGGGGTGTGTTCTCTGTCTTTTTCTCCTTGTTGTGCGATTTGAATTCAGAAGCTGATTTGGTTGTTCCTTTTGCTTAAATTCAGACACACAGAGGTGGTTGCAATTTCTGGAAGTGGGAGGATGTGTATGAGGAGTACCTGGAGAAGCTCGGATTGATCTGCCAAAATCAGACAGAGGCCAGCAGCTCACTGAATTTTTTATATGCAAGAAGTAATAGTGGATTACCAAAGAAGAAGATCATAAATGGTGGAAGAGTTGAAAACGAAAGGGAGCTGAGAGATATTGTGGTGCTACTCAAAGTTATTATTTGTTGTCCTTTTGTTTTAGTGTGCTTGATGATTATGGTTGTTTGTAAGCTGTAGCATGTGTAATGTAAGCTGTAGCAGGTGTAATGTGGAAGTGTAATGATGTTAGCTTTGGTTGTACTCTGATGAAATATTTTGAAATATGAAATATGCAAGTGGTTATATGATGCAACATAACAGAGCATGGAAATATATAAGATAACAACATTGTATGATACAACATGGAGATATAGAAGATGGCAACATTGTCTGATTCTCACTGACACTACAAAAGGAATATGAAAGTAATTATCACTGACATTATAGTTCATATTGGACTACCAAAAGGAATAACATGTTATAGAACTAAAGACCAGGTGGAGGCCCTTTCAGATAGTCAAACATGGAGCTAGATTTTCTTGGAATCTTGAAAGGAGCATGCATCATTGTGCTGCTGTCAAATTCAGCTTGTCTCTTGTTCTTGCTCTGGATTCTCTTTCTTGCCTCTTCTTCTTCTTCTTCTTTATTTTTTTGCATCCTGTGCTTCCTTCTTAGCTTCTTGAGCCAGTCTCTTCTTCTCTGCCTCATCTTGCTTTGCTGCCTCAGCTTGCTTCTTCCTTGCTTCTTGAGCAAGTTTCTTGTTCTCTGCAGCTGCAAGCTTCTCCTCTTCTGCCCTTTTCTTCTTCTCTGCTTGTGCCATCTTCTTTTCTTCAGCAGCTGGTTGCTTTGCTTCTTTCAAATCCTTTTTCTTCTCTTCACTAGCTAGTTTCCTAGCTAAAGCATCAACCTTTTTCTTCTCAGTTACTTGTGCTCTTTCTTCCTCCTCTTGTTGCAGCTTGGCCATGGCTACATCAAACTTGGCCTGATTTGCTACATCTCTTCTAGCAGTTGCAGCCTTCAATTTAGCTACTGCAAGTACCTGTCTTTTCCTAAGTACATTTCCTTCTGCAGTTGCTGTAGTTGGTTGAATTGGTGGTTGACTGAGCACATTATCTTGAATGAATGCATTATCTGGCAAAGGAGTGAACTGATTTGCCTCTCTTTGTGTGCAAGAACCCTGTAGAGTTGTACATTGTAAATAACTTAGAGTGACAAGTAATAGAAGAGAAACTGAAATACAAGATAATAAATACCTCAGATAGTAAAGCATCGAGTATTTATGGCTCATATCTAACAGTGTCCTTTTGTACAAAATTCATGGAGTGCAAGTGATGTCCCTATGAAATGAAATGCAAAAAAATTAGTTCCTAGTTTATTGAAGCAACTTGTTCAAGTGATGTGCAAGCACAATAGAGTCATGAATTTTCATCATTACCTCAATTACTAAAGCAACTTGTTCAATATCATCTTCTTCCTCCTTAGGTTCTGCTCTTATCATCTGTTGCCCTTTCTTTTGAGGAGCTTGTGTTCTCCACTTCCACAATTGCAAAACAAACAGGATATATACAATCATTAGGATCCATTCCTATTGTTGTCACAAGAATACCAGCAAATTTTGTCTTCAAATGGCAACCATCTAGGAAGATGATGGGCCTACATCCAGCTAGGACCCCTCTTTTACATGGATCAAATGAGAAATAACATCTCTATAAATGTCCTTCATCATCAGCCAAAACCATAAATGTGCTCCCTCGGTTTGATCTTCTGAGCTCCTTCCCAAAATCCCACAGTTGGTTGTATTGGGCTTTCTCATCTCCATATATCAGTTCAAATGCATGTCTCCTAGCTCTACTCAGCTTGCCCCTTTTTGGTGTCATCTTCCAATCTTTGTGCACCAACTGACCAAGACCCTTCACTGTCATCTTCTCATTTGCTCTTATCTCTTCCACATAGTACTGGCCAATTTTTTTTGCTGTAAAAGCCCTCACTTGCCATTTGCTCTCACAAGTGTGTCTATGCTCATACCTTTTAACCATAATACATTTTGTTCTACTATCATATGAGGCACACAGTTCCCATGGACAACCTGGTTCACATTTTCCTAGCAACTGCCTTGTCATTCTTTGGAAATTTAATGTCCTTCCGGTGCTTGCAACTATGCTCCCTAATAGCCATTCTCAACTGATCAATGGATTCAAACAACTGACCAGTCTTGAACTTTGGATATGCCATGTCCTCTGCCATAAATGGTTTGAAATTGTTGAATTTTTGTGAGTCGTCATCTGAGTCTGCAATCTCAAAGAATTCATCATCATCAGACATTTCACCTTCTGGCACTATCTTCTTGTCCTCCTTTGGTTCTTGCTCAGCATACTGCACAAACAAGTCATCATCTCCATCCTCTATATCATGATCACTGTCAACAATATCTGGCACATAATCTGAGTCATTATCACTGTCACTGTCTCTGTCATCATCTTCCTCTTTTGCTATCTTTGTTATATTTCTGTTTAATCTTCTCCTTCTTCTTTGAACTGTATCATCACCCTCTTCAAGTTGCACAACATCACTCTTTGTCCCTTGCACCACAATTGCATTGCTAACTGCAGAGCACTTCTTCACAGGACTGATAACAAGTGGTAAATGAACAATAGGATTAAGTACCACATCATCCCAGGTTTTAGCATGACCAGCTGGTTCATGATCAAGATACAACATCAAAAACCTATAACCCTCTTTCACCTTAGCCACCATGGACAATGCATCCTTGTCAGTCTTGATCAACCGAAGACCATCTTCATTTATTTGCATTCCTGGCAGCAACCAATACACAGCTATCCTACCAGCTGCCTCATATCCTAAATCCTCAATGACATCTTCTAGCCACAAAGCTGACCAAGTGTCACCGTCGCGATCGTCATAACATACTTTTGTACCATCTACGTACGCCCTATTGGTACCAACACCAACAAAGAAACCTCCATGTATAACTTCTAGAGTAAAACTGTCACTGCCCACCTCTGAAAATACATCGAAAATTGCAAAAAAATCAGATTTTCCGTCGTCCTAAAACCCTAAGATAGACATGAACACTAATCCTTCTTTTCCCTAGCTCAGGACATGCATCAACACGGTCTACTCAAATAGCACTCAAAAACACTCAAATTGTTGCAACGATATCAAACTAGAATCGAGCTCACCATATTGCGGAAGTGGGTCTCCTTCTGGACGACGAACGGGCAGCATCTGTGGCCACCCTGCTGTTCGCCTTGATGCGCCACCACTGTCACCTTCTTCACCGCGGTCGACAACGTCGTCTTCCGTTGTCAATCGCATGCTTCCGCCGCAGATCACCTACTTCCGCCGCCATCGTCGCCGTTCACCTCGAGCGCTCCAGACAGAGAAATAGGGGAAACAGGAGAAACAGGGGATTTTGGACTGTTCTAGATGGGTCACCAGAGTAGCGGGGGCTTACTGCAAATATTCCTTGCGACGCTAAGCGTCGCGCGCGTCGTAGGCCAGCGCGGAGCGTCGTCGCGGTTCCACCATCATCACCACGTCATCAGAATACGTAGCCAGGACCGTACGTGGCCATCCACAAATGGTTCCAGGACCGTTTTGATACACTTTGTGGGTTACGGGACTGTCTCGATCGTAACCACGGAGTAATAGGACCGCCGATGCATTTCACTCCAATCGAGCGGGTGGTCTAATGGTCTTCCAGCCGCAAAGTCCTATACATTGCCCATTCCAGGTCCATTTATCTCGCGTCGCTGTCTTTTTTTTTTCTCATGTGTCCTCGGTTTTTAGTTTTTCGATTTTGTAGTTTTTAGTTTTATTTTTCTTATAATTCTCCCTTCGTTTTAATTTCTTATTCTATGTTTCTTCATTTTTATTTCTTCTCTGTTTTTCACTGCGGCTTCAAAAGTTGGGTTAAAACAGATACTAAATTAGCGATGCTTTTTATGGATAAGAGATAGTACACTTTATGTATCAAAAAAATGTCTACGAGGACATGGTCATGGATTTAAAAAACTGTTCACGTGGTTTGAAATAATGCATCAAAGATTAAAAATATTCGGTGGGTTTAGAAAAATGTTTACAAGGTTCAAAAAATGTTCATCTCTTTCACAAAAAAATCATAGGAAAGTGTTTATCATAAAAAAATCACGGGGGTTCAAAAATTGTTAATAAGGCTTGAAAATGATGTTCATGAGTTAAAAAAATATAAGTTCATGAATTCAAAAGGATGTTCACGTGGTTCGAAATAGATACACTGGTGGATCCGAAATTATTAGCAGGTTCAAAAAATCTTCACATCTTAAAAATGTTCATCTTTACGAAAGGGTTCATGTTTTTTTGAAAAAAAAAGTACACGTTGTTTTTAAGTGTTCATGTTTCTGAAAATACGAAAAAGAATACATAAAATAAAATAAATGAAAATACAAAGGAACAGAAAATAAGAAATAGAAAAACCATAAAAATGAGAGAAAGGTAAAAACATGTTTACAAAAGAAAAAAAATGTAAAAAGTAAATTCGCATCCATTAATGGGCCGTGATAATGCGGGCGAGATAAGGACCTCCCCTCCGTCGCGCAGGCCGCCTGCTACAAGTGGCCCAGAACACCAGCGGTTTTTTCCGCTGCTGGGCATGGAGGGGACATAGCGAGCCACAGCCAGCCGTGGGTAATGTGTGGAGGCAGAGTAGAGAATCCCGTCCAAGTCTGGCGTCGCCGTCACCGTCAGCACGCCCCATCCGCCGACCATCCAGCGAGTGGCAGCGGCGGCTCTGCGTCGTCGTATCCGGAGAAAGAATCAGGGGGGCGACGAGGACTTACTAGACGAATCCGTGGCGCCTTTATTCGAAGCGCAGGGCCGGCGCACAAGAGCCCAGCGCGAGGCACCGACGTGTGGATAGAGGAGAACAACAATAATGCACCGGCAGCAGCCTACTAAAAATCACCATGAGTCAACACAGGAAACACACAAAATTTCAACACAGGAAACACACAAAAATTCTCCAATGGTTCTCAGATCAGGATCCTAGAAAGGTTTCCACGACCGTGATCATCAATTTTGTTCTAACTTATTACTCCCTCCGACCCAAATTAATTGACTTCAATTTGTCTAGATTCGGATGTATCTAGATATGTTTTAGTGCTAGATACATCCGAATGTAGACAAATCCAAGTCAATTAATATGGGTCGGAGGGAGTACAAAATTTCTCGGCTTGGAATCTCCACATTGATCACAGGAAATGATCATTCTTATAGAAGCAACCAAGACCGAGTAAGCAGCATCTAATATAACCAGAGTAACCTTGCCAGGTTTACTTGAATGTTTTATACACAGATCTCATACAGAAGAGATAGAGCAACCTTACCTGACCCTGAATTAGAGAGCAACCTTCGCCGCAGTGATTTATAACTGACTCACACACCGAATGCCCGAGTTTCCAATAAAAAGTTACACACACATACGACAATATATGAACCCTAACCTCAAATCCTACAGTCATCCTAACATAAACTTAGATCCGTGACATAAGTAAATTAAAATAACATAGCTTATGTAATTTTCAGATGGTGATAGAGTCATAGTAATTTTTCACTTCCTTGAACAAGTAGATTGTCAGATCTTATAGTCACCCTAACATAAACTTAGATCATACTGGTCACACACAATAGACAAAATTATTTAAAAAAGACAGAATTATGTCATTTTGAGAAGGCCATAGATTCTCGGTCATTGTTCCTTCCCCAAACAAGTAAAGGGTCAGACTTGGACTACCAACATGCACAGCAAAAAACAGCTAGCTTCAACAACAAAAAGGTGTATACTGTCCTCTCAATAAAGATACAGAAAGATAGAAGGAATATTCAAATTGTTCTCCTACTAACTTTTATGCCTTCTAGGGGAACATTGTTATCTTGACAAAAGATATACATATACTATCTCTCCTTTCATGCATGAGTCACCGAGGATATGTAAGGAGCACAGCTCTTCTTTGGTCCGAGCATCTGATAATCAAATCAGATATTTTGCCAGTAGAGAACAACTACAAGCCACAAGGGCGTGTACCAAGTACAGTGGTCTTATGTCAGCCAGCTTGCCTTCTAGACATTCTTCTAACATGGAAGATAGAGAATCAAGAGAGAAAATATAGCCTTCGTTTAGTGAATGGATGATCGCGATCAAAGATTAAGTACTAGAGATGACACTTTAATAAGATCACCTAGTGTACCTGATATTTCTCTTGTGTCACATCTCTGGGTGTTCTATGGTATATATTCATCTTTTACCCCCATGTGAAGAAGGTACAATTGGATTCTACTTTGCTATCGCAGAGCAGTAAATAGAATCCTTATCATGAAGCGAACAAAAGTAGCAGTCAACTTTCATTACAAATTTCCATATGCCATATCAGTAATATCCGTAGGTAGTTTAGACACTGAGTTGAAGTCCTGTATGGATAGGGAAGCAAGTGTGGACCAACCAAGCGGCCGTTTTATCAAATTAATGGTTACTTCCACAAAACTGACAGTTTACTTTGTGCACATAGCAAATAATTGGATGGGTTGTTGGGTTGGCCCAATCAGCCCAAGCTTGCATCCTCATGTATGGATAGGCTAGCCTATCAAATTTAAACTGAATGGTATTACAGAAAACTGGCCAAAATACTAAAACACATGATGGACTGCTGTTTGCATAACTACTTTTAAGGCAAGGTTAAGAATAAAACCAAAACAATAAACAATATTGTACTATGTTATATTATATGTAAATTAATAAAAGTAACAAAGTCATAAGACAAAGAGCTAGTGTGGATATACTATTAGATCTTTGTTAAATTTTGGACAGAACATAGCAATGACTTCAAGAAGATGCATGCAGCTCACGTTTTCAGCAACAGCAGAAGAGGATGGCCCTGTTCCAACATAGATTATTGCTGCAACTTGGCAGGTTCCAGTAGAAACAATTCACCTTGTAAACAATGTAATGTGGCCAGGCTCCTGGCCGAGTGCAACTGTGGGTTGCAACCGTGTGTTTTTCATTTCCACTATTCATTTCTATAACCCCTGAATTTGAACGAAATAATGACCCTAAGCTATAAGAAACATGAGTTTACAGAAGGGAAAAATATTTGTTAATGCTGTGCAAGTGCGCGACATGCAAAGAATAAAAAAATATCAGCAGGTATCTCAAAAATGCACAAGAGAAAATACTTCTTAACCCGATAAACATGCAGGTCGATTGAGGAACCCAAGCACACCTACATGTTAAGCACCTGTATTCTTAGTTTGGTTCAGAAATATGGTACCCATTATTTCTGAAGAGGTTGTCCAAAGGAACGCTAACAACTGCCCATGGTTCACAGGCTTGTTCCGGCACACCACAACTAAGCTAATAATTCGATGGCATAAGCATGAATATCGAAATATCTACGGCCTCACTATTCCATAAAGTTCAGGATCTAATCGACGAATATCAAGGACGTCGCGTGTATACAGGTGACGCATGACATGACGTAGTATCAAAACTTTTGAAAGGTGACTAAGACAACCCTCATCGCGCAATACAAGTAGTTCATGCGTCGACACAGTTTCTTCAGGTCAGTAGAGAGCTAGGTTAACAGAATAACAGACAAGACTGCTAACTGGTAGTCCTCCTCCAGTATATGTCGGGAGCGGATCCGTTGGTAGTGGCCCAAGTTATACAAGATGTGTTGGATCAATTTACATCAACTGTTCCACTCAGAATAGCCTACAACAATAGGCTAGTTCTCGCAGGTGCTGAGCTAAGGCCATCTGCAGTTGTAATCAAGCCGCGAGTTGATATCGGTGGCAATGACATGAGAGTTCTCTACACCCTGGTAAGCTTTTAGCTGTAGTGGTGGATAGTACACCCTAATCCTTCGGTTATTGAACTGTTTTACATGGTTCACTAGTATAATAGTGAAGAAATTCCGTAGAAAACAAAATCATAGATGATTAATTTAAACAAATCATATGTTAACTTGTTTGAGGCTATCTTTTCCTTTGAAGGTACTAGTGGATCCAGACGCCCCAAGCCCAAGCCACCCGTCACTAAGGGAGTACTTGCACTGGTAAATCAAATGCAACATATTCTTATTCTCCCCGATATGATTCCAAACTCTCCACCCATTTGCGTTCTGCCCAGACACTTTTGATATATGCTTCCTATTTAATTTGCTCTCACATGATATATCTCACCTCCCATGTAGGATGGTGGCAGACATCCCTGGAACAACTGGTGTCAACTTCGGTATGATAACAAGCACAAAATTTTGTTCCATGTGATTTTTTATTAAACTGAATTTCGTGGATGCGTGAAATTAGGCAATGTTAAGTTCTCTCACTCAAACCTGTTGACTACCCCCACCACCCAGGTCCGAGTCTTCTTCAGCTCGAATTTGGGTGTTTATTTCTCTATCAAAAAATTACTTGGTTCCTCCTAGGTAATTTCATTTTTTTACCTGTTGACTACATAGAATGATAAAATTAACATTTTCAAACTGGGATATGTTAAACCTAAACAAAGTATAACTATGAACAACGTAAAATGACATGCATATGTTTTGTAAATGAATGGAAAACTTTAAGACAAGGCCATTGCACAGCTTAAAGAAACAAGGACTCCTATTTATTATTTATACTTAATATATTTTTCACATGTACACACACAAAATTCATGCAATCGAAAATTGTTCTATCGTATGTTGGCTTTAAAGAGTTTTTCCATATAGTTTTGCTTGCAACTAACATATGCAGAAGAAAAAGGTTGTGCATGTACATGAAGATTATATGATAAGACTCCTATTTGCCTAGAACTGAAGAGAATAAACTAAGTTGCAGATAGCCGACTAAATGTTTCCGCCCAATTGAATACTCAACTAATTAATCCAGGGGTGCTCTTGCAGGCCAAGAGCTCGTGGTGTATGAAAGACCAGAACCAAGATCAGGTATACACCGGATGGTATTTGTGCTGTTCCAGCAACTAGGTAGGGGGACTGTTTTTGCACCAGACATGCGCCAGAACTTCAGCTGCAGGAGCTTTGCACGCCAGTACCACCTCAACATTGTGGCTGCCTCATATTTCAACTGTCAAAGGGAAGGTGGATCAGGAGGACGAAGGTTTAGGCCAGAAAGTTCTGAAGGGGAGTAGAGAATGGGTACTACAGGTACAGACCACTGTATCCCCTATGGTAGTGTTGCATCACAAATAATGTGCACTATATAGAATGCCCTGTATCATCTATGTATGCATCATCATATGCAGCATCAGTAATAATGAGCTTGATGGGATATATCTCAGTTATATGTTAGTGATCTGATTGTGTAAAAGTATTCTGGAGGGACTACCCAAGATATAAACTCAGGTTTTTCCAATATTAGTTAAGCTCAACTCATTTCCAGTTCTAAGCACCTGCTTTGTATTTCGACAAGTTCTATTGAATAAAATCAGCAGAATCTAAATCATCAAAATCACTTCTGACTGAAAACCCAAGGTTTTTTTGATGAAGAAAATGATCTGCCAACTTTGTATTAATTCCCACAAGGGGCAAGATAAGCCCAAGATAGATCCAGTGTTTACATTATTACTCCTTATTCAAAGCAAAAGGACTACTGGAGATGCAGATGAAGCACTTAAAATTTAAACTTAATGTTACAAGACCGCAGGACAGGAGCAGTCACAAACTTACAGCAGAAGGATCATCGGCAGGAAACTGATCACTTCTTCGCAAGGTTGCATACCTCCACCAACTCCCAGGATTCCAAGCTTTTATCCTCTGTATCGGTTCTATAAAGCGCGAGCTGAGAGATCTCAAACTGCAGTCCAGATAGTTCACTGTCCATTTCCTCTACCTTCTTCCTTGCTGCTTCCTTCTCCTCGTCTGTTAGATCCCCATACAAGAGGCTGACATGTGGCATATATGCTGCAATGTTGTAAAATCACGAATCGGTTGTCATCAACTTGTTATAATTCAGAAACAAAATACAGGTAGTACTACACTTACGGGTTGATCTCTGATACCCAAAGTGGGCGCAGAAGTGATCACTTGTCTGGATCACCTGCAAAAATTCAGAAAATGTTATATTAGCAGAGCAAGTTATTGGGAGAAACTGAAGTCTGAAGACATACTACTGTACAAACATTTTCCAATGACAAATGGAACTTTCAAAACGCTGAGCAAACCAAACCTCAGAGCTAGCCCATTGGACTCCCGATTAGCAATTGGGGAAGCAGGAAATCTCTGGGAGGAGAGGAGGAAATAAGCTAGGCTAACCTCGGGGGTGGGTTCGAGGAGGAGGTAGACGCACTGGTAGAAGAAGTCGCCGCGGGCGACGCCGGTGATGCGGGCGGTGTAGGGGCCGACGCCGGCAGCCGCGGCGGCGTGGAGCGCCGCAATGGCCGCGGAACGGCGCAGGGTGATGGCGCCGACGACGGTGGCGTGGGGCTCGAAGGGCGGGCCGCCGTGCGCGGCGCGGAGGCCAGCCATGATGCCGCGGAGGCGTTCGCGGACGGGCGCCGGCGGGAGGGCCCACACGGAGTACACCTCCTCCGGCGACTGGTCGGCGGGGTCCATTCGGGCTGAGCGGCGAGGCCGGAGTGGGAGTCTGGGGTCAAGGTGGGCAGTCGGCGAAATGCGGTGAGGGGAGCGGAATATGCTTTGCCGAGGAGATCATCACAATTCACAGGAGATTAATGAGGAAATGGCACCTAACACCACTGGTTGGTGACTTCTTTGTACAAAATCACAATATTTTTTGCACAGAACACCACATTTCCTTGTAATTTTTGCACAAAACACAAAAAATTTGATTACCCTCCTTAACAGCAGATTAGAGAACTGATCCCATAGCCAATGTTAACCATATGAAGCAAAAGGCTCGTGTAGACTCTAGAATGCCCTTTTTTTACATAATACATTTTTAATCAATTTCGAAAATAATACACAAAATTCAGAATTTTGGATTCTAGCACGACACTGCGTATACACTGATTAGTGCCTATCGGCGTACCGTACCCCACTGTGTATTATTTTTAGAATTAATTAAAAAATATATCATTTAAAAAAATTAGCCTCTAGAATAGACCGCCACGAAATATTCTTTTCCAAAATGGCTTCTATTACATAACATGAACCAGCTTCTATCATTCATTCAAGTAAGCTATGTTTTCAATGAATTTGCAACACGAACTTAGGCAGCAAACTTGTGAACTAATATTGTAGCATGCATTAGAGGAAGTCTAATGTAAATTGCATTAGCGGGATGTTGTCCAATGAGTGGATGAGCATCAATCTACTATCCAACTTCACGATCATAAACAAAACAGAACACAAGTACAGTAATTATGCCGGTATTAAATTTGATCTAGTCAAATTAACAAAAACTTAACATGAATCCCAGTTCTCCAATCTACTTTTAAGGAGGCTACTCAAGATTTCTGTGTTTTGTGCAAAAATTACAAGAAAATATGGTGTTCTGTGCAAAAAAAGTGAGACCCATGGTTTTGTGCAAAGAAGTCACCAACAAGTGGTGTTAGGTGCTATTTCCTCGAGATTAATGGAGCCGGTGCTGCAATTTGTTCTTTGCACGGACGCGTTCTACGGGTGGGACACTGACAGTGGGGTTCTAGTTTCAAATGGTGTTATCGGGACCACTGGCAGAGGGAAGCTCCAAACACATAAGTAGGATTACAAATATTTTTTTAGGGAGTAGGATTACAAATGTTAGTACTTCCTCCGGCCCGTATTAATTGAGAACAATAATATGAATCAGAGGGAGTAGCAAACAGTAAGCTCGATTAGGTCATATATAATAGGGAGCGTCTAAATCTCCCGATAACTGTTTATGTTTCGCTTGGCTGACGTACCAGTATTTGTGCTAATTCTCGGTTCCAACTTAGTTGCAATTTATAAATTTTATACTAATTTTTGGTTGTAAACTAGTTACAACTTATTAAATTTTTAGTTACAATCCCGTTGCAACTCATGTGTAACTCTCACATTGAACTACGAGGTAAACCCTAACGGTGAGAGGGTGACTGAGACATAAAAAGTTCTGAGCCGCATGAGAAATAGCAAATCTTTATATAATATAATATCAATCAATTTTTTTCTTAAATTCAACCATTCTATTAAAAATTATCAGCATCAGTATAAATAGGCTTAAAGGTAATAAAAATAACAAATAGGTCACTGAATTACCTGGGGACGATTACAATCACTAGCGCGAGCCAAAGTCACGCTACCGTCCTCACCCCTTTATCACCGAAACTTAGCAAAACTTGTCGTAGTAGAGCTTGTTGTAACACGCGACGGAAAGTCGTTTAGTTAAGGTCACAAAGGACTAGCACAACATAGTAGCAAACATCGTCAATGATGTTAACATAGACCGAAAGAAATTGACCTAAAATCACACCAACAAACACGAAAACCGGCCAATCCTAGAAGATCCGTCGGACACGTGACTTCAAACGATTCAACATCTCGAAGAATACACTAAAAAACAAGCTAAAAAAATGGAAAACCTCCCTCCCGCGATAGGTCATGGTCCGTCATCCTTGCAAACCCAACGGAGACGGATGGAGCGGAACACAATGTCGTCAGCCAGAGGCACAGAACCTAGATGGGTTTCTGTTGTCGCCCCGTCGATCGCCTCTACTTGGCTTTCACCCCAACCGATTTTAACAAAGACAATACTAATCCAGGTCTAAATCTAAATCTACCAAGTTTAAAAAACTCACTTTGCATTGGATGCGATCTGGATAGGTTGCGGTGATTAATAAACTACAAAGTTGTGAAGCCACTTGCCGTTAGAGTAGAATCAGAGTTGAGCCAGTGTAGCAGTGAGGACTTTTTGCCCCCAAGCTCCACGGAGCTCTTCGTTAAGAATACTTCCTCCGTTTTCGTATTACTCCACGCGTTAGGAATAGTAAAAATCAAATTTCATAACATTTGATCATGTTTATAATTAAATATTAACATTTATAATATCAAAGATGTAGTATGATGGTATATTTCACCTTTTCTCTACTGGTATTGATTTGGTATTATAATTATTAATATATTTATCTATATAATGGCTCAAACTTCATGAAATTTGACCTTGATAGAGTAATATGAAACGAAGGGAGTAGTTCATTATGTTTGTAATCTTGAAACAACTAAAAAAATACATGGGTACATGTTAGTGTGCTAGGTGTATATAACAACGAAGTATCCAGTGAAAACCACGATCAGGTGAAAATCAGGAAACCTTTCGCCGTGCGGTTAAGTGGTGGTGCAGATTTGAGGTGGGATTTTGAACCATCCACCCCATTCAATGAAAAATGTTCGGAAATGCAGTGTGCACAAAATACACAAATATGGTGATCTAACATAGACTATTCACAAATGTAGATCTCAGGGAATACTAATCTCGATTAGTAACGTTCTAAGAAAGTTATAATCATGCTTGTTGGAACGTGCTGAGAAAGTCATCTTAGGAAGTTACTACCGGATGCGGATCTCGAGCAACTAGCGGTAATTAAATAAGCCGCAAACTTATGTTCCCACTCGTGAGTAGAATCAGAGTCAACTCAATGTATAGTTTTGAAAACGTAAAATATAAGAAAGTAAATTGTTGTTGAGTAAGCATTACGTCTCCGGTGACCCCCTACAATTCTTTATTACAACAAAATTAAAACAGTTCAGACATCAAACCAAACTATTATGTCTATGTTAAAGTGCACAACATAGATGTCGATGGAAAATATTTTAGAACATGGCTCTAGTAAAAAAGATCTAACTTATGAAATAGTGATAACACTCTTCACAAGTGTTGATCATCACATTTTGTTTTTATATGCAACTCATAAGTAAAACATTTTCACATTATTATCGTATCCACAAATGAGATTTTTATGTGTAAGTACATTTTGTAGTTCTTTCCACAATAAAGAGCCCAGTGGTGTTGTGTGCGCGCGTGTGGGTGTGGGTGTGGGTGGGTGGGTGTGTGTGTGTGGGGGGGGGGGGGGGGAGGAGGGGTTTCGAAATAAATAAAATAAATGTATTATTTTAAAAAATTAGCAGGGTTTCATTACCGTCGTTGTAACATATATTTTGTTCAAAAGTTGAGAAAAAAATACTTCACATGTCAAAACTACTGGTTCGTTTTATTTACAACCTCAAGCTCTAAAACCAGTTGAACCCCGCACCCCTTTCTCTCGAAATATTAAAACTGTTCACTTTGCTGCAAAATGCTCAAACAAACTAGGGTACTTATAAACCCTCTATATAAAACACAGCGATAATGCATGCCAGATTTTGAAAAAATTAGGGAAAAGTGTCACCCACTTATGTACTGAATAGTAACTTATCTATATAAGTTTTCGTCAAAAATGTGAGTATGTACCATTTGGAAAATCAACAAATGAGAAAACTGCCGTACAACTTTTGGCACGTGTGAAAAATCAATAGTAGGAATGCAGAAGTGGGACAAGTAAGATAAGTGGGATGTTACTTTTAGATTACTATACTAACTCTAAATTAAGTGGATAATAGCAACAAGTGAGATTTGTCAAATCTTATTTGTCCCACTTACAAATCCCACCTGTCCACTTATTTCACTTAGTTTAGAGTCAGTCTAGGGGTCTAAATGTGGGATCTCACTTGTCCCATTTGTTCCACTTCTGTATCTTTACTTGACAGAAAATTCACTTTTGAACTCCTGGCACCTAAAAACATTTTAAAATACGAAAAAATTCTGAATGATTGTTTTCATATGCATCTTGATATTCTATGTGCACGCGATAAATTTCGTGGAAAACCTACAATTTTTATGTCATGTATAAAAAAGATAAAAAATGTCTCATGGAGAGCTTCTTTTTAGCACCAAATTTTGTCTTTTTTACACACGAAACGAAACATATCAGTTTTCTGTGAAATGACTTATGAACACAAAGAACATCAACATGTACGCGTGACATTTTTTGTTGGAATTTTCGAGCATGTTAAAACAACGTTTAAATTTAATTTTAAAAACAGGAGCATATGCTCCTGGGAGCAAAAATGCCACTTGTCGCGTCCGATCTCATTCGACTAGATCGTGGACACGGCCCAAAGGCAACACACAAACGACAAGAACACCCGTACATATACGTTTTGGCGCATTCCTGGACTAAAATTAGGTCAGGTTTGCGGGGATGGATAGCCCGAGGGTCCGAGTCTGTCCTCACACGGGCCCACGCGTAATACACAGTAAAGTGTTTGTTATGGAGGATTTTCATTGCAAGTTGATAAAGGGGTTTGACAACATAACGATTAATTTAAACTAATCTAAATAAAAACTACATTTTTTGAGCATCAACCACCCTCCCATGTCTTCGCCTTGATCTCCTGGATTATGTGCGTGTACAACCTCAAGGTTCCTTCCATAATATTTCACACTACATATTAGCACTCGCTCTGCAATATCTGGTGCCAAAGCCAGAGCTTCTCGGCACGCCATCGCCTTGAGAGTTCGAGGTTCAGTGCGTCCATCGAAGTCCACCGCAGAAGCACCCATGAAAACTCCCCTTAGTCCATGGCTACATCAGCCACAACCCCATGTTTCGTGTCTTGCCCATAGTAGCCTGAAACGGGATCGACACCGCGATCCTCGACCCTGGGTCGATCAACCCAGAACGGGGGTCGGCATCGAAAGCGGGCTGGTGAGGTTCGATGGCCGGGTCGTGATCCTGTTCGATAGCCCCTGATCCTGTTCGACAGGAACGAGCAGGCAGAAATACGGCAACTCTTTTATGACAAATAAAATAAAAATGGTAATACCAGTGTCATATCTTCGGATGGAAATCTTAAATACCCATGATTTCGTGGTACTCATTAATTTCTAATTTCGTGCGTCTCTCTCTCTTCTTCCCTCGAGCGCTCTTCTGGAATTCTAGATAAACGTACCAGGATCGGTATTATTGAACCAGGATCATTGGCCCAAATTTATGTGGATCGTGACCCCCCACGTACCAAATTGGCGTCTCGAAGATGTATTCCCCTTGTCGGCCTTTTTTCGCTGGGAAGTCGACCCTCGACCCCGTTCCTCGACCTGGACGATCTGGGTTTCTAGCAACTATGGTCTTGACAATCGCTGCATGGACATTAATCTTCAAAACACCACTTGGTGGTGCAATCCAACGGGGCAAAGCCACATGTGGTCTCTTTTGTTCGCACTTCTTCCTCCACGTTTGCTGAACTCTCAAGGTCCTTGACAAAACTTTGAATAAAAGCAAATGTGGATAGCGGGATCTGGTATATATATATATATATATATATATATATATATATATATATATATATATATATATATATATATAAAAGCCCACAAGGTAACATAACACTTGGACTGATCAACTTCAGAAAGTGATTCAATCATAGTTGACAAAAACTCTCTTGTAGCCGACCTCGAGGTCACGTTGCTCCTTGCACATCACGTTCTAGTCCTCGCACGACACCTCCGGTGTCACAAGTGGCAGCGACTCTCGTTCTCCCTGATCTAGCAAGGATGTAGAATTAGACCTTCTGAAACTGGGATCCAACAACGCGACGACGTACCAGGATGGTGTCGTATCCCACGTGCGCAGTTCTTTTTGGAACCGCACTCGCGAGATTCAACAGAGAGTGTGTGTGAAAAATTTCCTAAGGAAAATGCCTTAGGAAATTCCCAATATATTGTTGTATTTATTCCTCCAATATAAACCCTTTTATATAGGGGAAAGGGGGAGACCCCTTCTCCCCAAAGTTCTGGGGTGGGACTAACGGAGAGAGGGAGGGAGGAGGCGTGTGACCAAGGGAGGAGGCCGGCCAGGTGGGCCCCCTAGGCGGCGACGACCCCTCCTTGGGTGGCTCCCTCTTAGGCATTTTCCCCTCCAGGGATTTGGCCCATTGGGGAAGTGCCCTTTTAAATTTAATTTTAAATATTTATTTATTATTAATTATGACAATTAATATATAAAAACATATTATAAATAATTTACTAATATGGATAATTTTCATTACATCATTGACCAATGATATGACTTTATTGTCAATTGGGATAAATGCTCCATGATCAGAAAACTTTGATCATCGGTTGCCCAAAAAACTAGTTGTATAGAGGCTACTAGCGACTTGATTTGTTTATATACTACACATGTATCGATGTTCCCTCTTGGTACAGTTATAGCATGGTATAAAACTATTATAAACTAATTGAGATATGATAATAAATCTACTTATTATTTTCCTCTAGGGCAAATCTACTTCAGTCTCCCACTTGCACTAGGGTAAAAATAATCTAGTTTTATTTGTTACTAATCATAAACACAGTATTTACGTGTGCTTTTGATCATGCTTGCCTATAGAAAACGCCATGCCTTTGATCTGTATCGCCAGATCATATTTCATTTGCAAATCGGTAATGTCTTCTAATTTTGACACTTACATTATTATCACATAATGTGTCAAAGTATTCGTTTGGCGACGGAGTAAGAATTTCTTTCCTAGTGTTTACAATGATGATCGATCAGTCAAAAGAACTTTCAAAGCTGTCATGTATATCGGAAACACACTTAGTTGAAGTCAAACTATATTAGCCAAACTTGCCATACTTACTATTTCTGAAATAGTCACCTGGTATGCTCAATCCTGGTTCAGTGATTTATTCATGAATCACCTCAGAATGTGTTCTTCTAGTCAAGAACATAAATCACATTTTTAGCCAAATATGTAACATGGTGATACATGGAAGATACATATGACATAGTCATATGGGATGAAGATCATCCTTTTTCTTTTTTTCAACTATGGTTGTTTCTACCTAATGTTTCTTCTAGTTTTACAAGTAAAAACATATTTATTTGCTTGTTTCATTCTGAATTACTTCAGAATCCAATCTAGGTAGAAACATTTTGACTTTAATGTCCACTAAACTTATTAACCTATCTTGGTAGATTTCAATATTTACTATTTTGATCTACTTCATTCACATAGTATTTACTAAATCAAATATTTACAATACCAAAACACATCATTCACTCTATGTAATACACATATATTAGAATGTTGTCACGCTCCCACTCAAATATGCTATCATATATGAGACATTTGTGATATTCTCTTAGCTCTCACTCAAAGATGTCATTCATACATTTGATCAAGAAACTATTTAACTCCCACTTAAATACTTCACAAGTGTAGATATTCTTGCTATTTTGGTGATTCCAAAATCCTTTGATTATTTATCAAATCAAAAAAATTCCACTACGAGATACTATAGCATTCTTTATCAGTTCTTCTTATTGTGCCGAATACGGTTCTTCTTCAATTATGACATCGAATAACTTGCAGTCTTGATTAATTCACTATCAGTTCAAATTATAGTAATTGCTTAGTATAAATTCAATAGACTCAAACATCGCTACATATTATAGTTAATCATTGAATTTGTCAAGATAATCTTTATGACAAATCGAGCTTTATGTCCCCATTTAAAGTTTTATTTCTTTATTATAACTCTGCAGTTATTCGGAAAAGATTTAAGTAATTCTCTTACTTGATAATATCAAGTAGCTCATTACTTTGCTATCTTAAATGTAATTTAATTTAGGATTTCATGACTAGTTATTTCTCGTACTTAGGTCCATCATCATTTCCTCGTAGTTGTAGGTATGTCTTGTACATTTAACATGACAAATGAATCAATAATATATTTCCACATAGTGGGAAATACACTATTAAATCCTATTTTCTCTACAAAGATGCTCAATCGAAACGTTCATGATCACTATCACTAGTTTCACCTCATCCTGTAGAGTCCCGTTTCACGGAACACATTCTGTTGCGCTACTCGACATTTGGGGTAAGATCAAATATCTTGACTTCGAACTTTAGTTTCTTCCATCAACCTTATTATCGAGAAAACTTTTCTTGATAACAATACACTAGACAATAGCAAGTTTGCCCTTTTAGTTGTGCAATATGTATTCATAGTTTCCTATGAATGCTTCTACAAAGATTTGTATTTTTTATAATGACTTTATCAAAGTGTCTAAAAAATCGAACATGCCATAACTCTTATAATGTTGTTTTCACGAACCTGTATGATTCTGTTTATTTATAAGTGTTTGCTTACTCTTTACTTATAACACTAACTTTCTACGATAACACATTTAGAAAATTTTCTTTAGATCATATGTATCTAATACACTATGATTATGATGTTTAAGATATATCAATACACTTTGACATATTTAATCATCGTAATTTCTAGAACAACTTTCATAAGTCTTTGATGTGCTAAAATCTTAACTCAAATACTAATCATTTTGTTCAAATCGTAGAGACTTGCATTCTCTCGTAAATTTCATATCCATCTTTTATTCTAGAAGCATTCAATCATCTCAAATGGTTTCAGACTCATGCTTTATTTATTAATCTACATTCATATTAACTATATAATAATCCATTATATCGATGAATAATACATCATTATGTACAATATTCAACAATTTAATATTTTTTTACCAGAACATACTCTGTTTGAGTCATCCTCGCCTTATTAGGCATGTTTTGCATGTTTCAAAAGATCAAATATCTGATGACTTCATGTTTTTATGATCATGAATGTATCGGGAGTAAATAATATCGCTAGGTTGTTTCGGATCAAACTGCTATCCACGTCGTGCTGATTCTTTTCGGCCGTGGGATGGATGCCGAGAAGGACACGCGGCGATGTCGCAACGGAGCCCTGCTATCCCATGAGGTGGGACACGCTGCGGGCTAGGGCGAACGATTCCATACCGCGAACTGGTGTACCATATGTTATCGTACCCCTCGTTCCTAGAGGGTGGACCGCGCGCGCCATGGCCTCGCCGTCAGCGGACGCAGGCAGGACCGGGCTCTATGAGAGACGTTCCCGGCGCAACGTGCCTCCGCACCCGCTAGGTGGCGGGGCCCGTGGAGAGCCCACGTGGCGCCATGAGCCCATGACGTTCACGGTTTTTTCGCGGTCATGAGGGCTACCGATAGCCGACGTGGCAGCGTATGTCCTAGACGGCCACGTATTCTCGCGGCGGAGAGGCGAGCTGGCAGCACGGGTGGCATCGGATGGCGTGCACAGACGCAATTTCTAGCGGCAGAGCGACAAACTTGCGACATAGAATCTAGGCATCCCCGATTTCTCGCCGACGCAACACGAGCTGGCGATAGACTGCCTAGCATAGTATACTATAGACTTCGGCGGCTTCTCGCGGCGGATAGCTGAAATGGCTGTGTAGATGACATCGGAAAGCATGGGCGGACGCGTATTCTCGTGGTGGAGGGCCGAGCTGGCACAATAGACTGTAGGCGTCTACGGTTTGCCGCGGTGACATCGTGTAGTGGTTCACATCTAGAACTGACCTGCCACCGTTACCCATCTCTGACCGCCATGCCTTGCCCGTGCGGCTTAGATCGGTTATAAAACACCTCCGCCTCTTCTTTCTCCTCACATTATTTCTACTTTTCTTCTACCAAACCGGGTCTTACCTTCGGCGTAGCGCCGTCTTATAGGGCATCCAGTCTCAAGTGCCCAAACAATGGCATAGCCGTATCCGACGCATCCCGGGTGACGATTTGGTTCCTTTTAGGCGTAGCGTCGTTGCAAGCGAAAGCTCACTGTCGACGATAGTGGCCGTTAGGGTTTCAGGTATTTAGATTACCGTACGCATCTTCTCCTCTGGTCATCTTCTCCGGAGCATGCGGCGTGGAATTAACGTCCTTCTAGATGCAAACACTATGCCTTTCTTTCTGGTTTTGTTTGGGAGTTCTCCACCACCGTCCGGTCGTTGGGGGCGGGCTCGCAGCAAACTCAAAAAAACGCCCTAGCGTCTTTCTCTGCGCCCCGCTGGCTTTCTCATGTATGCGTCGTTGGTCGAAGAGCATGGTAAGCGTCTTCGAATTTTATTCGCATTTCGCCTCACATTCCCTTTTTTGCGTATTTATTTCTCTGTAAACGAGCAGAGGCTCTTCGAATGCGAAGACGACGGGTTGCATGGTCATCGGCGTTTAGAGCCTTCGATCATATGGCACGTCTGCTTTTTCATCGCTTACGGCTTACTATACATACGACTGTAAGTTCTTCCTGTCGTAACCTTTTTCCCGTAATTATCTTTATTTTTGTATGTTATGTGTATGTACTTCTTTTTACTGTACACAAGAGAGTGATGATGCAGTATTTCCATCTTAGGGTGGCACGTTCTCTTTGTGCGCGTATCTAAGGTATTTTACTTGCTTATGACCAATGTTTTTCCCGTTGTCTTTCACGCTTTCGTGCTGACGCGGGCTTTGCATCTTAAGTGAATATCGCGTACCTGAGGTGTTTAACTTTTGGATCACCAATGTATTTTCCGTTGTCTTTTATGCAATCGTCGAGTGTTGGCTAACCTTTTCTTTCGCTTATATAGGCTCGGACTTATCAGCGCTCAATGGATCGCATTCCCGATCGTTCAGCGAGAGTGATGTGCGAAGACGTCGTCCAACCGCTTTTAGTCATCACTCAAATCATGAAAGATATGCGCTAGGACGCAACACAAATCACGATGCACGGGGACGGTGGATACCTGTCGGTAATAACCTGCTTGGTGAGAAATGTGTTTTCCATATATTCATCAATTCATATATGTTGCGGTCATGATATGATGCTGCGTGCCATTAGATGCATCCATCCATCCAGTTCGATAGTTTGCTTCGGCAAGGCCAATAACATTGGTTAAGAGCGCCACACTAACATGTACATCACAATATACAGTTTCCACAAAGCGGTACGTAGCCACTGCCAGGAGAGGAACAAGCTAAAACCTATCTAGGGTTTCGTCCCCCTCACAGCGGTGCCGGTCCACTTCGCCTCCGGTGGCCCTAGAGCCTTGGACGTGTGGCGGACCATGGTTCTCGTCGGCGGGAGGTTTTTTGTTGTTTGTTTAGCTTGCTTTTTAGTGTTTTTCATGATGTTGAGGCGACGACTACCTCCGGGAGTCAGAATAAGATCCTCCCCGCTCTATCCTCGCTCTGACGGTGTATCTAGCGCCGACGGAGAGTGCGTGGAGTCATTTGGCCGGCGGATTTCCTGGGATCCGGTCCGTCTTCGTGTTTGTTGGTGTGATTCAAGGCCAGTCTCTTCCGATCTACGGTTGTCATCTTTGGTGATGGTTGCTGCTCTGTTGTGCTGGTCCTTTGTGGCCTTAGCACGACGACTTTTCGTCTGTCTACTACAATAAGCTCTACTACGACAAGTTTTGATCGGCTCCGGTGATGGAGGAACGAGAACGGCGGCGCGCCTTCGGCTCGCGCTAGTGGTTGTAGTCGTCGCTAGGTGGTCCAATGACCTATTTGTAATTTTTTACTTTTGGATCTATTTATACTACCGTTGATGAATTTTAATAGATGAGTGGAATTTCGAAAAAAAGCATATATTTTCATGCGTGTCCAATCTATTTGTGTTCTCTTTTTTTTTTAGCATGATTTGTGATCTCTTCTGTTTGGAAGAAAAATGTTTTTGTTCAAGTAGGCCCATATAGAATATCCGAAAAGAACAGTCGAAAGAAAACAAATTTGTTTTCTTTTTGAGATGCGGGCAACATGTGGACGATCAGTCAGAAGTCTTCGGCGAATTATCTTGATAGCTTAGTTGTCCCATACCAGAGGGTCTCTGCCCCGCTCACGCATCCAAGAGCCATCTGCAGAACAACACCATGAGCTCATCTCCTCGAGCAAACGCAGAGCCACCCTGGCCTTGCCTATATAGACGAACACACGCACCAAGAACAAAAGCAAAAATTAAGAGTAGCTATCAGATAGAATCAATGGGGTTCAGTGAGGCGCAGGAGGAGCTGGTCCTGCGCTCATGGAAAGCCATGAAGCCGGACTCCGAATCCATCGCTCTCAAGTTCTTCCTCAGGTGTCCTTTCTTTCACTTGCATTGCCCATTGCATCATGTGTCCGAATCTGGTCACCGCTGGACTGACGCGCGCCGTTTATTTTGTTTCGTGACATGATACGGCAGGATCTTCGAGATCGCACCGGCGGCGAAGCCGATGTTCCCGTTCCTGCGCGAGGCCGGCGAGGACACGCCGCTGGAGAGCCACCCGAAGCTCAAGGCCCACGCCGTGACCGTCTTCGTCATGGCCTGCGAGTCGGCCACTCAGCTGCGGAAGACCGGCGACGTGAAGGTCAGGGAGGCCACGCTGAGGCGGCTCGGCGCCAGCCACGTCAAGGCCGGCGTCGCCGACGCGCACTTCGAGGTGGTGAAGACGGCGCTGCTGGACACCATCGAAGGGGCGGTGCCGGAGATGTGGACGCCGGAGATGAAGGGCGCGTGGGAGGAGGCCTACGACCAGCTCGCCGCCGCCATCAAGGAGGAGATGAAGATCGCTGCCTCGGCTTCGGCTTGATGCATATGGATGCGGTACTCTGCCTCCACAAGTTCGGCGTCCGATGTGTGTACACTGGATTGTATCGCCCGTGGTCCACGGATTGCTGTGACTAGCTAATTTGGTCCCGCTACTACTTGAGAAAATTTAAATTCTTAATTTCTGTTACTCCCTCATATCAAAAAACAAATATGAGTCAATTAATTTGGGTTGGAGAGAGTAAAATATTCTAGATAATACATGAGTTTTTCTTTGCATTTGGTTCAATGATTCCAACTCTCTTTTGTAGATCAACCCCCAAAATGAAAAAAAATAAGAGCATCTCCAGCGGCGCCGCCGCCCCCAAATGCTTATTTGGCGCACCCGGCAGAAAGTCGCATCTACACGCGTACCCAAGGGCCGTCTTCTTTCGGTACAACCCAATAGCGTGTTCGGCGCTCAGGGCCGTCCTGCCCACAAGGCTCCTTACGGCCTTGCGGGCGTGCCGGACACAAGCAGCTAACGACATGGCCTGGTGCGTCAGTCCTGTCATTGACACGTGTGACCGGCCAGCATTATTTATGCCATTGCCAACCTCCCCGTGGCCGCTTAATGGCGGTGTCGGTTCCGTAGACGGATGCATGGAAACATCTTGTCGGTGCATCGACCAGTGGTGGCATGACGTGTAGGCGAAGCGCTGGCATAAATGCGCGACATTGACCCCACCGGCATTAAATAGATGTGCCCACACCATCCCTCACCACACTCTTCCCCACCCTCCCATCTAGAAACCCTAGCGCCGGCTCAAACCATAGCCACCATGTCCAACCATCGGGCAGGAGGCGCCACCGTGAATGACTTTGGGCCACAAAACCTCACCATGGAGACGTGGGCTTTGTACCGCGCAGCGTACCCCGTATCACCAGATTACCACCTCCCTTGCACATTGCGAATGGCAGCGAACGACATCGACATTCCATCGGTGCCTAAGCGTCAGAACAAGAAAACCCTATAATTTCTATTTTGACTTTCAACTTTCAAGGACCTTCATCTCAAGACGGCCTAGGATTTTTTCTATGCAAGATTTTCATCTCAATATTTCGCATAGTGGAGAGTCTTAACCTAAATGATTATATATAAGCCCCGCATCGAGATCTCTTGATGAGGCGGAGCAGAGGAGGCACAACTTGCACAACAAAGAAACAAAGGCAGAACCACCAAAAATTGGAGGAACACTATTGGAGTCGCTCTCGGTTGCATCTCTAACCTCTCCAACATCATATCTATCGCCTCCACGATGAAGAGGTAGTAGTACATATCTAGATATGGGTTTGTGAAAATAACTTGATCTATGTACTTCATTGTTTTAGAACCATATGAGTTGTGCTACATGATTATGGTTACATATGTAATTCCTTTATGCCGGATATTTTTATTATGTGATGAGTATATGAGATTGAAATTTTAAGTATGTGTTTGATGTATTTGTAGATACATATTACTACCTCATTGCTATGTACATATTCTGATCAAACTAGTATGTGAGAATGTGCGGGGGTGGCGTTAGATGGAGCAACATGGCAGCACCAGAAAATTTGGGACCTAATGGGATTTTTACCTTCTTGTTGTTTACTCACTAGGGATAAATGAATACATGTGTTATAATTGCCTAGTGACAGAAAAGATGATCTCATTGGTTCGGGGTAGCATATCTGATATTCAACATCATGTCAAAGTACCTAAGGCAATACACTTTTTTTATCTTAAATATAGTTTGCAGAGTTTTCTACTAGAAGAGTATTAGTTCGATGTGTTGCATCATCTCAATAATAGGATGTAATGCCCATACGAATGTGCATAAAACACTATAATATTGTGTCAATATTATCTTGTCTAGTGAAGCTATATTCATATCACCATGTTTATGAAAGAGTATTCAAGTTAACCAATGAACCCCAGTCCATTTTTAATCATAAGAAACACATTTTACTTTACTTTGCATACATTTTTATTTTCCAAAATTATTTATTAAAAAAATACAAAAACACAGAGTAAATAAGAGCTGTCAATAGTTTTGGCTCATTTGTCTTTCATCTCCCCGATTATTTCTGGCCATGGGATGGAGGCTAGGGATGACACACGTCGATATTTGTAACACCCCAAGGAATAATAATAGAAAAAGGGAAAACGTGTGAATTAAGCATTTCCATTGCATGCATTTAAAAGTTTAGGGTTAACTTAAAAATTTCAAAACCATGATTTAAATTTGCCTCTAGTGAGGTTTTTATAACCAAATGTCCACTAGAGATTCAAATCATTTGAAAGAGTCCAAAATTGAGGTTTGATCTAAGTCGAACTTGAATTCAAGATTCAAAGTAATACAAATAAATATCAATTCAACGTAAAAGAACACTTAACACATTGAATTAAATGGATCTATTCATTTCAAATATGAGTACAAGATCATTTAAAAGTTACAAAGAGATAAGGAAAAACCTATTACAAACTACAACATGAAGAAAACCTACACTAAGAATATCTATTATTCTCATTTCATCTTGCACATTCATGTTCTTGCTTCAAACCTGCAAACAAAACATCACAGAAAATAACCTTCATTAAGGTTAGAATGTAGGATTCACAGCAGTGAATCCATGATTAGTGTAGATACCTAATATGGCATGTGTAGATACCTTTCACCTAAACATACAAACAAGAATTCCATATGCCTAAATTGGCAAATACATATAGTCCAAAAGCAGCATGGGTTTTACCAGTGAGAGTTTAGAAGACACCTACACATAATACATGCTATAGAGCTGGTTAAACACATAACCAAGCATGTGATTCACCTAAATGCACGATAGTGCTGTCAGCGGCACAATGTTCCTAAGATACTATAAATAGATGGGCACATGATACCCTAAAGCTTACAACTCACTAGTCAAGCTCACACACAAAAAACACATCTTAGAGAGAGATCTAAGAGAGAGTGGGAACTAGGAGAAGAGAAAGAACATCAAGAGCAAGGAGGAGAAGGCCACAATAGCAGTACCAGATCTTCATCAAGCAAGCTTAGGAAACTTCAAATGTTTATAGTTACAACTCTAGGATAGGATCATAGTATCTAGGGATCCAAAGTGATCCAAGAATCAAGGAGATAGAGAGATTAGGAGCACCTAGTGTAATTAAGGGCCTATGATTTGTGCATCTGCGTGAAGAACACATTAGGTACAAGCCAACCTCAACACACTGGTACAACCATTAGAATTCAATAAATACATGAATCAAGCATTAGGAACACAACTCCTATATCTAACCTTTCTTCCGTAGATAAGATCCATAGACCAACCTAAGGAAGAAAAGGTAGATACAAACATGTATTCTGTGAATATTAAGTGAACCTACACAAGTAAAGTGCAAATAAATCGTATACAACATGCTTATAGAAGTAGGCTTGAGCTAAAAGTTTAGGAAAACACTTAAAATAATTAACAATGATTGAGTTGTGGATTTTGATTTAGATAGTAATTTCTACTGTGAATTAAGCTCTAAACCTTGAACATGGCCAACTAGACACCACTTCACTAATAGTGAAGTCCAGGCAAGGAAACTTAACAATATTGATCATACAATTAAAATGATCAGTACTAGTAGTCTAAAATCAAACCATAGTCGCCTATTTACACAATTAATTACTTATAGCAGACTAGAACAATTTAACGGTAGAAGTGACACCTTTAACTGAAGAAAGTGTTCACTATAATATTCAGTAAACAAGATAGAGACCTAAACCTAGCATACATAAATTCCAAGAGCACTAGAACCTCTACTAGTAACCTAAAACATTCTAGAACCTACTAGAAAATTCTAGAAACAACCAGAACAAACCCTAAAGCCAGAATTGGAGGATACAAAGGGGAAACCCTATAAATCTAGACTAGTGAACCCGCAGTAGAAGCTAGAGAGGAAAAAGAGGAGTTTACCTTCGGGGAGTGGGATCCATCTCACCACTGACCGAGAAGAGGAGGAAAACGAACACCACAGCAACAGTGACACTGGGAGTTACCTAGAGGGGCATCTCACTATAGGCCAAGCCACACCAGCAAAGGGGAGACATCGGAGGTAAGCTCCAGCGCCATCTCAATGGGGAGGGAGCACCGGAGTTGCCAGTGAGCAGCGACAACATGAGAACCAAAACCCTAGTTAGGGTTAGGGTTGCGAGCGGCCCATCGAGAGAGAGGGAGAGACGAATCAAATTGGACAAGCTTATAGAGTAGAGAGAGTAGAGTGTTTAGGTAGAGTGGTGGTAGCAGACATGGCCGGATTAGAAGGACGGAGCGGCCACGACGTGTGGTCACTAGTGCGGATGTGGGCACGAACGAGTAAGGGGAGAGAGGAGAGCAACACAGTTTGGTTGGACCAAACCGGTCCAAGGGATGATTTTGACCCTTGGGGTCTGACTAGTGGGACTAGTGGCATTTTGGTAATTTCACAATTACTAAAAATTCTCAATTAACAAAAACACCCTAGAAATTTTTAGAAAAATAAAATAAAAATAGTTTTTGTGTATAAAAACCCAAAGATTCCAAAAAGTATTTTTAGAAATATTTTAGTTTGGAGTAAAAATATAAAAATTGAGAAGTCAATCTTAAAGCATTTAATAATTTAAGAAAAATCCTAAAACTCAAATAAAACTGTAAATTAATATGTAAACCCAATTTTCATGGAATAATGAAAATTCTAATGTACAATAATACATGGTGTGTGTGAATTTAAGAATAAATGAAATTGCTAAAATTAAAATTCCAATAAACCTCTAAAAAGGGGGGGGATTCACTAAATGACAAGAAACATTCAATTCAAAGAAATTTAAAAATAACACACGAAGAATTGCATTGCATATAGTTGCATTAGAGTATTATTTTGTTTTTATTAGAACATAGTCTTTATCGAATAGTGATTGCGATTTTTAGAACCCGAGATCCAGGGTCAAGCAAAACTTTCGAGCTGCATTATCTGTCCCCAGGCAAGT
Source organism: Avena eriantha (assembly GCA_910589775.1). Classification (NCBI taxonomy): domain Eukaryota; kingdom Viridiplantae; phylum Streptophyta; class Magnoliopsida; order Poales; family Poaceae; genus Avena; species Avena eriantha. The sequence goes on along the minus strand of OU342746.1, from coordinate 375,890,035 downwards.
TTATGCTTGCATAAATCTTGTCATATCATACTTGCATATCATTTGTGAGTTTAATCTTACACGCACTTTGAAATAATTTGAAAAATGTTTTTAAAACAACATCATCTGCATTCGAAATAAACATTGTTTTCCGAATGAAATAAATTGAAATATGATGGACGGTGGAACCATGATTGATTTACATGATTGAAACATCGCGTAGTGGAATTCCATTGTACCGGGAAAGTTAGGATTAATAATCAAAGTAGTCAATCATTTTTGCGCCATACAAAACAACGCTGACCATGTATCTTGTTATGGGACGAGAAGTATCTTATTTTTTCTTTTGTCCTTGTATACTTTGTTGGGATATGATTCAAAGTGGAGATCAGCGGGTAGGAGCCCATAAGGCCTCTATCATGTGCTACAGGATAACGACCTAATATATTAGAAGGGATGATAATTAAACGTAGGTCTCTCGACTAAAATTTGTTATAATGGAAAGGCAGCTGGGGCATGGAGGGGGGCCTCGGAATAACTCAGATAAACTTGGTAACCGGCCCCACACCTAAGAAAGTATATGTGAGAACAATAAGGTAAGAACGTTTGTGAAAGTAGCGCGCCTCTCGAGCGGATATTCACTTCGACTCGTAGGTGCAAATGCACCCATTATGACAAAACATATTTTGAAATATAAAAAAATTAAAATAAAATCCACGTATGCATTAGAGCATTTTATGTTGATTCACAAGTTTTCGGGATGAAAGAAAATTTTATGTGTCATGTATAAAAAGGACAAAATGTGCGATAGGAATACGACTATTCAAATAACATTTTTTTTGTCTTTTTATACACACACATAAAATATTCTTTCATCCCGAAAACTTGTGAACCAACATAAAATAATTGAATATATGTAGAAATATTTTTATTTAAAAAAAAATTCAAAATATGTTTTCTCAAAATGGATGCATTTACACCTATGAGCCGAATTGTCGGCTCCGCCTCTCAAGAGTGTATAAAAGTGATATGTTACTCTCTATCCTAGGAAATAGAGTAAATTCTACTTTTTACCCTCTGGTTGTACATTTGTGACATGAATTACCCCATTTAGAAAAAAGTCCTTCGTATTACCCATTTAGTGAAACTTGTCTCAAATTTTACCCCTTCTAAACGTTTTGCCCAATTCTAGCTAGTGTAACGTGCTCGCTAGGTCGATATGCCTAAACTAGGGCTTGTTGTCGATCATGCTGCACCTTGTTGCGTAGGTAAAGAGTTGCTCAAACGCCGGGTGGAAGTGATAGATGTACCACTTGAACTCACCGCATATGACCCGATCAAAGATCATAGGTTTTCACCCTGGAGAAAGTTCTCGCAAAGCAATGCCTTCAACAAGGCCATTGCCATGCACAACCCATTAAGGTCAGACCTTGGATTTTCACCTTGCAAGGTAAGACTGGGAACTCCTCCCGTGTTGTCGCCCCCACAAACAGTCACTGCTGCGAGTCACAGATCACGTAGCCAGTTCCTTGTCGCCACAAGGACTTAAATCACCATCGCTTTCCTAATGTTCCATCTTTCCTGACATTCTCTATATCTGATTTCACCATGGATCGTCGAAGACATGAACATGATGGTAACAGATATCAGAGCTTCGCAACGCTCCCGCTGAAACCAAACAGCCAGAAAAAACATGGGTACGTCCGACCGAATTCAATCCGATCCAGCAATCTCCAGGCATAGTCGCCCATGGGAGTTCGCCGACGGAGCCTTTCGGAACTCGCCGCTCCAGACCAGATCATTGAGGCCAGGCAGCCAACAAATCTTCGTCTTCGCGCGGAAGGAACCCTAGGACCACCCCCATTATTCAGGCCGATCCAGCAGTCCCCACACCGCCGGCCGGCTTCCAGCGAACGGTACGAGCGGGTCAGCCATCAGCCCTTTCGAAGCCATGGCTGAACCCCAGATCGGTTAGAGAGAGACCGAGATGCAGCGTTGTTGACTAAGGCAACCACCACGCCACTTCCAAGTCCGCACCATCGCCCCCATCTTCTCATCCGCGCCTCCCTTCCAAGCCGCTGGCAAACGCCGCTCCGGCGAGCGCTGCCGCCCGCCGCTTGGATCCACCGGCACCGCCCCTTGGTGTGCACCCCCTGGCGCGAAGAGGATCGACGGGGCCACGCAGATCGCCCGTCGTCTTCGGCAGGCTAGGCGTGGCCGCCACCGCCGGCGAGGGCGACGGCAGCGGGCGGCGGTAAAGCGACGAGGACGGTGGCTAGGGTTCAGATGGGGGCGCCCGGGGCCGCCTCGCGCGAGCGACCCGGGAGTTTTTTCGCTCTGTATTTTGTTGGTGCCTTGACATTCTTTCAGTATCTATCTTGTCAGATTCATCGGAGGGCTTGCCAAGCTGATCATCAGCGGGGGTGTGTTTGTAAGGAACATTACTATTTTCGACCCTTTCATCTACTGTAAAGAAATTGGTATTCTCCTGAATACTACCTAGGAAAACGCCTAGCGCCGCCCTTCCTGCTTGCAGATGAGATTGAACAATTTATTTGTCATGCTATGTAGCAGCATCATAGGTTTGTCAGTTCTCATAGGTTGGGCTCATTTCATTTCACATGTCCTCATAGTTTTCTTATACTACGGTAGCTAGCAGATTGAAGAATTTTATACTGGTACAACAATTTTCAGGCAAAACATGAAGATGGAACAGAGATTTGCATCTGTACGCTAATTTGTAATTGTATGGAACATGAAGATCAAACAAGACATCGGTTTTGATCGATTTACACCAAAATTTTGCATTGCCCATTACATTATTGCAGGCTCATCTAGGAGCCGACAGTTGCTGCGCTGACACGCACGACGGTGCCGACCAGCTACTGCTGGCGCCGCCGGCGACGGTTCCTCGGCCGTAAATCCTGAGGTAGGCCAGCTGCTCCGTCCTGGGCTCGCACACCTCCATGCTGCCGTCGAGCATGGCGGCCACCGCCGTCATGGCCGGCCGCAGCGACGCGTCCTCGTGGAGGCAGCAGAGCGCCACCCGCACAACCCGTGCCACCTCGGCCGCATTCGCCCTCCCCTCCAGCCTCGGGTCCACCAACTCCACATACCGCCGCCCCCCTTCTTCGTGCACCTCCAGCGCCACCGCCGGGAAGTAGTTGCTGCCGCCGCAGCGACCGTCCGACGAGGTGCTGCCGGTGTCCTCCTCGTCCGGCTGCTGCTGCTGCAGCAGCCTGGAGTTCTTGCTACCGCGCACAATCTCCAGCAGCACCATGCCGAAGCTGTACACGTCGGCCTTGTCGGTGACGGGCGCGTTGGTCAGCCACTCCGGCGCCAGGTACCCTCGCGTGCCTCGCATCGTCGTGAACAACCCCGACTGCTCTGGGCTAAGCAGCTTCGCCAGCCCGAAGTCCGCGATCTTCACGCCGCCGCGGTCGTCCAGCAGAATGTTCTCGGGCTTCACGTCGCAGTGAAGGATCTTCCGATCGCACCCGGCGTGCAGGTACGCCAGCCCGCGCGCCGCGCCCACGCACACCCCCAATCGCTCCGACCACTCCAAGAGGACATTCTTCTTGTTTGCGCCGGTGCCGGAGCGGGAGAGGAAGAGGGACTGGTCGAGGGAGCCGCGGGACATGAACTCGTACACCAGAATTAGCTGCCGGGACTGGTCGGCGCAGATGCCGCGCAGCTTCACCAGGTTCACGTGGTGGACGTTGCCGATCACCGCGATCTCCGTCAGGAACTCGCGCCGCCCCTGCGAGCCCAGGTTGTTCATCCGCTTCACGGCCACGGTGGTCCGGTCGGGGAGCTCACCGCGGTATACGGACCCGAACCCGCCGGAGCCGATCTCTGACTTGAACCCTTTGGTCGCCTTCTCCAGGTCGGCGAACGTGAACCGGGCCGGCAGCCCGGGGATGAGGATCTCGTCGTCTTCATCGTCATCTTCCTCGCTGTCGCCCCCCTTCTCCGACGACGCATTGGACGACGCCCGCGACGACGACAGAGACATCATCAAGAACCAGCTGCTGCCACGGCCGTGCCTGCCGTGCTTCTTCTTCTTCTTTTTCTTGCCACCGTCGAGGCCGCCACGTCGCTTCTTGAGCCACTGCACGGCCAGCACGTACAGAAGGAAGGTGATGACCACGGCCGCCAAGGTGGGCAGCACGATGCCGAATATTATGGTTATGGAGCTAAGCGCCGACGATTCGCCATAGCCACGCGACGACGGCGACGGTTGGAGCGTTTTGATGAAGCCGGCAGCGACGTCGGTGCTGGCGCGGACCACGGAGCCGATCTGATCGTGCAGGAGGAAGCAGGACCTGGAAGAGTTCTTGTAAAGGAAGCCGACGCAGGAGCAGTTGGCCGAGCAGAGGTCGCGGCACGCCGGGAGAGCGTCGTCGGCCGTCACCGGGACCGCGAATTTGCTGCCGAAATAGCCGACGTCGTCGCCTAAGCTCATGTAGCTGTAAGGCGCTGCTTTCTCGGAAGATGGCGACGATGCGTTGTTGGCGAGGCAGGTCTGGGCTGGGACTGGGAGGGCGGAGCCATCGGCCGGCGAGCAGCCGCCGGAGGTGTGCGTGCTGAAGGCGTCGGGGCATTTGCAGGAGGAGGCGTTGTTGACGGGCGTGCAGAGGCCGAGGGAGCCGCAGGGCAGCGGGAGGTCGCAGTCGCTGACCGGAGCTGCCCACACGGTGGGGAGCGTGGCGCGCGCCGCCGTGCGGGAGGAGGCCATGCTCAGCGCGCGTAGTCGGCCGGAAGGGTCCACCTTGAGCAGCTTGTTCGAGGTCGAGGAGTCGGTGAAGAGGAGCGTGAAGACGGTGTCGATGTCGTTGTCGGCGAGGAGGTAGATACCGGAGGCGTTGACCATCATGGAGTGGACGGTGCGGTTGGATTGCTGCACGGAGGCGACGTCGGAGGAGAGCGCCCAATACGTGACGAAAGAACCATTAATTGAGGTTTGCCACTGGAGGAGGGCGTCGTTTGTGGTGAGGATGAGGCGGAAGGCGCCGGGGGAGAGGTTGTGGTCGGAGACGGCGGCGGTGAGGGGCACACCGACTGGGAGGGCATGGCCATGGAGCAGGGTATCGGTGGGGTCGTGGAAGGAGGACCAGAGCGTGCCGTTGGCGGCGTCGAGGAGCGCGAGCTCGCCGGTGTCGAGGAGGCGGAGCGCGGTGACCGGGGCGGCAAGGGCGGAGGGCGTGGACCAGGTCGCCGAATGGTCGTAGGGGTCGGTGAGGGCGAGGCCGGAGGTGGTGAGGGAGAGGAGGACGGACTGCATGAGTAGTGTGGCTCCGGCGGTGGCGGTCCAGACGGGGGTGCGGGATACGTCGTGGAGGATGGAGAAGAAGAAGCGGGTCTGGGTGTCGTCGGAGGTGCCGTAGACGGCGGCGGAGAAGGTGGCGTTGGGGGAGCGGAGGAAGACGCCGTTGGTGTCGACGAAGCTGAAGTAGGTGAGGTTGTACGGCGGGTACAGGTACTCCACCGGCACCGTGCGCGCCGCGGCCTTCCAGTTTGAGCCGACCAGGAGGAGGAGCATGCTGCTGCATAGGAGAAGATACGGGAGCGCCATGGATAAAAAACGGAGCCTTGCTTGCTAGTTGCCCGCAGCCACAACGCCGGCGGCGCGGGGAGGAAGAAGCGACGGCATCGTGATGGAGATGGAGAGAGTTGACCCTGGAGTGGAGATGGACGGCGTCGTATGAGAAAACTAAGCTATCATCATCACCATAATTCGCTGAAGACTTTTGGCTGATTGTCCACGTGTTGCCCGCATCCCAAAAAGAAAAATAAACTTCTAATATTCTCTTTGGAGATTCTAAGGAGAGGAGATTTTTGACTTTGTTCTAGCGATCTGTTATTTTATAAAAATCAAATCATATCATATGTACAAGCTTCAAATTGTTTCTTAATCTATGTATTGCCAACGGTATATTCCACAGATGTGCAAAATAAATTATCGTTAGATTCTCTGTGAAAAAAGTTGTCACTCACAATACAGATTAACCGAGCACTTTTTCTTACTAATTAATAGATAAGGCAAAGCTTTTGTCTTCATTTAAAAAAAAAAATCATGCTGTGGAGGAGCAAGTGAACCAAGCAACGACTTGATTCTCCTCACTGCATTCAATGTACTACACTCCTAATTTTCATTTCATTAACTAAATTATCGATCCTAGTCTAGCCTTAAAATTACAATATGAACCGGCGATCTTCGCATCACATCCTACATTGCGCTTTGGCACCATGAGATAGACGTTATGAGCTTGTATATGTTTTCAGCATAGTATGCACGCTTTAGCAACATGTAGGTCACACGTTTCAGCCAATACATGGTGTTCGATGAAGTCAATTTAGTCGGTTATTTTCTCATTACCCTGTGTCTTCCTGGTACCAAATGAATAGATACGCCACAGAATATGTGCAAACACAGTAATCACATAGACTAAAATACTTATTAGACTCATCTAATTGTACAACATGTTCATCTAATTACTATTCAGCCGGTGCATATCCCTAGTTGTTCCACCGTACACTCTTATCCTACAAATCATCTTCACCAATGCACCGAAAGAGAAGGCGATGTAGGGAGAATGATTACTATTTTGTTGACAAATTAGCAACCAAAGGGAGTTTTAGCACACACTAGTAGAGCTTTCGGTTGTTCTCACTTGTGCAACACCGAGCAATGAGAAGATATCTAGTACTCCTGGCCATATACGTGCTACCAATACCAACCAATATAGACCGATTGATCTGAATGAATGGACATGATCATATTTATTTTTTTAGACTGAAGGCACCACGTGTCTGGCTTTAAATTAATAAAGCCCTCAACATAGGCAGGATAGTACATAAGTTTTAACTGCTGCTATCACAACTTACAAACCATACCAAACGGCAAAAGACCTTAACACTTAAAATCCAGCGGCCGCTACACTACCAAGCTGCCACACCTGACCCACACACAAAGGTATCACAACATCACGGGAGGAACGCCTCAGGAAGCGGAGCGGGCAAGTGCCAGGAGCGCACCCCTAGACGTTTGGCGAGGAAGGGATAGGGCGTGCGTCTCCGCGAAGAGCTTTCTAAGCATGACGGGCATCTCCTCCAGGGACAACAACGCCTTGGACTTTTGGAGGAGCCGACATTGCTGCGAAGTCAAAATAGTTTTAAAAACAATGAGTAGGTTGACGCGGAAATTTGGATTTGATAGTGAATTTGTTTCGGATAGTCCAAAGGGCCCAGCATTGCGCGGTAAAAAACATCACGGTGCGTCCCGAACTTTACCGTGGAACCCTTTCACTAGCTCACACCACTGGGACCTGGATGAAGGGTTCCAGATAGAGCCGAACATCGAGCGAGCCCCGCTCCATGCAAACTTCGCTAGGCTACATCGGGAAAAGATGTGCTCCACATCCTCAGGCTCACCACAAAAAGCGCACTTTCCCAAGGACGGACCCTGTCTCTTCAAGATCTGGTCGTTGGACGGAAGTCTACCGCGCAGAAGCTGCTAGTTGAAAATGTTGAATTTTAGAGGGAGCCGCAACTTCCAAGTGCGTTCCATCACTTGTACCTAGGTACCCTTCGAGAGATCCTGATACATCGAGCTAGTCGAGTAAATGCCAGTGTTGTCCAGCTCCCAAACTACTCTGTCCTAAGCCTCGGGGAGACTAACCTGCTCAAGCTCCTCCATAAGGGAGCGCCACTGAGCCAGTTCCTCCAGCCCAAATAATCTTCTAAACTTAGGATTCTAGACCTCACCCTCAACCACTCTACCCACCGAGAGGGTGGGGTCAGCGGAAATGTCGAACAACCGCGGATATCTCGCGCTGAGAGTATCGGGCCCAATCCACAGGTCGGTCCAGAAACGAACTTTGGAACATCTGTCGGGAATAAATCTGGCCCCCCATCTTGAAGAGATCCTTGATCTTGTGGATGCTGTGCCAAAATTGAGACCCCCCTGCCGCATTAGAGTCAAAAAGCTCGGCGACCTTGTACTTGGCTTTCAACAATGTCAGCCAGAGCAGCTTCTCATCCTCTTCAGAAAAAGTACGCCAGATCCACTTCAACATTAAGGCAATGTTCATGCGCTTCGTGCTAGTCACCCCAGCCCCCTTGGCTCTTGGGCATGCAAATGTCTTACCAGCTGACCATGTAGTACTTTCTTTTATTGCCATGCCCTTTCCATAAGAATCTGCCTCTGTGCGAGTCGATGCCTTTGTGGGTTCCATCCGCAAGGAGAAACTGACCCATCACGTAGGTTGGGAGGCTGGAGAGATAAGCATTAAGCAACGTCAACCTAGCCGCGGAGGACATGAACCTGCCTTGCCAGGGCTCAGACCTTCTGCCTACCATCGTCACCAGAGGATACACGTCCTTGATGGTGAGCTTGTGGTCAGACATAGAGAATCCTAAGTAAGTAAATGGGAATTTCCCCTGCTGACAGTTGAGGAGATTAGCGATTCTGGCTTGTTCTCCCGGATCCCCACCCATGACTATGACTTCACTTTTATGGTAGTTTATCTTCATACCAGACAGTAGCTCGAAACATATGAGAATAAAATTGAGGTTGATAACAGCCGTTTCCGAGTTTTGGATCATGATCATCGTGTCATCCGCGTACTGGAGGTGTGTAACTCCTAGGATCAGATGGGGAACCACCCCACTAATATGGCCCGCTCCTTTCGCGTTGCCTAAGATGAGACTGAGGGCATCCGCCATTAGACCAAACATCATAGGGGAAAGAGGTGTTGGAGATATGCCCAAGAGGCAATAATAAAAGTGGTTATTATTATACCTTTGTGTTTATGATGAATGTTTACATCCCATGCTATAATTGTATTATTAGGAAACACTAATACATGTGTGTTTTGTAAACATAAGAGAGTCCCTAGTAAGCCTCTTGTTGAACTAGCTTGTTAATTAATTGATGATCATGGTTTCTTGATCATGGACATTAGGATGTGATTAATAACAAGGTTATATCATTAGGAGAATGATGTGATGGACATACACCCATAGTAAGCGTAGCATAAGATCAAGTCATTAAGTTCGTATTGCTATAAGCTTTTAAAATGCATAGTAACCTAATCCTTCGACCATGAGGTTGTGTTAATCACCATCACCGGATGGGTACTTTGATGACATCAAACGCCGCTTCGTAACTGGGTGGTTATAAAGGTGTCATTGGGTATTCTGAAAGTATGAGTTGAAGCGCATGGACCAAGATTGGAATTTGTCCATCCATATGACGGATAGATATGCTCTGGGCCCTCTCGGTGGAATGTCATCTAGTTAGCTTGCAAGCATGTGACTGGGTCACAAGAGATGACATATCACGGAACGAGTAAAGAGTACTTATCAGTAACGAGGTAGAACTAGGTATGGAGATACCGACGATCAAACCTCGGATAAGTATAGTATCGCATGACAAAGGGAATTGGTTTCATATGTAAATGGTTCAATCGATCACGAAGTCATCGTTGAGTATGTGGGAGCCATTATGGATCTCCAGGTCCCGCTGATGGTTATTGATAGGAGATGTGTCTCTATCATGTCTACATATTCACAAACCGTAGGGTGACACACTTAAGGTTCGAAGTTGTTTTAAGTAGATATGGAATGTGCGTTGGAGACCGAATGTTGTTCGGAGTCTCGAATTGGATCCGGGACATCACGAGGAGATCTGGAATGGTCCGGAGAATAAGATTCATATATTGGGGATCATTTTCTAAGTTAGGAAATGTTCCGGAGTATTTGTATGAGGGTTCTAGAAGGTTTCAGAATGTTCCGGAAGGTTCTGGAAGGTTTCTTGGAGTTTGCTTGAAAACCAAGGAAGGGATCAAGGAGTCCTGGTGGGTCAAGACTAGGAGTCATGGGGGAGGAGGACTCCTACCCCCCTCCCCAATCCGCCGGCCCTAGAGGGAGGGGAGTCCTACAAGGATTCCCCCTCCCCATGGCGCCTCACCCCCTTTAAATAGAGGGGCAGGGGCGCCCCCTCCACCCCTGCTCCATAACTCCCAATCTCTGCCGCCTCTCTCCTCCTCCTTTCTTCTGCACAAGCATAGGCGAAGCCCTATAGAATTCTCTACTCCACCACCACCACCACGCTGTCGTGCTGCTGGGATTCCGTGGAGAAGATCTACTACCTCCGCTGCTCGCTGGAATGAGGAGAGGAAGGTCTGCTTCGACTCCGCACGTGTGACCGACTGCGGAAGCGCTGCCAAAACGCGGCGCCGGAAGGATCGTCCACTTGACCGACTGCGGAAGCGCTGCCAGAACGCGGCGCCGGAAGGATCGTCCACACGATCTTGAGATCGGCAAGTGATCGACTACATCAACCACGAGATCTAATCTCGTAACGCTTTCGGATCTACGAGGTTTAGTACATATCTATCTCGTTGTACTTGTCTAATAGATTAGATCTTGGCTTTTATCTAGATTAGATCTGGGTTTTGTTCGTTCTTGCGGTATAAATTTTTTGTTTTCCATGCTACGAACCCATCAGTGGTATCAGAGCCGTATCTATGCGTAGAGCTGTTGCACGAGTAGAACACAATGTTTTTTTGTGGGCGTTGATGCTTTTGTTGTCGGTGTCTTAGCGTGTACTTTGCATCTTGCGGCATGGTGGGATGAAGCGGCTCGGGCTAACATTACATGTCATCGCACATGAGACTTGCTCCACGCTTGACGTGCAACTTGCTTTGCACAAGTGGCTTTGCGGGTTTCTGTCTCTCCCACCATAGTTAAGATTCAATTTACAATGAGCATCTGACAACACTTGTATCAACGTTGTGGTCTTTGTTCGTAGGTAAGATCGGTCTTATGCGAAAGCCCCAAACCACGTAAAACATGCAAAGAAAATTAGAGGCGTCTAACTTGTTTTTGCAGGGGTTTTGTGATGTGATATGGCCATCATGTGATTGTGATTGTATTTGATGTATGCAATGATCCTTGTTGTAATATGGCAACCGGCAGGAGCCTAATGGTTGTCTTTAATTCTGTTAAGACCTGCGTGTCTATTCATCTTGTAATAGCTTTATTCCAAGTAGTTGTAATAGTTGCTGGTGATGATGGACAACCATGAAGCGGCGCCACTGACCTTGACGCAATGCTGGTGATGATGGAGATCATGTTCGTGCTTTGGAGATGGAGATCAAAGGCGCAAGAAGAAAAGGCCATATCATATCACACTAATTATGAATTGCCTGTGATGTTAATCCTTTATGCATCTTGTATTGCTTAGATCGCGACGGTAGCATTATAAGATGATCCCTCTCACTAAATATCAAGTAATAAAGTGTTCACCCTTAGTTGGCACCATTGCTAAGACTCGTCGTTTCGAAGCATCTCGTGATGATCGGATGTGATAGATTCTACGTGTGCATACAACGGGTGCAAGCCAGATTTGCACATGCGGAAACTAAGGTTATCTTGACGAGCCTAGCATGTACAGACATGGTCTCGGAACACGGAATACCGAAAGGTAGAGCATGAGTCATATAAATGATATGATGAACATGAAGATTGTTCGCCGATGAAACTACATCTTCTCTCGTGAAGATCGGACTTGGTGTAGTGGACTTGGTTCGTGTAATCACTAAGACAATGTGAGGGATGTTGTTTTGAGTGGGAGTTCACCTAGTTAACTTAAGTATTAAATCTGAACTCAATTCATCATAAACTTAGTCTAAATTACTTGCAAATTTGTTGTAGATTATGGCGAACCCCTCCATCAATTTCAATGCGTTCCTAGAGAAAGAAAAGCTTAAGAACAATGGAAGAAATTTCACGGACTGGTTCCGTGGACTGAAGATCGTCCTCAGGGCTGGTCAGTTGACCTATGTGCTCGAAGCACCGCTAGGTGACCCACCTGCAGATGATGCTACCGATGACGTAAAGAATGTTTACGCCACTCGGAAAAATCATTACTACACAGTTCAGTGTGCCATCCTGTACGGTTTAGAAGCGGAGCTCCAAAAGCGTTTTGAGCACCACGACCCGTTCGAGATCATTAAGGAGCTCAGGCTAATTTTTGAGACTCGCGCGGCCATGGAGAGCTATGAGGCCTCCGAAAAGTTCTTTAACTGTAAGATGGAAGAGGGAAGCTCCGTTAGCGAGCACGTGCTCACCAATCTGGGTACGCAAACAAGCTCCAAGAGTTGGGAATATCGATTCCTAATGAGTTGGGGATTCATCGTCTCCTCCAATCACTGCCACCTAGTTATAAGAACTTTGTGATGAACTACAATATGCACTGCATGAACAAGACGTTGCCTGAACTATCGTCCATGCTAAAAACTGCTAAAGTGGAGATCAAGAAGGAGCACCAAGTGTTGATGGTCAATAAGACCACCAATTTCAAGAGACAGGGTAAGCCTAAGAACAAGGGCAACTTCAAGAAGGACGGCAAGAAAGCTGCCGCACCTGCAAAGAAGCCCAAGGCTGGTCCCAAGCCTGAAACTGAGTGCTTCTACTGCAAGGGTGCTGGTCACTAGAAGCGTAACTGCCCCAAGTACCTGGCGGATCTGAAGAACGACAACATCAAGAAGAAAGGTATATTTGATATATATGTTATAGATGTGTATCTTACTAGTAATCGTAGTAGTGCCTGGGTATTTGATACTGGTTCGGTTGCTCATATTTGTAACTCGAAACAGGAGCTGCGGAATAAACAAAGACTGGCGAGAGACGAGGTGACGATGCACGTTGGAAATGGCTCCAAGGTTGATGTGATCGCCGTCGGCACGCTCCCTCTACATCTACCTTCGGGATTAGTTTTAAATTTGAATAATTGTTATTTGGTGCCTGCGTTAAGCATGAACATTATATCTGGATCCTGTTTATTGCGAGACGGTTACTCTTTTAAGTCCGAGAATAACGGTTGTTCGATTTATATGAGTAATATCTTTTATGGTAATGCACCTGAGATGAATGGTTTATTCCTACTGAATCTCGATAGTAGAGATACACATGTTCACAACATAGATGCTAAACGAATAAAATTGAATGATAATTCTACATACATGTGGCACTGTCGTCTTGGTCACATTGGAGTGAAGCGTATGAAGAAACTCCATTCTGATGGACTTCTTGAATCACTTGACTTTGAATCACTTGAAAGATGCGAAGCATGTCTAATGGGAAAAATGACTAAGACTCCATTCTCTGGTACAATGGAGCGAGCTACAGACTTATTGGAAATAATACATACCGATGTGTGCGGTCCAATGAGTGTAGCATCGCGTGGTGGATATCGTTATGTTCTCACTTTCACGGATGACTTAAGTAGATATGGGTATGTCTACTTTATGAAACATAAATCCGAAACTTTCGAGAAGTTTAAGGAGTTTCAAAGTGAAGTGGAAAATCATCGTAACAAGAAGATTAAGTTTCTGCGTTCTGACCGCGGAGGTGAATATCTTAGTTATGAGTTTGGCATACATTTAAAGAAATGTGGAATACTTTCACAGTTGACACCGCCGGGAACACCACAGCGTAATGGTGTGTCCGAACGTCGTAATTGAACTCTCTTAGATATGGTTCGGTCTATGATGTCTCTTACAGATTTACCGTTATCATTTTGGGGCTATGCATTAGAGATAGCCGCATTCACTTTAAATAGGTCACCATCTAAACCCGCTGAAACGACACCGTACGAATTGTGGTTTGGTAAGAAACCTAAGTTGTCGTTCCTTAAAGTTTGGGGTTGCGAAGCATATGTAAAGAAGTTACAACCTGATAAGCTAGAACCCAAAGCGGAGAAATGCGTCTTCATAGGATACCTAAAGAAACAATTGGGTATACCTTCTATCATAGATCTGAAGGCAAATTTTTCGTTGCAAAGAATGGATCCTTTCTTGAGAAGGAGTTTCTCTCTCGAAGGTGACTGGAAGGAAAGTAGAACTCAATGAGGTTATTGAACCTTCTCTCGGATTTGAGAGTAGCGCAGCACCGAAAGATGTTTCTGTGCCGCCTGCACCAATTGGAGAGGAAGCTAATGATAATGATCATGAAACTTCAAATGAAGTTACTGCTGAACCTCGCAGGTCAACAAGGGTTTGTACCACTCCTGATTGGTATGACTCTGCCTTGAACGTCATGTTGGTGGACAACGCTGTTGACCCTGCGACGTATGAAGAAGCTATGGTGAGCCCAGATTCCGACAAATGGCTAGAAGCCATGAAATCCGAAATGGGATCCATGTACGAAAACTAAGTGTGGACTTTGGTGGACTTACCGGATGGCCGTAAGGCTGTCGAGAACAAATGGATTTTCAAGAGAAAAACAGATGCTGATGGTAATGTTACCGTCTATAAAGCTCGACTTGTCGCGAAAGGGTTCCGACAAATTCAAGGAGTTGACTATGATGAGACTTTCTCACCAGTAGCGAAGCTAAAGTCTGTGAGGATTTTGTTAGCAATTGCTGCATATTTCGATTATGAGATTTGGCAGATGGATGTCAAAACGGCGTTCCTTAATGGTGACATTGAGGAAGAGTTGTATATGGTACAACCCAAGGGTTTTGTCGATCCTAAAGATGCTGACAAGGTATGCAAACTTCAGCGCTCCATTTATGGACTGAAGCAAGCATCCCGAAGTTGGAATCAACTGATAAAGTAATCAAAAACTTTGGATTTATACAAACTTATGGAGAAGCTTGTATTTACAAGAAAGTGACTGAGAGCTCTGTAGCATTCCTAGTACTATATGTAGATGACATATTGTTGATTGGGAATGATATAGAACTTCTTAATAGCGTCAAAACCTATTTGAATAATAGTTTTTCAATGAAGGATCTTGGCGAAGCGGCATACATTCTAGGCATCAAGATTTATAGAGATAGATCAAGACGCCTAATAGCGCTTTCACAAAGTACATACTTGGACAAAGTTCTAAAGAAGTTTAGAATGGAAGATAGCAAGAAAGGGTTCATGCCCATGTTGTCAGGTAAGACCTTGAGTAAAACTCAAAGTCCAGCTATGGCAGAAGATAGAGAGAAAATGAATAATATTCCCTATGCCTCAGCCATAGGTTCTATCATGTATGCCATGCTGTGTACAAGACCGGATATAGCACATGCTATTAGTTTGACTAGAAGATATCAAAGTGATCCTGGAATGGAGCACTGGACAGCGGTAAAAAATATCCTAAAGTACCTAAATAGGACTAAGGATATGGTTCTTTCTTATGGAGGTGATGAACAGCTTGTTGTAAACGGTTACACCGATGCTAGTTGGAACACCGATCCGGATGACTCAAAGTCATAGACGGGATATGTATTTATTTTGAACGGTGCTGCAGTGAGCTGGAGGAGTGCGAAGCAAAGCGTTGTGGCGAAATCTTCAACTGAATTAGAATACATAGCTGCTTCGGAGGCTGCACAAGAAGCCATTTGGATGAAGGAATTCATTACTGAACTTGGCGTGGTTCCCAGTGCGTTGGACCCGATGGCCATCTACTGTGACAACACAGGTGCCATAGCTAATGTACAGGAGCCAAGGTCACATAGCAAGCTGAAGCACATCAAGCTACGTTTCCACGCTATTCGCGAGTATGTCCGAGATGGTGACATAAAGATTTGCAAAGTACACACTGATTTGAATGTGGCGGATCCGTTGACTAAACCTCTCCCTAGGGCAAAGCATGACCAACACCAGAACGCCATGGGTGTTAGGTATATTACCATGTAATCTAGATTATTGACTCTAGTGCAAGTGGGAGACTGTTGGAGATATGCCCAAGAGGCAATAATAAAAGTGGTTATTATTATATCTTTGTGTTTATGATGAATGTTTACATCCCATGCTATAATTTTATTATTAGGAAACACTAATACATGTGTGTTTTGTAAACATAAGAGAGTCCCTAGTAAGCCTCTTGTTGAATTAGCTTGTTAATTAATTGATGATCATGGTTTCCTGATCATGGACATTAGGATGTGATTAATAACAAGGTTATATCATTAGGAGAATGATGTGATGGACATACACCCATAGTAAGCGTAGCATAAGATCAAGTCATTAAGTTCGTATTGCTATAAGCTTTTAAAATGCATAGTAACCTAATCCTTCGACCATGAGGTTGTGTTAATCACCATCACCGGATGGGTACTTTGATGACATCAAACGCCGCTTCGTAACTGGGTGGTTATAAAGGTGTCATTGGGTATTCTGAAAGTATGTGTTGAAGCGCATGGACCAAGATTGGAATTTGTCCATCCATATGACGGATAGATATGCTCTGGGCCCTCCCGGTGGAATGTCATCTAGTTATCTTGCAACATGTGACTGGGTCACAAGAGATGACATATCACGGAACGAGTAAAGAGTACTTATCAGTAACGAGGTAGAACTAGGTATGGAGATATCGATGATAAAACCCCGGATAAGTATAGTATCGCATGACAAAGGGAATTGGTTTCATATGTAAATGGTTCAATCGATCACGAAGTCATCGTTGAGTATGTGGGAGCCATTATGGATCTCCAGGTCCCGCTGATGGTTATTGATAGGAGATGTGTCTCTGTCATGTCTACATATTCACGAACCATAGGGTGACACACTTAAGGTTCGAAGTTGTTTTAAGTAGATATGGAATGTGCGTTGGAGACCGAATGTTGTTCGGAGTCTCGAATTGGATCCGGGACATCACGAGGAGATCCGGAATGGTCCGGAGAATAAGATTCATATATTGGGGATCATTTTCTGAGTTAGGAAATGTTCCGGAGTATTTGTATGAGGGTTCTAGAAGGTTTCGAAATGTTCCGGAAGGTTCTTGAAGGTTTCTTGGAGTTTGCTTGAAAACCAAGGAAGGGATCAAGGAGTCCTGGTGGGTCAAGACTAGGAGTCGTGGGGGAGGAGGACTCCTCCCCCCCTCCCCAATCCGCCGGCCCTAGAGGGAGGGGAGTCCTACAAGGACTCCCCCTCCCCATCGCGCCTCACCCCCTTTAAATAGAGGGGCAGGGGCGCCCCCTCCACCCCTGCTCCATAACTCCCAATCTCTGCCGCCTCTCTCCTCCTCCTTTCTTCTGCACATGCATAGGCGAAGCCCTACAGAATTCTCTACTCCACCACCACCACCACGCCGTCGTGCTGCTGGGATTCCGTGGAGAAGATCTACTACCTCTGCTGCTCGCTGGAACGAGGAGAGGAAGGTCTGCTTCGACTCCGCACGTGTGACCGACTGCAGAAGCGCTGCCGAAACGCGGCGCCGGAAGGATCGTCCACTTGACCGACTGCGGAAGCGCTGCCGGAACGCGGCGCCGGAAGGATCGTCCACACGATCTTGAGATCGACAAGTGATCGACTACATCAACCACGAGATCTAATCTCGTTACGCTTTCGGATCTACGAGGGTTAGTACATATCTATCTCGTTGCACTTGTCTAATAGATTAGATCTTGGCTTTTATCTAGATTAGATCTGGGTTTTGTTCGTTCTTGCGGTAGAAATTTTTTGTTCTCCATGCTACGAACCCATCAAGAGGATCACCTTGCCTCACCCCTCTTTTGTTCCAAAAGAAGGGGCCAACTTCCCCATTGATCGAGATTGTTGTTTGTCCCCCACTCACCAGCTGCATTATACGATGTACCAATCCCCCTTTGCAGCCCTTACGAAGGAGCACCTCCCTTAAAAACTACCAACTGATTCTGTCATACGCCTTTTTGAAATCAAGCTTGAGAAGAACCGTGGGTAGGTTCTTCGATTTAAGCTCGTGATTGATCTCATGCAGGGCCAAAGCGCCGTCGTGAATGAACCTGCCCTTGATAAAAGCAGTCTACGTGGGGGCAATAACCCTATTTGCTATTGGGGAAAGTTTGGACGCGAAGGCCTTGGCAATTAGCTTGAAGAGCATGTTGATCAACGCAACTGGCCTGAATTGCTTGATAGTGTCAGCACCTGGCACCTTGGGAAGCAGGGACAAAATCCCAAAATTCTGCCTTGCAATATCAACCGTGCCCAGCACAAAGCCGTTAAGAATCTAAAGCACCAGGTTCCCAATCTTCAGCCAGAAATGCTTGAAGAAAGCAATCGGGAAACCATCTGGACCCAGGGCAGTGTCAGTTTTAGTATCTTTTATCACCCCTTCAAGATCGTCCATCACAAAGGTTTGCATCATACTGGCGTTCTCCTGCGCCGAGAGCATGGACTCAAGTTGCCATGCTATCACCCCCATCTTGAGAGGTTTCGGATCCTCCAAGCCCATCAACGCCATATAGAACTCGTAGATATGCTGCTGGATTCCCAAACTATTAGAGTTAGGCCCATTCTCTGACTTGAGACATGTGATCGGACATTTCCTTCTTCTGCTATTTGCAATGGCGTGGAAATACTTGGTGTTGGCGTCCCCTTTGAGAATCAAATTCTGTCTCCCGCATTGTCTCCAATACTCTTCCTCCACTCCTAGGGCCTGGATAAGTTGGTCTTCTAGAAAATATCGTAGCTCCCAGTCCTCCTCGATCAACCCAGTACCATCAGCTCTAGCGTCTAGCTCTTGGATTTGGCGCAACAAGTTGGCTTTTCACTCCCGCCCCAATCTTCCTATGTTGGCACTCCAGCCACGCAGCCTTTGACGCAACCCTGATTCTAGCTCCTGCTAGAAGTCGATGGGGCCACGACATCTCGACTAAGAGCTAGCAATGCGATCCCACCATGAGCTCACTAAGGGGCGAAACCCCTCAATATCGAACCAACTGGTCTCAAAGAAGAAATGATTTCCCTTTCTCTTGAAGACATCACTCGTGGAAATCAAGAGCGGGGCATGATCTGAGCCAATGCTGGTTTCCGCCTTGAGGGATACCAAAGGGAACTGGGCCTCCCAATCTGGCGACACCAAAACCCTATCCAGCACACATCGCACTGGGTTTCTCGGTTTTGTTGGACCATGTAAACGCTGCTCCAGACCTAGCAATCTCCCACAGGGCTAGCTTCGCAATGAATTTATTGAACAAATTAACTAGGGGCTAGTTGATGTTGCCAGTGTTTTTGTCTCGCGGGCCGTAGATTAAGTTAAAATAACCCATCACCACCATTGGGTGAACACTTCTAACGATTTTGCTCTCAAGATCACCTAGAAACGCCGCCGATCTCTCATGGTCAGCCGACCCATAAACACCAATGAATTCAAAATTAAACTTGGAGTCTCGCTGAAGAAGGAGGGTGCTAAGGAAATGATCACCCTGATCAATCCCTCCCACCTCAAAGCTGTCATCCACACAGCCAAGCACCATCCCACCAGAATTCCTTCTATGAGGCGCCAATGCCAGTGGAACACATCCCCATTGACCAGATTCCACAGCTCATGATCGGTGAAGTCCTGCATCATATTTTCCTGAAGGAAAATGATATATAGTTTTACTTTGTTCCCAAAATCTTGGATCTGGGGGCCCCTATCTATACCCCCAAAGCCACGCAAGTTCCACCTGAACGCTATCAACATTGAGAAACCGATGAAGCTCATGCTTGTCGAGTTGGGGTGCTTCAGAGATTCGACCTAGGACCCAAATTCTGAAACCTCTTCTTTCTCTTCATGATCCTGATCTGTAAATCCGCAATGAGAATCTGCTCTAGATCCCCAACGGTTGACTCCTGATCTGTTGCCACTACAACAATTTGGGGAACCAAATCCACGCCCGGGGCTTGGGTGTTACCCTGGGGCTCACACTGAGCCTCCCTTGTAGCCTCTTCCTGCCTCTCCTTCACTGCTAGGGTCGCCTTAGTCAGCACTGCTTGAGCATCCTCTTTAGCACGAATTAGAGAAATAAGGGAGGAGGGGGATGAAACTATAGGATCGACCACCAAACCGCAATCCCGAACGAGACCCAAAAATGTGTGTCAGACATAGTGGGAAAAGCCAAAAAAGATGACGGCTAGGGCCTGGGGGAAGGTGGCATACCTTGTACTGAGGAAGCAGCCCTACGAGTAGCCTTGGCTGCCACTAGCTCAGAATCTTTTCCCTCACAGCAAGCACTGTGCCTTGTACTTGTGATCGGGGATGTGATTGGTACCGAGCGCTTCGCCTTCGCCACCTTGGCCGCCCCCGAGATTTCCTTTATCAGATCCGGGAGAGGCATCTTGGACTTAGTTGGCGGGTTCTCCACCTCCCCATCCTGCTTCTTCTTCAACTTGCTGATCTTTTCTGCCAAAGTTTCAGTGTCAAACTCCCAGTCCTCAGGGCTAACTCAACCAATCTCCTCCCTATTGATGGCTCTGATTTTTGCCATCTTCCACTACATTTAAACATTGTTTTTGGTCAAGCAATTGCTAAATAAACTCTCAATCTTACTACTAATGACTAATAATTGCAAAGATATGCAAATCCCTTCTTTGATTTATGTTGTGCAGGAAATCACTGCTTTTAAGGTGAAATTAGGAGTCATAATGAAGGATTTTGAGGAAGTACACATGGCCAAGTAATTGGAGAAGCCAACCAGGGCATCAACACGCTTAACGACCACTGGTACAGGCGCGGTCCGCCTATACCGCCTTCCCATACCAGGTGGCGATGGCTTCGTCTCGTCAAACCCTACAACTTTTGTGAAGACGCTTATATATTTTGAGGCTCCAGCCGCTGGCCAGAGGGCCGCCATTCTCAGATTGCATCACAACACCCCAAAGGAGATCCACACCATTGTTCATCCATTGTTCATTACTTCCACCATCCATCCCTCCACTAGCCATAGCCATTGCTTTGTACTTTTAGATCTCCTTGTGATTTGGCGACCATTGTAAGAATATTTGATTTCAATCTAAGTATTTGCATGATGTTTTCTATCTTCGATCTATTTGTTATGAGTGAGTAGTCCTCACGGGCTACGGGTTGGAGAGAAACCTTGCAAGAATTATGTGCATCTAGATCATGGGAGAATTGTATTTTGTTTGGATTCATGATTTGTATCTTTTGTTTCTTCCTCTCTTGCCTCGATCTATGGACTTGTAGGTACCCAAGATCCCATAGATTGATAAAGGATTGAGGTGACATACTTGGCTAGCGGCGATCTCATACGAAACTCAGTGATAGAAAGGGAAGTATTGTCTTCGCTTAGCGCCCTATTCAGGATCAACAACAACATCGCCACTTAAAGCTTTAATCTGTGTTTACACTTAATAATCGTTTGCAACCCGTGGCTTTGGTGTGTTCTCGGTTGGATTAAAAGTCTATTGCTGCTGCATCACGGGGGCTCTAGAATATTAGGGTGTGTTGCCCACAAAAGATTATCTCAATACAAACACTATACATGACTATGCTTATTATTATCTTTCATCCCATTTGATGTGCAGCTGCAGGTGGATCTTCAACCCTGGCCTATCTCCATCCATTGATTCAAATCTGTTATAAAGTAAACTAGATTGGTCCGGTCAACTATGGTAAAACGAACAAACAAAGTTTTGTAGACGTGACATTTTTTATTACCTTTTAGTAGTGCTTTCCGAGGTTCGATTAAACCTAGGTCTTCTAGGGATAAAGCTATTATAATACATCCGTGAATCCAGATCAAAGGTATCAACCCTTTTTCTGGCGCCGTTGTCGGGGAAGCAATTCCGCTATCCTGGTGAGGTCATTGGAGACCTTGTTTTTAGTTTTATTATTAGTTGTAGTTTAATTTTTGTTATTAGTTTACTTTCTTGTTATCTATTTGAAAACCCAAAAAATTAGTTACTTATTATTTGTTTTTCATTACTTAAAATTTACCAAAAATATAAGAGCCATGGCTCAAAAGAGATTAGTGGAGTATGCTACTCCCACTGATGATTTTATTCGTGCACCCATCACTCAACCCGCAATTGATGCAGAAACATATGAGATAAAACCTAACCTTTTAAGTTTGGTTCAACAAAACAATTTGGGGGTTCATCTTCTGAGGATTCGGGATTGCACTTAAATACTTTTACTGAGATTTGTGACATGATGCATATTGATGGGGATATGCCAAAGGGGGTATGCTCAGCGGGACGTTCCGAGTGGGCCGAAAGGCCCGCGAGTGCGCCTGGAGGACAGCGACTAGACTACGAAGGAAGGAAAGGCCCATCGACTGGCGACAGGAAGCCCAGAAGCATAGCAGAAGCCCAGTCGGATTAGGTCAAAAGTCCCCGAATCCTTATCTTGTTCGGGGACAGCTTGTAAACCCTAGCGAGGTGCTTCATATATAAACCTCCCTAGGGTATCCTGGAACCTTACGTTCCATCATACACCCCTCAAGCGACTCGCTGCCTAGCCGCCGAGCTCGCCACCCCTGTAACTCGCTCTCTCATAATCTAATCTTGCAGGAGTAGGTCTTTACCCTCCGGGGGCCGAACCTGGGTAAACCCATGTGCATCCGCCCCCATCTCGCACCGCAGATGGCCGCCAACTCTTCCTCACGAAACACTCAATCGCTGCCCATGGCAGCGATTGCCGTGGCCATTTCCACGACAGTGGCGCCAACCGTGGGGCATAGCGGGACTGGCCTGAGTTCTGCGGCGAGACCCTACTTGCCGATCGATCGACCGATCGCCACCGGTCGCATGATCACCATCGGCGGGATCTTACAGATCCTGCCCAACAGTTACATCCCGGCATCATGCCCGGTCACCCACGCCACAGTGATGCCGGTCGGCTCCATCAACCTCTTCTTAGGCTTCACCGACGCGATCGACCCGGCTGCGACGGTGATGCCACACCGCGACCTGCTTTTGGAGGAGCAGGTCCGTTCCATCAGGAGCCTCGTTCACCAAGTACGACTCGGCCGCCAGCGACACAGTCGAGACTAACGTCACCACCAACGATGACGCCCTGAACGATGACGCCGACTCCGCGATGCCTGCATCGGTCGGCGGATGTATCACCGCCGCGTCATGGGAGGACTCCATCACGCGAGTCTCCAACCCCGAGGATTTCGAGGACCCCTCCATCCTGGGGATCTTCGACTCCGAATCCGGCTCAGAATCCCCCGAGGATTTCTGCGCCAGATCCAATCGCTTTAACGCGATCTACATGGCGGGTAGCACGGCCGCCCCGCCAGATCTGTTCTCCACGCCGATCCCGCCGACCGCGACGGCCATGGAGGTGGAGGAAGCCTGCCTGCGGCTCGTGGAGGCGCAACGCAACAAACTCGCTGAGCGCGAGAAATACCACCTCAAGCGAGAAACGGCGCGGGAGCTATCACTCTACCACCAGCGCCGCATTAGGACCCGCCTGAACCCCGACGTTCAGGGCCGCGTCCTGAATTTCAATGATGAGGGCAACCCCACGCGCGCCGCCGAGCGCGAATACTGCGAGAACGCGCCGCCAGGCGGGAGCAACCCCGCAAGACCACCACCTGGAGCGCCGGCGACTGGGGCTCCTCCACCACCCATGGGCCGCGCGCCCCCACCGGACCAACCGCGGATCATCATCTCGCCTCAAGGCCGTGACGCCAACGGGCTACCACTATACTCCACCCCGATGGACAACGTTGTCACGGCTGATGCCGCGATCGCCAACCTCGATGTCCAGGGCGACGGCGCGCTACAGATCCAGTACGCCAAGGCCCTACTCGTCAGGGCCGTCGAGCAACAAGCTGCAGGAGTCGACCCGTGGGGGCGAATGTACTCCCGTTCTTCGGCAAGCAGGGCGGCATCAAGCGGCCACCCCATCGTGGCCAACGCATTAGTTTGCGTACCACCCCATACCCTGGTAAATCAACCATGGGCCGCCAATCCTGTGCTATCAACCAACGAGCCGCGACCGGCAAACAACACGGTCGCCGCCAACGGGCAACCCATCAACGCCCGAACAAACATCATCAACAACCAGACGTGGCGGTCGGCCAGCCCTACGACCTGCGGCACACCCTCACCAACCGCGGCGAACCGGAGCCAAGAGGCTCGCTCAGCCGAGTCAGGCCACAATGCTTTGGACCAATGATTCGCGGAGAAAAATACCCCGCTAACTTCAAGGCCCCTAAGGAGATCGAGAAGTACGACCCAACATACGACCCCGCCGTCTGGTTGGACACATACCTCATGGCAATGGGGATCGCAGGCCACAACGACCTGCTCGCCACTTGCTACCTCCCCTTGATGATGGAGGGTGCAACCCGACAGTGGATCAACACCCTCCCTCCCGACAACATTGTTTCTAGGAAGAAATGTGGGACGCCTTCGTCAGGCACTTCGAGGGCTCTTACACCCGTGCCACCACCATAGAAGACCCGGAGCGATGCATCCAGGGACCATGCGATTCAACCCGTCGGTGGATCCAAAGGTGGCAAGAACTGTGGATAAACGCCTCCGGCATCCACCCAGACACGGCGATACACTGCTTCAAAAACGCGTGCCGGTACGAACCCCTGGTCGCCAAGATCAAGAGGGTCTACCGGACGCTCGATAACATCCCCGACCTCCTCGAGATCGCCAAGCGCTACGCGGAGGAGGACCCCAACCAAGACTCTGACGACGAGTCGGGAGGAAGACGTCGCTCTAGCATCCACGACAACGGGCGCCTACGCGACATGCGCTACAGCAAAACCCGCATCACTGGCAAGCGCCGAACGGATGGGCGAGTCGATTTCGTCGCCAACGCCTGTTACGGCCAGCGCGACTCCAAGAACTACCACCACGACGGAGGAAACTACCGCGACAACGGGAACTACCACGCCAACAACACGACGAGGCTGAAATTCGACCCCGCCGCCCTGCTCAACCAGCCCTGCATCTACCATAGCAGAGAGGGAAAAACCGCCACCCACACCACCACCGATTGCCACTCTCTCAAAGAGATTGAGAAGGCGAGACATGCAAGGGAGGACCCAAACAACAACCCACCTCGGGACAACGGGAACGGCGGTGGTTTCGGAACTGCCGTCGGGTCGCTCCATACCTTCACCGGGCTCGGCACCAAGCGTGAGAAGAAGGTACTCGCCTGCGCGGTCGCCGTCAATGCGGTGACGCAAGTTGACATCCTCCGCTTCCTAAACTGGTCCGAGCAGAGCATCACCTGGAGTTGCCAGGACCACGCGCCAAGAATCGAGTACCCAGGGCGAGTCGCCCTGGTAGTCAGGCCAAAGGTGGCCGACTACTGGCTACCCAAGACGCTGATAGACGGTGGGAGCTCCATCAATATCCTGTACCTCGACACTTTCAAAAGGCTCCAGCTCCTAGAAACAGCCATCGAGCCAACACTGACGACCTTCCACGGCATCGTCCCCGGTCAGAAGGCGTACCTGATCGGGAAAGTGACGCCGCCAGTCACATTCGGCACTCCGGCAAACTACCGCACGGAGAGGATCATCTTCGAGCTGGTGAACTTCCGCAGCCCCTACCACTGCGTCCTGGGCCGCCAGGCATTCGCAAAGTTCATGGTGACCCCACACTAAGCCTACAACATTATGAAGCTTCCTGGGCCGAGCGGCATCATCACCGTCCACAACGACCCCGACATGGCCGTGGAATGTGAGGAAAAAGGCGTTGAGCTCGCCGACGCTGTCATCGCCGCGGAGACCGACCACGCGGAGGAGCTCGCGAAATACGCGGGCAACATCAACAAGGACGATCCCACCATCCTAAAGAAACCAATCGCCGCAAACTCCACGTTCGAGGCGACCACGCACACCCGCACCGTCGAGCTCATTCCCGGTGACTCCAGCCAAACGGTCACCATCGGGGCGCACATGAGCCCCGCATAGGAAAGCGCGCTCATCGGGTTCCTCCGTGAGAACCGCGACATCTTCGCATGGAAACCATCTGACATGCCAGGTGTCCCGAGGGAACTCGCTGAGCACAAACTTAATGCCGACCCCAAAGTGCGACCAGTAAAGTAGTCGCTACGGCCCTTCAATGAAGATCGCCGTCGAGCAATTGCCAAGGAAGTCCAGCGTCTGCTAGCCGCAGGCTTCATCCGGCCAATAAAGTATTCCAAGTGGCTAGCAAACCCAGTCCTGCTTCTTAAAAAGAACAACACATGGAGAATATGCATTGACTACACCAACCCCAACAGCGCCTGCCCGAAGGAGGAGTTCGTCCTACCGTGCATCGACCAAATCATCGACTCGACCGCGGGATCGGAGTCGCTGTGTTTTCTCGACGCTTACTCTGGCTACAACCAGATCAAGATGGCGGTCGAAGACGGCGTTCATCACGCCATTCGGTGCATTCTGCTACACGGCCATGACGTTCGGCCTCAAGAACGCAGGCGCCACATACCAGAGGTGCATGCAGGAGTGTCTAGCGAGCCAAATTGGCCGCAACATTCACGTCTACATCGACGACGTGGTGGTAAAATCCACCCGACAAGATGACCTGCTCGCCGATCTAGCTGAAACCTTCGCAAACTTGCGGAGGTACAACATCAAGCTGAACCCTGGAAAATGCACCTTCGACGTACCCACCGGACAGCTTCTAGGATACGTAGTCTCCAAGCGAGGCATTGAAGCCAACCCCACCAAGATCGACACCATCACGCGACTCGGGAAGCCCGAGTGCCTGCGCGACGTCCAAAAATTGGCAGGACGAGTCACGGCCCTCAGTCGCTTCATCCCCCGACTAGGCGAGAAGGCAATGCCCCTCTACCACCTGATGCGCAAGAACCCAACGTTCCAATGGGACGCGGAGGCCGACGACGCACTCAAAGCGCTCAAAGAAGTGCTACTCGCGGCACCACTACTCGCGGCGCCACTCAACAAAGAGCCAATGCTCGTTTACATCACGGCCTCCAATCGAGTTGTAAGCGCCATGATGGTCGTCGAACGACCGGAGGAGGGCAAGGAGCGTCCCATACAGCGCCCCGTATACTACATCAGCGAAGTCCTAACAGACTCACGATAGCGCTACCCGCAATACCAAAAACTGGTGTACGCGGTATTCCGAGCACAGCGGCGGCTCCCACATTACTTCCAGGAGCACCCAATCACGGTGGTTTCCTCCGCGCCCCTGCAAGACATCATACGCAATCGCGAAGCAACTGGGCGAGTCGCCAAGTGGGCCGTCGAGATCGGCATCCACAACATCAAGTACGAGCCCCGAAAAGCGATCAAGTCACAAGCCCTGGCTGATTTCCTCGCAGACTAGGAAGAATCACATCAGCCAGAGAAGCTCCCATACCTACACTATTGGTCGCTCCACTTCGACGGCTCCAAAAACACCGACGGCGCGGGGGCTAGGGTCATACTGACCTCCCCCAAAGGAGACAAGCTCTGCTACGTGCTCCACCTCAACTTCAAGCCCTGCACCAACAACATGGCGGAATACGAGGCCCTCCTCCACGGCATGAGAGCTGCCAAGGAGATGAACATCAACTGCCTACGATGTTACGGCGACTCCGACCTAGTCGCCGGCCAAGTGGCCAGGACGTGCGACACTGTATCCCCAACAATGATCGCGTACCGCTAAGGCGTCGACCAGTTGGGAGGACACTTTGATGGCTATTCAGTCGAGTGGATTGACAGGCGTAAAAACAAGGAGGCAGACGCCCTTTCCCACATCGGATCAACCCGACAGGCGCCACCAGTAGGCGTCTTCCTCGACATCATCCACAAACCCTCAGTCAGCCCACCGAAGGAGATCGACGTCGGGATTCCACTGCAACCAGAACCAGCCTTAGTCACCATGGTTGTGGAACCTAGCGACTGGACATCGCCATACGTCGCCTTCCTGGAACACAAACTCCTACCGAGCAACGAGACAGAAGCGCGAATGATCGCGCGCCGCTGCAAATCCTTCGTCATCATCAATGGCGAGCTCCACAAGCGCAGCGTGACCGGTGTGTTCTAGCGCTGTGTACAACCAGAAGAAGGCCGCAAGATCCTTCAGGACATTCACGCTGGCGACTGCGGCCATCACGCCGGCGCCAAGTCGCTAGTCGCCAAGGCCATGCGGCAGGGTTTCTACTGGCTCACCGCACACACCGACGCCACCAACATCGTCCAACGATGCGTCAAGTGCCAGAAGTACGCCAACCAGACGCACCTCCCTGGCTCGGCACTCAAGACAATCCCCATCACGTGGCCATTCGCCGTATGGGGCATGGACATGGTAGGCCCATTCAAGAAGGCCCCGTCTGGGTTCACTCACCTCCTGGTCGCAGTCGACAAGTTCACCAAATGGGTCGAGGCCAAGCCGATCAAAAAGTGCGA
The DNA here is from genome assembly GCA_910589775.1 of Avena eriantha. Lineage (NCBI taxonomy): Eukaryota > Viridiplantae > Streptophyta > Magnoliopsida > Poales > Poaceae > Avena > Avena eriantha. The sequence continues at coordinate 375,861,960 of OU342746.1, read as the reverse complement.
CGGCAAGACGGCCACCAAGTTCCTCCGTGAACTCATCTACCGGTACGGCTACCCGCACAGCATCATAACAGACAACGACACCAACTTCGCCAAGGGGGCCATGGCGGAATTCTGCGAGGAGCGCGGTATCCGACTCGACCTCGCATCAGTCGCCCACCCGGAATCAAATGGCCAGGCAGAGCGTGCCAACCAGAGCGTCCTCCACGGGCTCATGCCGCGACTGCAGGTGCCCCTCGAGCGCACCCCAGGATGTTGGGTCGATGAGCTCCCCTCTGTGATATGGGGGATCCGCACCTCCGTCAACCGATCAACCGGGTTCACGCCTTTCTTCATGGTGTATGGCGCCGAGGCTGTAATGCCAACAGGCCTGGAGCACGACTCCCCTCGAGTCGCCAACTACGTCGAGGCGGCCAACGAGATCGCCCGCCAAGACAGCATCGACCAACTCGACGAGGCACGCGACCTGGCTCACTCCCGCACCACCATATACCACCAAGGACTTCGCTGCTATCACAGCCGCTGAGTGCGAACTCGCACCTTCCAGGAAGGCGACCTGGTCCTACGACTGGTCCAAGACAAGAAGGGCATGCACAAGCTCTCCCCCCATGGGAGGGGCCATTCGCCATAGGCCGAGTCCTTGGCAACGACGTCTACTACCTCATCGACGTACGAGGTGATGGCCAATTGGAGGTCGGGAGGCCATGGAATGTAAACCTCCTCAGAAAGTTCTATACTTAGAACCCCACACTATACTCCATCGGAATATATAATGAAATTCATTCGGATCGCACAAATTGTTTCCACTCGCCATACTCTTGTGCCACTCGCACTCGTACATGCCAGCAATACGCTACTTACGGAAGTCAACCTCTGGTCGAGCGACAGGCACGGCCAAGTAGTGCGGCACAAGGGCACCAGAAATATTCGGGCCTTGGGTCGTCCACGAAAAACACCAACCCGGAGCCGCCATTGGAGTCGCCTAGCCCGGCTGGTCCGTCGGGCTAAGACATCCGATACACGCTTCTCACAACGATCTGTCCCTCCCACCCTCGCGCAAAGCGACTCGAACGGTCAAGTACCATGCACGGGGACTCCGCAAAACGGGAACCCCCACGCGGCTAGGGAAAACACCAAGTAAGAGAGCTGCCTAGGGCTCGCCAAGCGACTGGCTCTCCGGGCCAGGGGAGGAGACGCGTTACAAACAACGCACTCACAACCCGCAACAGGATCATGACCAGTACGATCAGGCTCCACGCTCGGGGACTCGCTCATAAGTCAGTCCTACTCGCGCTCGGGGACTCGCCACTCAGAAGACGCGAGGGATACAAAACAACACGTAAACACAACAAATACACAAAAGTATACAATCGAGTTATACCCCATTAAAAGGAGGACGTGCCCGGGGACTCGCTCAATCAAAACAATTCATAGGCAAAAACACAACATACATTACTCATCAAAACACGAGTCGATCGACCCCCCGTGGCATATATTGCAAAAATATTTTACATCATTCGCCACTCGACATTTATCACCACTTGGCAAATTACATTGTCTACTCTACATGACCTGATGATGAAGCACCACCACCACCCTTGACACGCACAAAAGGCTACCATGGGTTCGTCAGATACGTTGTCAGCGACTTCGACACCGACGACTGAAAGGGCTGCTCCGACTCGGGGTCGCCAGGCACCAACACCGTCTCCTGATATGACAGCAGATCTCCCATCGCCAAGACACGATCGGCGTAAGGAGTGGCCTTCACGGTCAGCTTCAGCACTTCCGACATCTCCACCGTGCCGGTCGCCGATGGATAGCCACTCGTCACATTGTCAAGATCGAATTCATCGGGGAAATGGGCGAGACCCAAGATCAACGCCGTGGCGGCCCCGTGCCTGAACGCCGAGCACGTCATCCACTCCACAACGGCGGGTACCTCCTCCAGATAGCGCCATACCTCCGTCAACCCCCCAGGGATAACCTCGGTGGGAGACATGCCCTGGAGAGCTACTTGGACGCACAACACCGAGGCCGTGGCTGCATTCACCACGGCAGTCACGCACTGCGAGGCGTTGTACGTATGCACAATCGGGTCGCTTTGGCCTACCACAGCTGCAAAGTCAGGCGTCAGTGAAACTATGAAATCCCCATAGCAGGGACCAGATGAAAGGGTCAAGCAAAGACAAAGACTCACCAAGGAGTTTGCGGCAGTTCTGCTTGACGTGATTCTCCAAGGCAGTCTGCTTGTTATGTAGCCCCACGATGATGGAGTCCACGGCCTTGCGTTCTTCTTCAGCCGCGGCGACGGCAGCCTTCGCCCGTTCCTCCGAAGAAATTGAGGCCGCCTTAGCCTCCTCCAAGTCCTTGACCAGGGAGGCTACTCGCCCATTCGCCGCGTCCAGTTCGGCGACTGGGACATACCCCTCACGGGCCTTGGAGATCTCAGCCGGGAAACCATCTGTAAGTGAAGATATCAGAGTATTGCACACTACCAGCTCACACCAGGAAAAGAAGAATAGAGCCAAACAGACACTTACCAATTGTCTCCTGAAGCCACCGGTTCACCTCCTGCGCTTCGCGCAAGTCATGCTCCAAGCGCTCTCGTGCTGCCTGCCGATCAGTCGACTCCCTTTGTAACCCCTGTAAACAAAGAACCCAATTAAGCATTGGAAGAAAAACAAAACCCAGTTCCCAGCCGCTGAAATTCAGTGACTAGGAACTCGGGGACTGGAGAAGGAAGAAAAACAAAACCCAGTTTCTAGCAGCTGAAATTCAGCGACTAGGAACTCGGGGACTGGAGAAGGAAGAAAAACCAAACGTAGTTCCCAGCCGTTGAAATTCAGCGACCAAGAACTCGGAGACTAGAGAAGGAAGGAAAAGAAAAATAATTCCTAGCCGCCGAAATTCAATGACTAGGAATTCGGGGACTGGACATACCTGAATAGCAGCGCCGAGCATCTTGTGAAGTTCAGCGGCGTCAGTCGACGGAACCGTGAAGGAGGTGCATCCGCGGCGGGACCCAATGTCCGCATCCATGATTTTCGGACTTTGCGAAGATTGCGTGTCCGCAACACCTTGAAACCCCTTCGCCATAAAACGAGGGAACGTTGCCGACGCCCTGGCAGGGGCGCTGGTCACCGAGACCGGCGCCTCCGGCACGGACGTAGCCAGTGCTGGCTCTGATTGCGTCACCGCCACCTCTTTGGCGACTGGCGCAGCAGCTGGCTCCACGGCGCTCCCCCTAGTCGCAGCATCGTCAGTGCCCCCTTCTGCTTCTTTGCAGCTTTAGCGGCTGCAATATCTTCGGAGGCTTTCCTCTTCTTGGGCAAATCGCCCTCTTCCATGCCAGTGGCCGGTGGAATCTTAGCAACCGAAGGGCGACCAATCTTCTTGGCCCCTGACCTGCACGAGCCCCTCCAATCAGCACAACAACAACACGAAAGAAGCAAGGCAAATTGGGACGAGGAAGCACAACTTACTTGGCGATAGGAAGGACACGAAGCACGGTACTGATATGGGCGGGCTTGTCCAACTCGAGACCTAGCTTGCGGCTGAGCCCCCTCTCGAAGACGTCCGAAGCCCACGAAACCGAGGGCTTCCTTGATGATGAAGCTGCAGTCGCCGGGATCTCCGGCTCCGACGCCGCCGCCTTCGACGGCTGTGGCGACTTGGGTGGCACCGCCTCAGCTGTTTCCTGGCTTGGAACCCTCGAGGTCGACGGCGCGATCGTCGCCAGGGGAACCTCTACCACCACCTCCGTGTCCTTGCCCTCCAACCCCTTTGTCGGGACTACGTCCCTAAGGGCCTTGCGCGAGACTTCGGGAGATCCTTCGTCGTCGGAGTCGTCATCCGACCCGAACACCACTGACGACCTGACCGGTGATGCAGGCCTTTTTGCCGGCGACTTGGGCCGGCGTGGGGGCTTCGATGGCGTAGTAGTGCACCGGGACGTTTGCTCCTGGGCGACCTCGTCGCGTTCTTCAAACTCGTCCAGGCTACGGCTCGCTTCGACCTCTCGCTGTTTCTGCATCCGGGTCTTGTGAGCCACAGGCACTGGGGGAGGGACCTCTTCTTCTTCCCTGTTGCTGTCGGAAGGATCCCCCTCGGAATCTTCCTCCAGCTCCTGGGGAACCTCTTCGTCAAGTGGAGGGAGCCAACCCTCCAATACCTAAAAAAGCTAAGAACCACCACGAGTCAAAACACACCAAGTGAGAAGACTGAAATTGAGATACAGATGCAGCGATTGGAAAGAGAACTTACTGTGGGGGCTTCATTCTTCATAGGAGTATACGCGGCGACCCCGACCGCCGCGCCAGTGAACTCCGCGTCGGTAATCTTCTTTAGGGCGGCCTTGTAGTCCTCGGCCTCCCATGACTCCTTGCTGGTTCGGGATGGATCATGCTTCCCGCTGTATTCGTACATCCAGTGCGGTCGAGCCACCAGCGGGACCAGGCGCCGCCCGAGCCAACAATTGTAGAGGTTGATTCGAACCAACCCCTAGTCCTTCAGCTTCTGGATCTGATCCATCATTTCTGCGACGGCCATCCGCTGATCTTCAGGAAGCTTCTTCGACGCCAACCGACGGGGCTTGCTTTTCTCGGCGACAAACTCAGGAAGATATACCTCATCGGAGGGAGTGGCTGCCTTGACGTAGAACCAGCTCTTCTTCCACTCGCTGGCGGCCTTGTTCGGCAGGAGGAGCTTGATGAAGTTGGCCTTCGGCTTCAACTGGAAGGTGACACTGCCTGCGGCCAGCATCAAGCCGCTGGACGCCTCGCGCCCGATGCGGCCGTGGAAGAGCTCGAGCCATAGCGGGAAGTATGGCCTGCAGCCGAGGTAGCATTCGCAGAAGGCGACGAAGATCGCCAGCTGCTCGATGTTGTGTGGACCAAGATCGGAGGGCTTGATCGTGTAGTACGCGCAGAAGCGGCGGAAGAAGAGCAAGGTAGGGAACCCTAAGCCCCTCTCAAGATGACTGGTGAAGCAGATGAACTCGCCGGGTCGCGGTTTCGGCTCGGTCTCGGAGGAGGGGGAATCCGCCAATTCCCCTTACGGAGCACCCCGGCATCCTCGAAGGATCTAAGTTGGGCCGTGGTGCACTTGGATTTCCCCCATGAGCCCTTGGGAGGCACCATCGAGTGAGAAGTGGAATCGCGCGACGCAGGGGGAGTAAGTCGGGAGGAAGCAGGAAGGAAGAGCAAATGAGGAAGAATGAAGAATGCGAAGAAAGGATTGCGAAGCTGATCCATCACTCCCCTTATATGGGAAACATCACCCGCCAAAATCGGGATAGCCGTTACTCACGGTAATTGAGCCGTAGTTACCGTTGGAAATTCCAACGGATAGTTTGACCAGATTTGACGGTCCAACTCCTATTGGTCTACTCGCCACCCGCCAGTCTTTCCTCTCGTCGAAACGGCGACTGGGCGACAGTGATGCTCATTGAAGTGACGAATGGAGCTATGAGGAAATTCTCCTCGGTTCTAATAAAGTCCATAGCCGACTCGACTAGACGCCCAAATTGGGCTCGCCTACTTCGAACACCAAAAGGACGCCCGCGCCTGCATCAACAATGACCTCGGGGACTACTGATGGGGATATGCCAAAGGGGGTATGCTCAGCGGGACGTTCTGAGTGAGCCAAAAGGCCTGCGAGTGCACCTGGAGGACAGCGCCTGGACTATGAAGGAAGGAAAGGCCCATCGACTGGCGACTGGAAGCCCAAAAGCATAGCAGAAGCCCAGTCGGATTAGGTCAAAAGTCCCCGGATCCTTATCTTGTTCGGGGACAGCTTGTAAACCCTAGCGAGGTGCTTCATATATAAACCTCCCTAGGGTATTCTAGAACCTTACATTCCATCATACACCCCCTCAAGCGACTCGCTGCCTAGCCGCCGAGCTCACCACCCCTGTAACTCGCTCTCTTATAATCTAATCTAGCAAGAGTAGGTCTTTACCCTCCGGGGGCCGAACCTGGGTAAACCCATGTGCATCCGCCCCCATCTCGCACCGCAAATGGCTACCAACTCTTCCTCAGGAAACACTCAATCGCTACCCATGGCAGCGACTGTCGTGGCCATTTCCACGACACATATTAAAGATGTAGATCCAAATGCTGTTAAGCTAAGATTATTCCCTTTCTCTCTTAGAGGAAAGGCTAAGGATTGGTTGCTAGGTCTACCAGAGGGCACTATTATATCTTGGGAGGAATGAAGCAATGTGTTTATGACTAAATTTTTACCCCCAGCTGAGATCCAGCATTACAAGCTTTAGATAAGAAGACCATGAGACACTAGCGCTTGCTTGGGAAAGGATGAAAGAAGCCATAATGAACTATCCTAATCATGGGATGGAAGAATGGCTTATATTACATTTATTTTATAATGGTCTTAACCCAATGTCTAAGTCTATGCTAGATACTGCAGTAGGAGGAACAATCATGGGAAAACATGTGAGTGTTGCAAAGAAGTTACTTGATGATATGCAAAATAACCATGCCCAATAGCATGTGGAAAGAACCTCGAAGAGAGTAAGTTCAATTACCAGGGTAAACAATGAGGAGCTTACATCTAAGGTAGATGAGTTGCTTAGCTTAGTAAAGGGTAAGGAAGATACCCAAGTTAATGCTATCACTATCGATGTCAATGATGTTAATTTTATAGCTCGCACTCATTTTAATCCTGCATGGAAAAATAAATATGCTTCTAATGTTCAAAAATATCATGCTAATCCTGTAGGAGCTCCTTATAATAATTATGATAATACTAATGGAGGAAATCATGGCAATCTCCTGTTTGAGCAAACTATTAGAACATTTATGCAAGCTCAAACCGCACAAAACAATATGCTTATTAAGATTACGGAGAATCATGAAAGTATTTTAGGAAGATTATCTAACTAGGCCGTTGCAATTAGAAATGATGTGCAGGCTCTACAGGTGTCGGGGGGATGATCCCCAGGTACCCAAACCGGACAAGAAACCAGACAGTCGGATCGCATCCGGCTGGCCAGAGGCAGCCGGATAGGGTAAGCCAGGCTATCACCCGATAGCCGGATCAGCAAGAGACAACCAGATACGGCTACGTATCCGGACCCAATCAGCGAGACAGGACGGCATGCGTATTAGTGCACGGTACGCCCTGTACGGTGACAAGACTGGCAACCACCCGGCCATACCGAAGACTTTGCGAGGATGACGCGGGAACAGTGGCCTGTGCTGACGACAGGCTCGCACGGCGTCCACTGTGCCCACGACAGCCATACCGCTCGTACTTCGATAAGACATGCCATACTGGATACTGTAGATGACTAGCCGGCTGGGACCCACCTATGGGGCCCGCCAGTCAGACTAGCCAATGAGACCTTTGCCTCTCTGCCTATATAAGGAGAGGCAAGGCCTCAGTAGAAAGGGTTGGTCATACAGCATTTAAGGCAGTAGCTAGCACATACAGCTCGAGGAGCACTTGTAGTTCGTGTATCCCACATAGTCAGATCCGGCAGGAGTAGGGGTTTTACCTCATCACGAGGGCCCCGAACCTGGGTACTTCTTGCGTCCCACTACGCTCGCTTGTACCCAATCCCGCCTGCAGACACCGTCGATAGCTTCCCTGCTAGTCCCCACACCTCTATCTAACCTCCTCAGGTACTGCCGTTCCCAATACAACGATAGTTGGCGCCCACCGTGGGGCAAGATGGCTTCGATCGGAGTCACGTTCCGCACGGGACCCCGCACTTCAGCCAGTGAGCACGTGGCCTCCGGGCTGGTGCTCATGCTTGGCAAGTTTGACTGCGTCATCGACAACGCCTCCTGCTTCGCCGGAACCTCCTTCCCGGCGAACGGCACTGTCCTGCTATTCGGCGATCTCCCCGTCTACGTCGCCACCGTCTCGGAGCGTTTCCCTAGGGAAATCGTCTCTGTCTCGGAGCTGCCGCGCTCAGGCGGCAACGCCTCCGCCTCATCCCGCGGAATGGAGGTCATGATGGCCGGTTCCAGCTCCCATCCCCGCCAGCCGCGGGAGCGAGGCACGGACGAGGTCGGAACTTCCGCTCTCCCACAGCCTCGGAACCCGGTGGAGGATGCCATTGATCGGCTCCTGACGCTGGTTAACCTCAGGGATAACCCGGAGGAAGCGGAGGCCAACTTCAGCATGGAGAGATAGATCCTCCTCCATGAGGCCATGGAGCTGGCGGCAGCCCGCAAGCAACTCGAGATCACTCGGCGCGAGTACGACCGCGCGCACGGCCTTATGCCAGCTACCGCGGAGCCGAGCCGGCGCGGCCAGGTACGGCGTCGGGGTGGCGAGCTGGGCGGTAGGATGGAAAAGGACGGGGAACCGGATCCCGTGCCTGCCCTCACACGGCCCACCTACAGCATGCCCATCAAGAACCTGCGCGTGGCGCGAGCCGTGGCAGAGGAACTACCCAGCCTGGAGGGCGAGGAGCGAGCCCGCCAGCACGCTCGCGTGCAGGAGCTCCTCCGCGTCGCGGACGAGCAGGCCGGTGCCAACCGACAGATGCAGGAAGACCTTAGCTACTCCAGGGGGAGCAAGCTACCTGCCAACAAAAGGGGCGCACCGCGCGACACCCAGCAGGCGTCCTCCCCTCAGCCGCCCAGGGCCCGCAGCAGACGTCGCAGCTCTGGCACCAGGGGCCAGCTGCGCCAGGAGCAGACGGTGAACAGCAACCCGCCACCTCCCCCTCCGCCAGCCGGAGCGCCCAAACCAGCCGCTTCCCGTCTATCGGGCCGGGTGGGAGCGCCCAACCCGGATTGTCCGGATGCCCGCGACCGCATCGAGCTTCTTGCTCAAGCGCGCGTCACGGAGGAGGAAGATTCGACCGACCCAGTTTGTTTTGGACCTCGCATCCGGAACGAACCGTTTCTGGATAAATTCTCCCTACCCAGGGACACCCCCAAGTACGACAGCAACATGAAGCCGGAAGACTGGTTGACCTACTACACTACGGCAGTCGGCATCGCCCACGGGAACAAGCGCACAGCCGTGCGCTATGAGCCCCTCATGCTAACCGGGTCGGCAAGGACATGGCTCAATAGCCTTGCGCCCAACAACATCAACGCCTGGCCTGACTTCGAGAAGGTGTTCGTCCGGAACTTCAACGGCACGTACAAACATCTAGGGCACCCGCGCGACCTGGCCTTGTGCGTCTAGGGCGACCGCGAGACCGACCGTGAGTACCTCGCCAAGTGGACGGAGCTGTGGAATACTTGCGAGGGCATCTTGGAGAGCCAAGCCATCAGTTTCTTCATCGAGGGTTACCGAGAGGGCACCATGCTTCGCCACCGGCTACTGTGTGATGAACCGAAAACCATGGCGGAGCTCATGACGGTTGCTGACCAGTACGCCACGGCGGATGCCGACATGAAGAAGCCCCTCCGAGTAAACGCGGATGGGCGTCCGACTCCCACGGAGCCGGCTCGCGACCGACCAAGCATCCCGGCAGGAGAAGCCGGATCCTCTAGGCGCCACGGCAACGACAACCGGTTCCATGGGGACCGCCAAGACGGACAGCAGAAGCCTCGCTACCACGCGCGGTAGGTCAATGTTGTGGAGGGCGCGCCCGACGCACCGGCTAATGAGGCAAGAAGGCAGAAGCCACAGCTCACCTTCGACCAGATGTTTGACGGCCCGTGCAAGTGGCATAGCGGTCCCTTCAAGCCGGCTACGCACACCACCCGGAACTGCAGCTGGACCCGCCAGCTAAAGGACCAGGGCAACCGGCCTCGTCCCCCGCCTCCCCCACCGGGTGGACCTCCACCACCGGCTAGGGGAGCCGGCAATGATGGTAACGACGGCAACAGCGGTAACAACAACAACGGCTACCCCCAGCCACACGCCGCCTACCACATCTTCGAGACGGAGCAGGACGACAAGCACAGCCGCAGGCGACGCTCCAAGGAGGTCAATGCCATCGTCTCTCTGGTCCCCCAGTACCTGAATTGGTCAGAAACCCCCATCACTTGGAGCCGGGCGAATCAGCCTGAGCATCTGCCGACTCCCGGGGGCTACGCCATGGTGCTCGACCCTCTCATCGTCTCCAATGTGCGCACCTGCCGATTCTCGCGCGTCCTCATCGACGGAGGCAGCAGCCTCAACCTCCTCTACCAGTCCTCGCTGGAGAAGCTGGGCATTCGCAAAAGCGACCTGCGCCTGACTACCACGATGTTCCACGGCGTACTTCCGGGGCCAGCCTGCGCCCCGCTGGGCAAAATCCAGTTGGACGTCATCTTCGGGACCGAGGAGAACTTCCGCCGCGAACCAATCTGGTTCCAGGTGGTAAACCTGACGAGCTCCTACCATGCTCCCCTCGGGCGCCCCGCCCTCGCCAAGTTCATGGCCATCCCCCACTACGCATACCTCAAGACGAAGATGCTGGGACCCCATGGCGTGATCACCATCACCGGCTGCTTCAGGCGGTCGATGGAGTGCGCCTCAGCCAGTTCCAAACTGGCAGAGGCCCTCATCATAGCCGAAGAAAAGCACGTGATCATGCGCAATGTGGACATGGCCCAGCAGGACATTCCGGCTAGCAGCAAACCGGCTGGAGAAGGAGCTTTCCAGCCGGAAAAGGAGACAAAGAGGATCCTGCTCGACCCCTCCGATCCGACTAAGTTCGTCACCATTGGTGCTGGCTTGGACAGCAAATAGGAAGGCGCGCTCGTCGACTTCCTCCGTGAGAATCGGGACATCTTCGCATGGTCCCCCAAGGACATGCCGGGTGTGCCGAGGGAGTTCGCCGAGCACTCACTTCATGTGTGTCCGGATGCCAAGATGGTCAAGCAACCTCTGCGCCGGTTCGTAGAGGAGAAGAGAAAGAGAATCGGTGACAAGATCACCCGGCTCCTTGCAGCCAGGTTCATCATGGAAGTGTACCACCCAGACTGGTTGGCGAACCTAGTCCTGGTGCTAAAGAAGAGCAAGACATGGCGCATGTGTATCGACTACACCAGCCTGAACAAGGCATGCTCGAAAGACCCCTTCGCCTTGCCCCGTATCGATCAAGTCATCGATTCCACGGCCGGCTGTGATTTGTTGTCTTTTCTAGATTGCTATTCTGGGTACAATCAGATCCGGCTAAACCCGGCTGATCAGATTAAGACATCATTTATCACCCCCTACGGGGCTTTCTGCTATGTAACCATGCCTTTCGGCCTAAAGAACGCAGGCGCCACCTATCAGCGATGTATGCAGAAATGCTTGCACTCGCAGAAAGGCCGAAATGTGCACGCTTACGTGGATGATGTGGTCATCAAGACCAAGGAGAAGCGCACCCTCCTCGAGGATCTGGGGGAAACATTTGGCAACCTCCACCAATATCGGATGAAGCTGAACCTAGAAAAGTGCGTCTTCGGGGTGCCGTCCGGCCAGCTCCTCGGTTTCCTCGTATCACAACGAGGTATCGAGGCGAATCCGGAGAAGATCGCAGCCATCAAGAGGATGCAGCCGCCCAGGAACCTGCTTGGGGTCCAGAAGTCCACCGGATGCCTGGCTTCCCTCAGTCGCTTCGTCAGCCGGCTGGGAGAGAAGGCACTCCCATTGTACCAGCTGATGAAGAAGACGGACAAGTTCTCCTGGACTTCGCAAGACGACACCGCGTTTCACGACCTCAAGCGCATGCTATCCACAGCACCGGTTCTAGCCACGCCGTCTAGCAAGGAGCCGATGTTGCTCTATATAGCAGCCATCAGCCGGGTCGTTAGCGTCGTCCTGGTGGTGGAGCGCCCCGAGGAAGGCAAGGCTCAGCCGGTTTAGAGACCCGTCTACTACCTCAGCGAGGTTCTCTCCCTCTCCAAGCAGAACTACCCCCACTACCAGAAGATGTGCTACGGCGTGTACCTGGCATGCAAGAAGCTCAAGCACTACTTCCAGGACCACCCGATTAAGGTCGTGTGCACTGCACCCTTTTCGGAAATCATCGACAACAAGGACGCCACCGGCCGATTCGCCAAGTGGGCCATCGAGCTCGCCGCCTACTCCATCCAGTACGAGCCCCGGCTCACGATCAAGTCGCAGGCGTTGGCGGACTTCCTCGTCGACTGGGCCGAGACCCAGTATCTCCCACCGGTTCCAGAGTCAGACCACTGGCGGGTGCACTTCGACGGGTCGAAGATGCTCGGGGGCTTGGGAGCCGGCACCGTGCTCACCTCGCCCAAAGGAGACCGGCTGGGGTACATGCTGTAGATCCACTTCAAGGCCTCCAACAACATAGCCGAATACGAGGCACTGGCGCACGAGCTCCGGCTGGCCAAGGAGATCGGTGTCAGCCGGATCCTGTGCTTCGGTGATTCAGACTTGGTGGTGCAGCAGGCGTCCGAAGAATGGGACGCCAGAGATGCAAACATGGCTCTCTACCGATTCCACATCTAGAAGCTTAGCGCCTCCTTCGGTGGGTGCGAATTTCACCACATCCCCCGCATCAACAACGAGGCAGCCGATGCGCTCTCCAAGATCGGATCCACCAGGCAGGCCATCCCACCAGGGGTCTCCTTGGAGCACCTGCGCAAGCCATCGATCAACCCGTCACCAGAATCAGACTCCATCGTATGGGCAGGAAGCGTTCCGGCTGACGGAACGGCAGAAGCAGAGCCGGCAGAACCACCGAAGAAAAAGATTCGAAGCACCAATTCCGGCCAGGCAGTGCCTTCCGGCTCGCAAGACCCAGGGGCTGCCGGCTCGCCTAGTGGCTCGGGGGCTGCCGTCCCGGGTATGCCACCTGGACGACCCCCCGACATCCGACAGCCGGAGGACAGGAGCGTCCTCGTCATTCGGGAAGTGCCATCCTGGGCACAACCCTTCATGAGCTACATCACCAATGGAGAACTCCCGGACGACGAGGTGGAGGCCAGGCAAATCCAGCGCCGCGCGCACACATACACCATCATAAACGGCGAGCTGTACAAGCGCAGCGTATCCGGTATCTTCCAAAGATGTGTCGATGTGGACACGGGCTACCGGCTACTCAAAGATATCCTCTAGGGCGAGTGCGGGCACCACGCTTCGTCAAGGGCGATAGTCGCCAAGGCATTCCGCCATGGTTTCTATTGGCCCACCGCCCTCGAGGACGCTGAGCAGCTAGTCCGCGCATGCAATGGGTGCCAACGCTTCGGGCAGCTCAGGCACATGCCAACTTCGGTAGTCAAGACCATACCGATCACCTGGCCCTTCGCGGTTTGGGGCCTCGACATGGATGGTCCTTTCAAGCAAGCACGCGCGGGCATGACCCACCTACTGGTAGCGGTGGACAAGTTCACAAAGTGGATCGAGGCCAAGCCTATCCGGAAGCTGGATGGAGCGACGGTTGTTACCTTCTTCACCGACATCATCAACCGCTTCGGCTACCCCAACAACATCATAAGTGGAAACGGCACGAACTTCGCCAAGGGGGCCTTCGCCCAGTTTTGCAGCAACAAGGGCATCCGACTAGACCTCGCCTCCATCGCGCACCCGCAATCCAACGGGCAAGTCAAAAGAGCAAACGGCTTGGTGCTAGCCGGCATCAAGCCACGCCTCATCGAGCCGTTAGAGCAGTCACCCGGGTGTTGGATCGAAGAACTTCCGGCTGTGCTGTGGAGCCTCCGCACCACGCCGAATAGGTCAACCGGCTACATGCCGTTCTTCCTGGTCTACAGATTGTAAGCCGTCCTCTCTGCCGACATCGAGTTCGACTCCCCGCGCAAGCTCCTATACAATGAAAAAGCCAACAGGGAGGCGCAGGAGGACGAAGTGGACCTTCTGGAGGAGGCATGCGAGCTGGCCTTGTCCAGATCAGCCCTATACCAGCAGCGACTACGTCGCTACCATTCAAGCCAGATCTGCCCAGTCGCATTTCGCGAGGGCGACCTAGTTCTCCGGCTGGTGCAAGACACGAAGGGCATGCACAAGTTATTGCCACCCTGGGAGGGCCCTTCATCATCAGCTGGGCACTGCCCAACGACTCCTACTACCTCATCGACACGCAGCAGCCGCGCAAGAACAAGACTGACAAGTCAGACGAGGAGACCGAGCGTCCCTAGAATGCGGCCCTGCTGCGCCCATTTTACACCTAGTCGCTAGGCAGTGTATGTATCCCGAAAACCCTATGAATGAAAATGCGGACCCCCACGAGAATCTCGGGGGCTCCTTACTAGAAATGTGTATGCACCTGTTTTCTGGTTCAAATTTCCCGGCTCTGGCAACCCCTACCCGGGGCTCGCCGGCTGGCCCGGCCTGCTAAGTCAATAAACCGGCTGAGTAGTGTGTGACAATGTCAGAGGCCCACTCTTCGTCTCAGCTACAGACCACAACCCGACTGTCCGGCTAGCAAGAGGAAAAGCCCGAGACATCCCACACAAAAAACGGGGAGGAGACGCGACAGATCGGGTGTCCCGGCCCTGCAACTAGCTCGAACCAGTCCAGCTGCTAAGCCGTCGGTACTGTGCGTAATGTACTGTCAGCTCCCTTCGATTCCGGCTGCAGACCGCAACCCGGCTGCCCGGCAAGGACGTAGCGAAAACAGCAGAGCGCACGGGAAAGCGACTAAGTGTCTAGAAAGGGACAAGCCAGTTTTCGAAAAAAAACAAGCCGTTTTCCGGCTACAATTTGGCAGACTAACCTACTAACCTATGTGGACATGTGTGTATGCGTATGTACATTTTTGTCTGACTACCCGAGTCGGAATTCAGGAGAAGGAAAGAAGATTCGAAGTCCTTGCCTTCATCAAGCGCTCCAAATCTCGGGGGCTACACCCACTGGGTGCGCTCGCGCACCCCCAGTGGAATCTTGTAGTTCCCAACCGGCTAAAGGCGTTTAGCCGGCCGTTCGGAGCCCAGGTTAGGGCAAGGGCTGGAGCAAGAGAAGACAAGGAAGATTCGAAGCACCAGGCTATGCCAGCTACTCCGAATCTCGGGGGCTACACCCAGTGGGTGCGCTCGCGCGCCCCCACTGTAATGTTAGTTCCCCCGGCCGAAGGCGTTCAGCCGACGAAAGCAGCCGACTGGGACGAGGCCAGTCAGATAAAGTTAGAAGACTTGGAAGAAATGAGGAAGATTCGAAGCACCTAGCTACGCCAGCTACTCCGAATCTCGGGGGCTACACCCAGTGGGTGCGCTTGCACGCCCCCACTGGGGGTGTAGTTCGTCCGGCTAAGGGTGTGTAGCCAGACGAGGTTAGCAAAATATCGAAAGGAAACTCAACACACAAGTTAAGGGAGATTCAAGAATTTCAGCGATTAACAAACAAAAGGGAGACGAAGCTCCCATAAGTTACTCGGCGTCAAAGGTAGCCGGTACAGACAGACAAGGTTCATGGATATCTAAGACAAGCCAAATACACCCGGCATCCCAGGGTAATAACTAGACGACAGGACCCTTGCCGTGAGGGAGATCTTTGCCGGCAGAAGCTTCGGGCGGCGGAGGAGGCGCGGAGCTTGATCCGGTTCCAGCACCTGCGGGCGGCGGCATCAGGCCCTCCATGTCAGGAGTGCCGACGGACTCCGAGTCAGTGAGCACCTCGTCGGGATCCACGTAGTCGGCAATCTTGATGGCGGATCCGTGGAGCTCCGGATGGGCTTGGCGGATGGCAGCAAGATCGGCTCCGGCACGGAAGCCACCGTCGATCTTCTCGATGCGGGCGTCCTTGTACCAGGAGAGCATGAGGGCCAGAGCCATCTCCGCTCCGACCCACGCCACCAAGTCCCGCAGCCGGTCCACCACAGCCGGCACCTCCCCCACCTTCGCAGCTAGCTGCGCCATCGTCTCCGGAACCGGAGCCTCCGGCCACACAAAGGAGAAGACATCCCGCGCCGCCTGACGAAGCTTGGCAGCTTCCTCGCCAAGAAGGACGACGAGCTCCTGGGCCGTCGGCTGCGCTCCCGGCCAGTTCTCCTGCAGCCGGTTGTAGGCCAGCAGGTCTATGCCGGGGTAAACGTCTGTCAGAAAAGAGGGTCAGATCCGGCTACCGGATCCGGAAAGAAGGGAAGACGGGAAAAGGAACTCACCCTTGGCAAGTGTGGCCGACCTACATCAGCTCCTCCACCAATGCCTTCTCCTTGATCGCTAGCCGTTTGATCTCCTTCTCTTGGTCCTTGTTCTGGGCCTCGAGAAGGGTGAAGGCTTCGGCCCGGCTAGCGAGCGAGACGTCGCGCTCCTTGATGGTGGCCTCTAGACCGTCTACCCTCGTGTGCCAATCCTTGTTCTGCAGCCGCAGAGTGGAATTGGACTTGCTCAGCTGGTCGTTTGCTTTCTTCAAGCGACCGATCTCGCGCTGAGTGCACACGAGGATGGCTGCGAAAATTCCGGCTATCAGTACAAAAAAAGCCAAGAGAAGTGAGCTTACTCTAGGAAGTCCCGTTGGCGGCAGCAAGCTTCTGCTCCAACGTCCGATTCCCGCCGGCTGTGGCCTCCAGCAGCCGGATCTCCGTCACCGCTAGCTCGAGCGTGGCGGCAAGGTCCAACAGCGAGGCGGCGGAGGAAGCGTCGTCGTCCATGGTATTGACGGCCAAGGACTCCTTCACCGCGACCACCGCCGTTCGCCACTCCTCCCCAGGCTCCTCGTCGGAGTTGTCATCGCCAACAACGACGAGCTCCTTGCCGGCAGCCCCCCACGCGCCCACGGAGGAGCCTTCCAGCTGGGAGGGCGCCGCTTCCGGCTGGGGACCTTCCGGCTGGGCGGAGGCGGTCGACTCAGCTCGAGAGGGAGGCGAAGGCTGCGCCTCGGAAGAAGGAGGGGCGCCGGTTGGCGCAGTCGGGGCACAGGGCGGTGACCCGGCCGGCGCTCGTGCCGGGCTCGCAGCTCCGAAGGAGACCAGTGTGCTAAAAAGAAAGAGGAGAAAGCAAGAGCAAAATAAACCAAAGTCAGAAAAAGAAGAAAAAGGGCAAACAGACAGAAAGCGCCGAAAGAAAAAGGGGGGGAGAAGGAACGTACCCCGGCACAACCGGGGGCGGCCCCTTCTTCCGGCCAAGACAGCTTGGCGGCAAGGCGCCGGACTGGCCCCTCTTGGGAGCCGGCTCCTCCGTCGCAGGCCGGCGGGAGCCGGAACGGCTAGAGCCGCTCTCGCCTGCCTTGCCGTCCGTCGCAGAGCGTGTCGCCGGATCCGCGGTCGGCGCGGCCTCCTCCTCCTCGTGCACCTCCGCATGCGGGTCGGCATCCGGCTCGTCATTTCGGCTAGGGAAGGCATCGCCGTCCCCATCCGATTCCTCGCCGGACCGCCGAGCACGCGGCTCGGGCAAGTCAGGCGTGAATACCTCGAGGGGAGCCTCGCCCTCCTCGCGAAGGATGCACGCGAAGATCTGCTGAATGCAAGAAGCCAGTCAGACAGAACAAGGAAATAACACAGAAAGAGCAAATAAAGTTTCCGGCTATAAGAACTTACCCGGGGCACGCGGTTCTCCCGGCTGTACGGTACCAGACTGAACGTCTAGTTCTCCGGCAGCCGCTCCTTGCTGATCGTCCACAACCACTCCTTCAAGTTGTGGTAGCGGGGATCACGGCGCGACAGCCGGGTCGGGTCCAGCCGGCCGGAGTAGTAGCACATCTTTTGCACCTGCTGCTACATCAGCATCATCAGCCGGGACATCCAGCTAAGAGTGATGTCCCGACCGGTTAGCCGGCAGGTAACGAGGGAGCGCATGCGCTGCAGCATCGCGTCCGTCTCCGCCTTGTCACCGTGGAACTTCAAGTCCCAGTTCTGCCGGCTGGACTCGACATCCTGGAAGGCCAGAAGATTTATCCGGTTGACGTTGGTGACGTTCTTGACGTAGAAGTACGACTGCTGCCATAGCCATACCGTGTCATGGAGCAAGAACTTGGGGTAGCCGGATTGGGAGCGGGAGTAGATGGAGGCGCCACCGCAGGCGACTAGCGGCCCCTTCGTGTACTGCACCTACGGCCGGACTCGGAAGAGCCGGCAGAAGAGCCCGAGATCCGACTGGATCCCGAGATAGCTCTCGCAGAACGCCATGAAGTGCGCCAGCGTCCCGATGGCGTTGGCACCAAGGTGGTGAAGACGGAGGTCGAAGAAGGCGAGAAAGGTCAGGAGGAAGGGGTTCACCGGAAGGGCGAACCCGCGCGCCAGATGAGAGAGGAAGACGACGCGCTCCCCCTCCGCCGGGTGTGGCGTCACCTCTCCCGCCGGCTCCAACCGCACCGCCACCTCCTCCTCCGACGGGAGAACGCTGGTGGCGCGGTACTTCTAAATCTGGTCTTCGGTGATGGAGGAGCCGCACCAAGCCCCGCGGTCGGCGGCCATTTCCGGCTGGTGGAGAGGAGCGGCGACGGAAGAGTGGCGGTGGCCCGTAGCGTCGACGACGGCGAGCGGGCGGCGCAGAAGGCAAGAGCGCAGAGGCAGGAGCACGTGAGGGAGGAGACTGCAGCGGGGGAGTGAAGGACAGGAACCACCTCCCCCGCGGCATCCCTTTAAAGGGCCGGAAGGGCAACCGTCGACGGGGCCACGTGGCGTGCATCCAGGCAACCCACACCCCAACCACCGCCCAGGATCCGTTGTGCCGAAGCAGGATGCGCAGAAGATCCCGGAGCAGGAACCGAAGCGCCGGACAGCAGTTTCCTGAGGCGACGTGCGACGGGATGTTACGTTGCCCACCGCAGAGCAATGATGGTGCGTGCGCGCATGGCCGGCGTCAGCACTGACGTCACGGGTAGCGCAACCGCCAAGCTCAGCCGGATGCAAATTCAAAAACAAGAAGGAGCGCGCGCACATTTCGCCTAAGGGCGGAATCCCCACGCGCTCTGGGGCTAGTCTGGGGGGGGATGATCCCCAGGTACCCAAACCGGACAAGAAACCAGACAGTCGGATCGTGTCCGGCTGGCCAGAGGCAGCCGGACAGGTAAGACAGGCTATCACCCGGTAGCCGGATCAGCAAGAGACAACCGGATACGGCTACGTAGCCGGACCCAATCAGTGAGACAGGACGGCGTGCGTATCAGTGCACGGTATGCCCTGTATAGTGACAAGACTGGCAACCACCCGGCCATACCGAAGACTTTGCGAGGATGACGCGGGAACAGTGGCCTGTGCTGACGACAGGATCGCACGGCGTCCACTGTGCCCACGACAACCATACCGCTCGTACTCCGATAAGACATGCCATACTGGATACTGTAGATGACTAGCTGGCTGAGACCCTCCTGTGGGGCCCGCCAGTCGGACTAGCCAGTGAGACCTTTGCCTCTCTGCCTATATAAGGAGAGGCAATGCCTCAGTAGAAAGGGTTGGTCATACAGCATTTAAGGCAGTAGCTAGCACATACAGCTCGAGGAGCACTTGTAGTTCGTGTATCCCACATAGTCTGATCTGGCAGGAGTAGGGGTTTTACCTCCCGAACCTAGGTACTTCTTGCGTCCCGCTACGCTCGCTTGGACCCAATCCCCCCTGCGGACGCTGTCGATAGCTTCCCTGCTAGTCCCCACACCTCTATCTAACCTCCTCAGGTACTGCCGTTCCCAATACAATGACAACAGGAAAGAACGAAGACCATGGAGGCTCAGCTAGGTAAAGTAGCCAAGAGCCAAGCTCTCATACTAGCAAAGTTCACCAGCAAACCCAAGCCAAATCCGATAGAGGTCCTCAAAATGATGAGGGTGGTAACAAATGATGAAAAAAGCCTAAAGAGTTGGATTATAGCAATGTGCCAATGCCGGAATATATCGTGGAAGATTTATTGAAGATGATCACCGTTAAGAATGCAGGTATAGAACAAGGTAACGATGCTATGTACCAACAATTTATACAACAAGTAGCATCTAAGGTTCGTGATTTAGAGATGGAGTATAAAAGACTAGCTAATAAGCTTCCAACTAAGCTAGATGATATATTTGAGCCCACTATTAAAATTAAGTTGGGAGTTAATGAGATGTCCGCACTTTGTGATCTTGGTGCAAGCGTCTCAACAATTTCCAAAAGCCTATTCGATAAATTAAACTTGGGGCCATTTGTTACAACTGAATTAAGACTCCATCTAGCTGATTCGACTTATAAACAAGCTGTTGGGATCAAACAAAATATAGTTGTTGAAATTAAAGGAAGCCCCGCTCTTATTGATCTAGTTATTGTGGACATGCCTGAAGATCCCATAGCACCTATAATTCTAGGTAGGCCATTTCTAAGAACTATTAAAGCTTTGATTAATTTACATGAAGGAAATGTAAGAATAGGGCAACCATCTAGAGATCCATTTGTAGTGCACTTCCCTAGGAAAAAGAAGGCCAAGCCTAATGATAATGATGGTGTGATTACTTTAAAAGAAAACTATTTTGGAGTGGGCATTCCACTCCCCAAACCTAAGTGATTGCCATCAAGGTCAAGCTAATTGACCTTAACAGAAGCGCTTCATGGCAGACAACCCATGTGAAATAAATTTTCTCTAAGTTATTATTATGTTTTATTTTCGTGTTAGTCTTGTTTATGTTTTTGTTTTTAATAAAGAGTGTTCAAGAAGACCTATGGAAAGAGGAGAAGAAATAAGGTAATCCTCTATATTCTATTAACACATGTCCTAAGAAGTATTGCTGGATCATTACTTAGTGTTTTTGCTGCTATCTAACCTTTTGATAAGATGTGCAAATGCGCTGATACATTGCAAATGTATCTATAATTTTTGATGTTCCATGCTTGGTTTTATCCACTTTCTTGTGTTTTGTTCCAACTTTGGAGTACATTTCATATGATTTCTTGGACTAACCTATTAACAAGACCCACAGTGCCAGCTGCCTGTTTTCTGCTATTTTTGGTTCCAGGAAAGTCAGAAAATGAATATTCTTGGAATTGGACAGGACAAAAGCCAAAGTGCCTATTTTTCCGGAAGGGATCAAGTGCCAGAATACGAGACGGAGAAGAGCCAGAGGGCGGCCACACCACCTGGCCGCGCGGCCAGGCCTGGCCCGTGCCAGGGGGTGGTGTGGCCAGCCCAGGCACCCCCTCGGCCTCCCCTTCTGACTATAAGTTGCCCTCGGGACAAAAACCCTAAGTACCCGATCAAAAATTCACGAAAGAGTCTATAGCCACCATCATCTCCATCCCTAGATCGGGAGGGATCTGAAGCTCTTCCCGGCACCCTGCCGGAGAGGGGAATTCACCCTGGAGGCCTTCTTCATCACCATGCAAGCCTCCGGTGTGATGCATGAGTAGTTCAACCTTGGACTACGGATCCATGTAGTAGCTAGATGGCTGGTTTCTCCTCCTTTGTGCTTTCATGTTTAGATCTTGTGAGCTCCGTTCATGATCAAGATCATCTATTTGTAATTCATACATGTTGTGTTTGCGGGGATCCGATGGATATTGAGATGCTATTTCAGATTGATTATTGACTCTATCATGTCTTTGTTATTTGAGATCTTGCATGCTTTCCGTTGTTAGTAGCTATCTTGGCCAAGTAGATGCTAGCAACTCCAAGAGTTAGTATTTATGCTCGATAGTGGGTTCATGCCTCTGGTAATCTGGGGAAGTGACAGAAATCTCTAAGGTACAAGATGTGTTGTTGCTACTAGGGAGAAAACAACAATCCTTTGTTCATAGAACAATCATATTGTTTACTTTACACGCAGTTTGTAAAGCAATAATCTGTTGCTTGCAACTTAATACTAGAGGGGGTTCGGATGATAACCTGAAGGTGGATTATTAGTCATAGATGCAGTTAGATGGCAGTCTATGTATTATGTTGTAATGCCCAATCAAGTCTCAGAGGAGTCAAGATGATTAGTATATGCATGTATTGCTTTCTCGGTGTTTGTCAATTGCCCCGCTGTAATTTGTTCACCCAACATGTTATCTATCTAAGGAGAGCCACCTCTAGTGAACTATGGATCCCGGTCCTTTTTCTTTACATACAATCTACAATCTTTTACTGCTTTGTATTTACTTTCTGCAAACTTTTACTTCTTTCCATTCGATACGTTTAATCCTTTGTTTTCCACAAAACACGGTGAGATTGACAACCTCATCGCAAGTTGGGGACAAAGTTTTGTGGTTGTGTTATGCAGGTCTCCACGTTCCTACTAGCACCGGTAGTGCGCCCTGCCAAATCTCAGCTAGTAACACCTTTGGGGTGTTTCCTTGCTCCTACTGGTTTGATTAAACCTTGGTTTCATAACTGAGGGAAGACTTGCTACTGTATTCATAGTACCTTCCTCTTGGGGTTCCCAACGAGCTCTACGTCGAAAGTCGAGCGCATCAAGATTTTCTGGCGCCGTTGCCGGGGAGTCAAGGACATCTTCACAAGGGGAGTCCCTCATAACTAATCTCTTTACTTTGTTGTTTTTGTTTTGCTTAGTTTCTTTTTGCTTTGTTTGCTTGTTTTGTTCTTCAAAAAACACAAAAAATTAGTTTTACAAGTTTGTTTTCTTATTTGAAAACCCAAAAAATGACTACTCTTGAAAACACTAAGTTGTGTGACTTCACTAGCACCAACAATGATGATTTTATGAGCACACCTATTGCTCCACCTGTGGCTGAAAATACTTTCTTTGAGATAAAACCTGCTTTGCTCAATCTTGTTATGAGAGAACAGTTTTCTGGTATTGGTAATGAAGATGCTGCTTCCCATCTAAATAACTTTGTTGAACTTTGTGAGATGCAAAAGCATAGGGATATAGATGGTGATATTATTAAGCTGAAATTGTTTCCTTTCTCTTTGAGAGGAAAAGCTAAAGAATGGTTGAATTCCTTAACTAGGAATAGTATTGATTCTTGGACTAAGTGCAAAGATGCTTTTATTGGAAAATACTATCCTCCTGCTAAGATTATATCCATGAGAAGTGAAATAATGAAGTTTAAACAACTTGATAATGAGCATGTTGCTCAAGCTTGGGAAAGAATGAAATCTTTGGTAAAGAATTGTCCCACTCATGGACTGACTGCTTTGATGATCATCCAAAAAAATTATGCAGGATTGAACTATTCTTCAAGGAACCTATTGGATTCAGCTGCTGGAGGTACCTTTATGACCATCACTTTGGGTGCTGCAACAAAACTATTCGACAATATGATGGTTAATTATTCTGAATGGCATACCGAGAGAGCTCCACAAGGTAAGAAGGTAAATTCTGTTGAGGAAACCTCCTCCCTGAGTGATAAGAATGATATTATTATGTCTATGCTTGCTAATGGGAAAGCCCATATTGATCCAAATAATGTTCCTTTAGCATCTTTGGTTGCTCAAGAAGAGCAAGTTGATGTGAACTTCATAAGAAATAACAACTTTGGCAACAATGCTTATGGTAATAATGCTTATAGGAACAATTTTGGTAACAACAATTATAAGCCATATCCTCCCAACAATGGTAATGCTTATGAAAATTCTTACAACAGTAATAAGAGTGCTCCCTCTGAACTTGAAGTTATGCTTAAAGAGTTTATTAGTAAACAAACTGCTTTCAATAAAACTATTGAGGAAAATCTCTCTAATGCTGAAAGAGATATAGCATCTTTGGCTGAAGCTCAATCTACTTTGAATAAAATGGCTGCTAAACCTGAAACTAATGATAATCCCTTTGTAGCTACTAATGCTATACAAGTAAGAATTGATGAAAATGTTAGACTATTAGCTGAATTACATGCTAAGTGGGAAAGAGAAGATGAAATTGCTAGAAACATTAGTGTTTCTACTATTACCACCACTAGTGTTGAGGCTACTAATAGTTCTACTACTTTAGATGATAAATTTGATTTTGATCTTGATGGCTGCAATATCTCTGAAGTTATTAAGTTCCTACAAAAGCTTGCTAAAAGTCCTAATGCTAGTGCTATGAACATGGCTTTTACAAAACACATTACTGATGCTCTCATAAAGATTAAAGAAGAAAGGATGAAACATAAAGCTTCTATTCCTATAAAACAAGAAGATGGTTGTGAACCCATCATTAATATGAAAGTGAATGACTTTGATTTCAAAGCTTTGTGTGATCTTGATAGTAGTGTTTCTATTATGCCTAGAAGGATTTATGATATGCTTGATTTGCCTCCTCTTGAAGATTGTTATTTGAATGTCCCACTTGATGATAATGCTAAAAAGAAACTCATGGGGAGTCTTAATGATTTTCTTATTATGGTTAACGATTCCTATGTCCCTGTTGATTTCTATGTTTTGGATGTTGAATACAATGCTTCTTGTCCTATTACTTTGGGAAGACCTTTTCTTAGAACTGTTGGTGCCATCATTGATATGAAAGAAGGCACCATTAAATATCAACTCCCACTTAAGAAAGGTATAGAACACTTCCCCAAAAAGAGAGAATAGATTTCTTTTGCGTCTCCTATGAAAACAAAATTTGGTCTTAATGCTTCTTCATTTGAGAACACTTGATTATTTCTTTGGTTCTTATGCCTAACTTAAAGGCGTTAAAGAAAAGTACTTGTTGGGAGATAACCCAAGAGTTTTAGTTGAGTCTTGGAAGTTATTACCTCTGTAATAACCTCTCCTTATCCTTTTTATTTGCTTTTTGTGCCAAGAGTAACCTCTAATGAGAGTGAAGTAATGATTGGGAAAGTTGATGTCCCGAAACAGATTTTTGTGCTTCACCGTACAACTTCCTGAGAGAGCTCTGTACGTCGGATTGAGCTGTAATTTTTTGTGCTTCTGCCCCAGGTTGTTATATACCTTTAGTTAGTTCAATATTTTTTTATTTGAGCAATAGAAGGTCTTCGAAAAAATTCGTCTTTACCTGCTGGTCTGTTTTGACAGATTTCTGCCATTTTCTGCATTTGCTTCTTGTTAATTCCATCTTGAGTTCCTTTGGGGAATTGAGATTTTTGAGGGAAGTGCTACAGTAGCTAGTGTTCTAATGGAAGTTTATTTGGTGTTAGAACTGAACCTTGAGACTTATTTATCTTAAATGCACTAATGTTGCTAATGAGGTTGTGTGAAGTTTTGTATGAAGGAAAAATTTCAGGTGTATGGAAGGAATGAGTAATGATATGAAGGATGGACTAAAGCTCAAGCTTGGGGATGCCACACGTGTCACCCCAAGAAACATCCAAGAAGTACAAGCGTCAAAGCTTGGGGATGCCCAAGGCATCCCCCTTCTTCATCAATAAAAATCCCAGGTTTCTTCCAAACGCTTCATTTTTTATTTGTTTCATGCACAGTTGTGTTTTTCTTGGAGCGTCTTCTTTTTGTTTTTGTTTTGATTTTTAGTTTGTTTGGTTTGCTTAGTTTTCTGAATAAATTGGTTGGACCTCCTCTTTCACACTTTGGTTTGCAAATAGTTTGGTTTGGTTTGGAAAAGAGTAGGAAAAGTTCATACTTTTGTGGTAAAAAGAGCTTGTTTTTGGCTGTGGCCTATGCTTTGTCATGCCATGCTTGATATTGTTTTGGCTTTATGCTCAGTATTCTTTGCTGTAGCATGACTTGTTATATACAATTGAAGATTGCTTAATGTGCCTTGGATGAATCATGCGTTATTTTAGCATATTAAAGCATAGTATAGTGGTATTCTCCTTTGATGCTTTATTTGGGTTGACTTGGCACATGCTCACACCATGTTATGACTATCTCAAGTCACTATAGCCTTTATGATCATTTAGTTTTCAACTTGTAGTATCACTTTATGCTTTGATCAATGATGTTTTGTCGCTCTGCATGATTATGGCCATTATTGCTCTCTTAGTTTGTCGCTCCCAGTATTTTGCTAGCCTCCACAACAAAGTATGAGTTCCACTCATGCATCCAACTCCCCAAACCAAGTTATTCCAAAGAGCCCACCATACCTACCTACTAGCTTATGCTATTCCAAGTATATTCATGCTTTTGTTTACCTTCCACTTGTTATGAAAAAGCTAGTGATTAAAGCTCTCACGAACTTGATGGCACACTTTACTTTACTTGCCCTTAATAAACTTGAACCATTATGTCTTCTATGTTGTGTATGCTTGGACTTATTTGTTGGGAATTAGCAGAACCATGCTTTCAACATTGCACTTGGTACTTGTACCTAGTTGATATCATGCTCTTTTGTATATGGATGTCGTCGGTGTGAAATGAAAGGGGAGCTTGTAAGTCCATGGAGTTATGTATATGTGTTAGAGAAACGCCTGGGCCGCTGGTCTAATCCATGCTGACATGGTGGAAACCTGCAGCGTAACCATAATGAGCTGTCTATGAAGCATTCTTCTTATAAAAAAAGAGTCCTATACTGAGAAAAAAGAGAAAAAGAGAAAAAAAGAGATACTATGAAAAGAGGAAAGAGAGAGAAAAGCACCATATTCCCATGGTAAATAAGAAGAATGCTGAGATGCTCGTTGTCTGCTTGCCTTGTCATTTTGATATGGGGATTCTTCCGTATCATCGGGCAAGGGGTACCCCGTTGGCGGTTCTCAATGATACACATATACTTACGATGACAAGAACTTACCGGTGAATAAACTTGAGTAGCATGAGGAGCGGCCCTCGTATACAAGGGACATGAGATTTCTGACTTATACTTCGTCAAGCATGTAGACCATAGTTTGTTCACTTTAACCTTAATCACTTCAAGATGCTTATGATAGGGGAAATGAGAGCTGAAAGCTATTAGTACCATAATTTTTGGAAGCTCTTTATGAGACTTGAATCCCTACTTCCTTCTAAAAAGGCTTTTCTTCCACCAATATATTGAGTCTCCACCTTCTACCTTTATGCACCTACTTTGAGAGCATAGGCCATTCTTAGTTCTATGTGCATTGTCCCAAGACTAGTTGATTGATGCATAACTTGTTATTGCTTGTTTGAAACTATTGTATCTAGTCACTCTTATGAACTTTGAAGGTGTCCTATGCATTTATATTTGCTACTCTATTGAGGGACAAGCTGAGTACTATTATGCTATGTTTTCTTTATGTGAAACAAACAAACGTCTTGCAAAGCATGTTATTCATGAATCTTTTGTTTGTACCTTGTCATGTTGCATCATAGTCTCTTTGCTTACTGCTAGAACTTTGTCTTTCATGTTATGATTGAAGTACTATGATCCCAGCTTTGAATGTTTTGCAAATACTTTGATAAAGTCTTTGATGGTGCATGTCAACTCAAAAATTATTTCTTTTTATCACTTACCTACTCGAGGACGAGCAGGAGTTAAGCTTGGGGATGTTGATACATTGCAAATGTATCTATAATTTTTGATGTTCCATGCTTGGTTTTATCCACTTTCTTGTGTTTTGTTCCAACTTTGGAGTACTTTTCATATGATTTCTTGGACTAACCTATTAACAAGAGCCACAGTGCCAACTGCCTGTTTTCTGCTGTTTTTGGTTCTAGGAAAGTCAGAAAATGAATATTCTCGGAATTGGACGGGACAAAAGCCAAAGTGCCTATTTTTTCGGAAGGGATCAAGTGCCAGAATACAAGACGGCGAAGAGCCAGAGGGCGGCCACACCACCTGGCCCGCGCCAGGGGGTGGTGTGGCCAGCCCAGGCACCCCCTCGGCCTCCCCTTTTGACTATAAGTTGCCCTCGGGACGAAAACCCTAAGTACCCGATCAAAAATCCACGAAAGAGTCTGTAGCCGCCGTCATCTCCATCCCTAGATCGGGAGGGATCTGAAGCTTTTCTCGGCACCCTTCCGGAGAGGGGAATTCACCCTGGAGGCCTTCTTCATCACCATGCAAGCCTCGGGTGTGATGCGTGAGTAGTTCAACCTTGGACTACGGATCCATGTAGTAGCTAGATGGCTGGTTTCTCCTCCTTTGTGCTTTCATGTTTAGATCTTGTGAGCTCCGTTCATGATCAAGATCATCTATTTGTAATTCATACATGTTGTGTTTGTGGGGATTCGATGGATATTGAGATGCTATTTCAGATTGATTATTGATTCTATCATGTCTTTGTTATTTGAGATCTTGCATGCTTTCCGTTGTTAGTAGCTATCTTGGCCAAGTAGATGCTAGCAACTCCAAGAGTTAGTATTTATGCTCGATAGTGGGTTCATGCCTCTGGTAATCTGGGGAAGTGACAGAAATCTCTAAGGTACAAGATGTGTTGTTGCTACTAGGGAGAAAACAACAATCCTTTGTTCATAGAACAATCATATTGTTTACTTTACACATAGTTCATAAAGCAATAATCTGTTGCTTGCAACTTAATACTAGAGGGGGTTCGGATGATAACCTGAAGGTGGATTATTAGTCATAGATGCAGTTGGATGGCGGTCTATGTATTATGTTGTAATGCCCAATCAAGTCTCAGAGGAGTCAAGATGATTAGTATATGCATGTATTGCTTTCTCGGTGTTTGTCAATTGCCCCGCTGTAATTTGTTCACCCAGCATGTTATCTATCTAAGGAGAGCCACCTCTACTGAACTATGGATCCCGGTCCTTTTTCTTTACATACAATCTAGAATCTTTTACTGCTTTGTGTTTACTTTCTGCAAACTTTTACTTCTTTCCATTCGATACGTTTAATCCTTTGTTTTCCGCAAAACACGGTGAGATTGACAGCCTCATCGCAAGTTGGGGACAAAGTTTTGTGGTTGTGTTGTGCAGGTCTCCACGGTGGTACTAGCACCGGTAGTGCACCCTGCCAAAGCTCAGCTAGTAACACCTTTGGGGTGTTTCCTTGCTCCTACTGGTTCGATTAAACCTTGGTTTCATAACTGAGGGAAGACTTGCTCCTGTATTCATCGTACCTTCCTCTTGGGATTCCCAACAAGCTCTACGTCGAAAGTCGAGCGCATCAGGCGCACGGAGCTACTAATCAAATTCTTGAGTTTTTGTAGCTCATAGTGTCGATAACGACCACTGGTACGGCCGAAGTGGCCGTACCACCTCAAGGCAAAGGGGGATAGAATTTTTGATGATTTCCGAAGGAGTCAGTAGCGATAACAACCACTGGTACGGCCGGACACGCCCGTACCGCATGCTCGTACCGAGTGCACCGCCTGGGAGCAGTCGTCGCCCCAAGGTAAGCCACCCGGTACGGGCGGGCTCCGGCCGTACCGCCTGCCCGTACCGAGTACGCATACGCCATAATGTGCCCGAGGAGGTAACCTAAAAATCCCAAATCATCTACTCTTTCTTCTTCCTCCAAACTTCAATCGACCTCCATTGGATCTTCAAATTTACTCTATCTTTCTTCGATTCTTCGCACTCACTCGATCTAAGGTATGATTCTCCTCCGATCCCCAACTTATTTGTGCAAAAACTTGGTTTAGTCATTCATCATTGTCAATCTAGACATGGGTCTTGTTCTTGATTCAATCTAGGTACTAAGTATTCTTAGCATTGTTTTAGAGGAGTTTCTTTTGTAGTTAGTGTAGAGAATCAGTTATGCTATGTTTCTATTAGACCAAAAAAATTATTAGCAATTTTTTACTTTGTATTGTTTTTATTTATTAGATGAACACGAGGAGTCGTACACGTGAGATGGCTGCTGAGTCCTCTGCCCCACCCGTTGATACGTTAACCCACGAGTCACTTGGCATCGAGTTCACCGAGGAGTTCCATCTTACCCGTTTGGATCATCTCAAGATTCGAGAGATCAAGTCCGCCAAGTGGGTGTGTCCTTATATCCTGAACCAACTTGGCATTTGTGCTGATGTCGATTTACTTAGCAACAATGTTGGTTTGTACAATTTTGTCTTTCAGGATGTTGCAACGTACCACCGCTTGACACTTGAGTTCTTCAGCACCTTGACACACACTATGGATCCTTATGGTTGTTCCGAGGAACAAAGGCCTAGAGTTGATTGAATCAAATTCCACCTTATGAACTATGAGTATACTTTGACACTCAGCCAATGGGCTCAATGCTTTGGGTTTACCAACAACACCACTGATGTATGTATAACTACCTTTTTTTAGATCCTTCCCCTTCACAATATTTTAACTTGATGAGAATTCATGGACACACACCCAAGGGGGACCAAATTGATCATCCTGCCATTCGATATTTGTTCTATGTTATTGCTAACACATTGCATGCATGTGGTGAGTTTACTAGAGTTAATGAGGAGGACATGTTGATCCTCGCAAAATTTGCACTTATCAATTGTAACTTAACGCCAAATTTGGGCACTTTACATGTGTTTTATCTTAAGCATCAAGCTCTTCAATCTCGAGGATCCATATGTGGAGGAGGAATTGTGACTGTTCTTGCACGTGCACTTCACATCAACCTAGGTAACATCCAACCGTTTACTGGAGGTAAACGTCTCGGTCCATCTACTCTAAGCGCATGTGGTATGATTTCTAAAAATCATGGTAGATATTTCTTCAATATACCTGGAGTGGATCACTTGATTCCAGCTCCTTTGCTTAACTGTTTATTCTCTATCGAGAATGGACGTTTGCGTTATGACGCGCAGATCGAAGCTAATCTACCCCAACAAGAAATACTCATGGCAGGAGGAGAAGATAAAGAAGTAAAACAAGAAGGACCCGAACATGATGTGCAGCACCAAACTACTACACCACCTATGAAGATATCTATGCACTCGAAGGAAATATTCAAAACATGAACAACCTCTCCATCAACCTTCGAGATGCCAGTGCAAGCCTCTCCACCTAGTTCCATGATTGGAGTAGCCAATGGAACGTGGGAGATTATCCACCACCACAATGAGCAACAAAAGGGCTTGCAAAAGCCTAAGCTTGGGGATGTGTTACCCTAGCAAATTTATTTGTGTAATAACCAGGTTGCACTCCATCTCCTTGTGAGCTTTGAAACACTCGTGTTGGCCTGTTCCAACACTTTGCTTTTTTCCTTTGCTTTTTAAATTTGCTTTCATTTTAGTTTATTTGTTTTCTTTTGCTTTTCTTTTCTTAAGCCCTTGCTTTGTCGCAAGTTCTTTTCTATTCTTTAATCCCTATCCTCAAAATTACAAAAAGATTTTTGTGTTTATCCTTTTTTCGTAAATGTGGATTCATACTTTGCCTCTTTGCTTTAATATCATTTTGAGAGTAATCGTGTTTGAGTTTTGAAGGAACACATCCCTATAAGGAAGAGGATCATGAAGTTACTTATGAGAGGTATGTCCTATGTCTCCCACTTATGAAGTTTGAATTGTTTATCTTAGTTGGTTGATTTTCTAAGATGCCATGCTAGTGGGAAGTAATTTAATATGGTTAGAATAAGGCTTTTTATTAGTATGATGATTAGTTATTGAAGCTCTTGCTCTGGTTCTTTTAGTTAACCGACTCTTGCCTTGGAAATAATAATGCCAAACAAGTACAACAAGAAAAGTCTAAAATTTACAACTTGTTTGATGAATGATTATCTTGAGAGTATACCCTTGATTATACTTAACCCCATATATATTTTGAAAGTCTCGACAACACTCATGAAAGGAATTGTTTGATTGAAATAAAGTCTAGTGGTAATTGTGACGCATGCCAAAGCTAAGCTTGTGGATCAAACCGCGGTTCTAGCTCAAAAAAATAGAAAAAGATCCAAGACAACTTTGTTCTATGTCTCTGATGCACACCATTGGGATGCCAACAACTCCGCTAGGTTTTGAACGATCTATGGTATAACCCCGGATTTCGGCTATGAGTTGATGACATGATTGGCATCCATGTCAATGTATGGGCGAAAGGATTGATACTCTCAAAGGTTGTGCAAATACTAGCAAAAAGAAACAAACATCGATCCTTGGAAAATGAAATGAAAAAGAAAGAAAGAAAAAAGATATCTATGAGGATCCACATAACAAGTCCTTGGCATGGTCTCATTACTACTTTACGATTTTTTCTTGAAAGACAATAATTGGATTAGAAGTGTTTTAGATTAACTTGATCTATTGACCTAGGTGTAAATAAGACACTTCATTGTTATACTACTTGGGACATGAAACTCTCTTACTCAATTATGCTATTTAAACATCTTAGTATTCCTTGGCAAGTTGAGAGTTAATTAGAGGAATTGGGTTGATTGCTACACTTCTAATTATTTATACTTATATTAAACTTTACTTTGATTATCTTGACTTACCAAAGCTTGTATATTATTCTTGTCATCTCTCTAACTTTGATAAGCTTTGCAAATGAATGAAGTGTTGAGCACATACGACTACCTACTGTAAGTGAACTCTTATCCTCGTTGTTTCAAGTTTAAACACTAAATTCCTTATAGTTCTTTTGGTTCTTCTTGCTCGAGGACGATCAAGGTTTGAGCTTTGGGGAAGTTGATAGCTCTGATTTTTGCCATCTTCCACTATGTTCAAACGTTGTTTGTGGTCAAGCAGTTGCCAAATAAACTCTCAACCTTGCTACTAATGACTAATAATTGCAAAGATATGCAAATACCTTCTTTGATTTATGTTGTGCAGGAAATCACTGCTTTTAAGGCGAAATAAAGAGTCATAATGAAGGATTTTGAGGAATTACACACGACCAAGTAATTGGAGAAGCCAACCAGGGCGTCAACATGCTTAACGACCACTGGTAAGGGCGCGGTCCGCCCGTACCGCCCACCAGTACCAGGTGGCAACAGCTTCATCTCGTCAAACCCTACAACTTTTGTGAAGACGCCTATATATTTTAAGGCTCCAATGGCCGGCCAGAGGACCGCCATTCTCACATTGCATCAACACCCCCCAAAGGAGATCCACACCATTGTTTATCCATTGTTCATCACTTCCACCATGCATCCATCCACTAGCCATAGCCATTGCTTTGCACTTTTAGATCTCCTTGTGATTTGGTGACCATTGTAAGAATATTTGATTTCAATCTAAGTATTTGCATGATGTTTTCTATCTCCAATCTATTTTTTATGAGTGAGTAGTCCTCACGGGCTACGGGTTGGGGAGAAACCTTGTAGCAATTATGTGCATCTAGATCATGGGAGAATTGTATTTTATTTGGATTCGTGATTTGTATCTTTTGTTTCTTCGTCTCTCGCCTCGATCTATGGACTTGTAGGTACCCAAGATCCCATAGATTGATAAAGGCTTAAGGTGAGATACTTGGCTAGTGGCGATCTCATAGGAAACTCAGTGATAGAAATGGAAGTACGATCTTCGCTTAGCACCCCATTGGTGATCAACAACAACATCACCACTTAAAGCTTTTATATCTGTGTTTACACTTAATAATCGTTTGCAACGCATGGCTTCGATGTGTTCTCGGTTGGATTAAAAGTCTACTGCTATGCCCGCTACATCATAGGGGATCTAGAATATTAGGATGTGTTTCCCACAAAAGATTATCTCAATACAAACATTATACATGACTATGCTTATTATTATCTTTCATCCCATTTGATGTGCAGCTGCAGGTGGATCTTCAACCCTGGCCTATCTCCATCCATTGATTCAAACCCATTATAAAGTAAACTAGATTGGTCTGGTCAACTAAGGTAAAACAAACAAACAAAGTCTTGTAGACGTGTCCCTTTTTTTACCTTTTGGCAGTGCTTTCCGAGGTTCAATTAAACCTAGGTATTCTAGGGAAAAAGCTATTATAATACATCTGTGAATCTGGATCGAAGGTATCACCTATCCTCCTTGGAGAGCTTGTTGTGCTTGAAAACACTAGGTGACGTAGGCGACCAAATGGGGGAGAGGTCCCATGAAGAGTCAGAAGGGACGTCCACTACCGAGGAAGGGGGATCTTTGGGGAGCTCCTGACAGGGGAAAGGCGCCTAAAAACCAAATATATCTGAAGATGGAAGGTTGGATCCATACTAGTTGAAAGGAACCAGTTGCATATTTGATCTCAGAGGGGCCGACGCTGGTTTGGACACTGAGTGATCAATCAGAGAAGGCAACGGAACAGTGCTACTGCCCACCGAGGATTTGGCTATGGGGATGCTCTGAGATAGATGTGGGAAAGGTTTCAGGGTGGGAGGATGGCTCTCCACTAGGGTAGGGGCGACCAATTCCATGCCTGTTCCATCTCCCTATTTGCTTGACGCCCCTATCTGTTGGGGGTTGGTGCGGAAAACAAAAAATTCCTACGATGGAACCCCCAAAACTTGCCTAGGATCTATCTATGTAGTAATGCGGTAACGGCCGATGCGTAGAGAGTACATACCCTTGTAGACCGTACGTGGTTAACGTTCCACGGGGAACGTGGTTGAAGTAGTCATACTCGTAGCCGACCTCAAGGTCGCGAAGCTCCTCGCAGGTCACCCCTTGCTCCTTCGTCATCTTCATCGTGCAACAGCTCCGGCTCACGACATTTAAGCACCCCAACTGTTGCGCCTCGTGTCTTCGTACACATCCGATGCACGATGTGACCTCCAGCTCCCTGATCCCGTCGGGAGTGCGGAAGTTGATACCCGGCTAGGAATCCCTACAGCACAACGACATACTGTAGGTGTGCCTCGATCGCACAGCCCAGACTTGGGGCCATGGTCACAAGGGCTAGAGAGAGAGGGAAGGAGGAAGTCAACCAAAGGACTTCTCCAAATTGTGTCCTTTAGTCCTCCCATGGGCACCCCCTTATATAGGCGGAGGGGGTGTTCCCTCCCCATTGGGTTAGCCATGTGGGACTAATAGTCAAAAGAAAATAACAGGAATTTTCGTCCTGGCCGATTGGGCCGAATCTACTCAGCCCAATAGACAAAGCAGAAAATAACTAATTAAAAGAAAAAGGGAAACAGCAAGCAGCACAACAGCTGCCGGCACCGAATGGGCCGGCTCGCCCCTGGCGGCCCAGCTCACGCGTCACCTGGCTGTGACCGGAGCTGGCCGGGTGGGCGGCCACCTTCCCCCGCGGGGCCCAGCTCGCCAGCCAGGCGGTGGTGGCAGCCAGGCGCCCGGGTGGGCTGCCGCCTCTTCCCCCGGCCCGTTGGCCAGCGCCCGGGTGGGCTGCTACCGACGTGGCCCGAGTGGGCCGGCTGACCCTGCGGCCTAGCTAGGCCAGCTTCCCCGCGAGCTCCTTGGGCCGGGTTCGAGCTGGGCCCAGCTGTGGCAAGCGTTTTTCTTTTTCTTTTTCCCTTTTCATTTTCTGCAGTTTTATTTCTAGGCCCTTTCCCTCTTGGATTTGGCCTAATATAAAAGTTGCCTTTATAAATCTTAACTTAAATATTATTTAGAATATATTAATTCACAATTAACATATAATAAATATATATTTAAATTCCCATTTATTCGAAAACCCTTTTTGGGGTCTTTTCCTTTATTCTTTCTCCGAACAACTTCGCATCTCTCCGCAGAACGATTTCGGCTTTCTCTCTTTCTCTACTCGATTCCATCTTATGAATGATTGCTCTCATCGTACCCTTAAGTGTATCTCTCATGGCTCAGGAATGCTCTAGACATGATCTGTATCAATGATCGACAGAGGGACCAGGGATGCCATGTGTCCCCTATGCATTCCTGATGACAATGTCATTTGAACCGTCTAAATGCATCCTATTCCTTTTGTTTCTCGATACAACTTGTCCGAGATCCGATCATTGGTATCCTATACCTTGTTCAATCTCGTTCACAACAAGTTATGTTTTCTTGTTACCGTGATATTACATCCCCGTGACCTAATCACATGTTGCAACATTTATGGATGTAATCTCACCAAGACGGCCGTATGTATCTTTACCCGTCATGTGGGTGAATAAATCCCGGTCTTGCAGTCACATGTCATCTACTGTTCCTTCGGAATACCCAACATACACCTTTATGGCCACCGTATTACCAGATGACGGTTGATGCAGTCTGAGCAGCCTAGGGAAATAGTGAGTAATATGAGCTCACGGTCTAAGGAGAAGGATTCTAGGTATAGATGTTGCAACAATGAACTATATGATTTGATCGTGTTGCAATCCTTCGAGGAATGGCCAATCACATCATTCTCCAATGATATGATCCCGTTGTCAGTCGGCATAAATGCCCATGATCTTGAAACCCAGATCATCTTCGTGACCAACGAACTAGTATGAATAGAGGCTACTAGGGACTTTGTTGTTTCATACCACACCTGTACCAATGTTTCTACTTGGCACAGTTATAGCACAATATGAAACTATTATAAACTAATTGAGATATGACAATAAAAACCTATTTATTATTTGCCTCTAGGGCATATCTCCTTCAGTCTCCCACATGCACTAGAGTACAAATAAACTAGCTTGCATTTTACTCATATAAACCATATACCATATGCGTTTACAGATCATGCATGCTCATGCGAAACGTCATGTCCATGTTCTGTTTTACCAGATCATTATGTCTTTTGCAAATCATTAATGTCTTCCTAATTTTGACATTCACACCATTATCGTATAATGGGTCGAAATATTTTTTTGGCAACAAAGTGAGACTTTGTTTCTAGTGTTTATGATGACGGTCGTTTTCACCGTTGTCATCTATAATTCGAAACACACTTTGCTATCCTTTGTGTATATACTATAGTCATGGCAGCAGACCGAGGCCGGATTCCAGGAGCTTATAGTGATGTTAGATCAACCTCAAGGGCTTTCTCATGGGCACTGGGCCCTGGGACACATCATTCTACGTTAAAAGCGAACTAGCCCCGCCACAACATTATACATCACATTAGATGTTGATTTTATACTTCTATATCTATGTAGACCCTAGTGCATGAAATGCATCTATGCCACTTACATTGCTTCTTGCCATTTTCGTACAAACTTAATTCTGGTTTAGTGATCAACTCAGGAATTACTTAAGGACATGTTCTTATAGTTAAGACTTTGTCCTACCAACCAGAAATCCGGGTCACATTACGTCGAGTATACAACATGGTTATGTGGAAGAACCTATGACTAAGGCATAGGAGATGCAACGTATCTCTTTATTTCAACCATAGTTGCAATATTAACTCAATGCTTCATATAGTAAGAACTGCTTTCTCACCTTGTTCCATTCTGAGCTTCTTCAGAATCTTGCTTAGGACATTCTGAACATCTTTCAGAATCAAGTCCAGGAAGCATACAACATTCAGTGTTTATTAAACTCACCAATCTATCTCGGTAGATCTTATTGTTTAATAACTTCAACTTCATCCTTACTTAAATATTATTAACACCAATCACATCATTCACATATGTCGTCCACATATCATAGAATGATTTCACGCTCCCACTCAAATATGACATTCATGTTTGAGATCCCGGGATTTCACTTAGCTCCCACTCAAAATATGTCAGCTACATATTATGAATTAGCCAAGCTGATTTGCTCCCACTCAAATCTAGGTCCTCTCGATAATCTTGGACATTCCAAAATTCCTTGATCACCATCAAATCGAGAATTCCACTAACGAGATTTCAAAGATCATTCATTTCTCATACTTAGGTCCATCACACTTCTTTGTATTTCGTAGGTATGTCTTGTTCAAAACATGACAAGTGAATCAACAATATAATTCCACAAACTTGTAGAATATATAGTTGAATCCTACTTACTTTAGTAAAAGTATTCACTGAAACTTTATGATCATTATCATTAGTTTCTCCTCTATTTGTAGAGTTTGGTTTCACGAAACAAATTCCACTGCGCCACTCAACAATTCGGAGGTAAGGTTAAATACCTTGTTTTGATCTTTTACTTTCTTCCACTTGTATCTTCATCAAGACACATCAATTTAGGACAACGGCATGTTTGCCCTTTTGTGGAAGATGCATTCATAGCTTCCTAAGAATGCTCTACAAAGACTTGTTTATTCGCCACGATTTCAACTTATCGAAATCTCCAGAAACTCGAACGTGCCATAACACTTATGGTGTTGTTTCCATGAATCTTTTGGATGTTCCTTTGTATTTCAAATGAGTGTTTGCTTATTTTGATCTTTAACTCTAAACAATAACTATATCCCCTATAAGAGATAATATGTATCTAATACAAAATGATTATGATGTTTAGACATTTCAACACAGTTTGAATTCATCCAATTATCATAATTTGTGAAACATCTTTCACAAGTCCCTTTTATGCTAAACTTAACTTGAATACTTTAGTCGTGTCGATCAAATCGAAGAGACTTGTTAATTCAATATCCCATTTAGTTATGAACTCATTTGAACAATTCAAATCATTTCAAACTTCATGTTTCATTAAGTAAATACACTTATTCACTTAAGTCTACAATAAATGATTTCCACTACTTGTTGAAAATACGATACATCATTATGTATAAGTTTCAACATTTCTTCGCATATCACCATTTTACCAGAATGCGGAGTTTTAGTCATTCTGCCCAAGAGGCATGGTTTTGCAAAGTCTCTAGATTAAGCATCTAGGACCCTGATCTTTCATGAAGAACCTGCAATAACCAAATTGACTTAAACTGTAGCGTCATTTCATTATTAAACTTTGGATATCTTTTAGCATTCTAATCCTTTATAAATGTTTAAACTATTATCATTAACATAGTGATGAGAATAACTTATTTGTAATCGTAATGTGACCATAAGGTATTGTTCATAAGAATAGTACAAACTGGTTTGTAACTTGTTCATATGAATAACCGTCTCGCCAAAAGCAAGACACACAAACCAAGATTACAAAATTATATTCAAGTCCACTAATCCAAATGAGAAACTTTGAGGAAAGTGGTGATGTCGGACATCAACTGTTTTGCTTGCCATCATCAAGCCACATTGTCTCAAATCCAACAATTCTCAAGCAGATCCTCCTGTTTTCACAAAACGGGACAAGTATCAAATACTTTGCAAACTGCAACGAGTTTTGCAAGAACCACATTTATAATTTGTATATCTTACATATACCATTTCATCCATGGCCTCCTTTTTGCAATCAAGCCCTTCTTAAGAGTTCTCAACTCTTAATGCAAGATCACTAAGTGTTTTTCCAAACATTCCAGAGTCATCGGATTATCTCCTAATGGTTATTGTATCAAGAAGAGAAGATCATCTTTTACGAGGATATCCCTCAGGCGTGGGTATTAATCTATGAAGTTGGACCCTTTTGCTAAGTTCCAAATTAAGCAATATATTCCCATGGTCGCAAAGGACCTCAATGTGATAGGGAAAGATCTACTAAGGTATTTGCAAATAGACATCTAGGCTAAGTTTATAATAAGAGATCAATTTATAATTGGTCTCCACTAAAATTGTCATCTCCTGGATGATTTTAGTGATCGCATGATCCCTATCCTCTGCACCTCCCCCAATCGTCACGTCCATCAGTGCATTATCAAAGGTAGGAATTCACTAATGCCAATCACATCATCCATGTGACTCATGCTCGATCTTTCGATCTCTTGTGTTCCGAGGCCACGTCTCTGTAACGTGCTAGGCTCACCAAATCTAACTTGTGTATATTCTTTGTGCAACATGGCTTACACCCACTGTATGCGAACATAGATATGTCTGACACCCGGGCCCGTAACCCTGGATCGCCTCATACCGAAGAACTTTCTTGGTGGTGCACACACAAGGGGAACACGGAACATTGGAATTAA
Source organism: Avena eriantha (assembly GCA_910589775.1). NCBI lineage: Eukaryota > Viridiplantae > Streptophyta > Magnoliopsida > Poales > Poaceae > Avena > Avena eriantha. Next base: position 375,822,652 of record OU342746.1, on the reverse strand, counting down.
ATAGGGATTATCTTATTTGCTACAGTTGAGTATCTAGACACTAGCACACAATAAGATGTAAAACATGTATCAACATCATATGTATAATGTGATATGATATGGTATTTCTTGCGCCTTGATCTCCATCGAGCGCTCCAGCATGATCTCCATCTTGCCCTTGGCTTGACGCCAAGTCCACGACGCCGCCACCAGGTCGTCCATCGGAACAATGACTATCACTATACTACTTAGTAATAGAAAAGTAAACTACTTTACCTTCGCAACGACCAATGCCATATCATAGTCACATGCCCCCTGCAAAATAAAGTTAGACACCTCTACTTTATCTATTGCAAGTTTTACATGGTTGTTAGGGCTTTTGCAATAGAACTGTTTCTAAACTACGAACTTTCGAACCACAACATGGATCCGACAGTTGTCTCTATTACACCCCTTTCGGGGCCCTCCGTTGTAAATGCTATATCAACTATCGAATGAGAGACAGACACCCGCTAGCCACTTATACGATACAAGCCGTATGTTGAGCGTGGAACCAGGCTCATGTACGAATACGCGTAAGGTCGGTCTGTGCCGCTTCATCAAACAATACGGCGATATAAATAAGTACACGTTAGAGGGTAACAACTAAGGGATCAATGCCTGCACAAAACTTGTGCGTACTGGTCGTACAACACTCCTACGCATAGATCGGCTCTGATACCACTATTGGGGATCGATGCGGAAAACAAAAAATTTCCTACGATGGAACCCCAAAAACTTGCCTAGGATCTATCTATGTAGTAATGCGGTAACGGCCGATGTGTAGAGAGTACATACCCTTGTAGACCGTACGCGGTTAATGTTCCACGGGGAACGTGGTTGAAGTAGTCGTACTAGCCGACCTCAAGGTCGCGAAGGTCCTCGCAGGTCACCCCTTGCTCCTTCATCATCTTCATCGTGCAACAGCTCCAGCTCACGACATTTAAGCACACCAAGTGTTGCGCCTCGTGTCTTCGTACACATCCGGTGCACGATGAGACCTCTGGCTCCCCGATCCCGCCGGGAGTGCGGAAGTTGATATCCGACTAGGAATCCCTACAGCGCAATGGCATACTGCATGTGTGCCTCGATCGCACAACCCAGACTTGGGGCCATGGTCACAAGGGCTAGAGAGAGAGGGAAGGAGGAAGTCAACCAAAGGACTTCTCCAAATTGTGTCCTTTAGTCCTCCCATGGGCACCCCCTTATATAGGCGGAGGGGGTGTGCCCTCCCCATTGGGTTAGCCATGTGGGACTAATAGTCAAAATAAAATAACAGGAATTTTCGTCCTGGCCGATTGGGCCGAATCTACTCAGCCCAATAGACAAAACAGAAAATAACTAATTAAAAGAAAAAGGGAAACAGCAAGCAGCACAGCAGCTGCCGGCACCGGATGGGCCGGCTCGCCCCTGGCGGCCCAGCTCGCGCGTCACCTGGCTGTGACCGGAGCTGGCCGGGTGGGCTGGCCACCTTCCCCCGCGGGGCCCAGCTCGCCAGCCAGGCGCCCGGGTGGGCCGCCGCCTTTTCCCCTGGCCCATTGGCCAGCGCCTGGGTGGGCTGCTGCCGATGTGGCCCGGGTGGGCCGGCTGACCCTGCGGCCCAGCTAGGCCAGCTCCCCCGTGAGCTCCTTGGGTCGGGGTCGAGCTGGGCCCAGCTGTGGAAAGCGTTTTTCTTTTTCTTTTTCCCTTTTCATTTTCTGCAGTTTTATTTCTAGGCCCTTTCCCTTTGGGATTTGGCCTAATATAAAATTTGCCTTTATAAATCTTAATTTAAATATTATTTAGAATATATTAATTCACAATAAACATATAATAAATATATTTATATTCCCATTTATCCGAAAACCCCTTTTGGGGTCTTTTCTTTTATTCTTTCTCCGAACAACTTCGGATCTCTCCGCGGAACGATTCTGGCTTTCTCTCTTTCTCTACTGTGATTCCATCTTACGAATGATCGCTCTCATCGTACCCTTAAGTGTATCCTCTCACGGCTCGGGAATGCTCTAGACATGATCTGTATCAATGATAGACAGAGGGACCAGGGATGTCCATGTGACCCCTATGCATTCCTGATGATAATGCCGTTTGAACCGTCTAAATGTAGCATCCTCTTCCTTTTTGTTTCTCGATACAACTTGTCCGAGATCCGATCATTGGTATCCTATACCTTGTTCAATCTCGTTCACAACAAGTTATGTTTTCTTGTTACCGTGATATTACATCCCCGTGACCTAGTCACATGTTGCAACATTTATGGATGTAATCTAACCAAGCCGGCCGTATGTATCTTTACCCATCATGTGGGTAAACAAATCCCAGTCTTGCAGTCACATGTCATCTACTGTTCCTTCGGAATACCCAACATACACCTTTATGGCCACTGTATTACCAGATAACGGTTGATGCAGTCTGAGCAGCCTAGGGAAATAGTGAGTAATATGAGCTCACGGTCTAAGGAGAAGGAGTCTAGGTATAGTTGTTGCAACAACGAACTATATGACTTGATCGTGTTGCAATCCTTCGAGGAATGTCCAATCACATCATTCTCCAATGATATGATCCCGTTGTCAGTCGGCATAAATGCCCATGATCTTGAAACCCAGATCATCTTCGTGACCAATGAACTAGTATGAATAGAGGCTGCTAGGGACTTTGTTGTTTCATACCACACCTGTACCAATGTTTCTACTTGGCACAGTTATAGCACAATATGAAACTATTATAAACTAATTGAGATATGACAATAAAAACCTATTTATTATTTGCCTCTAGGGCATATCTCCTTCACTATCACCACGCCCTTATCCTTAGCCTTGACCTAATTTGCAGACCGCTTCCAGTGCCTGTCCATCGATGGGCTCTGCTCTTCGGTCCTAACGTCCTCTTCCTCATCATTCATATCATTGGTTTCAATAGGCGGGATCACCTTCTTTTGAGTGTCCTTGGAAAATGTCACCTCAACTGCTCAGTAGTAGCAGCGGACAAGTTCAACATAGACATTACAAAAGAAGCTGCTTTACAGCAGCAGCAACAGCACAAGATCAGTGGCCCCTCATGGACTCCGCTAGGAGGGCCTCCGCCTCCCCTATGGCGTCTCCTCCACTTCTTGTTGCCTAGTCCCTTGACCTTGGGTGCCTTGGTATTGATCGGGCACATGTGACCCTCCTCGATGGCCACCTTCTGGTGGTTGCGGAGGTGAAAACCGAGCGTCTGGTGGTTGGCTCTAAAGACGTGGATGTTCACGGACTCGCCACAGGTCCTCACGTCCTCGGCATGCTTCACGAGGGAGTTGAAGTCGGTGGCGTGGAGCCTCCTGGTGGTGCAGAAGGGGCACCTATAGACGTTGCCGACGAAGAATTTATCGTACTAGCCGGACTTCAGCCTCCTCAGCACCTAACGAGTCTTGGTGTCCTTGGACTCGTCGTCGCTGCACACATCACTGCTAACGTCCTGTTGGAAAAAACAGTAGAGTGCAATAAGGACATGATTGAGATACCTTGATTATCGGGATTGATTATTTGCATAAATTAACCGATTGAGATTCCCTGATTATACTCCAAATCTCAAACCAAATCAAATACTAATCCCAACTACAGATCGACGCTAGTACTAACTAGGGAATCCCTCAACTGCAACTCGGAGGACAAATAAAATAGGATTGAAATACGAAAAGGGGGATTCATCAAAATACAACATCTAACACAAGACGATTAGCTACTGTAAAAATAAGAACAACCAAACCCAAATAATATATGATCTAGCATCCAACGATGGGAATGGGGGAAGAACAAGGGAAGGGAAGAAAACCCTAGTTACCTCCGACCATGAGTTGGCGATGCTAGTGTCGTAGGGGTTCTCTGGCCTGATGTAATCCTCATCCTCGTAGGGGTCCCAGACGAGCGGGATTTTTCCAAGACTAGCAGGGGCCTCCTCGCCGGCGGCAACAGTGGAAGCGGGGACATGGGTCTAGATGGCGACGGAGACTGCCTTTGATGCCTTGACGAAGGCCTGTACAGGGACGAGGGCCTCCTCGCTGGCGGCCTTGGAGGAGACGATGGCCACCATGCCATTCTTCTCCATCATCGGCATGGTTAGGGTTTTCTTGGGGGATTGCAGAAGGTGATGGGACAATGGATACGGTTGTGTGAGTGAGCGAGTGAGTGATGAGTGAGAATGAGGAGTATTGGAAATATGCCCTAGAGACAAATAGTAATAAGGACTATTATCATATTTCATAAAGTTTATGATTAAGTTTTATATCATGCTATAATTGTATTGAAAGGGAACATCAATGCATGTGTGATATATAAACAACCAGGGGTTCCTGATGAAACTCTAGTCACTGGTTGACTGGTCAACAGATGATCAAGGTTTCTTGATCATGTGGCATTTATGCACCTTGATCATGTGGCATTTATGCCAGTTGGAAATGGATTTATCTCATTCTAAGAATGAGATGATGAACTAATAACCAACCTAAACATCATGACCCAATCATGTCACAAAGTTCAAGTTATGATGATTAGAATAGACCTAGTAGACTATTCCTTAGACCGTGAGGCTATATCAATCATTGTCTCCCGAGGGTGCTTTGATAGCATCAAACGTCACTTGGTAAAACAGTGATCATAAAGGTGTGTTCAAGTATTCAAAGGAACAGTTGAGGCAATATATGTCAAGAGCGGGATTTGTCCATCCGCGTGACGGAAAGATACTCGAGGGCCCACTCGGAGAAGTTATATTCAATATCTGCACAACGTGTGATTTGATCACAGGAATATCACTTGTCAAAACGAGTCAAGTAGCGTTTGTCACTAACGAGATTGAACCCGACATGGTGATGTCATTGATCAGATCTCGGGCAATGCAAGTATCGATAGACAAAAGGAATAAGACACGACAGTCACGGTTCAAACGGCGAAAGATTTTGTGGAATGCACAGGGGTCACATGGCCATCCAGGTCTCTCTATTGATCATTGGCCTAGGAGTGTCCCGACCATGTATGGAGTGTTCCCAAACCATGGTGTATCATGCTTAAGGGCTTGGTGATGCTTAGAGAGTGTTTATAGTATCAGTAGAATCACTGAAAAATAGAAAGAGAGAAAACGGAAGGGTTTTGGTAAGTCCAAAGGATGTCCAGAGTTGAGGTGGAAGGTGTTTCATAACCACAAAGATTGAGTAATATGTGAATGAATATTAAATATTGATTTAATCATTTATTCATAATTATTTAATAAAGAGAAAATCAATTAAAGGGTCAAAAAGCCTTAATGGGCCAAATCCGGAGGTAGAAGGGCCCATGAGGGAAAGGCAAAGGGAGGAAGGAGGGAGGAGATAACCGGCAAGGCCTAGCCCCCCCCCCCCCGCATGGGGGCCACTAGGGCCCCCTTGGGGCCGGCGGCCACCCCTCTCCCCCTCTCCCTTGTTTAGTTCCACCCCAGGACTTTGAGGGAGGGAGTACCTCCCCTTCCCCTATATATAGTGTGGTATTTTGACCAGAAAATACAACACAATATTCAATAAAGCTTTACTCACTTTTGGGGGACCTCCAATTGATATTCTCTCTCTCCCATGACCGTGGTCCGAAGTCGGACTACGCGAACGAGAGACATCTTCACTGCGGAGCGTCATCGCGCTGCGGGATTTGGATCCAGGAGCTCTACTTCCGCAACTGCTGCTGGATCGGGGAAGCGTGAGTCATCGTTAGGCACCGGATGCATGTAACTCCCTGCGAGGTGTCACATTTGAGGCACTACAAGTCGTTGGAGCCACAGGAGCGCAAAGACTTCATCACGACCTTGAGGACAGCTTCAGCTCATCTACATCAACCACGCTCTCCCGAGCGTTGACAACGCTTTTCGGTCTTCAAGGGTAAGTTTGCAAAAAGCCCCTCATGTTACTGCATTACTAATAGATAAGTCCTGGCAACAAAGGGGTTCAGGGGCGTAGGGTAAAATTTTATTATTTTCATACGCGAACCCCTACTGTTGTATGAGAGCTAGATCTATGCGTAGTATTGCTAGTATGGGTAGAGCACACGAGATGTAGCGTGTGGGCGTTGATCTTTTAGTTGTTACCCTCCCACATGTACTTGTGTATACCGCAGCAATGCTTGATGAAGCGGCCCCCAACCGACTTTACGCGTTCATTCGCGAGACTGGTCCATGCTTGACATACGGCTTGTACCGTATAAAGTGGCTTAGGGGTGTCTGTCTCTCTGCATTTAGTTGGTATACCATTTGCAATGGAGGGCCCCAAAAGGGGTGTAGTATAGATTACTAATCGATTAGCGTTGTGGTGATAGTTCATAGGTAAGAATGGTTCTTGTGCGAAAGCCTAATCAGCCACGTAAAACATGCAAAGATAAAGTAGAGGCGTCTAACTTTGTTTTGCAGGGGCGTTATGATGTGATATGGTTGTGGCAAAGGTAAAGTAATTACTTTATGTTTCTAAGTAGAAGTAGACGGTCACGGAGGTGACGGAATACCACACCGGAAGGCACCGGTACCCTGGTGCCTATGGTGCTGGAACCCTGGCGCCGGAATCCGGAGGCGCAAGATGGAGATCACAGCGAGAAGGACCATATCGCATCACTTTTACATTCAATGTTTATTGTTTGTATATCTTATTGTGTGCTAGTATTAGATACTCAACAGTAGCCTAATAAGATGATCCCTATTAAAATACCAATGATTGTGTTCTCCCTTAGTGTGCACCACCAAGAAAGTTTTTCGGTATGAGGCAGCGTTGTGATGATCGGGTGTCAGACATATCTACGTTCGCATACAGTGGGTGTAAGCCATGTTGCACAGTGAATACACTAAGGTTGAGTTGGCGAGCCTAGCATGTGTAGACATGGCCTCAAAACACATATGGTCGAAAGATCGAGCACGAGTCGCATGAATGATGTGACCAACATTTAGGCATCCACCCTAGCATCCACATTTATGGCCGTGACGATCGGGGGAGATGTGGGGAAAAGGGGTCGTGTAATCACTAGAACCCTTCAGGGGATAGGTGCTTTTAGTGGAGTTATTATTTTAACTCAATTAATTATAAACTTAATATAAATTCCTTTTGCAATTATAGAAAATGGTTCTCCCTGATTCTATCTTCCCTGTTGACGATTGATTAGATGGAGAGAAGCTTAGGCTAGACGAACCAAACTTCTCTATGTGTGTTGCGCGTCTCCATGTTCTCCTTAGCGAGAATGACATGGTCGACTATATACTAAACGAGATTGACTTGGAGTAGCCTAGTATATTAGAGACCCAGAACAACGGGATGGCTGCTATTACCATCGTGAGAAGTCCACCTTCATATCAGTGACGATGCGTTTCGGGATGGTGGATGATCTGTGGCCAGTCGTGGGTAATCTTGACCCTCATACGGTAATGGTACATCTTAGGACACATTTCGTGGAACAAGCACGCATATGGGAGCATGAGCTGATGGAAGATTTCCTCTCCATTAAGATGGAAGAAAACTCTTCACTTGAATACCACTTAGTGCATGCATGATTGATACATCGTAAACGTATCTATAATTTTTTATGCTCCATGCTTGTTTTGTATCAACTATCTTATGTTTTGTCTACACTTTGAGGCATTTTTATACATTTTTTGGAACTGACCTATTGACAAGATGCCACAGTGCCAGTTGCCTATTTTCTGCTATTTTTGGTTTCAGAAAGGCTAGTAAAGAAATATTCTCGGAATTGGACGAAACAAAAGCCGAAGTTCCTATTTTTCTTGACACGACACATAAGTCCAAAGCAGAGATGGAGGAGAGCCACGAGGTGGCCACACCATAGGGTGGCGCGGCCCCCTGGGCACGCTAGGCCTTAGTGTGGGGCCCTCGGGCAGCCACCGACCTCTCCTCTTAGCCTATATAAACCCCCGAGATGAAAACCCTAGGGAGAGGATCAGAATTCCACGAAAAGTTCCACAGCGCCGCCACCACCGAAGAGGAGATTCAGGGGACAGAAGTCTCTGTTTCGGCACCCTGCCAGGATGGGGAAGTGCCCCCGGAGCCGTGCCAGGGGGTGGTGTGGCCAGCCCAGGCACCCCCTCGGCCTCCCCTTCCGACTATAAGATGCGCTCAGGACGAAAACCCTAAGTACCCGATCAAAAATCCATGAAAGAGTCTGTAGCCGCCGTCATCTCCATCCCTAGATCGGGAGGGATCTGAAGCTCTTCTCGGCACCCTGCCGGAGAGGGGAATTCACCCTAGAGGCCTTCTTTATCACCATGCAAGCCTCCGGTGTGATGCATGAGTAGTTCATCCTTGGACTACGGATCCATGTAGTAGCTAGATGGCTGGTTTCTCCTCCTTTGTGCTTTCATGTTTAGATCTTGTGAGCTCCGTTCATGATCAAGATCATCTTTTGTAATTCATACATGTTGTGTTTGTGGGGATCCGATGGATACTGAGATGCTATTTCAGATTGATTATTGATTCTATCATGTCTTTGTTATTTGAGATCTTGCATGCTTTCCATTGTTAGTAGCTATCTTGGCCAAGTAGATGCTAGCAACTCCAAGAGTTAGTATTTATGCTCGATAGTGGGTTCATGCCTCTAGTAATCTGGGGAAGTGACAGAAATATCTAAGGTACTAGATGTGCTGTTGCTACTAGGGAGAAAACAACAATCATTTGTTCATAGAACAATCTTATTGTTTACTTTACACGCAGTTCGTAAAGAAATAATCTGTTGCTTGCAACTTAATACTGGAGGGGGTTCGGATGATAGCCTGAAGGTGGATTATTAGTCATAGATGAAGTTGGATGGCGGTCTATGTATTATGTTGTAATGCCCAATCAAGTCTCAGAGGAGTCAAGATGATTAGTATATGCATGTATTGCTTTCTCAGTGTTTGTCAATTGCCCCGCTGTAATTTGTTCACCCAGCATGTTATCTATCTAAGGAGAGCTACCTCTAGTGAACTATGGATTCCGGTCCTTTTTCTTTACATACAATCTACAATCTTTTACTGTTTTGTGTTTACTTTCTGCAAACTTTTACTTCTTTCCATTCGATACGTTTAATCCTTTGTTTTCTGCAAAACACGGTGAGATTGACAACCTCATCGCAAGTTGGGGACAAAGTTCTGTGGTTGTGTTGTGCAGGTCTCCACGTTGCTACTAGCACCGGTAGTGCGCCCTGCCAAAGCTCAGCTAGTAACACCTTTGGGGTGTTTCCTTGCTCCTACATGTTCGATTAAACCTTGGTTTCATTACTGAGGGAAACTTGCTGTTGTGCTCATCATACCTTCCTCTTGGGGTTCCCAACGAGCTCTACATCAACCACGCACTAGCACTTTTCTGGGCGCCATACACAGAGCCATCAGAGCCATCTCCATCGACTCCACCGCCATCTCCATCGCCGTTGCTGACTCCCATGATGAGGAGGGAGTAGTTCTCTCTTGAGGCTAAGGGCTCTACCGGTAGCTATGTGTTCATCTCTCTCTATGCATGATCTTATTGAGATCATGAGCTTTGTAATCTAGTTGAATAAGTAGATTTATTCTGCTACTCAAGTGCTTTAATTAATCTTTGTTTATCCCCACGTGTGTGAAGTTGACAATGTGCCCACCGTGTGGTACTTAGGCTAAGGTTACAGAAATACTTATCATGACTATAATTTGAGTTGGATGTCTCTATGAGATTGTGGTGTTTGTTGGAACCATCTAGCGCTCAAGGTGATAGTGAGGGGTTATCTAGATGGGGAATGCGAACTTTAAGGTGTGCTGTTATAGCCCTACATCGTCCAACCGGAGAGTAGTTCATGGTAGCATAATGAAGAGAAGATATTTATATGAGAGTGTACACTAGTGAAAGTATGATCCCTAGGTCTTGTTTGTAAGCATTGAAACACCGTTTACAATTAGTCCTATTACATGTTTGCTTGCTGCCACTCTTATTTCAGATTGAAATTACCACTTATAATCATCCATATTACTTGTATTTCACTATCTCTTCACCGAACTAGTGCACTTATACACCTGCCAAGTGTATTGGGTGTGTTGGGGACACAAGAGACTTCTGGTATCTTGATTGCAGGGTTGCTTGAGAGGGATACCTTTGACCACTTCCTCCCTGAGTTCGATAAACCTTGGGTGATCCACTTAAGGGAAACTTGCTGCTGTTCTACAAACCTCTGCACTTGGAGGCCCAACACTGTCTACAAGAATAGAAGCGTGCGTTGACATCAAGCTATTTTCTGGCGCTGTTGCCGGGGAGGTAAGGTAAAAGGTACTCACATCTTCTGGCTACTAAGCTATCTTCTAGTACTGTTGCTAGAGTGTGAGTGCTCGAAGTTATTTCCTTTATATTATGCAATTATATCTTTTTGTTTCTTGTTTTTATTTTCACTAGTTAGGCTTAACAGAAAACAACAAAAAAGTTAGAGAGCTTTATAGTATTTATCTTGAGTTAGGACATGAAGTTCTTGAAGAGAAAATTAAAAAACCTATGGAACTTTATTTGCATGCTAATAGAAATGTTATTAGTATGAATTCTTTGAACACCATTAATGCTATGGAAAAGTCTGAGCTTGGGAAAGCTAGTTTTGATGAGCATGATACTTTTAGTACCCCAAGCACGGAGGAGAAAATTTACTTTGATGATACTGTACCTCCAATATATGATGATTACAATGATGAGTATGATATTTTCAGTCCACCTACTATTGAGGAGAAAATTGATTATGATTACAATATGCCTCCTATATTTGATGATTATGGTGATGAGAATAATAATGATAGATATTTTGTTGAATTTGCTCCCACTACAATTAATAAGAATGACTATGTTTATGTGGAGAGTATTAATTCTTTTATGCATGTGGCTCATGATAAGAATGTTTTATGTGATAGTTATATTGTTAATTTTATTCATGATGCTACTGAAATTTATTATGAGAGAGGGAAACATGGTTTTATGTATCTCAACAATATTAAATTTCCCCTCTTTATGTTGAAATTTTTGAAGTTGCACTTGTTTTGCTTTCCTATGCTTCTTGCTTTATGCTTTCATGACTTGTTTCTTTACAAGATTATTTTTCATAGGAAGTGGGTTAGACTTAAATTTGTTCCATATTTGCTTCTTGATGCTCTCTTTTACTTCAATTCATATTTCTTATGTGAGCATCATCGAAATTATCATGCCTATCTTAATGGCTATAATGAAAGAGCTTTTGGGAGACAACCCATTATATTTTTACTTTCAGTTTATTTTTTTTGTTGAGTATTGGAAGTTATTGCCTCTGTAATAACCTCTCCTTACCCTTTTTGTTTGATTTTTTGTGCCAAGAATAACCTCTAATGAGAGGGAAGTAAGATATGGGGAAGTTGCTGTCCCGAAACAGATTTCTATGCGTCACTGTAAAAAATCGTGAAAAATCTCAGTATGTTGGATTGAGCTGTAATTTTTTGTTCTTATTCCCCAGGTTATTAGCCAACTTTCGTTAGTTTTTCACTTTTCTATTTGAGCAATAGAAGATTTTCTAAAAAATAGGTCTTTACCTGCTGGTCTGTTTTGACAGATTTCTGCCATTATTTGCATTTACCTCTTAATCGGCTTCTTTTTGAGTTATCTTGGTCACCTAAGCTTTTAAAAGAAATTGATACAACATATTATGTTTTAATGTATGATTTACTTGAGTTTAAACTGAACCGAAAGGATTATTATTTTGAATACACTAATGTTGCTAATGAAGTTTGTGTGAAGTTTTGTATGAAGGAAGTTTTCAAGTGTAGGGAGAGAATGATGTGATGAGATGAAGTATGGACAAAACCTCAAGCTTGGGGATGCCACCCGTGTCACCCCAAGAAATATTCAAGAATTACAAGTGTCAAAGTTTGGGGATGCCGAAGGCATCCCCTTCTTCGTCAATAATCTCAGGTCTTCTTTCAAGACACTTTATTTTTATTACCTTATGCACTATGTGTTGTTCTTGGAGCGTCTTTGTTTTTAGTTTTATTTTCAATTATTTGCCACAATAATTTGGTTGGATATCAACACACTTCTTTTGGAGAGAGACACACCCCGTTATTCATTGCCTAGAACACTCTAGTTTTCGCTCTTATTGTTCTATGGGTGTTCTCCTTTGCTAGCACTGCGTTTAACTTTAGTTTTCTTATTATTTTGGCTTAGAACTTTTTCTTTCTTATTTGTAGATGGGTGATACATGCTCTCTGGTCTTTTTTGATTATTATCTTTTAGAGTTGTTTCAAATGAGTCGATTGGTGTTGGAAAAGAGTATGAAGTTTCATGCTTATAGTGGTACAAAAGGAAGCTTATTTTGACTGTGACTTAGACTTTATCATGTCATGCTAGATGTTGCTATTACCATATGCTTAGTTATTATTGTTGTAGCATGACTTGTTTCAAACAATTGAGATTGCTTAATTTGCCTTGAAATAATCATGCGTTGTTTTAGCATACAAAAGCATAATATTGTGGTATTCTCCTTTGATGCTTTATTTGGGTTGACTTAGCACATGCTTACACCATGTTAAGACTATGAACCAGTCACCATAGCCTCTATGATCATTTAGTTTTTGACTTGCAATATCACTTTATGCTTTAGTTAATAATGTTTTGTCGCTTTGCATGATTATGGCCATTATTGCTCTCTTAGTTGGTTACTCCCAGTCTTTTGCTAGCCTCCACCTGTACTGAGTATGAGTTCTACTCATGCATCCAACTCCCAAGAAACCAAGTTATTCCAAAGAGTCCACTATAAATTCCTATGCATGGTGTGTTACACCATTCCAAGTATATTCATGTGTTTATCTACCTTCCAAATTAAACTTTTGTTATGTGAAAATTAGTGATTAAAGCTCTCACAAACTTGATGGAACACTTTATTTTCTTGCACTTAATAAACTTGAACCATTGTTCCCATCTATGTTACCTATATGCTTGCATTTTGTAAGTTGTGAGTTAGCAGAACCATGTTACCATGGGGAACACTTTCAACATTAAACTTATTATTCAGTTGATATCATGTTCTTTTGTTTATGGATCCCGACAGTATGAAATAAAAGGGGAGCTTGTAAGCTCATGGAGTTTGTATGTGTGTTAGAGAAACGCCTGGGCGGCTAGCCTAAGCCATGCCTAATCATGGCGGAAACTTGCAGCATAACCATAATGAGTATTCTGTGAACCATCCTCAATAAAAACCTATGCAAATAGAAAATAAAAAGATCGCTGAGATACTTGTTGTCTGTTACCTTGTCATTTTGATATGGGAAAGCTCCAGTGTCATGGGGAAAGGGGTACCTCGTTGGTGGTTCTCTATGATACACATATTGTTAAAATGACAAGAACTTACTTGTGACTAAAGTTGAGTAGCATGAGGTTCGGTACTCGTAAGAAAGGGGCATGAGATTTTCAACTTATAACTTGTGAAGCATATCCTCATATTTGTGTCACTTTAACCTTAATCACTTCAAGATGCCAATGATAGGGGCAATGAGATCTCAAAGCTAGTAAGTACCATAATTTTTGGAAGCTCTTTATGAAACTTGAAATCCCTGTTTCCTTCTATGAAGGGCTTTCTTTTTATCTTTTTATGATTGAGTCTCCATCTTCTATCTTTATGCACCAATTAAGAGAGCATAGTTGTCATTCTTAGTTCAATGTGCATTGTCCCAAAACTTATTGATTGATTCACAATTTTGGTATTGCCTGCTCTTAAATTATTTGTATCTAGTCACCCTTAAGAACTTTGAAGGTGTCCTATGCATTTATGTTCTGCTAATCCATGAAGGACAAGCTGATTACCACTCTTATTATGTTTTCTATATGTGAAACAAACAAATGTCTTTCAATGCATTGTTATTCATGATCTTTTGTTTGTACCTTTACATGTTACAACATAGTTGTTATGTCTTATTTTTAGAACTCTATCTTCCATGCTTATGTTTAGAGTACTTTGATCCCATCTATCAATGCTTTACGAATACCTTGATCAAGATTGTGATGGTGCATGTCATCTCAAAAATTATTTTTTTATCACTTACCCACTCGAGGACGAGCAGGAGTTAAGCTTGGGGATGCTTGATATGTCGTAAACGTATCAATAATTTTTGATGCTCCATGCTTGTTTTGTATCAACTATATTATGTTTTGTCTACACTTTGAGGCATTTTTATACATTTTATGGAACTAACCTATTGACAAGATGCCGCAGTGCCAGTTGTCTGTTTTCTGCTGTTTTTGGTTTCAGATAAGCTAGTAAAGAAATATTCTGGAAATTGTACGAAACAAAAGCCAAAGTTCCTATTTTTCCCGACACGACATAGAAGTTCAAAGCAGAGACGGAGGAGAGCCACGAGGCAGCCACACCATAGGGTGGCGCGGCCCCCTAGGCGCGCCAGGCCCTAGTGTGGGCCCCTCTGGCGGCCACCGGCCTCGCCTCTTTGCCTATATAAACCCCCCGAGATGAAAACCCTAGGGAGAGGATTAGAATTCCACGAAAAGTTCCGTAGCGCCACCGCCACCAAAGAGGAGATTTGGGGGACATAAGTCTCTGTTCCGGCACCCTACCGGGACGGGGAATGTCAACACCCGGATTTTTAATCCCAGATGCCTATTATGCCATACCTCGCAATCCCAGGATTACCATTTTTGCGAGACATAACAGAAGTAGTACCACAGTACATCATCCATTACAAACCATAATAAAGGTCTTACAAATAAAGGATCTCATGATCTAGTCTTAATACAATCAAGCAACAGAAATTAAACGTAGTAGGGGCTCCATCTTCAGGGTCATAGGCAATGCTGAAGATGGGATATCATCCTAGTTGTCATAAACCTCTAGCTGTCCATCCTCCTGGTAGTCCTCTTCATAGTCTGGTCATGGGAATAGCCAGGGACAAAGCCATGAGTACTCTTTAAGTACTCGCAAACTATCACTAATAAGTAAGGTAGTTCTAGTAGGAAATCTTAAGCCAAAAAGGCAGGTTTATCTTATACTGAGTTTAGAAGTAAATAAAACTAAATTAATGTTCAACCTCACTTAAGTGGGAACCTAGTTTTCATGTTCACAACCCTGTTGTGGTCAAGTCAAAGTCATAGTTCAATTCACCACAGTCATTTTGAAAACATCTGACAACGCAACAGTATGGCCACTCCAACTGTCCATGACCGCGGACGCGGCTATTCGAATAGTTTGACACTCTGTAGAGGTGGTACACTTTCACCACAAAATTCGATACATCCGTCAGGGATAACCCTGAATCATCATACTTAGTATGTGAATAATCAATCCTAACCTTTCAATTACACACTCTAGTATAGGCACCTCCCTTATGAGCTTGGCCTCCCAGCCATGGCCATCTGCCATCCTGGGAACTACATAGGTGGACAATTCACATTCACGAGGTAGCCTCAGATCGACCTCTTCTGCGAGGGAACCCATACTAAAGCATATAAGCTTCCAGTTAAGCCCTACCCAATTCAGGTATTGTGGTTGTACGGTAAAATTGGAATGGTATTACATCCGAACCCAACCATCAGTTTTTATAAAGGGCTAAGGCTCAAGCCTCAACATTTTCACCATCAAATCCTTTTGTGTCCATAACACATGTCAAAACATTTCAATAGAATGAATCATCATTCCAAAGTTTTCATAATCATTTTCACCAAGTATTCCCATCTAAAGTGATCAACTTTTATGCTTAGCACTAGCCACTAAAGTTGTAGGTATTCACTAATGAGGGGTGATAATCAAGTGTAACTATCCAACTCTAGTTTTATGTCTTTTAATGACATCTAAGTATAACTAATTTGGCCTAGTTTTATACTCTTTATGGTATCTATCCTATTTTTCCAATACTCACAAGGCACTAACTAAAATGAAAGAACTTTGGTAATAAGTAAAAGAATAAAGCTTGCAAGTAAAACTTAGGATTGGTATAATCAAAGTTGTATAACCAAGCATGTGTAATGCATCTTTCAAGGATGACTTGCATAGGTCTAGCTTGCAATTAGGGATGGCTTGCATAGATATAATATTTGCAAGTGTTAGCTTGCCTTGAGTAGTGCAGTGGTTGAAGTTTTCCTCTTCTTCTTGGTAGTACTCCTCCTCCTCGTATCCCGGGTCGGTACTTTCGTCTATAAATGAATACGAGGTACACAATCACCATACAATACTTAACTACTTCTATTTATCACACTAAGGCTCACACTTGATGATCTAGCATCATCACAAACATCACATGAAATAAAGACCTAATTTTATTTATCTTATTTTGGAAAAGTAATTTCTACTCATTGAAAATACTTAAGATTTAATATTCTCCAATTAAAATATGGGATCATCTTGACACATGTCATGACCACATATTCTAATACTTGGGAATGTGATTTAAAAGGGGTGGTCATATTTTATAAAGTTTAAAATTACTATTTAATACAATTAAAGTGACTACAAATGCCTTAACCAATGTCACTACATGGAAACTTAAATATTTTTACATATTCAGATAGATATCGTCAAATGTAATTTTTGAGAGTTGGAATCAACTCAAAAGCATTTATGGTTGATTTTTGAAAAATGTTTAAAGGTGGAAAAGTCCATGTCTTGTTATTTTTACTATATGTGATCTCTAACTCCAAATGATTTGAATCCAACGGGCATGGATAGATAATTTGAAAAACTTTCTAACAAAATTGGAATCATGCAATTTGGTTTAGTGAATCTCCTTGAATTGATTTTTAAATCTACTGACAGAATCTAGTTTTAACTAAATTGGAAAAAGATTATTTGAATCGATGTGCTCTGCATGGGAAAGTAAACGGGTCGGCCCGGCTGCACAGCGCTGGCGCAGCGGGCTGCTGATAGGACAGTCCCACTAGTCAGTGACTATATATAACCGAAACGGTATCTGTCAATCTAGGCTGTGCGATTAGACTAGGATCTAACGGCTGAGGTTCATCTTCTACGTCAAACGGCTCCGGCGAGACTAAACCCTAACGGCAACGGTGGGGATCGTGTGAGGCTCACCTGGGCTCCAACTTGGGTCGGTGATGGGGGCGAACGATGTTGTAGACGACGGCGGTTCGAATGGTGGTCGCGGTGGCTCCTAGGGCGGCTCCAATCAACGACCCCTCTTCTCCTCTGCAGCGGCAGACTTCGATGAAATTCCGGTGATGTGGTGCTCTCCTTGCTCCGGGGAGAGGTGTGGGAGGTTCTGTGAGGAGTGGGGAGTGGAATGGTGTGGAGAATAGAGGCTGGGGTGGCCTCTATTTATACACCGGCAACAGGGACAGATCGGGATGGCTCGGGCTCTTCGGCGACGTCGATATAGGGGCTATAGGCATGGCTGCGGGTAGGGTTCGGCGTGGTGCTTCCTGGCGGTCGTTGCACGCCTAATGGCGCAGCACGGGGCAGTCTAGAACGGTCGATTCTGGTCGGTGCTCTATGGGGGAGTGGCGGCGTTCGAGACAGCGCACAGTGGCTACGGGTCACGCGGCGGCAAACGGGCATGTCTGGGAGGTAGCTAGGTTCATGGCGAGTGCGGGCACGCACGGTGAGGGCGAGGTGCGGCATGTGCATGCGTGTCGGTTGTGGCGCTCTAGAGTGCTCTCGGAATGGCGAACAGAGAAGCGGCCACGGTGGTTTTCGGGTGGTCCACGGCTTGCCTACGGTCGAGGGGTGGACAGAGGGTGGCGGTCGATGGTGGCCTGTCTCCTAGACATCATGGGAGAGGTCGGCGCTGGCTTCTGCGAGTTGTCCATGCTCGGCCGACACGGTGAGCTGCGGGCGACGCTGCACTGGTGCAACAACAAGGAAGGGAGCGTGTCTTGCGCTTGCTGGGCACTGGGATGAGTGAGTGGAGTGTAGGGGGTACAAAAGGGTGAGTGATCACTGCTCAAAACAGTGTAAGTTAGGCAGGGTGTAATTTTGTCTGCCAGGTGCTCGACCAGATGGCCGCAAGAATTTGAAATTTGAATTTTTGGCTAAATTTTGGTGAGTTTGTTTGTCACAAGATTGAGTGTCTATGGTTGCTTGGAAAAGTCAAGGTGAATTGATTTGAGTGGTTTTTGCAAAATGGTGATCTTAGCATATGAACTTGATTTGATTTTGAATTGTCCTTTAAATTGATTTGGGAATTGTTTCTGTTGGTTTGTAAAGTGGGCTTGGGTTCACTTTTACTTGGTATAGGAAGGGGTGAAAAGAATTGGAAATGTTTCTATTAGAAATTCTTTACTAGGAACACTCAAAGTGGTCTAGTGGTTATTTTTTTGTCAAAATGACCATTTGATCATATGATTCATATTTAAATTTCCTTTCTTTTGATTTTGTTTGCAATTGGCCTAGATGATGTAGTATTCATCCTTAAACCATTCCTTATCATTTGTAGCAATCAAACATGGCAATTGCACTCATTTATACACTAATGAAAATCACACATGCACTCATATTCAAATTAATAATAAAAGTTTTTGTTAACCCTAAACTTGGGTGATTAGAACTTGATAACCTTGATTAATATTTTTGGGGTGTTAATGGGAAGTGCCCCCGGAGCCATCTCCATCAACTCCACCGCCATCTCCATCGCCATTGCTGACTCCCACGATGAGGAGGGAGTAGTTCTCTCTCGAGGCTAAGGGCTCTACCGGTAGCTATGTGTTCATCTCTCTCTATGCGTGATCTTATTGAGATCATGAGCTTTGTAATCTAGTTGAATAAGGAGATTTATTTTGCTACTCAAGTGCTTTAATTAATCTCTGCTTATCCCCATGTGTGTGAAGTTGACAGTGTGCACATCATGTGGCACTTAAGCTAAGGTAACAGAAATACTTATCATGAGTATAATTTGAGTTGGATGTCTCTTTGAGATTGTGGTGTTTGTTGGAACCATCTAGCTCTCAAGGTGATAGTGAGGGGTTATCGAGATGGGGAATGCGAACTTTAAGGTGTGTTGTTAAACCCCAACATCGTCCAACTGGAGAGTAGTTCAGGGTAGCATAATGAAGAGAAGATATTTATATGAGAGTGTCCACTAGTGAAAGTATGATCCCTAGGCCTTGTTTCTAAGCATTGAAACACCATTTATAATCAGTCCTGCTACATGTTTGCTTGCTGCCACTCTTATTTCAGATTGAAATTACCACTTATAATCATCCATATTACTTGTATTTCACTATCTCTTCGCTAAACTAGTGCACCTATACACCTGACAAGTGTATTGGGTGTGTTGGGGACACAAGAGACTTCTTGTATCTTGATTGCAGGGTTGCTTGAGAGGGATACCTTTAACCACTTCCTCCCTGAGTTCGATAAATCTTGGGTGATCCACTTAAGGGAAATTTGCTGCTGTTCTATAAACCTCTGCACTTGGAGGCCCAACACTGTCTACAAGAATAGAAGTGTGCGTAGACATCAATGATGCGTACATGAGGCCTGCATACTTCCTGGATAGTTGGATGATGAGCTCTTTTGCAAATGGCGTTGTGTTGTGGTCGCTGCAACCAAGCTACCAAGCACATGTCAGGATTTGTGTCATGAGAGGCGATGCAGAAACACAGGATTTCCATAGGTTCATATCACATCTCAGGAATGTGAAGGTTGAACCCAGTGCGGGTGAGGTCATCGATGACAAATGTATATATTTGATATACAATTTTATAAATGTTTTAATCTTGCAAATACATATTGTAGTGTTAAGTATATATGAACTTGTTATGTTTTGCTGAAAACAGGTCCTTCTCCATGAGAGTTGCTTACTAGAGTGGAGTTGACGTTGCGTGTTGATGGCGAGCATGATGATGATTGCCAACGACACTCTCCCTTGACATTTATCACTTAGTTTATGGTTTTAGGATGATTATTGTAATCAATATATTATGAACTTCTTTAGTGTGTCTCACATTTCGTGAGACGGTTATTCGTATGAGTCTGTAACAAACTATTGTTCTGCTTTTATGAATGATTTCTATGTGTGTTCATACCTTGTTCGATTATGTGTGAATTATCCTGGTTGTTATGAAACTAATTGATAATGCATGAATTTTTGTAAAATATTAAAATGCCTTGAAAATACCCAACTTAATGATATATTCATTTTGAATGAAATCATTGTTTAAATTCAAAGTTATGTTGATAATATGTGAAAGACATTCGATTTCTTTTCACATACGAATCATGCCTAAGTTCGGCAAAATAACTTAAACACCGTGTATTACATGAATACAAACTGTTTTGATGAATTATTGAAAGAGAATACATATTCAATGTATTGTGTTTTAACAAAATGGTGATTATCATTATACACTTATTTAAACTGTGTAAAGAAGTTTACCAAAGCAAACATGAATATGAAACTATTTGATATGATCAAATTATTTCATCAACAAAGGGTATTAAAGATAAATGAGAATCTAATTACTACAGTTTGATCAATAGTAATGAAATTCGACTTTATAATATTGGCATCAAGAAAATTGTGAAATGCAATGCGTTTGAAATGTCAAAATGCAAAGCATCACAATTTGATATTAGATATCAAAGTGGGTGAAAGGATGGCGCCGAATAAATCATTGTAGTGTAGATGTAAAGACCATTAGTTAGCAATATTTAGCACTCAATTAGAAAATATAGTGAATCATCTGAATTTGTGAGATCGGCGCCATACATTGTATGGATCATCATGAAAGTTTTGGGGTTATTCGATATAACCAAAACAATAGCGAATAAGTCCTTGTAGAGTATTCATTGGAAAATGAATACGAATTCCATAGCTAGAACCAAAAGAGAGGCAAAATTAGTATTGTTTAAAGTTTTGGTGCTTTTCGAGAAAGTTTATATTATCAAATGTGAAGCTTATGTAAGATAGTGAAAAACACGATGAGGATTCAAAACCCTGCATCAGAGTGTTAAGAAGCACAACGGAAAGCGTTCCTGAACGATTCTCTTCACAAAGGAAAGAATCAATGATAATGATCATTGTGTTTTCCCCATTGGTGTTTTCACTACATGGAGTAGGATTCAAAATATACCCCATATCTTGTATGGAGATATTTGAAAATCATTTGAAATATTACTGGAATATGACATACCTATGAACTATAAAGGAAATAATGGTAAACTAAAGTTATGAGAAATCCTAAATCAAAATTCACTTAAGATTAGAAAGAAATTTATTGTTGAATCTTAACAAGCAAAGGGTTGCTTGAATTTTCCAAATGACTTCAAAGTCATGAAGGAAAAGGTGAATGGCAAAGGCACAATTTGTCATGAATAATGTATTGGACAAATTCAAATGAATTTAATTCAAAAGTGCTGAAATTCTAGTGGATTTAATAGTAGTAAAGTACTAATGTGTCATATTAAATCTCTCAGTTTGATAATTGATCAAAGTATTCTTGAAGTTGTTCAAAATAGTGAGTGGATATACAATTTGCATGAAATTGAGTGGGAGCTATGAAAGTATTCCTAAAAAAATATGTATGACATATTTTTGAGTGGGAGAAACATAAGTCTCGAACTCAAATATGTTGGGAACATATTTTGAGTGGAGCTTAAGGAGTGATTCTTAAGTGTGTATACGACACATTAAGAATAAAAGCGCAAGTACCAATAAATAATGATTTATAGTGAATAGAAGTTGATAGTAAATATATTACGATATTATGTAATATTCCTAAAAGGGATTCTGAAAAGAGTTTCAGAATAGAAGTTAATTAAGGAATTGGTCCTTGATAAATCAAATTAGGAATAGCATTAATTTTAACATCAATGGTTAAAATAAATAAAAGGATGATCGTCATCCACTATGTTGATACATAGGTTCTATCTTGGAAAACCATGATGACAACTTAACATAATATATAGTCCAAGAAGGAACATTTGAAAAGTGATTAAGTTTGAATCACGGAACGTTGAGCTAAGTCAGTCCATAGTGTCTAATTGAACTATGGACATGTTTCCAAATCCATGAAGGATGGCATATCTTAAAATCATAAAGGGTTATGTTGTAAGAAGATTGGAAACTCCTATATCGATAATACCGACTAAAGTTAAGTAGGAAGCGAGGTGAACAAAACATCGAACGTTGCATAGGGTGCACTAGTGTTTCGATGGTTACATTTATAATAATAGATAAGGGTACCACATAAAGTGATGTATACTATTATGGTGGGACTAGTTCGTCTTTAACATAGAATGATGTGTCCCAGGGCACAGTGCCCATGAGGTTGATCAAAAGTCACTATAGGCTCCTGGAAACCGGCCTCGTCCTACTTCCATAGAGACGATGCATACACAAAGATGTTATAATGTGATGATAAAGTATTAATGTCAATCAAGGTGACATTAGTAAGTTGCAAAGGATTTGGGATAGTAAAGTACATGCCCAAGACTCAACCTCTTCCATGAGCAAGCATGTTCAGGGTACCGGAATATATGGTGCCAATGGTTAAGAACAAATACAGCTAGTTTATTTGTACTCTAGTGCAAGTGGGAGACTGTTGGAAATATGCCCTAGAGACAAATAGTAATAAGGACTATTATCATATTTCATAAAGTTTATGATTAAGTTTTATATCATGCTATAACTGTATTAAAAGGAAACATCAATGCACGTGTGATATATAAACAACTAGGGGTTCCCGGTGAAACTCTAGTCACTGGTTCATTGGTCAATAGATGATCAAGGTTTCCTGATCATGTGGCATTTATGCCAGTTGGAAATGGAGTTATCTCATTCTGAGAATGAGATGATGAACTAATACCCAACCTAAACATCGTGACACGATCATGTCATGAAGTTCAAGTTATGATGATTAGAATAGACCTAGTAGACTATTCCTTAAACTGTGAGGCTATATCAATCACTGTCTCCCAAGGGTGCTTTGATAGCATCAAACGTCACTTGGTAAAACAGTGATCATAAAGGTGTGTTCAGGTATTCGTAGGAACAGTTGAGGCAATATACATCAAGAGTGGTGACGAGGGGTAACCTCGGTAATGCCCATGGTTATGGACTTGGGGTTTCATGGAAAAGAGAATGCTAGGGATTTCGTCGGATGTCAGGAGAACAATGAAGACAAAATCTCCTAAATATTGGGAAAACACTCTGTTACAAGTTGTCCTCTAGATTTCGATACCATCGCTTGGGCTTCTCCTGTCCTATATATAATAGACCGGGTCTCAAAGTTATATGCGGATAGGTTTCATACACGCGTGATTACAATACCAACATAATGTCGGTTCGTGGTTTCTTTCCTAATACAATAAGAGGTCTCTGTCGGTTGCTTCCTTGGTCCATTATCTGGAATCTTTATGGGCCGCAGGCCCTTTACCCAATGTAGGGTAGCGAATAATGAGCACCCGAGTAATCATACCCATGTCAGTAGCCCCCGAGACTCTACCTGAATCCGCAGTTTTCAGGTTGAGTCTCAAAGTTTCCTTTCTTCTTTCTCTCATTTTGTTTGATTTTATTTTTGTAGGGATTTTGGTACAACGAGTCTGATGCTTCCGACAGATCGGGAACCAGTTAATTGCTCCTGGGCAAAAACAAGGTTGACCTACATCAAACTCAAGTCCCCATGCTTGAATCTGGAATTTGTCGCTGGCATAATTCAGTTCGAGCCACTGAGGTCTTACCGAATACTGAATTCCAGTTTTCTATTTTTTATCGGGTACCCAACGCGTCCATCGGGATTTTTCATCGTATCGTTGATATGGATTTTTACTGGCAGAGCGCATTCTTGTGCGGTTACCATGCCACACGGGACGAATCCTGGGGTCTTACCTTCATGTTTCAGAACATGGCATTCGGATTTTTTCCCATGTCTGAGTGTGATCTGAGATTTTTGGCTAGATTGGCGGTTGGCCTGCTGGGCCACCAATTTTTCTGATTATATCAGATAATTTTATTATTTTACACCGTCTCCCGATGGGAGTAACACCTTTTTGAGGATACACTAGTGTAAAACTCAAAAATGTTTATCAATGTACTTCATACACAATGGATTTTCTATCAGGTGTGCTCTAGCGTTCTCGATGGGAGTAGCCCCTGAGGCTATGTTCGGATGCCTGTATCTGGACATAGACTCATATTTGTTGTTAGCTCGATGGAAAGTATTGATCTTTTTGAACATAATAAAAAGATTAAGGTACAAATAACTTATCTCTTTATATACAAGGCCAAAATCAACGATACATTATTCTTTTAATGGGTGGCTATTTTTAGCCTTTTCTCCTTGACATCTTGGCTGATAAGCCGAACTGTGACTCTTATCATATTGCAAATAATCTTATGCCTAAAAGCATCGTAGTTGTGCTACGTTTCACGGATTTGAGTAATTTACTCATGTCTTCTTGTCTTGTAGTTGATATGCTCCTCCGGGAATAACTTCTGTGACGATGTATGGTCCTTCCCATGGTGATTCTAGCTTTTTGTGGCCATCTTGCTTGAGGCGAAGAACTAGGTACCCTACTGCGAAGGACCTAGGCCGCAATCTTCTACTATGGTAATTGCGCAGGTTTTGCTGGTACATAGTTGCTCTTTGAAGGGATTCATCTCGAACTTCATCAAGTGCATCTACATTATCTTCAAGTTCTTATCTTGATTCCTCCTCATTATATGCAGCTAATCTTGGTGATTCATGTGACACTTCAACTGGAAGCACGGCTTCCGCACCATGGACCAAAAAGAAAGGTGTCTCCTGCGTTGAATTATTTGGAGTTGTACATAAACTCCATAACACAAATGGCAATTCATCCACCCATGCCCCTTTTGCTCTGTCAAGTGGTGCCAGTAGTCTCTTTTTGAGTCCAGCAGTAACTAGTTCATTGCCTTTTTTGACCTGTCCATTTGTTTGCGGGTGAGCTACTGAAGCGTAGCTTATTTTGATGCCCATCTCTTAGCAGTACTCCTTCAATTCATTTGAGGTGAAGTTGGTCCCATTGTCTGTGATGATGTTGTTTGGTACGCCAAACCGGAAAACTATGGATTTGATAAAATTCACAACCGAGGTTCCATCTTGGGTGGTGACAGGCATTGCTTCAATCCATTTAGTAAATTTGTCGACTGCTACTAACAGAAAGACGTGTCCTCCTGGTCATGATTTGTGAAGTTTTCCCACCATGTCGAGTCCCCACTCAGCGAAAGTCCAAGCCAACGGTATGGGATTCAGCTCAGAGGTGGGTGCTCCAGGCTTTGTTGCGAATCATTGACATGCTTCACATGCTCTGACAATGTCCTTTGCATCTTGTATTGTAGTGAGCCAATAAAATCCTGCCCTGAATACTTTTGCAGCGATTGGTCGGCTGCTAGCATGGTGACCACAGACTCCTTCATGTATATCTTTCAGTATAATTTTTCCTTCTTTGGGTATTACGCAACGTTGCAACACACCCGAAATACTTCTTTTGTATAGTTCTCCTTTGATTATCCTGAAAGCCTTTGATTGTCGGGTGATTCGTCGGGCTTCTATCATGTCCTCTGGTAGCTCTCCTTTAGTCATATATGCTATATACGCTTGCATCCATGTTGGCTCAATTAACATAACCTCTTTGATTTCTTGTTCTTCTTCTTCGATGGCCTCTTCTATGTTCTTGGTTTTGGAAGGAGACCCCGACTCTTTTTGCGAGTGCTTCTTCTTCCCTGGTTTTGGTGCTACAACCTCGGACACTCTTTTTGCTTTGATTGATCGCTCCACTATCTCCTCCCAAAAAACTCCTGGTGGTATTGGTAAACACAATGATCCGATGTTTGCTAGGTTGCCAGCTTCCTCATTGCTTGCTCTTCCTATATGTGATACTTCACACCCATCAAATTGAGCCTCCATAATGCTATATAAGTTGCGATAAGCGATCATATTTTTGTTGACAACATCACATTTGTTCATTGCCTGTTGTGCCACGAGATTGGAATCTCCAGAGATTTTGAGGCGAGTTGCACCGCAAGCTTTGGCCATCCGCATGCCGTGCAACAGGGCCTCGTATTCCGCTTTGTTATTGGATGCATTTGTAAAGCTCATCCGAAGAATATAGCGCATTTTGTCGCCTTGAGGTGATATCAGTACGACTCCTGCTCCTGCTCCCTCTGTTCTTTTTGATCCATCAAAGTACATTGTCTAGGTGCTAGAAAGGTCTGGTGGACTCACACATTGCAATTCCGTCCACTCTGTGATGAAATTCGGCAGAACTTGTGACTTAATTGCTTTGCGCTTCTCATAAGTGATATCCCGAGGGAATAATTTGATGCCCCATAGAGAAACATGCCCAGTTGCTTCTAGATTGTTGAGGATGCTTGACAAAGGTGCCTCGTTGACCACTACCATCGGATGCTCCGAGAAATAGTGGCATAGTTTTCGTGCTGTCATAAATACCCTGTATGCTAATTTCTCGTAGTGTGGGTACCTTCGTTTGGATAGCGATAAAACCTCACTCAGGAAGTATGGATCAAAAAATGGTAAATCGATTGTTTGCCTGCCTGGGAGTGATCGTGAGCGGACACGTCTCTGCACGTCGTGGGTCTTTCCTTCTTCGGGTCACTCTACGAATTTTTCTGACTTCCTCATCAGGGTGTAGAATGGCAGCGCTTTTTCTCCTAATCTTGCGATAAAACGACTTAGAGCCTCCACTCGTCCCGATAGTTGTTGTACACCACGTAAATTTGTTGGCTTCTTCATTGTGAGGATTGCTTGTATTTTGTCCGGATTAGCCTCGATTCCTCTAGCTGATACCAAATATCCGAGGAGTTGCTCTGCTGGGACTCCACAGGAACATTTCTTCAGATTCAGTTTGATGCTAAACCTGTCAAGATTTCTGAATGTTTCTTCTAGGTCCTTTATCAACGCAGATCCTTGACATGTGGTAACTATGACGTCATCAATATATACTTGCACGTTTGTGCCTATTTGACTTCCTAGGCACTTTTGCATCATTCGCTGATATGTTGCTCCAACGTTCTTGAGGCCAAACGGCATTGTTGTGTAGCAGAATACGCCATAAGGCGTGATAAACGCCATTTTCTCCTAATCTTCTTCCTTCATCCTGATCTGGTGGTAACCTGAGTAAGCGTCCAAGAAAGAAATATGTTCACATCACGCGGTTGCATCGATGATTTGGTTGATTCGTAGCAATGGGAAGTGATCTTTTGGACAATGTTTGTTCAATGCAGTAAAGTCGATGTACATCCGAAGTTCCATAGTGTTTTTCTTCGGGACACATACTGGGTTTGCAAGCCACTCTGATTTTGTTAATTCTTTGATAAAATTGGCATCGGTTAGGCGATGGAGCTCCTTTCCAGTTGCCTTGCGCTTTGGTTCTGCGAAGCGTCGAAGCAGTTGTTTTACTGGCTTCGCCTTTGGATCTAAATTTAGTGCGTGCTCAGCGAGTTCCCTAGGGATTCCCGGCATGTCAGAAGATAGCCATGCAAAAATCTCCCAGTGCTCACGGAGGAACTCGATGAGTGCGCTTTCCTATGCGGGATCATGGTTGGAATCCACAAATGTTGTTTTTATCGGGTCGGCGGGGTGGATTTGTACTTCTTTTGTGTCTTTTGCCGTGTCAAAAGCTTGATCGGGATTGACACGTGCTACCTCCAGAGGTTGTTCGTTGCTGAACTTTTGAGTTGCTCAAACTCCATTGCCATCCCGAAAGATTCGGAAATTTTATTGAACTCTCGATCATAGCTGTCCGCATGTGTGAACCTTCCTTGTACCGTGATAATTCCCTTTGGTGCTGACATTTTCATTACTAAGTATGCGTAATGCGGCACTGCCATGAATAGTGCAAAGGCTGGTCGTCCCAGGATTGCATGGTATTGTGATGGCCAATCCATGACTTCGAATTCGAGTTTTTCTCGCCTGAAATTTATTTTTGAACCAAAAACAACGTCAAGAAAAACTTTGACTAAAGGAATTTCGGCTTTACTTGGTACTATTCTGTGGAAAGAGGTTTCTGTTGGAGCGAGATTATCCAGGGGATACCCTATTGTTTGCAACGTTTTTTGCGTAGATCAGATTTATGCTACTCCCTGCATCCACGAAGACCTTGCTCGTATCGAATCCACCAATTTGTGCTTCGACTATCAAGGTTGAATGACCTGGTCGTGGGACCCGGAGTGGGTGATCTGCTCTGCTGAATTTGATTTCTTGTTCTGACCAATGGAGATATTCGGGTACGACTGATGTTGATGTTTCCACCATATTGATTTGTCTTGTAATGAGCTTCTAAATTATGTTGGGTGGGCGCCCTTTCTGAATCATAGACATTGTTCCTTTTGATCTGGGGTACTCGTTGTTTTGATCATTTGAGTTTTGTGGTGGTGCAACTGGTGGTGGTGCGCCGGGCATGAATGTGTATCCTCGATTTGCTGCTTCGGCTGCCTTTGCGTTGCATAACTCCTACATCTTCAAGAATGTTCGGCAGTCTTTCATCAATTGATTGGATTGTCGCCTGCCTGCTGAGTCGACGTAAAAATGCATATTACAAGGTCCTTCTAGCATTTGTATTGCGGACATAGGTGGGTTTCGTGCTCTTGGCTGATATCGCTGTGTGGACTGGCTTCCTCCGACATCGTCCGTGTTCTGACGGTATCCTCCATTATGTCGTTGCTTCTGTTGTTACCTTCACCCAAAAAAGTTGCTGCAACGTAACTTGGTCCCGTGTTCCCATCGTTGTTCCTTCGTCTTCTGTCATTGCCGCGTTTATCCCTATCTTCTTTGGGTGACTGCGCGTCCTTATTATGTAGCGCGACTTCTCCATCAGCCTAGCGGTTTGCTATTTCCATCAGCTGTGATACCGTCTTTGGTTTCACCCAACCCAGCTCCTCTATGACTTCTCAGTGACGGAGGCCGTCGTTGAAGGCGTCGACGGCCCTTTCGTCGGATATGTACTCAGCTGAGTTTTTGATAATATTCCACCTCTATATGAACGATCTTATTGACTCTCTAGATTTTTGTTTGCACGCTCGCAACTACTCCAAAGATGTTGGTCGCTTGAATGTAGAATGAAAGTGTTGTATGAACTTATCTTCCAGATCATTCCAGCTACCAATTGAATCTTCGGGTAACTGCCTTAACCATGACCTTGCAGCGCTGGTGAGGTGTAGTTGTAGACTTTGCATCGTAGTAGTTGTGGATCCGCCCTATAATTTGATGGTGGCTAGATAGTCTGCTAACCAAGCTTCGGGTTCCTGGAGCCCATCGTATTTGTGTCGGTCATGTGGAAGTTTATAATCTTTGGGTACTGAGGCTTTGTGAATCCTCTACATGAAACAGCTGGCCCCGCATAGCCCATGGTCATCTTCATCATCCCCATCTTTATATCGTCGGGTGCGGCTTTCATCTCTGGGTCCACTATTCCTATGCTGGGTGTTTTCGTTCCTTGTGTTGCTTCGCGGATCGGATCCTACAAGGTGCGGCTGGTGTGGTGATCGAGATCACCGAGTGTGTCCTACTTGCCGAGGACTGTTGTGACGGCGTGGGGATCGTTGTGTGAGTCCTTGTTCTGCTTTCGTGAGTGAGGCCCCTACCATGAATAGGTTCATTACGGCAGAGCAATGGAGGGCCGCGCGCGGATCGTCGGGTGCGGGTTGAGTGGTGATTAGATACGTTTGTGCAGCCACAATGGCTGCCTGAGCGGTTTTTGCCTTGATGTTTCCTGCTTGATCAATGGACATGAATGATAGGTCGAGGTCTCGAATGATTCCACTTCTTTCTGCTTCGGGGATATTCTGTAATCGAGATGTCGCCCTTCTTGATGGTGCGGCTCCTATCACACTTCTTGACCCCAGTGTAGAACTTAGTTGGGCCTGTCGTAAACTGGATTCGTCGGCTAGCCTTTTTCTTTCATCAAGCTGTCTTTGCATCCGGAGTAGGTCTTTCTTTTTGTGGTGGAGTAGATATTGGTATGCCAGAAGATCTTCATGTGAAGCATCTGTTGTCATTGGGACTGCTCCTGAAATTGCCTCTCTTGCTTTTTGCCATGCCGATGCTGTTAGCCGAAGTCCTGGTCTCTCTTCTGTGTGGGGTTCTCCGCCTCCTCCTCAGACTATGCGATTATCTGCTGTTTCTCTTCTGTTTCTGTGTTCTCCTCCATTGTCGTGTTCTCCTCCGTTGCTTGGTTTCCTGCATGATCATATGATAGAATATCATCGGGGTTATAGGATTACCGTTTTTGTCGCGTGGTGTTGACGTATCTCCATTGATCATGTACACTTGGTGGCGTGTTATGTATGGCCTGACGGCACTGCCTTTTGCTTCTACGGGTGTGTTGGTAGTACTCTGGGATCGTAGTTCTGGATAAATTTTCGCCATCCTTTCTTCAAAGTTGACATTTTCGCTGCTTTCTTCGGGTTCTAAGTTTGTTGGGTTTTCTCCGTGTGGTGAGATTGATTGGCCACCTTATTTTTTTGCTTCGATCTGAGTAGTGATGTCTGTGGACGGTCCAACGAGCGATGATGTTGCTACTATAGTTGTGGCCTTTCCCACTGACAGTTCTGATGCGATCAGGGCCGAAGGGTGTGATTCCTGCATGTTGTCCGCTTGGAAGTGGAGGCTTCCGATGATTAGATCGGATCCGCCGTTAAAATCGGCGGGTACCACTACAAGGGTGGGCGGGCGTGGATTTTCTTTCGTCGAGTTGATGCTTGGTGGAGAGCGTTCCGCAGAATCCGTGTTTCCAGCGTTTAGATTTCCTACAGACGGCGCCAATTGACGAGGGGTAACCTCGGCAATGCCCATGGTTATGGACTTGGGGTTTCACGGAAAAGAGAACGCTGAGGATTTCGTCGGATGTCAGGAGAACAATAAAGACAAAATCACCTGAATATTGGGAAAACACTCTATTACAAGTTATCCTCTAGATTTCGATACCCTCGCTTGGGCTTATCCTGTCCTATATATAATAGGCCGGGTCTCAAAGCTATATGCGGATAGGTTTCATACACGCGTGATTACAATACCAACATAATGTCAGTTCGTGGTTTCTTTCCTAATACAATAAGAGGTCTCTGTCGGTTGCTTCCTTGGGCCGTTATCTAGAATCTTTATGGGCCGCAGGCCCTTTACCCAATGTAGGGTAGCGAACAATGAGCACCCGAGTAATCATACCCATGTCAAGTGGGATTTCTCCATCCGCGTGACGGAAAGATACTCGAGGGCCCACTCGGAGAAGTTATATCCAATAGCTGCGTAGCGTGTGATTTGATCATAGGGATATCACTTGTTGAAACGAGTCAAGTAGCGTTTGTCAGTAACGAGATTGAACCCGACATGGTGATGTCATTGATCAGATCTCGGGCAATGCAAGTATCGAGAGACAAAAGGAATAAGACACGACAGTCACGGTTCAAATGATGAAAGTTTTCATGGAATGCACAGGGGTCACATGGGCATCCAGGTCCCTCTGTTGATCATTGGTCCGGGAGTGTCCCGACCATGTCTGGAGTGTTCCCGAACCGTTGGGTATCACTCTTAAGGGATTGGTGATGCTTAGAGAGTGTTTATAGGATTAGTAGAATCACCAAAGAATTGAAAGAGAGAAAACCGAAAGGGTTTCAATAAGTCCGGAAGATGTCCAGAGTGGAGGTGGAAGGTGTTCCACAACCACGGAGATTGAATAATATGTCAATGAATATTAAATATTGATTTAATCATTTATTCATAATTATTTAATAAAGAGAAAATCAATTAAAGGATCAAAAAGCTTTAATGGGCCAAATCCGGAGGGAGAAGGGTCGAGGGAAAGGCAAAGGGAGGAAGTGTTGGAAATATGCCCTAGAGACAAATAGTAGTTAGGCCTATTATCATATTTCATATAGTTTATGATTAAGTTTTATATCATGCTATAACTGTGTTAAGTGGAAAATCCAATACACGTGTGATATACAAACAACCAGGGGTTCCCAGTGAAACTCTAGTCACTGGTTCATTGGTCAACAGATGATCATGTTTCCTGATCATGTGGAATTTATGCCAGCTGGAAATGAGGTCATCACATTCTGAGAATGAGATGATGAACCAATACCCAACCTAAACATCGTGACCCGATCATGTCACGAAGTAAAAGTTATGATGATTAGAAATAGATCCTCGTAGACTATTCCTTAGACCGTGAGGCTATATCAATCACTATCTCCCGAGAGTGCTTTGATAGCATCAAACGCCATCTGGTAAAATGGTGGTTATAAAGGTGTGTCCAGGTATTCGGCGGAAACCGTAGAGGCAATATATGTCAAGAGCAGGATTTGTCCGTCCATGTGAGGGAAGATACCCAAGGGCCCACTCGGAGAAGTTATATCCAATAGTTATGCAGCGTGTGATTTGATCACGG
Organism: Avena eriantha; assembly: GCA_910589775.1. Taxonomy (NCBI): domain Eukaryota; kingdom Viridiplantae; phylum Streptophyta; class Magnoliopsida; order Poales; family Poaceae; genus Avena; species Avena eriantha. The sequence goes on along the minus strand of OU342746.1, from coordinate 375,790,322 downwards.
GGATATCACTTGTCGGAACGAGTCAAGTAGCATTGTTCAGTAACGAGATTGAACACGACATGGCGATGTCATTGATCAGATCTCGGGCAATGCAAGTATCAAGAGACAAAGGGAATAAGACACGACTGTCCCGGTTCAAACGATGAAAGATCTTCGTGGAACGCACAAGGGTCACATGGCCATCCAGGTCCCTCTGTCGATCATTGGTGCGGCAGTGTCCCGACCATGTCTGTAGTGTTTCCGAACCGTGGGGTATCACGCATAAGGGATTGATGATGCTTAGAGAGCATTTATAGGATCAGTAGAATCGCCGAAGAAAAGAAGGGAGAAAACCGGAAGGGTTTCGGTAAGTCCGGAGGATGTCCGGAGTGGAGGTGGAAGGTGTTCCATGGCCACGGAGATTGAATAATATGTGGATGAATGTTAAATATTGATTTAATCATTTATTCATAATTATTTAATAAAGAGAAAATCAATTAAAAGGTCAAAAGGCTTAATGGGCCAATTCCGGAGGGAGAGGGGCCATTAGGGGAAAGGAGAGAGGGAGAAGGGACCAAGGGGGAGGCCGGCTGGGCCTTGCCCCCCCCGCGAGGCCCACTAGGGGCTGGCCGGTGGCCACCCCACCCTCTCCTCTCCTTTAGTCCCACCCCGGGACTTGAGGGGAGGTAGTACCTCCCTCCCCCTATATATAGTGGGGTATTTGGCCTAGAAAAATACAACCAATAATCAATAAAGGTCTCCCCACTTTTGGGAGGACCTCCAATTGATATTTTATCTCTCCCCCTCTCTCTCGTGACCGTGGTCCCAAGTCTGGACTACGCGACTGAGAGACATCTTCACCGCGGAGCGCCGTCGCGCTGCGGGCGGTTCAAACGATGAAAGATCTTCGTGGAACGCACAAGGGTCACATGGCCATCTAGGTCCCTCTGTCGATCATTGGTGCGGGAGTGTCCCGACCATGTCTGTAGTGTTCCCGAACCGTGGGGTATCACACATAAGGGCTTGATGATGCTTAGAGAGCATTTATAGGATCAGTAGAATCGCCGAAGAAAAGAAGGGAGAAAACCGGAAGGGTTTCGGTAAGTCCGGAGGATGTCCGGAGTGGAGGTGGAAGGTGTTCCATGGCCACAGAGATTGAATAATATGTGGATGAATGTTAAATATTGATTTAATCATTTATTCATAATTATTTAATAAAGAGAAAATCAATTAAAAGGTCAAAAGGCTTAATGGGCCAATTCCGGAGGGAGACGGGCCATTAGGGGAAAGGAGAGAGGGAGAAGGGACCAAGGGGGAGGCCGGCTGGGCCTTGCCCCCCCCCCCCCCCCCCCCCCGCAAGGCCCACTAGGGGCTGGCCGGCAGCCACCCCACCCCTCCTCTCCTTTAGTCCCACCCTGGGACTTGAGGGGAGGTAGTACCTCCCTCCCCCTATATATAGTGGGGTATTTGGCCTAGAAAAATACAACCAATAATCAATAAAGGTCTCCCCACTTTTGGGAGGACCTCCAATTGATATTTTCTCTCTCCCCCTCTCTCTCTCGTGACCGTGGTACCAAGTCTGGACTACGCGAGTGAGAGACATCTTCACCGCGGAGCGCCGTCGCGCTACGGGATTCGAATCCGGGAGCTCTACTTCCGCAACTGCTGCTGGATCGGGGAAACGGGAGTCATCGTTAGGCACCGGATGTGTGTAACTCCCCGCGAGGAGTCGCACTTGAGGCACTCAAGTCGTTGGAGCCAGAAGGAGCGCAAGGATTTCATCACGACCTTGAGGTCGGCTTCGGCTCGTCTACATCAACCACGCTCTCCTGAGCGTTGACAACGCTTTTCGGTCTTCAAGGGTAAGTTCACGAAAAGCCCCTCCCGTTACTGTATTACTAATAGATAGTTCCTGGTAGCTTCAGGGGTTCAGGGGCGTAGAGTAAAATTAATTGTTTTTTATGCGCAGAACCCCTACAGTGGTATCAGAGCTAGATCTATGCGTAGTAATGCTAGTACGGGTAGAACACACGAGATGTAGCGTGTGGGCGTTGATGTTTTAGTTGTTACCCTCCCACGTGTACTTGTGTATACCGCAATAATGCTTGATGAAGCGGCCCCCAACCGACTTTACGCGTTCATTCGCGAGACTGGTCCACGCTTGACATACGGCTTGTACCGTATAAAGTGGCTTAGGGGGGTGTCTGTCTCTCTCGCATTAGTTGGTATACCATTTGCAACGGAGGGCCCTGAAAGGGGTGTAGTATAGACAACTACTTGATCAGCGTTGTGCAGAAAGTTCGTAGGTAAGAACGGTTCTTGTGCGAAAGCCCATTCGGCAACGTAAAACATGCAAAGATAAAGTAGAGGCGTCTAACTTTGTTTTGCAGGGGGGTTGCTTTGTGATATGGTTGTGGCAAAGGTAAAGTGATTACCTTTTGTTGCATAGTAGTAGATAGTCACGGTAATGACAAACTACCACACCGAAATGACACCGGTACCCTAGTGTCAACGGCGCCAGAACCCGGTGACGGCAGATGGAGATCACGACGTGAAGGACCATATCACATAGCATTTACATTCAATGTTATTGTTTGTATGTCTTATTGTGTGCTAGTATTAGCTACTCGACGGTAGCCTAATAAGATGATCCCTGTTAAAATTACCAACGATTGTGTTCCCCCTTAGTGTGCACCACCAAGAAAGTTCTTCGGTATGAGGCAATCCAGGGTTACAGGCCTGGGTGTCAGACATATGTACGTTCACATACAGTGGGTGTAAGCCATGTTGCACAGCGAAAACACTAAGGTTGAGTTGGCGAGCCTAGCATGTACAGACATGGCCTCAGAACGTGGATGGTCGAAAGATCGAGCACGAGTCGCATGAATGATGTGACCGACGTTTAGCGCCCACCCTTGAACCCACATTGATGGCCGAGATGATCGGGGGAGATGTGGCTGATAGGGGTCGTGTTATCACTAGGAACCCTCACTGGGGATAGGTGTTTCTGAGTGGAGTTATTATTAACTCATTTAATTATAAACTTAGTCTAAATTCCTTTTGCAATTATAAATGTAGAAAATGGTTCTTCCCGAGATTACCTTTCCTATCGACGATTGGTTAAAAGGAGAAAACTCAAGTTAGATGGATCCAACTTTTATGCATGGGTCATACGCCTATTTGATCTCCTTTGGGAGAACAATGTAGCTGACTACATGACCTGCGAGATGTATTTAGAGTCACCCTATTCTCATGAGACCCAGGAGCAGCGAGATCTGCGTTATCGTCGTCGTGTGATGGCCACATTCATATCAGTGACCATGCGCCTCGGAATGGAGGATGGGCTATCGCCAATAGTGGGGAGTCTCAAGCCCCGAGGGTCATGGCACATCTGAGAGCACATTTCGTGGAATAATGCGCATATGGGAGTATGAGCTGATGGGGGACTTCTGCATGAGAGGTGCTTCCTAGAGAGGAGGTGACGTTGTGTGTTGATGGCGAGCATGCTGATGACAGCCGACGACACTCTCCCTCGACATTTATCATTTAGTTTGTGTTTTAGGATGATTTTTGTAATCAAGAGATTTGAACTTCTTTAGTTTGTCTCACAGTCCGTGAGACGGTTATTCATATCAGTTTGTAACAAGCAGTTGTTCCACTTTTATGAATGATTTCTATTCGTGTTCATATCTTGTTTGATTATGTGTGAATTATCCTTGTTGTTTGAAACTATTTGATAACGCATGAACATTTGTAAAACATTAAAATGCCTTGTTTAAAATACCCAACTTAATGATATTGTAACATCCCAAATTTTTACGATTGCAGATGTTACTAGAAGCATGCATCATATCCTTGCATCATGGCATCACATAATAAAAGCCGCATCAAATACTTTCCCTAAACCCTATAGTCATATAAAGATTAAAAAGGGTAAAACAAAATCTAACCTCCTAAACCTTTGCAAAAGTGTTATTTTATAATCCCATTCTAATCCTCTTCTTTTTACAAAATTTTAGAGACCAGTCTCACTTATTTTGGAGTCCGTTTGCAAAAGTTATGAAACATTTGGTGAAACTGAAAAAAAATAAAAAGAATAAAAAAAGAGAGATCCTAGCCTAATGGGCCGGCTAAACCAGCTCGTGACCTACCTACCGCCCCGCCTGGCCGAGCGGGCAGCGCGTAGTGCGTGGGCCGGCCTAGACATCGCCAGCAGCAGCCAGCCCACCCCCGCAGACGCTGACGCCCCGGCCCCACCCCGTCGTCCTCATCGCTGTGCCGAGTTCGGGCCGAACTCGCTCCGCCGCCGCCCCTGGAATGAACTCCGGCCGAATCGGAGTTCGGTTCCGCGACCCCCGCGCCAAGCTAGGCCACTTATAAATACCCCCGGCACACCTCCCCAAAAACCCTAGTTCTTTTCCACCAACCGCCACCGGGCTGGCGCCATAGAGCTCGCCGGAGTTCACCGCCGTCGATGCTCACCGGCAAGGGTCCGGCAACCTCTGCCCTTTTCTTTCCCCTTTTCGAAAACCCCTTGCTTTGCCGGTTTATCTCACGTCGTTTCCCTCTCTATAGCAGACCGCAACCCCCGCAATTGCTCGCCGGAGCTTCGCCGGAATCCGCGAGCTCCAGTCGTCGTTCGCCGTCGCCTCAGAGGAAGGAAGCCGACGCCGTCCCCGGGAACGGAACCGGGGCGAGAGGCCGTCCGCCGTAGTCTACTCCACCGAGCTGGGGGAGCACCGCCTCGCCGACGCCGACACGCCGCCGTCGTCGACCCCGTCGCCACCTGAAGGAAATATGCCCTGAGAGGCAATAATAAAGTTGTTATTATATATATTTCTTGTATATGATAGATGTTTATTTTGCATGCTATAATTGTATTGATAGGAAACATCAATACATGTGTGTTTAATAAACAAAAAGAGTTCCTAGTTATGCCTCTATTATAGACTAGCTTGTTGATTAACAAGATGATCAAAGTTTCCTGATCATGGACATTGGATGTTGTTAATAACAAGGTCACAACATTTGTGAAATGATGTGATGAACATTCATCCGAAGTATAGCATTACGATCAAGTCATTATGTTTATATTGCTATAACATCATACAAAGTAGTCTTAGTCCTTAGACCATGAGATCATGTTAATTGCTAACACCGGAAGAGTATCTTGATAACATCAAACGTCACACCGTAACAGGGTGACTATAAAGATGGGTTCAGTACTACGAAGGTGTTATGTTGAGGCTCATGGATCAAGAGTGGAATTTGTCAATCCAGATGACGAATAGATATACTCTGGGCCCTCTCGGTGATATCACATTAAGATACCTTGCAAGCAAGTGATGTGATCACTAGAATGTTATATCACGGGAACGAGAAAAGAGTGCATGTCGGTAATGAGATCAAACTAGGTATTTGGATACCGATGATCGAATCTCGGACATGTATTATATCATGAGACAAAGGGATTAAATTGCTGACGTTAAAGGTTCTCACGATCACAGAGGTCATCGTTGAATGTGCAGGAGTCAGTATGGATCTCCAGGTCTCGCTTCTGATTCGTTGGAGCGAGGAGGTGGAGGTTGTCCGGTGGCTTGAACGTGTGTGCGAGGATGGATGCGCTGCTGATTTGTGGCGCTCGGACTTCCACACGATCTTGAGATCTTCAAGCGTACGACTACATCAACCACGAGTTCCTACTCATTAAAAAAACTCGTTGTCTTCGAGGGTAAGTTCTCCATGGATGTATGTCCACCCGTTGCTCTGTATCTAGTAGATAGATCTTGGCGTATAGTTCTCATCGTAGGAATTTTTTGTTTTTTATGCTGCGGACCCAACAGTGGTATCAGAGCCTGATCTATGCGTAGGTGCTTTGCACGGGTAGTACACATATGTTTATATGTGGGCGTTGATGATCATGTTATTGCATCTTCTATGTATTTTGGATATTAGTGGCATAGTGGGATGAAGCGGCCCGGACCAACCTTACATGTCATCGTACATGAGACCGGTTCCACGACTGACATGCAACTAATTTACAACGAGTTGCTAATAACTTGGTTATCCTCGTTGTGATTCATGTTCGTAGGTAAGACCGGTTCTATCTCCGAAAGCCCTAAGCCACAACTTGCAATTGATAAATTAGAGGCGTCTAGTTTAGATTGTTGCTGGGCTAGTGTCTTGATATGGTATTGTTGTAAGTAGATGTATGATAGATACTCTTACAACACACTCAACGTGTAAGTTCCATAAGCCTTGGCCTTACACACAAAGGAATGATAGAGATCATACCACGATGCAAATCATAGGGATCAAATGCATGGACCATATCATCTCACTTTACACATTAGATGTTAGCATCTTATACTGCTAGTTTGGCGCTTTTTGTAGCATTGTAAGATGATCCCTCATTTAAATATCAAGATAAAATGTGTTCTTCCTTAAGTATGCACAGTTCTGTGGATCATGTTTCGAGACATCATGTGATGATCGGGTGTAGATGGCACCACCTGCTTTTAATTTCAATGTGTTCATGGAGAAAGAGAAGCTTGCTGCGAATGGTAGAAACTTCACCAACTGGGCTATGAATTTGAGGATTCTCCTCACTGCTGCACAAAAGCAATATGTGCTAGAGGCGCCGCTAGGCCCCCCACCAGCTCCTGATGCCCCTGACGAGGAAAAGAACGTCTATATAACTTGTCAGGAGGACCACAACTTAGTTCATTGCGGCATACTGTATGGGCTAGAGAACTTTGAAAACGTTTCGAAAATGGCAATGCCTTTGATACCATGGGAGAATTGAAAATGATTTTCGATACCCATGCTGCCGTAGAGAGTTATAATGCTTCTGAAAAGTTCTTTAGCTGCATGATGGAAGAGAACAGCTCCGTTAGTGAGCACATACTCAAAATGTCTGGGTACGCCGATAAGCTTGTGTCCTTGGGAATAACGATTCCCATTGACTTAGGCATACATCGTGTTCTCCAATCTCTGCCACCTAGCCAGAAGAGCTTCGTGATGAACTATAATATGCAGGGCATGAAGAAGTCTCTTCCCGAGCTTATGTCAATGCTTAAGACTGCAGAAGTGGAGATTAGGAAAGAACATCAAGTGTTGATGATCAATAAGACCACCGGTTTCAAGAAGGGCAAGAAAGGCAAGCAGAAGGGAAAGAAGGGCGGCAAATCTATTGCCGCACCTGAAAAGAAACCCCGAGCTGGCCCTAAGTCTGACACCGAGTGCTACTATTGCAAGGGGACTAGCCATTGGAAGCGCAACTGCCCCAAGTATTTGGCGGACAAAAAGGCCGGCAAGGCAAACAAAGGTATATGTGATATACATGTTATTGATGTGTACTTGACTAGTACTCGTAGTACCACCTGGGTATTTGATACGGGATCGGTTGCTAATATATGTAACTCGGTTCAGGGGCTGCGGAACAAGCGACAACTAGCAAGGGATGAGGTCACGATGCGGGTCGGCAATGGATCAAGAGTTGATGTGATCGCCGTCGGAACGCTGCCTCTCCATATGCCGTCGGGATTAGTTATAAACCAGAATAATTGTTATTTGGTGCCTACACTGAGCATGAACATTGTATCCAGATCATGTTTGATGCAAAGTGGTTATTCGTTTAAATCTGAAAACAATGGTTGTTCGATTTATATGAATAATATCTTTTTTGGTCATGCACCTGTGTTGAATGGTTTATTTCTATTGGATCTCGATAGTAGTATTACGCATATTCATAATGTTGATGCTAAAAGGATTAAACTTGATAATGATATATCTGCATATATGTGGCACTGCCGTCTAGGTCATATTGGCGTTAAACGCATGAAGAAACTCCATTCTGATGGACTTTTGGAATCACTTGATTTTGAATCATTTGATACATGTGAGCCATGCCTTATGGGCAAGATGACTAGAACGTCGTTTTCCGGTTCAATGGAACGGGCGACCGATTTATTGGAAATCATACATACTGATGTGTGTGGACCAATGAGTGTGTCGGCGCGAGGTGGATATCGTTATTTTGTTACTTTCACGGATGATTTGAGTAGATACGGGTATATCTATTTGATGAAACATAAGTCTGAAACTTTTGAAAAGTTCAAGGAATTTCAGAATGAAGTGGAAAATCATCGTAATAGAAAGATCAAATTTCTACGGTCTGACCGTGGAGGAGAGTATCTAAGTTACGAGTTTAGCACACACATGAAAGAGTGTGGAATAGTTTCACAACTCACGCCTGCCGGAACACCACAACGTAATGGTGTGTCAGAACGTCGTAATCGTACTTTATTGGATATGGTTCAATCTATGATGTCTCTGACTGACTTGCCACTGTCATTTTGGGGTTATGCACTGGAAACCGCTACATTCACTTTAAATAGGGCACCATCTAAATCTGTTGAAAAGACACCGTATGAATTATGGTTTGGAAACAAACCTAAGCTGTCATTTCTTAAAGTTTGGGGATGTGATGTTTATGTGAAGAAACTTCAACCGGATAAACTCGAACCCAAAGCGGAAAAATGCGTCTTCATAGGATACCCTAAGGAAACAATTGGGTATACCTTCTATCACAGATCCGAGGGCAAGGTCTTTGTTGCCAAGAATGGATCCTTTCTTGAGAAGGAGTTTCTCGCGAAAGGTGTGAGTAGTCGGAAGGTAGAACTCGAAGAGGTTATTGAACCTTCTCTTCATGAAATGGCGAGTAGCGCAGCACCGGAAGTTGTTTCGGAGTTGACTTCACCTAATGAAGAGAGAGCTAATGATATTGATCATGAAACTCCGAAAGAGGACACTACCGAACCTCGCAGGTCAAGCATGACACGTACAGCTCCTGAACTATACGGCAATCCTGTTATGAATTTCATGATTGATGAAATAGATGACCCTGCGACGTATGAAGAAGCGATGATGAGCCCTGATTCCAACAAATGGCTAGAAGCCATGAAATCCGAGATGGAATCCATGTACGAAAACCAGGTTTGGACCTTGGTGGACTTACCTCACGATCGAAAGGCCGTTGAGAATAAATGGATTTTCAAAAGAAAAACTAATGCTGATGGTAACATAACCATCTATAAGGCTCGACTTGTCGCAAAGGGGTTTCGACAAATTCAAGGAGTTGACTACGATGAGACATTCTCTCCCGTAGCGATGCTTAAGTCAGTTAGGATTATGTTAGCAATTGTTGCATATTTCGATTATGAAATATGGCAGATGGATGTCAAAACTGCGTTCCTCAATGGTAATATTGAAGAAGAGTTGTATATGATACAACCAAAGGGTTTTGTCGATCCTAAGGATGCTAATAAGGTGTGCAAACTTCAGCGATCCATCTATGGACTGAAGCAAGCATCACGGAGTTGGAATCTCCGCTTTGATGAGGTGATCAAAGAGTTTGGATTTGTCCAAACTTATGGAGAGGCTTGTATTTACAAGAAAGTGAGTGGGAGCAATGTGGCATTTCTGATATTATATGTGGATGACATATTATTGATTGGAAATGATATAGATCTTTTAAACAATGTTAAAAGTTATCTAAACAGCAAATTTTCGATGAAGGACCTTGGTGAAGCTTCATATATATTAGGCATTAAAATCTATAGAGATAGATCAAGACGCCTAATTGGGCTATCGCAGAGTACATACCTTGATAAGATATTAAATAAGTTTAATATGGACGAAAGTAAGAAGGGGTTCTTACCTATGTTGCAAGGCAAGACATTGAGTAAGACTCAAAGTCCGGCTACGGCAGAAGAAAGAGAGATGATGGATAAGATCCCCTATGCCTCGGCCATAGGCTCTATTATGTATGCCATGCTATGTACAAGACCGGATGTGGCACATGCTATTAGTTTGACTAGTAGGTACCAATCTGATCCAGCTTCGGAACACTGGATAGCGGTAAAGAACATCCTCAAGTACTTGAGAAGAACTAAGGATATGTTTCTTATATACGGAGGTGAAGAAGAGCTAGTCGCTAAGTGTTATGCCGATGCTAGCTTTGACACCGATCCGGATGACTCTAAGTCTCAATCCGGATACGTATTTCTCTTGAACGGAGCAGCAGTTAGTTGGAGGAGTTCCAAACAACCTATGGTGGCTGGATCAACAATGGAGGCGGGATATGTTGCTGCTTCAGAAGCGGCGCAGGAGGCAGTTTGGATGAAAGAGTTCATTACAGAACTGGGTGTGGTTCCCAGTGCGTTGGACCCGATGGTGATCTATTGTGACAACAATGGAGCCATAGCCAACGCAAAGGAACCAAGGTCTCACAAGAATTCCAAACATATTAAACGCCGGTTTCACTCCATCCGCGAGCATGTCAAGGATGGAGATATAAAGATTTGTAAAGTGCACACGGACCTAAATGTAGCAGATCCGTTGACTAAAGTACTCCCTAGGGAAAAACATGATCAACACCAGAACTCCATGGGTGTTAGATTTATCACTATGTAAACTAGATTATTGTCTCTAGTGCAAGTGGGAGACTGAAGGAAATATGCCCTAAGAGGCAATAATAAAGTTGTTATTATATATATTTCTTGTATATGATAGATGTTTATTTTGCATGCTATAATTGTATTGATAGGAAACATCAATACATGTGTGTTTAATAAACAAAAAGGGTTCCTAGTTATGCCTCTCTTATAGACTCGCTTGTTGATTAACAAGATGATCAAAGTTTCCTGATCATGGACATTGGATGTTGTTAATAACAAGGTCACAGCATTTGTCAAAATGATGTGATGAACATTCATCCGAAGTATAGCATTACGATCAAGTCATTATGTTTATATTGCTATAACATCATACAAAGTAGTCTTAGTCCTTAGACCATGAGATCATGTTAATTGCTAACACCGGAAGAGTATCTTGATAACATCAAACGTCTCACCATAACAGGGTGACTATAAAGATGGGTTCAGTACTATGAAGGTGTTATGTTGAGGCTCATGGATCAAGAGTGGAATTTGTCAATCCAGGTGACGGATAGATATACTCTGGGCCCTCTCGGTGATATCACATTAAGATAGCTTGCAAGCAAGTGATGTGATCACTAGAATGCCATATCACGGGAACGAGAAAAGAGTGCATGTCGGTAACGAGATCAAACTAGGTATTTGGATACCGATGATCGAATCTCGGACATGTATTATATCATGAGACAAAGGGATTAAGTTGCTGACGTTAAAGGTTCTCACGATCACAGAAGTCATCGTTGAATGTGCAGGAGTCAGTATGGATCTCCAGGTCCCGCTTGTGATTATTGATCTGAGAGGAGTCTCAATCATGTCTGCATTATTCGCCAACCGTAGGGTGACACACTTAAGGGTTGTCGGACACCATTTAGGAGCACATATGTTCCAGACAAAAGGTTTGCAAAGCACAGGAAATGTTTCGATACAAACAGGAATTGTTTCGGGTGAAATTGCAGAAAGTGGTTCTGCATGTAATATTGAAATGTTGCAAGGGGTTTTATGTGAATGTTTGTTAATTAAAGTAATTAACAAAATTCTGAATAAAATAAATAAAAGAGTTTTATTAAATGAGAGAGCATTAAATTTGGAGAAATTTAATGCATTTAAAGTGGAGACTTTAAAAGAGAATGTTAAGGGGCATTTTAATGTGGAGGGGTTACCACCACATGAATGGGGGAGGTGAGGGGTCACCCCCCCATGCGCCGGTCATGGAGAGAGGGGCACCCCCCTCCTCCTATAAAAGGCCACCCATTCCCTCCTTCATCCTCATACCTCCTCGTGAAGGATCTCTCTCCCCCTCTAGATATTCCCCCATGGTCTCGGATTAGCGAGATACATGTTCCCGGTGGCCTTGCGTCTGGAAGGAGTTGCTGCTTCCGCTGATTCGTTGGAGCGAGGAGGTGGAGGTTGTCCGGTGGCTTGAACGTGTGTGCGAGGATGGATGCGCTGCTGATTTGCGGCGCTCGGACTTCCAAACGATCTTGAGATCGGCAAGCGTACGACTACATCAACCACGAGTTCCTACTCGTTAACAAAACTCGTTGTCTTCGAGGGTAAGTTCTCCATGGATGTATGTCCACCCGTTGCTCTGTATGTAGTAGATAGATCTTGGCGTATAGTTCTCATCGTAGGAAAAATTTTGTTTTCTATGCTGCGGACCCAACACCACCCACCACGGTAAGCCGCCGACCACCCCCCCCCTCCCAGCCATCTATTTCCAATCCAACGCCTAGGATTAGATGGCCAGGCCGAAGGGGTACCGACCAATCCCCTCGTGCCACGTGTCAGCACCGTCAGCGCGCTGAGTCAGCCCGCGTCGGGCCGTTGGACCAACCCGGTGCGGCCACTTGGCGCCGCACAGCTGGCCGTCGTCCTGTTTTTCTTTTAAATAGGCAGAAAACACTTTAATCTTGTAAAAGTCATAGTAATTCGAGTTTTTGTCCAAAAATTGCGTATAATATACCGTTGGATTCGTAAAATTGAGTAGAACACAGATTTACAATAATATTTCTGTTTTACTGCAGCAATCTTGCACTAGGATTTAAAGTTTAGATTAGAGTATTTTAATTCTTGAAAAATATCCGTAGATCTATTTTAGTTGATTCTTATTGCGTTGGCTTTGTATCCACGAGACCTTCTGTGGAAAAATTGTTACAACTTGCTTAGAGTGTTCAGATCTGTTTCGAGTTAGATTGGAGTTGTCGATCCATTTATGAGCTTTCTTATTTAGGTATTAACCCAGAATACTCAAAATCTGTGGGGAATCGATTCTAATGACATCCCCAACTCAACAACACCCCAGAATAAAACCCTTGGTCGAAATTGAATCCATCCTTGCATATTACCATGTTGCATGCATGCATGCATATTAACCTTCGTGACATTGTTTTGTGCAAATTGTGATTGGATCTATGTTTGTGTTTCGTTAGATTGTTCGGAGTGCGCCGAGGAGTACTGTTGTGTAGAGTGCTGCTCGGATCAAGGCAAGTTACACCACTTGTAAATATTATGTCCCAGTTTTTGACTATGCATGTTTTACTCTTCAAATCTTGTAGTATGCATGTGTAGGTCTTTAGTAGATTTTCTTATTACTATTTTCGCAAGTGCGGTTTTGTAGTATGTCATGGGTAGCTTTATACTTAGGAATTTCCATCCTATTAGGTTTCCCTATTTTTGCTAAGTATTGCTTGCTATGCTATATATACTAAGTACCGTTGGGGGGTTCGAAAGACTCAAAAAATTTCTAAGTATAAAAGCTCTCTCTCGAGCGAACCTTTTCCTCTCAAAACCTCCTTCAAAATAAAAACTAAGTTTTCTTCTGGGAGGAATGGTTGTCGGGACAACGAGTGGAATTTTGGTGGAGGACGGCCGTCTAGGAATCAAAGAAGTCTGCCATGTTTCAGAATTCAGAAGCTTCCGGTGCAACCACAATACATATGGGCTCTGTCTTGGCTTAGTACTTAGTGGGAAACCTCACCGGGGTACCAACATTTGGAGGTTCTTGGCACGGTTGGATCCAGCTGGTAGAGGGGCTACTGAGGGAAGGCTTCGCCACGGTCTTGTCTGTAAAAGGACTTGATCGTGGATTGTGGGGAAAGTGCACAACCTCTCGAGAGTATTGCAGTCTGATCGATCAGTCGAGTTCACGGAAAAGAACACTTTGAGCATCTGAAGGATGGAGCCTTTGAAAGATCTTCCTCTCTCTCTTTTCCAAACTTAAAGTTTTATAAACCCCAAGGCGTGAGTAATATCGCCATTGGGTGGGATTTTGGGAACTTGGCGCGTAATATCCAAGTGCTAGGTTGATTGGGCACTTGGTGAGTAATATCCACGTGTTCCAATCGACTCTATACTACTTATCAAAGTTTACAAAGTAGGGAAATCTCTTCCTCTTTTCTTATTACATAGAGAAAATTGGCTTTATGCAAATGAACCCCAAAGCCTACACTTAGCCTTGCATGTAGAGATAGTCTTATTCTTCCCTTGGTGTAATTTTCCAATACATTCAAAGTATTGACCCAACTTGTTGGCTGCACGTCATATGTGCAGAATCCGAAGACTGAAAGGTGCGTAGGGATCGCTGGTCTTCACGCAACTAGCCTGAGGTGTTGATGGACTCAAGTTTCGCTTAGTTTCCGCTGTTTTATTTGAGCTAGCTATAAGCTATGCAAGTTGTAGTAATTATACTCTGGATTATTCGTGTAATAATGACTTGTGTTTTACATGATATTCATTGATTGTGAAGTGCTAGCTAATGATCCAGGGACTAGCATGTTATTCACAGGGACTTAGGATCCTAAACAATCCGAGGTCGCAACAGATGGTATCAGAGCACAAAGTTGCCTGTAGGACGTGACCCCTAGGATTGGAAACCACCTTTACCATTGTGTGTTTTTGCTTTCCATATTCTTCTAAGTTATTTATGCTCTTCTAGTAATTCTCTTCCTTATCACTTTGTGCCTAATTTTCTTTCTCCTAACCTAAATATGACGGCCTTCTACTATGAAACCGCCGAAGACATCAAGTGCCTACACTTTGGGGAATGCCTTCTGGACATCATCAAGACATTACAGTTGCCCATGCCGTCAATCAAGGGGAGCGAGTTGAGGAAGATGCACAAGGAAGGATGCTGGGCGATTGAAGTCATCCAACCGGGGCGCAGCAAGTCTGAACCCAAGACAGAGGCCATTATACTCAACGTCACCAGTGACTCCAAGGAGAAAGGACTTAGCATCAGCATGTAGGAGCTCATTGGACGCCTTTGTGGATGCCACCATGAAGAGATTGAAGGCCACTACATCAAACTCTTTGGAAGACGTGATGAGAAGGGAGTTCCAATCGAGTTAACCCCGGAGGAAAGGAAGACATGCAAACGTCGAAGGATCCAATATCAAGACTTGGAGTCCCACATCAATGATCATGAGAAGGGGAGCTGCCTTGAGATCATGAGGAATGACGAGCTATGCGCCCTAGTCAAGGAGAAGGACGAGAAGATCGAGGAGCTAGAAGAGAAGATCAAGTCCCTAGGAGGGGAGCTCACTGCCCAAGACAAGAAGTTTGCTAATCAAGAGAAGAGGGTGCAAGATAAGAACAAGAGGATTAGGGAACAAAGTCTTGTGCTCGCAAAAAACGAGATGGAGTTCAAGAACTTTGCCACCATGTTGAAGGACTTGAAAGCAACCAAGAGGAGCTTGGAGGAGAAGATCACGCCCGTGACTATGGGATCAAGCTTGATCAAGAAGCTATAGAAGGAGAAGAAGGAACTTCAAGAGAAGCTCGAAGCTGCTACCCAGGAGCTGCAAGAGGTGAAGGAACTCCGAGAGAGGCTCGAAGCCGCTACACCGGAGCCGCAGAAGGTGAAGGAACTTCAGGAGAAGCTTGAAGCCACGACGAAGGACATGGAGTTATACAAGTCTCTGCTGGAGAAGGAAGGCTTCATTATTGAGGATGAGGAAGTGGATGATGAGTAGAGTAGATAGTTGGACCACCTTTATCTCTATAGTCAAACGTTGTTCGTGATCGTAATGAGTACCAAAATTATTTTGGTTGAGTTGTGTTAAACTATGTGCTATGTGTGCCTTGCTTTTCTCATGTGCTTTTCTCATGTTTACATAAGGGTAGGAGTTTATTCCTTAGGCTTTCTATCTATTTCTTAACTTGTTTCCCAAACCCCACAGATGGCGAGACGTGGGAACAATAACAACAATAACATGCCCCTAGAGATAGCACAACTTCTGAACTCCCAGAATCAGCTGATCCAACTCCTCACTCAAAACATGCAAAACAACAACAACAACCCGCCGCCTCCACCACCTCCACCGCCCCAACAGGATCGCCTGACTCGGTTCTTGAGATTGAACCCTCCAATTTTCTCAAGTAGTTCTGAGCCAATTGTGGCAGATGACTGGCTCCGCACCACCAACAAGAAGTTAGACACCGTCCAAGTTGTTGGAGCTGACAGGGTGCGCTTTGCCGCGCACCAACTTGAGGGACCAGCTGTTGAATGGTGGGATAATTACCAGGTCACCCACCCTGATATTGAAGCTATCACCTGGAACCAGTTTGAGGCGGCCTTTCGTACTCATCACATAGCCGCTGGTGTCATGTCACTAAAGAGACGTGAGTTCCGCGACTTGAAACAACTGCACCGCTCTATCTCCGAGTATGGGGACCTTTTCAGCAAGCTGGCACGTTATGCACCTGATGATGTTTCCACTGATGCCAAGAGACATGAGGAGTTCCTAAGGGGACTTAATGATGAGATATCCATTCAGCTTGTGGCTCTGAAGTTTGATAACTATCAGGAACTTCTGGACAGGGTAGTTGTGGTTGAAGCAAAGCAAAGGAATATAGAGAACCGAAAGAGAAAGTCCACCTCACACAAGCATAACTCAGCCCCATATCAAAAGCAACGCACTTCGTCACCACCACCCCACAACCACAATGGCCATAACCACAATGGTCATCGTCATGGGGGACATAACCCCAATGGCCATAAACACCGCAATGGGAATGGCAATGGGAAAGATCTAAGTTAGGTGACATGCTTCAAGTGCAACAAGACGGGGCATTATGCAACTACTTGTCCCGAAAAGATGAAGAATTGGAATGGCAACAGACACAACCATGGCAATGGCAATGGAAATGGAAATGGGAAGAAGCCGAATCCATTCGTCAAAGCAACGGTGAATCATGTCTCCGTGGAGGATGCTCGTGAGGCACCTGACTCCGTGATTGGTAAGTTCAAGCTTAACCCACCCCCGCGGTTGTTCTTTTTGATACTGGTGCATCGCATTCATTCATATCAAGGGTATTTGTGGATAGAGGCAATATACCTACAGAGACTATTAGTACTCCCCTAAGGGTAAGTTCTCCTGGAGGAGAAATAGTGGCAAACTCTGGATGCCGTGGGTTATAACTAAGGATTAGGGCACACATCTTTCCCACAAGCCTAGTCGTTCTGGAATCACAAGGATTAGACATAATTTTGGGCATGAATTGGATGACCTAATATGTGGGAGTCATAGATTGTGCCAAAAGGACTATCGCACTCACGACTCCGGATAAGAAAAGGATCCGCTTTAAGTCATCTTTCACACTCAAAGGAAGCATGGTGAACTCTCTTAAGGGGGTTAGCTTGGAGGATGTGCCAATTGTGAAGGAGTATCCAGATGTGTTTCTGGAAGAATTGCCAGGGATGCCTCCTGACCGAGACATCGAGTTTCTTATTGACTTGATGCCTGGTACTGGACCGATAGCAAAGAGACCGTATAAGATGGATGTTGATGAGTTGAAGGAACTTAAGAAACAACTTAGGGAGCAATTGGACAAAGGCTTCATTCAACCAAGTGCGTCGTCTTGGGGAGCACCTATCTTATTCGTGGAGAAGAAGGATAAAACAAGAGACTAGTCGTGGACTACCGGTCATTGAATGAAGTGACAATCAAGAACAAGTACCCTCTACCCAATATCAATGACTTGTTCGATCAATTAAAGGGGGCTAGTGTGTTCTCTAAGATTGATCTCCGATCAGGTTATTTCCAGTTAAAGATCCGGGAACAGGATGTACCCAAGACAGCCTTCACCACAAGATACGGATTGTATGAGTATACCGTGATGTATTTTGGCTTAACCAATGCCCCAGCATACTTCATGACTATGATGAATAAGGTATTCATGGAATACTTGGATAAGTTTATTGTGGTATTCATTGATGACATACTCATATACTCCAAGGACAAGAAGGAACATGAGAGGCATCTGCGCCTAATTATGGAAAGGTTAAGGGAACACAAGTTGTATGCCAAGTTTAGCAAATGTGAGTTCTGGTTGAAAGAAGTGGGATTCCTTGGTCATATTGTGTCAGCTAAAGGAGTTGCCATGGACCCAAGTAAGGTAGTATCCGTGACAGAATGGGAGTCCCCTAAGAATGTTGGCGATATCAGGAGTTTCTTGGGCCTTGTAGGATATTATCGAAGGTTCATTGAAAACTTTTCCAAGATAGCAAAGCCTATGACAGAATTGTTGAAGAAGGAAAAGAAGTTCAAATGGACCGAGGCATGTGAAGCAAGTTTTCAAGAATTGAAGAAGCGCCTAGTAACAGCACCAGTTTTGTGTCTCCCTGACATCCAAAAAGATTTCCAAGTCTATTGCGACGCTTCTCGACAAGGACTTGGTAGTGTACTGATGCAAGATGGAAAAGTAGTGTCTTACGCCTCTCGGCAACTTAAGAACCATGAGAATAACTACCCCACGCATGATTTGGAACTAGCATCAGTTGTGCATGCGCTCAAGGTATGGAGACATTACCTCATGGGGAAGCATTGTGATGTGTTCACGGATCACAAAAGTCTTAAATACATCTTCATTCAAAAGGAATTAAATATGAGGCAAAGGAGATGGCTTGAGCTCATCAAGGACTATGACTTGGACCTGCAGTACCATCCTGGAAAGGCCAATGTTATGGTTGTCGCCTTAAGCAGGAAGGTCTATGTAAATGGACTTACCGTGGGAGAACTTCCAAAGGATTTGTGTGAACAGTTCAAGGATCTCAGGTTGGAAATAGTTCTAGAGGGGTACTTAGCGACTATGGAGATAGTGCCAACGCTTCTGGACCAAATCAAAGAGGCCCAGAACGGGGACAAAGAGTTGGAAGAGATAAAAGCTAATATAAGCAAGGGTAAAGCAAAAGGGTTTCATACGGATGAACAAGGGACACTTTGGTACGAGAAGCGTTTGTGCGTTTCCGATGATCCCGATATCAGGAAGTTAATTCTTCAGGAAGCTCACGATTCGCCTTACTTAATTCATCCTGGTAATACAAAGATGTACATGGATGTGAAGGATAGATACTGGTGGAATAACTTGAAAAGAGAAATTGCTGAATACATCTCCTTGTGTTACGTGTGCAACAGAGTCAAGGCCGAACATCAAAAACCAGCAGGGCTGCTGCTGCCATTACCTGTGCTCGATTGGAAGTGGGACAAGGTAGGCATGGATTTTATCACAGGACTACCCCAGACTCGTTCTGGGTATGACTCCATCTGGGTAGTGGTCGATCACTTCACAAAGGTGGCCCACTTTATTCCCGTAAACACCACCTATACAAGTGCTAAACTCGCCAAGATTTATATGTCAAGGATCGTAAGTATTCATGGTGTACCCAAGGGGATTGTCTCTGATAGAGGTACCTAATTCACCTCGAAGTTCTGGCGACAGCTACACGAGTCTCTAGGGACACGACTAGAGTTTAGTACTGCCTTCCACTCGCAAACAGATGGACAAACGGAAAGAGTTAATCAGATCTTGGAAGACATGTTAAGAGCCTGTGCACTAGACTATGGGTCTAGCTGGGATGATAATTTTCCATATGCGGAATTCTCATACAATAACAGTTACCAAACTAGTATCAAGATGGCTCCATTTTAAGTTCTATATGGCAGAAAGTGTAGAACTCCGCTGCTATGGAGTGGATTTGGAGAACGTAGTTTGTTTGGACCTGAACTGATCAAGGATGCCGAAGAAAAAGTAAGACAGATTCAAGACAGGTTAAAAGTAGCCCAATCCAGGCAAAAGAGTTATGTTGATTCCAAGCGCAGGGATGTAACTTACAAAGTGGGAGACCATGCATATCTCCGAGTTTCACCACTATGAGGAGTTAAGAGATTTGGAATCAAGGGAAAGTTGGCACCTCGATTCATAGGACCCTATAGGATTTTGGCTTGTAGAGGGGAGGTTGCCTATCAGTTAGAATTACCCGAAGTGTTGACTGTTCATGATGTTTTCCATGTGTCGCAACTAAAGAAGTGTCACCCGGGAATGGCTGAAACACCACTAAAGGATACGGTTCCGTTGGACGAGGTTCAACTGGAAAACGATCTCACCTATGAGGAAAAACCCACCAGGATTCTGGAAACAGCTGAGAGAATTACTTGTACCAAGACTATCAGGTTTTGCAAAGTTCAATGGAATCACCATTCCGAGGAAGAGGCCACGTGGGAACATGAAGAAGACCTGAAGAAAGAACACCCACACCTAATTGCTAACCAACCTGAATCTCGGGGACGAGATTCTTCTTAAGGGGGGTAGGTTTGTAACATCCCAAATTTTTACGATTGCAGATGTTACTAGAAGCATGCATCATATCCTTGCATCATGGCATCACACAATAAAAGCCGCATCAAATACTTTCCCTAAACCCTAGTCATATAAAGACTAAAAATGGTAAAACAAAATCTAACCTCCTAAACCTTTGCAAAAGTGTTATTTTATAATCCTATTCTAATCCTCTTCTTTTTACAAAATTTTAGAGACTGGTCTCACTTATTTTGGAGTCCGTTTGCAAAAGTTATGAAACATTTGGTGAAACAGAAAAAAATAAAAAGAATAAAAAAAGAGAGATCCTAGCCTAACGGGCCCGCTAAACCAGCCTGTGACCTACCTACCGCCCCGCCTGGCCGAGCGGGCGGCACGTAGCGCGTGGGCCGGCCCAGACGCCACCAGCAGCAGCCAGCCCGCCGCCGCTGACGCTGACGCCCCGGCACCACCTAGTCGTCCTCATCGTTGCGCAGAGTTCGGGCCGAACTCGCTCCGCAGCCGCCTCTGGAACAAACTCCGGCCGAATCGTAGTTCGGTTCCGCGACCCCCGCGCCAAGCTAGGCCGCTTATAAATACCCCCAGGCATGCCTCCCCAAAAACCCTAGTTCTTTTCCACCAACCGCCACCGGGCTGCCGCCATAGAGCTCGTCGGAGTTCGCCGCCGCCGACGCTCACCGGCAAGGGTCTGGCGACCTCTGCCCTTTTCTTTCCCCTTTTCGAAAACCCCTTGCTTTGCCGATTTATCTCATGCTGTTTCCCTCTCTATAGCAGACTGCAGCCCCCGCAATTGCTCGCCGGAGCTTCACCGGAATCCGTGAGCTCCAGCCGCTGTTCGCCGTCGCCTCGGAGGGAGGAAGTTGACGCCGTCCCCGGGAACGGAACCACGGCGAGAGGCTGTCCGCCATCATCTACTCCACCCAGCCGGGGGAGCACCGCCTAGCCGCCGTCGACCCCGTCGCCACCCACCACGGTAAGCCGCCGACCACCCCCCCAGCCGTCCGTTTCCAATCCAACGCCTAGGATTAGATGGCCAGGCCGAAGGGGTACCGACCAATCCCCTCGCGCTGCGTGTCAGCATCGTCAGTGCGCTGAGTCAGCCCGCGTCGGCCCGCTGGACCAACCCGGTGCGGCCACTTGGCGCCGCACAGATGGCCGCCGTCCAGTTTTTCTTTTAAATAGGCAGAAAACACTTTAATCTTGTAAAATTCATAGTAATTTGAGTTTTTGTCCAGAAATTGCGTATAATATACCGTTGGATTCGTAAAATTGAGTAGAACATAGATCTACAATAATAATTCTGTTTTACTAAAGCAATCTTGCAGTAGGATTTAAAGTTTAGATTAGAGTATTTTAATTCTAGAAAAATATCTGTAGATCCGTTCTAATTGATTCTTGTTGCGTTGGCTTTGTATCCACGAGACCTTCTGTGGAAAAATTGTTATAACTTGCTTATAGTGTTCAGATCTGTTTCGAGGTAGATTGGAGTTGTAGATCCACTTATGAGCTTGTTTATTTAGGTATTAACCCAAAATACTACAAATCTGTGGGGAATCGATTCTAATGACATACCCAACTCAACAACACCCCAGAATAAAACCCTTGGTCGAAATTGAATCCATCCTTGCATATTACCATGTTGCATGCATGCATGCATATTCACCTTCGTGACATTGTTTTGTGCAAATTGTGATTGGATCTATGTTTGTGTTTCGTTAGATTGTTCGGAGTGCGCTGAGGAGTACTGTTGTGTAGAGTGCTGCTCGGATCAAGGCAAGTTACACCACTTGTACATATTATGTCCCAGTTTTTGACTATGCATGTTTTACTCTTCAAATCTTCTAGTATGCATGTGTAGGTCTTTAGTAGATTTTCTTATTACTATTTCCGCAAGTGCAGTTTTGTAGTATGCCATGGGTAGCTTTATACTTAGGAATTTCCGTCCTATTAGGTTTCCCTGTTTTTGCTAAGTATTGCTTGCTATGATATATATATATATACTAAGTACCGTTGGGGGGTTTGAAAGACTCAAAACAATTCTAAGTATAAAAGCTCTCTCTCGAGCGAACCTTTTCCTCTCAAAACCTCCTTAAAAATAAAAACTAAGTTTTCTTCTGGGCGGAATGGTTGTCGGGACAATG
The DNA here is from genome assembly GCA_910589775.1 of Avena eriantha. Lineage (NCBI taxonomy): Eukaryota > Viridiplantae > Streptophyta > Magnoliopsida > Poales > Poaceae > Avena > Avena eriantha. The sequence goes on along the minus strand of OU342746.1, from coordinate 375,768,109 downwards.
AGTGAAATTTTGGTGGAGGACGGCCGCCCAGGAATCAAAGAAGTCTACCATGTTTCAGAATTCAGAAGCTTCCAGTGCAACCACAATACATATGGGCTCTGTCTTGGCTTAGTACTTAGTGGGAAACCTCACCGGGGTACCAACATTTGGAGGTTCTTGGCACAGTTGGATCCAGCTGGTAGAGGGGCTACTAAGGGAAGGCTTCGCCACGGTCTTGTCTGTAAAAGGACTTGATCATGGATTGTGGGGAAAGTGCACAACCCTCTCGAGACTATTGCAATCTGATCGATCAGCCGAGTTCATGGAAAAGAACACTTTGAGCATCTAAAGGATGGAGCCTTTGAAAGATCTTCCTCTCTCTCTTTTCCAAACTTAAAGTTTTATAAACCCCAAGGCGTGAGTAATATCGCCATTGGGTGGGATTTTGGGACGTAATATCCGAGTTCTAGGTTGATTGGGCACTTGGTGAGTAATATCCACGTTTTCCAATCGACTCTATACTACTTATCAAAGTTTACAAAGTAGGGAAATCTATTCCTCTTTTCTTATTACATAGAGAAAATTGGCTTTATGCAAATGAACCCCAAAGCCTACACTTAGCCTTGCATGTAGAGATAGTCTTATTCTTTTCTTGGTGTAATTTGCCAATACATTCAAAGTATTGACCCAACTTGTTGGCTGCACGTCTTATGTGTAGAATCCGAAGACTGAAAGGTGCGTAGGGATCGCGGTTCTTCACGCAACTAGCCTGAGGTGTCGATGGACTCAAGTTTTGCTTAGTTTCCGCTGTTTTATTTGAGCTAGCTATAAGCTATGCAAGTTGTAGTAATTATACTCTGGATTATTCGTGTAATAATGACTTGTGTTTTACATGATATTCATCGACATTGAAGTGCTAGCTAATGATCCAGGGACTAGCATGTTATTCACAGGGACTTAGGATCCTTAACGATCCGAGGTCGCAACAGATATGTTCATTAATGAATGAAACCATTGTTTAAATTCAAAGTTATGTGATAATATGTGAAAGTCATTCGATTTCCTATCACATATAAATCATGCCTAAGTTCGGCGAAATAACTTGAACGCCGTGTATTACTTGAATACAAAGTGTTTTAATGAATGGTTAAAAGTAAATACATATTCGATGTATTGTGTTTTAACGAAAAATGGTAATTATCATTAATTTATTGTTTTAATGTGTAAAGTAAGTTTACCAAAGGAAACATGAATATGAAACTATTTCATTTGATCAAAGTGTTTCATCAACAAAAAGGGTATAAATATAAAAGAGAATCTAATTACTACGATTTGATCAATAGTAATGAAATTCAACTTTATAAGATTGGCATGAAAGAAATTGTGGAATGCAAAGTGTTTTGAAACATCAAAATACAAAGCATCACAATGTGATATTAGATATCAAAGGGGGTTGAATATAAGGCACCAAATAAATCGTTGTAGTGTAGATGTAGAGACCATTAGCTTAGAAATTGTTAGCACTTAATGAGTTACAGTGAACCATTAGAATTCGTGAAAGTTTTGGGGTTATTCAATATAACCAAAACTATAGTGAATAAGTCCTTATAGAGTATTCATTGGAAACTTTGAATACGAAACCCATAGCTCAAACCAAAAAGGAAGCAAGATTCGTATTGCTTGGATTTTGGTGCATTCTTGAGAAAGCTCACTTTTAGTGATGTTTCTCAATTATCGCACAACTGGGAAATAGTGTAAAACACGATGAGGATTCAAAACCCTGCATCAAAGTGTTGAGAAGCGCAACGGAGAGCGTTCATGAACGATTCTCTTCACGGAAGGAAAGAATCAATGATTTTGATCATTGTGTTTTTACCTCCACTGTTGTTTTTCACTATATGAAGTAGGATTCAAAATGTAAATCCATATCTTGTATGGAGACATTTGTGAATCACTTGTCATGATTTTTGGAATATGACATACCTACGAACTACAAAGGAAATAATGGTAAACTAAATTATGAGAAATCCTAGAAGTAAAATTCCCTTGAGATTAGAAAGCAATTCATTGCTGAATCTCACAAGTAAAAGGGGTTACTTGGAATTTTCCCAAATGACTACAAAGCCATAGTAGGAAAAAGGGGGTGAATGACAAAAGCACAATTTGTCAAGTATTGGACAAGTTCAAATGAATTTTATTCAAGTGTGCTGAATGTCTAGTGGATTTAAAACTAGTAAAGTACTAGTATCTCATAGTAAATCTCCAAGTTTGATATTTAATCAAAAGGATTTTGAAGTTATTCAAAATAGTGAGTGGATATGCAATTTGCATAAAATTGAGTGGGAGCTATGAAAGTCTTCCTGAAACAATATGTGATTGACATATTTTAAGTGGGAGCAATATAAGACTCGAATTCAAATATGTAGGAACATATTTTGAGTGGGAGCTTATAGGAGTAATTCTTAAGTATGTTAAGAATGAAAGTGCAAATACTTATAAATAATGATTTATAAGATGTAGAAGTTGATAATAGGTGTATTATAATATTATGTAGTATTCCTTAAGGGATTCTGAAAAGGGTTTCGGAATAGAAGTTAATTAAGGAACTGGTCCTTAATAACTCAAATTAGGAATAGTATTAAGTTGAACATCAATGGTTAAAAGAAAGAAATGGATGATCATCATCCACTATGTTAAGACATAGGTTCTGTCTTAGAAATCATGATGACAACTTAACATAATATGTGATCCAACAAAGGACGTTTGGAAGTGATTAAGTTCGAATCACAGAACGTTGAGCTAAAGTTTGTCCACAGTGTCTAAAATAGAGAACTGTAGACATGTTTTCCAAATCCATAAAGGATGACATATCTTAAAGCATAAAGGGTTATGTTATAAGGGAATATGTTGGAAACTCCTGTAGATACCAATTAAAGTCAAATAGGAAGCAAGGTGAACAAAACATCGAAAGTTGCACGGAGTGCACTAGTGTTTCGATGAATACATTTATAATAATATATAAGGGTACCATCTAAAGTGTTGTATAATGTTATGGCGGGGCTAATTCGCTTTTAACGTAGAATGATGTGTCCTAGGGCACAGTGCCCATGAGAAAGCCCTCGAGGTTGATCTAACGTCACTGTAGGCCCCTGGAATCAGGCCTCGTTCTGCTGCCATAGAAATGATGCATTCACACAGATGCTATCATGAGATGATAGAATATTAATGTCAATCAAAGTGACATTAGTAAGTTGCAAAGGATTTGGGACTGTAAAGTATAGACCCAAGACTCAACCTCTTCCATGAGCAAGCATATTCAGGGTATCGGATATATGATGCCAATAATTAAGAACAAATGTAGCTAGTGTATTTGTACTCTAGTGCAAGTGGGAGACTGTTGGAAATATGCCCTAGTGACAAATAGTAGTAAGGACTATTATCATATTTCATATAGTTTATGATTAAGTTTTATATCATGTTATAACTATGTTGAGTGGAAACATCAATACACATGTGATATACAAACAACCAGGGGTTCCCAGTGAAACTCTAGTCACTGGTTCATTGGTCAACAGATGATCATGTTTCCTGATCATGTGGCATTTATGCCAGTTGGAAATGAGGTCATCACATTCTGAGAATGAGATGATGAACCAATACCCAACCTAAACATCGTGACCCAATCATGTCACGAAGTTCAAGTTACGATGATTCTAAATGGATCCTCGTAGACTATTCTTAGACCGTGAGGCTATATCAATCACTGTCTCCCGAGAGTGCTTAGATAGCATCAAACGCCATCTGGTAAAATGGTGGTTATAAAGGTGTGTTCAGGTATTCGGAGGAAACCGTAGAGGAAATATATGTCAAGAGCGGGATTTGTCCGTCCATGTGACGGGAAGATACCCAAGGGCCCACTCGGAGAAGTTATATCCAATAGTTGCGCAGCGTGTGATTTGATCACGGGGATATCACTTGTCGGAACGAGTCAAGTAGCATTGTTCAGTAACGAGATTGAACATGACATGGCGATGTCATTGATCAGATCTCGGGCAATGCAAGTATCGAGAGACAAAGGGAATAAGACACGACTGTCCCGGTTCAAACGACAAAAGATCTTCGTGGAACGCATAGGGGTCACATGGCCATCTAGGTCCCTCTGTCGATCATTGGTGCGGGAGTGTCCCGACCATGTCTAGAGTGTTCCTGAACCGTGGGGTATCACGCTTAAGGGCTTGATGATGCTTAGAGAGCATTTATAGGATCGGTAGAATCGCCGAAGAAAAGAAGGGAGAAAATCGGAACGGTTTCAGTAAGTCCGGAGGATGTCCGGAGTGGAGGTGAAGGTGTTCCATGGACACGGAGATTGAATAATGTGTGGATGAATGTTAAATATTGGTTTAATCATTTATTCATAATTATTTAATAAAGAGAAAATCAATTAAAAGGTAAAAAGGCTTAATGGGCCAATTCCGGAGGGAGAGGGCCCATTAGGGGAAAGGAGAGAGGGAGAAGGGACCAAGGGGGAGGCCGGCTGGGCCTTGCCCCCCCCCCCCCCGCGAGGCCCACTAGGGGCTGGCCAGCGGCCACCCCACCCTCTCCTCTCCTTTAGTCCCACCCCGGGACTTGAGGGGAGGTAGTACCTCCCCTCCCCCTATATATAGTGGCGTATTTGGCCTAGAAAAATACAACCAATAATCAATATAGGTCTCCCCACTTTTGGGAGGACCTCCAATTGATATTTTCTCTCTCCCCCTCTCTCTCTCGTGACCGTGGTCCCAAGTGTGGACTACGCGAGCGAGAGACATCTTCACCGTGGAGCGCCGTCGCGCTGCGAGATTCGGATCCGGGAGCTCTACTTCCGCAACTGCTGCTGGATCAGGGAAGCGGGAGTCATCGTCAGGCACCGAACATGCGTAACTCCCTGCGAGGTGTCGCACTTGAGGTACTCAAGTCGTTGGAGCCAGAAGGAGCGCAAGGACTTCATCACGACCTTGAGGTCGGCTTCGGCTCGTCTACATCAACCATGCTCTCCTGAGTGTTGACAACGCTTTTCGGTCTTCAAGGGTGAGTTCGCGAAAAGCCCCTCCCGTTACTGTATTACTAATAGATAGGTCCTGGCAGCTTCAGGGGTTCAGGGGCGTAGAGTAAAATTTATTGTTTTTATGCGCGGAACCCCTACAGGAAGGAGGGAGGAGATGGCCGGCTGGGCCTAGCCCCTCCCCGCGTGGGGCCCACTAGGGCCCCTTGGGCCGACGGCCACCCCCTCTCCCCCTCTCCCTTGTTTAGTCCCACCCCGGGACTTTGAGGGAGGGAGTACCTCCTCTTCCCCTATATGTAGTGGGGTATTTTGACCAGAAAATACAACCCAATATTCAATAAAGGGTTCCTCACTTTTGGGGAGACCTCTAATTGATATTCTCTCTCTCCCGTGACCGTGGTCCCAAGTCTGGACTGTGCGAACGAGAGACATCTTCACCGCGGAGCGCCGTCGCGCTGCGGGATTCGGATCCAGGAGCTCTACTTCCGCAACTGCTGCTGGATCGGGGAAGTGGGAGTCATCGTCAGACACCGGATGCATGTAAGTCCTTGGAGGCACATTTGAGGCACTACAAGTCGTTGGAGCCACAGGAGCGCAAGTAATTCATCATGACCTTGAGAGCAGCTTCGGCTTGTCTACATCATCCACACTCTCCCGAGCGTTGACAACGCTTTTTGGTCTTCAAGGGTAAGTTCGCGAAAAGCCCTCTCGTTACTACATTACTAATAGGTAGGTCTTGGCAACAAGGGGGTTCAGGGGCGTATGGTAAAAATTTATTGTTTTCATACTCGAAACCCTACAAGGACGCATCTATAAAGGAGAAGGGAATGGACGTTTCGTTGCATCACCGTGCACCATGTATCCGCGTACGCTACTGCACCGTGCACTGCCACACGTGTCCGCTACCGCCCCGTGCACCGCGACGCGTGTACCGTGAGTCATATTTTTTCCCTCGTGTCTAACCCTGACGACTTAGTTGTGCTCAGTTATACCCTCGAGTTAACACTAGCAGTTTGGTTGTACTTAGTTTTGCCCTCCAGTACTAACAGTGTCGTGTGCAATATACTCAGTTTTACGCTCCGATGGTTGGTCAACAGAGAGTCAACGAATGGAATTTAGCTAGCTAATTGAGTCATTTTATGCACAACAAATTCAAAAAGATCAAAACATAGTGGCATCTACCAGAGAGTCTTATTATGTGACCTGTCACCATAAGAAATGTATAGAATTCAAGCTTTAACCTAAATCACCACTTCTCAAATCGCCTACTATCTATGAAGGTTCCTGGCTTTCTACTCAAGCCTCTTCCCAAAACATCCTTTCCAAAACATAGTTTGTCTGAATGAGGCAATAATTGTTAAACTGGTGTATATTTGAATTGCAAATAGTTTGATGTATGCCAAGATGTATTTTATTTATAAAATAAGCATTTTTTATTTTTAAATCTCTTTCTATTTTCTATTTAAATCCTTTTGTCAGTTTTGCCCTTGATTTTTAAGTTCTACTTAGTTTTGCCCTTGATTACTCAAAAGCTGAAAGAATTAACCTCAGATTCCTTACTTTTTATATGTCATGTTCCATAATTTTTTTTATCATCGACATATTGTGAGATAGATAATCCACCGTCAACAAGATAAGGAATCACACTTTCAATTTGACCAACGGACTTTGCGCGCTCAATCATAACGATTAACATACCGGCCACTATATTAAATAGCATGGGATGGTCACCTTGCTTTAGCCTCTTCTCTGTCTGGAATTATATTGTCAACGTCATCATCGTCATCATTGAATTTAATTGCCACACTATTTCCGGACACAAAGCTATGGACTAAAACACGTTAATATGTACAAAATGTTGGTTATACATAAAAAATATATATCATTAAATTCATATTCGAACGAACTGTTCAACAATATAATTTTTATGACACATTACTCATATATTGTCGGTACAATTTATGGTCAAAGTTTAATCACGAAAAAACGAGGCTAGAGCGAGGGAGTAAATTTGATTTAACAACTTCATTGTTATTGTGTGTGTCTCATCTTCGTCGATCTGATGTACGGAGTAATTTGCTAGATTTAGACCATTCACGTACTCCTATGATTCAAACTAATATCGTTCGGCGTTGTAAAAATTACTAGCGGGAATTCGGCAGGTTGGCAAAATTATGGTTCAAGGTGGAACCGCATGCCTTAATGGAGACGAGCGAGACGACTGTACACGATTGTGAATTTACAGACTATTAGGAGGCACACGAAGAGTGGCGTGCAGCCACAGGTCGGTCTTCCTCCGCGCCGAGATCCCGACCCCCTCCGTCATGTCCAGCTCACGCGGGGCGGCGCCGCCAGGGAGTTCCCAGTCGAAATGGAAGAGGATGCTGGCGAGCGCGAGCTCCATGACAGCGATGCCGAGCGCTATGCCGGGGCACATCCTCCGTCCCGCGCCGAACGGCACGAGCTCGAAGTCCGTGCCCCTGAAGTCCACCGCGCAGTTGCTGGCCTCCTCGAACCTCTCCGGCCTGAACTTCTCGGCGTCCGCGCCCCAGCTCTCGACGTCCCGCCCGATCGCCCACGCGTTGACCAGCACCATGGCGCCCACGGGCACGTCGTAGCCGAGGACGCGGCAGGGCTCCTGGCACTCCCGCGGGACGAGCAGCGGCACCGCCGGGTGCAGCCGGAGCGTCTCCTTGATCACGAGCTGCAGGTAGCGCAGCTCCGGCAGGGACTCCTCCCGGACGCGGTTCCCCCCGGCGAAGGCTCCGCGCACCTCGGCCTGCGCCCTGCGGAGCGCTCTCGGCTCCCGCATCAGCTCCGTCATCGCCCACTGGAGCGTCGTCGCCGAGGTCTCGCTCCCAGCCCCGAACAGATCCTGCGGAGAGCGAATTTCGTCGAACACGTGTGGTGGTTTTGCTAAAACGATTTCTGTGAAGATGGAGATGGGGAGGTCTTACGGTGATCACGGCGCGGATGGTTCCTGTCTCGAGAGGGACGTGGAGCCCGCCGTCCGTCTGGAGCCTCAGGAGCACGTCCAGGAGGTCTTCTTCCTCGTCGCCGGCGCCGGCGGTTGAACTCCTCCTCGCGCGGTGCTCCTCGAGGACGCCGTCCATGACCCGGTTCATCTTGACCCTGTGCAGCTCCGCGCGTCGCGCCGTCCCGCTGAACGCGCGGGCGAGGCGCGAGGACGGGAACAGGTCGGCGAGGCTGAACCCAGCGGCCACCTTGACGCCCTCGTCCAGGCACTCCAGGAAGGCGTCGCGGCTCCCGATCCGGTCGCCCACCACGGCGCGCACCGCCGCGTCGGTGACGTAGGTGGCAAGGAGGGAGCTGACGTTCACAGGCTCGGACGACGCCGACAGCGACGCGACGGACGCGACGAGGGCGGCGGCCTCTGCCTCCCGGGATCCGCGGAGGGCCCGGACCCGGCGCGCGCTGAGCAGCTCGGTGACGCAGAGCTTGCGGATCTGGCGCCAGTGCTCGCCCTGCGGCGCGAACACCACGCCGAGGCCATCCCTGGTGAGCGCGCGGATGGTGGCGGTCATCGGCCGGGTGGCGAGCGCGGCGTCGTGGGTCCTCATGACGGCCTTCGCCGCGGCTGCCGACGAGGCCACGACGACGCGGAGCTCACCGAGGCGGAGCAGCATGAGCGGAGCGCCGAGCCGGCGGGCGAGGTCCCGCATGGCGCGGTGCGGGAGTGCGCCGACGAGGTGGTGCATGCTGCCGATGACCGGCAGCCGCCATGGCCCGGGGGGAAGGTTAGTCTCGCCGCCGTGCCTGCGCGGCCTGAGCTTGAGGAGGAGGAGGAAGAGCGGGAGCACGAGGATGGCGGCATATAGGAGGTAATGGTAGTAGCTGTCGACATATTGCGCCATGGCTGGCTGTCTGAAATGCATCTTGCTCCGTGTCTGAAGCTTCCTCCTGTGAGGCTGATGGCAATTAATGGAAATTGGCAGGTTGCACGGTCGACTACAGCTTGCACATGGATTTCTTATGCTCTCGTAGTACTTCCTCCGTTTTAAGATATAAGATGTTTTAGTTTCGTGAATAAAATGTAGAGTGTATTTATTTTTCTTTTAGTGTTTAGCTTTATTTTAAATTTAGATGAACCTACACATTAAAAGGAATCTATGTATACTGTATTTATAAAACTAAAATATCTTATATTTGAAACGGAGGGAGTAATACGTACTCCGTATTTCATCCAAAATCATCTCACGAAAATATCCACAGCACATCACGTCTGCTCTCAACTTTAGTTCAGATTTAAGACCCAGCAGAAGCGTAAATTGCAGATAAGGTTTAAGAAGACATTCGGGTGCCCATTGCATATAATAGATACGTTTTTGTCCTCCACATCTTTTGATTCTGTGTGTGTATAGTGCTTTCTTCTTACCTCTGCCGACGTTCTTGGGTAGCTCGATGTACTAGTATTCATTTGGTAAACAGAGATTAATCAAAAACGAAAATGGTCAGATAATACAACAAAATGCACGCATCTTCTTGCAGAGATTACTAGAATAAGGGAACAAAATATGTAGGGGATTCGGTTAAGCGAATAGCTGATACTCTCTCCGTCTCAAAATAAGTGACTTGAGTTTGTCTATATTCACATGTATCTTTGAAATGGAGAGAGTACTAGTTTACTCTTGTCGTGGAAAGCACACACGGTACAGTATTGAGATAAACATGCATATTTCAACACTTGAACAGCAAGCTGGCGGCTAAATGACGTGACCCGATGATTCATATGCTCCACTACTACGCTACTTCCTCTGTTCAGAAACGTTTTTAGTTTTGTGAAATGTATGTATAAGGTTTCTGAACGGAGGCAGTACTTGCTTCGTTCTATGATATACGATATTTTATCTTTTATGAATTATTAACCTTTTTCTTTTATAAATTATTAACCTTTTTTATATAGATTTAAAGTAAAATCACACAAGCTAAAACATATTATATTTTAAAACAAAGAAAGTATTAATTAAGAGAGTGCAACGACTTCACACGTCCAGAAAGCTCCAGCGCGACAGAGCAGGCATCGACTTCACATTTCCGCGCATGATACTTCGACGGTGACTGTTGACTCAATCATGGATGAACTATTGCAACGGCGTAGAGCAGCAGCGTACCAAGTACTTCTTCCGTTTCAAAATATAGATATTTTATGTCTAGATCGTTTTATAAAAGCTATCTTATATTATGGACTCCCGGTGCACCTGCGTACATGTTATGCCAAATCCATAGCCCATGTTGGGCTAGTAACTATTTAAAGCTAGATTGTATTTTCATTTCTATGTTGTGTTTTAATTTGAATATATGAATATTTGTGACGTGATTCATACAGAGTGTAGCCAAGATATCATTTTTTGGGTTCATAATTCTACATGTAGTTTTGGATGTTGGTGTACGATACCAGGAGTACTCCATACCCTGGAGTCTGTAACATCACAGCAATAGAGCTTAGAAATAGCTGAGATAAGGTGTGTGCATTGCATTCATGCATAGAAAATCTGAATATTTTCGCGCAAAATTAAAGAAGCCAGTGAGGAATCGGGTTCTCTCTTGTTCTGATGGAAACATCTAGGCAAGTTCAATAGACTTTGACATGACCTCTACTATATCTTTGTGTTTGAGGGAAAACATTTCATATTTAAAAATACAAATGATTAAATTAAATTTAAAAGAAATTTGAATTAGATTATAAATAAAGAAATGAGTTATTGAATTCATTAAGGTTATATAAATATTACAATGAATAAATAAAATGAATAATATATAAGACTTAATAATGGAAAAGGATAATCTTTATTATTACATATATACATATAGTATTATTGTTCTTTTACAATAAAAGAATGAAAATAAAGTACAGGAAGCAACTAAATAGAAAAAGGAATTACAGAATTGAAATAACAAAAGAATTCTTTATTACAAAACAATATATATATTACAATGTCTTTTACAAAGGAATAAGTAAATTACAAAAGAATAAAGAAAACACCTATAACTAAATTCCTACATCCAGTAAAGATCTTCCTGTATTTCCTCTTGGTACCTGAAAACAAAGACTAATAAGACAAAAAGAAAGGGGTTACTGTTAATTAGTGTGCTCTCAGTTTGGCAATAAAATGCATTGCTATTCACATCATTGAGTAAGTTAAAAAGGAGGGGCCAAAGAGTAGTATCTACTCTTATATTAGGAATTGCCTCAGACTAGTGCATCACAGGCATGGGGCAAGTTTCACCAGAATAGTAAAAGGCAAAAGGTAAAAACCCCAAGAAAATATCAAGGTCTACTTGATCTGATCCACATCAGGCAACAAGCATTCAAGCAACACAGTCACCTCATGCACTTGGTGTGCTGTCAACACCACCAGAGAACATCAAATAGAGAGAGAGAGCACCAGTCATAGCAATAGATCATGCAGTATCTGTTCTTATATCTTGCATAAAGATCTAGGAATACCAGGGAAATAATACACAGCCACCAATTCCATCTACCTCAACTAGATTTTTATCTAGGAGGATTGGATAGGGAATTCTCTCAGTCTTGCATGGAGATGCCATGAAAAGCTCATCACAGAGAATTAAAGCCACATACAAATATCTTTTCTTTTACCTAAATAATGTGCCTCAGACTTGGCATCATTGGCAAGCACATAAACCAACATCTGGTTAAGTTAAAGTATAGCAGATCATGTAAAGGATCTATGTTGTTGTGCCGCCTCTCAGGGAGGTTCCACAATAGCATAGTCATATTACATAAGCCATTTCTTTATGCAACATTGACAATCTGATCAAAACATATTATTTTCCTAGCAAGTGTTCTAGGAATCAAGTATATAGGTTACTTCACTATACAAAAATTACAGGAAGACAAATTCTTTCTTAAGACCTCAACAAAGCATCAATCATATATGTTCTTACAAAGCTAAAGCCTCAACATAGATACCATGGGCAGGGACTGTAATAATTTGATTCCGTGTCCATCACTGAACCATAGGTCCAGTTCACCAAATTTCTCATATGCATGGGTTTACCACAGCCTGCTAATAGGAACACCAAATCTGGCTGTAGTGGAATATACATCTCTAGGGAAAAAACCACCACAATAGAGGATACCAAGGCCAATAAAAGCCACTAGCCAAAATCACAAGCTAGCATCTCGACACAGCACAATCTAAACCACATCAGGCCACAGATAGAGTAAGGAGGAGATTTAATCCCAACCATTTTCACTTAACAAAGCAAGCTAATGCCACAAACCAATGGGTTAGTACAACATACTACTGAGACCAAATTCAACCCAAGGGTTTGAATTCAAGCAAGCATCTACAACTCAATTCACCTCTAGATATTGCATAGTTTAAACAACCTTGAGTAAGAGTCCAGTTAACCAATATAACAGAATCTAGTAATTGAGTAGGAGTGTACTGCCACTTATCTATATATCATCTAGTTACCAGTAGCAGAATCAACACCAAGTCCCAATCATAAACATCACCGTGGTAGTTTACATAGTTAATCATGTGTGACAGAGAGGTGCAAAGGAAAATCAGAGAGGAGAGAGAGGGAGAGGAAGTGTGTGTACCAGAGCTCGGGAGCACCGCATCGGTGTGGTGAGGTAGTACCGCGCGGCCACAATGGCGTGACCCCGAGGATGGCATCGACAGCAAGCGGTGGCAGCATGGCAACACGGGGAGCGCCGCAACACTACTACCCGCGCCAAGCCACATCAGCTCGAGCAACATGTCGTAGAGCCATCATCAGCGCCAGGAGGAGACGAGGGCATCACCGGCGCATGGCGGAGTCGAGGCAACAAAACCCTAGCTCTAGAGAGGGGGTCAACACGGCCAAAAGAAGAGGCGGCGGTCAAATCGAAGAGGCCCAGGTTGTAGGTCGGAGAAAAGGTGGTCCTTTGGCGACCGACAGTGGCGGCTGCAGGTCGGCCTATGCTGGAATCGGTGGTCGGAGGTGAGCAGGGTCATGGTGGCGCCCTGGGGTCGCGAGAGGGGAATGAGACCAAGTCTCGCTGAGTGCTTGTACATGAGTGGAGAGGGTTGGGTCGGATTGACCCAACCAGAGTGGGCTCTATTGGGCTAATTTGGTCTAGCAAGACCAGTTGGGCCAGGCTAACCCATGTGCCCAACCAAACGACCCAGATTAAATAGGATAAGAAATATAATAAAATAGAGTAAGAAATAATATACAAATTACCAGAATACCCTAAGCTTATTTCCATCCTGGAAAAAAATAATAAAAAGTCCTAAAAATGAAAAAAAAAATATTTTTGCATATGAAAATAAATCTACAATTTTATAAACATACTAACTTAATTTATTTACAAATAAAACTTGAAGAAAATATTAGAAGATATATAATCTTTTGTGGAATTTTATAAAAATAAGGATAACACCTAAAATTAAATAAAATTCACTTCTAAGATGTTAAGTAAGAATGTTTTACTAGAAAAATACTAATTATATCATTCCAATACATTTTAAGATTATTAAGAAATAAATTCTTATTTATTATCTAGTTGGTAAATTCTTTAAAAAACATTTCTTAAATAAGAAATAATCACAATGCTATATAAAACCACTTATACATTTAAATATTGCTTCCAAAAATCATAATTTGAGTCTATAATAATACTTAAAAATAACTTATTAACTTTATAAAACTCCTTTAAAACCATAACTCCAAGGTAAACCAACAATTTAAGTAAATTTTAATCACCATCCACTTATAATAAAAGTGAATGTTACTTATTTCTTAACTATTCATGATTTCAAACTTTAATAAATTATTAAAACCATCTAAGCTTACTTTCCTTAAAAGATAAATTATATTCATAAAAACAAGTCATATTTAAACTCATCACTTACTTAAACTAAAAGTGGATAATCTCATACTCTTAAACATGCTCATTACAAAGCTTAAAAGTTATTAATACTTTAAAACATCACACCCTAGGTCTATTCATGTTTTGAAGTTAACTTTGGTCCACAAAGTTATTAACACAATGTATAAAGTTTAATTCTGTTTTATAGTTAACTTTTGTCTGTTCCAAATTAAATCATAAGGCATCTCAAACCCACGCTTATTGGATAAGCGCAAACGATATCGATCACATTCGGTTAACCATAAAGATTGTATAACCTTTAACAGAGAAATCTTTTCTTCAAAAGTTATTCGCTTTGCCACTTCAAACAGCAATCTTATAATAAGTCCTTTAACTCTTAACAACTTAACATAATAATTCCCATCATAATTACCACATAACAATTTCCTCAATCTTATAATATTATTATACTTCACTTTTATACTTTGCATGTTAAACACTTAAATGCTTTGTCCTTATAAAGTAATCTTTTCCTAAAAAGTTATTCTTTTAAGAAACATTAAAAGTAGTCCTTAAACACTTCTTGAAAAGCTCTAATTGATTAATAATCTTGGTTAAGAAATCTTTTAGATACCATGCCCCATTTGAGTGATTTAGTATTATATGCTACTTGTTTTACTTACATATTGTCTCACACACTCTCACAAGCCTTAACAAGAAGCACATGTGTGAAGCTGGTATAAAAGTGCAACACATTCCAAAGAACTCATTAGAAACTCCAAACCCTAAATCCAATACAATTATTCCGGGGATTCACGTTTATCAAATTGCATTACATTACTTATGCATAATTGCATCTTGCTTCTTTAAACATTAGTCCTTACCAGACCAATGATGCTATTTCCAGATTTTGGGCCTTCTATTGTCTTGAAGACCGTGAGTGCATAATCTTGCAATCAAAAAAGGAAAGTTCACAACTTGCTCATGTCCTTTGGTTATTTTCTATAAAATGCTTGTAACTCAAATGTTGTCATCACCTGCATTTCAAAAAGGTCAGAAACCACTATTTTCATAATAATTTGATTATGGATTATTTCCCAAATGGTAATAATCTATTGATACAGTTCCAGTGGTAAAGGAACATAATATCTAGGACTTAACAACCAATGTTTCCAGTGATTCTAGTGCCGTATATTACGCGTTAACCATGAGATTTGGAATGGGACAGAGAAGTCAGCTGTATCTTCTTCCTCTTGTATGTAGGCAAGACGACCTTAACGTGACGCTGGGATTCCTTGTGCAGATCCAGCATATGGGTGGGCACCCTTAGGCCCCACGATTTTGGTATCTAGATTATATATGAGTGGCTGACGGAGGTATAGTCAGACCTTTATGGAGCTTGCCAGGGGCATCACCAGCTCATAGAGTCTTCGGGAACTCGTCAGGGTTGTAGCTTGCCCGAAAGGGGACTTAACGGAGGTATAGTCAGCCCCGAAGGATCGTGCAGACATATGGGATCACGGAGAGGGCAGTGATTGGCTTGGATCATCTACTGGGCCCCACACCAAAGGAAGTGTGGACGGGTAAGCTGCCCGGTTGTGCAACAAGGATTTGGTCTCTCATGAGTAAGAATTGTGACATATTACTCCTTGTTCCGGGAAGGAGCTACGAATGCGGCAGGAAAGGAACCCCACGAAGGTTCTGGTCAACCTGTGAAGGCTGTCGGACATAGTTTTCAGAATAAAAGCAACATTTGAAGAAATGTTTACGAAAACCTGCGTTGCCTACGACCTTTGGTCTGTGGCTATAGAGATAGTGCATCATACACTCCTTTTTAGCGAACTTGCTGAGTACGCTCGTACTCAACCGTACCTTTTTAACCCTTGCTAGGTTCTAAGCTATTGAAGACGACGTCAACATCAATTTCTGCTCAAGAAACCATCATCGACAACTCAAGTTCTTCAATAAACTCAATGAAGTCAACATATACATCAACTGAAGTGAAAACAAAGATCTTGATTAGATAGGAGTAGATACTATAGCCATAAAACCTACTTCTGTAGAGCATTGAACTAGTAGCAATTGCAAGCCAGATAGTTTAGATGCTAGTCTTTTAGCCAGATAGTTCAGAGTTATTATTTTTGGTTCTTCTTTGTAAGAAGCACCTTTCTCTCACTTTAACATAGAGTGTTCTCTGGATCTTTTGTAAAGAGTCGAATTGTAATCTATAATCATGTCTTGGACCTGTTGTGTTTCTGTTGTACCACTCTGAGGGATGTAATACTAGCGAACGGTGTTTCATTGGTGTTATGTCAATGACTATAGTGTACTACATCATGCAGTGGTATTCTGGGTCACCGCATTTTTGCTTTAGCTTTTCTTTGGGTCTCTTGGCTACACATGCACATTGTCCGTCGTCTACATGGTATGGTTTAGCGAGTACGGCAATTTAGCTCTAGTATTTCCAATGGTATGAAAAATATACCTAGAGGTTTAAACAATCTGAAGTACTCCCTCTGTTTCAAAATATAAGATATTTTAGCTTTGTGAAAGGAGTGTATCTAGCCCTTTTAGTGTGTAGGTTCACTCCAAACCTACATGAACCTACACACTAAAAGGAGTCTAGATACACTCTTTTCACAAAGCTAAAACATCTTATTTTTTGAAAC
Source organism: Avena eriantha (assembly GCA_910589775.1). Lineage (NCBI taxonomy): Eukaryota > Viridiplantae > Streptophyta > Magnoliopsida > Poales > Poaceae > Avena > Avena eriantha. The sequence goes on along the minus strand of OU342746.1, from coordinate 375,751,572 downwards.
GGAGGGAGTAACTTTCATGGATATATAGATCTTCTCTACCCATTTCTAAATCTTATTAAAACACTTCACTTTGTAAGCTACACAAAAAGGACAAAAAATGTGGAGTCATAAAACATGTTGTAACCCTGTTTTGTAGTAGTACCATGCTACATAGAAATGAGAAGATATATTACCAAATTTTCATACTTTTTGACAACATATATACGTACATGTAGATTTTTTGGATTTTAGAGTCTCAAATTGTTTTTGATATTTATAAAAACCCTTGTTCAGTGTAGCCTAAATTCTATTTCTCTTTTTTGAATAATTATCTCTTTTTCCGCATTGGTGATGGTCTAATTATATCGTATTGATATCGACAACTTGTATAGGTGTTCCATCAAAAATACTTCTAATATATATAGTTAATATCAATATGTAAGCATAAGATGTAAAATGGCACCTCTTCTACTTTCCAAGGAGAAAATAGATACAATAACCCAAAAAAAATATTTATAGGATCACAAGAGGACCAGTGGTCACCAGTGATACCCCGAAGCACATTGAAACAACCCAAATACTGATGTCGAATAGTCACCAATGTTGATGCTAGACCTAGTGTCTCCCTTGGGTGAGCTTTAGTTAGCTTTTATTTTCTCTTGTCTATCGTCGAGTTCTGTTGCAGGTCTAGCAAAAACCCTCTTTGTGTCTGGTGTATGTTGGTATCTACCTTGTTACGATGTGGTTTTGCTAAACGCAATAAACTAGGTTTTGTGCCCTTTTCTCTAAGAAAAAGAAAAGTGTGTAGAAAATATAAATAGGACCTAAAACAAAAAAAAAGTTATATCATCATAACTGTCATAATTAAGACCGCATATCACTCTCGTAAGAGTTGAAAGTGTCCCAAAATACCATGGGCAAGAATTGGTTGCCCAAAGCCAAATTTGCAGTCCCTAGGATAATGGCTCTATGGGGCACTACCCCAGTGATAGAGTCTCTGAATCAGGTTGTCTACTTTGTTTATAACCTGCATGTTAAATACTCGTGTGAGGAGAGATACGACAACACGATGTTTGGTTGGATGATTTTTTGACTCTAGGCAATACAAATGCAAATGTCAAGGTGTTTGGTTACCCCCAACATGGCTGAGGTGATAACCTCTTTGAGGTTACCCATCACTCATCAATCAATACCAATGACAGCATAAGGAGTTCGGATAATTAGTTCATCATAAGGATGTGGTACTATTCAGTACCACTCAAACTAATCATTACCATAATACCTGATGCACCTCGAGTTAACAAACAATAGCTTGTGATGCAACAGAACTTCATTATTGGAGGGGTTAATATATACCACTTTCCAAAATATTACAGAGATGGCATCAGTTTTCATTAGGTTCGAGCTAATGTAGGGGATATCAGACCACCTCCAAATATACATGACATTCACCGGAAGATCATGACCATCTTCAAACAACACATCAGCAACAAGGCAGTTACACTAACAGCAGTGCATGCGTAACTGGGTCCTAAGCCAGGTCCTCCTTTCACTTGTTGTCATCACAACATGGTTACTACCTACTGCATCTTTGTGGTCCTTAAGGTAGTCTATAGCATGGATCCGGGATTGAACATATCGCTTCTATGAACACACTAAGGCGTGAAGGAACATAGTTCACTATAGGCTTGTCTAGGTAGTCATCATACTTCATAAGGCAGTGTGTTAGTTCAGCTAATATGTAGGATATGAAAACAAAAAATAGTGTGTTATGCCATCTAACCATGAGGTGCTTCATCAACTTGTCATCATCCATCATAATGGTCGTGGTATGCTATCACCATGTGACATGTTCAAGTACTTTAAGCTTGCACACTATGTTTCACTTTTGTCTCCATTCCTCATGTGGTTGTAAAGCTGAGAAGTTGAGAAGTTGTGACTGTAATCCTAGTGAAGTCATGAACATCGTTGCAAACCCTCTTTAAGTGTTTTTCTATGAAGTCACTCTCACACCTTTGGCGGTCTCACAAATCCTATTCAAGACAAACTCTCACAAAGAAGGTCCCCATACCATTGCATGTTTGCGCACATGCATAGTTTGATCCAGAACAACATTGTAGTGCAGCATCCATCACATGCCAGGCTTTAGTGAGGAAGAAGACGGATCAGGATACCCATTTGGCACAATAGCCTACAATAGGTTAACACCGTAAGCATGAAACCACAATCCTACATCCATCATTACTAACTACAACTATGGAGTGCGCGAAATCGCTAGCAATTACAATGCTAAGCATGAAAATCGCTTGTAGATAACCTCAATCGCTAGACCATCAGATCAATCTAGATATATCCATATCTAGCACATGCTCATAGACCGGACCTACAACATCTAGGGCTAGAGGTTCCTTATAGTTTTCGGACTCTTTATTTGTTTGTGGACAACAGAAATTCAAACATGAGAAAAGGGGATCATTCCATTTGGAACACACCCATCTATCTCATCCGACCTCTCCGAATTCCTGAGTAACGAACCATGGGCTATAGATGGTTGGGGCATATCAGGGTGGTCTTAATATCGATGTATTTCTTTAACCTGTAGGAGGCCGAACCACTGAACCTATTTCTTTGACCTTGGAAAGAGGACGCGTCACACAACTAAGGGGAGAGGAAGAAGCTAGCTTGCCATCGACGGTCGCCACCACCATTCTCTCGTTGGTGAAAAAGCTCCCGCCATCTCCATTGAGATTGGAAGGGGAAGGAGCTTGATAGAGGAAAAAGTGGCACATCTAAAAGGGGCGACTTTTGGTGGTTGATGACCGAATTACTTCCACCATATTTTCGATGTAGCGAGCGAACTTGATCTCATAACCTCCATGGTCTCAGGAGATCGTGCAGCCTGTGCCCCTTTTGCATTTAGGGGCCGTCTCGAGGGTGCCTTTGCAGAAACAACTGAATCGGCACTTCTCATGGACCTGGCTTGGAGGCAGACGGGTCAGGATGTACTTCCTATTCCAAGATATAAGATATTTTAACTTTTTTCTAAAACATATGTATCTTGACTTTTTTAATGCGTAGGTTTACTCATTTTGTTCGAAAGACGTCTACATGCGTTTTACAAAAAAATATAAATCATATGTACTCTCTCCATTCACTAATGTATGATATTCTAGTATTTTTCTAAAACATATGTATATAGAGGTGTTTTAGTACGTAGGTTCACTCATTGTAGACTTTATCTAACTTTAAAATATCTAAAAGGTATTAGTGCATCTCCACGGGCCGACCCATTTCAAACATGGGAGGTGTCCAAATCGGTTCGTTTGGACCACGGACACAAAAACATGCCATTTTGACCTTTGTCGGGTTTGGATCGGGGTTGCCCCAGCGGGCTCGACCCATTTTTTCCCGTGAAATACAAAACACTAAAAAACCAAAATAAAATAAAAACTTAGATATATTACATAAAATAGTCTTAATTTGCAGACTAGAAAATAAAAAAATAACTAAAAATAAACCCTAGCTATGACTAGGGCATGTAGCGGACGGCACGACGGTGGTGGTGGAGTTGGCGGCGGCGCCTAGTCATCGAGCTCGTTGGAGAGGTCGATGAACATTGGCAGCGACCATGGCCCGACAGATAGTACGCCGGTGGTGGTGGCGACTGCTGGTGCGTCGGTGCTGGCGGTGGATGCTGGTGTGGTGGTATCATGGGAACGGGTGGGCGCGATGGTGGCGATTCCCACACGGCGTGCCCCCACTCTTGAGGCGACACCTGATGGAACTGGGCAGGCCACCCCTTCGACAGTGGCAACGTCGAGGGCAGCTAGTTGCCTACTCCACCATGTGGGCAGAGCTGGATGGCGTCCTCTTGCCCCTCCCACTGCAACTTGGCATCCTACTCCACCTTGGATGCTTCCATGGCAGCGCGGGTGGCCTCGTCCTCGTCATATCCCGACGGCACGACCACGATGGGTGGCATGTGCTGCTCCTCCTCCTCCTTGATGTCTGCCAGCTCCTTCCCCATCCTTCCCATTCGTCCTTGCTGGCGAAGAAGTCGATGTTGGGGAGGTTGTCATCTCCCATGTAGGACGAGTGATGCCTTGCCTCGTGCTTCCAGTCGAGGAATTTCACCCAGAAAATCCCGAAGCGCGTAGGCGAGGTCATTGCGGAGGTGCGTCGGCAGCTGGCGTTGGCATTGCTCGATCTCCCAGTCGTGTAGGTGCTCATCCGTTGGCATCGACAACACAGAGACACGCACCCAGTTCAGGTGTCACCCCCTTGGCAGAGACACATCGCGGTGCTCGCATGGGTGTCGCTCCTTCCAGCGGTGCCGACACTCAGCAACAGGCACGTACCGCATGTCCGCCCTTCCCCTGTCTGGAAGACGACATGCACGGTCCGCCGCAGCAGAAACGCGTCCAGTGCGGCCGCAACGGTGAAGTCCCGCACGTGTGGGCACGGTGGCAGCGGCGCGCGAGGAATGGGTCGGCCCGGACACACGTGGTCGTTTGTGTCGAACCGCTGGAGCGGGTTTTTACCGTTCGGACGTCCGCGTAGACAGATTCGGACCACCAGTGGTCGAATGGATCGGCCCGATGGAGATGCTATGGCATTATTGAAAGGATAAAGTATTATATTTTGGAAAGTGGAACGGAGGGAGTACGGGTGATGCTGGTATCCCATCGCGCAGATTTTGCATCGTCAGTGTACTGGACTAACGTGCGGGCTACCAATTCCATGATCTTGCACGCCTGGGAGCAGTTGTTTTTTCCAAACAGATCAGACTGCACGTTCTACTACACTATCTTTCCCGGCAGATCTAACGACCCATTTGAAATTTCTCCATGCGAATCGCATAGCTCTGCTTCGACAGATATTCCGGTCCCAGCCACGAGACGATAAAGCGAGCTGCTTGCACCGAACCTACCCGCGATCCAGTCCACTTCAGCACACACAAACCGGCAGTCCAAATGGCTTCTCCTCCTCCTCCTCCTCTTCCACTGCTCCTCCTGCTCCTGCTCGCCTCCCTCGCCCCCTCGTCGTCGGCCCCGCCCGTCATCCGGCTGCCGCGCGCCGGGGCCTGCGCCGCGCCGGCGGACCCCGCCCTGTACGACCGGCCGGTGATCGGCATCGTCACGCACCCGGGCGACGGCGCGGCCGGGAGGATCGACAACGGCACCTCCACCTCCTACATCGGCGCCTCCTACGTCAAGTTCGTCGAGGCCGGCGGCGCGCGCGTCATCCCGCTCATCTACAACGAGCCCGAGGAGCGCATCCTCGAGGTCCGCGCACCGAGATCCCTCTCCTCTCACTTCTCCCTTTCTCCCTCTGCTTAAATCAATGTGAATTGCTCTAATAATGACAGTCCTTCGAAATTCAGTCTTCCTCCAAAAAAATCATCTCCAAGGAATATGTACTGAGATATTGTAGGCAACTATGGTTGTACCAGTGCAAAACATATTCAAACACCGCAAGAAACAAAGAGATGTGGCGATATGTTGTGTCTCAGTAAAAATCATGTGATTGCTCACGATCATCGAATCGGATTTTAGTCTTTTCTAATGGATTTTGAGCCTGTAATGAAGTTGCAGGGTAAATTCATGAGCATTTAATGGTCTGAAGGGGGAAATGTGAACTTGAACTAGCCTTTCAGCTGACTTCTCTGAACATTAGGTAGTTCTGACCATTTAGAGTTGCTCAAGATTTAGGAAAAGGGAAATATGACCACAGTTATCGGGTGACCAATCAAAAAGAACAAGGTGGGTCATGATCTGATCATCCAGTGTCTAACTAAACTATCCGTCTATTTCTGATCTGGATGGAACAGTTACCCTATCATGTCTCTGACTACTACAAGTTTTGTTTGTGTTCTGCAGTCATATGATCTAAGGGCAACAGACCACCTATTAGTTACTCGGTGGCCCTGCTTGCACAGTAATACCTGCTACTTATCCCTTTCCTAATTCGGCGTTGGTTTGCTTGTGTCCCTTTTGCTGCAGAAACTGAGTTTGGTGAATGGTGTGCTGTTTACTGGTGGATCAGAGAAGAGTGGTTTATATTTTGAGACGATAAAAAAAGTGTTTCAGGTACTCTGCTCTTTGACAGCTTCTCGCTATTCACTTTTACTATGTAGTTGTTTGCACTATTCGAACATACTAGTACATCTCAGTTCCGTTACTTCACATTTATTTGTATTGTTTGTCTTGGCTTACACAGAATGCAACCAAGGGTGACAGAATAATTCTCACTTTCATCGTTTATTCTTCTGTAGTATGTATTGGACAAGAATGACGCAGGAATTCCATTTCCATTGTTTGCTCAGTGCCTTGGGTTTGAGCTTGTAAGCATGATTGTGAGCAAGGTAATTTCTCTTTTTCTAAGATAATGAACAAATTTTTCAGTGTCAACATGCAAAATTAGTATCTAAAATTATCATCAGTACAACCTCAACATTTGCTCTAGCCTTATGTAAGGCAGTGAAGCAACAGCTGGCCAGCTTCACTATTCTGTTCCCTAAAGAGGACATAGACTTAGTATGTTCCATACCAAGCTTGTGTTTTTGTGTCCACAAACTGTAAAGTGACTTTTTTTGTATGCTAATATCCGTTCAGCACCTCAAATCAAGTATTAACTCTTCAGGTCCCCGATTATTCTTCACTTGTGACTTTGTTGTATGCTGGTATTAGGACAATAACATTTTGGAGTCATTCCACGCCTCAAATCAAGCATCAACTCTTCAGTTCCCCAATTATTCTTCACTTGAGGGATCAGTATTTGAAAGGTAGGAGTTCTAAAAAAAATAAACCTCTGCTGCACCTCCCTCTCTCAAGTGAAAAGTCTGCAGGGCACTTGCAAAGATCATGTTTTTTGTCCTGTTTTATACGAATATATTATGCAAATATGGTCCTTCTTTAAAGAGACAATGCAGTTAGGTTTAGATGACAGCTTCATCAAATTTGAAATTGCAAAATTCGATTAAATGGATGTTAATTAGATTTGGATATAGATATTATATCTAGAATGGCCTCCTGAAATAGAGGCACTACGCAATATTGCTCTTTTGTTTAGAGAGAAGATGATATATTGCTCTTGTGGTTTCTGTGTTTCATAGATTTTATTCAGTAGAGGGAAAGGAAAAAGTATATATGTAATGGCATCACTAGCATATTGCAGATTATCTATGATATTACCTTGTCTCTTGGTACTTCTCTTTGTTGACACAAATACTGTTTTGTAGTGCTAGCTTGGCTCTTGGCTCTTTGTGGCTTGGCTTCTAATATCCCCTGTATACCCGTCTAACAAAAAATATATGAATTCACAGATTTCGTCCTGACCTCATCAAGAAACTCAGCACCAGTTGTCTCGTCATGCAAAATCACAAAGTAAAACCCCAGGGTGCTTTCTTTTTTCTCAAACACATTCCCAAATATGTGACATTTTGTACAGAAGAAAATTCCTGTCTGCTCTTCACATTTTATCTTTGACCTCAAGTCGATATTAACTTTTACATGATACACTTAATTGAGCCAAATTATGGCTGGTAATTTTGAAACAGCACCTTTATGCAGATTGCACAATATATTTATCTCCTTACTTTCACTAACATTGTTTCATTTCTCAATTGGTCAAAGTATGGTATATCTCCAAAGCGATATCGAGAGACTGCCGCCTTATCAAGTTTCTTCAAAATTCTGACTACATCCCCTGATGAAAATGGTGAGGTACAAAGTGTCATATTTCTACTCCTTAGATATAAACATCCACTCTCACGGTATTTCATTCCTGTATCGTCTACTTCACTTGTTTGGACTCAACCAGCCGCATTCAGAGAGGAATACAACTTTGATGAAGAATTTGTCGAATATTTGCTCTTGGTGAATGATGGTCAAATCATTTAAGGATCCAGTAAACTAATTTCCTTTCCTTTGGCTAATCAGGTTTACGTCTCAACTGTAGAAGCACTGAAATATCCAATCACTTGCACGCAGTGGCATCCTGAGGTATGTTGATTACGTTGCTACTGCTTCTCTTTTAAATTAAAGTAGTTAATCCACTAATCTGTTCACAAGCCTGTTCATATTTTTGCATCATATTTATCATTCTCTGTAGTCTGCTATCAGACCATTTAAAAAATCCTGCCCTATGACATTTCTTCATGTGGCCACTGGCCACTTAGGCGAACATGATATTCAGAAGTTAGACTTGTGATTAGCTTGTTCACTTACTGCAGAAAGCCATTTTTGAGTGGGGTAAACCAATGATTCCACACAGTGGGGATGCGGTACAAGTGACTCAAAATTTTGCCAACTATTTTATCAGGTTTGCAACCAAAAACTTTTGTTTATCCATTATAAGCAACATGGCAGATTATTCACCTATGCATTGATCTCACTGCTCATTCTACGATGAAAACTGTACTGTAGGCATGTCAAATTACCTGTCCAAAATTATTAAAGGTGGCAATCCCTAGTCCCCCTACTGTAGCAGCAGTTATGGGCCTTCAACCCTCTTGGCGTTTGCATAATTTTTTTTCTCATTTTTGATGATCATTGAACCAACATTTTTAGTTCAAGCAGCTTCCTCTGAAAGTCTGAATCTGCGTGAGTAAAGTTCATGTTCAGTGGTCATCGCATGAAATAGTGGTATAGTACTCATGAAATTATTGCAGATTTTAGATTGATTTGTAGATAGATGTCCTCTTGTTTGTTTCTATCTATGGTAATCTAGTTTCTTTTCTGTGAGTTCTATCTTATTCCCTATAGCTGCTCTGTTTCTAGTATTGTGTGGCCGTTTCCATTGCATTGCATTCGGTAATCTAGTTTCTTCTTTTTGTCTTGTGTGGCCGGTTCCATTGCATTCGGCTTCCAACATACTAGCAAGAATAACAACAACAAAAGCTTTTTGTCCCAAACAAGTTTGGGTAGGCTAGATATGGAACCCAACGGAAACATACTACTAGCATCTTGCAATATTCCGTTCCTTCTATGCGCAAGTTCTGTACTTCTCATGCATATATGCAATGAACTAAATTGTGAAGCAACTTCTCAAGAAACAGGTAAGAACGCCGCGTGTTTATCTCACCATTCACTCTTCTGTGGCACAGCCAAGCCCGCAAGTCTCCGAACAGGCCTCCTGCTGACAAGGTGCTGAACAACCTCATCTATAACTACAGGCCTACATTTTCCGGGAAAACTTCGTAAGCCACCCTGCTGGTCTTGTTTATATAAGTAGTGTGTACCTGCTATACCATCTTGCCGTTCGCCATTTTCACCTGCTAAGTAAATAAATGGATATCTCCCAATGCTTTGCAGGAAATCCTTCGAGCAGGTGTACCTCTTCTCCTAAGACTGGAGCCGATGCTTGCAACTGCAAGTATTGTACTGTTGTATTGTGTGTCCCGTACTGTTGTACTGTACTGATGAGACCTTCAGTTCAGTAGTGGTAGATCATTTTAGACTTTATTGTGGGTATCCGCTTACAGGAGGAACAGCATCGGTAGCTATGGTGTTTGCTGTTGTCGGAGTAATAAGGAGCAATCCTCCGAAGTGTATTCATCTGTATTACTCAAGCTCGTTGTCGCTTGATACACTTGGTGATGTTGAAAATTCCAAATCTTAATAGTACTCCCTCCGGTCAATATTATTGTTCTTAACTTTGTCTAAATACAAATGCATCTAGTCTAAATTCTTAACTAGGTACATCCGAATTTAGATAAAGTTGAGAACAATAATATGGGTCGGAGGGAGTACCAATAGGTTTTTTGTGGCATTGCCTTCAATTGATACACTTGGTGATGTTGATAATTTGAAAATGTGACTCTGCGTCTGTGCCCCACAAGTGAAACCTATTGCATCTCAGACTGAACGAGTAAAACATCAACAGAGATCTGTCAATGCCTTCTTTACTGGCCGTAAACATAGACAGCAAACGGAATTAAAAAGTTCTAAGCGAGAAACTAAGACAGGAGGGGCAAACATCGTTCGTACGACCAACTACTGCAAATTCAAGTCAAAATGATATGTACAGAACAATCTTGATGAAAAATTAGCTAGATATAGAGATGCAACTGGGTCAATGTTAGGGTGCCCTCTACAATCTTCAGTTCAACAAAATAAACTAACTTTTCTGATGACAACATCATTTTGAAAATGTTAATTCATTTTTTTTTTGAACTAAAGAGGGTAAAGGGTATCCTAATGGGTGACCTACTTGCATCTCTAGCTAGATATAAGGGTGCAGATAAGGCTGTCAAATTATCAATCGAATCACATCTTCGACACCTGCACGCATTACAAGAAAAACAAAATATCACTAGTTCTCTTGACTAGATAATCTCTTTGTTAACCAAGTCAACAGACAAGAAACCATAAGCACCTCACAGGTTTAAGACCAATATCCTTAATATCAGGGATAAAAAGAGAAACATGAAGGAACATGTAAGGTCAGCTATGCACATATGAATCTCCTTGCAGCAACTCACTGAACTACGATAACCAACTGCAGAGTGAGGCTAGTGCATCGACTAGATTGTAATCCCTGTCCTACTTGTAGCTCAAGACTGCAACCCCCTTGTCCGCCTGGAGAAACACATAATCTCCTCTACAATGAATCATGGGTCCGAGAAATCAATACTCGAGACCTGTAAGATAACTTTTACCCTGTTGTGGGTCATTCATCCATGGTTTCACCACTTCAGATCAAACAAAAGAACTTTAGCAAGTCAAAGCATCATAGTATGTAGATTCCCTTCCAGGCTAAGATCCTTCTATCCTTATACTACCGAACTGTATTTGTTCATCACCGATGTCTAATGAGGAGACTGATGTAGCCAAGTCATCTGCCAAGTCTGCCGTTTGGTCTGGTTCCGAAACTTCTGCTAGTGCACTCAGCATACTGACTACTTCATACGTATCGTCCAGGTAGAACTTAGCTTTGCTTGGTTTCTGCCCCACGGTACATGCAAACAGTGGTGTTTTTGGAGCAACGACGCTCCTTTTCATGGCATCTGCAATGTTTTCAAACATATCCTCATCTGACCTGTCATCCCCAATGCATAAAACAAAATCTGCCTGTTGCCCTTTCTCCTTCATTGACGCGAGTATCTTCTCAGCTACAAGACCTTTGCTAACACCCTGCAGCACAAAGAGATAACAAAACGAATTAATGAAAATTCAGCACCAGTGCAAAGATCAGAATGAAAAGCCTGGAGCAGTCAAGTAAAACTTCTATGGCGAATTTGCAATTTCTGATAGAATGCATTTCTGCTACATGCTATGTATGACATGACTCGTATAAATAATGCCAAATTATTAAGTTGAAAGCTGGTAGGTAAAATATGGTGAAGCAACTTAGGCCAAAAAAGACCGTGGAAGCATATACCTATGGATGACACACAAAAAAAACTATGAGCTCATTTGATATAATGCAAGAAATCAAAATGGTTGAACCTGAGGTTTGACTTCGACAATGAACTGCCCACTCTTGACTGCAACTGCTTCATTTGCTAGTACACTTTCCAGGTGATCAAGCATCTCCTTTGCCTGAGAAGATGCAAAGCCTTGGTCAGCATCCCGATGATGCCACACCAATGCAGTTTCTTTGGTTTCAATATATGATCCATCAGTTGCTTCTGTATAAAGATTCATCACTGGCTCCGCCATTTGCATCCACCCAACATCTGGGGACTGGGCACTGGTTTGCCATTCTTCATCTCGAGTCCACCTACACGAGGAAACATAGCATTTCATCATCCATTTAATTCTCCAGTTCCAAAAATCGAGATTGGGGTCTGCAATGACTTCCATTCTCCCCACAAAGTAAAACACCAAACAGACAATAAGCATGAATAAACATCTTATGAGATATAAGCATGCTGTGTTGAAGTAAAATCAGGACTTTGAATACAGGTTCCAATAACCTGGCTGTATGATGATCCTTTAATTTTTGTGTAACTCCACTAATTGGTTATCCTATGACACTATGGTGTATGATTCTTAAAATTCTGTTTACTTTAATCATCGCAGTGAAGTGGCAAACAATCAGAAGGCATGCTATTTTCATATTGTTACAAGAAGAACCAGCAAAATTAAACTAGATTGCTATTTGCTCGATGAACTAGAAGATCGTAGGCACATAGCACCTTCGCATCTGGACTTTGGCCTAGACTTCTCCTATTCGTATATGTACACACTTTACTGCCTATCTGAAACAAAATGTAGATCGACAGTAATGAAAGAAATGTACCTTAAGAAGTAACCATGCTCCGCCGCGATGCCTAGCATTGGACACGAGGAGAACAATGATGCCAGGCTAGCCTTGCTTCTTCCACTTACAATGAAAACAATGTTATTCCTATCCGAGCATAGGGTATTAATGATGCTGACTAATTCTTCGCTTGGTTTCTGGTTGATTGAAGTCTGTGGCACCAATGTACCATCATAGTCGAGAAATATAGCCCTACTCTTTGATCTTCCATAAGACATTAAAATTGAATCAAAACTAAGCTTTGCAAAATTCGGGTCTAGGGCTACCACCCTGAATCCAAATCCCAATCCAATGCCCCAACATGGCTTCCTAAAGTGATCCTTGCAAGCCCTCTCCAGGTCCTGGATGAAGCTCCTCGACCAATACGCAACATCATGCGTGCTGACATAGCGGTAATGCTTTTCATGCCTCAGCTGCTTTTCACGCTCTGACATTGAGATGGCTTCGTTCAATGACTCTGCAGTTGCTTCAGTATTCCACGGGTTAACACGAATGGCACCACTCAGTGAAGGAGAACACCCAATAAATTCAGACACAACTAGCATGCTCTTGCGTGGGCCACTCACCTCTGGCTCAGAATCAGAGATAGGTAAACCCTGCCGGCAGACAATGTACTCATATGGGGTCAAATTCATCCCGTCCCTCACAGCCGTCACCACGACACATTCGGCGACAGTATAATACGCAAGCTCCACACTTGGCACATTCTGGTCAATGAACACAATTGGGTTGTACCCGGACTGGCCAAACTCCCTGTTAATCCTGTCACAACTATCCTGAATCTCAGCCCGGATAAGCTCAATATCCTTTCCCTTCCCGCGTGCTGGGTTGGCTATCTGCACCAGCACAGCCCTCCCCTGCCACTTGGGATGAATCCTCAGCATATGCTCAAACGCGAGAAGCTTCAGATTGATGCCTTTGAATATATCCATATCATCCACACCAAGCAACACAGCCTTGCCCTCAAATTGCTGTCGCAGCTCAGCAACCTTGTGCTGCATTTCAGGTAATCGCAGCACTGACTGCAACTGGCCCATATGGATCCCCACAGGCATGATCTTGATCCCGACAGTGCGACCAAAGTAATCCAGTCCAATGTATCCACGCTTCGACTGGTACTCTATTCCGAGCATCCTGCTACAGCAAGAGAGAAAGTGCCTGGCATAATCGAATGTGTGGAATCCGATGAGATCACAGTTGAGCATGGTTCTGAGGATCTCCTCTCTGACAGGGAGGGACCGGTATATCTCCGAGGAGGGGAACGGGCTGTGGAGGAAGAAGCCGATGCGGAGGCGGTTGAAGCGGCGGCGGAGGAATGTGGGCAGCGCCATGAGGTGGTAATCGTGGACCCAGACATAGTCGTCCTCCGGGTTGATGACCTCGACGACCTTCTCGAAGAAGTGCTTGTTGGCGAGGACATAGGCCTCCCATGAGGCACGGTCAAAGCGGCCGCCGCTGGACGGGGATTGCTTTGGAGCCTGGGCGGCGGCGTAGGGGAGCATGTAGTGGAAGAGCGGCCAGAGGTAGCCCTTGCAGAAGTTCTGGTAGAAGCGGTCGTAGAGGTCGGGCTGGAGGAAGACGGGGGCGCAGCGGAAGCGGTCGATGAGGGTCTGCGAGACCTCCTCCTGCTCGGCGGCGGGCACGTCGGCGCGGAGTGTGCCGATGAAGAGCACCTCCATGTCGTCGGGGACGCCGTCGCGGAGGCGGAGGAGGAGCGAGTCGTCGTCCCAGGAGAACACCCAGCCGGGGCCGTCGGGGCGGCGGCGCGCGACGACGGGGAGCTGGTTGGCGACGACGATGAGCCGCTCGCAGATGGCGGACGAGGGCACGTCGGAGGCGACGCTGCTGGTTGCGGCCCGCTCGTCCTCCTCGTCGTCCAGCTCCGAGAGCGTGCCCGGCACGGTCATCACCCGCGGCATACGCCTCGCGCCGAAGGAGGACCCCGGCCGGCGGCGCCCGCCGCCGCCGGCCGGGCCCAGCGCCGCGAAGTTCCCCGCGGCGAGGTCGAGCAGGTTGGTGTACGACCTCGACATCATGGCGGATCGGTCCCGCCGGAAACCCCTAACTAAGCCTCTCTCGATCCGCGAGACGGCGGAGTTCTCCCAAACCAAACCCTAGGTCCGCGCCTGCTTTTGACCCGATCCGCCGTTTCGAGTCCGGGGGGGGGGAGGAAAATGGGGGAGGCGACGAGGAAGACGAGTACACAGTAGTATATTCGCCTGCGGCTGGACTCCCTCGCCTCGCCTCGTGGGCCTGGCTCTCGCCGACCCGTGGACCCCGCGCCCCTTGCCGGCCTCCGGTGCAGTGGACCGCGCTCGGGGAGACGCGATGCGTGGGGGAGAAAAGAGGATAAGGTGGTGCCGTGCGTGCCCCACGGGCGCCAGCTGGCGTCACGCTGCCACCTGACGACGCGCTGGTCCACCTCCACCGACGGCCGAGACGCGTCCGTACGTTCCAGGGGACGGCCAGGATCGCGCGTGGACCTACCGCGTGTGTGGTGTGGATATGTAATTCCATCACAGCCTTAATTGTCCGGCGCTTTCATGAGACGTCCCGGTCGTCTTTCCCCGTTCCGCAAGCGAGCGACAGCGAAACAGGGAGCGCGCTGGCCCGGGACACGTGTCAGGCAGCGCTCGCGGCCACGTCGGTCCCCGTGTACGTGTCCGTGACTCGGCACCACGCTGTCCACGAATTTGATCTGCATCCCGTCCAGAGAGGGTCAGCGTCGTAGTTCCTGGTGACCTGTCGCCACGTCGACCGCCGTGAAGCTCCCTCCCTCCCTCCGCTACATGTCGACGACGGCGACTGTCACAAGCAGTCAAGCAGATCATTCATTCCATGTAGGCAGCCAGTCACCCTAATCATCCGTAATTAGCTCGAGACCATCGCGCTGCACGAGCATCACGCAAAGGATATGCTTTGCTAATGCCTAATGCTACTCCACTCCACCACACAGCCAGCTAACCCAACTGCCAGGCAAAAAGACAAGCAACCTTAAGCAGATCTTAGTGGTCAATTAGGCGAGAGGTGCGTCGGCCAACCAAATCATGATGACAATCTGGGGGCAGCATAGCGTGTAGCATATGCTCTTGATTTTATTCGGATAATGTCAAGGGCCGTTGGCTGCAGGTTGGTTCAGTCGACCCAGTAGAGCAACTTGACCAAGAATATACGACGATATCTATAGCCAATCTCCATGTTACCGGAGGAGTTGCAAGTACTACCTCCCTTTTAACTAACAAGGCGCACACGCAATTTAAATTAAAGTTTGATTGAATAAATAGAACAATACTTGATTATATTGTGTAAAATTAGTATCGCTGGATTCGTATTGAAGCATACTTTTCAATGATGCTAATTTTGTACCAATATTTTTTAGATATTTAGAGTAAAACTTGGTTAAAAAAACATGCAGAACGAGGATGGAGGTAGTACTGGTCAAGCTTTTTCAAGTTAGAATCTTCATATGAGACATCTCCACATCCGCGTTTCAAAACATCACCGGCACCCATGCTATGGGAGACGCCTACAGTTGCAGTCTAGATGTTGGGAGTAACTTCTCACAACGGTGTGGCCAACACGGCCGAGACGACGTCGTGTGGTGGTCATTTGCCCCTTTTATTTCTCTCTCATCTCTATAGTAGCTTGCGATCTCTCTCGGTGGTGTCGAGCCAATCCAAGGTCCCTCCCAGCGGTGATGTCGTCGGAAGGCGACTGAGGGGCGGCACCGGAGTTGGTAGTTTAGGTTTTAGTTGTAGCTTTGCCTCTGTGCAGTCTTGGAGTAGGGTCCTGGATCTCCCTGGTTGGATCTAGGACAACTCGAGCTGCCATCTCTTCGATGTGTCTCTCTGGTGGTTGGAGTGGACGCTGGCGGAAGAGGGAGGTTGGAGCTACTCCTTGGCGCCATCGAGCGGTGCTGGGAGGTTGCTGTCCTCCTTTCTCGTCGAAGCTCTAGTGGTGATCAGAGCCAGGGTCGGGAAAAGGAGGTGTCGGCAGCATGGCAAATAAGCTCGAGTTTCTTCTTTGCATCTTCATCAAAGTTTGGTTCTCTCCATCTCTTTCGGCTCACCGTGGTGGCGAGGGAGAGGGGGATTGGGTGCTGGCGGTGATGTGGTGAAGTGGGAAACTGAAGCTGAGATCCGTGGAGATACCAAGCGAAGGCAGGCTGCCGGAGCTATCTTTGGCTGGAGAGGCCGCTCCACGCTCGGCAGTGGCCGAGCCTCTTCTTCTTCCATGGCAGCGCTAGTGCAAGAGGGCGCACACTTGCTTATAGGGAAGATCTTCTTCGACCTCAGCGCTAGAAAAGCAGTTGGCGTCGCCCCAAGTGGCTTGTTCCCCAGCGACGGCACCGGCTCCGGCGGCTCGAGGTCTCCCGGCGACGATGTGGACCAAAGACTGGATCGTGTTTCTCCTTTTCTTTTTAGGGTCCTGGTTGTAATCCTAGAGGCCTTATCTTTGTGTGCCTTAGATGTTAAGGGGGCTCTTTGTAATTTGTTCCCGCCTTTTTGATATATGAAGCTTCTAGGCCCCTTGCGGCATTTCCCGTCCAAAAAAACACGGCTGAGATCTCCACACGACAAATTCGACCAAAATTAATACGTTTTAAAATATAAGATGTTTTAGTTTTATGAAAAAAAATATTCTAAACGTCTTTTAGTATACAAGTTTACTCCGAACCTACACACTAAAAGGTGTTTAGATACACTCATTTCATACAGCTAAAACATCTTATATCATGAAACAGAGTGAGTAGAAAAAAGGGCGAGTCATTCAAATATATATATATATATATTTTTAAATAGCACAATACACTGCGTTGCTACCGGTAGAACAAAAGTACAACCCATACATTTATCGAAACAATTAGAACGTGAGACAACACATATTTCTTACATATCCAAATTAAAACATGTTGGGTTCTAGCTGTCAAATAAGAGCATCTCCACTCGGGGACCCTAAATGGCCCCTAAAGGGCTATGGGGTGCCGGCGCTTAAAATCGAACTCAGACCGCTTCGCGCTGGCGTAACCCGTTTAATTATTCGGCGTCCCTAGGCCAAACCCTACACACATTGGATCAAGCGGGGACGCCACATGGAGCAGAAAATGACGCAGGCCAACTCTGGCAGTGTGAGAAAGCTTTGTTCCCGCCCTTTTCGCCGCTTCCCGCTCCATCTTCCCGCCCTTTTTCTGGCTATATATGGACGCCACTCCCTCCCTTTGTCCACCTCCCGCCACCGCCGCTACCACGGAGAGGCCCAAACTCAATTTCTACGATGTCATGATGTTCGCCCACTACGTCATCCTTGCGCCGCCGCGCGCGAGGCTTCCGATCGGCTTTGAGCTCAGCTACGCCGGCGTGACGATTCCAACACGGAGGAGGAAAACGGCGACGCGGCAGATAGCGTCGATGGAAGACAGCGATAGCGGCGGTGAAAGCGGCAACGTAGATTAGGTTGGCACGGAGTTGGCGATGCAGAATCGCCGTTTATCTATGTAGGTGAGATATAAATTGAATATATAAACTATTGGGAGGAGGCGTGACTGAGAACACTACCCCTTAAATTAAGAAAATAGCCAGCGCTTTTCTATATGGACTAAAAATTATTCGCTCCGGATACCATATAGGGAGACCGAGTGGAGATTGCTCTAAGTATCCGATTGTCCTAAATGTGCATCTACGTAACATTCTCAGGATTTATCTAAAGTGCACTTTCTTGCTTGGTCTAGGTCCACCGGAAATTTAACTCTCAGGTTATATAAGTATTGTAGTACTATTGTTATATGAATGAGCAATATTGCAGCTTGAAATATGTGCACAATAACTCCACTTGCTGTAGTTTCCACCAAATGACTCTTTGTGAGCTTACACACATATAGAATCAAATGTAAATGTTTGAGTTGAATTTACAACATCTATGTAACATTCTCAGGATTTATCTAAAGTGCACTTTCTTGCTTGGTCTAGATCCACCGGAAATTTAACTCTCTTCTGAGATTATATAAGTATTGTATTATTGTTATATGAATGAGCAATATTGCAGGTTGAAATATGTGCAACATAACTCCACTTGTTGTAGTTTCCACCAGATGACTCTTTGTGAGTTGACACACATATAGAATCAAATGTAAATGTTTGAGTTGAATCAACAGCATCTAAAAGCTAAATTACTTGGTAAATCTGTGCAATAAGGATCAGGTTGAGTTTCCCTCTTTGTGAGAAAGAAGAAACGGAGTAAGAAAAAAAACCTCCCGTGCCCCCCCCCCACCCCGCATCACCTCACCATGCGAGGGGACCGGGGAGGCCCCCTTCCCCGCTGCCACTCCAGCCTCTTCCT
Source organism: Avena eriantha (assembly GCA_910589775.1). Classification (NCBI taxonomy): domain Eukaryota; kingdom Viridiplantae; phylum Streptophyta; class Magnoliopsida; order Poales; family Poaceae; genus Avena; species Avena eriantha. The sequence continues at coordinate 375,732,990 of OU342746.1, read as the reverse complement.
CTCGCCCCTCTCCCCTCTGTCGCCAGGAGTTCCTCGCACGGTGCCGCTACGGGGCCGGAGACGGTGGCCCCTTCCTCTACCTAACATAGGTGTCTCGACATGGGAGAGACCAACCTAGCGAAGGTGCACCAAGACCGGTGATGCTTCGGTGAGACCCGAATGGAAACGGAGCAACGACGCAGCCTCTTGGCAGCGATGGTGGTAGGGCCCTATTCATGCCCGACAAGGAGACCTATTGACATGGGTATACCCTACAGGTACTCGAGTTTGGCATATATGGTCTAGATATGGCGAAGCCCACGATGTCGCCAAGGCCCAAAGAGAGAACTCGAGTAGTCTATGGACTCTCGATTGCTTGAAGAACAAGAAGAAGCTAAAGATTGAAAGTTCAAAGGGAAAAACCCTAACCTGTAACCGACTCGATCTGTCACCCGAGACCTAGCCTATCTATATAAAGGATAGGAGGGGGGCGAGGAGGACACACGCAACCTAGTTTCCACAACCCTCGCCTGATTGAATCTGCGCACCATTGTAATCATTGATTCCTTTGATAATTCCACGAGCAGACAAGCAGGAGTAGGGACCTCCACGAGGCCTGAACCTGGGTAAATCTTTGAGTTCCCTGTGTGCTTGTTTGCTAGCCGATAGATATCTCCAGCGCTCCCTCCTCCAAAACCCAAGTCCATAACAATGGGCATTGATGAGTTAAACCCTCGTCAATTAGCGCCGTCTGTGGAAATTGGGAGTGCTGATGTTGCGGCTTCTTCGGCCCCATCAACCAAACCCTCATCAATTGGCACCGTATGTGGGAAGTGGGAGTGTTGATGTTGTGGCTTCTTCGGCCCCATCAACCGCGATCTACAACTCTGCAACAGCGGAGATTCTCCAGCTTTTCGGCACGTTCGACTTCACCGTCCACACGCCGGCCACTCGCCCGGCCTTCGAGTCTGTGGGCGACAGAATCAGCCTGGCGATCGGGAGCTTCCGCTTCCAAGTTGGTCAGATGGGCACGCTTCGCATGCCTGACCTGCCGACGGTGCCCTCGATTGCTCCAGCATCGTGTTTCCCTCCACCGACTGGCACCCTCAGTGAGCTCAGCGCCCCGACAATAGTCGTGAATACGGTCAGCGACAATAGTCGCGAATTCGATCTGAGTGATCTGGCAACTATAGATGGAACCTACGGTTCTGGATCGGAAATTCCGGAAGCAGCAGCTTTCCCAACCACGTCATGTGCGCCGTCATCAACGCAGGCGACACCTCCGCCAATCGCGACAACACGGGCAACAGCGGCACACCCAACGGCGGACCACCACCAAACGGCGGCATACCCAACGGCGGACCACCGCCAAACGGCGGACCACCACCAAACGGCGCCCCCGTTAACAACGGAGGAGCAGTCAAGCCTCCAACCATAATAAACGAGCAAACCGGCGAACACATCGTGATCAGGCTCAACGAACAGGAGTGGGCTTGCTGTCGTGAAGCCTTACAAGGCAACCCTCTACCCTTTGGATCTCCATAAGAACTGCTAATGGGCTACCATTGGCTCCTGAAGGAAGAATTCAAGCGCCAAGTGCAAACAATCGCGCAACTCGAAGCGCGCAAAAAGGCGGCAGATGAGTCGAGTCTTCGACATGCTGGGCTCTCCTTCCACGGAGGATCCTCCTCAAAGGGCAACAAATACATCACAAACAAGAGGCGATCCCGGATGGCCCACCTCACCGAACAAGAACGCATAGAAGCTGCAAAGGTCCTCGACTTCAGCTCTATGACAGTCAACACCCGGGGCAACGTGGTTCCAAAGACGACGCAAGCTGTAGTGACAGCAGCCACCATGTACCTCCTGAACAACCAGCCGCCAGCTGGAGATCCTCGAGCCGCCATGCACCGATATATGATCGCGGGCCTGGGATTAGTCGAGGCCGCCCTCGATAAAGAGCCAGCACCAGAGCCGAAGAAAGGTAAAGCTCTGGCAAAACGCTACTCCTCGCCCTCATCTAGCGACGACAGTCACGATCTGTCTCGACGTTGCCGCTCACGGTGACACGACCACGACTATGATGCGCGCGATGACCTCACGCAGCGCAAGATCGACAAATCAAGGGCGCGACGTGCTCGGTCGATTGACTTAGAAGACGAAGATGTGGAGCTCTGTGGCGCTAGATGCTTCAGCGGGACCATCAGGCAAAAGCGAATGCCCAAGGGGTTTAAGCTCCCATCGGAGAACCCAAAAATTGATGGCCTACAGGACCCGAAGATTGATGGGTTCGTAGCATGGAAAACAAAAAAATTCTACCGCAAGAACGAACAAAACCCAGATCTAATCTAGATAAAAGCCAAGATCTAATCTATTAGACATGAGCAACGAGATAGAAAGGAACTAACCCTAGTAGATCCGAAAGCGTTAACGAGATTAGATCTCGTGGTTGATGTAATCGATCACTTGCCGATCTCAAGATCGAGTGGACGATCCTTCCGGCGTCGCGTTCCAGCAGCACTCCCGCAGTCGGTCAAGTTGACGATCCTTCCAGCGCCGCGTTTCGGCAGCGCTTCCGCAGTCGGTCACACGTGCGGAGTCGAAGTAGACCTTCCTCTCCCCGTTCCAGCGAGCAGCGGAGGTAGTAGATCTTTTCCACGGAATCCCAGCAGCACGACGGCGTGGTAGTGGTGGTGGAGTAGAGAATTCTGCAGGGCTTCGCCTATGCCTGTGCAGAAGAAAGGTGGAGGAGAGAGGTGGCAGAGATTGGGAGTTATGGGAGCAGGGGTGGAGGGGGCGCCCCTGCCCCTCTATTTAAGGGGGGTGAGGCGCCATGGGAGGGGGAGTCCTTGTAGGACTCCCCTTCCTCTAGGCCGGCGGATTGGGGAGTGGGGGGAGGAGTCCTCCTCCCCCACGACTCCTAGTCTTGACCCACCAGGACTCCTTGATCCGTTCCTTGGTTTTCAAGCAAACTCCAAGAAACCTTCCAGAACATTCCGGAACATTCCGAAACCTTCTAGAACCCTCATACAAATACTCCTAACTCAGAAAATGATCTCCAATATATGAATCTTATTCTCCAGACCATTCCAGATCTCCTCGTGATGTCCCGAATCCAATCCGAGACTCCGAACAACATTCGATCTCCAACGCATATTCCATATCTACTTAAAACAACTTCGAACCTTAAGTGTGTCACCCTACGGTTCGTGAATATGCAGACATGACAGAGACACATCTCCTATCAATAACCATCAGCGGGACCTAGAGATCCATAATGGCTCCCACATACTCAACGATGACTTTGTGATCGATAGAACCATTTACATACGAAACCAATTCCCTTTGTCACGCGATACTATACTTATCCGAGGTTTGATCGTCAGCATCTCCATACCTAGTTCTACCTCGTTACTGATAAGTACTCTTTACTCGTTCCGTGATGTGTCATCCCTTGTGACCTAGTCACATGCTTGCAAGCTAATTAGATGACATTCCACCGAGAGGGCCCAGAGCATATCTATCCGTCATATGGATGGACAAATCCCAATCTTGGTCCATGCGCTTCAACACATACTTTCAGAATACCCAATGACACCTTTATGACCACCCAGTTACGAAGCGGCGTTTGATGTCATTAAAGTATCCATCCGGTGATGGTGATTAACATAACCTCATGGTCGAAGGAATAGGTTACTATGTATTTGAAAGCTTACAGCAATACGAACTTAATGACTTGATCTTATGCTACGCTTACTATGGGTGTGTGTGTCCATCACATCATTCTTCTAATGACATAACCTTGTTATTAATCACATCCTAATGTCCATGATCAGGAAACTATGATCATCAATTAATCAACAAGCTAGTTTCAACAAGAGGCTTACTAGGGACTCTTTTATGTTTACAAAACACACATGTATTAGTGTTTCCTAATAATACAATTATAGCATGGGATGTAAATATTTATCATAAACATAAAGATATAATAATAACCACTTTATTATTGCCTGTTGGGCATATCTCCAACAAAGATCTGGCTGGAGGACCACATCTCCTCCGTCAGGCTTCATGGCAGAAGTCGAAGCACAGCTATGCAATGCCTGCAGCTATAGCTGCAAGGCGCCGCCCGGGCATGGCTCAACAACCTCCCACGCGGATCCATTCGCAGTTGGGAAGAGCTGGTTTACAGTTTCATGCGCAACTTTAAGGGCACATAGAAATGCCCCGCATTAATCGAAGAGTTGAGATGCTGCCAGCAAAGATCGGGCGAATCTCTACGCTTCTACATCCAGAGGTGGTCCATCATCAAGAACTTCACAGAGAACATCTCGGAGGACCGCGCGATTGACGCATTCAATGGCGGCGTACGTCGCATAGAGCTCAGGGAGGAGCTAGGCCTCTCAAAGCCCAAAACCATCGATCACCTGATGGAAATCACGAATCGCTGGGCTGATGGCGAAGATTCAGTGAAAAATCGTGTTCACTCCGATGATGAGGCAGAGCTCGAGCGCAGACGCGGTCGCCGAGGCAAACGCCGCATGTGCATCTACGATGACAGCGATGACGTCAACATGGTCGCGGCCGGCTATGCCGATAGACACGACGACAACCGCAACAGTGGCTACCGCAGCGGCGGATACCGCGAATCCGGAAAGACCACGCAAGTGTGGCAGCGCCACAATCGCGATGAGGCACCCGCAACATCCATTGAGGACAAGCTGTCCGGGCCATGCACTGTGCACTTCTATATCGACAAGCATGACGGAAAGAAGAAGTCAAGTCACCTCCTCAAGGACTGCCGCGAGTTCCTAAAATTACACGAGGGACTAGCTCGGATGAACCGTAGCGCAGTCGAAAGTGGTTACAGAGCCGCCCCGGGCGCCGTGGCACATGGAGCTCCGCCACCACCACCCGGGCCACCCCCGAATGCAGCTGCGCCGGACCAGCACCACGGAGGCGAACCATACCCACGGGCCATGGGCACCATGATGATCCAAAAGGGGCACCCCTCGAATCGGGTGCAGAAGGCCATCACTCGCCAAGTCAACTTGGCCACAAACTCGCCACCATCTACCACTGAGTACCTCAACGGAAGCGAGTCCTTCATCACCTTCGACAAGCGTGACCATCTGCCCCAAGTACCTCACCCAGGCCATTGTCCCCTCGTACTCGAGGCGCAAATCGGAGGCTTCGACATGAGTCGCATCTTCATGGACGGCGGAAGCGGCATCAACCTTATATTCGTGAGTACCTTGCGAGTAATGAGGATCCCTCTGACTTGCTTAGAAGCCTCAGACAGAACGTTCCACGACATCGTCCCAGGCAAGGGCGTGTACCCCCTTGGCAAAATCACCTCGACGCCATCTTCAACACGCCGAAAAACTTTCGACGCGAGCGCATCGACTTCGAGGTCGTCGACTGGCCCTCTTAGTACCACTGCATCCTCGGACGTGTCGCGTTTGCTAGGTTCATGGCAATACCACACTACGCCTATCTGCAGATGAAGATGCCAGGCCCTAACGGTGTCATTACAGTCAACGGGAGCTTCGAGAGATCTGATAGTTGCGACAGGAAATTCAACATAATCTCCTAGTCCTTCGGCATGCAGGAAGAACTCGCGAGACTAAAGGAGTCGACAGACAATAGTCTGCCTCCCCTAAGCAGGCCAAGCTCACCTGACTTGTCCTTCGACTCATCGGTGCACACGAAGAAAGTCTAGGTCCACCCATCGGATCCCGCGAAGATGGCCCTAATCGCCAACAACTTGAGTCCCGCATATGAACTCGCGCTCGTCGAATTCCTCCGTGAGCACTGGGAAATTTTCGCCTGGTGTCTAGCGGACATGCCAGGAGTTCCCAGGGAATTCGCCGAGCATGCACTCAATGTCAATCCAGACGCAAGGCCGGTCAAACAAACAATTCGGCGATTGTCTGAACCAAGGGCAAAGGCAGTTGGAATGGAGATCAACAGACTCCTCGACGCCAAATTCATACGCGAAATCAAGGAAAGCACTTGGCTCGCCAACACGGTGCTAGTACCAAAAAAGGACACGGACATCCTGCGGATGTGCGTGGACTTCACCTCTTTGAATAAGCACTGTCCGAAGGATCACTTCCCGCTACCGCGAATCGACCAGATCATCGACTCCACCACGGGATACGAACGTCTCTGCTTCCTCGACGCCTACTCAGGCTATAACCAGATTCGAATGAAGGAGGAAGACCAAGAAATAACAGCGTTTACAACGCCTTTCGGTGTGGTCTGCTACAACACAATGCCCTTCGGGCTAAAGAACACAGGAGCCACCTACCAGCGGTGCATGCAGGCTTGCCTCAAGAACCAACTCGGTCGCAACATTCAATACTATGTCGACGACATAGTAATCAAGACCAAAGAGGAAGCCTCATTAATCGACGATTTGCGCGAAACATTTGCCAACCTCGATTGCTACCGAATCAAGCTCAATCTGGACAAGTGCACCTTCGGCGTACCATCTGGGCAACTACTCGGGTATCTTATCTCCGCGAGAGGGATCGAAGAAAACCCGAAGAAAATAAAAGCCATACTGGCCATGGAGAAGCCGAAGAACATAAGGGGCGTCCAACAGCTGGCTGGGCGAATCGCGGCTCTCAGTCGATTCATCAGCCGGATGGGTGAAAAGGCACTGCCCTTCTACCAACTCCTCCGCAAAGCTGACAAGTTCGAGTGGACCATGGAGGCGCAGGAAGCATTCGAAGACCTCAAACGCCTACTATCCACCTCGCCAGTACTGGTGACCCCACGAGAAAGGGAGCCGTTGTTATTATACATCTCCACCACCAACCAGGTGGTCAGCACAGTGCTCATAGTCGAACGAGCCGAGGAAAATAAGGTCCACGGGGTACAGCGCCCAGTCTACTACCTCAGCGAGGTACTTACGCCAACAAAACAGTGGTACCTGCACTACCAGAAACTGGCGTACAGTGTCTTCATGACGGCCCGGCGACTGCACCACTACTTCCAAGAACACCCAATCGTGGTAGTCAACGACGCCCCACTTGGGCACATCCTCAACAATCCCGACGCCACCGGGCGAGTCGCACTTTGGGGAATTGAACTGTCTCCATGAGACATCGCATATGAAAAACATGATGCAATCAAGTCGCAAGTTCTCCCTGACTTCCTGGTGCACTGGATGGAGAACCAGCTCCCTGAAAAACCAGATATGTCCTACCTCTAGTGTCGTCGGATTGATGACAAGTACGCCATGAGGGGGTCCTCGAGGCGTGCGGAAGAGAGGGGTGTGAGACGTACGGTGTTTCGAGACGGTGAGCGCACAAGTTTACCCAGGTTCGAATCCGCCGGCTTTGGACGGACCCTACTCCTGCTATCAATCCAGTAATACGGCAAAGCCGGAATATGGGTTACAAGGGTTTCGCCTGTGCGAGTTGATATTGTAGACTATTGAAGTGTCTAGTGTTATCTGATGTTGCCCTAAAGGCTCTCCCTAGGACGGCTTATATAGATATCCGGCCTAGGGTTTACAGGAGAGATCAATCTGGCTACGACTAAGAGTTGGTTACAGAGTACATCTTGAACTACAAGTAACTTTATAGGCCTAAGTCGGTAAGTCTTCTGGGCCTTCCCGTAGCCGGATGGGACTCCGTCTTCTCTCTCTAACTGGGCCGCCCGTGAAGCAAAGCTCTAACCCGAAGTGGGCCACCCTGGTCAGTGAGGAACGTTGAGGATACCCGGAAAGTATATCCCCAACAGTAGCCCCCGGAGGCCTCCAAGATCCAAAGTCGGATTTTATCATCGTCTAGCTTGATCTTCGGCTTGCAGAATCTTCAAGGGTTCCTGAAACTATAAAAAATACGATCCGGGTCTTAAAAGTAAGTCGGACCTTTCAATTAGTTACTCGGATTTTCCAGCTCGCTTTTTAAACTAATCCGGAACTTGGTCTCTAACGCCACCTGACACAAGCATGGTCCAGTCACGTCATTCGACAGGCGTTACGTTAGTACGACCGTTTGTGGGTCCTGGTTCACGGAACCGAGGCGCCGTTTCAATGCGTGCGTGGAGATCGAGGCGACGCAATCATCGCGTGGGCCCTTCCCGGTCCTTTCCACGACGCGTGGCGGTTACACTATAGCATTTGCACGAATCTTGGCGCAGGTAGGTAGATATAAGGGGTCTAGATTTTTTCTTCTCCTCAGCACCTGCCTTTCGCCGTTCCTTTCTTCCCAAATCTCCAGCGCGCCCAGAGCCCTTTCGTTTTCCTCCCACAGAGCTCCTAGCACCGCCACTTTAGGGTCACCCCTTTCCACCGGAGAGAAGGCTTCATCCTCTTCTTCCTCTCTGGCGGCGGCGGCAGCGGCAGCATCGGTAGAAGCAGCTGCAGAAAAAGAACGTTTCCAGGGAATCTAGATCCCTTGCGCCCTCGACGAGGCGGGCCTTAAGAACGTGGAGAAGGAGGGGCTTCTCGCTGCCGGCGACTGGCGGAGCGGTTCCGGCGAAACCATCCCCAATCCTCGCGAGGGCGAGCGCGTCCACTTCGGCACCCATCTGGACCGAGGTTTGTCTTTTCCTCCCTCGGATTTCTTCTCCGAGGTGATTGACCATTATGGAGTTCAACTCCATAATCTTCCTCCCAACTCCCTTCTAGAGATGAGCGCGTTTGCTGCACTTTGTGAGGGCTTTCTCGGCATTAGGCCAAGTTTGCTCCTTTTCCGGTATTACTTCCATGTTCGGAGAAATTCTATTACCGCTGGTGTTCCTTATATCACCGGTACTATTAGTTTTTCTGTTAGACGAGACCGGTCCTATCCCAAAATTGCTGCCAGTGACTCGGTCAAACAATGGCCAGCCACCTTTTTCTATCATAGGGATATTCCGGCTCCCGGCAAAGCTACTGCTTTGCCGGTTTTTGTCGAAGGAGCCGCCAAAGCCCAGCCTTCCTGGGATGAGGCTACTCTGGCTCTTACTGACGATCTGATCCTCGCTAAGAGGCGGATCGAATATCTTATCAAGCACAAGGGTTTGAGGGGATCCGACTTAGTTCAGTGCTGGGTCCCACGTCGGATCCAGCCACTTCAGTACCACGGGGATAGACTGATGCACTCCATCACGTCTTCCAAAAAAGATTCTCTCCGCATCAGCCCCAAGGCCTACACTAGCCAAGGCTATATAAGCCAGATCAAATGGCTGATTAAGGAGCGGATCGAGAGAGAAATTCCGGAGATTTCTCTGGACATGCACACGGCAGAAAACCCCGTGGTAGCGGTAAGCTTCCATCAGTACACCTTTTACGTGTTTCAATCTTTTAAGTCATACATTGCAATGCTGATATATTTTCTTGTTTTCAGCTTGCTGATCTCCCCGAGTCGGAGCTTGCTCCACTCGAAGGATATCCTCCTGAGTTTTCTCAGGAGACTGAAGTGGTCCCATTGTCGGACCTTGCGCTCAAGAAGCGCAAAGCTCCGACAGTGGCAGTAGGCACAAAGGAAGTGCCCGTTGTGAAGAGGTAACTTTCATTCACAATTTCCGCCTTTGTACCTTTCTCGAATTTCTTTCTGAGATGTAATGTTTCCGACTTTATTACACTCTCAGAGCCAAGCCTCTCATCAAGGGTAAGGGGAAGGGGATTCCTGCAAAGCCCCTGCGACAGATGAAGCTTACCACAACTTCCCCTGCCACGGCTCCTTCGACTCCTGCCCCTCAACCTTCTGCAACACCGGTGATTACTCCTTCTCCGGCTGTTGCAGAAGATCCGGCTCCTCCAACAGCGCCTGTGATCCTTGGATCGCACACTGACGTCACCGTGGGTGCGTCAGCTCAAGATAAGGGTGAACCCTCTTCGGGTAATGATCCCTCGGCTGAAGTCTTTGCCGACAACCTCCTCAGCAACCCCGGCCATGAAAAATTTGGCTTATCCCGGAAGTCCGCAGAGGAGATCCAGCGGCTGGCCAGGCAAGTCCTAGACAAAAGCCATCTATCCCCCGAAGAGGAAGCGCAAGAAGCAGAGGACGTCAAGTTCTCTGACCTCCTTGCCCAAGTCCGCCTTCGCGACGAGAAGATCAGGACTGGAGAGCTTCCAACAGCCCCAGTAATTCCTCTTACTCTCGCCGAGAAGGTGGCAGTTGAGGTGAACGCGGGTTTAGACAAACTCACCCGCGAGCAATATGTAAGTCGGAATTCCAACTCTTGTTTTTTACCTTATGTTATATCATATCCTCTAGCCCCCAAGCATGAAGTAGGATATAGAAATCCGAGTTTATGCTTTCATTAGGACGCCAAAGAACGGACTAGTGTAGCCCCCAAGGCTCGTGCTGATATTTAGCAAAAAATATTAGCCCGAGTCTTAAGTAGCTTTCTGACTTTGGGTATTCTGACTTACAGAAAGTGTATTCCTATAACCAGGAATTGTTAAAAAATGTTTGTGATAAGCGGAGAGAAATCAAAGCTCTCCGTCTTAAAAATGCTGAACTCAAGTTAGCCAAGGATGAAGCCGAAGGTAACATTTCGAGATTCAAACCTTGTCTTTTACTTTTCCAATGTCGAATTTTTCTAAACTGTTGTTCTTTTTGACTTACAACGTTGGTGAAACAATCCATCGCTATGATTGAAGAGGCCGAGAACCTCAAAACCTTAGTGGTGGAGAACAAGGGACTTCGCCAAGAGCTGGATAAGCGTAAGGCTGATCATGAAAAGAGCATAGCTCAAGTCCTCGAGTCCTCCTCCATGGCCACTGAAGAGCGCGATCTCAAGATTGCCGCTCAAGATAAGGTTATCTCAGACCTCAAGAATGAGGTTGGCAGAGAGAAGGATATCTCCCAGGCGCTCCGGGCTGAACTTCAGAGTCTTCGGGAAGAGAAAGCCAAGGTGGACGACGTCATTCTTGGTATGTTCCATCTATCTGATTTATTCTTTCTTCGACTTTCATCAATGTCGGATTTTTATTGACTTGTTTTGTGTGTAGGTCCTCTGAACTTGACGGACTCCTCCTCGTCTGAACCCCGCACTCACCGGCTTACCCAAGTCGATGATCTTCTTCATGACTACCACCAGTCCCTTGAGGACATTGGCGAGTCTCTCAGGATTCCGGACATGCCAAGCATGTCGGACTTCCAGGTGCGGGAGAAGGCCAAGGAGATGCCGCAGCTCGTTCGGGACTGGAACATGTCCTACGCACGGACTGCTGCGCAGAACGCTCTCACCATGGTCATGAGCCACCATGGGAACATGGAGATATGGCAAGTGACCAGAGGGTACTGCAAAGTAGACGAAGACGGCCAGGAGCAAGACCTTCAAGCTATCATGCACTCCTGCGCCGGATATGGGTGCCACGTAGCTGATCTGACCAGCTACGAGACGCCCTTCTTCACCCGCGTGGATACTCCGCCACCTCCTCCAGAAGATGCCGAAGAAGTTTCCGACGATGAACGGACCATCTCGGATCCGGACATCTCGGCAAGATATCAAGGCGGAGTAGCCAGCAAGCCGGCAGATCCTTCATCTCCTCCTGCATCATAGATCAGAAAACTTATGTATTATTCTGGAAAAAACCTGATGCGATTGTAAATATTAAGTACTAAGATTTTTGCTAGTGCTAAGTTTTTTATTTATCTATTCAACACTTTTGTCTTAGACTATTTGCGTGCCTGAAATGTTTTCATAAGCACTTAGAATTTTCTGCCTCTACTTATCGTTTATCTGGCTTTCCGCCTCGTCCCTTTCGTGAGTCGGCTAAACCTTCAGCCGGAAACTTTGCCGAGCAACGGAGCTCAATTGCTAAACCAGTTTAAACTCGGAAACAAAGCCGGCTTCCAGTACCAACAATTCACTACTCGGAAGATACCCGCATCCAGCAATCAGACAAATAACCCAAGTAAAGACTAGAGTTTTTTTTAGAGTTATACCCGAAGGTAGCAGTTTTAGAATCAGAAATCTAAACCAGAACGAACATGAGCATAAAGTACTTTCAAGCATTCTAGGATTTTCGAATATGACATCATGATTAGGAAATAAGATGGTAAAAACTTCTCAGGAAAACTTTGAGGTAACCAAAACTTTTATTTCTCACAGAGCATGTACATATGTATAATTACAAAGAAAGATAAAACTAAGAATAAAAGGGATGTGGCTGAGCAATATTCCATGGTCTGTCTAATTCTTCCAGATTTGTACTGCCTCCAGCTCTCTTTCTCTTCTTAGTAGCAGGTCTTTCTTTGACTGACCTCATGTCAGTTAAGTAGTACGACCCATTGTGCAATACTCAACTAACCAAAAAGGGCCCTTCCCATATTGGGGAAAGTTTGTGCTTTCTTTGTTGCACAAGCCGGAGAACCAAATCACCTTGATTGAAAGATCTAGTTCGGACTCTCTGGCTATGGTACTTGCGTAACTTCTGCTGATAGGCTGTAGATCTCATTTCAGCAACGACGCGAACTTCTTCGACTAAGTCGAGGTCATTTTGTCGAGAAATCTCAGCATCCTCTTCAATATACGCGGCCACTCTAGGAGAATTATGAATCAAATCACTAGGAAGAACTGCTTCTGCGCCATAGACCAAGAAGAAAGGTGTATATCCTGTTGACCTGTTCGGAGTTGTTCGCAAACTCCAAATTACAGAGGGTAGTTCCTCTGCCCAAGCCCCCGCAGCACGTTTCAGTGGTGCTTCGAGTCTTGGTTTCAAGCCTTGTAGAATTAAACCATTTGCTCTTTTGACTTGTCCGTTAGCCTGTGGATGTGCGACTGACGCAATGTCAAGCCGGATATTTTGCTCGTCGCAGAATTAAGCCAACTCTCTCATGGAAAAATTACTCCCGTTGTCCATGATAATGCTATGCGGATAACCATACCGGATTATAACATTCTCGACAAATCTTTTGGTGTTGCTCCATCACAACTAGTGACAGGTTTAGCCTCGATCCATTTCGTGAATTTATCAACCATCACTAAGAGGTGAGTAAATCCACTTGGAGCTCTTTTAAAAGGTCCTACCACATCAAGCCCCCAGACCGCAAAAGGCCATGTTATAGGTATTGTTCGTAGCTGATCAGCCGGAACATGAGCTTGCTTGGCGTACTTTTGGCAGCCTTTGCATGTCTTGACTAATCGTTCGGCATCTGCCTGAGCTGTAAGCCAGAAAAAACCATGTCGAAAAGCTTTTGCCACTAAAGATTTGGCTACAGCGTGGTGACCACACTCGCCTTCATGGATTTCTCTTAAGATTTCCACTCCTTCTTCTGGAGATACACAGCGCTGAAAACCCCCAGAAACACTCCGTTTATGGAGCTCTCCTTTAACAATAGTATAGGCTTTTGCTCGTCGGATAATCTGCCGGCTCAGCACCTTGTCTTCGGGTAATTTGCCTTCTACCAAGTAATCAAGGTAGGGTTGAGTCCAGTTGGGAATTACAGCCAGAACTGCTATTAAAGGTGAGTCGGATTTGGTTGGATATTCCTCATCCACTCCCTTTATCGAGGGAACTTTGAGGTGCTCTAAAAATGCGCCATCCGGAACCTCTTTCCGCGCAGAACCTATTCGAGATAGTGCATCTGCTTCCTCGTTTTCTGCTCAAGGGATGTGTTGAACTTCAAACCCCTCGAACGATTTAGATAGATCATCCACGACAGCTTTATATGTTGCCATGTGCTTATTTGCATTACAAATATCCGACACTTGCTGAGCAACAAGATCCGAATCTCCATAGCACATCAAACGTCGGATGCCAATATCCTTAGCAATCCGGATTCCATGCAGTAGTGCTTCATACTCGGCAATGTTGTTTATCGCTGTGAAGTGGATCTGCAGCACATATAAAAGTTTATCTCCTTGGGGTGATTTGAGCACCACGCCAGCCCCCGACCCCCCTAGCTTTGGACCCATCGAAAAAGAGGGTCCAATATTCCGACTCCGGGAGGACCATGTTCTCCTTGGTCTCTGTCCAATCAGCGACAAAGTCGGCAAGGATCTGGGATTTGATTGCTGTTCGGGGTTTGTACTCAATATCGAAAGCTGCAAGCTCTATGCCCCATTTGGCAACGCGTCTTGTAGCATCGCTGTTATTGATTATATCTCTCATGGGAGCTTTGCTCACCACGGTAATTGGGTGTTCCTGAAAATAGTGTCGTAACTTACGAGATGCCAGAAAAACACCGTAAGCCAACTTTTGATAGTGCGGATATCGCTGTTTTGATTCTGTCAGGACCTCGCTGACAAAGTACGTCGGACGCTGCACCAAGTGCTCCTGATTTTCTTCTAGTGTCTCCACCACCATAACTATACTGACAACCCTATTTGTCGCAGCAATGTAAAGCAACATCGGTTCCTGAGGTTCCGGCGCTGCAAGGATAGGAGCAGATGAGAGTACTTTCTTCAGGTCTTGTAGTGCAGCTTCGGCTTCGTCAGTCCAGGCAAAATTCTTGGTTTTCTTCAAGAGTTTGTATAATGGTGCGGCTCTTTCACCAAGCCGGCTTACAAATCGACTGACCGCGGTGATGCAACCAGTTAATCTTTGTACGTCCTTCAGGCGAGTTGGCCTGGAAATATTGAGAATAGCCTTGATCTTGTCACGGTTCACCTCTATGCCTCGTTGAGACACAATAAAACCTAACAATTTTCCGGCTGGTATTCCAAAGAAGCATTTCTTCGGGTTAAGCATGATGTTGTATTTTCGTAAATTGGCGAACGTCTCCTCTAAGTCGGAAATCAATGTTTCCTTCTTTTTGGACATGACGGCGATATCATCCACGTATGCATGTACATTGCGTCCGAGTTGATTATGGAGGCAACGCTGCATCGTGCGCTGGTACGTAGCTCCTGCGTTCTTCAGCCCAAAGGGCATCGTAGCATAACAGAAGGTTCCGAAAGGGGTTATGAATGAAGTCTTGATTTTGTCAGATTCCTTCATCCGGATTTGGTGATAACCGGAATATGCGTCGAGAAAACAGAGGAGTTCCGAGCCTGCCGTAGAATCGATAACTTGATCAATTCTAGGCAGAGCGAACGGATCTTTTGGACAAGCCTTGTTCAAGGCAGTATAATCAACACACATCCTTAAATCAGTAGTGTCCTTTTTAGGGACCATTACAGGGTTGGCCGACCATTCAGTATGGATGACCTCTTCTATGAATCCGGCTAACTCGAGCCGCGCTAGTTCCTTAGCTATTGCCTTACGCTTTTCGTCACCAAACCGTCGTAAGGACTGTTTGACGAGTTTAGCGTTCGGGTTTACATTTAGAGAGTGCTCGGCAAGTTCCCTAGGTACTCCGGTCATGTCAGATGGCTGCCATGCGAAGATATCTTGATTTGCTCGGAGGAACTTGACGAGCGCGCCTTCCTATGTGCTACTTAGGCCTGCGCCTATCTGGGTCACCTTGGAGGGGTTATCATCCTTCAATGGCGTCGTCTTCGTCTCTTCTGATGCCTTGAACTCCGGATTTGGTTTTGTCACCTCTTTCTTCGTCACGGGCATCTCAGACGGATCTATGCTCTTCTTGATCTCCTGGTACTCCTGGGCGTGCATCACAGCTTCGGCAAAGGCGACATTTTCATCCTCGCACTCTCGCGCTTTCTTCGGGTCTCCCCTGATGGTGATCATGCCGTTGGGACCTGGAATTTTCATCATATTGTAAATGTAACACGGACGAGCCATAAAAGCCCAGTAAGCCGGACGTCTGAATATAGCGTGGTATGCGCTCTTGAACGGGACCACTTCGAAGGAAAGTGCCTCCGTTCGATAATTTTTTGGTGTTCCAAAAGTAACATCCAAAGTGATCTCTCCCAGGGAATTAGCTTTTCTTCCTGGTACAACCCCGTGAAAAATCACAGAGCTATGGTTAAGCTGTGTTTCCGAGATCTTCATTCGGCGTAGCGTTTCTACATAGAGAATATTGATGCTACTACCACCGTCCATGAGGGTCTTGGAGAAACCATAACCGTCAATAAGTGGATTGACGATTAAGGCGTATTTTCCTCTCCTATGCAACTTAGGCGGATGATCAGCGCGGTCAAATGTGATTGCCACCTCCGACCAGTCCAAATACTGAGGGACAGCCGGAACTATTGCATTGAGCTCGTGGAGAACTGCTTTCTTGACCTTTGCTGGTTGAGATCCGAGGAAGGTGACGTAAGTGTCCTTCTTGGTAGGAAACGTTTTCTTCCCTTCCGACTTGGGATTTGAAGCGTCGGCTTCCTCCATGTCGGAATCTTCCTTGGTCTCTTTTTCTTTTTCGGGATTTTTCTTTCCCTTCTTCCGCTTAGCTTTGTAGCACGCGGTATCATCTCTCTTGATGTCGTCGTTAAAACGACATTCAGCGTTGGTGTGGGACGAGCCCCCATTGGCGTCTAAGTGATGCACACATGGGTTATTGGCAATGTCGGCCCAAGTGTAGGTTTTGCTTGGTTGTTGCTCTCCTCTACCTTGGACCCTTGATGTCCCACGGCCATGCCCGCGTCCTCCGCCACGTCCTCCTCATCCTCTAGACCCAGAAACAGTAGTGACTACTGCTGTCTCCGCGTTGGGCTTTTGTTCCGAGGTATTTTTGTGTTTCTGATCCTGTTGCTTTGTCTTTGCTGACTGGGGTAGCCAGGACATTGAGTAATCCCTCTGCATCATCGTCAGCATCTGCATACTTGCTCGCTGCTCTATCATCTCTCCCAGATCAGTGACCTTGTCACACTTCAAGCGATGGCGCAGTAATCCAATTGGGAGACCTGAAATAAAAGCTTCAATCGCAGTTTGATCATTTACTCCCTCGCAGGAGTTCTTGGTGTCAATCCATCGTCCGAGATAATCTCGGCAAGTTTCTCCAGCTTTCTGGGTGCAACGCTGTAGGTCTCCAACCGTACAGGGCCTCCGATATGTGCCTTCGAAATTCCGAAAGAACGCACTTTGTAAATCATACCAATTGTGGATGGTGTTTGCCGGAAGTTCATTGAGCCATGATCACGCCGTCTTCCGCAACATAAGTGGGAGATATCGGGTTGCGACCAGGCTGTTTCCGCCTTTAGCGATGCAGCAAGCTTGGAAGAAGTCTCGTAACTAGGTGTTTGGCCGAGCAATGCCGTCGTAGGCTTGAATATGTCTTGAGATAGCAAATCCTTCCGGGAATTTTGTAGCTCTGATGCGTGGTCCAAAGCACTTTGGGCCCATGTACACGTCATCGTTTTCGTAGCGCTGAGCCTCTATGTTGGAGTTGATCATGTGCCTTGCGTCGTTTGGGGATAGGGATCGTCCCGAATATCGGCTGTGGCTGCGGTGCCTTGGAGCCGGACTTTGGCTTCTGCCACAACCTCCTCTGCCATGTCGTCCTCCTTGACCTCCTTGGGGGCCGTTGTGATAACTGTGCAGTGGAGAGGGTGGTGCAGCTGGGTTGTTTCCGGCTGATCGCCGGCCTCCGTCCGGAGCGTCATTATTCCGGTTCCGGGGAGGTTCTTGACTGTGACGAGCCCCCTGCCGGCTTGTACCAGCATGGTTTCCGTCGTTCCCACCATGGTAAGGTTCAGCCGGACGGTTTTCATGTCTAGGAGGTGGCATTTTCTGACGATCCTCCTCCCGACGTTTTTCTTTATCTTCTCCCTTTCGGGAAGAATTCCTCGGATTGAGTGCAGCGATTGCGTCTTTCTCGGCTACTGGAGCGATGTTGCTCCAGTTATGTGTAGCCCTGCGGTGCTGCCCTGTCGATCCGGTTCTTGAATAATTGTCTTCCCTGCGTTCGGGGTTATGATACTACGCCCGAACATAGTGGGATCTTGCGCCAGCCCATGCCGGATCTGTGCGACATTGGTCGGAATCCGAGACCAGCTTTTGGCTTCTAGACAGGGCGACCTTTTGCTGCTACAGTCCCTTGTTGAGTAGCTTGATACCCAAACGTATCTCTTCTGGTCCTGGATTAGCTGATAGAATTTCGCGAGCTGCCATAGTATTTTGCACTGGTGTTGGGTAAACCCAATCTCCATTGCTGTCCTTCCGTGGCTTTCCCATCTCATCTCCAAAAAGGACGGCACAGACACGTGGGAATTGGTTGTCGTCTACGTGACGCTTCCGTGTCTTCTGATGCAGGCGGGACATGTACTCCTTGTTTGACATGCGCTTCTTCTCCACCTTGATGTTTTTGGCTTCATCAAGGAGTTGTTGACGACGCGCTTCTAGGGCTTGGGCCCTTTCGTCCAGCTCATCTACGGTAAGTTCTGTAGCTGTAGGGATAGGTGTGGTTAATGCGGCATCGATGAGTTTACGCGCACCTTCAGTGATCATGTGTCCATCCACCGATGCTTCTTTTTTTGGCTCATCTGGGATAAGTGCTCCATCCGAGTCTTCCTCGTATTCCTCGGCAATCACCTTCTCTGTCAGAGGGTCTTTTGCCAGGGTCTTGTTCTTCTTGTTCTTCTTCTTTGCCCTCTTGGCAGCGCCGGTAGCAAAGACGGCTTTGGGTCCGTTTCCCGGAGTCAAGCTCTGAGCGGTACTTTCGGACATATGGAGTTCGGGATTGTCTCTGACCTCCATATCATCCTGCGCTTTGGGAGAGTGTTCCCCGGATCCTTCGTCCATGGCTTCTCCATCTTTTGCAGCTTTGGAGTTGTACTCCTCGTCATATTCCGTGGAGAACTTTCGGAAATCTGCCGACGTCATGGACTCATCCGAGGATGCGGGAACATCGGCGTTTGTTCCAATTGCCTCCAGCACCGAGTCGGTGTTTTCTCCAGCATCGGCAGAGCCAGATCTGGATCCAACGTATCCAATGAAGTGCGATGCGTGCTTCCTGAGGTACCTGCGGCTTTCACGATCAGCTCTCTCGAAATTTTCAATGGTTTCGAGGATTGCATCTGCGCTAGCGCCTCGCAGTATCATACATCTTAGTGTGTACCTGAGGAAAGGCTTGTCTGTCCCGACATCATCAGAGTCGGAATCAATGTCATTGATGTGGTCCGCCTGGATTTCGACTTCCACGGGTGGGTCGATCTGGGATCCGGCTTCTCCAGGGAGATCCACTCCAGATTCGACTTGGTCTGCGAGGTCTTCTTCAGGCTCGGATTTCTCCACTATCTCTGCAGCTGGTGCAGGCTGGGTGGGATTAGGGTTTTCTGAGATCTAGAACTCTGCCGCCTCCCCGGACAAAGGGGACCCAGAAGTTTCTTCTGCCTCTATCATCACCGCTGGGGTGGGTTGGGAAGGTTCAGCGAAACCGATGTAAACATCGATCTCGCCAAAAGACATGATTGTATAAGCAGTCACGGCCTCCCTAGCCGGAATCCAAGTCTCGTCGAGAACGATGAGAGGGACGTTGCTAGCGTAGAGGATGCGATCGACGGCGATGGTCTCGCTGATTCCGATTTTTGCAGATTCCGCTCGAAACGTAGATCCGAGGCTCACTTGCCCCACGGTGGGCGCCAACTGTCGTCGGATTGATGACAAGTATGCCATGAGGGGGTCCTCGAGGCGTGCGGAAGAGAGGGGTGTGAGACATACGGTGTTCCAAGACGGTGAGCGCACAAGTTTACCCAGGTTCGAATCCGCCGGCTTTGGACGGACCCTACTCCTGCTATCAATCTAGTAATACGGCAAATCCGGAATATGGGTTACAAGGGTTTCGCTTGTGCGAGTTGAGATTGTAGACTATTGAAGTGTCTAGTGTTATCTGATGTTGCCCTAAAGGCTCTCAATAGGACGGCTTATATAGATATCCGGCCTAGGGTTTACATGAGAGATCAATCCGGCTACGACTAAGAGTTGGTTACAGAGTACATCTTCAACTACAAGTAACTTTATAGGCCTAAGTCGGTAAGTCTTGTGGGCCTTCCCGTAGCCGGATGGGACTCCGTCTTCTCTCTCTAACTGGGCCGCCCATGAAGCAAAGCTCTAACCCGAAGTGGGCCACCTTGGTCAGTGAGGAACGTTGAGGATACCCGGAAAGTATATCCCCAACATCTAGACAATGCACTTCGATGGATCCAAGCGGAAGGACGGAGCTGGTGTAGGTGTCATACTGACATCGCCCCAGGGAGACAAGCTGAAGTATATCCTGCGAATGCAGTTCACCGCCTCCAACAACGAAGCTGAATATGAAGCCCTGCTCCACGGGATGAGGATGGAAAAAGCCTGTGATACATTGCAAATGTATCTATAATTTTTGATGTTCCATGCTTGGTTTTATCCACTTTCTTGTGTTTTGTTCCAACTTTGAAGTACTTTTCATATGATTTCTTGTACTAACCTATTAACAAGAGCCACAGTGCCAGCTGCCTGTTTTCTGCTGTTTTTGGTTCCAGGAAAGTCAGAAAATGAATATTCTCAAAATTGGACAGGACAAAAGCCAAAGTGCCTATTTTTCCGGAAGTGATCAAGTGCCAGAATACGAGACGGAGAAGGACCAGGGGGGCACCACATCACCTGGCCGTGCGGCCTAGCCTGGCCCGCGCCAGGGGGTGGTGAGGCCAGCCCTGGTACCCCCTCGGCCTCCCTTTCCGACTATATATTGCCCTCGGGACGAAAACCCTAATTACCCGATCAAAAATCCACGAAAGAGTCTGTAGCCGCCGTCATCTCCATCCCTAGATCGGGAGGGATCTGAAGCTCTTCCCGGCACCCTGACGGAGAGGGGAGTTCACCCTAGAGGCCTTCTTCATCACCATGCAAGCCTCCGGTGTGATGCGTGAGTAGTTCATCCTTGGACTACGGATCCATGTTGTAGCTAGATGGCTGGTTCTCCTCCTTTGTGATTTCATGTTTAGATCTTGTGAGCTCCGTTCATGATCAAGATCATCTATTTGTAATTCATACATGTTGTGTTTGCGGGGATCCAATGGATATTGAGATGCTATTTCAGATTGATTATTGATTCTATAATGTCTTTGTTATTTGAGATCTTGCATGTTTTCTGTTGTTAGTAGCTATCTTGGCCAAGTAGATGCTAGCAACTCCAAGAGTTAGTATTTATGCTTGATAGTGGGTTCATGCCTCTGGTAATCTAGGGAAGTGACAGAAATCTCTAAGGTACTAGATGTGTTGTTGCTACTAGGGAGAAAACAACAATCCTTTGTTCATAGAACAATCGTATTGTTTACTTTACACGTAGTTCGTAAAGCAATAATCTGTTGCTTGTAACTTAATACTGGAGAGGGTTTGGATGATAACCTGAAGGTGGATTATTAGTCATAGATGCAGTTGGATGGCGGTCTATGTATTATGTTGTAATACCCAATCAAGTCTCAGAGGAGTCAAGATGATTAGTATATGCATGTATTGCTTTCTCGGTGTTTGTCAATTGCCCCACTGTAATTTGTTCACCCAACATGTTATCTATCTTAAAGAGAGCCACCTCTAGTGAACTATGGATCTCGGTCCTTTGTCTTTACATACAATCTACAATCTTTTACTGCTTTGTGTTTACTTTATGCAAACTTCTACTTCTTTCCATTCGATACATTTAATCCTTTGTTTTCCGTAAAACACGGTGAGATTGACAACCTCATCGCAAGTTGGGGACAAAGTTCTGTGGTTGTGTTGTGCAGGTCTCCACGTTGCTACTAGCACTGGTAGTGCGCCCTGCCAAAGCTCAGCTAGTAACACCTTTGGGGTGTTTCCTTGCTCCTACTGGTTCGATTAAACCTTGGTTTCATAACTGAGGGAAAACTTACTGCTGTGCTCATCATACCTTCCTCTTGGGGTTCCCAACGAGCTCTACGTCGAAAGTCGAGTACATCAAGATCTTTTCTGGCGCCGTTGCCGGGGAGTCAAGGACATCTTCACAAGGGGAGTCCCTCATAACCAATCTCTTTACTTTTTTGTTTTTGTTTTGCTTAGTTTCTTGTGCTTTGTTTGCTTGTTTTGTTATCCAAAAACACACAAAAATTAGTTTTACAAGTTTGCTTTCGTATTTCAAAACACAAAAAAAAATTTAAGTCTCCTTTAGTTGTCACCTCTTCCTTAGCTCACCATGTTGATCCCTACATTCACCTTGAAAGACCTTTCAATTGGTAGTAGTTCTATAATTTGGAAAGATAATATTGAATAATTCTTTAATCATGTTAGCAAACATGAAGATACTGAGGATAGGTCCCTTGTAGAACTTGCTCCAAATTATGAGATTGTTGCAGCTTCTTTAATTCACATGTTAGAAGCTAGGTTTGTTAACCTCAACCCCTTAATGCAAGTAATGTTTCTTAAGCTTAAAGAAATTGAGAATCCTGAAAAGAGGGATTTTATTCTAGAAACTTTGTTTAAGGAGTTCTATGATGTTGCCAAGGAAGCTAGAAAAGTTTTTGAACATTTCAATATGCTAGGCTCATGTGTAGATGTTGTTGGTACACGAGAAAATATGAACAAAACCGAACCTAATAGGGAGGAACCTAAGATACCAATACCCTTTAAACTAGTAGCAATACATGATGCCATAGAAAAGAATCTTGATTGGATTGGTCATGCAAACCCTTTTGATGAGAGTAGTAAACCTAAGAGCATTGGGAGAGGATTCTCTAAAACTTATTTGGATGATATACCTTTCCTTGTTGAAAATATTTCTGGTATTGATCTTAATGCTTCTTCATTTGAGAACACTTGATTCTTTCTTTGCTTATTATGCCTAACTTAAAGGTGTTAAAGAAAAAGTACTTATTGGGAGATAACCCAAAAGTTTTAGATGAGTCTTGGAAGTTATTACCTCTGTAATAACCTCTCCTTATCCTTTTTATTTGCTTTTTGTGCCAAGAGTAACCTCTAATGAGAGTGAAGTAATGATTGGGAAAGTTGCTATCCCGAAACAGATATTTGTGCTTCACCATAAAAATTCATGAGAGAGCTCTGTATGTCGGATTGAGCTGTAATTGTTTGTGCTTCTGACCCAGGTTGTTATATAACTTTCTTTAGTTCAACACTTTTTGATTTGAGCAACATAAGGTCTTCAAAAAAATTCGTCTTTACCTGCTGGTCTGTTTTGACAGATTTCTGCCATTTTTTGCATTTGCTTCTTGTTGGTTCCTTCTTGAGTTCTTTTAGGGAATTGAGCTTTTTGCGAGAAGTACTACAGTAGCTAGTGTTCTAATGGAAGTTTATTTGGTGTTAGAACTGAACCTTGAGACTTATTTATCTTGAGTGCACTAATGTTGCTAATAAAGATTGTGTGAAATTTTGTATGAAGGAAAAATTTCAGGTGTATGGAAGGAATGAGTAATGAGATGAAGGATAGACTAAATCTCAAGCTTGGGTATGCCACGCGTGTCACCCCAAGAAATATCCAAGAAGTACAAGCGTCAAAGCTTGGGGATGCCCAAGGCATCCCTTTCTTCATCAATAAAAATCCCAGGTTTCTTCCAAACGCTTCATTTTTATTGTTTCATGCACAATTGTGTTTTTCTTGGAGGCTTCTTTTTCGTTTTTGTTTTGGTTTTTCGTTTGCTTGGTTTGCTTAGTTTGCTGAATAAATTGGTTGGACCCCCTCTTTCATACTTTGGTTTGCAAATAGTTTGGTTTGGTTTGGAAAAGAGTAGGGAAGTTCATGCTTATGTGGTAAAAAGAGCTCGTTTTTGACTGTGGCCTATGCTTTGTCATGCCATGCTTGATATTGTTTTGGCTTTATGCTTAGTATTCTTTGTTGTAGCATGACTTGTTATAAACAATTGAGATTGCTTAATGTGCCTTGGATGAATCATGTGTTGTTTTAGCATATTAAAGCATAGTATAGTGATATTCTCCTTTGATGCTTTATTTGGGTTGACTTGGCGCATGCTCACACCATGTTATGACTATCCAAAGTCACCATAGCCTTTATGATCCTTCAGTTTTCAACTTGTAGCATGGCTTTATGCTTTGATCAATGATGTTTTGTTGCTCTACATGATTATGGCCATTATTGCTCTCTTAGTTTGTCGCTCCCAGTCTTTTGCTAGCCTCCACAACAAAGTATGAGTTCCACTCATGCATCCAACTCCCTAAACCAAGTTATTCCAAAGAGTCCACCATACCTACCTACTAGCTTATGCTATTCCAAGTATATTCATGCTTTTGTTTACCTTCCACTTGTTATGAGAAAACTAGTGATTAAAGCTCTCACAAACTTGATGGCACACTTTACTTTACTTGCCCTTAATAAACTTGAACCATTGTGTCTTATAGTTGTATATGCTTGCACTTATTTGTTGGGAATTAGCAGAACCATGTTTTCATGGGGAACGCTTTCAACATTGCACTTGGTACTTGTACCTAGTTGATATCATGCTCTTTTGTATATGGATGTCATCGGTGTGAAATGAAAGGGGAGCTTGTAAGTCCATGAAGTTATGTATATGTGTTAGAGAAACGCCTGGGCCGCTGGTCTAATACATGCTGACATGGTGGAAACCTGCAGCGTAACCATAATGAGATGTCTATGAAGCATTCTTCTTATAAAAAAAAGAGTCCTATATTGAGAAAAAAGAGAAAAGAAAAAAAAAGATACTATGAAAAGAGGAAAGAGAGAAAAAAGCACCATATTCCCATGGTAAATAAGAAGAATGCTGAGATGCTTGTTGTCTGCTTGCCTTGTCATTTTGATATGGGGATTCTTCCGTATCATCGGGCAAGGGATACCCCGTTGGCGGTTCTCTATGATACACACGTACTTACGATGACAAGAACTTACCGGTGACTAAACTTGAGTAGCATGAGGAGCGACCCTCGTATACAAGGGACATGAGATTTCGGACTTATACTTCGTCAATCATGTACACCATAGTTTGTTCACTTTAACCTTAATCACTTCAAGATGCTTATGATAGGGGCAATGAGAGATGAAAGCTATAAGTACCATAATTTTTGGAAGCTCTTTATGAGACTTGAATCCCTACTTCCTTTTACAAAAGGCTTTTCTTCCACCATTATATTGAGTCTCCACCTTCTATCTTTATGCACCTACTTTGAGAGCATAGTGGCCATTCTTAGTTCTATGTGCATTGTCCCAAGACTAGTTGATTGATGCATAACTTGTTATTGCTTGTTTTAAACTATTGTATCTAGTCACTCTTATGAACTTTGAAGGTGTCCTATGCATTTATATTTGCTACTCTACTGAGGGACAAGCTGAATACTATTATGCTATGTTTTCTTTATGTGAAACAAACAAACGTCTTGCAAAGCATTGTTATTCATGAATCTTTTGTTTGTGCCTTTTCATGTTGCATCATAGTTTCTTTGCTTATTGCTAGAACTCTGTCTTTCATGTTATGATTGAAGTAGTATGATCCCAGCTTTGAATGTTTTGCAAATACTTTGATCAAGTCTTTGATGGTGCATGTCACCTCAAAAATTATTCTTTCTTTTTATCACTTACCTACTCGAGGACGAGCAGGAGTTAAGCTTGGGGATGTTGATACATTGCAAATGTATCTATAATTTTTGATGTTCCATGCTTGGTTTTATCCACTTTCTTGTGTTTTGTTCCAAGTTTGGAGTACTTTTCATATGATTTCTTGGACTAACCTATTAACAAGAGCCACAGTGCCAGCTGCCTGTTTTCTGCTATTTTTGGTTCCAGGAAAGTCAGAAAATGAATATTCTCGGAATTGGACGGGACAAAAGCCAAAGTGCCTGTTTTTCCGGAAGTGATCAAGTGCCAGAATACGAGACGGAGAAGGACCAGGGGCCACCACACCACCTGGTCGCGCGGCCCAACCTGGCCCGCACCAGGGGGTGGTGAGGCCAGCCCTGACACCCCCTCGGCCTCCCCTTCCGACTATATTGCCCTCGGGACGAAAACCCTAAGTACCCGATCAAAAATCCACAAAAGAGTCTGTAGCCGCCGTCATCTCCATCCCTAGATCGGGAGGGATCTGAAGCTCTTCCCAGCACCCTGCCGGAGAGGGGAGTTCACCCTGGAGGCCTTCTTCATCACCATGCAAGCCTCCGGTGTGATGCGTGAGTAGTTCATCCTTGGACTACGGATCCATGTTGTAGCTAGATGGCTGGTTCTCCTCCTTTAGATCTTGTGAGCTCCGTTCATGATCAAGATCATCTATTTGTAATTCATACATGTTGTGTTTGCGGGGATCCGATAGATATTGAGATGCTATTTTAGATTGATTATTGATTCTATCATGTCTTTGTTATTTGAGATCTTGCATGCTTTCCGTTGTTAGTAGCTCTCTTGGCCAAGTAGATGCTTGCAACTCCAAGAGTTAGTATTTATGCTCGATAGTAGGTTCATGCCTCTGGTAATCTAGGGAAGTGACAGAAATCTCTAAGGTACTAGATGTGTTGTTGCTACTAGGGAGAAAACAACAATCCTTTGTTCATAGAACAATCGTATTGTTTACTTTATATGCAGTTCGTAAAGCAATAATCTGTTGCTTGCAACTTAATACTAGAGGGGTTTCGGATGATAACCTGAAGGTGGATTATTAGTCATAGATGCAGTTGGATTGCGGTCTATGTATTATGTTGTAATGCCCAATCAAGTCTCAGAGGAGTCAAGATGATTAGTATATGCATGTATTGCTTTCTCGGTGTTTGTCAATTGCCCCGCTGTAATTTGTTCACCCAACATGTTGTCTATCTTAAGGAGAGCCACCTCTAGTGAACTATGGATCCCGGTCCTTTGTCTTTACATACAATCTACAATCTTTTACTGCTTTGTGTTTACTTTCTGCAAACTTTTACTTCTTTACATTCGATACGTTTAATCCTTTGTTTTCCGCAAAACACGGTGAGATTGACAACCTCATCGCAAGTTAGGGACAAAGTTCTGTGGTTGTGTTGTGCAGGTCTCCACGTTGCTACTAGCACCGGTAGTGCGCCCTGCCAAAGCTCAGCTAGTAACACCTTTGGGGTGTTTCCTTGCTCCTACTGGTTCGATTAAACCTTGGTTTCATAACTGAGGGAAAACGTACTGCTGTGCTCATCATACCTTCCTCTTGGGGTTCCCAACGAGCTCTACGTCGAAAGTCGAGTACATCAGCCTGCGGCGCCAAAAGGCTCATAATATGTGGCAACTCCAAGCTGGTGGTTAACCAGACAATGCATGAGTGCGACGCACTGAACGCCAACATGATCGCCTACCGCGACCTCTACGACACACTCGAAGGGGATTTCGACGACTGCGAGCTGCGGCACATAGGTCGCGAAAGCAATGAAGAGGCAGACGCACTCGCCAACATAGGCTCTACCTGCGCCCCCATACCACCTGGGGTATTTCTCGAGCGCATATGCAAATGCTCCATCAAGCTAAAGGCCACAGAGAAGAAAACAAGCGCAGCAACGGACTCGGGGGCTACGCCGCCCAATGAGCCAATGGCACTCGACGACCTGGAACTGGACACATGACTCGAAGGACCAATGAGCGTCATGATGATCGAGCAATCCTGGACTCAACCGTACATCACATACCTCCTCAGCAAGAGATTACCGGATGATCCGACTGATGCACGGCACATCGCACGACGATCCAAGGCATTCGTTGTTATCAACGGCGAACTGTCCAAACGTAGCATCACAGGAGTACTCCAACGATGCGTCTCCACGGCCGATGGAAGAGTTGTTCTCCTTGACATCCATGAAGGGACCTGCGGGCACCACGCCGGCAGTCGCACCCCCGTTGCCAAAGCTCTACGAGCTGGATTCTATTGGCCTACGACCATGCGCGACGCCAAGGACATCGTCCAGAAATGCAACGCTTGCCAGCGATTCACGGACAAGCCACATGCACCTGGCGTAGAGCTCCGGCCAATTCCATTGGCCTGGCCCTTCGCGCAATGGGGACTCGACATGGTTGGCAAACTCTCAAGGTTCTCACGAGGAGGCTACGTCTACCTCTTGGTTACAGTCGACAAATTCACCAAGTGGATAGAGGCCATGCTAGTGACCAATCAATCAGGGCACAACACATTCAAGTTCTTCGAGTCCATCGTCTACCGCTTCGGAGTGCCGCACAGCGTCATCACCGACAATGGGACGAACTTCACGTCCAAAGAATTCCAAGAATTCTGCGAGAATCTGGGAATCAACATCAGCTATGCCTCGGTAGCACATCCACAGACCAACGGTCAGGTTGAAAAAGCGAACGGGCTCGTCTGCGGCGGCATCAAGAAGCGACTCTTCCAGCCACTCGAACAAGCCACGGGGTGCTGGCCAGACGAACTACAATCAGTACTTTGGAGCCTACGCACAACTCCAAATAGTGCTACAGGGTACACCCCGTTCTTCATGGTGCACCGGGCTGAAGTGGTGCTACCAGCCGAAGTACGATACAAAGCACCACGCGAGGTCACTTTCAGCGAACATGAGTCAACCCTGGCACTCGAAGACTTCGTCGACCTCCTGGACGAGGCAAGAGAAATTTACCATCGCCGCATCGCTACTTAACCCCCTGGAAGATGCAATCCAACAGCTAAGAAAAACCCTACCAGACGCGTGGCGTTCATCGCGCTCGACACGTGGAGAACCTGAATCGCGAACCATCCCCTACTATTCCCATTACGTGCGGAAATCGAGGAGGCACAGTTAAGATAAAGATTACGCACGCCCGGTCAAATCAGTCAGAGAATGGGACCCACCGCTCGTCACGTCCCGTCAAACTAGCTCACGCAGGCAACTGAGGTCATGGATCGTCAGCACCGACGTCATCAAACTACGTAGCAGAAGACTCCGACTACTTTAGTCCTTACTCGAGTCTTCGACTCCACCAAGCACTCGGGGGCTATTCCCATAGGAAGCGCTGGTCACGCACCCTACGATTTTTTCTTTTTTCTTTTTGCAGAAACATGAACAATCAAAGCTAACCCAACCACTCGAAACACGGTTCGACTATGGACATGGGTTACTCACATAGGGAGCACCAGAAGCAAATTCGACTGAAACAAGCAAACAAAAGGCGACTGCAGTCGCAAAAAGTTCTTTAGTCCCTGCCCGAGTCTTCGACTCAACCAGGCACACGGGGGCTACTCCCATAGGGAGCGCTGGTCGCGTACCCTATGATTATTTGAACAAATTACTGTGTAACATCCACACTCGAAGCTTATGGCGACACCGCCTCATGATTTTTCCCTACAAAGAGACTGTGTCTCCTGGGTCACCCGAATCGTCTCCGCGATGACAAAATTCGGATGTCGCGCTTGCAGCGTGAAGATAAGACCTGAATAAGGCCTGACAACGCATTTTGCTGCGCACTACCAGAAATATAACCGTGCCTACATGCATGATGAACATGCCTTGAAGGATGCGTCGAGTGCTCACACCCGTACACTGGAATTCGACTCCTGTAAGACCTCCGTGGCTTGAGTCGAATTACACCAGCACTTTTCCAGATTCGAGTCCAGGGACTCGAGTTCGAATAGATTGCGTTGTTTTACCCTAAGGTAGTTAACTGACACCAATACATCAGATGAATCAGGCACGCATATCAACAATCCCTATGACACAGGCAAAGCAGCCGAAAAATATACTCATTTATGCACTCGAAAGACTTCATAAAGTCTCCAGTCGAATCTGCGATTCCACTGGACACTCGGGGGCTACTGACATGGGTATAGCCTACAGGTACTCGAGTTTGGCATATACGATCCAGATATGGCGAAGCCCACGATGTCGCCAAGGCCCAAAGAGAGAACTCGAGTAGCCTACGGACTCTCGATTGCTTGAAGAACAAGAAGAAGCTAAAGATGGAAAGTTCAAAGGGGAAAACCCTAACTTGTAACCGACTCAATCTGTCACCCGAGACCTAGCCTATCTATATAAAGGCTAGGAGGAGGCGGCGAGGAGGACACACGCAACCCTAGTTTCCACAACCCTCTTCAGATTGCATCTGCGCACCATTGTAATCCTCGATTCCTTTGATAATTCCACGAGCAGACAAGCAGGAGTAGGGACCTCCACGAGGCCTGAACCTGGGTAAATCTTCGAGTTCCCTGTGTGCTTGTTTGCTAGCCGATAGATGTCTCCAGCGCTCCCTCCTTCTCCAAAACCCAAGTCCATAACAATGGGCATTGATGAGTTAAACCCTCGTCATCTATAGGCCCATATATGGGCCCGTTATGTGCTCGGCATCACCGTCTCCAGGTGGACTAACGAGCAGATCATTATGGGGTGGCGGTGACAACACTACGAGAAAACTAGCTATAGATAGACGACTATTCTGTGGTGCATATTTATATCCATGCGCCGCAGAACAAATCCAATGGTGCACGCCAACAAAATGCGCCATAGAAATTTCATCATTCTGTGGCGCATGCAAGACACCATACGCTGGTGGGACCCACCACCAAGTATGGGTGGATATTTCTCCATGTGCCACAAAAACTTAAATTTTTATGGTGCACGAAGAAATATGCGCCACAGAAAGTCGTGTGGGGACCCACCACAGAAAGTGTGTGACCAAGTTTATATAGCGCATATAATGATATGTGCCACATAACCACAAAAGAGCGTTTTCCTAATAGTGCGACACCGTGTCTACTGCAGTGTGGCGGAAGGAGCTTCACGGGCCTGTTTGGGTTCAGTCAGGCCTATGGCGCCGAACAAGACGGTAGCAGCGGCGGTGGCCTACATGCATCAGCGTGGCGGAGGGGGCTTCACGGGTCCATCCGGAGCCCGCTGGGCCTGTCCGGCTTGGTGTGTCCCTGCTGTCATGTCCGGTAGGCACCGACCGACGCCGGTGGATGACATCCTCTAGGTGGTTGTGTCGTTGCTGCCCTCCGACTCCAATATTGTCGTGGTGTGCTCTTGCCGCTTCTTCCAGCCGGCTACCACTTATGGCGGTAGAGGTTGTTCCCTCTCACGTGGATGTGGAACTGCCGCCCCTTTCCTACGGCTATTTCTTATTGGTCTAGCCAGTCTCACCGTGTTTTCCATGGTGATACGATGATGGGACTTCAAGACCATGGTGGCGCCGAAAGCGTCAGAGGCGATGGGACAAGTCGGTGTTGCGGCAATTTTCCGACCATTAAGTCCGCTGACCGTCCATTGTCACGCTGCCAACTGGGGTCGGCGCGTTGCGTCCGACATCACGGGAGGTGTCGTCGCTCCTCTATCGCCCCCTGGGTTGGGGCCTGATTGGGGTTGCCGACAGTTTGATTGGGCCTAGAAAAGTGCCGGCGACCTATTGGGTGCGCCGGTGGAAGCCTAAAATGAGGCTGGAGCCCCAATAGGCCTATTGAGCGGCATATTGGACGCGTCGGTGGAGATGCTCTAAGATGTTTTGTTGCGGTTCGTGTTGGATAAATAATTAGTACTCTGCATCTTTTGTTTACTTTTCTGTGTCTTCATAGAGTAGAGTGGGAGCTAATTTTCTGTAGGAGTGTAATTTTCCAGAAATGATACGTTACCTAGATTATGTACTCATATTCAAAAGAAAAAAACCACGAATGTAGCTTTTTTTGGTTTTGTAGGAAACCATTGTTTTTCCTTTGGGCTTTGGCCATCTGAAGTAGAGCCTATCTATTCTTTAGGCGCCATCACGATCGGCAAAAAAGCAAATGGATGGGGCTAGTCCGCTAGTGAAAGCGAGCGCATTGTTTGCTTTAGTTGACGCTCGGGGCCTTGAGGGAGGCAGGAGAGTTGACAGTTACGCTCGTCCAGCATGTGCGATGTGGATAGCAGTCGCAATCGCTTTGTGAGGGGATTCTTCCCCATTTTGAACGCCGATTTTGATTTGTGGAGGGACCTCCCTTTTTGGCTTTTGATTTTGCACTTTAGATTGTTCCTTTCTCTTTCAGAGTCTCAGGTTCAGACAGTGGCTGCCGTAACTTGAAGTTCAGGCTGCTTGTCAAACCGGTGAATATTGTGCCTGAAAACTGGCGCGCGAACACCGTGGGTTCAAATTTGTGTTTTTACACGGGATATAAAAGATATTCTTTCGCCTGAAAACCGGTGCCACAAAACTAGGATGTGTACATGCAATTTTTTTTCATGCATTTTTTGACATTTTAAAATGTGATTTCAAACAATGGGTTAATAACTTCATAGGCACCAGTGAGCCGAATTATATTTCCGCTACACTGATCTCCCCACTTGTTCCGAGCTCTTCCCTTTGTGGGATAGAGAGAGACCGGAATGGGCTTCACTTGCACTGTTCTAAGAGCAACTCTAGCAGTTACCGTATATCCAAACTATAAATGCGTGAGTACATGACCCCAGTAAACACGAATCCTGCCGGTTTTTGTGCCCGCGCCGAGCAGTCCCCGCGAACGCGAACCGCAAAACGGAATAAGACTGCTCGGCGTGGGCACAAAAACCGAACCCGCAAATGGAAAGGAAACAGAGCAAATTTTGATCAATATTTTAAACATCACACTATATAATATTCAAATTATTACAATATTCCTCAAATCAAATTACAACAATTGTTCAAATCAAATAATTCATACAATAAATACATCGATCAACTCACACAAATAATTGTTTAAATCAAATTAACAAATAAATGAAAGACAAAGGGCCGTCATTACTGCCCATTTAGCATCTAATGGTGCTCGATGAGATCATTGTTGAGCTGAACATGCGTGGCTGCATCTTTAATCTTTCTTTGGGTCTCGAGAACGAGAAACGCTTGAATGCGATCGTGGTTTCACTGTGGTTGCACACAGGTACCAATATTGTCATAAAAGGACTCTAGATTTAACCCTCTCTCATCTTTTTTGATCATGTTGTGGAGAATCACACAACATGTCATGACGAGTTGCTCCGTGTCGTCGTCGTTGAGAAACTCGTCCAGTTCCGAGTCGGAGGACGAAGAGGAGTCGTGTCTAGAAGGAAATCCATGGTGAGCGAGAGCGACATCTACAAAATCCCGAGAATAAGCTCCATGGTCAACGCATCGGCCGGACAAATCGAGAACGAAACCGACCGAACCTTACCGCCATACCGGAAGAGGACGCATGATAGGCACCGCCACCGTCGGCGGGTCTTCTAGCTCGAAGGCACGGCCGAATCCAAGCTCCGCCGCGGATCCACGGAAAACTTTTCGCCGGGAAAGCTTTCCTTGAACCCCCACGAGTTGCGACCTTTCACCGACGCGGCAAGGTCCGGCGAGGAGCGGGGCACTTGTCTGTGGCGGGTCGCGGTGGCTGTGAGGCAGGAATCGGTGGCGGGAGGCGGTGGCGGCGGGAGAGAGGGAAGCGAGGAGAAAGAAAGCGGGAGACGGGGGAAATGTGAAACTTCAGTGCGCTATCTCTGTCTGCGCTCGAGTAGAGGCCGCGTTAGCTTTCCCCTCTCGACCCGCGGATGTACATGCCGGTGACCGAAATCTACCGCTCCCGGTAAAAAAAGTTTACGGGCCGGGTCGATTTATGGTAGCTGATTCGGTGCGCGATTTCTACGAAAAACCGTAAACTGGCAGTTATTTTACTGTTCCGGGTGACATATGTTCTGAAAAAATGTTCAGAAATAGTGCTAGTAGTAGTTTTTTTCTCCGTGAGAAACTGAATGATGCCTAATGCCCTATGCCACAATTTCGAATTGTTTCTTCAGTTTACAGCTTCTGGGCATTATTTCCGAAGCTATAGATTCAACTGTTTTCCTGGCAGGAAGTGGAAGGACGGCGATGTGCGAAATCGGCGGGACTTTTGTTCAAACGTTTCGAACAGAGCAAGGAAGGAAAAGGAGAAGAGAGAAGCATGGTGCACTTCCTTTGTTTCTGCTCACATCCTTTCAGCCACTTTCTTCTCTTGCTTTGTCTCCTTCCTTTGCATGGAATTGGAGTAGTAGTACAAGACAAGACAGAGATGGAGGGCATGGGAAAGTACAGAAGTGTGGAATGGATTAGTGGATGAATAGAATTGTGGAACCATGAGTGTGTCGGTGCTTGAATCATGCCTGCCGCCAGGGGCTTTCGAAAACCCAGGCTTCTTCAGAAGTTCAGATCACGCCTGTCTGCCTGTCTCCCGCTCTCTCCCATGTCGCCACGGCTTTAAATCGTCCTCGTCTCCGTGACTGACACGAGGAGGTCAGTTGTGGCAGTGGTAGCTAGCTAGCAAGAAGCGATGAGGTGGGGAAGCAAGAAGCAGCAGCCCGGGACACCACCACCATGCGCACCGGAACGTGGGGCCGACACCCCCGCCCGCAAGAGCAATGGCAAGGGGAGCAAGGCATTCTCCTTATCATTCTCGCCGCTCTCTTGGCTCGCCAAGCTCGCCACGAAGCCCAAGGCTGGCACCAAGCAAGCGCACGAGGACGGCGGGGGCGCCGCGCCGGCCTTCCCGTCGTGCGTCCCCGAGTGCGCCAGCCCGGCTAAGGTGGCGATCGCGTCGGCGGGCCGGCCATGCTCTCCGCGTCGCTCTCCCGCCAAGCTCGTCGCGCGGCGGCTCTCTGTTGGCAACGACAACGCCGACGCCGTCGCCGCGCGCGGGCGTCATCGCCCTCGCGCCGGCGCCGCTGAAGAAGACGAAGTCGTCCCGCGCCGGCTCTCCGTTGGCGTCGACAATGCCGACGCCGTCCCCGCGCGCCGGCGCTGCAAGCTCCAGCGCCACCGCTCCGTCGGCGGCGACCGCGACATCCAGACACCGCTCGGCCACCTCATCCCCTTCTCCCTCGCCGCCTCCCCTGCCCCGCCGCCTCCCCCGCACACGGCACCGTCGGACACGGACGCCGGGAGCGCGCGGCCTCAGCGGCGTCGGCGCCGCGGCCACCGGCACCGACGCAGCGTCAGCGGCGGGCGACGCTCGTCCTTCTCCGGGAGGATGACGCTCAGGGTGAAGGTGCGGTCGTCGCGGCGCGCCGGCGGGGTGGAGCTCCAGAGCCTCGCCGTGGTGCGGCGGACGCGGGACCCGCAGCGCGCGTTCCGCGAGTCCATGTCGGAGATGATCGCGACCAGCGGCGGCCGGCCCGAGGAGCTGGAGCGCCTGCTGGCGTGCTACCTCGCGCTCAACGCCGACGAGCACCACGGATGCATCGTCAAGGTCTTCCGCCAGGTTCTGTTTGACCATGTTAACGGTCGACCTGCCGCCGCCGAGCCGGCCGGTACGATACTCAGGCCGGCACGCGCGGGCGCGGTTGTAAATTAGGATCTACAATGTGTCTCTAAGCTCCATGTAAATTATGTTTTCCTTGTAAGATTCGGTATCATGTAATCTCCATAATTTCGATCGCCTAAAATTTCACAAGCTACATGCACTTTTTTTTTGCGAAACCATACACGCACGCTCACAAATACGCGTACATACCCTCACTCGTATAAACGCATACCCTATTTCTATGAGAACATTTAAAAGATGGAGTCTCACAGACCACAACTTGTACCGAGGTTGTATTTTAATTCCACATCTTGCAAAACGTGCACGGGTGATACCACAACCCGCTCGCCTAGGGGTGCATCCACATCGGACTGGGGTGGAGGTGCATCCGCTTCGGTAGGACAAGTTGTCCCACTAGGAGTTAAATTCATCGTTAGTCGCTGAACTTGCTTAGTGAAATCAATATGGTCATCGTACAACGGAAATACGGGTTTACGGCCACTGAAGACGCGTCGGAGCGTCACTCGCGGTCACCGCTCACGACGTAGCGATGTACTTGATGACGTGGCGAGCTGGGACCCACTGGCAGCCTCTAGGTGTGTTTCATTCGCAGAAAAGCCCTCGAAATTTACTTTTTTATCCGAGTTGATTGCTTAACTATTTTTTCCAGGATCAGACAGATGGACAGTCGTCGCCGTGCCTCCATCACCGGCCTACGGGCTGCCCACCTTGTTAGGAGCCCTACCGATACTACCTAGGCCGGCCTCATGGGTCTGGCCCGGCGTCGACAATCAGGACTGGACGCTACTTATACATGGTAGGAGACAACAAATCAAGGCATCCAGTGGATCGCGGCACGAAACGACGGAGTCACTTCTCCTCCGACATAGGCTCTAACCTCCCTTCCCCTCCATGCTTGCTCTTGTATCTATCTACCAAATTCCAAAACAATTTATATATGTGTATGATTGAGTGATTTGAGCATCTAGACCCTAACACACCTTCCTCCGTGGCCGAGCGGCTCGGATCTTGACCGGCGCCACTGTGACAGGGGTGGTGGTAGGCGCGACTACAGGAGCAGGGACGCTCGCGCACGGCGAGACCGCAATCCCCAATCCCCAGACTGAAATCTGCCGCCGTTCCCCTATGAATTCTGCCACCGTTCCTCACCTGGGCCCAGGCCATGCCGCCAAAGATGCTAACTACGACGAAAGCGAGGTCCTCGTCGAGTGCGTCGTTGCGGCTATTCGAGAACATCGGCTGCATGGACACCCGCATGTGGACACAAAGGAGAGGCGTCAGCATCGTGCGTTGCTCGAAGCTCTCCACCACCGTGCCGCGTGGCTGGAAGCTCACCACCGCCCCGCGGCTCCTCACTGGCTAGCTGTCCCTGCTCTGCTTCATGGCGTCGCGTCGACAGCGGCAGAGGAAACCACACACCAGACGGCCACTGCAGACGCTTCGCGGATCCTGGACCTCTCACTGTGGGCTGCGGGCAGTGCCTGTTGCTAAAACTGAACCGACATCGCCTGCGACGGCGTGGGTCGCGCCACGTCCATCCAGCTCCTCGCGACCCAACTATATGCCACGCTCACACTGTTCCTCGGCAACAAATCCACGCTCCAGGTCCTCGTCCTCATGTGCTTGGGAGGGCGCGGCCGGCGACGGGATTCCAACAGAGCGTTCCCATGGCCAAGAGTCTGGCACGCATCGTCGGCGCCCGTGCACGTTACTGCGTGTCCGCCCGCGCGCGTCGGTGTGTATCCGCAGCTTGCATGCTTGGCACGCGTGCTGCTGCTCTGCTAGCTTGCGTGCGCCGTTGCTCTGCTGGCCACTAGATCAAAGTACCTAGCTCATACACTACGGGAAAACTTTCTTTGCCCCGTGGTAAAACCACACGGCAAAGACCTTCTGTAACACGGCAAAGGTTTTGCCGTGTGTATACACATTACAAATGCCACACGGCAGTTTGCCACGGCAAAGACCCTTTGCCGTGTGTACATAAGACACGGCAAAGCCTTTGCCGTGTGTCGTACGCGTAGACACGGCAAAGTAAAGTGAGATAACGGTTCCCCTTGGAGATGACTGTCTATTCTTTGCCGTGTGTCATTCATAAATTTAACACGGCAAAGACAGCATTTGCCGTGTGTCACCCATAAAACCTTCATGGCAAAGACAGTCTTTGCCGTGTGTCGCCCATAAATCCTACACGGCAATGACGCCTTTGCCGCGTGTCACGTACACGGCAAAGAGGCCGCCTTTTCAAAATAAATTGAAAAAAAAATCAATTTTTTTCAAACTTTTTTAAATATTTTTTACTTGTTAATCTCATATGGGATACTTTTAATCCTAAGTATGCTTAATATTAGGTTAAATTGCACTCATGATCAAACTTTCCCTACAGTCACCCATCCTAACACTACTCTAGCCCTAGCACGCTTAACTTCTCGTTCCTTCCAAATGAGCTTCCGATAAAGAAATCATACCTTGTCGATAATACTTTCATATCAATCTTATTAACTATTGGACCATGATGTCACACATCTCAGTTTTAGATTCCAAACAATTATTTAAGTAGACAATGAATAAGTAATAATAATCTTGAATTCAAATAAAAAATAAAATGATTTTAATTTTTTACCTTTTTTATTTAATATGGAATAATTCATATATTTAAATCCGTAAATCAGAATTCGACAAATAAAATATCTAAATCGATCAGAAAAATGAGAGGAATCCAAATATGACATACATATCATATTGTGAACCTACAAATTATTTTTGTAAAAAATCATGAGCATCATATCATGTATTTTTGAATTGAACATCTGGTATTGCTTCACAAAACACCCCGATTTTTGCGCTTCAAAAATAGAAAATGGATTTTCCGTGCGACCAAAAGGAAAACTTACTCCTGCAACATT
Source organism: Avena eriantha (assembly GCA_910589775.1). Lineage (NCBI taxonomy): Eukaryota > Viridiplantae > Streptophyta > Magnoliopsida > Poales > Poaceae > Avena > Avena eriantha. The sequence goes on along the minus strand of OU342746.1, from coordinate 375,695,191 downwards.
GTTCGTCATCCCATGATGAACATGCATGCACAATATAGGCACATTATCACAAACTAGGTCACGATTGTGCCCATAACATTGGTCATTTGAACCGAAAGCCAGGAAACCTCGAATGAGATAGGTCATTTTGTGAAGGTTTTTTTGAAACATAATCAATATACCAAGTTTGATATTTTTCCTCCTAACTATGTCACAAAATATGACACCACGTGAAGGTCTCGCATTTTTTTGATTTTTTGATTTAGTTATGGTCATTTGAAACTATCGTCAAACCCTAATCGAACGGCGGGCATGAAGAATCTTAGCTCGGGGCTGAGCCTCGCTAAACTTGCATTGGATCTCTGAAGAAACATCATATTGTGAACCTAAAAATGATTTTTTTAAAATCATGAGCATTAGATCATGTACCTGTAGTTCATATCTTACCCACTTCCTACCGATTGGGTAGAAATTTGTCTTTTTCACCAGGGATGGACGGAAAGGTTTTAAAATCTCCTCTTGGGACATTGTTCATGATGGTCTATAATTTTTGAAAAATGAGGTGGTAGAATTTTTAAATTGAACATTTGGTGTTGCTTCACAAAACGCCCCGATTTTTGCGCTCCGAAAATAAAAAATGGTTTTTCTATGCGACGAAAAGGAAAACTTTCTCCTGCAATATTGTTCTCCATCCCATGATACACATGCATGTACAATATGGGCATATTATCACAAACTATGTCGTGATTCTGCCCATAACATTGATCATTTGAACCAAAAGCCAAGAAACTTCGAATGAGATAGGTCATTTTGTGAAGGTTTTTTTGAGACATAAAGAATATACCAAGTTTGATATTTTTTCTTCCAACTATATCACAAAATATGACACCACACGAAGGTCTCGCATTTTTTTGATTTAGTTATGGTCATTTGAAACTATCGTCAAACCCTAATCGAACAACGGGCATGACGATTCTTAGCTCGGGGCTAAGCCTCGCTAAACTTGCATTGGATCTCTGAAGAAACATCATATTATGAACCTAATAAAAATGATTTTTGTAAAAAATCATGAGCATCATATCATATACCTGCAGTTCATATCTGACCCACTTCCTACCGATTCAGCAAAAAATTGTCTTTTTTACCAGGGGTGGACGGAGAGGTTTTAAAATCCCCGGTTGGGACATTGTTCATGTAAGATGGTCTAGTATTTTTTAAAAATGTGGTGGTAGCATTTTTGAATGGAACATTTGGTGTTGCTTTACAAAACGCCCCGATTTTTGTGCTCCGAAAATAGAAAATGGCTTTTCCGTGCGACGAAAAGGAAAACTTCCTCCTGCAATATTGTCTGCCATTCCATAATGCACATGCATGCACAATATGGACACGTTATCACAAAATATGTCGTGATTCTGCCCATGAACCAAAAGCCAAGAAACCTCGAATGAGATAGGTCATTTTGTGAGGGGTTTTTAAGACATAATCAATATACCAAGTTTGATATTTTTCCTTCCAACTATACCACAAAATATGACACCACGCGAAGGTCTCGCATTTTTTTGATTTTTTTTGATTTAGTTATGATCATTTGAAACTTCGTCAAACCCTAATCGAATAGCGGGCATGGCAATTCTTAGCTCCGGGCTGAGCCTCGCTTAACTTGTATTGGATCTATGAAGAAACATCATATTTTGAACCTAAAAATGATTTTTATAAAAAATCATGAGCAGTTTGTCTTTTTCACCAGGGATAGACGAAAATGTTTTAAAATCTCCGGTTGGGACATTGTTCATGTAAGGTGGTCTAGTATTTTTGAAAAATGGAGTGTTAGCATTTTTGAATTGAACATTTAGTGTTGCTTCACAAAACGTCCCAATTTTTGCATTCCAAAAATAGAAAATGGCTTTTCCGTGCAACGAAAAGGAAAACTTCCTCTTGCAACATTGTTCTCCATCCCATGATACACATAAATGCATAATATGGGCACATTATCACAAACTATGTTACGATTCTGGCCATAACATTGGTCATTTGAACCGAAAGCCAGGAATCCTCGAATGAGATAGGTCATTTTGTGAAGGGTTTTTTGAGACATAATCAATATACCAAGTTTGATATTTTTCCTTCCAACTATATCACAAAATATGACACCACGCGAAGGTCTCACATTGTTTCGCTCATTTTTGTATTTTTATGCCTGTTTTAAACTATGGTCAAAATGGCGAGTATGGAGACTCATATTCAACATAAATATCTAATATTTGAGTGTAGATAGATAGATCTTATTTTTATGCAAATTTTGATATATTATTTCTATTTTTCTGAACTAGAATGATTTTTTTATGATTTTCCTAAGAGTAATGTGATAAAAGAGAAAAAAGAAAAAAATAGAACTTTGTCGTGTATATATCGGAATACACACGACAAAGGCGCTTTGCCGTGTATATTGTGGAATACACACAGCAAAGACCATTTGCCGTGTATACTGCGGAATACACACGGCAAAGACCCTTTGCCGTGTATACTGCGGAATACACACGGCAAAGGGCTGACGAGGGCACACGACAAAGAGTCCACCATTTGCTGCCGTTAGCTCATTCCCTTCAATTGGACCTGTGGGGTCAAGGGTCCCACCTCGTTGCCGTGATGACACCTATGCCGTGTGCCGCTGTCAACTTTGCCGAGTGTTTTTTCTTTGCCGTGTTCCTTTGTAGGTCTTTGCCGTGTATATTTCTTTGTCGTGTTATTTTTAAGAAATTTGCCGTGTTCGCGTACTTTGCCGTGTGCTTTCTAGGTTGTACACGGCAAAGAAAAACTTTGCCGTGTTCCAGTCTATTTGGCACACGGCAAAGCTGTGTCTACACGGCAGCGACAATTTTTCCCGTAGTGATACGTGCATGTGTCTTGTGCGTCTCGCCAGATTCAGTCGAGCCAGCTTTGCTGGATCGTTTTTGTGCTGCACGGGCGGCCTCCCGCTTGCCCCGTGCCCCTTCTGATCGTGCGCCGCCGGTGCGGGGAGGTGGGAAGCTCACTCTAGCGTTGGAGAAGCCGAGAACCTTGTGCCCGTGTGCTCCGTAGGCGACATGAGGTTGGGGTCGGTGACATGTGGGTGGGGATCGAGGAGAGATACAGGAGGAGGGGGAGCGCGTGCTGGCGTGGGGAGGTGGAGGAGCACGCCGGCATGCTCCGGCGGGGGCGGAGCCGGATTTTTGGGTGCGTGTGACATGTCGGGGTATGGATAGAACAAGGACAGGGACATGACAGGTAGATGTCGGTTTTGTAAAAAAAGCCCTTATGTGTGTGGTTATTCTTTACCTACATGTTAAGTTATCTAAGAGTGGGTCCCGCAGCTCGCCACGTCATCAAATACATCTCTACTACATGCACGGTGACCGCGAGTAATGCTCCGACGCGTCTTTAGTGACCGTAAACTTGTATTCCTATCATACAATGATTGTAATAACTTTGCTAAGCAACTTTGATAATGGTCCTCTACGCTCGTCTCGTGTCGTTGGAGGAGTGGAAGGCCATGGCAGAGCCGACGGGCTAGAGACCGGAGCTCCCATACAGGCTCGTCTAATGTTAAGATCCCGCCGTAGGCACTGCCACATGATGTTGCGATTTATTCACAGCTCGGGAAACTCGAAGCAGAGCTCGCAGGTGGCGGCAAAAGCATATGGAAGGGGGATGATGGCTGGGCAACGGTTACCGAAGAGTATTACTAGAATCAGACGAAGACGGGTGACAATGACAAGAAGATTTTCTCCCATGTATATTTTTGGTCAGACACTTCATTTTTGTGTGCAACCGAGCATTGTGCTTTGTTAACTGCATTTTTTCACGTTGATTGTGCTTGCAGAAGCATAACATTTTTCATGTGACAAGAAGATTCAGTAGGAAATTAGAGAAGGACAAGTTGACGCTAGCGAGGAGCCTAGCTGAAGTGGAGCTAGAGCTACAGAAAATGAAGACAAAGAAGAAAAAGATGCCCAAGATTCATGGGGAAGAGATGAGAAGTAGAGATAGGAAGAAATTGGGGATATTGTTTGTAGTTGGTGTGTTTGAACTGTTGTATTCCTCTGTTGCTTTGATCACCAGAGGATTTTTTTAGGGTATCTGATTGCAAAGGAAATGTTGATACTGTCTTCTAGCATGTTGTTCTTATCTTATCTACTGTGTGTTTGTGTGCTTCTGAACATTTAGCAATGGAACAAAGCAGAGCCAATTTGGTCATGTTGTTCTTATCTTATCTACTCTTGTTCATTATAATGTATAACTTTTAACTATTGCTTGACTTTAGGTAGCACTCTCCATGGAAAATGCTAGAATGCTGAAATGAAACATTGCTTTGAAATTTACAAGAATAAGAAGGAAAATATTTAGAGTAAATCTTATTGAAATTCCCCAGAACATTCTTCAATACTGGTCTTACACATTACTCATTTCTACATGACTGCACCAAATTTAAGAAGGAAAGTTAAAACGAAATATCATCAAGATCTAGTGCATTTTGGCTCATCGGGAACTCTTCTACATTAAGATCAGGAACTTGTTCATTGAGATCTAGCATTGTCCTTGTTCTTGTTTCACCACCAGTAGCTTTAGCATTAGCAACATTTGCTGGTATCTGTTAGATTGACCTCTCCCGTTCGATCCTAACGGATCGAACGAGCCCTTTGACTCGCGCCCTGATCGGGGGCGTCCAACCGAACAAGGTTGGTGGGGCCCCTGTGCCAGCGCTATAAAGGGAAGGTGGGGGCCAGGGCGCGCGTAACAAGGTTTGTCCGCCACCGCTCCCCCCACTGACATCCCTTCCGATCTAGGGTTAGCGCTAGCTACGGGAAGACTCACCACTGCCACCACCTTACCCACGCTCACGCCGTCGCCCCTTTGCCATGGCCAACGCCTCTGGCTTTCTGATACATTGCAAATGTATCTATAATTTTTGATGTTCCATGCTTGGTTTTATCTACTTTCTTATGTTTTGTCCACACTTTGGAGTACTTTTCATATGATTTCTTGGACTAACCTATTAACAAGAGCCACAGTGCCAGTTGCTTGTTTTCTGCTAGTTTGGTTCCAGAAAGTCAGAAAATGAATATTCTCGGAATTGGACGGGACAAAAGAGAAAGTTGATATTTTACCGGAAGACTCACGGAGCCAGAATACAGGACGGAGGAGGGCCAGGGCCTGGCCACACCATGTGGTGGCGCGGGCCTGCCCTGGCCGCGCCACCAGGTGGTGTGGGCCCCCTGGCACTCCACCGACCTTGCCTCTTTGCCTATAAGAAGCCTCCCGATGCATAAACCCTAAATCATCAAGCCTCCAGCCACGAAAAGTTCTGCAGCGCCGCCGCCACCAAAGGGGAGATTCGGGGGACAGAAAGTCTCTGTTCCAGCACCCTGCCGGGACGGGGAAGTGCCCCCGGAGCCATCTCCATCGATCTCCATCACCATCTCCATCACCATTGCTGATTCCCATAATGAGGAGGGAGTAGTTCTCTCTCGAGGCTAAGGGTTCTACCGGTAGCTATGTGTTCATCTCTCTCTCTATGCGTGATCATATTGTGATAATGAGCTTGTAATCTATAGATCTACCTTGCTACTCAAGTGCTTTAATAGATCTCTGCTCTCCCCATGTGTGTGAAAGTGACAATGTGCCCACCATGGTGACACTTAGGCTAGAGATTACAAATACTTGTTATGAGTTATATTTGGAGTTGGATGTTTCTATGAAATTGTGGTGTTTGTTGGACTCATCTAGTACTCAAGGTGACAGTGTGGGGTTTTCTAGATGGGAAAGACTTACTTGGAGGTGTGTTTTTATAGCCCTACCATCGATTAGAGTGTCCAACCGGAGAGTAGTTAAGAGTAGTATCATAAAGAGAAGATATTTATATGAGAGTTTCACTAGTGAAAGTATGATCCCTAGGCCTTGTTTCTTAGCATTGAAACACCGTTTGCAATTAGATCTGTTACATGTTTGCTTGCTTCCATCTTTATTTCGGTTTACTTTAGTCTCTTCCACGCCATCAAGCTATTTTCTATCACCGTTACCACTTATAATTATCCATACCACTTGTATTTCACTATCTCTTCGCCGAACTAGTGCACCTATACACCTGACAGGTGTATTGGGTGTGTTGGGGACACAAGAGACTTCTTGTATCTTGATTGCATGATTGCTTGAGAGGGGATACCTTTGACCACTTCCTCCCTGAGTTCGATAAACCTTAGGTGATCCACTTAAGGGAAAACTTGCTGCTGTTCTACAAACCTCTGCACTTGGAGGCCCAACATCTGTCTACAAGAATAGAAGTGCGTAGACATCACTCATCGAGCCAGAACGAAGGTACACTCCCTCTATCTCCCATCTCTCTCTCAGGTCGCTACAGCTAGATCACAAAGTGTTCTGCCGGTTACATCTAGACTAGTAGATCCTAAAGTGGGGACTAACATTGGTATCAAAGCAAGGCTAGGATCTAGATTTTTCGAGTAGAAAAGCAAAACACAAAGAAACCCTAAAAGGGTAAAGTGCGCCGCCCATCTGGCCGCGCCGTTCCTCTCTATCACGACGAGCATCGGCATGCCGAGTCGTCGGAAGAAGAACCAACCCTTCGGGGCAAAGAACAACAAAAGAATCCCAAGTGCAAAAGAAAAGCCCCTGGTTCCCCAAAACGAAACAGAGAAAGCACACCCTTACCCTAGATCGTCATGGTAGACCACCCCATCTTACAGTAAAAGAAAAGCAAAGGATTCGCCCCAATCCCCACAAAAAGGTTTCCCGACACCCAAATCGAACAAAAAAAGGGGGAGCCATCGGCCACCGCTGTGCACCGGCAGAGGGCGCTGCCGCTGCGCCACTTGACGGCGGTGCCCCCGCCCTCGGGTGGAAGCATAGCCGGCAAGGCGGCTAGGGGGCGCCGCCAGCTCGCCGCTGCTTCCTATCCGCACTGCGCGCCCCACGGCGAAGATGTGGTGGAGGTGGACGGGGAGAGGCAGAGAGTAGAGGGGAGGGAGGGGCTCGTCGCCGATCGGGCACCGGGCGGCGCGGCCACCTCCCCATCCTCACAGAGACGCCGCCGCCGCACAGGTGCGAGCGTTACAGGGAGCTGGGGGGAAACTGGGGCTAGGGTTTTCTCGGGTGAGCGACTGGGGTCGTTTTGACCCAGCGATCGCCGCGTGGGACCGTCTGATGCCCATCGACAGATCGGACGGCCACGACTAGAGCACGTGTGGCCAGGGGCGGTGGCAGGCAGCGAGCTGTGCTGTTGGGCCAAAGGCGGGCCGTAGCGAGCGCTACGGACTGCAGTACGCGACGCATAGGCTCTGTGGGCCGGTTTTCCGCCTAGCGCTGTTTTTCCCTGTTTTTTATTCTACAGAAGCAGTTTCAGACTTGTTTGATCTAGTTTTTGACGAATTTCGTCTAGTTTCTTCTATGCAAATTGAACCAACGAGACATTTGTTTAGAGAAATAGAAAAGTATAAAGTATTACTTCTGAAAAGTGTAAAGTCTCTGTAAAGTACAAAGTTTGATGAATTTTATTCATCCCTTCCGCTACAAATAGTTGAATGGCTCTTTTAAAATTTAATAAAGTCAAAAGTGATATTAATTTTTTAGAGCATGTTAAAGTAACATTCTGGTCATATTCGTGTTATTTTTCTAACCAACGTTGTAAATAGCATGATTATGATTAGTGTCTTGTTTTAAAGTAATTAAAGTCATGTGCTTTTGATTCTATGTTCTGCCCAACGGTGATGTAGAATTATCTGCATAAACATTTGTATGTCTTAATTTTGACCAACGTTGGATTAATACATACAATTGTTATTGTTCTCACTTCTTTGTGTTTTCAGGAAGGTTCTACTTGATGAACTGCATCAAGGAGGTCCCCACACTGAGAGGTGACAATTACTCTGAGTGGAGAAAGAAGGTGGACTTCGCGTTCATCTGTGCTGGGGTGGATTGGGTCCTTGAGACCAAGCCTCCCACCAAGTCGACAGAGCCCATCAGAGATGCTGCCGATGATGATGCTGCATGGGATAGAAAGAAAAGGGACTATGCTCCAGTAGAGCTGGCATATTCCATAGAGAACCAAAAGTGGCAGAACGCCAACAAGAAATGCATGGCATTCATAAAGAACACAGTTGATTCAGCAATTGTTGGTTCAATCACAGAGTGTGCTTCCATAGGGGAGTACATGGAAAAGATAAAGAGCCAGTTCACTGGCTCTTCAAAGACATATGCAACCCAGCTGCTGAAGCAGTTGGTGACAGAGAACTATACAGGAGGTGGACATGGCATCATGGAGCACATCCTCCAGATGAGCAACTTGGCTGCCAAATTGAAGGCCATGGAAGCTGATCTGGAGATAAAGCCTGCTCTCCTTGTCCACTTGGTAATGGTGTCATTGCCTCAACAGTTTGAGAACTTTGTTGTCAATTACAATATGGCCCCTGAAAAATGGGACATAGAAAAGACCATCGCCATGTGTACCCAAGAAGAGGAGAGGCTCAAAGCCCAGAATGGAGGTTCCTTGAACTTTGTCAAAGACAACAAGAATAGGAACTTCACCCAAAGCAACCATGGCTCCCCTATTAAGCCATATGGTAAAGCTCCCATGCACTATCAGCATCAGCAGAAGCCTGCTCTTCCAGTGGACAAAGATGCCTGTCTCCACTGCGGCAAGAAATGGCATTTCAATAAAGATTGCTCTGTTTGGTTAAAGGAACTGATGTCAAGGAAAGGGATTCCATTCGACGAGGATTATGAGAAGAAGCGAAGGATGTGACGAAGTCGCAAATGGAATCCTAGTAGACGTTGAGGCCGTTGGCGACATCTCCTTGGAGTTTACTGATGGATCGACGATCTTTCTTACGGATGTCCTCTATGCTTCTTCTTTTGCATAGAAATTTTAATAAGTGTATGATGTTTGAACAAAGTAAACTTTGAATGTCACTGTGGACATGGCCAGTGTGCCATTTATTGTAATAAAGATTGTGTGGGTGTTGCTTTCATCCACAATGAGTTTTTTAATTATCTACTCGTGAAAAAGTTTATTCTGTGTGTAATGTGAAAAAGCATGTTTCTTGCTGAATAAAGATCCAAAGAAAAGAATGAGAACTCATGACTCGTTGAAATTATGGCACTATCGTTTATGCCATATTTCAAGGGGGAGAATAGAAAGACTAGTTGTGAACATGAAGAGTTTCCTTGCTACAACACCTAAGGGTGTGGGGGAGCCCATTCGATGCCAAAGTATTTAATCAAAATCAAAATATAGCAAAGCTTGACCCCAAAAGTCAGTTTCCATTTCATTGGCTATCCTGAAAAATCAAAAGGTTTTCGTTTCTACTATCAAGACAGATAGACAAAGTTTGTAGAAAGAGACATGTTGTTTTCAAAGAGGATGAAATGACGAGGGGGAGCATGGTAACTCGGAAAATTGATCTTGAGGAGAAGAGGGTGCATGCACCTAATCCGATGACTCAGGAGCCATTCTTCGAGTTACATGTTGTTCCTGCATCGATAACCCTAGAGGTTGTTGGTGCAAGCACCTGTTGCAATTCCACCCATGACAACAGTGAGTGAAGATCCGGAACCTGTCCGCCAGGAGCCGATTGAACCCACTGTTGAGCATGAAAGGGAGCAGTAGCCACCTCCAAAAGATGCGCCGCATGATGAGAAATTTGGTTTTAGAGAGAATGCTGAGGACGAGTGCGTTTACGCAAAGTTTAAAAGTGGGAGATACATCTTCCTAATTCTATATGTGGACGATATCTTGCTTGCTAGCAGCGATGTCAGTCTACTACTAGAAACAAAGAAGTCCTTGTCCTCAAACTTTGATATGAAAGATCTTGGTGAAGCTTCATATGTTTTGGGAATAGAAATTCACCGAGATAGGACAAATGGGGTTCTAGGATTGTCGCAGAAGGCATACCTAGAGAAGGTTCTGAAGAAATATAGTATGCATTGATGACCCAAAATATATCGAGCTCGTTGGGGTACCCCAAGAGGAAGGCATGATGAGCACATCAGCGAGTTTTCCCTCAGTTATGAAACCAAGGTTATCAATCCAGTAGGAGCAAGGAAACATCCCAAAGGTGTAGCTAGCTAAACTTTGGCAGGGCGCTCTACCGGTGCCAGCAGCAACGTGGAGACCTGCACAACACAACCATGGAACTCTGCCCCCAACTTGCGATGAGGTTGTCAATCTCACCGGTTTTGCTGAAAACAAAGGATTAAACGTATCGAGTGGAAGAAAGTAATAGTTTGTTGAAATTAAACACAAAGCAGTAAACAGTTGATTGTAGATTGATGGTAAAGGAAAGGAATAGGGTCCATAGTTCACTAGTGGTGGCTCTCCTTAAGATAGATGACATGTTGGGTGAACAAATTACAATGGGGCAATTGACAAACATCGAGAAAGCAATATGCATATGCTACTCATCTTGACTCATTTGAGATTCGATTGGACATTACAACATTATATGTAGACCGCCATCCAACTGCATCTATGACTAATAATCTACCTTCAGGTTATCATCCAAACCCCCTCCAGTATTAAGTTGCAAGCAACGGATAATTGCATTACGAATTGCGTGTAAAGTAAACAATACGATTGTTCTATGAAAGAAGGATTATTGTTTTCTCCCTAGTAGCAACAACACATCTAGTACCTTAGAGATTTCTATCACTTCCCCAGATTACCAGAGGCATGAACCCACTATCGAGCATAAATACTAACTCTTGGAGTTGCTAGCATCTAATTGGCCAAGATAGCTACTAACAACAGAAAGCATGCAAGATCACAAATAACAAAGACATGATAGAATTAATAATCAATCTGAAATAGCATCTCAATATCCATCGGATCCCCACAAACACAACATGTATGGATTACAAATAGATGATCTTGATCATGAACGGAGCTCACAAGATCTAAACATGATAGCACAAAGGAGGAGAACCATCCATCTAGCTACTACATGGACCCGTAGTCCAGAGATGAACTACTCACGCATCACACCGGAGGCTTGCATGATGATGAAGAAGGCTTCCAGGGTGAAATCCCCTCTCCGACAGGGTGCCGGGAAGAGCTTCAGATCCCTCCCGATCTAGGGATGGAGATGACGGCGGCTACAGACTCTTTTATGGAATTTTGATCGGGTACTTTGGGTTTCTGTATCGGAGGCAACTTATAGGCGGAAGGAGAGGCCGAGGGGGTGCCTGGGGCAGCCAGACCACCCCCTGGCACGGGCCAAGCCTGGCCGCGTGGCCAGGTGGTGTGGCCGGGCCCCAGACCCTCTCCATCTCGTATTCTGGCTCCAGGTGTCCCTCGGTGAAAAACTGTCTTTGACTTTTGTCCCGTCCAATTCCGAGAATATTTATTTTCTGACTTTCCTAGAACCAAAAACAGCAGAAAACAGGCAGCTGGCACTGTGGCTCTTGTTAATAGGTTAGTCCAAGAAATCATATGAAAAGTACTCCAAAGTGTGGACAAAACATAAGAAAGTAGATAAAACCAAGCATGTGACATCAAAAATTATGGATACGTTAGCAACGTATCATGCATGCATGCTATACCACACCTGCTCCTATAGTCAAGGGCGACAGTTTTGGGAAATTTCAATGTCCCAAGAGTCAATGTGAGATCGATAAAAATGAAAGTGGTACCATATGTTTCGGCCGTTGGAAGCTTACAGTATGCACAAGTGTGCACTTGCCCTGACTTAGCTTTTATCACCGAGGTACTCAGCAGATATCAAGAGAATCCAGGCATACAACACTGGAAGATGGTAAAGAAAGCTTTGTGTTATGCGCAAGGCACAAAAGACCTGATGCTAACATATAGAAGGTCCGATTCCCTAGAAATAAGAGGGTATTCGGACGCTTAATTTGCGGGAGAAAGAGACAATCAAAAGTCCACGACAGGATACGTCTTCATTCTCGCAGGAGTGGCTATTTCGTGGAGAAGCTCCAAACAATAGTTGCATCATCCACCATGTATGCAGAGTTTATAGCATGTTATGAGGCAACTGGGCAGGCGATGTGGTTAAAGAAATTTATACCCGACTTGAAAGTGGTAGATTAGATTAGCAAACCACTAAAGATGTACTGTGACAATGAGCCCGCAGTATTTTATGCTCACAACAACAAGTCGAGTAATGCTTTCAAACCAAAAGAGATAAAGTATTATGTTGTGAGAGATAAGATCTAGGATCACACTATAAGACTCGAGCATATAAGGACAAGAGTATGCTTGCGGATCCGCTAACAAAAGGCTTACCACCCAATGTGTTCAAGGAGCACTTAGTCGGCATGGGTTTAAGGGAAAACCTATGATTCCTGGATCAAAGAGGCCCAAAAGAAACATAATTTGTTTCAAAACAAGAGGTATATTGTAGCTGTATGATTCTATCGGCAATTGAGCTGTGACGATGAAACATGCTCTATGTATCAAACCGTGATGAAACGAGTAAAGTGTAAAGTATAAAGGAAAGTCGAGATCAAGGGAAGAATGTTAGATTGACCTCTCCCGTTCGATCCCAACGGATCGAACGAGCCATTTGACTCGCGCCCTGATCGGGGGCGTCCAACCGAACAAGGTTGGTGGGGCCCCTGTGGCAGCACTATAAAGAGAAGGTGGAGGCCGGAGCACGCGTAACGAGGTTCGTCCGCCGCCGCTCCCCCCACTGACATCCCTTCCGATCTAGGGTTAGCGCTAGCTACGGGAAGACTCACCACCGCCGCCACCTTACCCACGCTCACGCCGTCGCCTCTCTGCCATGGCCAACGCCTCTGGCTCATTGAGCCAGAACGAAGGTACACTCCCTCTATCTCCCATCTCTCTCTCAGGTCGCTACAGCTAGATCACAAAGTGTTCTGCCGATTACATCTAGACTAGTAGATCCTACAGTGGGGACTAACAGTATCTTCTTCCCCTTTCCTCTTCCTCTGTTGTTGCTGCTGCTTGGATCTGTTGGTACTTTTGCTTAATGTAAGCGTGGTTCAGTATCTTGTATCTTTTGTCGATGTTGGCGTTATTTTAGCGTCGGGCCATTGCCCTGATATATATATATAAAAAAGAGAGTCTAGTCTAAATCGCCGGAACTCGGCTCGTTTGCAGCGTTTCTCTATCACCGATGCTGAAAGGTTCGCTTGTATTTACCGCTGGAAAAGAAAAGAAGAAATTTGGACCCCGTTCCTCTCGTGTGTCCAAGAAAATCAGAAGGTGCTTACGACAAATGAATGACGGATCCCAACACGTACGTAGTTCGCGACAGGTGATGAAACCTATGACCCGGGACAAGAATCCTCCGAAGCCGGCCCCGCCAGCGGTACTGCGCACAAATTAATAAACTGCATATACGCTGAATTTGGCCCCGCGCACGCCGAGAGAGAGGACGATGAAAATGGCGGTGGCGAGAGTTTCCGCCGGCTCGCCGGCGCTGCTCGTGGCGCTGCTGGCCTGCGCCGCGGCCAGAGTCGCCGCCGTCGTCGGTGAGTCCTACCCACGGCCACTGCCTCCCTTGCAAGCTCACCTCACACGGTGAGGCGGTGCACTGACACTGCGGCCGGCCGGTATTGCTTTCGCAGGAGGCACGGCGTGCGACGGGGCGTTCTGTGGCATGGGCACCTGCAAGGAGGTGCCGGTGATCCCGCTCCCGGTGCCCCACTTCGAGTGCGACTGCTACGCCGGCTGGAATCGGACCGTCGAGTTCGTGCCATTCACCCCTTGCACCATGCCCCTCTGTAAGTATGCGTTCGTTTCAGGATATCAGCTGCTAATATAAGCGCATGGAAAAACTGCTTTAACCTCTGCCGAACTGCCTCGTTTCTTCCACCGAAGGCGAATCGGATCTCGTCTGCTACAGCCCTACCTTCAAGATCCCGCCGATCGGCAGCGATGTATCAGAACACCGTAAGCTTTCTGAACCTGCACAATCCAGACCTGATTAGCAATGGCAATGGCCTGAATTCTCTTCTTTTTTTTTGCTCCGACTCAGCCTGCCTAGTCATGGACTGCGGCCGGGAAGGGACGTGCGTGGAGGAACATGACAAGCCTTTTCACTGCCAGTGCAACCCGGGCGCCACCAACATGCTCAACAACCCTTCCTTCCCTTGCACCTTGAACTGTAAGAACTGGTTGGAACATTGAGGAATGAGAGCTCGGCCCATCTCCTAACCTGACACTTGCTGCTCGCGCGTATAGGTGCCGTCGGCCCGGACGGCTGCCCGATTCCGAACCCTCCGCCGCCACCACCGTCACCGCCGCCGCCGGCGTCAGCGGCCCCGCCTGATAATGGTACAGGTTCATCCACTACCTCCAGCTCCAAAGGCAATCCAACCTCCCTAGGTTCCCATCAAACTCCCCCGTCGAGATCGTCACCGCCTACCTGCTCACTAACTACGCTCTGTATACATCTGCAGGCTCTGCTTGCTTGCGGATTCTGCTGCTGCTGGCCTCGCTCGCCGTGCTCCGCATCGTGTGATGACGTGACAGCTCGCTCTTTGATACGTGCACGGATCAAGACTCGGTTTACTGGCCGTAGGAGTACATAGGACGGAGGGGTCTGCCTCCGGTGTTGTCACTTGATGCATGTACTATTTCTTCCGCACTGAAATTCACAAGAGAAGATCTATATATAGAACACCTCAAAGCAAAGAATAAGAATGTGGGCGGAGTACTTACACCAATTTTTGGCACAGATTTTATGTTGTCACAGATTGCCAAAAGAGCGTTAAAAGACAGTTTAAGTGTAAGGGCCTCGGAATCATGGTGCGGCCCGTTAGGAGTCTAGGCTAGATTTTTTGTTCTCTACTGTAGTTTGATGAGTTTGCAGTTCTTTTTACTGTATTTGAGATCAGGTCATCTATAGTCAGGAGACTTAGAAACTACCCTACACTTTACAATAGGGCAAAGCCAGCGACACAAAGGTTGGAGTCAAACAACTGAGGTACTAGGGACCCATATGAAATTATGCTCTGCCACTATTTTAGAATATAAGATGGATTCATCTTGCAAATCAAATTTTACTAAACAACTCTGCATCCTGGGTCATTTGTTCCAACTTCCAACCCCTCCCACTAGTAGAAATATGGCCTTTTGTCCCGGTTTGTAAGGGGCTTTAGTCCCGGTTGCC
The DNA here is from genome assembly GCA_910589775.1 of Avena eriantha. Classification (NCBI taxonomy): domain Eukaryota; kingdom Viridiplantae; phylum Streptophyta; class Magnoliopsida; order Poales; family Poaceae; genus Avena; species Avena eriantha. Next base: position 375,680,066 of record OU342746.1, on the reverse strand, counting down.
CAACCGGGACGGGGCAATTGGGACTAAAGCCCCAACCCTTTAGTCCTGATTGGGTTGCGAACCGGGACAAAAGGGCGGTCCACGTGGCCGCTGGCTGTCGCAAGGGGGAGGGGCATTTGTCCCGGTTCGTAATACGAACCGGGATCTATGCGTCTCTGCCGCGGCAGCATTTTGGGCATTTTTTGTGCCGCGGCAGAGATTTTTTTGTATATTTTTCATTTATTTAGTTTCCCCTTTATGTATTTCCTTTTTGTGTTTTGGGCAGCATTTATTTTGTGAAACTTACCCTAGCACTATGTTGTGAGGAATGCTCGTCCTCATAGTAGATGGTGCGAGGTTGATGTTATCGAAAGTGGATTCGCATGGAGGCATGGTGCGGATTTACTATGTTGTGAGGAATGCTCGTCCTCATAGTAGATGGTGCGAGGTTGATGTTACCGAAAGTGGATTCGCATGGAGGCATGGTTAGTGCTGGGGTAAGTGTAATCTACCTTAAGGGAACCATTATATTACAAAACATCTCCTGATTATATTACACAGCAAGTATCAAATATATTACATTCATGCATATATAGAACATAAAGTCTTTTATAATCCCTATTACATTATCATAATCTTCTGACAGTATTCTCCTTTTGGATCTAGGACCTCTCCATCTAAGAATCCCGCAATTTCCTCTTGGATTGCTTGTATGTGATCCTTTGGTAGAAGATTGTCCCACAACCATTCGATCTAATTTAAAAGAATGAGTCAACATATATGAATGAAACTAAACGCAATTGATGGTAATAAAACAAATTTCTAAATATTATTTACATACTTGAAGTTGTTCTAAGTTTCTGCCTTTCTCACAGGTCGTCTGACGAATGAACTCGTAGACATAGTATCCACATAAGTTATTTCCGTCTGGCTGCCCCAGACACTTTACGAGAACAAAGTTCAATCAAAATAAATAATAATTAAGCATGATAATGGTATCGAAACTAGAATCAAAGAGATACGTGGATCTAGCTAGTAGTACTTATATTTAGTGGTTTAAATGTAAGCTTCTCTTTCCAGGCACCCTTAGCCTTGTTGGTGAATCGTTTCCAAGCGCTGCCCGGCAAAGAAAATGAATGAAATGAGTTATTAATTACTTGATGCATGTAAATGAACGAAAGTTGCCGATATAGTGTCATAATGACTGAAAATTACCGCTGGAGCATATCCTGTATGGGTTCCCACTTCTCAAGGGGTTTACGCTTAGAGTCCATGACTTGTACTACTCCATTGTCAGGTGGAATGATTAGCAGAATATAATAGAATCTGCGCATGCATAACTCATCAATTATACACTTAACATCGAGTAAGTGAAATAGAATGTGTACAAGACAATAACACTCACTCGAAGTTGTAAGGTAATAATATTTCCCTTTTGGTTTCTTGAAACCTTAGAGCCATTACAATTTTATCCTCTGTGTCCTTGGGATTAAGTTTCACAATAATTTCATGAACCCAATATGGGTCAATGAACCCAATGTCATAGATCTGTCCTCTTCTGCATTCGAGAATCTTTAGTCTGTATAATATAGTGAGTATAATTATACATGCGATATAAACGAGGTGAGCTAACTAGAGACTTAATTATTAGAGAAATAATACTTACAAATAGTAGGCACTGACAATCGATTTGTCGAGGGTGTCTTGATTGAAAAACTGATGTAGTTCAGGAAATTCAATCAGTATCTGGGCATCTCCATACCCGTAATGCTCGTTTCGAACTCCGATCACTATCCAGTTTGCCCCTTCCTTTGTGTCTTTAATGTACGAATTATGCAATCTTCGCATTTTTGTTGGTAGATACTTGACGTCCACAGGTCTGACGAGAGGTTTCCTGTACTCGTATTTGTATGCTTCCTCGGACATGGGGAAATCTAACTGGTCTAAGTACTGAGCAATAGTCATACCTTGAGCAGTGACCGCTTACAGTGCAACAATTTCTGGATCACACTGCTCGTTCGCAGCTTTGCTCGACTCCACCATGGTATCGAAAATCACTTTGAGCAGGGGACATTCCTTGTTTTTCTGTAAATCGAGCTGGGGAACTGAATTCCCGCTTGCACTAGTGCTCTTCGACCACACCATTGACTGATGTGACTTGACAATAGAGTGGTCATAGTCTGATGACAGCCTTGCCTCGGGTTGATGAAGGGTCTTCAACATTTTTTGCACTTTGGATTTTTCTTCTTTAGTGCTGGGAAACTGTGGCTCTTTTGCCCGCTTGAGGCTATCAAACCACTGTTGCGTTTGGGCCTTTGTGATCACCACATTCTCCTCTTCAGTATAGTCATAAGCTCTCTTGGGAGGAACCTTTGGTACTTTTGGGAGGGGCTCTGGTAGACGCTTTGGTGATCGATTACTCTTTCGCTTTTGGCCCTGACCCTTTTGTACTTTTGGGAGGGGCTGACGCGGCGGCGAAGACGGCCGTGCTAGAGACGGCTAACACGGTGGCGGAGACGGCGCCTGTCGCGGCGACGGCAAAGACGGCTGATGCACTAGAGACGGGTGAGGCTGCGACGAAGATGGAGTTGTGCTCTGAGGAGTGGATGGCTTTGGCGTCCGATTTGAAAGCACGATGTGTTCCTTTCGCCATAGAATGGTCATGTTTTTTGCTTCTCCCAGCTCAGTCACATCCCCTTCACCTGCAGGGTAGTCAAGCTTGAGCTGCGCGAATCCGTCCATAACTTCATCCACCCCAGCAATAACGTAGCCATGTGGAACCGGACAACAATGGTAAGTTGGTATCGGTCCAACTAATGGTAAGGCATAGCCGACCGCCACCTTCATGGCTATGTTGAAAACTTTCACATGCAGCTCAGAATGTGTCATCTCCATGATATCATCCACTGGGTAGCGAAGAGGAGCCATCGCCGGTGCATCATCAGCATCATCACCGAGGAGCTCCGTGGAAGCCACGCTGCTTTTTCGATTAGTGGATGGGCCGGTCGCATCGAAGGCAGCTTCGTCTACCATGTGCCACTGAGATGGGCCGGTAGCTTGCTGGCTAAGTTTGTCAAGTTGATTCTGATGTTGCTTTAATTGTTGTTCTATTTTGCGCATCCGGTCTTTCTGCTTCATTACTTCAAGTTCCCCCGTTTCCTTTCTCCTTTGATGGCTTCTATCGAGGTATTTCTTCCTATGGTCGGCAAAACCAAGGTTCCATAGTTTGGAGCCTTCTGTGCCTCGTGTTCGTCCCTCGTGTTCCTTGTTCCCAAGGGCGAGTGGGAGCTCGTCATTTTCTCTATCAGGAATGAACTCCCCATCTTCAACAACCTTTACTGCATTTCTAATGTCTTCGATGGGCATGGGAGTTTCTTTATGTCTTATGTTATATATGCACTTCCTTCTGAGTCCAACATGCCCCCATGCCCGTAAAACCAATTCCTTACCCGTTCGATCCAATTGTATGGCTCTGGGGTGATCCCTTTAGCCATCAGGTCGGACTCGAGTTTCTCCCACTTAGGCTTGCTAGCCTTGTAGCCACCTTCCCCCATAGTATGGTGATACTGCTTTTTAGCAGCATTTTGCTTATTCGTTTCAGACCTTTTCTTAGCTGGCGCCGATGTCTTGTACGCCACAAAATCATCCCAGTTGTCTTTTATCTTCTCATACGCTCCAGTAGTGAAATCCAGAGTCTTCTCTTTCACGACAAAGTCAAGGTGCAATATTTTCTTCCAGTTGTATAATTGCTAGGCCATCTTCTTAAGAGCGTACTCCTTGACTTGTTGCTCCATGTGTTTCTGTAGTTCCTCCTGAGTTGGAATCTCCTCATCTAGAGCGTAGTCATCTAGATACACCTCTAACGTCGGTAGGGTGAAATTAACCATGAGCTTTTTCCAAAGAGTGTCTTTGGCTAAGTCACTGACATATAGAGACTCTAGATCCTTTGATGACCTATTCCATTTTCTGACGGTGATCGGGATGTAGTCCCTAACAATAACTCCGCATTGCCTTATAAATTTATTTGCAGCATCAATGGGAGCCTTCGGTTCGCCGTGTAGAGCGACTTCTTCGATCCTGTACCTTTCATGGTCTCCCAACTTTTTGGCTGGGCCTTGTTTATTCTTTTTAGAAGATTTTCTCGATCCGGAGGGCTAAAAGAAGAAAGAGCATTAATATATATGTATATAGACAACAAAGGCTTAATTTATTAATATATATGCACCTCGCCGGCTTCTCCCTCGTTGGCTTCTCCCTCACGGCCTCACCGAAGCCGTCTGTTCGGTTGAAACCCGAATCTCCCTCACCGGAGTTGTTCAGATATAGCGAGGTGACATCGTTATCGATATGTCCTCCCTCATCGATCATATCCTCAAGCGCCATTTCCTTTTTTTCGTCTCTAGGTTCCATATTTCTGCAAAAGGGGAAAAGCGGATGAGTGAAAGTGGCCAAGCGAGGAGGTTAGGTAGGCGTGGTTTGACAGGCTAGGGATGTAAACCATAATTCGAAGAAACCCTAATATATGGCGCGCGTTTTCGTGCCCGTCCATCGTCCCTATAGGGCGTGCGTTGCCGCGCCCGTCCATCATCCCTATATGGCGCGTGTTGCCGCAACCCTAATCTAGTCTTGCAAAGTTGATCAAGCGGGTCTAGAGTTTTCAACCGGAGCGCCGCCGCCACTGAGACCAAGAGGGTCTAGGGTTTTCACCCGGAGCGCAGCCATCGCCACCGCCGAGACCAAGGGGGTCTAGGGTTTTCACCCGGAGCGCCACCGCCGCCACCGAGACCAAGCGGGTCTAGGGTTTTCACCCGGAGCTCCAAGAGGGTCACGACACCCATAGGTTCCGCCGTTGTTGGCACCGAAGCGCTAGGCTTTCGCCTGGAAACACTCTCGCAAAGTCAGGGCGCTAACTAGCTAACTCAAATTTAACTAACTAAAACTAGCTCTAACTAATAGTATAGACTAGCTAAACTAACTAACTAACTAACTAAAACTAGCTCTAACTAATAGTATAGACTAGCTAAACTAACTAACTAATTAACTAACTAAAGCTAGGTACTAATTAAAAACAATTACACTAGGATTTTTTTAATTATACACACTATAGGGGGCCGGGGGGGGGACCGCGTACCTGCGGGCGGTGGTGGTGCTGGCGGCCAGCTTGTCGGGGCGTGCGCGGGTGACGACAGCGGCGGGGCGGCGGTCCAATACGGTGGTGGCGGCTCGGTCGGGTGGTGGCGGGGACGGTCCGGTGGCGGCGCGGCGGTCCGGACGGCGAGCTCGGGCAGCCTACCAGCGTGGTTGCTCCTGAGCTCCTTTCAAATCGCGCACCGTGTCTATGATGCAGAGAGAGATAAAACGATGGGAAAGGAGAACAGAGGCGCGCGGTTAAGTATGGGAGGGCCATACATCCTGGTTGGAGCCAGCAACCGAGACGTAAAGGCCATACGTTCCGGTTGGTGGCTCTAGCCAGGACGTATGGCCGGAACATACGTCCCGGTTGATCCAACCGGGACGTATGATGGCCACCGTAGGGGCGCGCGCAGAGGACCTTTAGTCCCGGTTGGTGGCACCAACCGGGACTAAAAGTCAGTTTTTCAAAAGTTTTTCAAACTTTTCAGATGTTCCTGCTCTATTTCTTATTTAGGTGTTCAAATGTCAATGATTTGAATTTGAAAAAACTTTCTGTCTTATAAAATAATTATTCAAACTATTAAGTTTGAATTTGAAAACACTTTCAACATGAATTTGAATTTGAAAATAGTGGATCTCTCGACAATCATGGGTACACAAACGAACCATTCGTCCTAGCCAATGGATTAAGTCATAAATATGTCTAGCCCTATAGTACATAGCTTCAGGGTCATCTTCCGAATCATCTTCGTTGTCATCGCTATGGCATATTCCGGGGATCCTCAGCTCTTTCCCGGCTTGTGTAGGGGGAACCGGGGACCGTGAACCATGACATATTCTAGGGGCACCTACCACTCCAGCCTCGGATACACGACGCGGGGGGCGGGGGGGGGGGGGGGGGGGGAGGGGGCTCCAAGATGATGATGCCGCTATGCCCGCGGCCTTCACCATAGCCACCCTTATTGTGGCTTTGCGGCGGGTGCAAGTGTGGGTACCGTAGGCGAGGATGATCTCCCTCAGCGATGTAGCGCATCACACCGGCGATAGTCTGGTTCACCCACCAAAGGCGATGACCGGTTTCATTGTGGTTCACCGGGGGCAGGCCGTCACCCTCGTACCTAGCGAGCTCCCTTTCCTGCCGATTAGCGAAGAAGGCATTCCAGGTGTCGTAGTTGTCGAGATCCCAATGGGGATCCATCCGATGCTCCGACGTGAGCTCTAGGTAGAAGTGGTTCGTGATGGCCGCCTAGCGGGCGGAACCTTGAGGCACAAGAGGGACAGGAACTCCTCGAACACTCAGCATCCAGTCAGTGGGCACCCGGTAGCCCGGCGGGCATGGGTAGCTAGAGGTGCACATCACCTCGATCTCTTCGAGTGTGAGAATGGCCCAGTATGCGGTGTCCATTGTTGAGAGATGAAGGTGTGGATGTGTGGATAGCCATGGCACGGTCGGCCTAGATATAGAGGTAAAGGGCGGGAAAACAAAGTGGGAAGCGATGGGAAATGGCGGGAAATATCTTTAGTCCCGGTTAGTGGCTCCAACTAGGACTAAAAGACCCGGTTAGAGGAAAAGGGCGGGAAAGCATAGCGGGAAGCGGTGGGAAATGGTGGGAAATATCTTTAGTCCCGGTTAGTGGCTCCAACTAGGACTAAAAGACCCGGTTAGAGGAAAAGGGCGGGAAAGCATTGCGGGAAGCAGTGGGAAATGGCGAGAAATATCTTTAGTCCTGGTTAGTGGCTCCAACTGGGACTAAAAGACCCGGTTAGAGGAAAAGGGCGGGAAAGCATTGCGGAAAGCGATGGGAAATGACGGGAAATATCTTTAGTCCTGGTTAGTGGCTCCAAATAGGACTAAAAGACCCGGTTAGAGGAAAAGGGCGGGAAAGCATAGCGGGAAGCGGTGGGAAATGGCGGGAAATATCTTTAGTCCTAGTTAGTGCCTCCAACCGGAACTATCGACAAGAGTGTCGACATTATGTCATGAGTGTCGACACTATGTTGTGCTACTTAATCTATATATATGCATCCTTGTGAAGTTATTAAACACAAACATGATGTTGTGTGAGAGCAGAGACACCACTACGGCTAGTTTGAGGGAGATGCCGACGGAGCCCAATCCTCCGGCATCTCCAACAAACTGGCCATAGAGGCACTCTCTAATATGTGAAATTAGTTAGCTTCCTGACATATTGTTCTATCTAGAGAAGTTATAAACTCCAAGATGGTGTGCGAGAGCAGGGACAATACTACAACCAACTTCAGGGTGATGCCAGAGGATCTAGTCCTCAGGCATCTCCCTTAAGCTGGCCATAGGGGATGGATCTCTGAAGAAACCACGAGCATTGGATCTCTGAAGAAACATCACATTATGAGTCTAAAAATGGTTTTTTCAAAAAATCACGAGCATTAGATCATGTACCTATAGGTCAAACCGGACCCACTTCCTACCGATTCGGTAGACATTTATCTTTTTCTCCAGGGGTGGATGGAAAGGTTTTAAAATCCCTAGTTAGGACATTGTTCATGTAAGGTGGTCTAGTATTTAAAAAAAATGGGGTGGTACCATTTTTTATTTAACATTTGGTGTTGCTTCACGAAACACCCCGATTTTGGTACTCGGAAAATAGAAAATGGCTTTTCCATGCGATGAAAAATAAAACTTCCTCCTACAACATTGTTAGACATCCCAAGATGCACATGCATGAACAATATAGGCACAATATCACAAACTATGCCTCGATTATGCACATAACATTGGTCATTTGGACCGAAAGCCATGCAACATCGAACATGATAGGTCATTTTGTGAAGGTTTTTTCGAGACATAATCAATATACCAAGTTTGGTATTTTTCATTCCAACTATATCATATAATATGACACCATACGAAGGATTTACATTGTTTAGACCGTTTTTGAATTTCTTATGCCCATTTCAAAATTTACCCGTTTCCAACTATGGTCATAACGGCGAGCATGAAGATAGGGGATGAGCCTCGTTAAAACTTGCATTGGATCTCTGAAGAAACATCACATTATGAGTCTAAAAATGATTTTTATCAAAACATCATGAGCATTAGATCATGTACCTGTAGGTCAAACCGGACCCACTTCCTACTGATTCGGTAGACATTTGTCTTTTTCTCCAGGGGTGGACGAAAAGGTTTTAAAGTCCCTACTTAGGACATTGTTCATGTAAGGTGGTCTAGTATTTTTGAAAAATAGGGTGGTACCATTTTTTTATTTAACGTTTGGTGTTGCTTCACAAAACACCCCGATTTTGGCACTCGGAAAATAGAAAATGGCTTTTCCATGCGAAGAAAAATAAAAATTTCTCCTGCAATATGGTTAGCCATCCCAAGATGCACATGCATGCACAATATGGGCACAGTATCACAAACTATGCCTCGATTATGCACATAACATTGGTCTTTTGAACCGAAAGCCATGAAACCTCGAACATGATAGGTCATTTTGTGAAGGTTTTTTCGAGACATAATCAATATACCAAGTTTGGTATTTTTTCATTGCAACTATGTCATATAATATGACACCACGCGAAGGATTTACATTGTTCGAACCGTTTTTGAATTTCTTATGCCCGTTTATGGTCACTTCGGCCGTAACCATGGAGAATCTTCTTTGCTTAACGAGATGCTTGGGCCAGTTTTCAGTATGAAGGGCAGAATTTCATCAAACTTATTATAATCTTCTGACATGTTTGTCTTGGCTTTGACTCCCACGATATTTCTTTTCCCTGAAAGAACTATGTGACGCTTTGGCTCATCGTGTGATGTATTCGTTTGCTTATTTTTTCTTTTTTCGGTATGGAGGACATGTCCTTCACATAGAAAACCTATGCCACATCATTGGCTAGGACAAATGGTTCGTCTCTGTAACCAAGATTGTTGAGATCTACTGTTGTCATTCCGTACAACTGGTCTACCTTTACCCCTTCTCCATTCAGGTTGATCCATTTGCACCGAAACAAAGGGACCTTAAAAGAAACACCATAGTCAAGTTCCCGTATCTCCTCTATGTAACCATAGTATGTGTCCTTTTTGCCATTCTCGTCGGTTGCATAAAAGTGGACACCACTATTCTGGTTGGTGCTATTTTATCTTGGGCAATCGTGTAAAATGTATTCCCATTTATCTCGTACCCTTGGTAGTTCAATATAGTAGAAGATGGTGACCCAGCCAACAAGTAGAGCTGATCTCCAATAGTGGTGTCATTCATTAGATGTGTTCGCAACCAACTGCCGAAAGTCTTCATGTGTTCATCTCTAATCCAGGAGTCTAGCTTTCTCGGGTTGTTGAAGCATACAATATTCTTGTGTTCCCCGATACACGGAGCTGCCAAGGTGGAATTCTGTAGAACCGTGTAGTGTGCTTGAGTGAAAGATTGCCCATCCCTACATATCATTGCTTTCTTTCCCAGCGTGCCTTTTCCACTCAGTTTCCCCTCATGCCGTGATTCAGGAACACCAATCGGCTTAAGGTCAGGAATAAAGTCAACACATAACTCAATGACCTCCTATGTTCCATAGCCCTTGGAGATGCTTCCTTTTGGCCTAGCACGGTTATGAACATATTTCTTTAACACTTCCATGAACCTCTCAAAGGGGAACATATTGTGTAGAAATATAGGACCGAGAATGGAAATCTCTTCGACTAGGTGAACCAGGAGATGCATCATAATATTGAAGAAGGATGGTGGGAACACCAACTCAAAACTAACAAGACATTGGACCACATCCTTCTGTAACCTTGTCAGAATATCTTGATTGATCACCTTCTGAGATATTGCATTGAGGAATGCACATAGCTTCACAATGGGTACTTGAACATTTTCTGGTAGAATCCCCCTCAATGCAATCGGAAGCAACAATTTCATAATCACGTGACAGTCATGAGACTTCAGGTTTTGGAATTTTTTCTCTGCCATATTTATTATCCCCTTTATGTTAGACGAGAATCCATACGGCACCTTGATACTTTAAAGGACTTCAAAAAATATTTCCTTCTCTGCTTTCATAAGAGCGTAGCTGGCAGGACTTAAGTGACGCCCTTTATCCGTCTTGTTATGTGGATGCATGTTTTGTGGGTATTTCATACGTTGTTGGTCCCCCCGTGCTTCTGGTGTATCTTTTGTCTTCCCATACACGCCTAGGAAGCCTAGCAGGATCACGCATAGATTCTTCGTCACGTGCATCACGTCGATTGAAGCGCAGACACGTAGGAATTTCCAATAGGGTAGCTCCCAAAATATAGATTTCTTCTTCCACATGGGCGCGTGTCCGGTAGCGACATCGTTTGGAACAGGTTGGCCGCCAGGACCCTTTCCAAAGATTACTTCTATGTCCTTGACCATACCAAATACATCATCACCTATAGGGAGGTCAGGCTTCTTCCGGTAATCTGCCTCACCTTTGAAATGCTTGCCTTTCTTTCTTACTTGATGATTGATCAGAAGAAATCGACGATTCCCCAGGTACACAACCTTCTTACATTTATGTAAATATGTAGCTTCAGTATCATCTAAATAGTGTGTGCATGCCTTGTATCCCTTGTTTGTCTATCCTGAAAGGTTACTAAGAGCAGGCCAATCATTAATGGTTACAAAAAGGAGCGCTCATAGGTCAAATGGCTCCTGTTTGTGCTCATCCCACACACGTACACCTGGTTTTCCCCACAACTGTAAGAGTTCTTCAACTAATGGCCTTAGGTACACATCAATGTTGTTGACGGGTTTTTTCATGCCATCTGTACTTAGACCAAACCATAAGTTCCTAGTGTCACCTGCAAAGTCCGGGAACTCTCTCTCGATTTTTCTCCACTTCGACCCATCAGCGGGGTGTCTCAACTTCCCGTCTTTCTTACGGTCTTCATTGTGCCATCGCAACAACCTGGCATGCTCTTTGTTTCTAAATAGACGTTTCAACCTTGGTATTATAGGAGCATACCACATAACCTTAGCAAGAACCCTCTTCCTGGGGGGCTCATCATCGCCATCAACATCACCAGGGTCATCTCGTATGATCTTATACCGCAGTGCACTGCATACCAGACATTTATCTAAATTCTCGTACTCCTCACCACGGTAGAGGATACAGTCATTTATGCATGCATGTATCTTTTGCACATCTAATCCTAGAGGGCAGAGAATCTTCTTTGCTTTGTAAGTACTCTCGGGCAATTCGTTATCCTTTGGAAGCTTCGGCTTCATTATTTTCAGTAACTTCTCAAATCCCTTGTCAGATAAACTAGTCTCTGCCTTCCATTTTAGCAATTCCAATGTGGTACCGATCTTTGTGCTGCCATCTTTGCAATTTGGGTACAACAATTTTTTGTGATCCTCTAACATGCCCTCCAACTTCAACTTCTCCTTCCCTGTTTCACAGTCTCGCTTTGCATCAGAAATGACCCGACCAAGATCATCAATGGGCTCATCTGATGCCCGTCCTTCACCTCCTTCTTCTTCATTTTCTTCCATTGTAGTATCATCGTATTCATGGAACATATGATAATAGTTGTCATCATCCTCTTCTTCTTCATTGTCTTCCATCATAACCCCTCTTTCTCCGTGCTCATTCCAACAATTATAGGTGGGCATGAAACCACTCCGAACTAGGTGGCCGCGAATGATTTTCGAGGAAGAGTACTCCTTGATGTTTCGACATTGAACACATGGACAACACATAAATCCATTCTCTTTGTTTGCCTTAGCCACATCGATAAATTTATCCATGCCTTGAATGCACACGGATTCACGTCGGTCACCGTACATCCATCCCTGCCGGTTCATCTGAATCATTACAGAACATCATGAATAGTGAGATGACCACTTTATGGCGACGCATGCATTATTATATCAATGACAGATGAAGGATAAGGTTGCTAACCTCGATCAAGAAGGAAATAAAGAGGAGAAAGACTTAAGTGTGGCTCGGACACCTCATATCATTTTTATTTTGTGTGAAATCAAGCGTATCATTCTCTCAGACATTTCGTCGAACACCTAATGTGCATAGGAAAAACAAACTAGCACACCACACCTCACTCCTTCAACAAAGAGAAAAAACAGAGGGTGGGCGCTGGCTGGGGCGGCGCATTTATAGGTGGGCTATTCGTCCCTGTTTGTAATACGAATCGGGACAAAAGGTCGGCGACAGACCACGTGTCTAGGGACAGACCTTTAGTCTCGGTTCGTATTACGAACCGGGACAAATAGCCCCTTAAGAACCGGGACGTATGCCCCTGGCTCCCGTGCGTTCCTCGATCCCCTTGAACTGGGACAAATGCTTGCATTAGTCCCGGTTCGAGGAGGAACCGGGACTAATGCTCTCGGCCGATGTGAACCAAAGCTAGTTTTTCTACTAGTGTCCTGTTGAGAGGCGCCTCTTACACCCCAGCTCTTCGGCCTCTCTCCTTCGTCGGTTTTTGTCGAAGTGGGAGCGAGAGAGGAGGTTAGGATTCTCATGTACAACTTAGGTCTAGGGTTAGGTTTTCGTCGATGATTTCCCATGTGGCATACGGTGTGATGCCATCCCGGAGCTCGTCCTTTGCGTCGATTAGCAATGATGGGATGAGGATGATCCTATCCACCAAGTCGATGTTCGTGGTGGATGGATGTGGAGATCGAGTCTAGACAGAGCTCCTCCCCAATAAAATCACGGTATAGCCTCCAGATCTAGATTGAGGTTGGTGGTCGGGCATGTTCTTTGAGATTTGTTGCTCTCTATCTCTCTTTTCTTGCCATCGAGGAGATGCAGGAGGGGAAAGACGGGGCCCAGCTTAGTGTCAATCTGCACAGTAGGAAGCGCAAGCTACAGTTTCTAGGATTTTTCTTCAATGGTGGACCAATGATGGTGATGGCCGTCTTGCCTCATCCATGTTTCATTGTTGTTCTTCATCCAAGCATGTTGCCGATAAAAGATCTTCCACTCGGTCCAAGAGACTCACAGCGACTCTGACCCAAGTGGTACGTCCCTGGCGATGACAAAGTTAGCTTGAGCACCGAGTGCACCTCAAAAATGTGATGGATAAGGACTCTATGGTATTTTGTAATTTTGTTTTAGGGTCCTTTATGTAAAAGGGCGGGTCCTTATTGTAATTTACTTTTGTTTTTGGGGCTTCCTAAAAAATGTATCCCCGTCACTGTTATATAATGCATCTTTGGGGTGTTTAAAACTATCCTTGTTGAAAAAAGGCAATTTTTTGCAAAAGGTCGCACTGCCTTTGTGGGAATATGAATAGGGCTCCTTAACGGTATTGATAAATTTTCAAAAACAACTACTTATTTGAAAAAAATACTAAGAGACCCTTGAAGTGGTAAGATAATTGCAGAAAAATTCTTCCACTTCTCAAGCTTCATAGAGGAGTTCAAAGTTTTCGTTACATTATAGATAAAAATCAATAGAGGAGCTAGAAAAATCGCAAAATTGATGGAAGCTCAACAAAAATCTAGTAAAAGGGAGGAAATTTTAGAAAATATGAGACCCTTCTAGACCTCTTTTCACCTCTTGGCCCCTAAACAAGATTTTTGGACCCTTAGGGGTGGGGCCTAAAGATTAATAGTGGATACTAACTTTGATGAAGCTAAGAACTAGGGAGGTACTGGTCTGGTTGTCCTTGAAAACCAGGGCAAGCATATGAGAGGGAAAGCACCTTGGTTTGAATATGCACCTAATGCGATGGTGTTGGATGCACATGTTAGATTTATATGGGCTGTAGCCCATGTGGGCAGCCCATCTAGTCTAATAAATCCTGAAATCTCAAGGCCCATCTACTATGGCAGCTTGGGAGCTCTATGGGAGATAAAGTTTAGTCCCACATTGCTAGTTGGGAGAGAGTTGGACCAGCTTATAAGGTGAGCTGTTTCACTCCCACTAAGTGAGTGAGAAGAGAAGGAGTCCACGCGCACTCCTCCTCCGCCGCCCGCCTCGTCTCGCCCGCACACGCGTCGTGTTTCGTAAATCGAGTTCGAGTTAGAAACTCGTTTTGTGGAAGACTAAATTTTTGCTTGGTGCATCAGCTATTGGGTACGTGTCAACATTCGTGTGCATGTTTGACGCGTGTCCTTGTCTTCCAACGCGTGGCGACTCGGTCGGCTCACCTCCCAGGCTATAGAGCAAGAGACAGACGAATCTAGACGCATCCAGTTCTTTTCTCAGTCTCTCTCGCTGTGTGTTCCTCTTGCTGCGCTGCTCTCTAGGCTTCCCCATCCCGGCGGTTGCGTGCACTGCTGTCCGGGAGAGCAGGCCTCCGAAACCCCGTTCGTTGAGATCTTGCACCGGGAGACGGGTGATAAGGTTTTTGGGGAGCGTCTCGGCGGGACTGCTCGCCTCTGTTCGTGTGTTCTTCTTCAGCAATCGACGATCTCATCAACACCATGGGCGACATCAACAAGGACCAAGGTGCTGCTACGGTGACGACCTTCCCGGTCAACCTGTACGTGCTATTCTTCTCTATGTATGCACTAGTTCTGGCTAGATTTTCAGATCTACTAGATGTGGTTGTTTGGCTACATGCGTTTTGATTTGCTAGTGCTTACATAATGTTGATTTCGGTAATTAATCTCATGAGGAAATTTCCTAATATCTCAACAATCCAAAAACCTTATTTATTTAGGAAATTTTTGTCATCTGCCTTTGCTGCTTCGCTAAAACCGAGCCCTTTTACGGGTGCTAATTTTAAGAGATGGCAAGAGAAAACCCTCTTGTGGGTCACTGCAATAGGCATAGAAAAAGTTACAGATGGCACTCCCAGAGGTCCGCTTACTCTCGAGGAAGAGAGAGCGTTCATAGAGGCCACTATACTTTTTGTGGGCTCTGTACTCAGTGTGCTTGGAGACAAGTTGATTGATGCATATTTGCATATCCGTGATGCCAAGGAACTGTGGGATGCGCTGGATGCTAAGTTCGGTGCTGTCGATGCCAGTGGTGAACTGTATGCTATGGAGCAGTTCAATGACTACAAGATGGTTGAAAATTGATCTGTAGTAGAACAGGCTCATGAGCTACAGATCATGGCAAAGGAACTCGAACTCCTCAAGTGTGTGCTTCTGGATAAGTTTGTCGCGGGATGCATTGTCGCTAAGCTCCTCTCTTCATGGAGGAACTTTGCCACTTCTCTGAAACATCAGAGGCATGAGCTCTCTATTGAGTACCTTATTGGTTCTATGGATGTTGAAGAAAAGGCGAGGGCAAAAGACAAATACACTAGTCGAACCGAGGGACATTCTGCTGCCAACATGGTGCAGAAAAATGCCCACAAGTCCAAAGGAAATAACAAAGTCTTCTAGACTATCAACTTCAAGAAGAAGAAGGGGCAGAACAAGGAAACACTAGTGGAGAATTGCTTATCAGTGGAGCATTTTTTTGCTATCAGTGGCGCATATGGAATGCGCCACTACTGGTGCGCCACTGATAATTAAGTATCCATGGCGCATATCAAATATGCGCCATTTATAATGAGACAACCAGTGGCGCATCTTCAATATGTGCCATTGATATTTTACTAGTGGAGCATTTCTACATAATGCGCCACTGATACTAGATGCGCCACTGGCTGAATAAAAGATGCGCCACTGATGTTTCTTACATGTATACATAATATAGGGCTCTCAGGTATTTATACAAGTATTTATACATGTACATATACAGGTATTTATACATATACACAACAGTATAAAAACAGAGATAATTATACAAATAGAATTATACATCATCACATCAATTAGAACCTGACATAGTGACAAGTGCCCGAATATTATACAAGTCTAGAACAAGTTGATCTCACATCTTCTCATACATTACACATTACAACAAGTTGATCATCATCATTAGCCAAGTCCTAAACTACTAAAGGACCGAGTAGAGTACAACCGCAATGGCGGTGATGAGCAAGACGGGGAGCACGATCATCAAGGTCTTCATCTGGTTCCTGTCTCTCTGCTCTCCAAGGAGGTGGTTCCTCCATGTAGCTTCTGCCTGCTCTCTCGTCGGGTACCTTTGTATCTGTTTCCACTGAACTTGTTCACTTTCTTGTGAGAATCCTCCCACTCGTTGTAGACTCTTGGGACCCTCCCTCTGAACACCACATAGCACGGCATCTCTATACACAAGGCATATAAGTACTATATCATGCAACATAACGAATTAGAAGGTTCATCACATGCATCTCCACAAAAAGAAGGTTTCGATCTAAGGCAAGCTATTAAGTTTCATACATATGGTAATAAGTAAACGAAGTCCAACAACGACCGTTTTGAGCTAAGACAAGTTAATGTTTATGACACACACACACGAGATACGCAAACCGGCTAAGCGCTAGCTAGCTAGGAACAATACATCATGAAGACTTTGTTTTACATGGCGTCGGGAACGGTTTGTAGCCGTCTTTCGTTGTCCATGTCCTAGGGTCACCCTGCGTCACGAGCCGTGCTTCGATCTCGCGCTTACTGAACGCTCTTTTGCAGGATAAGGCCCCCCTTGTGATGACATCTTCTTGCACGATGGTCGCAATCTGAGTCTGGATGCGTAAGAAGTCGTCCTTAAGTTCATCATCGTCCATTCTTGCCTCAGCTTCGGCCCATGCTCGGAGACTAGATGGCAACGTAATGATGTGTGCATCCCGGACGATCGCCCGCAGGTGATGGAGAGCGTAGTAGGCCTCCTTGACACTGTTATCCGGCTACTTGACGCAGGCGAACTTCATTACGTGTTTGAACACGTGTCTGCCATCCCTGAAATTTTCCGCCCCTTCTTGAATTCGCCTCAATTTTCGGCGTATACCTCGAGAGCATCATCTAGAAGACTCCTTATGTTGGTGTAGTCTTTCTTCTTTTGCTTTCTCCCCGAGTCCAAGTACATGGCTAGCGAATAACTCGGGTGAATGAGGATCAGTGTGCAGTATTTGTCTCTGTGCAAAAAAATTGAAATGAAACAATGTTGGAAAAAGAGCAACTGAAAACTAAGAAAGGACAAGTTACGACGACGAGTGAGTGTGTGCACTTACTCGGGAAAGAAAGGCAAAATAAGCTCTTTTCCACTCTTGTTGTCCACCATGAAATTTTGGAGGTAGTTCCTTGCGCTGGCCCGGGTCATCGGATCCACCAACTGGCTATCACGCATGAAGTAGGGGTCCACTATCGCGACGCCAGGGGTCTTCTCTCTGTTGACCTTCATCGCCCGATGGAGCGCGTATAGGTGGACCAAGTTATAGTTCATCCGCTTGCCATGGAAAAGCTTGAAGATGTCCTCATACGATATGAAGAAGATATCCACGGGGGCATTATCGACGAAGCCCACGCCCGTTGGAACATTGACCGTGAAAACAGGGTACGATGGATTTGCTTCTTTAAGAAGGCACTCCTATAGATATAGAATACCATGCTGCAGGTTAGCCATCGCTCCACTTGCATTTTTGATCAGCTCCTCACTCAGAATCGGTTGACCAGCTATGTGAACCCTGGTCAAGGTGCCCTCAGGGGGCTGTGTTAACGGGTCGTCATGAGCCTGGGGCCTCTTCGGACCCGACTGGCTCAAACACTGCTTATTCTTCTTGGTTCTCTTGCGATGCTTCTTCGTCTTGACATTAGCAGCCATCTGCTCATCTGCCGCCTTATGGAGTGTGGTGGCGCTGAAAATGATTCCCTGGGTGCCTTTATAAGGACCAGCGGCACCAACATCCGGAGGCGTCACCTCTAGGGTACCATGGAAGTCCAGACGCGTGCATGTTCTGGTACGAGCATTTGGGTTGTCGGCAACGCGGTAGGGCTCGTCCATGTTTGGCATGAACAAAGAGTCTGTGGCGCTAGTGTTGATCCACGTATCTGGGTTGTCATCATCATCATCATTAATGTTGTCCCCAGGTGCATCCTTGGGCGGTGGCGGCGCAACGACGGCCTTGCCATGTGGAGGCGGCAGTGCGGCGACGGCCTTGCCATGTGGAGGCGGCGACGCACTGGCGGCCTTGCCATGTGGAGGCAACGGTGCAGCATCGGCCAACAATTGCTGGTGACGAGAGGTGGTGGCGGTGACTGGTTGTTGTGGCTGCCGCGGCAAGGGCACATGTGGCCGCTGAGTTACTTGTTGTTCCTTCACAAGCTGAATCTGGGTCTTTGGCCATGTCAAGACCCAGCCACAACAATCTTGAAGGTTCTTATGATCATCAGCGCCTCGAGGTTGGCTAGGGTGGTCCATGTCTTTGCACCTCGGCAACACCTGAGCCAGCCGGACCTTGAACACGTCATCCTCCATAGACTTGTGGTCCACATAATGCAAGAGCGTGCAAGGAGTGTCCTCCGGAAGAACAAGCATCATGAGATGGCGCTAGCTAGTCATCAAAGGAAAAGGAGATGAAATGTTATCAACATGCATGTGTTGGCCGGCGTCATTACCTTGGAGATGGCGTTGAGCTCGGCTAATGTTGAGACACCGGTATTATCCTCCCGCTAAGATGACTTACGAAGCACCATCGGTTGCGCCTTAGTTTTGGCAGGAGGGGCATCAGTGTGACCTGTGGCTCTGTGTTGGCGTCGGCGGGAGGTGTCACCAGAGCGACCTCCGGCTGCGCATTGGTGTTGGCGTCGGCGGGAGGGGGCATCGGAGCGACCGGGTGCATCTCAACGTTGGCGGACTCGGGCGTCACCACATTTGGTGACACGTGCTGGATCGAGTTGCTGCCGGAGAGGCTGGGCACCACGAGCGGCCCTCGTCGACCTGCCGCATTCCAAGCAGCGATCCCCTCCCACAGCTCATTGGGAAGCATCTCGCGGATCTTCTCTTTGCACTTTCTCGTCGATCAGCCTCGGCATCTGTTGCATATGCTCCCGAAGGACTTCAACCTTGCGTTTTTCACTTGCCGCCGCCACCGTAGCCCTTCCTCTCTTTCTTCGCATTTGGGTCCTCTTTCCTAAAGTCGCCAACCTTTTCGTACGTACCATAGCCGGACACGTGGCCAAATGAAGTCAGCGACACGGACTTGGCCCTCCCCTTGAACACGTTTGTCGCCCTATTGAAGGGCGTGTCCAACCGCGGGTCCGCCGTCGACCCCTGGGACGAGCTCGCACTTGACGCACAAGACTTTTCTTCGGATCTCTGAAGAGAAGGAAAGTGATCCCATTTAGAAATTTGGCTTCATTACTTAATTAGAAACAATAGATCTACTCCGAGATAAATTCCTTACTAGCTTTTTATAGAACTTCCTCATATCGTCATCGTCGGTAACGAATTCCTTGAGTTCGGGGTGGAGATAGTAGCGGGCACAAACAAACTGCATCACCTGATCGTCCGTGAATTTGTGCCATGGGTTATCTTTACCTAGACGGGCATACTCGGCGTCCTCCTTTGCCCAAACAACATTTTTTCCTCGGTAACCGCCGCTTCCGCAACATTGGTTAGCTATGTTCAGCTCCCGCATACCCCTCCCCCACTCGGTCCATTCCCGACCTTCCGGTGAAGTGCAGTTCGCCTTGAACTTGATAAAAGCATCTTCGTCGAGCATCGGCTCGGCCTTCTTTATCTCCTCCCAACTTTTACCCTCGTTAATTCTCCTCTTCACTCGGCTTTTCCAGCTGCTCAAGGCGGTGCTCATCCTCGTGAGGGCTAACTTGTTTACCTTGTTCCCTTTGAGCTTTTGGTTATCGTACTCATCTGGGAACTTGTACCGTTTGTGAAGCTTCCCAATGAGGAGCTCTCGCAACCGTTTGTTCTTTCTTATGTCCTTCTGGTTGATGCTCATGCTCTCCCGCACGATGCACCCGAGTCGTAGGCCGTACCCAGTGGCAAGCTTCGCAGGCTCCAAGGGTTGGCCACCCGGTTTCACAAGGGTGAACTCTTCACGGTTGGTGCCAAGTTTTGGCAGCGTCCGCTCCTACCTTTCCGCCTTATTCTTCTTCTTCCTAGCGCGTGGGGAGACGCCATTGCTGTCCATGCGTTCACCACCATGACTTGCTTCAGCCTCCTCGTCACCATTACTGCTTCCGTCATCATCGCCATCTTCAACCTCCTCCTCATATTCAGACTCCTCCTTCTTGCTCCGCAGCTTGGGCCTCCTCGTCAACTTCATCGTGATCCGTAGCTTCAGCCTCCTCGTCGAACCCGCTTAAGTCATCGCCAAACCGCCAAAACTTGAGGTTGGCTCTTCTTGCTCGTTCTTCGATGCTCATGGGCTGAGAAGGGCTAGCCCCGACATCTTTGTCTCCGCTCGGCATGTTTGATCTTCATAGAAAAATGCAACAATGTAATTAGTACAAGCTAGAGTTGACCAAAAAATTCGGCATGACCTTTGCTGTTTTTTTAACCTAGGAGTGCCCATTTCTCAACCGAAACGGAAGTGAATCAACACTTCAGGAGAAACGGGCAACTCAAATGAATTCCCTGCAACAGTTTTGATACAAAATTGATGACAGCCATCCAATCACACATATACAGAGAGCAAAAAATAGCTCTAGGTGCAGCAAATTACTGAAAAATAATGTGCCATGTATGTCCTGGAGCAAATTACTGCAAAAAATAGCTAATTACTGCAAATTACTGCAAAAAATAGCTAATTACTGCAAATTACTGCAAAAAATAGCTCTAGGTGCAGCAAATTACTACAAAATAATGTGCCATGTATATCTTGGAGAAAATTACTGCAAGAACAGTACACTTCACTAACTAATTAGAGCGAGGAAACCTGCAAGTGGGCAAGAATCGATGTCCTAGGGTACATAAAAACAGGGCAGAAGAACATGCATAACCATTGAGAGTATATTTTGTTACTTTGAGAGCAAACTTCACTAACTAATTAGAGCATCCAGTCAAAAGCAAAATACAATAATGCAAGGAGGGAGGAAAACCAAGGCCCTCACTCCCAACAGGCCAATAACCATCAGTCATGTGCCAGCATCAACTCCAAAAAAGCAGGGCTTACAAAATCACAACATGCTGTGATATCTCAAGTGCTTAGTGGATAATGCCCAACAGAAATTTGCTCAAAATCAGAGAGTAAACCGAGTTTTTCTAAACTAATAAGAATTGATTCATTGTGGAGCTCTGTAATATGTCATCCTTCAAGTTGGTTATGCATGTGTAATAGTGGACCTGAAGATGAGTTTCATTTTTCACAGATTGGGAATTCGCTCAACATCTATAGTAGCAATACAACATGATGAAAAGTTAAATTTTCTATAAATTTAGTTAAATGTAGCAACAACAACATAATTGTACAGAGAACATAAAAAGCAAATGTAACATAGCATATAGGCTTGTTGATTAGTTCTAATTGAGTCAGCCACAGTTGCATCTCCTGAAGATTTATTTCCAGTGATTTTGTGCATTACTTCTGTGCACTTCCTTCCTGATAATGTTCATGAACTGTGCACATGCTGCATACTTAACTATAGATGCATTATTTCAGACAAAACTCGTAGCCTGTTGCCCATATCCGCAGGAAGTGCGCCAACACCAACGGTGGTCCAACAGGAAGGAGTATATTACAAGGTCATCATCCCCAACTAGATTTGGTCATGCTCAAGCAAGCTAGGTAAGTTCCTGGCTTTTGTAGTCATGCTCAAGCAAGCTAGGAAGGAGTAGATTACAACGCATGCATGCTCAGTCCATGGCTACATTACTAGATACCTACATTGTCCATTGTATATGGATATAAGTTGACTTGCAATCAATCACCAGTCTTTCTTGTTTGTCGTTTTAAAAGCAAACATGCACTGGTTAACCGAGTATTTTCACCAGGGTTTAATTTAGGATGATGTCCATGCTATTGCCCAATATGCACCATTGGTATTTGGCACTTAGCCAAAAACCACGATGCCCTGGTCTATGTCAACAACACAAGGCTACTACAGTGGTTGTTGACGCTGTGTGCTGCATCTAGAGCTGCTAGGTTCGATTCCTGGCTCTCTCAATTTTTTTAGTATTTTTTTTAGTATTTAGCACTTAGCCAAAATACTTGTCATTAATATCTAGTATATTTTGTAACAAATAGTAATTAAGTTTAACATTCACAAATCTATTTAAAACAAGGACATCCATTTGCAAGTACATATGCAATTATTAATTTATTTAAAACAAGGACATCCATTTGCAAGTACATAGGCAATATCCATACACACCAATATTCTTCACAAATCTAGCATCTCTTTGCAATCTTCTTGCCCTTCTTCCTCGCGGTTGAATACTTTAGCCCGGAAAGGTTAAGGTTTCTTCTCGTGAACGGACAACCTTTAGTAGGTAGGGTTGTCTTCCTTTTTTCTGCAGCAGTCGGCTTGTCGAAGTACTTGTAGAATTCCTCTTCGATCATCGGATCGCCGTTCTTTTCTAAGTCTTGCTCGTTGGCGGGTCCGTCCATTCCGATGATGATCCTCTTGCCCCTCTGATGTCTACACACTTCTATTCTTGTAGACAGTTGTTGGGCCTCCAAGTGCAGAGGTTTGTAGAACAGCAGCAAGTTTTCCCTTAAGTGGATCACCCAAGGTTTATCGAACTTAGGGAGGAAGTGGTCAAAGGTATTCCCTCTCAAGCAACCCTGCAATCAAGATACAAGAAGTCTCTTGTGTCCCCAACACACCCAATACACTTGTCAGGTGTATAGGTGCACTAGTTCGGCGAAGAGATAGTGAAATACAAGTGGTATGGATAATAATAAGTGGTAACGGTGATAGAATATAACTTGATGGCGTGGAAGAGACTAAAAGCAAACTGAAATAAAGATGGCAGCAACCAAACATGTAACAGATCTAGTAGCAAATATATCATCTTCATGATACTACGCTTAACTACTCTCCAGTTGGACACTCTAATCGTTGGTAGGTCTATAACATCACACCTCAAAGTTCATCTTTCCCATCTAGATAACCCCACACTGTCACCTTGAGCACTAGATGGTTCCAACAAACACCACAATTTCATAGAGATATCCAACTCCAAATATAACTCATAACAAGTATTTGAAATCTCTAGCCTAAGTGCCACCATGGTGTGCACGCTGTCACTTTCACACACATGGGGAGAGCAGAGATCTATTAAAGCACTTGAGTAGCAAAGTAGATCTACTTGATTACAAAGCTCATGATCACAATATGATCATGCATAGAGAGAGATGAACACATAGATACCGGTAGAACCCTTAGCCTCGAGACAGAACTACTCCCTCCTCATCATGGGAATCAGCAATGGTGATGGAGATGGTGGTGGAGATCGATGGAGATGGCTCCGGGGGCACTTCCCCGTCCCGGCAGGGTGCCGGAATAGAAACTTTCTGTCCCCTGAATCTCCCCTTCGGTAGTGGCAGCACAACGGAACTTTTCGTGGCTAGAGGCTTGACGATCTAGGGTTTATGCATCGAGAGGCTTCTTATAGGCAAAGAGGCAAGGTCGGTGGAGTGCCAGGGGGTCCACACCACCTGGTGGCACGACCAGGGCTAGCCCGCGCCACCATATGGTGTGGCCAGGCCCTGGCCCTCCTCCGTCTCTGCTTCTGGCTCCGTGAGTCTTCCGGTAAAATAGGAACTTTGGCTTTTGTCCCGTCCAATTCCAAGAATATTGATTTTCTGACTTTCCTAGAACCAAAAACAGCAGAAAATAGGCAACTGGCACTATGGCTCTTGTTAATAGGTTAGTCCAAGAAATCATATGAAAAGTACTCCAAAGTGTGGACAAAATATAAGAAAGTAGATAAAACCAAGCACGGAACATCAAAAATTATAGATACATTTGCAATGCATCAACATCCCCAAGCTTAACTCTTGCTCGTCCTCGAGTAGGTAAGTGATAAAAATACAGAATAATTTTTGAGGTGACATGCACCATCGAAGACTTGATCAAAGTATTTGTAAAACATTCAAAGCTGGGATCATAGTACTTCAATCATAACATGAAAGACAAAGTTCTAGCAATAAGACAAAGGAACTATGATGCAACATGAAAAGGCACAAACAAAAGATTCATGAAAAACAATGCTTTGCAATACGTTTGTTTGTTTCACATAAAGAAAACATAGCATAATAGTATTCAGCATGTCCCTCAATAGAGTAGCAAATATAAATGCATAGGACACCTTCAAAGTTCATAAGAGTGACTAGATACAAATAGTTTAAAACAAGCAATATCAAGTTATGCATCAATCAACTAGTCTTGGGACAATGCACATAGAACTAAGAATGGCCACTATGCTCTCAAAGTAGGTGCATAAAGATAGAAGGTGGAGATTCAATATATGGTGGAAGAAAGGCCTTTTTATAAAAGGAAGTAGGGATTCAAGTCTCATAAAGAGCTTCCAAAAATTATGGTACTTATAGCTTTCAGCTCTCATTGCCCCTATCATAAGCATCTTGAAGTGATTAAGGTTAAAGTGAACAAACTATGGTGTACATGCTTGACGAAGTATAAGGTATAAATCTCATGTCCCTTGTATACGAGGGCCGCTCCTCATGCTACTCAAGTTTAGTCACTGGTAAGTTCTTGTCATCGTAAGTACATGTGTATCATAGAGAACCGCCAACGGGGGTACCCCTTGCCCGATGATACGGAAGAATCCCCGTATCAAAATGACAAGGCAAGCAGACAACAAGCATCTCAGCAATCTTCTTATTTACCATGGGAATATGGTGATTTTTCTCTCTTTCCTCTTTTCACAATCTCTTTTTTTTTCTTTTTTCTTGTTTTCTCAATATAGGACTCATTTCTTATAAGAAGAATGCTTCATAGACAGCTCATTATGGTTACGCTGCAGGTTTCCACCATGTCAGCATGGATTAGACCAGCGGCCTAGGCGTTTCTCTAACACATATACATAACTCAATGGACTTACAAGCTCCCCTTTCATTTCACACCGACGACATCCATATACAAAAGAGCATGATCTCAACTAGGTACAAGTACCAAGTGAAATGTTGAAAGCGTTCCCCAGGAAAGCATGGTTCTGCTAATTCCCAACAAATAAGTGCAAGCATATACAACATAGAAGACACAATGGTTCAAGTTTATTAAGGGCAAGTAAAGTAAAGTGTGCCATCAAGTTCGTGAGAGCTTTAATCACTAGTTTTCTCATAACAAGTTTAATTCGGAAGGTAAACAAAAGCATGAATATACTTGGAATAGCATAAGCTAATAGGTAGGTATGATGGACTCTTTGGAATAATTTGTTTTAGGGAGTTGGATGCATGAGTGGAACTCATACTTGGTTGTGGACGCTAGCAAAAGACTGGGAGCGACAAACTAAGAGAGCAATAATGGCCATAATCATGCAGAGCGACAAAACATCATTGATCAAAGCATAAAGTGATACTACAAGTTGAAAACTAAAGGATCATAAAGGCTATGGTGACTTGATATAGTCATAACATGGTGTGAGCATGCGCCAAGTCAACCCAAATAAAACATCAAAGGAGAATACCGCTATACTATGCTTTAATATGCTAAAACAACGCATGATTCATCCAAGGCACATTAAGCAATCTCAATTGTTTATAACAAGTCATGCTACAACAAATAATAGTAAGCATAAAGCCAAAACAATATCGAGCATGGCATGACAAAGCATAGGCCACAGTCAAAAACAAGCTCTCTTTACCACTTAAGCATGAACTTTCCTAATCTTTTCCAAACCAAACCAAACTATTTGCAAACCAATGTATGAAAGAGGGGGTCCAACCAATTTATTCAGCAAACTAAGCAAATGAAAAACCAAAACAAAAACGAAAAAGAATACGCTCCAAGAACAACACAACTGTGGATGAAACAATAAAAATGAAGCGTTTGGAAGAAACCTGAGATTTTTTATTGATGAAGAGGGGATGCCTTGGGCATCCCCAAGCTTTGACGCTTGTACTTTTTGGATTTTCTTTGGGTGACACGCGTGGCATCCCCAAGCTTGAGATTTAGTCCATCCTTCATCTCATTACTCATTCCTTCCATACACCTGAAATTTTTCCTTCATACAAAACTTCACACAATCTTTATTAGCAACATTAGTGCACTCAAGATAAATAAGTCTTAAGGTTCAGTTCTAACACCAAATAAACTTCCATTAGAATACTAGCAACTATAGCACTTCCCTGAAAAAGCTCAATTCCCCAGAAGAACTCAAGAAGGAACCAACAAGAAGGAAATGCAGAAAATGGCAGAAATCTGTCAAAAGAGACCAGCAGGTAAAGACAATTTTTTTAGAAGACCTTCTGTTGCTCAAATCAAAAAGTGTTGAACTAACGAAAGTTAGATAACAACCTGGGGCAGAAGCACAAAAATTCACGCCTCAAAAAGACGTTCAGATATTTTACACGAATTTTTACGGTGAAGCACAGAAATCTGTTTCGGGACAGCAACTTTCCCAATCATTACTTCTCTCTCATTAGAGGTTACTCTTGGCACAAAAAAGCAAATAAAAAGGATAAGGAGAAGTTATTATAGAGGTAATAACTTCCAAGACTCATCTAAAACTTTTGGGTTATCTCTCAATAAGTACTTTTCTTTAACGCCTTTAAGTTAGGCATGATAGTTTGAGAAGATGCTCACATAAGAAATACGAATTGAAGTGAAAGAGAGCATCGAGAAGCAAATTCAAAGCACATTTAAGTCTAACCCACTTCCTATGCATAGGAATCTTGTAAAGAAACAAGTCATGAAAGCACAAAGCAATAAGCATAGTAAAGCAAAACAAGTGCAACTTCAAGATTTTGAACATAAAGAGGGGAAACTTAATATTGTTGAGACACATAAAACCATGTTTCCCTCCCTCATAATAACTTTCAGTAGCATCATGAATAAAATTAAAAATATAACAATCACATGAAACATTCTTATCATGATCCATCTGCATATAATAATTATTACTCTCCACATATGCATAGTCATTCTTATTAATTGTGGTGGGAGCAAATTCAACAAAATAGCTATCATTATTATTCTCATCACCATAATCATCAAATATAGGAGGCATATTGTAGTCATAATTAATTTCCTCCTCAATATTAGGTGGACTGAAAATATCATATTCATCATTGTAATCATCATATATTGGAGGTATAGTATCATCAAAGAAAATTTTCTCCTCTAAAGATGGGGGCAAAACTAGCTTCCCCAAGTTTAGACTTTTCCATAACATTAGCAATAATGGTGTCCAAAGAATTCATACTAACAACATTTCTATTAGCATGCAAATAAAGTTCCATAGGTTTTTTAATTTTCTCTTCAAACACTTCATGTCCTAACTCAAGATAAATACTATAAAGCTCTCTAATTTTGTTGTTGTTTTCCATTAAGCCTAACTAGTGAAAACAAGAAACAAAAAGAAAAAATTGCAGAATCTAAAGGAAATAACTTCGAGCACTCACACCGGAAAATAGGCGTTTCCCGTGGGAGGTTCTTCTTCTTTAATCCTCCGGTGTGAATACCTTTTACCTTACCTCCCCGGCAATGGCGCCAGAAAATAGCTTGATGTCTACGCACTTCTATTCTTGTAGACAGTTGTTGGGCCTCCAAGTGCAGAGGTTTGTAGAACAGCAACAAGTTTTCCCTTAAGTGGATCACCCAAGGTTTATCGAACTCAGGGAGGAAGTAGTCAAAGGTATTCCCTCTTAAGCAACCCTGCAATCAAGATACAAGAAGTCTCTTGTGTCCCCAACACACCCAATACACTTGTCAGGTGTATATGTGCACTAGTTCGGCGAAGAGATAGTGAAATACAAGTGGTATGGATAATAATAAGTGGTAATGGTGATAGAAGATAACTTGATGGCGTGGAAGAGACTAAAAGCAAACTGAAATAAAGATGGCAGCAAGCAGATCTAGTAGCAAATGGTGTTTCAATGCTTAGAAACAAGGCCTAGGGATCATACTTTCACTAGTGTACACTCTTATATAAATATATCATCTTCATGATACTACGCTTGACTACTCTCCGGTTGGACACTCTAATCGTTGGTAGGGCTATAACATCACACCTCAAAGTTCATCTTTCCCATCTAGATAACCCCACACTGTCACCTTGAGCACTAGATGGTTCCAACAAACACCACAATTTCATAGAGACATCCAACTCCAAATTTAACTCATAACAAGTATTTGAAATCTCTAGCCTAAGTGCCACCATGGTGTGCACGCTGTCACTTTCACACACATGGGGAGAGCAGAGATCTATTAAAGCACTTGAGTAGCAAAGTAGATCTACTTGATTACAAAGCTCATGATCACAATATGATCATGCATAGAGAGAGATGAACACATAGCTACCGGTAGAACCCTTAGCCTCGAGACAGAACTACTCCCTCCTCATCATGGGAATCAGCAATGGTGATGGAGATGGTGGTGGAGATCGATGGAGATGGCTCCGGGGGCACTTCCCCGTCCCGGCAGGGTGCCGGAATAGAGACTTTCTGTCCCTCGAATCTTCCCTTCGGTGGCGGCGGCGGAGCGGAACTTTTCGTGGCTGGAGGCTTGACGATCTAGGGTTTATGCATCGGGAGGCTTCTTATAGGCGAAGAGGCAAGGCCGATGGAGTGCCAGGGGGCCCACACCACCTGGTGGCGCGGCCAGGGCTAGCCCGCGCCACCATATGGTGTGGCCAGGCCCTGGCCCTCCTCCGTCTCTGCTTCTGGCTCCGTGAGTCTTCCGGTAAAATAGGAACTTTGGCTTTTGTCCCGTCCAATTCCAAGAATATTGATTTTCTGACTTTCCTAGAACCAAAAACAGCAGAAAATAGGCAACTGGCACTGTGGCTCTTGTTAATAGGTTAGTCCAAGAAATCATATGAAAAGTACTCCAAAGTGTGGACAAAACATAAGAAAGTAGATAAAACCAAGCATGGAACATCAAAAATTATAGATACATTTGCAATGTATCACCCTCCTCACGACAACACGACTTGGCTTTGACGGGTCAGTGATGAAGAAACATTGGTCAACTTGGCTCGCGAGTACCCATGGCTCATTTTTTGCGGAGGCGTTCTTCACGGAGGCATCGGGTATAACCATGGTGGTGAAATACCGAACCTCTTTTTGGACGCTCTTGGCCCATCTGACACGGAACATCGGCACCTTCTCTTCGGCATAGTCGAGGTCCCAGATCTCCTCGATCCTTCCATAAAATCGTTCCTTGACGGTGGCTTTGTCATCGGTAGAGGATAGCATCGTTACTCCTGAGTTCTGATAGTCGCTCCTCATGTCCCTTTTTTCGGTGTAGAATCTGTACCCATTGATGTCGTATGCCTGATATGTCCTCATGTTGTGCCCAGGGCCATTTGACAAGGCGAAAATTAGTTTTTCATCCTCTGTAGAAGGCGTTTGCAGGTCTGCGGGGGGATTGTCTTGAAGCTTCTTCTTGAACCAAGCCGTGAAGCTAGAGTTGTGCTCTCTTGTTACGTCTCCCTTCTTCCTCGGCCGACCAAGGTCAATGAACTTCTGCTCGATTAACCTTTTGTGCTCTTCCACCCAAGGATCGACCAATTCGATGTGTTGTAGCGCGACTCGGTGTGCCCTGTCAAAGTCGTCACGTCGACCCTTCGCACCGACATGCATGGTGCGAAAGCCCTCGCGGTGGCCATATCCAGCAAGCCTGCCGAGGTGTGTCATTTTGGGCAGACCAACAAGGTCATCCTCGTCGTACGGGTTGGTGTATAGATAATTCTGGCAAAAAGAGACGCACTCGTAGGTTAGAAAGCCCTTGGCAATGCTTCCATCTGGACGGGACCTGTTGCGTACGAATCCTTTGATAACACCGTTAAGCCTTTCAAACAGCATCATGTTGTGCAGGAATGTCGGCCCGAGATGAATGATGTCATCCACGACATGGACGAGTAGATGGACCATGATGTCGAAGAATGCGGGCGGGAAGTAAATCTCGAGCTCGCATAGTATCACGACGATCTCATCTTGTAGTGTGTCGAGCTGCTTCAAGCCAATCGACTTCCTCGAGATGACGTCGAAGAAGTTGCACAAACAACGTCTCACGAACGTGCTCATCCATTATCCCTCGGATCGCAACAGGAAGTATCTGCATCATCAGCACGTGACAGTTGTGAGACTTCATGCTGCTGAACCTTTTATTTGCTTTGACCAGATATCTGCCTATGTTCCCCGAGTAACCGTAAGAAACTTTGACTCCTAGGAGGCAGTTGAAAAACTGCTCAAGCTCCTGCTCACTTAGAGTGAAGTAGGCAGCTGGAAACACTGCAATTCCCCTCTTAACCCTTTTGCGGCGACCTTGAGTATCTTTAGGCGCCGTCTCATCATCATCATCATCATTGGGCGGCGGCGTCTAATGAAGTTCTTCCTTGATGCCAAGTTCCATCAGGTCGTTCCTTGCTTTCGACCCCCGTCTTTGGTCCTATCCGGCATGTTGATGATAGTGGAAAGCAGACTCTCATACACGTTCTTCGTGATGTGCATGAAATCAAGGCTATGGGGCGTGTGGAGGTATTTCCAGTATGGCAGGTCCTAGAAAACAGGCCTAGCTTTCCACACACCATGAAGTGGTTTCGTCCTCAGACGCTTCTTTCCCGGCAAAGGGCACTCTTCCCAGTTGTCCAACATATCTTGGATCACTT
This sequence comes from Avena eriantha, assembly GCA_910589775.1. Classification (NCBI taxonomy): domain Eukaryota; kingdom Viridiplantae; phylum Streptophyta; class Magnoliopsida; order Poales; family Poaceae; genus Avena; species Avena eriantha. Next base: position 375,649,409 of record OU342746.1, on the reverse strand, counting down.
CTCCGCTCCTCGTACGTGGGGATTTTTCGAGCTCTACTTTGCCATCAAACAGATCTTTACGCTTTCTCCACGCGTGATCCTTTGGAAGCCACATTCAAGTCCGTTGGAACACGGTCTTCGATGAACCAGGATCCCTTGGTAGCTAGAGATGCGGGGTCTTATCCATGCACTTGACACATGCTTTGTGTCTGTGGTTCACCTGGGCAGACACGTATGCGTAACCTGGATAGTCCTGCACCATCGTGAGCAGCGCGGCTCTCATAGGGAAATAATCTCCTGTGTATGCGTCCCATGTATGGGCTGGCGTCTCCCACGGCGTGGCTAACTCTTCTTTCAGCAGCCCGAGATACATATACATGTCGATACCTGGTTGTTTTGGCCCCTGAATCAGAATACACATGTGTACGTATCTCTGCTTGGTGCACAGCCAGGGAGGGAGGTTGTACGGCCATACAAACACAGGCCAGGTGCTATGTGTGCTACTCTGGTTGCCAAACGGATTGAGTCCATCAATGCTCATACCAAGCCTGACGTTCCTTGGATCACCCCCGAAGTCTGGAAAGTTAATGTCCAGTGCGTTCCACTAGCTAGCGTCCGAAGGGTGTGTGAGAATCTTGCGCTTATGCGGATCATCTTCGGCCGGCTTCTTCCTTTCCGCGTGCCATTGCATGAGCTTTGCTTCCTTAGGGTCCATGAAATACCACTGCAGACGGGGAGTGATAGGAAAGTACCAAACCACTTTCCGAGGAACTTTCTTGTTCCCTCTCTTGTATCGTCCTTGGCCACACACCGGACATGTGGTTCTATCCTTGTTCTCGTCCCGATAAAGTGCGCAGTCATTAATGCAGGCGTGGTACTTAACATACGGTAGGTCGAGAGGACATACGATTTTCTTGGCCTCCTTGATACTAGTTGGACACGTGTTCTCCTTGGGAAGACGTTCTTGCCAGAATCTCATGTTTTTGTTGAAGCTTACGTCGGTCCATTTGCTTTCTGCCTTCATCTCTAGAGCCTTGAGCATTACGTTCAAGCGGGTATCCTTGGGCCGGCACCCAGGATACAATGGAGTTTTCCCGTCTATCTCCATCTGCGCTAGCTTGGCTTTCTCCCTGGCAGCAGCTTTGGTGTTGCTTGTCTCCCTGAGAAGCAGTTCCTGAACATGAGGGTCCTGCAAGGCCGAGGTTAGCCGCGTAGTTTGTGTGTCTACGTCTTCTCCACCGGCACCTCCTTCGTGATGATCATCAGGTCCGTCACTGCCATCATCTCCTTCGTGTTGATACTCATGTCCGCTATTGCCGACATCTCCTTCATGATCATGATCATGTCCGCCGCCGGCATCTCCTTCATGATGATCATCATGCCCGCCCTCGTCTTCAGGATCGTTGACGTCCACGTCATCTTCAGAATCATATATGCGCATGAAACCACGCGTGAGCAGGTCATTCTCCAGGTCTCCGGAATCAGGGTCAACCAAGCTCCCGAGATTGCATGTTCGACACGAACATCTTATGTAGGTCCTCTTGTTCAGAATCATGTCGGCCACCACGCATTTCTTGTATCTAGCTGCTCAACCTTCGCTCATGTGTCTAACCATGGTTTCCCGTGCGGTATAGAGCAAAAAGAGAGAGTATCTTAGAACCACATCACCATCATGCAGACACACACACATGCATGGCCGTCGGAAAAATTCGGCATGACCTCTCCTAAAAATGGGACATATGGATAGTGCAAAAATTTGTCGAAACGGAAATTAATCGACATTTCGGCAAACATCCATGCACCACCAGAGAAAGCAACATGCTTTCTTCTTCGTCACCTACAAACATTCATGCACCACATCCATGCAAACACATCATCCCTCTCGCAATAAGAAGGCTTCACAAACATAAGCATGCACACACATACACACCGCACCGACGTCCACCCTCCACACAAAACATCCACATGCATGTCCTCCAACAACTCACATAGTAGAATCATTACCGAGCCAAGTCCACGACGAGATAGTGTGGTTGTTGTTGGAGAACAAGATGGATGTTGGAGGAGGAAAACTAGTTGGTTTAGTAGATCTACAACAATTGGAGAGGCTTCCCCTCACAAAACTATGAAGCAAGGTAGGTTCAACAACCAAGAATGGAGAAAAGAATGGAGAAATTGAGGTGGTGGGGAGAAGGAGGACGAGCTAGATCTAGTTTGGGGTGGTGGGTGGAGAAGAATGGAATGGTGGTGGTGGGTGGGGGTGGATGCCAACTTGTAGATCTGGACGAAGTTATCAGTGGCACATATTACACTAAATGCTCCACTGATAAGTCTGCCACCTTTTCAGGTGGTGGGCCCCAAGACTTATCAGTGGCGCATTTCATATTATATGCGCCATTGCAGGAAATTTATCAGTGGCGCATATACTAAATGCGCCATTGATATTCCTGCCACCTTTTAGAGTGGTGGGGTCCAGGTGGGGCCCAGATAATTATCAATGGCAGATGTAGGAAAGGATGTGCCATTGATGAGGAGAATATCAATGGCGCATATTGCATATGCGCCATTGATAAGCATATATCAATGGCACATATGGACATATGCGCCATTGATATTTGGTCCACAACCCTCCAGGGTGTCGAGCCCACAAAATTAGTGGCACATTATTTGCGATGTGCGCCATTGGTTAGACAAAATATCAGTGGAGCATATTTTTATATGCGCCACTGATAATTATTAGTGGAGCATATTCAAAAAAATGCTCCACTGATAATAAATCTATCCATAAGCCTTTCTATAGTAGTGAAAAGAAAGAACCTTGCTAGGTGTGTGGCGAGATTGGCCATTGGGCTCATCGTTGTCCACAGAAGAAAGGCAAGAAGGGTCAGGCTGGACAGAGTTCTAAATCTGTCAACATGGTCATTTACAATACTGATGCAGGAACTTCAGGTTCTGGGTACGGTAATTTATTACCTACTGTTCTTTCAGTATTTCAACCCACAGAATGGTGGGTTGCTACGGGTGCCAATGTTCATGTGTGTGCTGACATTTCCATGTTCACCTCTTATCAGACTCGAGATTCCTTAGTCATGATGGGGAATGGGTTACATGCTACTATTATTGGTGCTGGCACGGTATGTCTGAAGTTTACTTCGGGCAAGATCGTGCAATTGAAGAACGTGCAGCATGTCCCTTCTATCAAGAAGAATCTCGTTAGTGGTTCCCGTCTTCTGAAAGATGGGTTTAAGTTGGTATTTGAGTCCAATAAAGTTGTACTGTCTAAGTATGGAACCTTTGTTGGAAAAGGCTATGAATGCGGAGGCATGTTCCATTTTTCATTGGTAGACTTCTGTGATGATGTAGTGAACCATGTTTGCACTACTAGTAATCAAACTAATGTTTGGCACTCACGACTTTGTCATATTAATTTCAGTTGTATGACGCGGCTTGCTGGTATGAGCTTAATTCCGAAATTCACTATTGTCAAAGGATCTAAGTGCCATGCTTGTGTGTAAACAAAGCAACCTCGCAAGCCTCACAAGCCTGTGGAGGAGAGAAACTCGGCACCTCTAGAGCTCATACATTCAGATCTATGTGAGATGAATGGTGTATTGACAATTAGTGGAAAGAAATATTTCATGACATTGATTGATGATTCTACTAGGTACTGTTATGTATATCACTTGAAAACTAAAGACGAGGCTTTATATTTCTTTAAAATCTATAAAGCAGAAGTTGAAAATCAACTTGAGAGAAAGATCAAAAGAATTCGGTCTGATCGTGGTGGAGAGTAATTTTCTAATGACTTTAATTTATTCTGTTCGGAACATGGTATCATACATGAGAGGACGCCTCCCAATTCCCCTCATTCCAATGGGATTGCTGAGAGGAAAAACCAGACTCTAACAGATTTGGTTAACGCCATGTTACACACTGCCGGTTTATCCAAGGAATGGTGGGGGAGGCTGTATTGACTTCATGTCATGTCCTAAACCGTGTTCCAACTAAGAATAAAGAGATGATTCCATTTGAAGAATGGGAAAAGAAAAGGTTGACACTCTCCTACTTACGAACTTGGGGTTGTTTGGCAAAGGTCAATGTGCCAATCAACAAGAAGCATAAGCTTGGACCAAAAACTGTGGATTGTGTCTTTCTTGGCTATGCTTCTCACAACATTGCTTATAGATTTCTTGTGGTGAAATATGAAATGGACAACATGAATGTCGATACCATTTTTGAATCAAGAGATGGTACATTTTTTGAGGATATATTTCCTATGAGAGATATGCCTAGCTATCTAATAAGGAATATGATCCAGTTTCTGAACCTGAAACTCCCATGGAGACTGATGAACAATCATATGATGAGAGTTCAGATTCGGATGAGGATGACAATGAAGCTCCCACAAGGAGCAAGAGACAAAGGAACACAAGGTCTTTTGGTAATGATTTCATTGTGTACCTAGTGGATGACACTCCCACTACCATTTTAGAATCTTTTGCATCTCCGAATGCAGACTACTGGAAGGAAGCGGTTCAACGCGAGATGGATTCCATCTTGGCTAATGGAACGTGGGAGATATTTGAACGTCTGTATGGGTGTAAATCTGTAGGATGTAAATGGGTATTTAAAAAGAAGCTTAGGGCTGATGGTACTATTGAAAAGTACAAAGCTCGTCTTGTGGCTAAAGGCTATACCCAAAAGGAAGGCGAAGATTTCTTTGATACCTACTCACTTGTGGCTAGATGGACCACAATTCAAGTACTACTATCACTGGCTGCCTCTCACGGTCTTCTCGTTCATCAAATGGACGTTAAGACGGCTTTCCTAAATGGAGAGTTGGATGAGGAAATTTACATGGAACATCCTGATGGTTTTGTCCTAGAAGGTCAAGAGAGAAAGGTGTGTAAATTTAAGAAATCTTTGTATGGCCTCAAACAAACTCCCAAGCAATAGCATGAGAAGTTTGAAAGAACTTTGACATCTGTGGGCTTTGTTGTAAATGAAGCCGACAAATGTGTGTACTACCGCCATGGTGGGGGAGAGGGAGTTGTCCTATGTGTTGGAGATATGCCCAAGAGGCAATAATAAAAATGGTTATTATTATATCTTTGTGTTTATGATGAATGTTTACATCCCATGCTATAATTGTATTATTAGGAAACACTAATACTTGTGTGTTTTGTAAACATATAAGAGTCCCTAGTAAGCCTCTTGTTGAACTAGCTTGTTGATTAATTGATGATCATGGTTTCCTGATCAAGGACATTAGGATGTGATTAATAACAAGGTTATATCATTAGGAGAATGATGTGATGGACACACACCCATAGTAAGCGTAGCATAAGATCAAGTCATTAAGTTTGTATTGCTATAAGCTTTTAAATGCATAGTAACCTAATCCTTCGACCATGAGGTTGTGTTAATCACCATCACCGGATAGGTACTTTGATGATATCAAACGCCGCTTCGTAACTGGGTGGTTATAAAGGTGTCATTGGGTATTCTGAAAGTATGTGTTGAAGCGCATGGACCAAGATTGGGATTTGTCCATCCATATGACGGATAGATATGCTCTGGGCCCTCTCGGTGGAATGTCATCTAGTTAGCTTGCAAGCATGTGACTAGGTCACAAGGGATGACATAACATGGAACGAGTAAAGAGTACTTATCAGTAACGAGGTAGAACTAGGTATGGAGATACCGACGATCAAACGTCGGATAAGTATAGTATCGCGAGACAAAGGGAATTGGTTTCATATGTAAATGGTTCTATCGATCACGAAGTCATCGTTGAGTATGTGGGAGCCATTATGGATCTCCAGGTCCCGCTGATGGTTATTGATAGGAGATGTGTCTCTGTCATGTCTACATATTCACGAACCGTAGGGTGACACACTTAAGGTTCGAAGTTGTTTTAAGTAGATATGGAATGTGCGTTGGAGACCGAATGTTGTTCGGAGTCTCGGATTGGATCTGGGACATCACGAGGAGATCCGGAATTGTCCGGAGAATAAGATTCATATATTGGGGATCATTTTCTGAGTTAGGAAATGTTCTGGAGTATTTGTATGAGGATTCTAGAAGGTTTCGGAATGTTCCGGAAGGTTCTGGAAGATTTCTTGGAGTTTGCTTGAAAACCAAGAAAGGGATCAAGGAGTCCTTGTGGGGCAAGACAAGGAGTCGTGAGGGAGGAGGACACCTCCCCCCCTCCCCAATCCGCCGGCCAAGGAGGGAGGGGAGTCGTACTAGGACTCCCCCTCCCCATGGCGCCTCCCCCCTTTAAATAGAGGGGTGGGGGCGCCACCCCCTGGCCCTCCTCCACTACTCCAATCCTAGCCGCCTCTCTCCTCTTTCTCTCTTCTGCTCAGGCTTAGGCGAAGCCCTGCAGAATTCTCTACTCCACCACCACCACCACGCCGTCGTGCTGCTGGGATTCCGTGGAGAAGATCTACTACCTCCGCTGCTCGCTGGAACGAGGAGAGGAAGGTCTGCTTCGACTCCGCACGTGTTACCGACTGCGGAAGCGCTGCCGGAACGCGGCGCCGGAAGGATCGTCCACTCGATCTTGAGATCGGCAAGTGATCGACTACATCAACCATGAGATCCAATCTCGTAACGCTTTCGGGTCTAGAAGGTTTAGTACAGATCTATCTCGTTGCACATGTCTAATAGATTAGATCTTGGCTTTTATCTAGATTAGATCTGGGTTTTGTTCGTTCTTGCGGTAGAATTTTTTTGTTTTCCATGCTACGAACCCATCAGTGGTATCAGAGCCGTATCTATGCGTAGATCTGTTGCACGAGTAGAACACAATGGTTTTGTGGGCGTTGGTGCTCGTGCCGTCTTTTGCTTTGTGTACTTTGCATCTTGCGGCATGGTGGGATGAAGCGGCTCGGGCTAACCTTACATGTCATCGCACATGAGACTTGCTCCACGCTTGACGTGTAACTTGCTTTGCACAAGTGGCTTTGCGGGTGTCTGTCTCTCCCACCATAGTATAGATCTAATTTACACTTTGCACTTGATACCACTTGTATCAACGTTGTGGTTCAGTTTCGTAGGTAAGATCCGTTCTTATTCGAAAGCCCTAAACCACGTAAAACATGCAAAGCAAATTAGAGGCGTCTAACTTGTTTTTGCAGGGGTTTTGTGATGTGATATGGCCATTATGTGATTGTGATTATATTTGATGTATGCAATGATCCTTGTTGTAATATGGCAACTGGCAGGAGCCTAATGGTTGTCTTTAATTCTGTTAAGACCTGCGTGTCTATTCATCTTGTAATAGCTTTATTCCAAGTAGTTGTAATAGTTGCTAGTGATGATGGACAACCATGAAGCGGCGCCACTGACCTTGACGCAATGCTGGTGATGATGGAGATCATGTCCGTGCTTTGGAGATGGAGATCAAAGGCGCAAGAAGAAAGGGCCATATCATATCACACTAATTATGAATTGCCTGTGATGTTAATCCTTTATGCATCTTGTATTGCTTAGATCGCGATGGTAGCATTATAAGATGATCCCTCTCACTAAATATCAAGTAATAAAGTGTTCACCCTTAGTTGGCACCGTTGCTAAGACTCGTCGTTTCGAAGCATCTCGTGATGATCGGATGTGATAGATTCTACGTGTGCATACAACGGGTGCAAGCCAGATTTGCACATGCGGAAACTAAGGTTATCTTGACGAGCCTAGCATGTACAGACATGGTCTCGGAACACGGAATACCGAAATGTAGAGCATGAGTCATATAAATGATATGATGAACATGAAGATTGTTCGCCAATGAAACTACATCTTCTCTCGTGAAGATCGGACTTGGTGTAGTGGACTTGGTTCATGTAATCACTAAGACAATGTGAGGGATGTTGTTTTGAGTGGGAGTTCACCTAGTTAAAGAATTAAAATTGAACTCAATTTATCATAAACTTAGTCTAAACTACTTGCAAATTTGTTGTAGATTATGGCGACCCCCTCCATCAATTTCAATGCGTTCCTAGAGAAAGAAAAGATTAAGAACAATTGAAGCAATTTCACGGACTGGTTCCGTGGACTGAAGATCGTCCTCAGGGCTGGTTAGTTGACCTATGTGCTCGAAGCACCGCTAGGTGACCCACCTGCAGAAGATGCCACCGATCACGTAAAGAATGTTTACGCCACTCGGAAAAATCATTACTCCACAGTTCAGTGTGCCATCTTGTACGGTTTAGTAGTGGAGCTCCAGAAGCGTTTTGAGCACCACGACCCATTCGAGATCATTAAGGAGCTTAGGCTAATTTTTGAGACTCGCGCGGCCATGGAGAGCTATGAGGCCTCCGAAAAGTTCTTTAACTGTAAGATGGAAGAGGGAAGCTCCGTTAGCGAGCACGTGCTCACAATGTCTGGGTACGCAAACAAGCTCCAAGAGTTGGGGATATCGATTCCTAATGAGTTAGGGATTCACCATCTCCTCCAATCACTGCCACCAAGTTACAAGAACTTTGTGATGAACTACAATATGCACTGCATGAACAAGACGTTGCCTGAACTATCGTCCATGCTGAAAACTGCTGAAGAGGAGATCAAGAAGGAGCACCAAGTGTTGATGGTCAATAAGACCACCAATTTCAAGAGACAGGGCAAGCCTAAGAACAAGGGCAACTTCAAGAAGGACGGCAAGATAGCTGCCGCACCTGCAAAGAAGCCCAAGGCTGGTCCCAAGCCTGAAACTGAGTGCTTCTACTGCAAGGGTGCTGGTCACTGGAAGCGTAACTGCCCCAAGTACCTGGCGGATCTGAAGAATGGTAACATCAAGAAGAAAGGTATATTTGATATATATGTTATTGATGTGTATCTTACTAGTAATCGTAGTAGTGCCTGGGTATTTGATACTGGTTCGGTTGCTCATATTTGTAACTCGAAACAGGAGCTGCGGAATAAGCGAAGACTGGCGAGAGACGAGGTGACGATGCGCGTTGGAAATGGCTCCAAGGTTGATGTGATCGCCGTCGGCATGCTCCCTCTACATCTACCTTCGGGATTAGTTTTAAATTTAAATAATTGTTATTTGGTGCCTGCGTTAAGCATGAACATTATATCTAGATCTTGTTTACTGCGAGACGGTTACTCTTTTAAGTCCGAGAATAAAGGTTGTTCGATTTATATGAGTAATATCTTTTATGGTAATGCACCTGAGATGAATGGTTTATTCTTATTGAATCTCGATAGTAGTGATACACATGTTCACAACATAGATGCTAAACGAATAAAATTGAATGATAATTCTACATACATGTGGCACTGTCGTCTTGGTCACATTAGAGTGAAGCGTATGAAGAAACTCCATTCAGATGGACTTCTTGAATCACTTGAAAGATGCGAAGCATGTCTAATGGGAAAAATGACTAAGACTCCATTCTCTGGTACAATGGAGCGAGCTACAGACTTATTGGAAATAATACATACCGATGTGTGCGGTCCAATGAGTGTAGCATCGCGTGGTGGATATCGTTATGTTCTCACTTTCACGGATGACTTAAGTAGATATGGGTATGTCTACTTTATGAAACATAAGTCCGAAACTTTCGAGAAGTTTAAGGAATTTCAAAGTGAAGTGGAAAATCATCGTAACAAGAAGATTAAGTTTCTGCGTTCTGACCGCAGAGGTGAATATCTGAGTTATGAGTTTGGCATGCATTTAAAGAAATGTGGAATACTTTCGCAGTTGACACCGCCGGGAACACCACAGCGTAATGGTGTGTCCGAACGTCGTAATCGAACTCTCTTAGATATGGTTCGGTCTATGATGTCTCTTACAGATTTACCGTTATCATTTTGGGGCTATGCATTAGAGACAGCCGCATTCACTTTAAATAGGGCACCATCTAAATCCGTTGAAACGACACCGTACGAATTGTGGTTTGGTAAGAAACCTAAGTTGTCGTTCCTTAAAGTTTGGGGTTGCAAAGCATATGTAAAGAAGTTACAACCTGATAAGCTAGAACCCAAAGCGGAGAAATGCGTCTTCATAGGATACCCTAAAGAAACAATTGGGTATACCTTCTATCATAGATCCGAAGGCAAAGTTTTCGTTGCAAAGAATGGATCCTTTCTTGAGAAGGAGTTTCTCTCGAAAGAAGTGACTGGAAGGAAAGTAGAACTCGATGAGGTTATCGAACCTTCTCTTGGATTTGAGAGTAGCGCAACACCGGAAGATGTTTTGGTGCCGCCTGCACAAATTGAAAAGGAAGCTAATGATAATGATCATGAAACTTCAAACGAAGTTACTACTGAACCTCGCAGGTCAACGAGGGTTCGTACCACTCCTGATTGGTATGACTCTGCCTTGAACGTCATATTGGTGGACAACGCTGATGACCCTGCAACGTATGAAGAAGCTATGGTGAGCCCAGATTCCGACAAATGGCTAGAAGCCATGAAATCCGAAATGGGATCCATGTACGAAAACCAAGTGTGGACTTTGGTGGACTTACCGGATGGCCGTAAGGCTGTCGAGAACAAATGGATTTTCAAGAGAAAAACAGATGCTGATGGTAATGTTACCGTCTATAAAGATCGACTTGTCGCGAAAGGGTTCCGACAAATTCAAGGAGTTGGCTATGATGAGACATTCTCACCAGTAGCGAAGCTAAAGTCTGTGAGGATTTTGTTAGCAATTGCTGCACATTTCGATTATGAGATTTGGCAGATGGATGTCAAAACGGCGTTCCTTAATGGTGACATTGAGGAAGAGTTGTATATGGTACAACCCAAGGGTTTTGTCGATCCTAAAGATGCTGACAAGGTATGCAAACTTCAGCGCTCCATTTATGGACTGAAGCAAGCATCCCGGAGTTGGAATCAACGTTTTGATAAAGTAATCAAAAACTTTGGGTTTATACAAACTTATGGAGAAGCTTGTATTTACAAGAAAGTGAGTGGGAGCTCTGTAGCATTCCTAGTACTATATGTAGATGACATATTGTTGATTGGGAATGATATAGAACTTCTTAATACCGTCAAAACCTATTTGAATAATACTTTTTCAATGAAGGATCTTGGTGAAGCGGCATATATTCTAGGCATCAAGATTTATAGAGATAGATCAAGACGCCTAATAGCGCTTTCACAAAGTACATACTTAGACAAAGTTCTAAAGAAGTTTAGAATGGAAGAGAGCAAGAAAGGGTTCGTGCCCATGTTGTCAGGTAAGACCTTGAGTAAGACTCAAAGTCCAGCTACGGCAGAAGATAGAGTGAAAATGAATAATATTCCCTATGCCTCGGCCATAGGTTCTATCATGTATGCCATGCTGTGTACAAGACCGGATATAGCACATGCTGTTAGTTTGACTAGCAGATATCAAAGTGATCCTGGAATGGAGCACTGGACAGCGGTCAAGAATATCCTAAAGTACTTAAATAGGACTAAGGATATGGTTCTTTCTTATGGAGGTGATGAACAGCTTGTTGTAAACGGTTACACCGATGCTAGTTGGAACACCGATCCGGATGACTCGAAGTCACAGTCGGGATACGTATTTATTTTGAATGGTGCTGCAGTGAGATGGAGGAGTGCAAAGCAAAGCGTTGTGGCGAAATCTTCAACTGAATCAGAATACATAGCTGCTTCGGAGGCTGCACAAGAAGCCGTATGGATGAAGGAATTCATTACTGAACTTGGCGTGGTTCCCAGTGCGTTGGACCCGATGGCCATCTACTGTGACAACACAGGTGCCATAGCTAATGCACAGGAGCCAAGGTCACATAGCAAGCTGAAGCACATCAAGCTACGTTTCCACGCTATTCGCGAGTATGTCCGAGATGGTGACATAAAGATTTGCAAAGTACACACTGATCTGAATGTGGCAGATCCGTTGACTAAACCTCTCCCTAGGGCAAAGCATGACCAACACAAGAACGCCATGGGTGTTCGGTATATTACCATGTAATCTAGATTATTGACTCTAGTGCAAGTGGGAGACTGTTGGAGATATGCCCAAGAGGCAATAATAAAAATGGTTATTATTATATCTTTGTGTTTATGATGAATGTTTACATCCCATGCTATAATTGTATTATTAGGAAACACTAATACTTGTGTGTTTTGTAAACATATAAGAGTCCCTAGTAAGCCTCTTGTTGAACTAGCTTGTTGATTAATTGATGATCATGGTTTCCTGATCAAGGACATTAGGATGTGATTAATAACAAGGTTATATCATTAGGAGAATGATGTGATGGACACACACCCATAGTAAGCGTAGTATAAGATCAAGTCATTAAGTTCGTATTGCTATAAGCTTTTAAATGCATAGTAACCTAATCCTTCGACCATGAGGTTGTGTTAATCACCATCACTGGATAGGTACTTTGATGATATCAAACGCCGCTTCGTAACTGGGTGGTTATAAAGGTGTCATTGGGTATTCTGAAAGTATGTGTTGAAGCGCATGGACCAAGATTGGGATTTGTCCATCCATATGACGGATAGATATGCTCTGGGCCCTCTCGGTGGAATGTCATCTAGTTAGCTTGCAAGCATGTGACTGGGTCACAAGGGATGACATAACATGGAACGAGTAAAGAGTACTTATCAGTAACGAGGTAGAACTAGGTATGGAGATACCGACGATCAAACCTCGGATAAGTATAGTATCGCGAGACAAAGGGAATTGGTTTCGTATGTAACTGGTTCTATCGATCACAAAGTCATCGTTGAGTATGTGGGAGCCATTATGGATCTCCAGGTCCCGCTGATGGTTATTGATAGGAGATGTGTCTCTGTCATGTCTACATATTCACGAACCGTAGGGTGACAAACTTAAGGTTCGAAGTTGTTTTAAGTAGATATGGAATGTGTGTTGGAGACCGAATGTTGTTCGGAGTCTCGGATTGGATCCGGGACATCACGAGGAGATCCGGAATTGTCCGGAGAATAAGATTCATATATTGGGGATCATTTTCTGAGTTAGGAAATGTTCCGGAGTATTTGTATGAGGATTCTAGAAGGTTTCGGAATGTTCCGGAAGGTTCTGGAAGATTTCTTGGAGTTTGCTTGAAAACCAAGAAAGGGATCAAGGAGTCCTTGTGGGGCAAGACAAGGAGTCGTGGGGGAGGAGGACTCCTCCCCCCTCCCCAATCCGCCGGCCAAGGAGGGAGGGGAGTCCTACAAGGACTCCCCCTCCCCATGGCGCCTCCCCCCTTTAAATAGAGAGGTGGGGGCGCCACCCCTGGCCCTCCTCCACTACTCCAATCCTAGCCGCCTCTCTCCTCTTTCTCTCTTCTGCTCAGGCTTAGGCGAAGCCCTGCAGAATTCTCTACTCCACCACCACCACCACGCCGTCGTGCTGCTGGGATTCCGTGGAGAAGATCTACTACCTCCGCTGCTCGCTGGAACGAGGAGAGGAAGGTCTGCTTCGACTCCGCACGTGTGACCGACTGCGGAAGCGCTGCCGGAACGCAGCGCCGGAAGGATCGTCCACTCGATCTTGAGATCGGCAAGTGATCGACTACATCAACCACGAGATCCAATCTCGTAACGCTTTTGGGTCTACAAGGGTTAGTACAGATCTATCTCGTTGCACATGTCTAATAGATTAGATCTTGGCTTTTATCTAGATTAGATCTGGGTTTTGTTTGTTCTTGCGGTAGAAATTTTTTGTTTTCCATACTACGAACCCATCTCTATGTCTTTATGTTGATGACATATTAATTTTTGGGACAAGTCTCAAAGTGATTAATGAGGTCAAAACCTTCTTGTCTCAATGTTTTGAGATAAAGGACCTTGGAGAAGCTGATGTTATCCTAAACATCAAGCTACTGAGAGATGAGAATGGGATTACACTTGTGCAATCACATTATGTGGAGAAGGTGTTGAGTCGATTTGGATATGATGATTGCAAATCCTCTCCCACACCTTATCATCCTAGTGTTTTGCTTCGAAAGAATCAAAAGGCAGCTAGAGATCAATTGAGATACTCTCAGATAATTGGCTCACTTATGTATTTAGCTTGTGCTACAAGGCCTGATATCTCGTTTGCTGTGAGCAAACTTAGCCGGTTTGTGGCCAACCCAGGAGATGATCACTGACATGCTCTTGAGAGGGTAATGCGCTATCTAAAGGGAACAATGAGCTATGGAATTCATATACCAGGTATCCAAGGGTACTTGAAGGGTATAGTGATTCAAATTGGATATTAGATGCTGATGAGATAAAGGCCACAAGTGGATACATATTCACACTTGGTGGTGGTGCTGTTTCATGGAAGTCTTGCAAGCAGACCATCTTAACGAGGTCAACTATGGAAGCAGAACTCACGGCATTAGATACTGCGACTGTGGAAGCAGAATGGCTTCGTGAACTCTTAACAGATTTGCCTATGGTTGAAAAACCAATACCGGCAATCCTTATGAACTATGACAACCAAACTGTAATTGTCAAAATGAACAGTTCTAAGGACAATATGAAGAGTTCAAGACATGTCAAGAGAAGACTGAAGTCTGTCAGAAAGCTGAGAAACTCCGGAGTTATAGCATAGGATTATGTCCAAACGGCTAAGAATCTGGCAGATCCTTTTACAAAAGGACTATCAAGAAATTTGATAGAAAATGCATCGAGGGAGATGGGTTTGAGACCCACGTGAGTTGTCAAGGGGGTAACCCAACCTATGTGATCGGAGATCCTGTGAATTAGGACCTAGGAAAACAAACCGAAACAACTGAGTTGAGAGAAACTTTAAATACTCCCACTCTGCTGCAGATGCAATTCTCTCATGGTATTCTGTAAGGAAGGTTGATTATATCTTAATGTGTTCTGACTATCTCCTTGGGAGCAAAGACGCTGTCCTACAGAGTGATCTTGAAAGAATACACCCATATGAGCTACACTGCTGGTCACAGTGTATGAGATTTGGGTGAATGTCTAGGAAGCTCATGAAAGGCCGAGGAGTATGACTTATAAGCTCCACCCGAGGGGTAGCCTATGGCAGCCATGTACCGGTAACGACATTGAGTGAAACTTGTTGCGCAAGACTGGCAATTCAAGGCATAGTCCATTGTTTAGTTGTAGTAAGTGTATCTCTTTGTCTAGGTGGAAGTTCAACTTAACAGTCTCCACTGAACTACAGGTATATTAAATAGTGATTGGAACTAATGGGCCATATGATGTGCCTCTGAGATCTGGTGGGGGATTGTTAGATTTATATGGGCTGTAGCCCATATGGGCATCCCATCTAGTCTAATAAATCCTGAAATCTCAAGGCCCACCTACTATGGCAGCTCGGGAGCTCTGTGGGAGACAAAGTTTAGTCCTACATTGCTAGTTGAGAGAGAGAGAGTTGGACCAGCTTATAAGGTGAGCTGTTTCACTCCCACTAAGTGAGTGAGAAGAGAAGGAGTCCACGCGCACTCCTCCTCCGCCGCCCGCCTCGCCTCGCCCGCACACGCCTCGCGTTTCGTGAATCGAGTTCGAGTTAAAAACTCGTTTTGTGGAAGACTAAATTTTTGCTTGGTGCATCAGCTATTGGGTACATGTCAACATTCGTGTGCATGTTTGACGCGTATCCTTGTCTTCCAACGTGTGGCAACTCGGTCGGCTCACCTCCTAGGCTATAAAGCAAGAGACAGACGGATCTAGACGCATCCAGTTCTTTTCTCAGTCTCTCTCGCTATGTGTTTCTCTTGCTGCGTTGCTCTCTAGGCTTCCCCATCCCGGTGGCTGCGTGCACTGCTGTCCGGGAGAGCAGGCCTTCGAAACCCCGTCCTTTGAGATCTTGCACCGGGAGACGGGCAATAAGGTTTTTGGGGAGCGTCTCGGCGTGATTGCTCGCCTCTGTTCGTGTGTTCTTCTTCAGCAATCGACGACCTCATCAGCACCATGGGCGACATCAACAAGGACCAAGGTGCTGTTGCGGTGACGACCTTCCCGTTCAACCTGTACGTGCTATTCTTCTCTATGTATGCACTAGTTCTGACTAGATTTTCAGATCTAATAGATGTGGTTGTTTGACTGCATGCGTTTAGATCTGCTAGTGTTTATATAATGTTGATTTCGGTAATTAATCTCATGGGAAATTGCCTAATATTTCAACAACACAAACATTAAGAGAACGGATATGACTGGCTATGGACCTAGATTTTCAATCCATCATCGTTAAAAGCGATGTCAATGAGATTGTTAACATGTGAAACGAGGAAGGCCATGATAAATCAGAAATTTCCCCAATTTGCTGAGATATCCGAAGGTATAATAGGCGCCAGTCCTGGCTTGCACCATAGCGCTTAGCGCGTATAGGCCGTCTGATCGAGTCCTCCCGGTGAATCTCGGCCGTCTGTTTGTGGTATGAATTTTTTACCCACGTGAACAATATTTTCCCTTACTGTTGCGTGCACTCACCATTCGTACCCCTTCACGGACTACTCTCAGGCACAAGTAAGTTTTATTTCTATAGAATTGTCCAGTCTCACATGTCATTCTCATTTTCTTTGTTTTAACCGGGATTTTCTCGGGGAAGAGTTGTTTGGCAGGGGCAGTGGTTTTGTCCAGCGACGGTCAGAGAGACCACGATTGATGCCCCCATGGTCCCTCTTCCCCAATCCACAAGCCTTCCTCCCTCCCCCAATCCCCTCCTTTATCCACCCCTGTCCTTGTTCCATCCCCTTGCGCCGTCAGCACTAGATGCGACCGCCTCGCCATCTCTTCCCCAATCGCCTCCTCCGCCTCTTCCCAATCCCCTGTAGCTCCTCTTTAGCCCCTTCTCCTTCTGGTTTTCTCCATGGCTAGAGCAGGGAGAGGCAAAGGGAAGCATGGCGCCATGGATGAGGAGACGAAGCTCGACATGTTCCTGCACGCAGTGAAGTTGACGATCGATGCGAGCGTTTGGACTCCACGGTGTCTAGGGTTTCTTGCAGAGGCGTTGCGAGAAGGGAGAAGGCGCTAAGGTGGAGGGTAGCCATGGTAGCCTCCTCGCCACTCGTCCTTCGATCTGCTCGTTCAGGGCGCGTAGAGCTCGCGGAACAGCCAGGCACAACCTCCTTGGTGAGCATGGATGAGTGGCTGCACGGGGTGGCTGGGAGGAGGAAAGGTGTCCTTGGCGTGCCGCCCTCCTCTATGGACAGGATCCATCATCGAGGGCTCGTGCGAGAACCACCGTGGCGGCTCCCTTGCAGACATTGGTTGTGTGATGGTGCGCCAACAGTGAGGTCGCATATGAGTTGATCATTGGGGTGAGCTCTCTCTAACAATCCTAGACCTTTAGATAGATTCATTTATGCACTATAAAAATGACTACAGTCTGCTACCACTAATTTTGCTTCAGCCTTCTTTTATTGAAATTTACATTAGAGTTTGCCCTACCTCAAAAAAAATTCTGTCCTCCGCCACTACTTCTGGTTTGTTCCGCTCCTCTCTGATGTTCTTCTCCTGTACAAATGAGCCAAACCAAGGGCAGCCATCGTGCCAGGCCGGTTCTCGGTGGCTTGCTAGAGATCAAAGGACAGTGAACATGATGCAGCTAAAAAAAGTGTCGATCGCCATTTACTTGCCTACGTGCCAAATTTATTCATTTCTAGATGTCATAGTTGTGTTTATTTGCCGTTCTTGGATTCAGTTTTCATACCCTTCATGTTGTTAAAACACCAATTACACTTGTGCTTGATGCGCCCAATTTTATATCAACACTTTGTTGTTTCTGCTACATAGCGGTTACTAATCAATTAATGTTTTCTGTTGTTTTTAGTCTGTGAGCATCAATGAGTTCTTGAAACCTTCTGCCTACAGTTTGATCATGTGAGTTTTTACACTTAACCTCTTCTTACGTCACTTCCTTAATAGACAAGTAAAATCTATGGGACACATTATTTGTTACAATGTGCAGAAGACAGGCATGGATGTCGCACATTATTTGTTACAATGTGCAGAAGACAGGCATGGATGTCGCCGGTGGAGCATCTGCCGATGTACCTCCATCAGAAAGCCAGCGGCGGGCTACTGCTACCGATCCCTTTTACCTCATGTTTACTTAGAAATATTTCATGCAACAAGACTGAGCAGAAGACAGGCATGGATGTCGCCGGTGGAGCATCTGCCGCTGTACCTCCATCAGCAAGCCAGCAGCGGGCTGCCGCTACCGATCCCTTTTACCTCATGTTTATTTAGAAATATTTCATGCAACAAGACTGTCCGGTCTTTTATTATCTCTTGTGTTATGCAATACTCTTAGCTGCTAGATTAATGCATCGTGATTACTTATTTCCTGAAAGTGCACACGCGAGTATTGGTGGGACGAGCAGTTCAGTTGAGTATTGGTGGGACGAGCAGTTCAGTTCAGTGTAGTTGGGTTTCTGGTATGTGTGGTTGCGGCTCCTTGCACTCCGGCAGTTGGATATTGATAGTCTGCAGATTATGGACTGCAAAATAACTGTTGAGAAGATTTCTTTTGGCTGGAACCGCAAGCAAAAGATGAGTACATCATGATGAGAATTTTTTATCTATTAGTTCCCTTGAGGAGCTTAGTTTTTTTATCTCTTAGTTTTTCTGACGGGATCTCGATGTGCATGATTCATTGAGTATTGATACTTCTTGAATGATTTGTATCCACGACTGGTTATTTCAGCAGGAGATTAGCTGACGCATCTTCGTCTCGAAATATGTTGTTCTACTTTAGGATCAATAGAACAAGGAGGACAAAGTTGGCAAACCATTCCCATACACCAGGAGGGACATAATTGGGTCATTGTCTGGGTAGAAATTACTTGCCACTTTATTAGCTTGGAGAGTGGTTTTTTGCTAAAAAAATCTTGGAGTACTTTCTGTTTCCTAGACTTCTGTTTTCCAGAACGCATATGAAAAGGTATTCTTTTAGTTATTTTTAGAGAAACATATACCTAAAAATGCATGTTTTCAGAAGTGAGCCAAACCCATCACTTTTACCAAGTTGAGTGTATCTATCTGTAACATGCTAGGCAAAATTATTTAGAATTCATTTGTATCTTTTCTAGAATTCTGAATAATTTTGTGTTTGTATATATTCTTGGTATTTTCTTTGCTAGCAAGAGTGGTTAGTGATTAAAGTTCATTTGCACCTTTTCCAATTTGGGTTAATCTCATGTATGTTAGCTCTGCAGGCTTATATAAACAGAGAATTAACAGACTATAGATTGCTAGGCCATAGTTGAGTGTTTCATATGGATTGCTTCGAGTGTCAAGTGTTAATGACTTTGCTGGTACTAGACTTGACGAGGAGGTTCCTGGTGTCATCTCTAATGGTGTGTAGTTCTGGCCCTTCTGCTCAACAGGTACGCTGAGTTCTTTGACTAATTTGCCATTATTTTTGCACGCTGTTTGATGTTCTTCTCTGAGCACATGTCTTGTGTGAGCTTTGAGCTTATTGAGTCTGATTTGTACTAATATTAGCCCTGCACTGCAGACTGAGAGAATACCTTGGTATTTGTACTAATATTAATCCCCATGGGTATTTAAATTGTACAAATGTCAAGCACTAATTAGAGGGAAGGTTTATACAATGGAGATGTAAGACGAACACTTTCAGCGTTTATGTACATGATTTCTTTTACAGAGAGTCTGTTGGATTCATTTTATCTAATGACTGTTTCACAATCCTCACTTTCAGAAATAATATGTAGATCTTGCTCCCTTTATACTAGCTAAGACTATTGCGCCAGAGGAGATGGAATTGGATTCGTGGGTATTGATTTGCATTTCAGCATGAAAGAGTACTTTTCATCATACCGCCGCATGATAGATTGATGGTATTTTTCAAAGCATATTCTCCATTTTTATCCTTAGGGGGTACTTTTACTCAGACCACCAGAGGCAGCAGCAGTTATTTATTTATTAGCAAATAATAATTTCTCATGTTGTTGCTTCGATTGGGGAGTGAAAGAGATAGCTTAATAGTGTGTCCCCATGTGTACCTGATCAGATGTTCAATAGAAGCAATCTGATGTTCTGTACCTCCATATACTATTTTGGGAATACTTTGTTTGCATATGGGGTCAGCGGCATTTTGTTTAGTCGAAGATTTCAGGGGCTGTTTTGGTCTACGATCTGTGATCACTTCAAATCTTTGCAATCTGGTTTCATTGCAGTGCTGTAGAGAACAACAGATCAGGGAGGATGCACATCAATGTGGTGAGGGCTAGAGGTTGTGGGGCAGCGGCAGTGCGGCCATAGGGCTCAGCGGACGGGCATTGCTGATTAGGTGAAGAAGAGCCGATATGAAATTGACTCCATAGTAAGCTATACATTTCCTCTCGGGAGCTACTGGAGCTGAGATGGTGCATATTGCTTATCTTTTGCACGGGTTATCTTTCTTGGGCTTATTGTTTGTGCACAAGGATGGATTGCAGAGAAGGTTCGGTACATGTGTGTGCTTTGTCAGGGTTAAATAGCTCACAATTTAAGAGTGCGATGAATTCACTCAGAAGAGAAACAAGCATTGTTAGCTTATATGAAGTTCTTTATAAGTTCTCCACTTCGCAACATTTGATTTTCGCTGTATGGAAATGCCGATTCAGCAAGTGCAACCTTGTCTTAACCAGTTAACACATCGTGTTCTATGTCCACATATATAATTTCTGCAATTAAGCTGCACACTTGGTTGGCTACTTTATTTTTTACCATTGGAATATCCCATTGATTCATGATTTGTCGCATATACCATTTGCATAATACTGAATTATGCCATTACACTTTGTATTATGGTTTAACTTTGATTTTGGTTGGTGTTTTCTGTGCCTACTATACCTGTGTGTGATTAGTTAAATGCCTTGGTATACTGTATGTTCATTTGATTACAATTAAGTGTAAATTGTGTCTACTAGATATGTAGAGATCAACTTTCGACCACCAATTGCCCAGGTGTCAGTCAATTGTTATTTATGTGCATCACAACCATTTGAAACTAAAACACCATTTCTTGTCTTTTTTCCTTTTTAGCATATACTGCCATTTAGGCTGGCCTTGCATACACAAGTGGTTCTTTAGTTCAGTGATATGTGTGTCGGTGCAAGCATTGACATGCATTGTAATCGAGTATTGATTTGAATAGAAGTTAGTACAGATGCATTGGCTGTATATATGTATGAGGTACATCATTCAGTTCTCCATAGGTGGAGTATTCTGGCTTTGGAGTCTTCCATCTCTACCGCCATTATGTAACCAAGAAAATGAAACATATGGTTTGTTGCTTGCTTATAGTTGATTTTATACATGCGTATGTTTTTACACACAGTTTGCCCATGCGAAAGGCGTGGGCAGTACTCCAAGGCATGCCCCAGAATCAAGAACCGCTAGCCTGTGGGTAATGATTCTAACAGAAAGACACCGAACGGAGTCACCAGGATAATTTCAATTTTGTGAAAATGGAAAATTATAAACGTTATACATAGTATCATTTTCCCTCATTTTTATTAGTGTTACACAAAATGTAAACCAGTGTGGAAGCCGGGAGATCATGCCCCAGAATCCTTTTTCTTAGATCACGGTAAATTAATAATTAGTTACTTTACCATTCATGCTAATTATTTTTCTCAGGTGTACCAAAACGTGCCTATATTTGTAAAGAGGATGTCCTTGAACAGGCTTTGAAAAGCCTATCTCTGAAGATACACGAATCAAGTTATGTGCTGTTGGTAAAAACTGTAGGTATAAACCTGTATACAATTCATTTTTTTTTTCAAGATTTTGTATTAAACATAAGTTATACTTAAAAGTGTTTTACTTAAACTTCTTTGAATACTTAGATATATACTCCTGTTTTTTCCTTTTGGTAACTAAATGTAATTTGGTTTCGAATTTTATGGGGTCGTGTGTTTAGCTATACACCTATATACAATTCAATTTTTTCAAGTTTGCGTATTAAATAAAACTTATACTTAAAAATACCATTTTTCGGTTGCTAATTAGTGACATTGTATAAAATGAAATTTAGTTTGAATTCTACGGGGTCGTGCGCCAAGACGCACCCCTAAATCTAGTTTAGGTAGATGAGAGGAGCTTTTGCTAGCTGTATGATAGATTATGTTGCACGAGATGCTAATTATGCTGCTCACCAATGTGTTAAACAGAGGAGATGCCTATGGATAAACTATAATCTAGCATTGTGATTGTAATCCTATCGAATAATCAATAAAGCTCTGAATTCGAAAAAAAAGCCCCGACAGAAGTTGTATGTGTACTACACACAGTCGATCTATGTTTGCTTGTGTATCAAACATGTCTTCTTTACTGTACGGAAAATCCTGTTCATAAATGCTTCTTCAAATTTGATACACCGATTAAATTTCATGCTTAAATAAGAGAAATGGTCTCTCCGATTCATAACAAGTGTGGCTGATTTAGTACACCTTTATACTAAATCAGCGAGACTTATTATGGATCGGAAGGAGTACATAATTAAAATACTGACTATTACAATTAAAAAATGCTACCTATTACCGAATGCTACCTTTTATGGCAAAAGAAGTGGAGCGGCCTCCGACATCAGCCGCACGGCGGCACAGGACATCACATCAGCCGTGCGGGACATCACCTCATCACCAAAACCTCTGAGAAAAACAACCTCAACATCATCCGCTGTCTCATCCGCAAGTTTAGAGAGGCAAGAGACTTCCTTCAGCTAAAAGAAATGCACATGTCTAGAAGATGCTTCACATGGTCAAACGCCCAAGCTGATTCGGTCCTCACCAAGATCGACCACCTTTTCTTCTCGGATGAGTGGGGCATGCTCTTCCCGGATGCTCATCTTCAGGCCATCACCTCGGCATGCTCGGACCATGCTCCTCTCCTACTTCAAGGAAGCATAACCTCCGCTAGAAAGCCTTCCTTCAAATTCGAGGAGTTTTGGTTACGTATGGAGGGCTTCAAAGAAACTGTAAATGAGGCATGGAATAAAGACATCCAAGACCCGGATCCCATTCGTAGAATCCACACCAAGATGTCCCACATGGCTAATGCGCACAAGAACTGGCAACGCCAATGTATATGCGACTTACACAAGCAAATTGCTGTGGCAAAAGAAATCATCTGGGGTTTCGGCCTGGAGGAGGAATCCAGGCCCCTGTCAGACGAAGAAAGAGAGTTGCGGCAACGTCTGAAATCTTCTTATGTCGGTCTACTCATCATGTAGAAATTCAAGCTTAGTCAGCGATCGAGACTCACTTGGATCCATCTGGGTGAGGCAAACATGAAGCTATTTCACGCTAGGGCAAACGGGCACAGAAGGAAAGTCTACATTCAATACCTCATGATGGGTACAAGAATGGCTATTACAACAAAAGACAAAAAGGAGATCCTACTGCATCACATCAAGGATCTTCTAGGGACCAAAGCCCAGAGACATCTTAGCCTAAACTAGGATAGTCTGAACTGCATCCCCCACAACCTTGGTCACCTCGACGCCCCTTTTGATGAAAATGAGATAAAAGAGATGGTCTTCTCCTTGCCCTTGGTGAAGGATCCAGGTCCCAATGGCTTCATTGGAGATTTATTCAAATCTTGTTGGGGTATCATCAAAAACAACGTCATCAAATCTATCATCGACATGTCCGAGTTACAAGGCAATTGCGTCAATCTTATAAACTCTGCCAACATCGTTCTCATCCCGAAGAAATCATATGCCGCGACCATTGGTGACTACATGCCCATTAGTCTCATCCATAGCCTGTCAAAGATTTTATGCAAAGTTCTCGCTAACCGGGTGGCCCCGATTCTACCGTACATAGTCTCCAAATGCCAAAGTATGTTCATCAAAAAGAGAAGCATTCATGACCTTATTAGACCTTCCACTCCACATATACCACCTCCGCAAAGTAGACTTATAGCCTCTCCTCGACAAAAAATCGCAAATAAACTGCCTGGTTGGTTCTGTAAAAACATTGCACGTCCGGGAAGATTAACTCTATCAAAGATCGTCCTAATGGACACTGTGGCATACCATGCCATCGACACTCCGCTCTTGAAATGGGCATGCAAGAAGATTATAAAGATTGTCTGAAATTCGTCTAGGCGAGCGATGAAGGGGAGCACGTAACGAAGGGCAAGGCACTTGTCAACTAGAAAACGGTCTATAGGCCAAAGGAATTGGGTGGGCTTGGAATGCCAGACTTGGAGCGCACTGGAAGAGCTCTGAGACTACGCTGGCCATGGATAAAATGAACCGACCCCGAGCGCACCTAGGTTGGATCGGAGCTTCCCTATAGCTCGGTTGATATGCACTCTTCAGAGCCTTGATGGATATCACTCTGGGAAACGGTGAAAGGGCATGTTTCTAGCACGACAACTGAAGCAACTAGGGCCCAATATGGCTATGGGCCCCCGACCTGTACAAGATCTCCACTAAGAAGAATAGGACCATTGCGAAAGATATCAGCAATAACAACCGGATTTGCTCTGTTGCTCGTGTCAACACTACTATACAGCTGACCCAATACCTGCAGGTGTGGGATCTCACCCAGGAGACTCAGCTGATTCCACTGCAGCCTGATTCAATCAGAAGGACGCTGCCTACTGATGGCATCTATAGTGCTAGTTCGTCCTACCACACACAATTCAACGAAAGCTTCCCAAAGTTGAAAGTTCAGAAGATTTGGTTGGCGCATGCGGAGCCTAAATGCAATTTTTTTCATGGCTCACTCTTCATGGAAATCTTTTGATGGCTGATATGCTTCAGTCAGAGGATGACCTCATGATCCAACATGCCCACTTTGTGGCTTGATCCAGAACCAACGCCCATCTCTACAAAGACTGCCCCTTCACGATGTTGGTCTGGACCACCACGCAATCTTGGGACAATAAGGACACGGGCAATCAGGGCCAATCCTTCACCTCCATCTCGGATTGGTGGGACGATATAGTTAAGGGGAAGACAAAAAAGAGCAACGTTAACTTAGCGGTCGTCTGCTGTATGTCCTTTGGAATGCATGGAAGAAAAGGAATCGCAGAATTTTCACCCGTAAACACCTTACCCACGTAGAAGTGGCCTTCATGCCAAGACATTCGCCGGAGGGAGTGTGCTTTTGCAGCCTATGTGCCTGCTAACCCAGCCGAGCCTGATTAGGCTTTTTGTATCTTTTATCTTTTAGTGGTTTTGGCTTTTACCCACCTTAAAATAAAACTGCCTTTCTGTATAGTGAATTTTGTTTTTCCCTCTCCTAATTAAGAAACAGTAAAACTGGGCGAGTTAGGAGCAACCACAGCGATTTGAAAATCTTAGCCATCGGATCTGGTCGATTAACGCTTCGTTGGTCGTCCCACCGATGGAGGATTGGTCGTTTTTAACGAGCTCAGTAGTCCCACCGCTTGCAGCAACGCTATGTCTGGGGGCCGCTAGGAAACCGATTTGGACGCACTCTCGGTCGTTCTTAACGAGCTCAGTAGTCCCACCGCTTGCAGTAACACTATGTCTAGGCCGCTACTCCAGAAACCGATTTGGACGCGATCTCGTTAATCGGGCTGAAAAAATGTTAACTGGGCCTCCATTTTCGTCCAAACTAATTCCTACCCCGCCGTTTGTTTCTGTTCATCTATGCATTATTCTCTTCTCATGAATTGTATGTAGTATAGAAATATGCAAAACACACATTTACTTGAGTATATATCAGAAAAAAATTAACCAAGATGAGAAAGAGAAAACTTGTACTCCCTCCGTTCGGAAATATATGACGTTTTAGCTTTATGCAATGAGTGTACCTAGACACATTTTAGTGTATAGGTTCACTCCGAACCTCTACGAACCTATACACTAAAAGATGTCTAGATACATTCGATTCACAAAGCTAAAACGTCTTATATTTCCGACCGGAGGGAGTATTTGTTAGTTCACCCTAGCAAGCAGATATAGGAAAAAAATGCTCTTACACTCGCACTGTTTATATTTTCAAGTGATAATATCCTCAGCCTCAACTCCTCTGAATTAAATTTTTTGTTGTAGTTCTGGAATTGGGAAATACATTTTTATATGCCTTGTTAGTATTAAGACCCCTTGTCGCAAAACATGTAGTCACTATGTTTTAGCATTTTCAGGCTCCTTTTGATTCATAGGGTAGGAAATTTGTATGAATAGAAAGGCTATAGGATTTGATGTCGTGTCAATTTAAATCCTGTGGGAAGAGCAATTCACTTTGATTGTGATGGGAGAATTTTCTATGAGGTCGAACCTCATGTTTTTCCCTATGAACTTTGTACCACAAAATTCCTATATGATTATTTCTTACGGAATATGATTATATGAATCAAATTTCTTTCCTAAGAAAATTTTCCATAGGATCTCAATCCTATAAACATCCTTTAAAAACCCAATGAATAAAAGTAGCCCTTCTTCTGTTGCATTTCTTCTGGTTATTTCCCGTTATCTTAATGTCTCGGAATACATCTCTTGTGCAATGGTCACTGATAATTTTGATGTTATCGCCGCGACACTGATATTTTTTTTTGCAAAATGTGACACTGATATTTGACATAGTGTAGTTTTACTATCCATATTTTATTAGATATTTCGACTATCCAAGCTCTCATATATTTCTGTCCAAACTCTCATATATTTCTATTGTTCTTTCTCCAGTAGGACGCTTAGGTGTGGGCTAGTTTTCAATCACTCCTTATAATATGAGCCAGTCGATGTGAATTTAAATTTCATGTTTCTTGTCTCTCAAAATCTACAAAATTCCTATCATCCTATCGTAGAAAATGGACTGGCACGACAACATGCGCTAACATGGTCTAGTAGATGTAACATCCCAAATTTTGGAATGTTAAATTTAATAGCTTTGGTTTGGTTATTTGAGTGCCCCGAAAACAATTTTTGAAAATCTTCTCTTATTCCTAAAAACCTAAACCCTAATCTTCAAATTTTAGCCCTAAAGTGCTTGTTAGGCAAAGGACATTTTTATTATTTTTTGTTGGTAAAAAATAGTTCCTTAAAAGATTTTAGTGTGTGTTTTGATTTTACAAAAAATTAGAAATTAGTTTTACTTCATTTGGATTTATAAAACTGATTTTATGAGTGAATTTGTAAAACAGAAAATAGAAAACAAAAAGGTTTAACTAAACCTAGTCACGCTAGCCAGCCGGGCCGGCCCATAGTTCCCGTCGCCTACCTACCGCGCGCCCACCCCCGCATGCAACGTGTAGTGGCCCACCCAGGAGACCATCTCCCCGCTAGCCCGCCTCGCCCTCCTTTCGCCGATAGCCGAGCCCTACCCCCTCGTCTCCTCCCAAACCGCTCCCTCGCCACGACGCGCCCACGACCTCATCGCCATAGCACCTCACGCTGGCCACGATTCCCATCCCACCAAGCTCTCCCTTCAGACCCAGATCCCCCTTTAAACCCTCTGACCCACCTCCGTTTTCCCCTATTTTCTGATGCCTAGAGACGCCCCCAGGCCACCAAATTTCCTCGCCGGAGTTTGCCGCCGCCTCACTGACGAAATCCACCAGGTAACGAGCATCCTCGACCCCCTACCTTCCCTTGCTCCTCCCCAACCTATCTTGTACCCTCTGATTCCCCACGCTTTCCCTTCCGCAGCCGAGCGACCCCAGAGCCCGTCGTCGTCGCTACCGATGCTCTAACCGCCCGCCTCCGCTGTTGTAGGAAGTGCAGCGCAGTGCCTCCATGACCCCGTGTCTTCCACTCATTGTTGTGGTCCTTGTCGAGACCTCTACCACCACCTAGGACCATCGCAACCCCCGCCACAACCTCGTCCGAGCGCGTCGCCGCCGTCTTCCTCGTCTTCGGCGACCTGAGCCAGGGGTGAGCAACCTTTCTCTCCCGACCGCCCGATCTACTTTGGACGGCCATGATTTTCCCTGGCCGAGCCGAGCCGACAACCAAGCCGCTTGCCGAGCCAAGAGTTTAGCCGCGAGCCAGGGTAGATCTGGCCGTTGGTGTTATGATGATTCAGCGGTGCACGTTGCTCCTAGTAGCGAAGGGGTACTGACGAATAGGAAGACGACACGTGGCTAGCTGTTTTAAGAACGTAGTCTCCCATCCAATAGTTACACTAGTACAAACTCGTTACTTAGACACTGTGTCTAGAGCTGGTTTACCCCAATAATACAAACCATCGGCTGTGTTCATCAATCTCAGGCGGTCGTAATTTTTTGACCGCCTCTAACTTTGATTTCAGATGGTTTTTAATATGGGATTTTCATTTTCGTGCCCCTGGTTCGTTAGTTGTACTCAGCTTTCCCCAACCGCTTAGTTTTTCCTCACTTTTGCCCTCCTTCGATTACGAAACCCTCACATGCGCTCGAACGGGGGATGCCGTCAGGTCAAAGGCTTGACCGTCACATGCTGACCGGTGGGACCGCGTTAGGGTGGGTCGTGCGTTGAGCGTTACGTTACGTCACCTCGGCCGCTACATGCTGACAGGTGGGGCCAGGATACACAGCGGACCAGCCATCTATCTCTCGCTGATTATGAGGGACGTGGTGTGGGACCATGTGGGGCCCGTTTGGTGGTTACGTGCGTCATGTCGCCTAAATTGGAAGTTTTATTTTTTGTTATTTTTATAATTGGCCTTTTTAAGAGCGCCTTTTCCCGTCTCTCTCGCTAAGAATTGTGTTTTTTGACAAAAAAGACAGCGAATCTAGAGCAGCTTCTCTCTTCATTCATTATTCATTTTCCCCTCATTTTCCCCAATCTGGTAGCAAATCTAACCATCACCATAAATAAAGTCAGTAAATAGAGCAGATGTAGATAAAACGGCTAATATAGGTTATATAGTATGGTACTTAACGAGGTTCGACAATTAGGCTGCTCAGTAGCAGCGGACAAGTTCAACACAAATAAGACAAAAGAAGCTGCAATACAGCAGCAGTAGCAGCAGCAGATCAGTGGCCCCTCATGGCCTCTGCCGGGACGGCCTCCGCCTCCTCCCTCTGGCGCCTCCTCCACTTCTTGCTGCCCAATCCCTTGACCTTGGGCTCCTTGGGCTTGATCGGGGGCTTGTTGGCTTGCGGCTCGAAAGTTCACGAGCGAGTGCATTCCGGTACCTGAGTTGGCATCAATCTCGTAGAGGGGCTGTAGTAGAATCGCCAATTGTCCAAAAGGGCCAAATGGTGGTGAATACAAATCTAACGGCCAAATGGTCGTTTGAACCAGACGAAAAATGGTTGAACTCAAATACAGCCGTTAGGTCAACTCTTCTTGGCCTGCCCTATCAGTATTCCCCGTTATCTCTTGCGGTCGTGGACTAGTTTGTTGGGGTTCGCAGCATAGAAAACAAAAAATTTCCCACGATGAGAACTATACGCCAAGATCTATCTACTAGATAAAGAGCAACGGGTGGATATACATCCATGGAGAACTTACCCTCGAAGACAATGAGTTTTGTTAACGAGTAGGAACTTGTGGATGATGTAGTCGTACGCTTGCCGATCTCAAGATCATGATAAAGTCCAGCAGGTCCGGCTCCAACACGTCCATCAGATCCAGCTCCAGCAAGCCCAGCACCACCAAGTCCAGCACTGCAAAGCAGCGGTGCATCCGTGATCGCACACACGTCCGGTACCCCGACAACCTTCGTCCCTCGCTCCAGCAAAGCAGCGGAAGCAGCAACTCCTTTCCAGATAAAGCCACTGGGAACATGTATCTCGTTAATCCGAGACCATGGGGAAATAATACTAGAAGGGGAGAGAGATCCTTCACGAGGAGGTGTGAGGAAGAAGGAGTGAGAGGGGGGCCTTTTATAGGAGGAGGGGAGGGTTTCCCTTCACCTCCCCCATTCATGTGGTGGTAACCCCCTCCACATTAAAATGCCCCTTCACATTCTCTTTTAAAGTCTCCACTTTAAATGCATTAAATTTCTCCAAATTTAATGGTCTCTCATTTAATAAAACTCTTTTATTAATTTTATTCAGAATTTTGTTAATTACTTTAATTAACAAACATTCACATAAAACCCCCTGCAACATTTCAATATTACATGCAGAACCAATTTCAGCAATTTCACCCGAAACAGTTTCGGTGTCTATTGAAATAATTCTAGCGCTTTCTTAATCTTTAGCTGAAACATATTTGCTCCTAAATTGTGTCAGTATCCCTTAAGTGTGTCACCCTATGGTTCGCGAATAATGCAGACATGATCGAGACCCCTCTCTGATCAATAATCAGCAGCGGGACCTGGAGATCTGTACTGACTCCCACATATTCAACGATGACCCTTGTGATCGTGTGAACCTTTAACGTCGTAACTAAATCGCTTTGTCTCGCGATATATTACATGTCCAAGATTCGATCATTGGCATCCAAATACCTAGTTTGATCTCGTTACTGACATGCACTCTTTTCTCGTTCCCATGATATAACATTCTAGTTGTCACATCACTTGCTTGCAAGCTATCTTAATGTGATATCACCGAGAGGGCCCAGAGTATATCTATCCGTCATCGGGATGGACAAATCCCACTCTTGATCCATGAGCCTCAACATAACACCTTCGTAGCACAGAACCCACCTTTATAGTCACCCTGTTACGGTGTGACGTTTGATGTTATCAATATACTCTTCCGGTGTTAGCAATTAACATGATCTCATGGTCTAAGGACTAAGATTACTTCGTATGGTGTTATAGTAATATAAACATAATGACTCTGATCGTAATGCTATACTTCGGATGAATGTTCATCACATCATTCCACCAATGTTGTGACCTCGTTATTAACGACATCCAATGTCCATGATCAGGAAACATTGATCATCTTGTTAATCAACGAGCTAGTTTATAAGAGAGGCATAACTAGGAACTTTCCTTTTGTTTATTAAACACACATGTATTAACGTTTCCAAATTAATACAATTATAGCATGCAAAATAAACATTTATCAGAAACAAGGAATAAGATAATAACCACTTTATTATTGCCTCTCGGGCATATTCTCTTCAGTCTCCCACTTGCACTAGAGTCAATAATCTAGTTTGAAAAACTTTGCGTATTGAACACCTATGGCTTTCTGGTGTTGCATAATCGCGATTTCTAGTGGTTAACATAATCTTCGGCTCTGATAGTTTCAGTTCCGTGTGTATTTGCATGTCTTTGCGTCTCTACGCATCACTCATTCTCAAATGAGATGGTATTGTATACATTTGGTCCTTTGGTGAGACGTTTAGTTCGTTTGAGTTAAAATATGTTGATATTATTGTCATACAATATATCTTCATAGTATTAGCCCACTTTGAACCACACCTAGTTTGATAACAAACTACTTAACACAAATGCCCTCCTTTACTGCTACTATAGCAGTCATATATTTTCCTTTTGTTGTAGTATCCGTCACAATGTTTCAACTTTGGAACTTATCCAAATCCATCATGGAACATCCTTTCCATTACATTGTGTCACCCATAGTCTAAATTGAGATAAATCTAATTTGTATCTTGTGACAAAACTAGTATCAATGTAACACTTTACAATGAACTACCTTTAACTATTTGTCACTTATACATG
The DNA here is from genome assembly GCA_910589775.1 of Avena eriantha. Classification (NCBI taxonomy): domain Eukaryota; kingdom Viridiplantae; phylum Streptophyta; class Magnoliopsida; order Poales; family Poaceae; genus Avena; species Avena eriantha. The sequence continues at coordinate 375,617,979 of OU342746.1, read as the reverse complement.
ATATGTTCTTAGTTCTTCCAAAGCTCATAAGAATATCTTTACTATTGTCCAATGATCATCTGATGAATCATTCTGGTATGTGCTCATAACATTTAGAGCATAGGGCATTCTGGATATATACATATCACGGTATAATCGATCAAAATCTTCATGTGATTTTACTCACCAAGTGTTGAAACACTTGAATCTTGATACAATCCTTTCCATGCAGCAAGAACCTTTCTTGTTGTTTCCATATTTAACCCTTTCAATATCTCATATATGTATGTCTGGCACAACCATATTAGCGCCTCAATCTATCCATATAGATATTGATGCTAAATATCCATTTTTGCCCAAGTCTTTCATCGAAATCTTATTTTAATGAAATTCTTAACTTGTGTCAATACAAGATACATCATTTCCAATCAACAATATGTTCTCTACATAATGTATTAGAAATATGTCTCAGTGCTCCCACTTATTTCTTGCAAATGCAAGCATCTTCATCATCTCCGATGAATTTAAACTCTTTTAATAGTTTCATCATGGTGAAGATTCCAACTCCGCTATGCTTACTTCAACTATTGAAGTTTGCATGCCCTTTTAGCACCCTTTGAATTAACAAAACCCTTCAGACTGTGTCTTGTACACGTCCTAGATAACCATTCTATTAGAAGAACATTGTTTTGTTTGTTCAACTACCATACATCAAATTATATGTTGTGGTTGCTACATTAATCCGTCAAGACTAAATATCGCTATGAAAGATCAAATCATGTCATAGTCAACTCCTTGAACATTGTCATAAACTTGTTTCCGACATGTCGACTATTTCATAGATGTTAAACATCCATGTCTATTTCTTTATAGATACAAACACGACCGATAGGCTTGACGCCTTTCCGGAGGGTCTTCCAAGTTCAGAAACTTGGTTTCTCATGTATGGATACTATCACGGATTCTATGACTTCTAGTCATTTTATGGAGTCAGGGCCCATCATCGCTTCTTTGCATGTAGTCGGTTCATCATTGTCAAAACAATAACGACTTGCTTACCAAATCACACTATTTGATTCTTACCGACCCACATGGTTCAATAGGAACTCTAATCTCCGAGATCACAACCTTTGTAATCATGGGAGCCATGAGCATTGTGGCCGCTACCAGGACACTTTCCGGCGCTGCGCTACTTACCACATATAGCTAAGGTTCAACAACCTTAGCAAAGTTCTATTGTCCTCCCACTTAACTTTTCGTGAAAAATTCCTTCTCAAGAAACTTGACGTTCCAAGCGACAAACTCTTTTGTCCTTGGTGTTATGGAGAAATTCCCAACAAATTCTTTGGGATAACCTACAAAGACGTGCTTATCCGACTTTGGTTGTAAACATTTTACTTATGCATAGCATACCAAAATTTAAGAAAAGACAATTCGGGTTTTATCCCAAACCATAACTTATATGGTGTCATTTCAATGGATCATGATGGTGCTCTTTTCAGTGAAAAAGTTGTAGTCTCTAAAGCTTCAATCCTTAAAACATAATGGCAGTTTTATAAATGACACCTTTGATCTTACCATGTCAAACATCGTTTGATTTCATCTCTCGAATATGCCATACTCCTATGGTTTACCGGAAAACACAACTCATGGAACAATTCCTCAAATCTTAAGTGTTTTGCTAAACATGTAACTCAAATATCTTCCTTTATGATCAAATCATAAACTCTTTTATTTTCTTGTTACAATGATTTTTCACTTCATCTTGAAAGTCTTTGAACAATTTTCAAATGTTTCATACTTATTCCTTATTAAGTAAATATATAGATATATTCACTCAAATTTCTGGAGAAAGTATATGAAGAAAAAAAAGATCCATCGCATATGGCTACATATAATGGACTATATACATCAATATGTATAATATCCAATAAGTTAGTCATCCGTTCCTCTTTGGCCTATGGACGGAGTTTCAATTATCTCGAGGAAAGTTTCACAAGCGTCAATTAATCAAAATCAAAGACTCCAAAGATCCATCAACATGGAGTTTCTTCATGTTTTCTTTCCAATATAATTTAAATAGCGATGTCACTTCATAAGTGATCTTTCAATCATTTGTCTTGCGACATTTTAGCAATAGTGTTTATGGATGTGATTTCTCCCACTAGACTTGTAAAAGTTTATCCATCCTTTATGGAATACGGTAATTATTTGAACAACCATTGTTCTCATAATACCGGAACAAAATAACAATTATTAAAACAAATCTTGAAGGCTAGGTTTGACGAAAACGAAAAACACAATAACACTTTATTTATTTTCGATGAACATCATCACTTATTCTCTTGCTAGTTACTTAGGCCATTGCAGTTCATGAATTGCGTTGTCCTGTATGACACTTCATACCAACCAATTCGGTATCCAATACCTAAGAACCACATTATTTAACAAGCAAGGAATACAACCATAACATGTATATCTTCTATATACCTAAGCTGGACATTTCCAACTTTTTCTTTTCCGCCAAATATCTTATAGATTCTCTTTCAGCAATTCCTTTTCCTTTTAAAAGAATCTATCAACATCAATAGTGGTGTCATTCACATGACACATAATACAAAGCGTATATAGTCAAATACTAATACCTTTAGACTTGCACTTTGAAGTGGATCACCATCATCAAATGTTTGGTGTTCTTTCAAAAATCCATTCTTTAGTAATCTATTAGTGTAGTAAACATTTTACTTACATCTTCTATTTATCCTTATCATGAAAACTTTCATGATCAAGCTACTATAGCCTGTAAGGAAGAATCGTGAGTACAATGTTAGTTCCCAAAACCTTTTAGGGAGATCCAGATGCTTAGCATCTCCATCCTTCACAAATTCTCATACAATATGAGAACATGTATTTTGCTAAATTATACTCTATCATAATGCAACCAAAAACATTGTTTCAGATATCACAATATCTTTCACACATGATGGTTTCTGAAACAATTTTCAGCTCCTATATAATCTTGATATTAAAACAACTTTTGAATATCAATAATCATGGAGGCAAACGTGATACTTTAGATACTAACATTGGAATTCTTACTCTTGATTTAATACTACTTATTAAACTTCATGGAGTAAATAGAGTTTGCTGAAAGTTTGCAATCGGACTTATAAACTTTAAATTGACATTCAAAACAATACGATGCCAGTTCATAAAGTAAATATCTAGAATTCTATAGTTCTATTATCTCAATTAAAACTATGCATAAGGTAGTGAACAGACGCCAATGACTACAACAAATTATGCAAAATCACTTCAATTTAGTTTATGACAAATTGAGTCCGACTAATCCAAATTAGAAATGAACTCCCACTCAAAAACGACATCCCTCGTGCCTTTTTGGTGATTACATGAACCAAATCCACTACACCAAGTCCGATCATCACGTGAGTCGGTGTAGCTTCAAAGGCGAGCATGAATATGGGCATCATATCAACCATATGACTCATGCTTAACCTTTCGGTCCTGTTCCGAGGCCATGTCTATACATGCTAGGCTCGCCAAGTAAGAACCTTAGTATTCGCGTGTATAAAACTGTCTTACACCCGTTGTATGAAAGCGTGGAGTCAAGTACACTCGATCATCACATGATGTCTCGAAACACGATCCATACAACAGTGCATACTTAAGGAAGAACACATTTTTATCTTGATATTTAAATGAGGGATCATCTTATAATGCTACTAAAACTCCAAACAAGCAATATAAGATGCAAACATCATATGTGTAAATTGGAATGATATGGTCCATGCATTTGATCACCATCATATGCATCGTGGTATGATTTCTATCATTCCTTTGTGTGTAAGGCCAAGGTCTATGGAACTTACACGTTAGGTGTGTTGTAAGGGTATCTATCACACATCTACTTATAACATTACCATATCATGACACTAGCCCAACAACAATCTAAACTAGACGCCTCTAATTTATCCATTGCAAGTTTTACATGGCTTAGGGCTTTTGGAGATAGAACCGTTCTTACTTACGAACATGGAACCACAACGAGGATAACCAAGTTATTAGCAACTCGTTGTAAATCAGATATTGACTATAGTAGGAGAGACAGACACCCGCCAGCCACTTATGCAAAACTAGTTGCATGTCAGTCGTGGAACCGGTCTCATGTACGATGACATGTAAGGTTGGTCCGGGCTGCTTCATCCCACTATGCCACCAATATCCAAAATACATGAAAGAAGCAATAATATGATCATCATCGCCCACATGTAAACATATGTGTACTACCCGTGCAAACCACCTACGCATAGATCAGGCTCTGATACCACTGTTGGGGTTCGCAACATAGAAAACAAAAAATTTCCTACGATGAGAACTATATGCCAAGATCTATCTACTAGATACAGAGCAACGAGTGGATATACATCCATGGAGAACTTACCCTCGAAGACAACGAGTTTTGTTAACGAGTAGGAACTCATGGATGATGTAGTCGTACGCTTGCCGATCTCAAGATCGTGATGAAGTCCAGCAGGTCCGGCTCCAGCATGTCCATCAGATCCAGCTCCAGCAAGTCCAGCACCACCAAGTCCAGCACCGCAAAGCAGCGGTGCATCCGTGATCGCACACACGTCCGGTACCCCGACAACCTCCATCCCTCACTCCAGCAAAGCAGCGGAAGCAGCAACTCCATTCCAGATAAAGCCACTGGGAACATGTATCTCGCTAATCCGAGACCATGGGGAAATAATACTAGAACGGGAGAGAGATCCTTCACGAGGAGGTGTGAGGAAGGAGTGAGAGGGGGGCCTTTTATAGGAGGAGGGGAGGGTTTCCCTTCACCTCCCCCATTCATGTGGTGGTAACCCCCTCCATATTAAACTGCCCCTTCACATTCTCTTTTAAAGTCTCCACTTTAAATGCATTAAATTTCTCCATATTTAATGGTCTCTCATTTAATAAAACTCTTTTATTAATTTTATTCAGAATTTTGTTAATTACTTTAATTAACAAACATTCACATAAAATCCCTTCAACATTTCAATATTACATGCAGAACCAATTTCAGCAATTTCACCCGAAACATATTTGGTGTCTATTGAAATAATTCTAGCGCTTTCTTAATCTTTATCTTAAACATATTTTCTCCTAAATGGTGTCATTATACCTTAAGTGTGTCACCCTATGGTTCGCGAATAATGCAGACATGATCGAGACCCCTCTCTGATCAATAATCAGCAGCGGGACCTAGAGATCCGTACTGACTCCCACATATTCAATGATGACCCTTGTGATCGTGTGAACCTTTAACGTCGTAACTAAATCCCTTTGTCTCGTGATATATTACATGTCCGAGATTCGATCATTAGCATCCAAATACCTAGTTTGATCTCGTTCTTTCCCGTGATATAACATTCTAGTGATCACATCACTTGCTTGCAAGCTATCTTAATGTGATATCACCAAGAGGACCCAGAGTATATCTATCCGTCATCGGGATGGACAAATCCCACTCTTGATCCATGAGCCTCAACATAACACCTTCGTTGCACTGAACCCACCTTTATAGTCACCCTGTTACGGTGTGACATTTGATGTTATCAAGATACTCTTCCGGTGTTAGCAATTAACGTTTCCAAATTAATACAATTATAGCATGCAAAATAAACATTTATCATAAAAAAGGAATAAGATAATAACCACTTTATTATTGCCTCTCGGGCATATTCCCTTCATAGTTTACCCCTGCATGGACCAGATCTATTTCTTTGCTCTGCTCTTCTCCCCTGCCCCCTCCCCATAACCTTTGCTCAGCTTCGGCTGCTCGTCTCAGATCGGAGCTTGCACTTGCTCTAATTTGTGTCCCCGCCATGTCCGGTCAACCTTCCACGCCCCTAATCGAAGCTCACAGCCGTCCCTGTCGCATTGCCCACCGTATCGGAGCTTCACGTCCTGGACTAATATCTCGCCTCTGGCTAGTCCTTCTTGCACGGCGACCGGCCTCGGGCAGTTGCATGCTGCCGCGCACCCCAGGCATGGTAGCCCTAGCACAACAGTTCGACGACCATGCTCTCATGGCCACCGTGCTGGGCATCCGTCCTGCCATGTCACTGACAGAGTTGCTGTCGGCTTTCAGGTCTCATTTTGGGATCAGGCGAAATGAGGTCAAGATTGAGGTATGTGCGCTAACATTCGATTTTTTCGTCCGGTTCGAGCACAGCTCAGACACCGAGCGCATTCTGCATTATTCCCGTTCTTTCGAGTGCTGCGGGGAGAAAATGAGCTTCATGCGTTGGCATCGCGCCTGTGGGTGGGATGATCGCTTGGGGCATCTTCGTTTCTTCTCCAAACTCGGCTTTGACAGCCTCCCATTGGATGCTTGGGAGCCAGAGGCGCTCAAGAAGGTCGTTAGTAGCCTTGGCAACAAGCTGGTGGAGATCGTGCCACCGAGGGACAGATGGGTCATTGAGGTAAAGGCGTGGCTGAAAGATCCTAACGCCGTTCCTAAGATGTACGAGGTGCATATTCCAAGCAGGGCAGGGCGACAGCTTTGCTGGAAGCACCCGGTCATCATCCACCAGGAGGAGGTTCTGGAATCGGTACATGGCATTCAGGACCCCGAAGAGGCGGCCAGAAAGCTTCCTCGTCGCCTGCAGTGTTGGCCTGGAAGGATCGATCGCATAGGACCACCACTGTTTTGCGACAACGCACATAGTTTTGGTGGGGGAACTGGGCTTGGACAAGCTAGTGGTTCTGATTTCCCTCGAGTGAAGACATAGCTCTAGTGAATTGTTGTATTATGTGTGGCTAATGAATTTCTAGTATGGAGAGCGTAGCAGGAAGTTAGCATCGACTAGAAATGTGTAATAGTTTGAACCGATGTAGTATGTGTGGGTAATGAATTTGAAGTATGTGTGTCTAATGCATCTCTGTTGAACATCGTGCTTTATAATTTCTGTGAATAACCAAGGATAACCTCATGAAAAGAGGGTGGACTGGAAATGAGCAATGTCAATTCTGTGGATGCCATGAAAATGTAGTCCATCTCCTCTTCAAGTACAAGGTAGCTAGATTATTGTGCCAAATGATGAGCGATTCGAAAGACAATAAATGATTCTTGTTTCAAACGAAGATTACTTGATGATCCTTATAACACTATCTACTGATTTTCTAACACGTTGAACTGCAGGACCATTTTGCAGACATCACAAGACAAATGAAAAATGGTTTACAACACAGAAATCAGTTGCAAAATCTGTACATAAAACTATCGTCTGAATTTTATCTGTCTGGGATAAAAAATGGCAGTTAACTGGATTTAATGACGAGTAGTAATTGAAGGAAATAGATACTTGATAGTATTTGTTTACAACAATAGTACTTCCATACAAAAGGGTATTATACCTGCACAAAAGTGGGCTAAACTTCCTACTAGTTTATAGAACAATGCGTCAGCGTTTCATCTACAAAAGCCATTCTTCAGTTTGAACTTAACTATTCTACACTGAAGAAACTATAGATCTCCACCAGAAAAGTTGACTGGCCAATTGCCTTGAGAGGATGTGAGTTCTTTGATCATTTAACCCAAACTAATCTATTTCCTTCCTGCCAAACTACAAGAAATCTGCATCGTTCATGCACGACCGCTTTGCATGCGCTAGTCCCGGTTCAGTAGGACCATCCGCGCCGCCACAACGATTTCTTCAAAACTGAAATTCGACATCTTCTTTTTGGGATCGTAGGTCTGTGTGAACTGGAACCTGAATTCCGATGCTAAGCTGATGCCAGCCGTCGGCTCTAGCTATCGAACAATCCAACATGCTGAGTGTAGACGCTTGGCGCCACCATGGTATGGCCTCCGACGGTTCGTTGGATGGAGCGTCTTTGCCACAGACAGCGTGTTCCTAGCCTCCCCCACTGCGGTAAGGTAGCTCACGCCGAAGCATGGATGCGAGAGTTCCTAGACCTTGGCGCTGCCCTGTTCGTGGGTGTGTACACTCGGCGGCATGCTCTCATGAACGATTTGATACGTACCTTGTTCCCCCCTGCCTAGAGCACGCTGTGATGCCGTCACGCGATTTCTCCACAACGCTCTCTTGGCCCTGCTCGCCGCATCCGGAGCCGACGATGCTGGCACCGCCGCAACAGCCGATTCGGCACATTCAGCAAAATCATCCGTCTTGCAAGGCAATGGGAGATCGGCCTTGAAGCAGAGCTTCATGGCCTGCCTTAGAGGGGTTAAATACCCAAGTTTCGGCGGCTGTCGCGGCGGCGGGCTCTTAGGCGGGGCCATGTTACCCTAAGTGGTGCGACGTGGCTGCGCAAGGTGAACTGTGGTTTGTCGGAGAAGGGGAGTGACAGACTAACAGTAGGTTTGGACTACAGGCAGGCGTGAAAATAATCATCTCCCATTTCCTGAGAGGGTAATAATTCGACACTCGTTGCATTAACTGCTCAATCTTTATTTCCATTCTCAGCATAAGAGTTTGAACGTATTAAAAAGATCGGTCGTGGCTATCCACCTCATCGGGCAATGTACTAGGACAGGTAGGAGACCGGGTTCCATTTTAGAAATGTTGACGACTGTGCCCTTATGTTTATACGATATTATTTCTATGCCACTATATACCATCGAATTGTAGCAACACCATCAGAAACAGGGGATGACGATGTGGCATGTTTTCTTTTTTTAAAGGGCATCAGAAACAGGGGATGATGACATGGCATGTTTTCTGACTGGCAGGCCCGCCTCCTCCACCTTAGACGGCGTGCATCCTAGGTTCGAGGACTAGTGCCGCCCACCAACACATTATTGTGCAATTTTCCATGTTTTGTCGCAACCAGCTCCGCTCCGCTCCGCTCCTCTGCTCCCGTCGCCGCCACTCCGTTCAGTCGTGCACCGCTCTCATCCTCCCCTTGGGCCGTCGTCCTCCCGCCCTCCCCTCCCTGCCATCCCCTCACGTCCCCTGCCCTCCCTGCCCTGTCTCCTTGCCATCCTCCATCGCCCAGGCGCGTCTGGAAACGAAAACCGAGAGTCGGCAGTTGGGTTAGGCGCCCAACAACGCTGGTGATCTGGATCCTGCTTAGAGATGGATCCTGCGAGGCTTGAGAACACAGAGATGGGTCCCGCGTGGCTAGAGAGCACGGAATCTCCTTCAAGTCGGGAGAGCACAAAGGAGAACAAAATAGGGGAAGAGGAAGCAGGGTGCAGAGCTTTGGAGGTATGGAGCCTGGAGAAGGTGCCGTACGTCCCCATTGAAGGGTAAGAACTGTGATTCCTTTTTTGCATACACCAATTAGCGTTTCTAGTCCCATGGTGATGGCAAGGATATGTGTTGGTAACCGCAGGATGTCTGTGCAGCTTGTCCTTGAGCATGATGCTTTGTAAAGCGAGCATGAAGACACTAAAATGTGTGGCGATCCAGATGATGATGAGAAAGTATATCCAGCCGTGGTTGCTGACCCTGATAGGATGGAGAGTAGGGAATATTTGGTTGATTCAAACTTTGAGCTTGACTATGGGACTGATGAGGAAGAGGAATGTGAAGATGTGGAAATGGGATGTAGATACGATGACGAAGATGAGGACAAGCTAGTGATACACTTTGACAGGGACAAACCTACAATTGATGAGGGGACTTTCTTTGAGAATGTGGAGGACTGCAGATATGCAGTTGCAACCTATGCAATTAGAGTTGGGTTCGAATTTAGCATTGAAAAGAGCGACCAAAAGAGATTTAGGGTGCATTGTAGGGAAAGTAATGTGTGTAAATGGAGATTACATGCATCTCCAATGCAGGATGGACACCCATTTCAGGTTGCAATAGCTACATTTAGTTTCAGTCTTTCTCGTATTTATTCTGTTGATAATTAGCTCTGATTTATTTGGATTCTTATCAAATGCAGATCAAAGTAAACATGAAGAAACACAACTTCCCTAATACTTCTTTAAGTGATAAAATTAGACCGGTGACTACCAAGTGGATTGCTGCTACTGTACTTGATTGGGTGAGGCAGGATCATAACACTAGACCTGCTAAACTCAGAGCAAAGATTAGCAAAAAGTTTAATGTTCTAATTCCTTACCATAAAGTCTTTGATTGGAAGGAGATGGCTCTAGAATTAATTCAAGGCAAGTGGAATGACATTTTTCACATGTTGTATAGTTTCAAAGCTCAGGTAGAGAAAACATCACCTGGTAGTGTTGTTGACATCAATTATGAGGTTGTGAAAGGAAGAGAAAAGGTCTCAAGGGGGGTCGGGTATAAGCAGGTAGATAAGAAATGCTTCAAGAGATGTTTTGTCTGCCTGAAGGCATGCTGGAAGGGGTTCCTAGACAGCTGCAGGACATACTTGGCAATAGGAACAACTTCTTTAACAGGGAAGTTTAGGGGGCATGTTGCTTCTACTTGTGCTTTGGACGTGCATAATTGGCTTCTACCCGTAGCTTATGCTGTTCTTGAGGGTGAATCAAATGAGAGATGGACATGGTTCATGCAGAGACTACGGGTAGTAATTGGTCACCCGGAAGGCTTGGTGATTCACACTAGTGCATGCAAGGGTCTTGCGAATGCTGTTGATGCTGTGTTTCCTGGGGTTGAGCATAGGGAATGCATGCGGCACCTCTCTACTAACTTCACGAAGAAGTTAAAAGGAAAGATCTTTGAAGAGGACTTGTGGCGATCAACATACACATACACCCCAAGCACACATGCTACTTATTTGCAGAACATGTATGTAGTGCCAAAGGTGAAAGAATACCTTGAAGAACATCACACCAAGCTATGGGCCAGAAGCAAGTTTGGTGAGTTAAGCAAGGTGGATTTTGTTTGCAATAATTTGGCATAGAGTTTCAATGCTAATATTTCAGGCATGAAGACACTTGCAATTGTTATTTTGTTGGATGCAATAAGATAATGCATAATGGTGAAGATAGATTTAAGGCAAAGAATTTGTGCAAGAAATTTTTTAGGCCATAAAATAGTTCCAAAGGTGGTTATGTTACTCAATGCAAGAACCATGGAAATGAGAACGATAAAGATGAGGATGGTCAAAAGTTCCAAAACATTGGCCGAGGTTTATGCAGAATACAAGCGTGGAACTGAACGGAGGTACACTATAGACATTGGAAACAAGACTTGTTCTTGCAGGTAGTGGCAGATTACTGGTCTGCCATGTCACCATGCACTGTACTTCATCTTAAAGCTTAGAGGTAGCAGAGCTAAAATAGAGAACAATGTTGGCAACTATTTCTCCGTGGACAAGTTTGCTGCAACTTATGCAGAAAATGTACCACCTTTGGCTGATGAAAATGATTGGGATATTATCGATCCAGGGTTCAAACTTTAACCACCAGTTCTTAGGAGGCCACCTGGGAGGCCTAGAAAGCTAAGGATCAAAGCCTCCACCGATAAAGGTTCAAGGCTAGGAGCTAGGAAAAGGAAACACAAACGTTGTGGAGGATTCAACCATATCAAGAGGTTGTGCAAAAACCCAGTTACACATGATCTTGTCCATGTTCACACCCCGGTGGTAGAAAATGAGGCTTCTCAGCCAGAACCGGAGGAGAGCAGCGTGAAGACGAAGAACTTGGAGGAAAACAGTGATGAACACTTGGAGGAAAATGTAGGTAAGCAGCAAATTTATGAAGAAGTGGAGGTGCCGGCGAGAAAAGGGTGTGAAAAGAAACAAAAGGGTAAGCAGAACGGGGAGCAAAAGGAAAATAATGGAGGTGTATTAGAATATGAAGAAGTTGCAGGGGTGATTGAGGATGTTCTTGAGGATCTTTCGGCTAACTGCAAGAGAAATAATAAATCCCTGCCAATTTCATCTTTGTACGATTCTCCATATGAAAGGTAAGCTTAAAAATTGTTCTATTTGCCATTTTATCATTTTTTCCATTCTCATCAACTATTGCTTAATGCAGTGTGGACTAGCAGACTAATAAGAGGAACAGAAAGAAGCAGGCACAGTAACGTCGTATGTTGAATTATCATTGAAACTAAACTAGTCGTGTCGTCTTTATTTATATCTGGCGCGTGCAACGTGTCTATGATGGGGTCTTGTGGACCAGATTACAATTTTTTAAATATTATTACATTAATTTTTTACCTGCGTATGTACGCAGCTACTAGTTCCAATCTCCCTTGGATTCCCATCACCTCTGGCGCACTCTAGAATTATAGATGTGCCATTAAGTGCTGGTAGCATAGTAAGCACATTATCCCATCAGATGTGAACGGAATGACTTTGTTTGTTCAGAATTTGATGACTTTTGATTAGTTTGAACGACAGAGAAACCTAAAACATGGCCAATATATGCCATTAGAAACTATTCCTCAAAAAATATTATTACTCCCTCCGTCTAGAACTAAGTGACTTGAATTTGTGTAGATTCATATGTATCTACACATGTTTTGGGTACAGATACATTTAAATATCTAAAAAAAGCTAAGTCAGTTATATCTGGATAGAAGTAGTACACTATTACAACACGCTTGACCCCTTCTCCTCTGGCGCACTCCAAATTATGGTTGTGCCATCAAGTGCTAGGAGCAGAGTCAGCGTATTGTCCATCCGATATGCCATGAACGCGCTAACTTTATTTTTAGGATCAGAAAAGAATATTATTACTCCCTCTGTCTAGAACTAAGTGACTTGAATTTGTGCAGATTTGTATGTATCTAAACATGTTTTGGGTATAGATATATTTAAATATCTAAAAAAAGCTAAGTCAGTTATATCTGGACAGAAGTAGTACACTATTACAACACGCTCGACCCCTTCTCATCTGGCACACTCCAAATTATGGCTGTGTCATCAAGTGCTAGGAGCAGAGTTAGTGTATTGTCCCATCCGATATGCTAGGAATGCGCGAAATTTATTTTCAGGATCAGACGAGTTTCGACTAGTTTCAAAGACAAAGACATCTAAAACATGGCCACCATATATAGATTATGACGCTAATCGACTATGACTCAAGTGACCCTGATCCAAAGAGGGCATTAAGATACCGTACGTAGATTTAATTTAGGCTTAAGTGGCCCTAATCGACTATGACGCTCCCGCATTCTTCATCATCGACGACGTTGTCCACGTCACCGTCAGCCTCCTCCGTGTCAGAATCAATGCCGATGTTCCCGGCAGCGTTCATCCTCCTCATGGATTCTTCACGGCGTGCCACATCAATAATGGTGGAGGTCGTACGCCTAAGCACTGCCAGAAGTGTTGCCTCCCTTTGGGGTTGCGCAGATCCAGGTGGATCTCCCACCGGTGGGTTCTACACAGCTCAATCAATGCCATCCGCTCCTTCTTGAACAATTTTCGCTAGTACGCGCTCGTGCGTGAGTACCGTGCCATTGCCCTCTTCCACTCCGGTAGCTGGCGGCAGCGCTCCTCACCAACGCGTTGTCGCGCAAGAGCGGCATGACAGGCACCCCGGCGTAGCTGAGCTCGAAGTAGACCGAAATCCTCACGAATGGCAGGGCGAGTATGTCATAGTGGGCGAACATCTGAGCCTCGTGCAAGATGAGTTTGGGACTCTCCCTCTCCATGGCGATGGAGGAACACGATCTGAGCTTCAGCCCCGAGGTTAACGGGATAAGGGCAAGGACGTAGGCCTAGTCGTGTATGCCACTACCAATCAGTTCACAGAACAGACTTCTCGCGGATTGCCCTTACAAAGGACATCCTTATCGTCCATGCACCCCGATGCAACATCGCTTAACAATCAGGGATCAGGTCTTCTAGAAACCTGGAGCGGTTGCTGGTTAGTTCTGCATCCCGATTGTTTGTGGCCAATGGCTGTCATTGAAAAGAACACATGTGCAAATGACTCTGGTGGATCCATTTCGTTTATGGAAAGAACACACATGCAATGACACTAGTGGTGGTTTAGGAAAAGAACACACAGGCAAAACATGCAATGACAACTGGTGGATCCATGTGGTTTATGAAAAGAACACCACATGCTGGAGTGGCATCATTGCATGTGTTCTTTTCCAAAACCACAGTGATAAAAACTAACACACACACATACACGCAATGACTCTAGTGGTGGTTTATGAAAAGGACACACATGTAGTGACTCTGGTGGATCTAGGTGGTTTATGAAAAGAACAAACATGCAATGACTCTAGTTGTGGTTTATGAAAAGGACACACATGCAATGACACTGGTGGATCCAAGTGGTGGTTTATGAAAAGAAAAAACATGCAATGACTAGTTGTGGTTTATGAAAAGGACACACATGCAATGACATGCAATGGATCCAGGTGGTGGTTTATGAAAAGGATACACATGCAATGACTCTTGTGGTGGTTTATGAAAAGGACACACATGCAATGACGCTAGTGGTGGTTTATGAAAAGAACACATATGCAAAGACATGCAATGACACTAGTGGATCCATGTGGTTTATGAGAAGGACACACATGCAATGACAACTGGTGGATCCATGTGGTTTATGAAAAGAACACCACATGCCTGAGTGGCATCATTGCATGTGTTCTTTTCAAAAACCATAGTGATGCACACTGACACACACACACATGCAATGAATCTAGTGGTGGTTTATGAAAAGGACACCACATGCAATGACTCTAGTGGATCCAGGTGGTTTATGAAAAGAACAAACATGCAATGACTCTAGTTGTGGTTTATGAAAAGGACAAACATGCAATGACATTGGTGGATCCAAGTCATGGTTTATGAAAAGAACAAACATGCAATGACTCTAGTTGTGGTTTATGAAAAGGACACACATGCAATGACATGCAATGGATCCAGGTGGTGGTTTATGAAAAGGACACACATGCAATGACTCTAGTGGTGGTTTACGAAAAGGACAAACATGCAGTGACACTAGTGGTGGTTTATGAAAAGAACACACATGCAAAGACATGCAATCACACTGGTGGATCCATGTGGTTTATGAGAAGGACACACACGCAATGACAACTGGTGGATCCATGTGGTTTATGAAAAGAACACCACATGCAATGACATAAAATGGATCCAGTTGGTGGTTTTTGAAAAGGACACACATGCAATGACTCTAGTTGTGGTTTATGAAAAGGACACACATGCAATGACATGTAGTGGATCCAAGTGGTGGTTTATGAAAAGAACAAACATGCAATGACTCTAGTTTTGGTTTATGAAAAGGACACACATGCAATGACATGCAGTGGATCCGGGTGGTGGTTTATGAAAAGAACACACATGCAATGACTCTAGTTGTGGTTTATGAAAAGGACACACATGCAATGCCACTAGTGGTGGTTTATGAAAAGAACACACAATGCAAAGACATGCAATAACACTGGTGGATCCATGTGGTTTATGAGAAGGACACATATGCAATGACTACTGGTGGATCCATGTGGTTTGTGAAAAGAACACCACATGCTAGAGTGGCATCGTTGCATGTGTTCTTTTCAAAAACCACAGTGATGCACACTGACACACACACATGCAATGATTCTAGTGGTGGTTTATGAAAAGGAAACACATGTAGTGACACTGGTGGATCCAGGTGGTGGTTTATGAAAATAACAAATATGCAATGACTCTAGTTGTGGTTTATGAAAAGGACACACATGCAATGACTCTGGTGGATCCAAGTGGTGGTTTATGAAAAGAACAAACATTCAATGACACTGGTGGATCTATGTGGTTTATGAGAAGGATACACACGCAATGACAACTGGTGGATCCATGTGGTTTAGGAAAATGACACCACATGCTGGAGTGGCATCATTGCATGTGTTCTTTTCAAAACCCAAAGCGATGCACACTATCAGGGGGATGACCCCCAGGTAGGCCAAGACAGGCTCAGTTGGCCAGCTCGAAAGAGCTCTGGCCGCCTAGGCCCAAGACAAGGAACCACAGCCGGGTGGAACTCTCCACCCGGTCTGCGTCCAAGTTTCCCTGGCTGGCCCGTCTAGCCGGGTGGCCAGAAGAACCGGCTGAGAGGCTGCTCCTAGCTGGCCGCCTCAGATCTAGTACGGTAGGGGTGACGCTCCTTGCAGAGCGCACCTCTGAACGGACAGGCTGGCTCGCTCGGTCGGCGCTACCAGACAACTATGCCAAAGCTGGAGGCTGACGAGTAAAGCTCTAGCTGACGGATAAAGAGCCGGCTGACGAGTAAAGCAAGGGCACTGGACACTGTAGCACTGTCCCCCCTGTACTAGAGGTTTGACTGGACCCAGGCCTACCATTCAGGCCTGTCCAGCCGGCCCACTTTGTAAGCCTAGATCCAAACAGTAAACCCTAGAACCCACTTTGTAAGCTACCTCCCCAACCAGTATATAAGGAGGGGTAGTGCTAGGGTTCTAGGTAGACAATTACAAGTTAGAAGTTCTCTATATTGGACAAGTTGAGTAGTTCCTCTTCTTCTCCTGGCAAGGAGTTGCAAGGGAAATAGCTCAAGGAGCATCTGTACTGGGTGTTCGCCCCTGATAGTAGATCCTTACAGGAGTAGGAGCGTTACCTCGCCAAGAGGGCTCTGAACCTGGGTACATCACTGTGTTTGCAGTATTTGTGCCCAACCCGTTGCGACTAGCCACCGACAGCATCCTGATTGTCCCCTCTCATGCCATCCCCGATGGGACTGCCGTGTTCCACACCACGATAGTTGGCGCTCACCGTGGGTCACAGCGCTTCGGCTGGGATCATCTTTCGCACGGGACTTCTGCTCGTCGCTGGTGAACAAGTTGCTTTCGGCCTCGTCCTCACTTTGGCTCCTTCGACTGCATCCTCGACAACGCATTCTGCTTCAACAGGGGAACCTTCCCAAGCGGCGATTCCATCATGCACTACGGCGAGCATCGCGTATACATCGCCACCGTCACCGAGACCTTCTCTCGCGAGGTTGTCACCGTGTCCGGCGCACCGCCTGGCTTCTCCACTTTGCACGTCCCCAGCGGTAGCGTCAAGGTCATGATGGCACGGTCGAGCGAGAACCGCCACCCACCTCTGGAGTGCAATGAAGATGGCCGTGCTGCCAACTCGCGCCTCCCGAACCAGGACCTGCTCACTGCATCCATTGAGCACCTCTACAACCCCATCAACCCCATCGAGGCAGATCCGACAGCAGCTGTAGCAGCGCTGGAGGCTACACGCTAGAGCCTCCTAGAGGAAGCTGGTAAGGTGGTAGCCGCCCAACAGCGGATGAACGCGACCATGCGCGAGTACAATGTCGTGCACAACTTCACCCGCCTGCCCAGCACCAGCCGCCCGACCCAGCCCCAGGGCCGAAACCTCGGTTCGGAGATGGATCGTGCTACTGATCTGCGTACACCCGCGGTGCAGCCGGTCTACAACACCCCAGCCAAGAACATGAGAGCAGAGGAGGCGTCTGTGACCGAGCTAAGCCACCTGGAGGGCGAGGAGCTGCTCCGCCAGTAAGCACGTGTCCAGCTCCTCGTGGTCACGACAAACAAGCAGCAGGCTGAGGCAGAACTCAACATGGGCAGCAACAGCAAGGCTCAAACACTTCGCCGAATGGTGGATCCGGCTGCTGGCGGCAGCAAGGCCTCCTCCCCAAACAGCACGAGGTTAAACAATCGTCCACGCAGCAGATCAGCAGGCCATGGGAACAACGCCCGTGAAGCCGCAAGCGTCACCAGCCAAAACCGCGAGCCGGCTGGTGAAGCCGGAAAAGGCCACGCGCTACCCAAGTCCCGCCTATCCGGCCGGCTGGGGCGGCTCGGGTTGGCAGAGCCATAAGACGCATGTGCGCGCGCATTGACCTGCTGGTCCAGTTGTGAGCGCTGGAAGAAGAAAGCCCGGCTTGTCCAAGATGCTTCAGACCGTGCATCCGGAATGAACCGTTTCCAAAGGGATTTTCGTTCCCAAGGGACAGGCCAAAGTACAACGGCACAGTCAAGCCAGAGGACTGGCTGGTGGAGTATACCACTGTGGTAGGCATCGCAAACGGCAACCACCGGTTGGCCGTGCGCTATGGCCCCCTCATGCTCCTCGACTCAGCTAGGACATGGCTCAACAACCTCCCCGACAACATCATCAATCCTTGGATCGATTTTGAGCAGGCATTCGTCCACAACTTCACTGGCACCTACAAGCGCCCATGCCGACCCGGCGAGCTCGCCCTTTGCATGCAGGGCCCGGATGAATCCGATCGCTCCTACATCACCCGGTGGACGAGCTTGCACAACTCCTACGAAGGGGTACGCGAGCACCGGGCGGTCGACTTCTCCGTCAACAACTACAGAGACGGCACTATGCTCAAGCACAAGCTTTGCCGGGTGGATCCTACCATCATGGCGCAGACCATGGCCGTCGCGGACAAGTATGCCACCGCCGACGCGGCTATGAAGAGATCCGTCCAGGTGGACGACCAGTGGCAAATAATTGTTGACGTCGTGGTGGATCGACGCCAGCCGGAGGGGAATGGACACAACCCCAGGGGGCATGATAACCGCCATGGCAAGAGAAAGGACAACCAACCGGATAACCAATATGGTTCCAGGCAGGTGCCGGTGGTGCAGGAGGATCCGGCTGCAGGAGGAAGCCGGAGACAAAAGCCTGATGACCGGCCTCGAAGGGCCAAGTACACCATCGAGTCAATGCTTGATGGGCCGTGCAAGTTCCACAGCGGAGGCAACAAACCGGATACACATACAACGCGCAAGTGCACCTAGACGAAGAAGATGGCGGAGATCACTGGTGTGCCGGCTGCGTAGCCGCCGCCACCCCCAGCCGGTGGGCCGCCAGGCGACCGCAATAACCAACGCTAGTGAGTCGCAGCTAGAACCGTCAAGCACCTCCTTCCACGGAGCCGTTTCGGGCTCGTCACATTCGCCCATCAGAAAGATCTGGCTGGAAATCATCTTCGGCACGGAGGATAACTTTCACCACGAGCCTATTTGGTTTGAGGTGGTCAACCTCTCCAGTGCGTACCATGCAATCCTGGGACGGCCGACGCTCACCAAGTTCATGGCGGTACCACACTATGCATACCTCAAGATGAAGCTACCAGGGCCAAAGGGTGTCATCACCGTGGCCGGCTGCTACAGGCGGTCATGGAGTGCGCCACAGATGACTCCAAGATAGCAGAGGCCATGATCATCGCTGAAGAAAAGCGTGTCATCATGCAAAATGTGGCAGCCCTGCAACAGGACATGCCGGCTGGCGAGCCGAAGCCGGTCGGAGAAGCATAGTTCAAGCCATCCAAGGGCACCAAAAAGATCTTGCTGAACGAGGCCGAGCCGGACAAGTTCATCCTAGTCGGAGACGGCCTTGACAGCAAATAGGAAAGCGTGCTCATCGACTTCCTCCGTGAGAATTGGGATATCTTTGCATGGTCCCCCAAGGACATGCATTGGAAGCTGCACTTAGACGGCTCCATGATGTATGGGGGGCTCAGAGCCAGAGTAGTCATTACCTCCCCAAAGGGAGACCGGCTCGAGTACGTGCTGCAGATCCATTTCCGCGCATCCAACAACGTCGCTGAATACGAGGAGTTCGTTCATGGCCTCAAAATGGCAAAAGAGATCGGCATCCAGCGCATCCTATGCTTTGGCGACTCGGATTTGGTGGTGCAGTAAGTATCAGGTGATTGGGACACCAGGGACGCAAACATGGCTCTATATCGCTTCTTCGTACAACAACTATGTGCCTGTTTCGAAGGGTGCGAGTTTCACCATGTCCCTAGAATAAACAACGAAGCTGCAGACACGCTCACCCGCATCGGGTCAACAATGCAGGCAATTCCGCATGGAGTCTCCCTGGAGAACCTGCGCAAGCCTTCAATCACGCCATCTCTAGAGTCCGACTCCATCATATTGTATGCGGACCTGGGGACTACCGGCTCCAAGACGCGAGAAGTTGCCACGAAGGACCTGGGGACTATGCCGCAACCCCTGGGGACTTCTCCACCACACCCGAGGACTGCTTCGCCGCACCCAGGGACTTCCGCGCTCAGCCTGGAGGCCGCCGGCTCTACCACTCCATTAGGTCGGCCGCCAGACGAGCCCCACCCAGCCATCTGCGTAGAGGTAAACATGCTCATGCAGGCGGTATGCGCCATCTGGGAAACCCCGACATGGGCCAAGCCGTTCATGGATTTCTTGGCCAAGGGAGAGCTACCCGAAGAAAAGGTAGAGGCAAGACAAGTGAAGCGCAGGGCGAGCGCGTACACCATCATCAACAATAAGCTCTGCAAGCGCAGCGTTGGGGGCATTTACCAGTGGTGCGTGAGCCAGGAAGAAGGAATCCGGCTACTGATCGACATTCACCAGGGCGAGTGCGGCCACCACGCGTCATCATGGGCCATAGTGACAAAAGCATTTCGCCGTGGGTTCTACTGGCCCACGGTGCTGGAGGACGCCGAACAAATAGTCAAAGCATGCAACGGTTGCCAGCGGTTCAGCTAGAAGAAGCACACTCCATCTGTGACACTCAAGACAATTCCCATCACTTGGCCCTTCGCCGTCTGGGGACTGGATATGGTTGGCCCTTTTTGAAACAGCCCGATCCAGCATGACGCACATGCTGGTGGCGGTGGATAAATTCACCAAGTAGATCGAGGCAAAACCGATAAAGAAGCTGGATGGGCCAACGGTGGTCAAGTTCTTCATAGACATAATCACGCGCTTCGGCTACCCCAATAGCATCATAACAGACAATGACACGAATTTCGCCAAAGGGGCTTTCACACGCTTCTGCGGAGACAAGGGAATCCCCTGGACCTCGCATCCGTGGCACACCCCCAATCCAACGGGCAGTGCGAGCAAGCACACGGTCTGGTCCTAGCCAGGATCAAGCCCCGGCTGATCGAACCATTGATGCGGTCTCCTGGATGCTGGATAGAGGAGCCGCCGGCTGTGTTGTGGAGCCTGCCCACCACACCCAACCGGTCCACCGGCTTCACCCCATTCTTCCTCGTCTACGGGGCGGAGGCAGTCCTGCCAACAGACATCGAGTTCGACGCACCTCGCAAGCTGTTATACTCAGAGCAACAAGCCAAGGAAACACGTGAGGACAACGTCGACCTCCTTGAAGAAGCACGCGAGCCGGCCTTGTCCAGATCCGCCATCTACCAGCAGAACCTACGCCGTTACTATGCCAACCGGATCCGCGACGTCTCGTTCCGTGAGGGCGACATGGTGTTGTGGCTGGTGCAGGACACAAAAGGGATGCACAAGCTTTCTCCACCTTGGGAGGGCCCATTCATCACCAGTCGGGCGCTGCAGAACAACTCATACTACCTCATCGACGCCCGCAAGCCGGCAAAGAATAAGATGGACCGTTCAGGCGAAGAAACTGAGCGCCCATGGAACACGAACTTGCTTCGCCCATTTTACACTTGAACCAGAAGTTTATGTATCTTACCCATATGTACTGAACAAGCATGGGAGCCTCGACATAGTCTCAGGGACTCCACAATAAATTAGCAAGTCATGCTGCACAATTTGGCTTTTCCGGCTGCACTATTCTAACCCCGGAGCTGGCAATCTCCACCGGGAACTCGCCGGTTGGCCTAGACGGCCACGCGATCCAAGCGGCAAAGTACTGTATGTGGTTCTAAGAGCTTCCTCTTTAGCTCCTACTGCGGACCGCAAGCCGGCTGATAGACCCGACAATAGCAGAACGCTTGAAGACCCCTACACGAAAAGCCTCGAGGAAAACAAAAACGTCTAGACGTTCCGGTTGTTCTCGCTCGCTTGAAGCAAATGACCAAAACCTGAAGTATCGTGCAGTACGCCTACTAGCTACCCCTTTGACTCTGGCTCACAGCAGGCAAGGGTACAACATCAAACTAGCCAATGCTCACTGATAAAAAGGCAAAGTCATCGGCCTAGCACGAAACAACACGATTTCAACCTAGTGAACTTTAGATTACAATTCCTTTCACGTCTGTTTAACCAGGGAAACAACATGCTTGTTTTTCTATCTTTGCATGAGCCAAATTTCCACGACGAACACCAGAGCCAGAGGCGGGTTGCCTCCCAGATGGCAGAAGAGCAGGCTAAGGTGCTTCGACCCGCCTGTATCCTCCAGCTGGCCCGAACCTCGGGGACTACACCCTATGGGTGCGCTCGCGCGCCCCCACACAGAAACCTGCAAGAAACAACAACATAAAGGAGCTTCGACCCAGCTGTATCCTCCAGCCGTCCTGAACCTCGGGGACTACACCCTATGGGTGTGCTAACACGCAGCCACACAGAAACAAGGACATGGCAAGTGCAAAATAGAAAGTGCAGGCACAAAGCACGAAAAAATATCCAAAGGGAGGCAATGCTCCGACTAGATTTCAGTACATGACAAAGACGATCGTTCACCAACACAAAAGAACAAGTTTTCAACAACAAATTCTCCCGGCATACCGGGGATTAGGCCTGAGGATTGCGGAGGAGCCGAGGGCATCGGCTGGAGCTCGGCTACAGGAGGCGATGTTGGCCGAGGTGGTCTCTGGCACAGTTGGGGCTTCAGTGTCCGCTGCATCCAGGATGAAGTGGTACGGCTCCATCCCGTCCGGGTCGCTGAAATCCCGGTCCAGCTGGATGAAGCTCCCAATCTTCACGCCGCAAGAGCGGATGTCAGGAACCTCGACGCGGAGCTGCTCATAGCTGGTCCCCTAACGGAATCCGCGAGAGTGGCTTCGTAGATCCATGTCCAGGTACCAGGACTTCAGCAGGGCAATCACCATCTCCATGCCGCCGCGTGCCGCCCACTCTCGAGCCATGTCCATGAGGTCAGGGGTGCCCAAGAGCTTCTCGGCCAGAGCATCCATGGTAGCCGGTTGATCGGTTTCTGGCCAGACATAGTCATAGACCTCAAGGGCAGTAGTGCGCATCCGTCAGGCCTCCTCGCTAACGATCGCCACTAGTTCTTCCGGGTGGAGGTCGCGCCCGGTGTTCACCTTAGGGATGCGCGCTAGAGCTTGGTCAGTCGCCTCTGGGTAATGAGCTGCACCCAGGAAAAGAAACAACAGTCAATGCCGTCTGTGGAAGACAAATGGCAAAGCTGGTCTGGTTTGAAGTCACTTACTGATGACCATCTCGACAATCTAGCAAAGCTCCCCCAACACCGCCCTCTCCCTGGCCTAGGAAGCCTGAAGAGTCTCTGCCTAAGTGGCATAGAGCTTCTCAAGGTTCTTTAGCACCTCGGTCCGGGTGTCCACCACTTTCTTGGCCTAGCCGGCCTTGACCTCCATCTGCTACTGATGCGCAGCTGATGACCCACAAGTATAGGGGGTGTATCGTAGTATTTTCAAGGGAAGTGAAACCCAATTTATTGATTCGACACAAGGGGAGCCAAATAATATTTATCAGCCTTAACAACTGAGTTGTCAATTCAGCTGCACCTGGAAACAATCTTGCTCACAGCAGTTTATCAGTAGCAACCGTTTTGTAGTAGGAGTAGTAAAGTAACAGCAGTAGCAAAGCAAAGACAGTAGTAACAAAAGCAGTAACAGTGGGATTCTAGTGCGGTAGGCATAGGGATGGATGGACGGGCATTGCAATGACAAGATAATTCACATAGCAATCAGAACATAGGGCAATGCAGATAAAGAAGATAAAGCATCCAAGTACTAGACAATCCTAGGCATGTGTTCCATATATAGTCATACGTGCTCGCAATGAGAACTTGCACAACATCTTTTGTCCTGCCAGCCCGTTTGCAGCGGGGCCTCTAGGGAACTACTGGCAATTAAGGTGCTCCTTTTAATAGAGCACCGGAGCAAAGCATTAACACTCCATGAACACATGTGATCCTCACATCAAAGCCTTTCCCTTCCGGTTATCCCTATTTCTGTCACTTCGGGGCCATAGGTTCCGGACAATGACGTGTGTATAAAACTTGTAGATAAGACCAAGAACAATACTATCATAATGAATCAATAACATGTTCAGATCTGAAATCATGGCACTCGGGCCCTAGTGACAAGCATTAAGCACAACAAGTTGCAACAAAGGCATAAAGCACTAATAAAAGATACTAGGCACCATGCCCTAACAATCTGATGCCATTACATGAACGATCTCATCCAATCCCTACCATCCCCATAGCCTACAGCGGGGGATTACTCACTCATAGATGGGGGAAACATGGATGGTCGAAGGAGACGATGCTGAAGATCGATGGAGATGGCTCCGGGGGCACTTCCCCATCCCGACAGGGTGCCAGAACAGAGACTTTCTGTCCCCCGAATCTCCCCTTCGGTGGTGGCAGTGCATCGGGACTTTTCGTGGAAAAACGTCGAACCCCCCGGAGTTTTTAGGTCAGAAGGCTTCTTATAGGCGAAGAGGGAGACTGAGGGGGTGCCTAGGGCCACCACACCATGCCCTGGCCCGGCCAGGCCCAGCCCGCGCCTAGGGGGAGGGGTGTGGCCAGCCCTTGGCCCTCCTCCGTCTCGTATTCTGGCTCCTGGAGTCTTCTGGAAAAATAGGTACTTTGGCTTTTGTCCCATCCAATTCCGAGAATATTCATTTTCTGACTTTCCTGGAACCAAAAACAGCAGAAAATAGGCAGCTGGCACTGTGGCTCTTGTTAATAGGTTAGTCCAAGAAATCATATGAAAAGTACTCCAAAGTGTGGACAAAACACAAGAAAGTGGATAAAACCAAGCATGGAGCATCCAAAATTATAGATACATTTGCAATGTATCAACATCCCCAAGCTTAACTCCTGCTCGTCCATGAAGCTTGGGGATGCCCAAGACATCCCCATCTTCATCAATAAAAATCTCAGGTTCTCTTCCAAACACTTCATTTTTATTGTTTCATGCACAGTTGTGTTGTTCTTGGAGTGTCTTCTTTTTCGTTTTTGTTTTTGGTTTTCGTTTGCTTTGTTTTCTTAGTTTGCTGAATAAATTGGTTGGACCCCCTCTTTCATACATTGTTTTTCAAATAGTTTGGTTTGGATTGGAAAAGAGTAGGAAAGTTCATACTTAAGTGGTAAAAAGAGCTTGTTTTTGACTGTGGCCTATGCTTTGTCATGCCATGCTTGATATTGTTTTGGCTTTATGCTTAGTACTCTTTTCTGTAGCATGACTTGTTATAAACAATTGAGATTGCTTAATGTGCCTTGGATGAATCATGCGTTGTTTTATCATATTAAAGCATAGTATAGTGGTATTCTCCTTTGATGCTTTATTTGGGTTGACTTGGCACATGCTCACACCATGTTATGAGTATCTCAAGTCACCATAGCCTTTATGATCCTTTAGTTTTCAACTTGTAGTATCACTTTATGCTTTGATCAAAGATGTTTTGTCGCTCTGCATGATTATGACCATTATTGCTCTCTTAGTTTGTCGCTCCCAGTCTTTTGCTAGCCTCCATAACCAAGTATGAGTTCCACTCATGCATCCAACTCCTTAAACCAAGTTATTCCAAAGAGTCCACCATACCTACCTACTAGCATATGCTATTCCAAGTATATTCATGTTTTTGTCTATCTTCCAAATTAAACTTGTTATGAGAAAACTAGTGATTAAAGCTCTCATGAACTTGATGGCACACTTTACTTTTTTGCATTTAATAAACTTGAATCATTGGGTCCTTCTTTTTTGCGTATATGCTTGCGCTTTATAAGTTGAAGTTAGCAGAACCATGTATCATGGGGAACGCTTTCAACATTGCACTTGTACTTTGTACCCCGTTGATATCATGTTCTTTTGCTTATGGATCCTGGTGGCGTGAAACAAAAGTGGAACTTGTAAGATCATGGAGCTTGTATGTATGTTAGAGAAATGCCTGGGCCGCTAGCCTAAGCCATGCCTAATCATGGTGGAAACTTGCAGTATAACCATAATGAGCACTCTATGAAGCATCCTCAATAAAAACCTATGAAAATAGCAAATAAAAAGATCGCTGAGATGCTCATTGTCTGCTTGCCTTGTCATTTTGATTATGGGATAGCTCCTGTATCATGTGCAAGGGGTACCCCATTGGCGGTTCTTTATGATACATATGTACTTACAATGACAAGAGCTTACTTGTGACTAAAGTTGAGTAGCATGAGGTTCGGTTTTTGTAAGTAAGGGGCATGAGATTTCAGCTTATAACTTGTCAAGCATATCCTCTTAGTTGTGTCACTTTAACCTTAATCACTTCAAGATGCTTATGATAGGGGCAATGAGAGCTGAAAGCTAATAAGTACCATAATTTTTGGAAGCTCTTTATGAAACTTGAATCCCTACTTCCTTCTATGAAGGCCTTTCTTTTACTTTTATGTTGAGTCTACACCTTCTACCTTTATGCACCTAGTTTGAGAGCATAGTGGCCATTCTTAGTTCTATGTGCATTGTCCCAAGACTAGTTGATTGATGCATAACTTGATATTGATTGTTTGAAACTATTTGTATCTAGTCACTCTTATAAACTTTGAAGGTGTCCTATGCATTTATATTTGCTACTCTATGAGGGACATGCTAAGTGCCACTATGCTATGTTTTCTTTATGTGAAACAAACAAACTTCTTGCAAAGCTTTGTTATTCATGAATCTTTTGTTTGTGCCTTTTCATGTTGCAACATAGTTTCTTTGTCTTATTGCTAGACCTTTGTATTTCATGTTATGATTGAAGTACTATGATCCCAGCTATCAATGTTTTACAAATACTTTGATCAAGTTTATGATGGTGCATGTCACCTCAAAAATTATTATTTCTTTTTATCAATTACCTACTCGAGGACGAGCAGGAGTTAAGCTTGGGGATGTTGATACGTTGCAAACGTATCCATAATTTTTGATGTTCCATGCTTGGTTTTATCTACTTTCTTATGTTTTGTCCACACTTTGGAGTACTTTTCATATGATTTCTTGGACTAACCTATTAACAAGAGCCACAGTGCCAGCTGCCTGTTTTCTGCTGTTTTTGGTTCGAGGAAGTCAGAAAATGAATATTCTCGGAATTGGACATGACAAAAGCCAAAGTTGATATTTTACCGGAAGACTCACGGAGCCAGAAGACGAGACAGAGAGGGCCCTCCTCCGCCTCGTATTCTGGCTCCTGGAGTCTTCTGGAAAAATAGGCACTTTGGCTTTTGTCCCGTCCAATTCTGAGAATATTCATTTTCTGACTTTCCTGGAACCAAAAAAAGCAGAAAACAGGCAGCTGGCACTGTGGCTCTTGTTAATAGGTTAGTCCAAGAAATCATATGAAAATTACTCCAAAGTGTGGACAAAACACAAGAAAGTGGATAAAACCAAGCATGGAGCATCAAAAATTATAGATACATTTGCAATGTATCAACATCCCCAAGCTTAACTCCTACTCGTCCTCGAGTAGGTAAGTGATAAAAAGAAAGAATAATTTTTGAGGTGACATGCACCATCAAAGACTTGATCAAAGTATTCATAAAACATTCAAAGCTGGGATCATAGTACTTCAACCATAACATGAAAGACAAAGTTCTAGCAATAAGACAAAGAAAATATGATGCAACATGAAAAGGCATAAACAAAAGATTCATGAATAACAGTGCTTTGCAAGACGTTTGTTTGTTTCACATAAAGAAAACATAGCATAATAGTATTCAGCTTGTCCCTCAATAGAGTAGCAAATATAAATGCATAGGACACCTTCAAAGTTCATAAGAGTGACTAGATACAATATTTTAAAACAAATAATATCAAAGTATGCATCAATCAACTAGTCTTGGGACAATGCACATAGAACTAAGAATGGTCACTACGCTCTCAAAGTAGGTGCATAAAGATAGAAGGTGGAGACTCAATTTAATGGTGGAAGAAAGGCCTTAGTAAAAGGAACTAGGGATTCAAGTCTCATAAAGAGCTTCCAAAAATTATGGTACTTATAGCTTTCAGCTCTCATTGCCCCTATCATAAGCATCTTGAAGGTGATTAAGGTTAAAGTGAACAAACTATGGTGTACATGCTTGACGAAGTATAAGTCAGAAATCTCATGTCCCTTGTATACGAGGGCCGCTCCTCATGCTACTCAAGTTTAGTCACCGGTAAGTTCTTGTCATTGTAAGTACATGTGTATCATTGAGAACCGCCAACGGGGTACCCCTTGCCTGATGATACGGAAGAATCCCCATATCAAAATGACAAGGCAAGCACACAACGAGCATCTCAGCATTCTTCTTATTTACCATGGGAATATGGTGCTTTTTTCTCTCTTTCCTCTTTTCATAGTATCTCTTTTTTTCTCTTTTCTCTTTTTTTTCTCAATATAGGACTCTTTTTTTATAAGAAGAATGCTTCATAGACAGTTCATTATGGTTACGCTGCAGGTTTCCACCATGTCAACATGGATTAGACCAGCGGCCCAGGCGTTTCTCTAACACATATACATAACTCCATGGACTTACAAGCTCCCCTTTCATTTCACACCGACGACATCCATATACAAAAGAGCATGATATCAACTAGGTACAAGTACCAAGTGCAATGTTGAAAGCGTTCCCCATGAAAGCATGGTTCTGCTAATTCCCAACAAATAAGTGCAAGCATATACAACATAGAAGACTCAATGGTTCAAGTTTATTAAGGGCAAGTAAAGTAAAGTGTGCCATCAAGTTCGTGAGAGCTTTAATCACTAGTTTTCTCATAACAAGTGGAAGGTAGACAAAAGCATGAATATACTTGGAATAGCATAAGCTAGTAGGTAGGTATGGTGGACTCTTGGAAAAACTTGGTTTAGGGAGTTGGATGCATGAGTGGAACTCATACTTTGTTGCGGAGGCTAGCAAAAGACTGGGAGCGACAAACTAAGAGAGCAATAATGGCCATAATCATGCAGAGCGACAAAACATCATTGATCAAAGCATAAAGTGATACTACAAGTTGAAAACTAAAGGATCATAAAGGCTATGGTGACTTGAGATAGTCATAACATGGTGTGAGCATGTGCCAAGTCAACCCAAATAAAAGCATCAAAGGAGAGTAACACTATACTATGCTTTAATATGCTAAAACAACGCATGATTCATCCAAGGCAAATTAAGCAATCTCAATTGTTTATTAAAAGTCATGCTACAGCAAAGAGTACTAAGCATAAAGCCAAAACAATATCAAGCATGGCATGACAAAGCATAGGCCATAGTCAAAAACAAGCTCTCTTTACCACTTAAGCATGAGCTTTCCTACTCTTTTCCAAACCAAACCAAACCAAACTATTTGAACACCAATGCATGAAAGAGGGGGTCCAACCAATTTATTCAGAAAACTAAGCAAACCGTGCAAACTAAAAACCAAAACGAAAACGAAAAAGGAGATGCTCCAAAAACAACACAACTGTGCATGAAATAAAAAATGAAGCGTTTGGAAGAAACCTGATATTTTTATTGATGAAGAAGGGGATGCCTTGGGCATCCCCAAGCTTTGACGCTTGTACTTCTTGGATATTTCTTGGGGTGACATACGTGGCATCCCCAGGCTTGAGCTTTAGTCAATCCTTCATCTCATTACTCATTCCTTTCATACACCGGAAATTTTTCCTTCATACAAAACTTCACACAATCTTTATTAGCAACATTAGTGCACTTAAGATAAATAAGTCTTAAGATTCAGTTCTAACACCAAATAAACTTCCATTAGAACACTAGATACTATAGCACTTCCCTCAAAAATCTCAATTGCCCAAAAGAACTGAAGAAGGAACCAACAAGAAGCAAATGCAGAAAATGGCAGAAATCTGTCAAAACAGACCAGCAGGTAAAGACGAATTTTTTAGAAGACCTTATGTTGCTCAAATCAACAAGTTTTGAACTAACGAAAGTTAGATAACAACCTGGGGCAGAATCACAAAAAATTACAGCTCAATACTACCTACAGATCTCTCTCGCGAATTTTAACGGTGAAGCATAGAAATCTGTTTCGGGACAACAACTTTCCCAATCATTACTTCTCTCTCATTAGAGGTTACTCTTGGCACAAAAAGCAAATAAAAAGGATAAGGAGCGGTTATTACAGAAGTAATAACTTCCAAGACTCATCTAAAACTTTTGGGTTATCTCCCAATAAGTACTTTTCTTTAATGCCTTTAAGTTAGGCATAAGCAAAAACTAGAATGGATAGAATAAAAGTAAACAGAAATAATCATAGTGAAACCATTGTTTTGTTCAATGAAATCTTTTCGTTAACAAGGTTGATCAGGTCTTGTTACCAAAACTATTTCATATGAGACAAAACTTTGTATCCCACTAATGATTATGTTACCTCAACCTTGATAGCAATGGTCCCAATCATAATAGTTTCAAAATTTTCTCTTCGTATGGGACAATATATTTCTCCAACTTGAATGCCCTCAACATGTTCAATTGAATTCAAACCATAAGTCCTTTCAATCTTCTTGAGTAAATAGACAATGTGTTCATTGAAGGTCACCTTCCCTTGATTACAATTAATAACAGCTCCTGCAGTATTTAAGAAAAGGTCTCCCAAGAATAATAGACATATTATCATTTTCAGGCATAAAAGTTTGAGAGGATGCTCTCATAAGAAATATGAAGTGAAGTAAAAGAGAGCATCAAGAAGCAAATACAAAACACATTTAAGTCTAACCCAATTCCTATGCATAGGAATCATGTATGCAAATAAATTCACAAAGAACAAAGTGATAAGCATGGGAAGATAAAAGAAGAGTAACTTCAAAACTTTCAGCACATAGAGAGGTGTTTCAATACCATGAAAACTTCTACAACCATATTTTCCTCTCTCATAATAATTTTTAGTAGCCTCATGAATAAACTCAACAATATAACTATCACATAAAACATGCTTTTCATGATCTAAAGGCACTAGAGCTTTTTCATAAACATTTTCAAAAGAATCCTCAGGAACATAACATTCATTCTCCTTTGGTAAGCATGGAGGACAATCAAATAATGTAAGGGATAAAGAGTTACTCTCATTAGAATGTAGGCATGGGTAGCTAATCCATTCTTCCTCCTTTTGTTCATCACTCCCCTCCTCTTTTTCATCTAATGAGATTTCAGGTTCATCAATTTCTTCTTCCATAGGATCCTGCAAGGCATTAGTCTCTTCCATTTGTGGAAAGCATCTATTCATATATTCAAGAATATAGCCATTTTCTTCCTTTTAATTATCAAAGCAAAATTTAAGTATACCATAAACCTCATACTTATAAGGTGAATCATCAATATTTTCAAGCAAACTAGCAAGTTCAAATGCACCCTTCCAAGCAATAAATTCTTCAATTTGATCCACATCATAAAGGTCATAATTTCCCTTAACATAGGAAGATATGGTAACATCATCATTATACTCACATTGAAAAGGGAGGTGTTTGTACCTCCTGCAGCAACAAGATATATCAAAGCAATAAGTAACATTATAAGTAGAGCACACGTTTCTAGCAATGGTATACAATTTATCAATTTGTTCCCATAAGTGTTTCCCTTTTTGTGACAAGCGGTGTTCCTTATAATAATCATTTTGATCTTCCATGAACCCACCTTGCCAATAAGATTCAGTTTCAAAGAAACCAACCATTCACAACAAGCATGATAAATCAAGACAATAACAGACCAACGAAAATAACAACTAGAGTAGGAACCAATTTTTTTTGTATTTTTGATAAAGAAAGAAGCAAACAAGGCAGAAATAAACTTAGCTTGAACAATAGTGAATCCAAGTGGACTTGGTAAATAAAGCTATGCTCCTCGGCAACGACGCCAGAAAATAGTCTTGATAACCCACAAGTATAGGGGTGTATCGCACTATTTTCGAGGGAAGTGAAACCCAATTTATTGATTCGACACAAGGGGAGCCAAAGAATATTTATCAGCCTTAACAACTGAGTTGTCAATTCAGCTGCACCTGGAAACAATCTTGCTCACATCAGTTTATCAGTAGCAACAGTTTTGTAGTAGGAATAGTAAAGTAACAGCAGTAGAAAAGCAAAGACAGTAGTAACAAAAGCAGTAACAGTGGGATTCGAGTGCGGTAGGCTTAGGGATGGATGGACGGGCGTTGCAATGACAAGATAATTCACATAGCAATCAGAACATAGGGCAATTGCAGATAAAGAAGATAAAGCATCCAAGTACTAGACAATCCTAGGCATGTGTTCCATATATAGTCATACGTGCTTGCAATGAGAACTTGCACAACATCTTTTGTCCTGCCAGCCTATTTGCAGCGGGGCCTCTAGGGAACTACTGGCAATTAAGGTGCTCCTTTTAATAGAGCACCGGAGCAAAGCATTAACACTCCATGAACACATGTGATCCTCACATCAAAGCCTTTCCCTTCCGGTTATCCCGATTTCTGTCACTTCGGGGCCATAGGTTCCGGACAACGACGTGTGTATACAACTTGTAGATAAGACCAAGAACAATACTATCATAATGAATCAATAACATGTTCAGATCTGAAATCATGGCACTCGGGCCCTAGTGACAAGCATTAAGCACAACAAGTTGCAACAAAGTCATAAAGCACTAATAAAAGATACTAGGCACCATGCCCTAACAATCTGATGCCATTACATGAATGATCTCATTCAATCCCTACCATCCCCATAGCCTACAGTGGGGGATTACTCACTCATAGATGGGGGAAACATGGATGGTCGATGGAGATGATGGTGAAGATCGATGGAGATGGCTCCGGGGGCACTTCCCCGTCCCGGCAGGGTGCCGAAACAGAGACTTTCTGTCCCCTGAATCTCCCCTTCGGTGGTGGCAGTGCAGCGCAACTTTTCGTGGAAAAACGTCAAACCCCCCGGAGTTTTTAGGTCAGAAGGCTTCTTATAGGCGAAGAGGGAGACCGAGGGGGTGCCTAGGGCTACCACACCATGCCCTGGCGCGGCCGGGCCCAGCCCGCGCCTGGGGGGTGTGGCCAGCCCTTGGCCCTCCTCCATCTCATATTCTGGCTCCTAGAGTCTTCTGGAAAAATAGGTACTTTGGCTTTTGTCCCGTCCAATTCCGAGAATATTCATTTTCTGACTTTCCTGGAACCAAAAACAGCAGAAAACAGGCAACTGGCACTATGGCTCTTGTTAATAGGTTAGTCCAAGAAATCATATGAAAAGTACTCCAAAGTGTGGACAAAACACAAGAAAGTGGATAAAACCAAGCATGGAGCATCAAAAATTATAGATACATTTGCAATGTATCAGCAGCTAGCTAGTTGATCTGGTCCTGGCGAGCTTTGTTGGACTCCTCCAGCCGGGCAACCTCCCCCTTCAACCTGGCCACCTCCCGGTCCCGGTCCGCCAACTAAGCTACAGGAGGTATCCAATGGTCAACAAGAAGTGCGAGAAGTCGCGCAATCGGGAGGACACAGTAGAGCAAGCAATCTTATGGCCCAGATCTTGCGAAGCCATGGCAACGTCGGCGAGAGCCCTCTGTAGAAGGGAAGGAAGTAAGAACCGAAAGAACCTGCTGAAGAGAAAGCCAACGGAGGACAAGGGTGAGATGAGAAAGCGCAAGCCTGCCATTGCAGGCAAAGGAGACACGGGCACGTACCCGGCGACGCTCGGTGTGACGGCCGCAGCTCTTGGGCGGTGGCTCTTCTTCGCGCCACCTCCAGCCGGGGTGACGCAGGTCGAGGCGGCCCGCTCCCCCTGGCCCTGGGCACGGCGGCTTCAGCTGGATCCATATCCTCGTCATGCGCAGCTGCTCCAACACGCAAACGGAATATTAAGTTTATGGCTAAACGAAGGAGAAGCAAGGAAAACAAGGACAGGGAAAAGGTTCTCACCAGGTGGGAACTCGCAGCCCTCATCAGCCTGGGTGGGGAACCGTTCCGGCTCCGTCTACGGGTACTTCGAAGGCTTGTAGTCCACAGAGAAGAGAGGGAGCTCACCATCCCCCATGCCGTCTTCCTCTAGCTACATCGTAAAGAGCTAATCAATAGGGCAAGATAAGAAGCACGAAACAAAAATTCCTCGGGAAAAACTCACCTGGAGAAGAGGAGGAAAGGCCTACCTTCGGCGGAAGCTGGCCGTGGTGGTAGGGCTAGCAGGAGAACTCCTAGTCCCCCGCTAGCGCCTCCTTCGAGATGGCGGTGAGACACTCGCGGAGGGCCACGAACGGCACGTCCAGCCGGGAGACCCGGGTGGGATCCAGATGGCCGGAGAGGTGGCACATCTTGTGTGACCGCTGTTGCAGAGGGAGCACGCGGCTCGCCATCTAGGATAGCAGAATGTCCCAGGCGGTGAGCCGCTCCTTCTCCACCAGCACCGCCAGCCGGGTGGCCATCTGGTCGATGTCTGCCTGGGCGCCCAAGTTTTGGACGCTCCAGGCCTTCCGGGTGGAGGGGACGTTCGAGAAGATCAGAATTTTAATCCAATCAACCTCGGTGGCGTTGCACACATAGAAGTACGAGCGCTGCCATAGTTGGACGGTGTCTGGGAGCTCTAGCTGCGGCATCACCGTTGACTGCCGCGGGTAGATGGCACAGCATCCCGTCTCCGTCAGCGGCCCACCCCTCCCCACTACTTAAACCTTGAAGTAGAAGAACTTGAAGAAGTTTGCCGCATCAGGGAGAACGCCGAGGTAGGCCTCGCAGCAGGCCGCATGATGCGGCAGCATCACCACTGTGTTGGCCCCCAGATGATGGAGCTGGAGGTCGAAGGAGACGAGCAACTCTCGAACGAACCTGCTCAGCGGAAGACCGAGGTCGTAGGCAAAGTGGGCAAGGAATACGATGGCCTCACCGGGCCGGGGGTTGGGCACCCGCTCACCCTCCGGTGCAAGGCGGTGCTTCACCAGGTGTTCCGGCGGGAGGAATTTCCCTGCCAATACTTCTGCACAAGCTCCTCCATCACATAGGAGCCGCACCACCCGCTGACGTGCTCCGGTAGCATCTCGTCGATGGAGGTGGCCGTGTTGGAAACGCGCGGATTCGTCATTGCGGCGGAGGAAGGGTGGCATCGGTGACCAAGAAACGGTGGTGCAAGCAAACATAGGGAGGGTAGAACATGAAGGAGAGCAGAAGCAGCGAGCACATGAAGATGAAGTGAGGAAGACCACTCCCTTACGCCCCTATTTATCGAGGCAGAAGAAATGCGACAACTTCCCTCCCACCCCACCACGTGGCAAGCAACTTCCCCACTTCCGCATGAAAACTCGGGGCGGATCGCGTGTGCCAACACAACCTTCACAGAAGATCCTGCAGGAGTTACTGCGGGAGGCAAACCGTGCCCATGATCCCCAAGGAACCGCAATGATGAAGACGTGCACGCAGTTACCAAAAAACTGTCGTGGCAGACCAAGAGGTCAAACTGACGCGACGCGCGCCAGAAATGGCAGGCGTGGCTAGCGCGAGCAATGACGACAACAAACAGGCGATCCATCTCCCTGCTGGATGCGGCAGCCGGTCCATGAGATCACCGCTCACACCTTGTGGGTGGGCCATCAGCTCCATAGCCAGTAGACCCCAGCCGGGAAACAACGAAGAATCTCAAGCCGGTAGAAGACAAGAACTACAAGACAAAACCAAACGACAAGTTTCTGCATCACTAATCATTTCAAACTCGACCAAAGAGCACGCAAGAACTTCGCCGCGAGGCAAAGTCCTAACGCGCTTGGGGACTAGTGTCGGGGGGATGACCCCCGGGTAGGCCAAGACATGCTTAGCTGGCCGGCTCCAAAGAGCTCTGGCCGCCTGGGCCCAAGACAAGGAACCACAGCCGGGTGGAACTCTCCACCTAGTTCGCGTCCAAGTTTCCCCGCTGGCCCATCTAGCCAGGTGGCCAGAAGAATCAGCTGAGAGGCCGCTCCTAGCCGGCTGCCTAAGATCCGCTGGCCATGGTACGGTAGGGGTGATGCTCCTTGCTAAGCACACCTCTGACCGGGCAGGCTAGCTCGCCCGGTCGGCGCTAGTAGACAACTATGCCAAAGCTGGAGGCTGACGAGTAAAGCTCTAGCTGACGGATAAAGAGCCGGCTGACAAGTAAAGCAAGGGCACTGGACACTATAGCACTATCCCCCTTGTACTGGAGGCTTGACTAGACCCGGGCCTACCGTTCGAGCCCGTCCAGCTGGCCCACTTTGAAAGCTCAGATCCAAACAGTAAACCCTAGAACCCACTTTGTAAGCTACCTCTCTAACCATTATATAAGGAGGGGTCGTGCTGGGGTTCTAGGTAGACAATTACAAGTTAGAAGTTCTCTAGATTGGACAAGTTGAGTAGTTCGTCTTCTTCTTCTGGCAAGGAGTTGCTAGGCAAACAACTCAAGGAGCATCTGTACTGGGTGTTCGCCCCCTGATAGTAGATCCTTGCAGGAGTAGGAGTGTTACCTTTCCAAGAGGGCTCCGAACCTGGGTACATCATTGTGTTTGCAATGACTCTAGTTGTGGTTTATGAAAAGTACACACATGCAGTGACTCTGGTGGATCAAAGTGGTGGTTTATGAAAAGAACAAACATGCAATGACTCTAGTTGTGGTTTATGAAAAGGAGACACATGCAATGACATAAAGTGGATCCAAGTGGTGGTTTATGAAAAGAACAAACATGCAATGACTCTGGTTGTGGTTGAGGAAAAGGACACACATCGCAATGACACCAGTGATAGATTATGAAAAGAACACACATGCAATGAAATGCAATGACACTGGTGGATCCATGTGGTTTATGAGAAGGACACACATGCAATGACAAATGGTGGATCCATGTGGTTTAGGAAAAGGACACCACATTCAATGACATGCAATGGACCCAGGTGGTGGTTTATGAAAAGGACACACATGAAATGACTCTAGTTATGGTTTACGAAAAGGACACACATGCAATGACACTAGTGGTGGTTTATGAAAAGAACACACATGCAAAGACATGTAATGACACTGTTGAATCCATGTGGTTTATGAGAAGGACACACATTCAATGACAACTAGTGGATCCATGTGGTTTATGAAATGAACACCACATGCTAGAGTGGCATCATTGCATGTGTTCTTTTCAAAAACCACAGTGATGCAGACTAACACACAGACATGCAATGACTCTAGTGGTGGTTTATGAAAAGGACACACATGCAGTGACACTGGTGGATCTAGGTGGTGGTTTTTGAAAAGAATAAACATTCAATGACTCTAGTTGTGGTTTATGAAAAGGACACACATGTATTGACTCTGGTGGATCCAAGTGGTGGTTTATGAAAAGAACAACATGCAATGACTCTAGTTGTGGGTTATGAAAATGACACACATGCAATGGACACACATGCAATGACATGCAGTGGATCCAAGTGGTGGTTTATGAAAATAACAAACATGCAATGACTCTGGTTGTGGTTTATGAAAAGGAAACACATGCAATGACACTGGTTGTGGTTTATGAAAAGGACACACATGCAATGACACCGGTGGATCCAAGTGGTGGTTTGTGAAAAGAACAAACATGCAATGACTATAGTTGTGGTTTATGAAAAGGACACACATGCAATGGATTCAAGTGGTGGTTTATGAAAAGAACAAAACTGCAATGACGCTGGTTCTGGTTTAGGAAAAGGACACATATTGCAATGACACTAGTGGTGGTTGATGAAAATAACACACATGCAAAGACATGTAATGACACTGGTGGATCCATGTGGTTTATGAGAAGGACACACATGCAATGACAACTAGTGGATCCATGTGGTTTATGAAAAGAGCACCACATGCTGGAGTGGCATCATTGCATGTGTTCTTTTCAAAGTGATGCACACTGACGCACACACATGCAATGACTCTAGTGGTGGTTTATGAAAAGGATAACACATGCAATGACTCTGGTGGATCCAGGTGGTTTATGAAAAGAACACCACATGCAATGACTCTAGTTGTTGTTTATGAAAAGGACACACATGCAATGACACTGGCGGATCCAAGTGGTGGTTTATGAAAAGGACAAACATGCAATGACTCTAGTTGTGGTTTATGAAAAGGACACACATGCAATGACATGCAATGGATCCAGGTGGTGGTTTATGAAAAGGACACATATGCAATGACTCTAGTGGTGGTTTATGAAAAGGACAAACATGAAGTGACACTACTGGTGGTTTATGAAAAGAACACACATGCAAAGACATGCAATGACATTGGTGGATCCATGTGGTTTATGAAAAGGACACACATGCAATGACAACTGGTGGATCCATGTGGTTTATGAAAAGAACACCACATGCTAGAGTGGCATCATTGAATGTGTTCTTTTGAAAAACAACAGTGACATACACTAACACACACACATGCAATGACTCTAGTGGTGGTTTGTGAAAAGGACACACATGTAGTGACATTGGAGGATCCATGTGGTGGTTTATGAAAAGAACAAACATGCAATGACTCTAGTTGTGGTTTATGAAAAGGACACACATGCAATGACTCTAGTGGATCCAAGTGATGGTTTATGAAAAGAACAAACATGCAATGACTCTGGTTGTGGTTTATGAAAAGGACACACATGCAATGGCATGCAGTGGATCTAGGTGGTGGTTTCTGAAAAGGACACACATGCAATGACTCTATTGGTGGTTTATGAAAAGGACAAACATGCAGTGACTCTGGTTGATCCAGCTGGTGGTTTATGAAAAGGACACACATGCAATGGATCTAGTGGTGGTTTATGAAAAGGACACACATGCATTGACACTAGTGGATCCAGGTGGTTTATGAAAAGAACAAACATGCAATGACTCTAGTTGTGGTTTATGAAAAGGACGCACATGCAATGACATGCAGTGGATCCAAGTGGTGGTTTATGAAAAGAACAAACATGCAATGACACTAGTTGTGGTTTATGAAAATGACACACATCCAATGACATGGAGTGAATCCAGGTGGTGGTTTATGAAAAGGACACACATGTAATGGATCTAGGTGGTGGTTTTTATGAAAAGAACAAACATATAAGCACTACAAGAAAAGTTTCCTTCCGCAAAGAATTGGCCCAACGGTCTTCATAGAAGGCGCATCTTTCGCGACGAAATTCTCGGCTCGGCCGTGGCCGATGGAATTTTTTTTTCTAGTTTCGCGGCCCTCTACTACGACGGATCTACTAAAAATATGGAGGAAGCTCGGCTGGCGCGTGGCAGAACAAGATTTTCGTTTCCTCACGCGATGTTGACTCGCCGAAGTCTTTTGAGGCGTGTGGGTCCCGGACGTCAGTATCTCTAGCGGACCATACTTTTTGGTCACGCTTCCCTGATTTGAACTCGATAACATTGCTCGAGGCATCTGCCATTTAGTCAGGCTGCTAGGTCCCATATGTCAGCCTCTCATTAGGAGGATCGTGTGTATGATAGAATTTTTTTCCTTCGCTCGCGCTACCCTATTCTAAAGTTGATAGTGCTGCTCGATGCATCTACCGTCTAATCAACCTCCTAGGACCCATATGTCATCCTCTCATTAGAAGAAACGTGTGTATGATGGAATTTTTTCCTTCGCTGGCGCTACCCCGTTCCGAGTTGATAGCGCTGCTCGACGCATCTACCGTTCAACAAACCTCCCGAGCCCCACATGCCATCCTCTCATTAGAAGAAACATGTGTATGATGGATTTTTTTGCTTCGCTCGTGCTACCCTGTTCTGAACTTGATATCGTTGTTCGATGCATCTACCGTTTAATCACGCTGCTGGGCCCCACATGTCATCCTCTCATTAGAAGAAATGTGTGTATGATGGATTTTTTACCCTCTGTCGTGCCTTCGTGTTCCGAACTTGATAGCTTTGCTCGCTGCATCAGCCATTTATTCAGGCTGGTGGGTCCCTTATGTCAGCCTCACATTAGAAGAATCGTGGGTATGATGGAATTTTTTTCTTCTCTAGCGCTACCCTGTTCCGAACTAGATAGAGTTGCTCGATGAATCTGCCGTTTGCTCACGCTGCTGGGTCCCCCATTTCAGCCTCTCATTAAAAGAAACGTGTACATGCTGAATTTTTTCTCGCTCGCGCCTCCCTATTTCGAACTGGCTACGTTGCTCGATGCAATATCTATATAAGGTAGCACTGCTGGGTCCCACATATCAGCCTCTCTGTAAATGAAACGTGCGTATGATGTACTTTTTTTTGTCCATGTCCACTGCTTGGCAACTTGCTAGGTCCCAGGTGTCGATCACCTCTGTGCAGGAAACGTGTCTATGCTGGGTCACAGCTGATAACCTCTATTTGAAAGAAACGTGTGTATGTTGGACTATTTTTTCGGGTCCTAGATGTCAGCCTCAGAGTACAAAAAATGCTCAGAAAGGCCGAATTAAAAAGATTCTAGACTAACTCGGGCTGGATGCCCTATTCGTCATGGCTTATATTCCATGGGCTCACTCCTAAATTGAATGGGCTACGGCCGGTGGCCACAAGACCACGAAAAGGCCGAATTATAAGGTATTGGGCTATGCTTGGGGATGATAGGCTAATTTCATGAGCTATGCTTGGGCCTGCTGGGTCCGACATGTCAACTTCTCTATAAGTGCAACGTGTGTGTGATGGACTTTTTTTTTCGGCCGCGTCCGCTGTTTTCGCCATGGCAGCCGTGTATGGTCTTACTGATGGGGCCCTTATGTCAGCCTCTCTTGCACATTCTGGCTTGTGGGTCCCCGATGCAACCTTGTATGTTCTGTTTGGTGGGTCCCTGATGTAGCCTTGTATTTTCCCTTGGCTATTGCCTCCATGATTTCAACTCGATAACGCTGCTCGATCTATCAGCCATCTAGTCACGCTGCTAGGTCCTCCATGTCAGCCTCACATCATAATAATCGTGTGTATGATGGAATTTGTTTCTTCACTCGCGCTACCCTGTTTTGAACTTGATAGCGCTGATCGATGCATCTACCATTTAATCAAACTCCTGGACCCCACATCTCATCCTCTCATTAGAAGAAACGTGTGTATGGTAGAACTTTTTCCCTCGGTCGTGCCTCCGTGTTCTGAACTTGATAGCGTTGCTCGCTGCATCTACCGTTTAATCATGATGCAGGGCCCCACATGTCATCCACTCATTAGAAGAAACGTGTGTATGATGGAATTTTTGCTGTTTTTCGAGGCACCTGGGTCCCCCATGTGAGCCTCTCATTAGAAGAAATGTGCGCATGCTGTACTTTTTTCTCGCTCGCGCCTCCCTATTTCTAACTTGGCAACGTCGCTCGAGGAAGAACCTATATAAGGCCACGCTACTGGGTCCCACATCCCGGTCTCTCTATAAATCAAACCTGCGTATGATAGACTTTTTTTCAGCCACGCATCTGCTGTTTTGACCTTGGCAACGTTGCTTGATGTGGCAGCCGTGTATGGTCTTGCTGCTGAGGCCCCCATGTTAGCCTCTCTGGTATGTTCTAGCTTGTGGGTCCCATATGCAGCCTCGTATGTTCTGGTAGGTGGGTTCCCGATGCCAGCCTCTCTGTATAAGTATTTAACTTTTTTTCAAACCCGACCATTAAACTCGAGGGATGCTGAAGGCTGGTGGGTCCGCGATGTCAGCCTCTCCATGAAGCAATATTGCTAGAAGAAAAAATGTAAACACAAGATAATTTTATGTCAAGCACAGAGAATTGAACTCAAGACTTCAAAACACATATAAGCCATGTGCGTTGCCACAACGACAAACAACATAGATGAACATTCTCATTAAAAAGCTTTATAGTACCTATAACTTATATATTAGCCTTCTTAAAAAGATTTCATGTGTCCATGTTATCTATCTTATTAAAATAAAAGGGAAGCGATCCTGGCATCTCAATTTATTAAATGCCAGATAATGGAGTAGTTTGTGAAAAACATGGGTACGCGGGTTTTTTGTTTTTGTTTTAAAGGGCAATTCCAAAAATGCCAAATTAAACATTTTGGGCTATTCTACATCTACTATACTCAATGTGCTATACTCCATGCGCTATTCTCCATGGGCTCCTTGATAAATATTTAAATGGGCTATTGTCAGCAAGTCCCCTGACCCCTACAAGGCAGAATTAAATTGTTCTGGGCTAAAGAGGGGTCGAATGGGCTAGATTTTACCTCCTCTTTAGTAAAATTTGCATTTGCTGTGGCTCAGTCAGATTCGGAACATAGACCTCACTATCGGAGGGAAAAAGAAACGATAATTCTTTTGACATATATTCGTGTAAAAATATCTAAAGAACAAGGGACACAGACCGCGTGCACCAAAACTGGACTGGTATCCAATGACTTCACTTGGTACCCTCTCATTTCTATCCAAAACACATCCAACGGTTCTGATGACACACATGCAAAAGCTCTAGTGTAAGCAGCCCAGCAGCAGTGATATAACTTTTTTACAAATTCAGTAGCATTTGAAAGATCCAGTAGTACAGAATAAGACAGAAAAAATATCGCCATATTCCTAGTTCATATTCAGCAGCACTTGACCAATTCTGCAGCATTCCAAAGTGACTGTTTCAGCTATACATACACTGAAACGCAATAGCAGTATAGAGAGAACCCGTTCATGTTTCAGCTCTAAAAACCTTGTTGCACGATTAGTTTGCCCTTTTCTCCAAACACACTCGATCATTGGAGCAAGCATAACTGACAATCAAGTATGCTTTTGTGTGCATACCTCCTCTTCACATTAATACTAGTGTGACCCCCATATATATGCATCCCAAAATGCCCAAGCCTCATCTAGATTGTGACAAAGCCAAGTTTAAAAAGGAAAGCAAGACCATCTACTACACTTGATCTAAACAAGTACCAGTACATCAGTATTAGTTCTAGAAAATACCTTAGAAATAGTAACGACATAACACTTGACATATTGAGTAGCATTTGAAGCTTGAGCAGTACAGAATAAGACAGAAAAAATGTCTATAGATTCCCAGTTCATATTCAGCACCACTTGACAGATTCAGCAACATTTCAAAGTGACCGATTCAGCAGTACAGACAATGGCCAAAAGAAATGACAGATTCAGCAATGAAGACACTGAAATTCAATAGTTGCAGCAAGGCCATGACTCATAAGGAAAGAGAGTCCATATTCAGCACTCGACTGGTCGATCTGAACAAGTACCACTACATATTTATACTACAAAATAGATTAGCAGTAGCAAGTTAAGACCTGCATACAAAATACTCGACATAACGCAATAGCGTGTCAACTGTTGGCCGTGTAGCACATTCTTTCATGCTTGTTACCCTTTCCTTGACACACCGTCACCTGTGGGCCTACTATGTCAGTAGCGTACATTGGAAATAGGTATACATTGCCGCAAACTTGTTCCACCTCTCCCCATAC
Organism: Avena eriantha; assembly: GCA_910589775.1. NCBI lineage: Eukaryota > Viridiplantae > Streptophyta > Magnoliopsida > Poales > Poaceae > Avena > Avena eriantha. The sequence continues at coordinate 375,574,835 of OU342746.1, read as the reverse complement.
AAATTGAATCTGTCACCAACATAAAGTAGTAATTAATTAGTACGACGTTACATATCTTAACATTGGGATCATCACAAAGAATATTTAGATGTTTTATCTCACTTTTGAAACTTGTTGATGCAATACTCCTAATCCATAGGGAATTCCGACGAACGGTTCAGAAGCTTCCAGGTAACACCACGGCTGCGACAAGTACGACCTAAACCCTTCTAGGGCAACTTCGGCCGACGATGGCCTGCTCGTGAGCTCAGATGTCGCCACCATTTTGACCGCATGGAGCTCATGCCACAGAGACAACGAACAAAGCTTCACCTTGTACCACGGCGATTCCCACGCCCCCAAACTGATGAACCTGGGGGATATGACGATATCCGTAGTGTGTCCATCAATTTTGGCGATGAACACGGTGCCCTCTTTCCCGATGGTGATGATATCCGCTCTCCACGAGCCCCCTGTGGGCACCGGCTTAGACGACTCCTAGTATTTGTGGCTATAGGGCATTATGAGTGCAGTCCTTGAGTGGGAAACTCCGAGGTGGCAGACGAGCTCTACCATAGGTCTTAGCTCTACCGACGAGGTGATGAACTTGCATCCAGGCTCCATGCAGACTTGCTGACTATGAAAGCACCAGATTATGTGGTCATAGATGTCGTTGTAGGGGACGAATGTCCCGCAGTGGTCGTTGGTGCATCTGCTACCTTTTTCACCCGCGACTTGGCGGTACAGCTCCTTGGAGCATGCGCCAGCCGGGCGGCGCTGGTAGTGTCCAGACGCATTGCAATTTCGTCGAAAACATCGTCGCCGACTGATACGTCCATTTTGCATCACTATTCTATGTCATAATTCATTGTTATTCATTGATATATTTCATATTGAGAGGTGATAATTATGTTATTTCATCTGTTTTTGCATGGTTGATTACTTTGGAGCATGGACCGTTGCAGTCAGGATTCTGATGGAAAAGGTGCTGTTTGGAGGAAAAATTCGAGAAGATAAGAAAATCCGGGAAAATACATGGAAAATCCTATTTTTCCAGAAGACGAAGGAAGCCAGAAGGGGGATGGAGATGGTCCACAGGGGGCCCACACCACCCCCTAGCGCGGGCTAGCCTAGGCCGCGCCACCAGGTGGTGTGGCCACCCTGGTCCACCCCTGGCACTCCCCTCTGGCGTATATTATCCTCCCGAAACCCTATGACTGGGGGAGCGACCACAGAAATATTCCGTCGCCTCTGCGGGGCGGAAAACACAGAGAGAGAAAGATCTCTCCGGCAGCAGATTTCTGCCGGGGGAATTCCTTCCCGGAGAGGGGAGATCATCGCCATCAACACCACCATCAAGCTGGACTTCATTGGGATTATCATCATCATCATCACCAATATCATCATCATCAGCACCCTCATCACCATCTCCATATTGCTGTAACAATTGGGTTGAATCTTGCATAGTTCATAGGGGAAACTTGCTGGTGTTGATTACTCTTTGTAGTTGATGCTATTGAGTGAACCATTAAATTATTGTTTATGTTCAGATTGTTATACATCATTATTCCATCTCTGATCATGATCCATATGATGTCTTGTGAGTAGTTCGTTTTGTTCTTGAGGACATGGGAGAAGTCATGTTGTTAGTAGTGGAGTTGTGTTGAGAAAGATTCAATAGTTTGATATTTAAGTTGTGGTGTACTTCTTCTAGTGGTGTCATGTCAACGTCGACTACATGACACTTCACCTATATGGGCCTAGGGGAATGCATTGTGTATTTGGCTACTAATCGTAGGGGTTGCCGGAGTGACAGAAACCCGAACCCCCGTTAGGAAACCATTGCACAAGGGACGTAAGGGTCTTAGAGTTTAAAGTTATGGTTAGGTTTCTACCTTAATTACTTTCTTGTACTTACGGATGTTTGCAAGGGGTATAATCACAAGTATGTATTAGTCCTAGGAAGGTGGGTACATTAGCACAGGTTCACCCAAACAACACTTAGCAAGCTAAAGAAGATTAATCAACTATATGAAGCGAAATCACTTGACAGTCTTCCCATGTGTCCTCGAGAACGGTTGGTCATCTTAAGTAATACAACAGGCTTGTCCTTTGCTGCATAAAGGATTGGGCCACTTGCTGCATTTATTCCTACTATCTTTTATTTATTCGTACTTTGTTTACTTGCTTTATCAAAAACCCCTAAAAATCTGTTTGCTAAGTATTTGCAGAGAATTCCTGATCCATACCACTAGCCAGCACCTTCTGCTCCCCGTTGGGTTTGACACTCTTACTTATCGAAAATACTGTGATACACCCCTATACTTGTGGGTCATCACCGACCTTGCTCTAGACGTCGTGCATTCGGTTGTGCATCGATTGCGACATCGGGATGGACCGGGGGGAAGAGGTCGGACCAGAGTATGACTATCAGGGGACTTTTGGAGAGGGGTGGCACGTGTCCTACAAGATCCGATGTAGCCGGTGAGATGGCGAGGAAAATGTGCGAAGCATGCACTGAAGACGATCCCGAATGCGGGACCAGGTGGCGTTGGCGAGTGGGGATAAAAACAGCCGAGATGGGGAAGATGGGATGGCTCTTTGGACGAGTTTTTTTTACAAGGCCTCTAGAGCTGCATCCAGGATGCCAATTAGCTTGGCTTGCACGCTGTAGTGCACTAAATTAACCATCTGAAATCCTGGTGCAATTTATAGCTAGGCCGGCACGCTGTCGTGCCCTAAATTAACCATGACACAACCTAGGCCATTATAGCTAGGCCGACACACTGCCGTGTACGCCGACTAGAGTTACTACTGCTGTCATGTATTGACCAAATGATGTTTGTTTAGTTTGCTAAAAAGGATTATACTGTGTAGGGCTGAACTATCGAGTAGCTCGACCCGTTAAGGCTCGGCTCGTTAAGGCTCATGCTCATTAAGGCTCAGATCATTAAACTCGTTAAGGATAACAAGCAAAAAGTAAAGCTCAGCTCGGTTCGTTAGATGTTAACGAGCACTCACGAGATGCTCGTTATGGAAATGTATCAGCCTCAGACAGAGGCATATCGATAATTAAAAATGACAGTCGACAGGATTCGGTCAGTGCCACGGTCAACATATCTAGATCAAGAAGATGGAGATGGGGTATGCAGTGGGAGATGACGAGTTGATGAGACACATGAGAAATATTCTGAATCGATCGGGAGAGTCTAGGGTAAGGTTTTTGGTCGGTCGCTCTCGCTCCTGGATTGATCAGTCCTACTTAATGGGCTAGATGTTTGCCTTAGATGGGCTGCTAGATTAGACATGTAGCAACATAAGTGGGCCTTACCTTGGTTGTTACCGAGCTTAACGAGTAGCTCAAGAACATCGTTAACTCGATCGTTTAGCTTAGTAAGGATATCGAGCAAAAACTGTAGCTCAGCCAAGATCGTTAAGGAAACAAGTCGATTTTGAACGAGCCGAGCAAACGACTGCTCATTAAACTCGTCGAGTTTCAAGTTTTATGTCTAACCCTAATACTTTGGAATAGGAGGTAGTACAATACTAGCAGTAGTACACTAGATGTTTGTTTTGCAGTTTTGCTGCAAACATAGTACAATAAATACCTCCACATTGGAGCCTAGCGCGATTAAGTACCACAGTGTTCCAATAGGATGCATGATAACGGAAGGTGTTCAAGCACCTCTTTACAGAATAGTTATAATTAGAAGCGAACAATCACTACATTAATACACCTACGATATAGTAATTTGTCCATCAAATGATGGGTGATAACCTGCACATCTGATCACCTTCTCACAGTTATCATGATCAAATACTATCACCATAAAGGAAGTGGTGGCAAGCTTCTTGAATACCAGAAAGTATCCTACCTTCAAGTCATGTGCTTTGACAAAATCTAGCCATCCTTCATCAAGGATTACCTTGCCATCTTGCTTCTTCAGCTCGATGTCCCAGCTGCAGGCTTTACATATCTTCAGCTTGATGGCCTCTGGAAACTCACTACCAAATGTTGGCAAAAAGGAGCTGGGTATGCTCTACACGTCTAACCCTCCCAGTATTAACAGCATATTGCAGAACTCGTCACAGGTGTTCTCCACGTGGGTGTTCCTGGCTAGCCCCTCCATCCAGACTGCATAGGGCTCTCTTGTCTTCTTCGATGATGAGTCTATTCAAGCTCTTCTTGCCCGAACACTGCAAAAAAATCCCGTGGACAGATAATGTCTCTACCAGCTGTCAATAATTGTGAAATAGTACAGTATTAGCTGATAGAGTACAATACAAGATCAGATAAGAAAGTAAAGTGGAGCAATTTTCTTATCGAAGTACACAAATTAAAGTCTTAGCTCTATGTTGTGACCTCGGATCGTGTAAGATCCTAAGTCCCTGTGATTAACATGCTAGTCCCTGGATCATTAGCTAGCACTCACAGTCGATGAAATATCATGTAAAACACAAGTCTTTATTACATGAATCGAATAATCCAGAGTTTACATTATTACAACAGAAGCAAAATATATACAACTTGGAGTCCCATCAATGCCACAGGCAGGTTGAGTGAAGACTCGCGATCCTAGCGCACCTTTCAACGATCTCCAAATTCTGCACATAAAACATGCAGCCAAACGAGTTGGTCAATACTTTGAATGTATTGGCAAATTACACCAAGGAAGGAACAAGACTAACTCTACATGCAAGGCTAGAGTAGGCTTTGGGGTTTATTTGCGTAAAGCCAATTTTATCAAGGTAATGAGAAAAGAGGAAGAAAGTTTTCCCTACTTTGTAAACTTTGATAAATAGTATATGGTCAAATGGAACACGAGGATATTACTCACCAAGTGCCCAATCAACCTAACACTTGGATATTACACACCAGGTGACACTTGGATATTACGCACCAAGTTACTTGGATATGACACACCAAGTTCCCAAATTCCCACCTATTAGCGATATTACGCACGCCATAGGGTTTGAAAAACTTTTGTTTGAAAAGAGAGAGAGGAAGATCTTTCAGAGGCTCCATCCTTCAGATGCTCAAAATGTTCTTTTCCGTGAACACGGCTGATCGATCAGATTGCAATACTCTCGAGAGGTTGTGCACTTTCCCCACAATCCACGATCAAGTCCTTTTACAGACAATACCATGGCGAAGCCTTCCCTTAGTAGCGCCTCTACCAGCTGGATCCAACCGTGCCAAGAACCTCCAAATGTTGGTACCCCGGTGAGGTTTCCCACTAAGTACTAAGCCAAGACAGAGCCCATATGTATTGTGGTTGCACGGGAAGCTTCTGAATTCTGAAACATGGCAGACTTCTTTGATTCCTGGGCGGCCGTCCTCCACCAAAATCTCACTCGTTGTCCCGACAACCATTCCGCCCAGAAGAAAACTTAGTTTTATTTTGAAGGGGTTTTGGAGAAGAAAGTTCGCTCGAGAGAGCTATCATACTTAGAAAATTCTTAAGTCTTTCGAACCCTCCCAACGGTATTTGATATATATATAGCACAGCAAGCAATACTTAGCAAAAACAGGGGGAACCTATTAGGACGGAAAATCCTAAGTATAAAGCTACTCATGGCATACTACAAAACCGCACTTGAAAAAAAATAGTAATAAGAAAGCTACTAAAAACCTACACATGCATACTACAAGATTTTGAAGAGTAAAACATGCATAGTCAAAAACTGGGACATAACATGAACAAGTGGTGTAACTTGCCTTATGTTTGTGTTATGGGTGATGATTGAATTCTTCGGCAGCAATCGCACTCTCCGAACAATCTAACGCGAGGACAAAACAATTCCAATCAACACAATTACAAACATAACAACCACAACAATGATGAACACAAGCATGCATGATGATTTAATATTAGTTCTTTGAATGGTATTAGATCATATGATGCATGTAGGAGATCATTTAATGCAATAGGGTATTTGTTATTAAATCTTGATGACCAAAAAAAAGGCTTTAGTAGTTCTGTTGCAACTTCTGTCCTAATTGTCCAATTAAATTTGGTTATTAGTTTTATTGGATAGAGGACATTAATACGGACCAGGAGGAATTGGATTCATCTTAATCGGAGTTATAGATCTTTTTGTAGGATTTATTTAGTGTTTAATGGAGTTTAATAAATCTGAACAGATCGTGCTGACAACGAACAAAACTAAGTACAGATCTGAAAACTAAGCAAGATTATAAACTCAGGGACATATTACTCATATTTTTCGGATATGTAGATTATTTACTATGAATTTAATGATTTAAAAGGCCAATAATACTAAATAATTATTCGCCAGTAATCTATAAAGTAAACTTGTAATTTTATTCCAGAATCATGTTCTATACAATTTTGTGAATCCAGGGGTATATTATTTGCGATGTTTGGACATAGTATAAATTTTCTATAGATTTTACAAGTTAGATCTATAATCTGCAATTTTAAATTCGAACTCAATATTCCGGAGAATATTCCGCTGACTGGACAGGTTGACCGTGCAGGCTGACTGGGACTACATGCTGACCTGACGACGACGTGGCGGTGACGAGGCAACTGATCGGGACGATTGAATCTCGACCATCGGGATGAGATCCGGTGGCTAGAAGAGAAGTTGGCTCAAAATAGACCCGATTTTGCCTAACAAAGGACTAGAAGTAGATCTGTGTTAGAGAGATAAATCCGTAGGTCAAATCGAAAAACTTTGAACATGAAAGTTGTGGAGGATGATTAGATCTACCTTTTCACCAAAGGAATTTGGATTCCAAGAAACGAGCGCGAGTAGATCTTGGAATTACGCCATCAGATCTGAAATATTGCGTTGCGAAATTCTCCGGCTGTGGTGGATGAAAAGAGGTGAGGTTTGTCGGCATTGAAAGATTTCGACGAGATCTACAACTTTCGTGTTGAAGCTGAAGGCAACCGACGAAGTTTAGATGGGTTTAGAAGCGAAATACGATTCGGTGGGGTGTAGATTCGGGATTTCGGGAAGGAGAAGTGTTATAGCTGTGGCTCCGATGGATTACTTGGGCTTTTATGATGATGGAAAGATAGATCTTGGAGTAGGGAACAAGTAGAAACAAACGGAAGTCAATTCGAAGTTGTAGATAAAAAGTTATAAGTGTTTGAATAGAGAAAGGTTTAGAAAACAGATTTTCGCACGCTTTTTAAAGCGGAGGTGGGATCGATCCTCCCGTGCTGGCTTTGCTCGGTCGGGTGAGGTGGGCCGGCCGGCGGCCCATTTCGTTTTTTTTTTCTTTTTTTTTTCTTTTTCTTTTTCTATTTTGGTATTTTCTTTATATCTTTTGCATACGAACTCCAAATGACATGATTCTTGTTTCTAAATTTTTCTAAAATTCCATAGATCATTATAAGATCATATTTATAACATTTTCACTAGTTTAGAGATGATTTATTTATAAATGTCTTTATATTCCTTATAGGAACATTTGGGTAAATCAACTATCAGATCTAGATATTAGAATTTGGATTCAATTTTTGGGAACTTTGCATGGATGCAAAGGAATGCTTATGAATGCTTCATGATTTTTGTTTTTGCAAACATTCACACAAATCCTAAAGCTAAAACTCAATTCACGCCTTTTTGCCTATATGGCTACTTAGGTATTATCAAAAAGGATATAGGGTTTTATGCATTTGGCCTTATATGGCTACTATGCAATATTTCTAAATAGCTTCTTAGGGTTTTATTTTAACCACTCAACCAAAACACACAATGCCACAAATGCCCAAAACAACAAGTTCAATCATGTAACATGAAGGAACACATTCTTAACATCCAATGAAAATGAAGATGTCATGTTATCTTCTCTCTTTTCAAGCAAGTGGTGAAAAGCATCTAGAATGGTTTCATAAATCGAAGTAGAGACTTTAAGGGTCAAATAGGGAAATTAGAATATCACTCCACCATAATTGGGAAAGTCATTTTATCCCCTCTCTTTAATCATCTAAGCATGGTTGGATATTTAAAGAATCAAATAGTTGAAAAGAAAATGAAAACAAGTTGGATAGTCCTGTAAATCCAATCTCATACAAGTTTTCTAAATTCAAGGAAGGAAAATCATAACAGAAAGTTTCTTTTCTTTGAGAAATTTCAACAAAGTCAAACAATTCAACCAAGTTATTTTATTAACTTTACATTCCAAAATTAGGAGAATTTTGGGATGTGACACTCTAGCTAGCATGAACGCCGGTTATTTTAGTACTACTTTCAAGGTCTAGGCATCACATTAGTGTAGTTCTTTATCGAGCAGTACATATACCGAACACCCAGGAACAAACGAATGGACGAACATGATGAGCTCTATCTGCTGCCAATGCTAGAGATGCATACATATACTTGCAATTTTGGCAAAAATCATGGTAGGGCAGCAGCCGCCCTAACTTTCCCAAATGAAAGGGACCTCCGCCCCTGAGACAAATCTAAAGCAAAACATACCGAGTGGCCTCCCAAATCATCATCAGCTGTGGATCAATCAATACAAAATTTGAACTTATTTTTACAGTTCACCGTAGATCTAGCCCCGGAACTAGCTTGCATGTGTAAAACTGAACTGTAGTATACAGACGGATTAAATGCACTAGATGAGAACTATACTCAACACCAACCCAATGTTAACCAAGCGCTAATAAAAGCTTGACCGCATCTCATCATCAAGATCAAGGGTTCCGGGGATTATGTACATACTGCACTGCCACCGCGATGTCTGAGGGATGCGACGACTCTATAGATGAGGTTGCACGGCCCGCTGCCCGCAGCCGACCCGCCTAAGACGAGTAAGTTGTGGCGGTGGTGGTCGTCAATGGAGGGAAGCGCAATGGTGATTAAGGAGTGCTATGTGAGAGAGGGTTGGGGCTGGGGCGGGGGCTGGTGAGGGAATAAATGCGGTGGTGTTACACGAATGTTGTGGACAAAGCAAACCTTTCCACCAATACAGTACAACTAATTTTCATGCAAAAATTAATTTCCTAGAAAATTTGGCATGGCAGCTCGAGTGCTTGAATAGGGAAACATCAAACACATACTATGAAAGTATATTATTACGTACATGGTGCCTAGTACAAGCAATAGTGGAAATGATGTTCCAAGTACTGATACTACAATACAGTATGAAAGTACTACGTACATAGTATTGTACATTACATGGTGACAAGTACTAGCTACAGAAATGATGTTGCGAGTGCTCATAATCAGCTTTTCGGTATTTTGGTCAAACTTCACATAGTTCTAACGAGGCAGGGTTGGCACGAACCACATTGGCACCTCAAACATTTGCTCTCTATGTTCCGCTATGGAGCAATTAAGTGATGAACCTATGGCAGCTCCCCCATTGACGTGCATGCGGCTCCAATCTAGAACTGCCCGTGGGCGATGTTGGCAGCGCATGTGTGTAGCAAACACACAGTCTCCTCTGAACACTGGAAGAGCTTCATCAACATCGACAACACTAGGTTCGGAGTTTGTAGGGGGATCGAGGATGAATGGATGGTTGATTCCCACAAACACTGACCTCCCTTCAAGATTATCCCTTCTGATCTAGTCCGGTGCTACAGGGTCATCCAAATTAAGGGCCCTCTGGAAAACGTGGCAGCGGAGCGAGGGATAAGTGAGCAGTTCTCTACCCATGTATAGTACAGGATTACCATGGCTGCTGGTTCGTGCACCCCTGGTGTGAATCCACAAGATATTCCAGCCAAGCTCTGCAAAGTACCAACTATGTAATGCAATATCTTCAGCCTCGGCATCGTCACCGGCTTGGACGTTTGCCGGCTCTTCAATTACTGGAGCCCGTATGACACGCAGGCCTGCAAGTATACCTCTGTGTGCATTTCAGTTAGCAAAAGTATCACGAGCAATGCAGTTGTAAGTAATTTATAAATTTTACTTTTAAATAACAGGACTCACTCCACTTGTTTGGTTCCTAGACAAGAACATCTCCTCGCGGTTCTATCACCACGTATATGCGATCAATAGAACCACGGATTAGACACTTGGCAATGGCATCGACATACGTTGCTGGTGCAAGATAGTCGTTTCGAAGGATAATCCAGTCCCTGTCACAAGGAAAATCTATGGTAGCAATGAATTTGTCAAACACCGCCATCACGCTGTAGTACCATTTGTCGTTGAATTGGGAACGGCAGTACCTGAGGAGGTTAGATAGAGGTGTGGGGACTAGCAGGGAAGCTATCGACGGTGTCCGCAGGCGGGATTGGATACAAGCGAGCGTAGCGGGACACAGGAAGTACCCAGGTTCGGGGCCCTTGTGGTGAGGTAAAACCCCTACTCCTGCCGGATCTGACTATGTGGAATACACGAACTACAAGTGCTCCTTGAGCTGTATACGCTAGCTACTGCCTTAAATGCTGCCGACTAGTCATCTACAGTGTCCAGTATGGCTTGTCCTGTCGAAGTACAAGCGGTATGGCTGTCGTAGGCACAGTGGACGCCGTGCGAGCCTGTCGTCAGCACCGGCCACTGTTCCCGCGTCACCCACGCAAAGTCTTCGGTATGGCCGGGTAGTTGCCAGTCTTGTCACCGTACAGGGTGTACCGTGCACTGATACACATGTCGCCCTGTCCCATTGATTGAGTCTGGCTACGTCGACGTATCCGGATACCTCTTGCTGATCCGGCTACCGGGGGATAGCCAGCCTGTCTTGCCCTGTCCGGCTGCATCTAGTCACCCGGACGCGATCCGACTGTCTTGTTCCTTATTCGGTTGGGGTACCTGGGGGTCATCCCCCTGACACCATTGGTTTTCAAATCTATACGGTTTCTTTGCTATGTGTATCTTCAGCAGCTCGATATACGCGTGCTTGTAGAGGTAAGTGCATGGGGGGGGGGGGCGGGGAAACACTAGTTACCCAATGGATAAATATCAACATGCTGCACACATGGCAGCTCGATACATGCCATACTGTAGACGTTTTGGAGGTACCAGCACGCTGGGTGCTTTGCAATTGCAATCCATTCTCCGTTGGCACCAACCTAGCGACCATTGTTTTCAAATCCTTCATCATCCCATGTTTCGGGTATGTCATCATCAACTGGTACAAATACTTCTACTGTTGGATTGTCTAGTGGCATCAGCAACGCGTCAATGCCCTACAACAGATTTTCTTCATATCTACGGGCATGTAAGGTGTTGGACAAAGGGGGTAGTGCTAGCTAGCTTTGCGGAAAAACTAATATCTGGTCTAGAAACGTGTTGAATAAATTATGAATGCATACAGACAAACACACCAAGGAATAAGGTCTTGTTTGCATTAAAGAAAAAGTGTAGGAATAGTTAAGTTTCCTATGCTGGCACTTTTTGGAGGAATGGACCTGAGGAAAAAACGCAAGCAATTTTCCTATGATTGATTAACAAGATTAGGGGCCTCTTTCGATCAATGGTTTAAAAAAAGTAGAAATAGGAAAAACACAGGATTGACATGGTAGGTACAATAAATTCATATTAGGAATTAAAAATGCAGGAATTTTGTAATAGGTGTCTTTGGATGGTGAATAGGAAATAAACACAAGAGTTTTGCAGGAACATAGTGTAAGCGCATTGGACTTCTCAAAGGAGAAATAGAATGAGGTTGGAGCTCGTGTTTAGATTCTTATGGAATGGAGGGCATAGGAACTAAGAAGTGACTCCACAGGAATTTGATATCTTCCGAAATCCTATGGGTTAGAATCCCCCAAAACTCATATGCAATTCTTCATATCCAACTTACACGTCATTTTCAAATTCCTACGCATGCAAAGAATAAGAATGAGGTCCCAAGAGACACAATAACATCATAAATATACTCTCCCGTGAGGTTTGACTTTGATTTACCATGTTTTAAAGTAATCCTATGTTTTTGTATTCATGTAAACCAAAGAGCCAACTTTTTATAGAAATCTTGTGTTGTAAAACACATGAAACTTAAAATATAACGCCAACCTTGATTGGCCAATACACCTTCTGTTACAAGTATCAATAATCCTGGCTGTTCTTGTGTTTTCATATTAGTATGTTTGGAGGAGAGGGGGGACACTAAAGCAAAAGTCTTGGGCCTCTTTCGATCACAGGATTGAGACCACATGAATTTCACAGGTTTGCCAGTGAAAAACAGGCGATTATAAAATGTAGGAAAACTACCTACATGATTGGCACGATGAGAGTTGAGCCTCAAGTAGATGTTCCAATTCCTATGGGATTTAAGCATGGGTGGGGGGTTGCAGTTCAAAAGAATTTGCGTACCACGATTCCTTTGATCCAAATTCAATCGATAGGAAAGAATCTAAGGATTCGAGTCCTACAAAAATCATGCAAAACTGATTTTTACCTGCTCGTCATGGTCTAGTGGCCATGTCTATGGGTCAGAGTGAAGTAGGCAGGGAAAACCAAATGGGAGACTAGGATCTTCCGCAATCCCTCGATGCATGCCAACCATGCCGCGAGCTAGGCGAGCGGTGCTCAGAAGATCTGCGCGACCGGTGATGTAGCTCAGCGGTCCGTAGTGGAGGTTGCCAAATCCGATTGCCTGGCTGTAGCACTCAGATATCTTATGCTTCATCGCTCTAGATGTCGTTCCGGGGAAGAGTAGCGCGGAAGATTAGTCGGGATGAGTTGGTGGTTTCTACCTTTCTGCAAGGGTGGAGAGGGGCTACGATGGTGCACAAGCGGCCGGAGTGGCAGAGGAAGATGATGAGGGGCGTGGGGCGGTTCTCCTCCGGTTGTCAAATTGACTACTTCGACCCTGTATATTAGGGAAAAACTAACGCTGGGCGTTAAAATAGGAGCTTATGCAAAAAAGGAATAATAACAGAAACTTAGATATAGTAGTATTTCTTAAACACTCCAGCCCGCAATGCTGGCCCCTAGTTTGAGGCGCTACTGTTTTTTTCTGGTAGGTAGCTAGGGATAGCAAATCACACCATGCCGAAGAAAAAAAGTTCGAAATGTTCTCAAATTTTCTTTGCGTGTGGGGATGGTGATGCCGCACTAAAGGAGAGAGCAAACACAATTTGTTTTGAATGCATATATACTACTTCCTCTGATACATATAATGTTCTCAGATTTATCAAGATTAGAATGTATATAGTCATGTTTTCGTGCTAGATTTATCTAATGGTTGGAAACTCCAAGTGGCAACATTATTACCATGATATGATTCACCCATTTACTCCCAAATATGGGAACATCACGGATGATGGGAGTACAATTTACATCAAGGACCTAAAAATAGATAAAATTACATAGAGGTCCTTACATTTAGCACGAAGTACCGTAAAAATAAGCAAGGGAAATAGTCGGGTCCGGCTCCTTCTCGAGAGAGCATAGCCATACTCTTCATACTACTTTCTCTTTGTTTGTTTTCAAAATATATGGCCAAATTTGGTGGCATGAAAATTCCTGGACATTGGATCATCATCAGCATAAAGTATGATGTAGATATGGCCATGACCTTGGTCGTTCGGCTTGAAATCCAAGAATGTTCATACTCATCGGCAACTAATAAAATTAAATATGTTTAAATTTTACCACTTGCTTTTAGGTTCGAATTTTACACGTAAGGACGTAGGGATTACATTTTAAATCAAGGACCTAAAAAGGTAAAATTTTATCGAGGTCCATACATTTAGCACGAAGCACCCTGAAATTAAGAAGGGAAAATAGTCATGTTTTTTGCTCCTTCTCGAGAGAAAAGCTGATCGAGACATACTCTTCATACTACTTCCTCTTCGTTTTTTCCTTCAAAATATGGCCAAATTTGGCGGCTTGCAGATTCTTGGATAGGGGATCATGAATCATTAGCATAAAGTATGATGTAGATATGGCCAAGAGGCCCATGACCTTGGTCGTTGTTCTTGAAATCCAAGAATGTTCATACTTATCGACAACTAAGAATCTTAAATACACTTAAATTTTTACAGTTGCTTTTAGGTTTGAATTTTACACGTACGAATGGTGGGAGTATATTTTACATCAAGGTCCTAAAAAGGTAAATTTACATCGAGGTCCATACATTTAGCATGAAGCACCCTAAAATTAATCAGGGAAAACCATCATGTTTTGATCCTTCTCGAGAGAAAAGCTGATCGAGCCATACTATTCATACTACTTCGTCTTCATTTGTTTTCAAAATATGGCCAATTTTGGCCCCATGTAAATTCTTGGATATGGGATCAGGAACCATCAGCATAAAGTATGATGTAGATATGTCCATGACCTTGGTCGTTCGTCTTGAAATCCAAGAATGTTCATACTCATCGATAACTAATAATCTTAAATACGTTTAAATTTTACCACTTGCTTTTAGGTTTGAATTTTACACGTACGAACGGTGGGAGTACAATTTACACCAAGGACCTAAAAAAGGTAAAATTACATCAAGGTCCATACATTTAGCACGAAGCACCTTAAAATTAAGCAGGGAAAATAGTCATGTTTTGCTCCTTCTCGTGAGAGAAGCTGATCGAGCCATACTCTTCATACTACTTCCTCTTTGATATTTTCAAAATATGGCCAAATTTGGGGGCATGCAAATTCTTGGATATGGGATCACGAATCATCAACATAAAGTATGATGTAGGTATGGCCATGACCTTGGTCGTTCGTCTTGAAATCCAAGAATGTTCATACTCATCGACGTATAATAATCTTAAACATGTTTAAATTTTACAACTTGCTTTTAGGATCGAATTTTACATGGACAGTTGGAGTACATTTTACATCAAGGACCTAAACAAGGTAAAATTACATCGAGGTCCGTACATTTAGCACGAAGCACCCTAAAATTAAGCAGGGAAAACCGTCATGTTTTGCTCCTTCTAGAGAGAGAAGCTGACCGAGCCATACTCTTCATACTACTTCCTGTTTGTTTGTTTTCAAAATATGGCCAATTTGGCGGCATGAAAATTCTGCGCTATGGGATCATGAATCATCAGCATATAAAGTATGATGTAAATATGTATGACCCTGGTCTTTCGTCTTGAAATGCAAGAATTTTCATATTCATCAACAACTAATAAGCTTAATTATGTTTAAATTTTACCACTTGCTTTTATGTTCAAATTTTACATGGACGGTGGGAGTACATTTCATAGTAAGGACCTAAAAAAGGTAAAATTACATCGAGGTATATATATTTAATTACCACGGAGCACCCTAAAATTAAGCAGGGAAATAGTCGGGTTCGGCTCCTTCTCGAGACAGCAGCTGGTCGAGCCATACTCTTCGTACTACTTCCCTCTTTGTTTATTTTCAAAATATGGCCAATTTGGCGGCATGAAATTCTTGGATACGGGATCGTGAATCATCTGTGTAAAGTATAATCTAGATATGGCCATGACCTTGGCCGTTCGGCTTGAAATCCAAGATTGTTCATACTCATTCACAACTAACCTTAAATTCGTTTAACTTTTACCACTAACTTGTAGGTTTGAATTTTACACAGACGGTAGGAGTACATTTTACATCAAGGACCTAAAAAGGGGGAAATTACATCGAGGTCCATTCATTTAGCATGAAGTACCCTAAATTTAAGCAAATAAAATAGTCTGGTTCGACTCCTTCTCGAGAGAACAGCTGATCGAGCCATAATCTTCATAGTACTTCTTCGTCTTTGTTTGTTTTCATCAAGGACCTAAAAGGGTAAAATTACACCAAGGTACAAAAATTTAGCACTAAGCATGCCTTAAAATTAAGCAAACAAAAATAGTCAGGTTCGGCTCCTTCTCGAGAAAAAACCTGACCAAGCCATACTCTTCGTAGTACTACTTCCTCTTCATTTGTTTTTAAAATACATGGCCAAATTTTGCGTCATGCAAATTCTTTGATATGGGCTCATGAATCATCAGCATAAATTATGATGTCCATATGTCCATGACCCTGGTGGTTCAGCTTGAAATGCAAGAATGTTCATACTCATTGACAACTAATAAGCTTAAATACGTTTAAATTTTACCATCTGCTTTTGTGTTCGAATTTTACAGGGACAATGATGTCGTCGGATTGAGGACAAGTACACCATGAGGGGGTCCTCGAGGCGTGCGGAAGAGAGGGGTGTGAGACGTACGGTGTTCCGGGACGGTGAGCACACAAGTTTACCCAGGTTTGAATCTGCCGGCTTTAGACGAATCCTACTCCTGCTAGCAATCCAGTAATACGGCAGAGCCGGAATATGGGTTACAAGGGTACGCCTGTGCGAGTTGAGGGTCTAAAGTATTGGGTTGTTCCCTAAAGGCTCTCCCTAGGACGGCTTATATAGATATCCGGCCTAGGGTTTACAGGAGAGATCTATCCAGCTACGACTAAGAGTTGGTTATAGAGTACATCTTGAACCACAAGTAACATCATGGGCCTAAGTCGGTAAGTCTTCTGGGCCTTCCTATAGCCGGATTAGACTCCGTCTTCTCTCCCTGACTGGGCCGCCCGTGAAGCAAAGCTCTAACCCGAAGTGGGCCACCCTGGTCAGTGAGGAACTATGAGGATACCTGGAAAGTATATCCCCAACAGCAGCCCCCGAAGGCCTCCAAGATCCAAAGTCGGATTTATCATCGTCTAGCTTGATCTTCGGCTTGTAGAATCTTGAAGGGTTCCTCAAACTTCACAACAAAAAATACGATCCGGGTCTTAAAAATAAGTCGGACCTATCAACAGGTTACTTGGATTTTCTAGCTTGATTTCAAACTAAATAGGTACTTGGTTTCTAACGCCACCTGACACAAGTCATGGTCAAGTCACGTCATCTGACAAGCGTGCCGTCAGCACGACTATTGGTGGGTCCGCGGTTCGCGGAACCGAGGCGCCATTTCAATGTGTGCGTGGAGATCGTGGCGATGAAATCATCACGTGGGTCCTTCCCAGTTCCTTCCACGACGTGTGGCGGTTACACTGTAGCATTTGCACGAATCTTGGCGCAGTTAGGTGGATATAAGGGGTTAGGATTTTCTCCTTCTCCTTCCACCAGTCTTTGCCTTTTCCTCTCCTTCCCATCTTCCTGCGCACACAGAGCTCCCCCGTTCCTCTCCCAAAGAACTCCCAGCGCCTCCCCTTTTAGGTCAACCTTTCACCGGAGAAATGGCTTCATCTTCTTCCTCCGGCTTGGCGGCAGCGGCGACGGCGGAAGCAGTGGCAGAGAAGGAGAGCTTCCACGGGATCTGGATTCCCTGCGCACTCAACGAGGAGGGCCTCAAGAACATGGAGAAGGAGGGGCTTCTCGCTGCCGGCAACTGGCGGAGCGGCTTCGAGGAAACCGTCCCCAACCCGCGCGACAGCGAGCGGGTCCACTTCGGCACCCACCTCAATAGAGGTTTGTCATTTCCTCCCTCGGAGTTCTTCTCCGAGGTGATAGATCATTACGGAGTTCAGCTCCATAACCTTCCTCCCAACTCTCTCTTAGAGATGAGCGCGTATGCTTCATTGTGCGAGGGCTTTCTCGGCATTAGGCCGAGTTTGACTCTTTTCCGGTACTACTTTCATGTCCGAAGAAATTCCATTACTGCCAGTGTTCTTTACATCACCGACACTATTAGTTTTTCTCTTAGACGTGAGCGCGCATATCCCAAAATTTTAGCTAGTGACTCGGTCAAACAATGGCCAGCCACATTTTTCTATCAT
Source organism: Avena eriantha (assembly GCA_910589775.1). Classification (NCBI taxonomy): domain Eukaryota; kingdom Viridiplantae; phylum Streptophyta; class Magnoliopsida; order Poales; family Poaceae; genus Avena; species Avena eriantha. The sequence continues at coordinate 375,557,237 of OU342746.1, read as the reverse complement.
AAGGATATTCCGGCTCCCCGCAAAGCCACTGCTTTGCCGGCTTTTGTCGACGGAGCTGCCACGGCCCAACCTTCTTGGGACGAGGCTGCTCCGGCTCTCACAGACGATCTGATCCTCGCTAAGAGGCGGATCGAATATTTGATAAAACACAAGGGTCTAAAGGGATCCGACTTGGTCCAATGCTGGGTCTCACGTCGGATCCAGCCCCTTCAGTACCACGGGGATCGACTGATGCACTCCATCACGTCATCCAAGAAAGATTCCCTCCGCATCAGCTCCATGGCCTACACCACGCAGGGCTACATAAGCCAGATCAAGTGGCTGATCAAGGAGCGGATCGTGAGGAGAATTCCGGAGGTTTCTCTGGATATGCACACGGTGGAAAACCCCGTAGTGCCAGTAAGTTTCCATCAGTACACCTTTTATGTGTTTCAATCTTCGAGTTATATTGCAATACTGATATTTTTTCTTGTTTTCAGCTTGCTAACCTCCCCGAGTCGGAACTTTGTCCGCTCGAAGGATATCCTCCTGAGTTTTCTCAGGAGACAGAGGTGGTCCCATTGCCGGACCTTGCGCTCAAGAAGCACAAAGCTCCGACACTGGCTGTTGGCACAAAGGAGGTGCCTGTTGTGAAGACGTAACTTTCAATCACAATTTCCGCCTTTGTACTTTATTCGAATTTCTTACGAGATGTAATGTTTCCGACTTTACTAGATTCTCAGAGCAAAGTCGCTCATCAAGGGCAAGGGGAAAGGGATTCCTTCAAAGCCCCCGCGACAGACGAAGCTCACCATAGCTTCCCCTGCTGTGGCTCCTCCGACTCCTGCCCCTCAACCTTCTGCAACGTCGGCGATCACTCCTTCTCCGGTTGTTGCAGAAGATCTAGCTCCTTCAACGGAGACCGCGATCCTTGAATCATAAACTAACATCTCCATGAGTGCGTCAGATCTTGATAAGGGTGAACCCTCTTTGGGTAATGATCCCTCGGCAAAACCCTTTGCCGAAAACCTCATCAGCAATTCGGGACTTGCCAAGTTTGGCCAGTCTCGGAAATCTGCTGAAGAAATCCAACGGCTTGCCAGGCAATGCCTGGAGAAAAGCCATTTATCTCCCGAAGAAGAAGCGCAAGAAGCAGAGGACGTCAAGTTCTCTGACCTTCTCGCCCAGGTCCGCCTTCGTGATGAGAGGATTAGGACCGGTGAGCTTCCAACAGCTCCAGTGATTCCTCTGACTCTCGCTGAAAAAGTGGCTGCTGAAGTGAACGCTGGTTTGGATAAGCTCACCCGTGAACAATATGTAAGTCGGAATTCCAACTCATGTTTTTTCCTTTATTTTATATCATATCCTCTAGCCCCCAAGCATGAAGTAGGATATATAATCCGGGCTTTATGCTTCATTAGGATGCCAAAGAACAAACTAGTGTAGCCCCCAAGGCTCGTGCTGATATTTAGCAAAAATATTAGCCCGAGTCTTAAGTAGCTTTCTGACTTTGGGTATTCTGACTTACAGAAAGTATGTTCCTATAACCAGGAATTATTGAAGAATGTATGTGATAAGCGGAGAGAGATCAAAGCTCTCCGTCTTAAAAATGTTGAACTTAAAGTTTCCAAGGATGAGGCCGAAGGTAAACATTCCGAGCCAAAAACCTTGCCTTTGCTTTTTTCAATGTCGAATTTTTTCTGAACTGTTGTTCTTTTTGACTTACAGCGCTGGTGAAACAATCCGTCGCCATGATTGAAGAGGCCGAGAACCTCAAGACCTTGGTGGTGGAGAACAAGGAGCTTCGCCAAGAGTTGGGTCAGCTCAAGGCAGATCATGAAAAGAGCATAGCTCAAGTCCTTGAAACCTCCTCCATGGCCACTGAAGAGCGTGATCGCAAGATCGCTGCTCAAGATAAAATAACCTCGGACCTCAAGAATGAGCTTGGAAGAGAGAAGGACATCTCCCAGGCGCTCCGGGCTGAACTCCAGAGTCTCCGGGAGGAGAAGACCAAGATTCACGATGTCATTCTCGGTACGTTCCATCTGTCCGACTTATCTTTTTCTTCGACTTCTATCAATGTCAGATTTTTCTTAACTTGTTTTGTGTATAGGTCCTCTGAACTTGACGGACTCTTCCTCCACCGAGCCCCACACCCACCGGCTTACCCAAGTCGATGACCTGCTTCATGACTTCCGCTAGTCCCTTGAGGACATCGGCGAAGCTCTCAAGATTCCGGACATGCCAAGCATGTCGGATTTTCAAGTGCGGGACAAGGAAAAGGAGATGCCGCACCTTGTTCGGGACTAGAACATGTCCTACGCACGGACTGCTGCGCAGAATGCTCTCACCATGGTCATGAGCCACCATGGAAACATGGAGATATGGCAAGTGACCAGAGGGTACTGCAAGGTAGATGAGGACGGCCATGGGCAGGACCTTCAAGCCATCATGAACTCCTGCGCCGGTTATGGGTGTCGCGTGGCTGACCTGACCAGCTACGAGATCCCTTTCTTCACCCGCGTGGCTACTCTGCCTCGTCGTCTAGAAGAAACAACTGAAGTTTCCGACGATGAACGCACCACCTCGGATGCGGACATCTCGGAACGATACCAAGGCGGCAAAACCTGCGAGCCGGCAGCTCCTGCATCTCCTCCTGCATCATAGATCAGAAATTTTTGTATTATCCCTGAAAAACATGATGCGTTTGTAAACATTAAGTACTATTTATTTTGCTAGTGCTAAGCTTTTAATCTATTCAGAACTTTTGGGTTTGACTTTTTTTGTGTGCCTGAAATGTTTACATAAGCACTTGTATTTTTTCATCTTCACTTATCGTTTATCTGGCTTTCCGCCTCGTCCCTTTCGCGAGCCGGCTCAACCTTCCACCGGAAACTCTGCCGAGCAACGGAGCTCAATTGCTAAACCAGTTTAAACTTGGAAACAAAGCCGGCTTCCAGTACCAACAATTCACTACTCGGAAAATACCTGCATCCAGCAATCAGACAAATAACCAAAGTAAAGACTAGATATTTTAGAGTTATACCCGAAGGTAGCAATTTTAGAATCGGAAATCTAAACCAGAACGAACATGAGCATAAAGTACTTTCAAGCATTCTGGGATTTTCGACTATGACATGATCATTTGGAAATAAGATGGTAAAAACTTCTCAGAAAAACTTGAGGCAACCAAAACTTTTATTTCTCACTGAACATGTACATATGTATGATTACAAAGAAGGATAAACTAAGAATAAAAGGGACATAGCTGAGCAATATTCCATGGTCTGTCTAACTCATCCGGATTTGTACTGCCTCCAGCTCTCTTTCTCTTCTTAGTAGCAGGTCTTTCTTTGACTGGCCTCATGTCAGTTAAGTAGTACGATCCATTGTGCAGTACTCGACTAACTAAGAAGGGCCCTTCCCATACCGGGGAAAGTTTGTGCTTTCTTTGTTGCACAAGCCGGAGAACCAAATCACCTTTATTGAAAGATCTATTTCGGACTCTCTGGCTATGATACTTGCGTACCTTCTGCCGATAGGCTGTAGATCTCATTTCAGCAATGACGCGAACTTCTTCGACTAAGTCGAGATCATTTTGTCGAGAAATCTCGGCATCCTCTTCAATATACGCGGCCACTCTAGGAGAAGTATGAATCAAATCACTAGGAAGAACTGCTTCTACACCATAGACCAAGAAGAAATGTGTGTATCCTGTTGACCTGTTCGGAGTTGTTCGTAAACTCCAAATTACAGAGGGTAGTTCCTCTGCCCAAGCCCCCATAGCACGTCGTAGTGGTCCTTCGAGTCTCGGTTTTAGCCCTTGTAGGATTAAACCATTTGCTCTTTCGACTTGTCCGTTAGCCTATGGATGTGCGACTGACGCAATGTGAAGCCGGATATTTTGCTCGTCATAGAATTCAGCCAATTCTCCCATAGAGAAGTTACTCCCGTTGTCCGTGATAATGCTATGCGGATAACCATACCGGATTATAACATCCTCGACAAATCTTTTGGCTGTTGCTCCATCACAACTAGTGACAGGTTTAGCCTCAATCCATTTTGTGAATTTATCCACCATCACTAAGAGGTGAGTAAATCCACTTGGAGCTCGTTTAAATGGTCCTAACATATCAAGCCCCTAGACCGCAAAGGGCCATGTAATAGGTATTGTTCGCAGCTGATCAGCCGGAACATGAGCTTGCTTGGCGTACTTTTGGCAGCCTTTGCACGTCCTGACTAATCGTTCGGCATCTGCCTGAGCTGTAAGCCAGAAAATCCATGTCTAAAAGCTTTTTCCACTAAAGATTTGGTTGCAGCGTGGTGACCACACTCGCCTTCGTGGATTTCTCTTAAAATTTCCACTCTTTCTTCCGGAGATACGCAACGCTGAAAACCCCCAGAAACACTTCGTTTATGGAGCTCACCTTTAACAATAGTATAGGATTTTGCTCGTCGTATAATCTGCCGGCTCAGCACCTCATCTTCGGGTAATTTGCCATCTACCAAATAATCGAGGTAGGGTTGAGTCCAGTTGGGAATTACAGCCAGAACTGCTATCAAAGGTGAGTCGGATATGGCCGGATATTCCTCATCTACTCCCTTTATTGAGGGAACTTTGAGGTGCTCTAGAAAAGCGACATCCGGGACCTCCTTCCGCGCAGAACCTATCCGAGATAGTGCATCTGCTTCCTCATTTTCTGCTCGAGGGATGTGTTGAACTTCAAACTTTTCGAACGATTTAGATAGATCATCCACGACAGCTTTATATGCTGCCATGTGTTTATTTGCATTACAAATATCCGACACTTGCTGAGCAACAAGATCTGAATCTCCGTAACACATCAAACGTCGGATGCCAATATCTTTAGCAATCCGGATTTCATGCAGCAGTGTTTCATACTTGGCAATATTGTTTGTCGCTGTGAAGTGGATCTGCAACACGTATAAAAGTTTATTTCCTTGGGTTGATTTGAGCACCACGCCAGCCCCCAAGCCCCCTCGAGCCTTAGACCCATCGAAAAAGAGGGTCCAATATTCCAACTCGGGGAGGATCATGTTCTCCTTCGTCTCTGTCCAATCAACGACAAAGTTAGCAAGGATCTGGGATTTTATTGTTGTCCTGGGTTTATACTCAATATCGAAAGCTAAAAGCTCTATGCCCCATTTGGCGACGCGTCGTGTGGCGTCATTATTGTTGATTATATCTCACATGGGAGCTTTGCTCACCACATTAATTGGATGCTCCTGAAAATAATGTCATAGCTTACGAGATGCTAGAAAAACACCGTAAGCCAACTTTTGATAATGCGGATACCGCTGTTTGGACTCTGTCAGGACCTCGCTGACAAAGTAAGTCGGACGCTGCACCAGGTGTTCCTGATTTTCCTCTGGTCTCTCCACCACCATGACAATACTGACAACCTTATTTCTCGCAGCAATGTAAAGCAACATCGGTTCCTGAGGTTCCGGCGCTACAAGGATAGGAGCAGATGAGAGTACTCTCTTCAGATCTTGTAGTGCAGCTTCAGCTTCATCAGTCCAGACAAAATCCTTAGTCTTTTTCAGGTGTTTATATAATGGTGCGGCTCTTTCACCAAGCCGGCTTAAAAATCGACTGACCGCAGCAATGCAACCAGTTAATCTTTGTACGTCCTTTAGGCGAGTTGGCCTGGAAATATTGAGTATAGCCTTGATTTTGTCTCGGTTCACCTCTATGCCTCTTTGAGACACAATGAAACCTAACAATTTTCCGACTGGTATTCCAAAGAAGCATTTCTTCGGGTTAAGCATGATGTTGTATTTTCGTAGATTGGCGAACGTTTCCTCCAAGTCGGAAATCAGTGTTTCCTTCTTTTTGGACATTACCGCGATATCATCCACGTATGCATGCACATTGCATCCGAGTTGGTCGTGGAGGCAACGCTGCATCGTGCGCTGATATGTAGCTCCTGCGTTCTTCAGCCCAAAGGGCATCGTACAAAACAGAAGGTTCCGAAGGGGGTTATGAATGAAGTTTTGACCTTGTCAGATTCCTTCATCCGGATTTGGTGATAACCCGAATATGCGTCGAGAAAACAGAGGAGTTCCGAGCCTGCTGTAGAATCGATGACTTGATCAATTCTAGGCAGAGCGAACGGATCTTTTGGACAAGCCTTGTTCAAGGTAGTATAATCAACACACATCCTTAAATCAGTGGTGTCCTTTTTAGGGACCATTACAGGATTGGCCGACCACTCAGTGTGGATGACCTCTTCTATGAATCCGGCTAACTCGAGCCGTGCTAGTTCCTTAGCTATTGCCTTACGCAGGAGCTACATATCAGCGAGTTCCTTAGTTCCTTAGCTACATAAAGTTCCCTAGGTACTCCGGTCATGTCAGATGGCTGCCATGCGAAGATATCTTGATTTGCTTGGAGGAACTTAACGAGCGCGCTTTCCTATGCGCTAGTTAGGCCTACGCCCATCTGGGTCACCTTGGAGGGGTCATCATCCTTCAACGGCGTCTTCTTTGTCTCTTCTGATCCCTTGAACTCCGGATTTGGCTTTGTCACCTCCTTCTTTGTTGCGGGCATCTCGGACGGATCTATGCTCTTCTTGATCTCCTGGTACTCCTGGGCGTGCAGCACGGCTTCGGCAAAGGCGGCATTTCCATCTTCGCACTCTCGCGCCTTCTTCGGGTCTCCCCTGATGGTGATCACGCCGTTGGGACCTAGAATTTTCATCATATTGTAAATGTTACATGGACGAGCCTTAAAAGCCTAGTAAGCCGGACGTCTGAATATAGCGTGGTATGTGCTCTTGAATGGGACCACTTCGAAGGAAAGTGCCTCCGTCCGATAATTCTTTGGAATTCCAAAGGTAACATCCAAAGTAATCTCTCCCAGGGAATTAGCTTGTCTTCCTGGGACAACTCCGTGAAAGATCACAGAGCTATGGTTCAGCTGTATTTCCCAGAGCTTCATCCGGCGTAGCATCTCTACATAGAGAATATTGATGCTGCTACCACCGTCCATGAGGGTCTTGGAGAAACCATAACCGTCAATAAGTGGGTTGACGATTAAGGCGTATTTTCCTCGCCTTTGCAACTTAGGTGGATGATCAGCGCGGTCAAATGTGATTGCCACTTCCGACCAGTCCAGATATTGGGGGACAGCCGGAACTGTTGCATTGAGCTCATGGAGAACTGCTTTCTTGACCTTTGTTGGTTGAGATCCGAGGAAGGTGGCGTAAGTGTCCTTTTTGGTGGGAAAAGTCTTCTTCCCTTCCGGCTTGGGAATTGAAGCATCAGCTTCCTCCATGTCGAAATCTTCCTTGGTCTCTTTGTCCTTTTCGGGATTTTTCTTTCCCTTCTTCCGCTTAGCTTTGTAGCCCGCGGTACCATCTCTCTTGATGTCGTCATTAAAACGACACTCAGCATTGGTGTGGGACGTGCCCCCATTGGCGTCTAGGTGATGCACACATGGGTTATTGGCAATGTCGGCCCAAGTGTAGGTTTTGCCTGGTTGCTGTTCTCCTCTACCTTGGACCCTTGAAGTCCTACGACCACGCCCGTGGCCTTCGCCACGTCCTCCAGACCCAGAAACAGTAGTAACCACCGCTGTTTCCGCGTTGGGTTTTTCTTCCGAGGTATTTTTGCGTTTCTGAGCTTGTTGCTTTGGTTGTATTGCCGATTGAGGCACAGCCAGGACATTGAGTAATCCTTCTGCATCGTCGTCAGCATCTACATACTTGCTCGCTGTTTCCATCATCTCTCCCAAATCAGTGACCTTGTCACACTTCAAACAGTGACATAGTAGACCAATTGGGAGCCGTATGATGAAGGCTTCAATCGCGGTTTGATCGTTTACTCCTTCACAGGAGTTCTTGGTGTCGATCCATCATCCGAGGTAATCCCTGCAAGTTTCTCCGGCTTTCTGGGTGCAACGCTGTAGGTCTCCAACTGTACAGGGCCTCCGATATGTGCCTTTGAAATTCCGAAAGAACGCACTTTGCATGTCATACCAGTTATGGATGGTGTTCTCCGGAAGTTCATTGATCCATGACCGCGCCATCTTCCACAACATAAGTGAGAGATATCGGGTTGCGACTAGGCTGTTTCCGCCTTTGGCGATGCAGCAAGCTTGGAAAAAATCCTGTAGCCAGGTATCTGGCCGAGCAATGCCGTCGTAGGCTTAGATGTGCCTTGAGATAGCAAATCCTTTCGGAAATCCTATAGCTCTGATGTGTGGTCCGAAGCACTTTGGGCCCACGTAGATATCATCGTTTTCGTAGCGCCGCGCCTCTATATTGGAGTTGATCCTGTGCCTTGTGTCGTTCGGGGATAGAGAAAGTCCCGAATGCCGGCTGTGGCTGCGGTGCCTTGGAGCTGGACTTCGGCTTCTGCCACCACCTCCTCCGCCATGTCGTTCTCCTTGCCCTCCTTGGGGGCCGTTATGATAACTGCCTGGTGGAGGGGGTGGGGCAGCTGAAATGTTTCCGTCTGATCGCCGGCCTCTGTCCGGAGCGTTATTATTCCGGTTCTAGGGAGGATCTTGACTACGAAGAGCCCCCTGCCAGCTTGTCCCAGCATGGTTTCCATCGTTCCTTCGTCCGTCGTTCCCACCATGGTGAGGCTCAGCCGGACGGCTTGTATGGTTAGGAGGTGGCATTGTTTGACGATCCTCCTCCCGCCGTTTCTCTTTATCTTCTCCCCTTTGATCGTTAGACTCTCGTCGGGGAGGATTCCTCGGATTCAGTGCAGCAATGGCATCTTTCTCGGCCGCTGGAGCGACATTGCTCAAGTTATGTGTAGTTCTGTGATGTTGTCCTGATGATCCGGTTCTTGAATAATTGTCTTCCCGGCGTTCGGGGTGATGGTACTACGCCCGGATGTAATGGGATCTTACGCCAGCCCATGCCGGATCTGTGCAACATTGGTCAGAATCCGAGACCAGATTTTGACTTCCGGACAGGGCGACCTTTTGGTGCTCCAGTCCCTTATTGAGTAGCTTCATACCCAAACGGATCTCCTCTGGTCCTGGATTAGCCGATAGAATTTCTCAGGCTGCCACGGTATTCTGTACTGGGGTTGGGTATACGCAATCTCCGTTGCTATCTTTGCGTGGCTTCCCCATCTCATCTCCAAAAAGGACGGCATGGACACATGGGAATTGGTCATCATTGGTGTGACGCTTCCGTGTCTTCTAATGCAACTGAGACATGTAGTCTTTAGTTGACATGCGTTTCTTCTCCACCTCGATGTTTTTGGCTTCATCGAGGAGTTTTTGACGACGCGCTTCTAGGGCTTGCGCCCTTTCGTCCAGCTCATCCGCAGTAAGTTCTGCAGCTGTAGGGATAGGTGTGGTTAATGCGACATCGATGAGTTTACGCGCACCTTCGGTGATCACGTGTCCATCCATCGATGCTTCTTTTTTCGGCTCGTCTGGGATAAGTGCTCCATCCGAGTCTTCTTCGTATTCCTCGGCAATCACTGCTTCTGTCAGAGGGTCTTTTGCCGGGGTCTTGTTCTTCTTCTTTGCCTTCTTGGCAGCGCCGGTAGCAACGACTGATTTGGGTCCGTTTCCCGGAGTCAAGCTCTGATCGGTACTTTCGGACATCTGGACCTCGGGATTATCTCCGACGTCCATGTCATCCTACGCTTTGGGAGAGTGTTCCCCGGATCCTTCTGGCTTCTCCTTCTTCTGCAGCTTTGGAGTTATACTCCTCTTCATATTCCGTGGAGAACTTTCGGAAATCTGCTAACGTCATCGATTCATCCGAGGATGCGGGTACGTCGGCGTTTGTTCCAATTGCTTCCAACATAGAGTCGGTGTTTTCTCCAGCATCGGCAGAGCCGGATCCGGATCCCACGTATCCGACGAAGTGCGACGCATGCTTCCTGAGGTACCTGCGGCTTTCGCGATCAGCCATGTTGAAACTTTTGATGGTCTCGAGGATTGCATCTGGGCTTTCGCCTTGCAGTATCATATGTCTTAGTGTGTACCTTAGGAAAGGCCTGTCTGTCCCGGCGTCGACAGAGCCGGAATCAGTGCCGTTGATATGCTCCTCCTGGATTTCGACTTCCACCGGTGGGTCGACCTGGGATCCGGCTTCTCTAGGGAGATCCACTTCAGATTCGACTTGGTCCGCTAGGTCTTCTTTAGGCTCGGATTTCTCCACTATCTCCGCAACTGGTGCGGGCTGGGTGGGATTATGATTTCCTGAGATCCGGAACTCTGCCGCCTCCGTGGACAAAGGGGACCCAGAAGTTTCTTCTGCCTCTATCATCACCGCTGGGGTGGGTTGGGCAGTTTCAGCGAAACCGATGTAAACATCGATCTCACCGAAAGACATAATTGTGTAGGGAGTCACGGCCTCCCTAGCCGGAATCCAAGTCTCGTCGAGAACGATGAGAGGGACGTCGCTGGTGTAGAGGATGTGACCGACGGCGATGGTCTCGCCGATTCTGATTCTTGCAGATTCCGCTCGGAACGCAGATCCGAAGCTCACTTGCCCCACGGTGGGCGCCAACTATCGAGGAATTGAGGAAAAGTATGCCATGAGGGGGTCCTCGAGGCGTGCGGAAGAGAGGGGTGTGAGACGTACGGTGTTCCGGGACGGTGAGCACACACGTTTACCCAGGTTCAAATCTGCTAGCTTTGGATGAATCCTACTCCTACTAGCAATCCAGTAATACGGCAGAGCCGGAATATGGGTTACAAGGGTATCGCCTGTGCGAGTTGAGGGTCTAAAGTATTGGGTTGTGCCCTAAAGGCTCTCCCTAGGACGACTTATATAGATATCCGGCCTAGGGTTTATAGGAGAGATCTATCCGGCTACGACTAAGAGTTGGTTACAGAGTACATCTTGAACTACAAGTAACATTATGGGCCTAAGTCAGTAAGTCTTCTGGGCGTTGCCGGATTGGACTCCGTCTTCTCTCCCTGACTGGGCCGCCCGTGAAGCAAAGCTCTAACCCAAAGTGGGCCACCCTAGTCAGTGAGGAACTGTGAGGATACCCGGAAAGTATATCCCCAACAAATGGGAGTACATTTAACAGCAAGGACCTAAAAAGGGGTAAAATTACATCGAGGTCCATACATTCAGCACGAAGCACCATAAAATTAAGCAGGGAAAACAATCATGTTTGGGTCCTTCTCGAGAGAGAAGCTCATCTAGCCATACTCTGCATACTACTTTCTCTTTGTTTGTTTTCAAAATATATGGCCAGAGTTGGCGGCATGAAAATTCATGGACATGGGATCATCATCAGCATAAACTATGATGTAGATATGGCCATGACCTTGGTTGTTCGGCTTGAAATCCAAGAACGTTCATAATCATCGACCACTAATAATCTTAAATACTTTTAAATGTTACCACTTGCTTTTAGGTTTGAATTTTACAAGGACGGTACGAGTACATTTTACATCAAGGACCTAAAAAAGGTAAAATTACATCGACATCCATACATTTATGTTTGAAAACTTGTCTTGTGGTATTCAGATCCATATTCTTCGGTGTTTCTTTACGTAAAAGAACAATCTTGTCATCACTCGAAAAAAATGAGAATTAAATGTTCTTTCGTGATAGTTGGAAACTAACACCAAGGACACTGTTTACTACATGAAGATGCACCCATCTACCTCTGGAAATACATTTAATTCAATAGCAATCTATCGCGCTTACTTGTAGCTCAAGTTTGACCTAATTTCGTTAAATTGTCAAGATGCAAAATCTTAGCAAGAAGTTGAACTTATCATCAAAACTCTCGGTGTTTTTTGATATATTAATTGTGGCCCCTCGATGGGTACCTCCAAAATATTTTTCGTAAAACTTTCAAAGCAACCTACAATTTACTTATAGTTTCAAATTTGACCTAATTTCGATAAATCGACATAAAGTCATTCGGTCAAATAGGAAGAGTTAGCTAGGAAGTTTGAAAACTCATAGATAAAACATGGCAATCGTTGGTACAACATGTTGGTAAACTTGGCTTCTGGCATTCAGATCCAATATTATCCGGACATTCCTAAACGGAAAATCACAACCTCGCTCGTCATCCACTCGGAAAATTGAGAATAAATTGAATTTTCTTTCTTGATATAGTTGGAAATCACACCGACGACACTGTTTGGATTTGTCGGTCTTGATCCAACGATCAATGTTCGAAGTTATCCATACACTTTATAGTGGTATGGTATGGTATTGTAAGAGATAAGAAAAGATAAAGATAAGATAACAAGTACTACGAATGGCCGATCTTTTGAGTAACCTTCCCTCCCGATGTTTTAGAAGCAAGTGAAAATTTTGAAAACCGGAAAAGTTTGAATTTTTTGCCACCAAGGACCAAAGTGGTTTCCTTCCTATGTACTCCTTGTTCCTACTCCACGCCAATGCGGCTGCGAAACATGCCAGAGACATAGAGCCGCCGTACCAAGGCACACATGCGCAACACCACTCTGTGGACCAGGGAGAGATCAACCGGGCCGGTGCGTGAGGGGAAAGGGTAGGAGAGAGGGAGGATGGATGGTGAGAGGAAGCGAAGGAGAGAGAAAACACACAATTTGTTTTGCGTGCATAGGTCCTGAAATTTACTACTAGTAGAGTGGCCGCAGGAGTACCTCGTGTCAGGAACCTATCATAACTTTCCTCTAACATCGAACCGCCTTCAACTCCTCTTTGCTGCTGCCCTCTTTTACCTTGCCTACGTTTTATTCTCTCAGCATGTACAACGCGTGGACAGAGGTGAGCATATGTATAAGCAAAGAAATGAGTACTAGTACTATACTAGTGTACTAGTACTAATATACTTTCCTCAAAAAAGTACTAATATACTACTCCCTCCGATCCAAAATAATATTCTCAGATTTGTCTAGATTCGGATGTATCTAGCACTAAAACATGACTAGATACATCCAAACCTAAACAAATGTGAGAACACTAATTTGGATCGAGGGAGTATTATTTTATTTTTCCCTAATAAGGGCATCAACAATGTGTACAAAAGCACACCTTAAGGCCTAGTATGTGGCATCCGCTAAGCTTCACCATATACATTGTGGAGAAAATCTAGTTTGCATCTTTAAGCCTAATAAGGTGCACCTCAAGCTTGTGGGTTTCCCATAGAGAATAGAAAAATCATTTCCCCTCTCTCCCTGTTTCATGTGATCGTTTTCAAAAGGTGTTCAAAATTTTCATGATGCAAAATCTTAGCTAGAAGTCGGACCACTTGTCAAAACTCTCTGTGGTTTCTGATATATTAATTAACCGCTCGATGGGTACCTCAAAAAGCTTTTTTCATAAAACTTTCAAAGTAACCTACAATTTATTACTTGTAGTTCAAGTTTGACCTAGTTTAATTAAATTCAAGAGCAATATATCACACTTAGTTGTAGCTCAAGTTTGACCTAATTTCATTAAATTGTCAAGGCGCAAAATCTTAGAAAGAAGATGAACCTCTCATCAAAACTCTCTATGGTTTCTGATAGTATATTAATTGACCCACCTACCCCCCCCCCCCCCCCGCGCCCCCTCCGATGGGTACCTCTAAGAGCTTTTACGTAAAACTTTCAAAGCAACCTACAAAGTTTACTTGTAGTAGTTCAAATTTTACCTATTATATTTTTTCTGTTTTACCTATTATAATTTTATATAGTGATGGTATACTAGATGTCTATTATCTGAGTCTCACGTCCAGGGCACATGCACTTTACTACTACTTGTAGTTTCAAATTTGACCTAATTTCGATAAATCGACATAAAGTCATTCTAATGGGCAGAGTTAGCTGGAAAGTTTGAAAACTCATAAAACATGGGAATCATTGGTACGACATGTTGGTCCAATATATCTGTATGTAAACTTGGCTTGTGGCATTTAGATCCAATATTCTTCGTACTTTTATTTAGGAAAAAGAATATCCTTGCTCGTATTCTTCACTTGGAAAATGTAGAATTGAATGTTCTTTCTTGATAGTTGGAAACTCACACCAACGACACTGTTTACTACAAGAAGATGCACCGATGATCTACCAATGAAAAATCATTTAATTCAAGAGCAATCTATGGCGTTTACTTGTAGCTAGCTCAAGTTTGACCTAATTTTGTTAAATTGTCAAGATGCAAAGTCTTAGCAAGAAGTTGAACCTATCGTCAAAACTCTCACTGGTTTCTGATATATTAATTTTGACTCCTCGATGGGTACCTCCAAAAGTTTTTTCGTAAATCTACCAAAGAAAAACCTACAATTTACTTGTAGTTTCAAACTTGACCTAATTCCGAGATATCGACATAAAGTCATTCAAATGGGCGGGGTTAGCTAGGAAGCTCGAAAACTCATAAAACATGGGAATCGCAAGTACAACATATTGTCAATCCACTATATATGTCTGTCAACTTGGCTTGTGGTATCCGCATCCAATATTCTTTGGACTTCTCTTTATAGAAAATTAAAGAACAGCTAACCTCGCTCGTCTTCACTTGGAAAATTTAGAATTGAATGTTGTTTCCTGATAGTTGAAAACTCACACTGACGTTATTGTTTACTACAACAAGATGTACCGATCTACCTCTGAAAATACATTTAATTCAAGAACAATCTATCGCGCTTACTTGTAGCTCAAGTTTGACCAAATTTCGTTAAATTGTCAATATGCAAAATCTTAGCAAGAAGTTGAACCTATCGTCAAAACTCTCGGTGTTTTATGATATATTAATTGCGACCCCTCGATGGGTGATACATTGCAAATGTATCTATAATTTTTGATGTTCCATGCTTTGTTTTATCTACTTTCTTATGTTTTTCCACACTTTGGAGTACTTTTCATATGATTTCTTGGACTAACCTATTAACAATAGCCACAGTGCCAGTTGCCTGTTTTTTGCTGTTATTGGTTCCAAGAAAGTCAGAAAATCAATATTCTCGGAATTGGATCGGACAAAAGCCAAAGTCGATAGTTTACCAGAAGACTCATGGAGCCAGAAGACGAGATGGAGAGGGGCCATAGGGCGGCCACACCATGTGGTGGTGCGGGCTAGCCCTGGCCGCGCCACTAGGTGGTGTGGGCCCCCTGGCCGCCCACTGACCTTGCCTCTTTGCTTATAAGAATCCTCCCGATGCATAAACCCTAAATTGTCAAGTCTCCATCCACGAAAAGTTCCGCAGCGCCGCCGCCACCGAAGGGGAGATTCGGGGGAGAAAGTCTCTGTTCTGGCACCCTGCCTTGACGGGGAAGTGCCCCCGGAGCCATCTCCATCGATCTCCACCACCATCTCCATCACCATTGTTGATCCCATGATGAGGAGGGAGTAGTTCTCTCTCGAGGCTAAGGGTTCTACCGGTAGCTATGTGTTCATCTCTGTCTCTATGCATGATCTTATTGAGATCATGAGCTTGTAATCTATAGATCTACCTTGCTACTCAAGTGCTTTAATAGATCTCTGATGTCCCCATGTGTGTGGAAGTGATAGTGTGCACACCATGGTGGCACTTAGGCTAGAGATTACAAATACTTGTTATGAGTTATATTTGGAGTTGGATGTTTCTATGAAATTGTGGTGTTTGTTGGAACCATCTAGTGCTCAAGGTGACAGTGTGGGGTTATCTAGATGCGAAAGGCTTACTTTGAGGTGTGCTGTTATAGCCCTACCATGGATTAGAGTGTCCAACCAGAGAGTAGTTCAGAGTAGTATGATGAAGAGAAGATATTTATATGAGAGTGTTCACTAGTTAAAGTATGATCCCTAGGCCTTGTTTCTAAGGATTGAAACACCGTTTGCAACTAGATCTGTTACATGTTTGCTTGCTGCCATCTTTATTTCAGTTTGCCTTTAGTCTCTTCCACACCATCAAGCTATTTTCTATCACCGTTACCACTTATAATTATCTATACAACTTGTATTTCACTATCTCTTCGCTAAACTAGTGCACCTATACACCTGACAAGTGTATTGGGTGTGTTGGGGACACAAGAGACTTCTTGTATCTTGATTGCAAGGTTGCTTGAGAGGGGATACGTTTGACCACTTCCTCCCTGAGTTCGATAAACCCTAGGTAATCCACTTAAGGGAAAACTTGATGTTGTTCTACGAACCTCTGCACTTGGAGGACCAACAACTGTCTACAAGAATAGAAGTTCGTAGACATCAATGCGTACCTCCAAAATATTTTACATAAAACTTTAAACGCAACCTACAATTTACTTGTAGTTTCAAATTTGACCTAATTTCGATAAATCGACATAAGGTCATTCGATCAAATGGGTAGAGTTAGCTAGGAACTTTGAAAACTCATAAATAAAACAGGGGAATCGTTGGTACAACATGTTGGTAAACTTTGCTTCTAGCATTTAGGTCCAATATTCATCGGACATTTCTTTCCTTAAAAGAACAACCTCGCTCGTCAGCACTCGGAAAATTGAGAATAATTGAATGTTCTTTCCTGATATAGTTGGAAAATCACATCGACGACACTATTTACTACAAGAAAATGCACCCATCTACCTCTCTAAAAAGTCATATATTTCAACAGCAACCTGTTCCGCTTACTAGTAGCTCAAGTTTGACCCAATTTCGTTAAATAGTGTCATGCGATGCAAAATCTTAGCAAGAAGTCAAACCCGTTGTCAAAAATCTCGATTGTTTCTTATATATTGATTGTGACCTCCCCCTGATCGGTACGGTACCTCCAAAAGATTTTTCGTAAAACTTTTAGAGAAACCTACAATTTAGTTATAGTTCAAGTTTGACCTAATTTCAATAAATCGGCATGTAGTCATTCAAGTGGGCATAGTAATTAGCTAGGGAGTTTGAAATCTACAAAAACATATGGGAATCGTAAGTAAAACACGTTGGTCAACTTAATATGTCTAGAAGCTTGGCTTATGGCATTAAGATCCATATTCTTCGAGCTTTCTTTATGGAAAAGAACCATCTCGTCATCACTCGGAAAACTAAGAATTTTATTTACTGATAGTTGGAAACTCACACTAACGACATTGTTTACTACAAGGAGATGCGCCCATCTACCTCCTAAAATACATTTAATTCTAGAGCAATCTATCGCGCTTACTTGTAGCTCAAGTTTGACCTAATTTTGTTAAATTGTCAAGATGCAAAATCTTAGCAAAAAGTTGAACCTCTCGTCAAAACTCTTAGTGTTTATGATATATTAATTGTGACCCCTCGATGGGTACCTCCAAAAGATTTTTCGTAAAACTTTCAAAGCAACCCACAATTTACTTGTAGTTTCAAATTTGACCTAATTTCTATAAATCGACATAAAGTCATTCGGTCAAATAGGCAGAGTTAGCTAGGAAGTTTGAAAACACATAAATAAAACATGGGAATCATTGGTACAACATGTTGGTAAACTTGGCTTCTGGCATTATCCAATATTCTTCGGATATTCCTAAACAGAAAAGCACAAGCTCGCTCGTCATCCACACGGAAAATTGAGAATAAATTGAATGTTCTTTCTTGATATAGTTGGAAATCAAATCAACGACATTGTTTGGATTTGCCGCTCTTGATTCAACGATCAATGTTCGAAGTTATACGTACACTATATAGTGGTATGTGCTGGCTCGTGTAATAATGAGCTCGTTGGGAAACCCCAAGAGGAAGGTATGATGAGCACAGCAGTAAATTTCCCTCCGTTATGAAACCAAGGTTATCGATCAAGTAGGAGCAAGGAAACACCTCCAAGGTGTTGTTGCCAACTTGTGATCCTGCACAACACAACCACACAACTTTTCCCCCAACTTACAGTGAGGTTGTCAATCTCACCGGTTTTGCTGAAAACAAAGGATTAAACGTATTGTGTGGAAGAAAGTAAAAGCTTGCACAAAGTAAATAGAAAGAAGTAAACAGTTGTAGATTGATGGTAAAATAAAGGACCGGGGTCCATAGTTCACTAGTGGTGGCTCTCCTTAAGATAGATAACATGTTGCGTGAACAAATTACAATGGGGCAATTGACAAACATCGAGAAAGCATACAAGCATATACTTAATCATCTTGACTCCTTTGAGATTTGATTGGGCATTGCAACATTATACATAGACCGTAATCCAACTGCATCTATGATTATAATCCACCTTCAGGTTATCATCCGAACCCCCTCTAGTATTAAGTTGCAAGCAACAGATAATTGCATTACGCATTGCGTGTAAAGTAAACAATACGATTGTTCTATGAACAAAGGATTGCTGTTTTATCCCTAGTAGTAACAACACATCTAGTACCTTAGAGATTTCTGTCACTTCCGTAGATTACTAGAGGCATGAACCCACTATCGAGCATAAATACTAACTCTTGGAGTTGCTAGCATCTACTTGGCCAAGATAGCTACTAACAATGGAAAGCATGCAAGATCACAAATAACAAAGACATGATAGAATCAATAATCAATCTGAGATAGCATCTCAATATCCATCGGATCCCCGCAAACACAACATGTAGGATTACAAATAGATGATCTTGATCATGAACGGAGCTCACAAGATCTAAACATGGTAGCACAAAGGAGAAGAGCCAACCATCTAGCTACTACATGGACCCGTAGTCCAAGGATGAACTACTCACGCATCACGCCGGAGGCTTGCATGGTGATGAAGAAGGCTTCCAAGGTGAATTCTCCTTCCCGGCAGGGTGTCGGGAGGAGCTTCAGATCCCTCCCGATCTAGGGATGGAGATGACAGCGGCTACAGACTCTTTCATGGAATTTTGATCGGGTACTTAGATTTTCTGTATCGGAGGCGATATATAGGTGAATGGGGAGGCCGAGGGGGTGCCCTAGGTGGCCGCACCACCCCCTGGCATGGGCCAGGCCTGGCCACGCGGCCATGTGCTGTGGGCAGCCCCTGGCCCCTTTCTGTCTCGTATTCTGGCTTCGTGCCCCCCTCGGTAAAAAACCGACTTTGGCTTTTGTCCTGTCCAATTCCGAGAATATTCATTTTTTGACTTTCCTAGAAGAAAAAACAGCAGAAAACATGCAACTGGCACTGTGGCATCTTGTTAATAGGTTAGTCCAAGAAAGTGTATAAAAAGTACTCCAAAGTGTGGACAAAACATAAGAAAGTAGATAAAAACCAAGCATGGAACATCAAAAAATATGGATACGTTAGCAACGTATCAACATCCCTAAGCTTAACTCCTGCTCTTCCTCGAGTAGGTAAGTGATAAAAAGTAAGAATAATTTTTGAGGTGACATGCACCTTCATAAACTTGATCAAAGTATTTGTAAAACATTGATAGCTGGGATCATAGTACTTCAACATAACATGAAAGATAAAGTTCTAACTATAAGACATAGCAACTATGTCGTAACATGAAAAGGCACAAACAAAAGATTCATAAATAAAAATGCTTTGCAAGACGTTTGTTTGTTGCACATAAAGAAAACATAGCATAGTGGTATTCAGCTTGTCCCTCATAGAGTAGAAAACATAAATGCATAGGACACCTTCAAAGTTCATAAGAGTGACTAGATACAAATAGTTTAAGGATAAGCAATATCAAATTATGCATCAATCAACAAGTCTTGGGACAATGCACATAGAACTAAGAATGGCCACTATGCTCTCTCAATAGGTGCATAAAGATAGAAGGTGGAGACTCAACATAAAAGTAAAAGAAAGGCCTTCATAGAAGGAAGTAGGGATTCAAGTTTCATAAAGAGCTTCCAAAAATTATGGTACTTATTAAATTTTAGATCTCATTGCCCCTATCATAAGCATCTTGAAGTGATTAAGGTTAAAGTGAACAAACTATGGAGTATATGCTTGACAAAGCATACGTTGGAAATCTAATGTCCCTTGAATACGAGGGCCGCTCCTCATGCTACTCAAGTTTAGTTACCGGTAAGTTCTTGTCATAGTAAGTACATGTGTATCATAGAGAACCACCAATGGGTACCCCTTGCCCGATGAAACAGAAGAATCCCCATATCAAAATGACAAGGCAAGCAGACAATGAGCATCTCAGCAATCTTCTTATTTACCATGGGAAAATGGTGCTTTTTCTCTCTTTCCTCTTTTCTCATATCTCTTTTTTTCGTTTTCTCTTTTTTCTCAATATCTGACTTTTTTTATAAAAAGAATGCTTCATAGACAGCTCATTATGGTTACGCTGCAGGTTTCCGCCATGACGTCATGGATTAGACCGGCGGCCCAGGCGTTTCTCTAACACACATACATAACTCCATGGACTTACAAGCTCCCCTTTCATTTCACACCGACGACATCCATAGAAAAAAGAGCATGATATCAACTAGGTACAAATTACAAGTGCAATGTTGAAAGCGTTCCCCATGACATCATGGTTCTGCTAATCCCCAACATATAAGTGCAAGCATATACAACATAGACGACACAATGGTTCAAGTTTATTAAGGGCAAGAAAAGTAAAGTGCGCCATCAAGTTCGTGAGAGCTTTAATCACTAGTTTTCTCATAACAAGTTTAATTCGGAAGGTAGATAAAAACATGAATATACTTGGAATAGAAAATGCTAATAGGTAGGTATGGTGGACTCTTTGGAATAACTTGGTTTTAGGAGTTGGATGCATGAGTGGAACTCATACTTGGTTATGGAGGCTAGCAAAAGACTGGGAGCGACCGACTAAGAGAGCAATAATGGCCATAATCATGCAGAGCGACAAAACATCATTAATCAAAGCATAAAGTGATACTACAAGTCGAAAAATAAAAGATCATAAAGGCTATGGTGACTTGGGATAGTCATAACATGGTGTGAGCATGCGCCAAGTCAACCCAAATAAAGCATCAAAGGAGAATACCACAATATTATATGCTTTAATATGCTAAAACAACGCTTGATTCTTCCAAGGCACATTAAGGAATCTCAATTGTTTTTAACATTTCATGCTACAGCAAAGATCACTAAGCATAAAGCAAAAACAATATCAAGCATGGCATGACAAAGCATAGGCCATAGTCAACAACAAGCTCTCTTTACCACTTAAGCATGAACTTTCTTACTCTTTTTCCAATCCAAACCAAACTATTTGAAAACCAATGTATGAAAGAGGGGGTCCAACCAATTTATTCAAGAAAACTAAGAAAACCAAGCAAACGAAAACCAGAAACAAAAAACAAAGATGCTCCAAGAACAACACAACTGTGCATGAAACAATAAAAATTAAGTGTTTGGGAGAAACCTGGGATTTTTATTGATGAAGAAGGGGATGCCTTGGGCATCCCCAAGCTTTGAAGCTTGTACTTCTTGGATAATTCTTGGGTGACACGGGGTGGCATCCCCAAGCTTGAGATTTAGTCCATTCTTCATCTCATTACATCATTCTCTCCATACACCTGAAATTCTTCTTCATACAAAACTTCACACAATCTTTATTAGCAACATTAGTGCACTCAAGATAATAATTCTTTAGGTTCAGTTTCAACACCAATAAAACTTCCATTAACACACAAGCTACTGAAGCACTTCCCTCAAAAAGCTCAATTCCCCAAAGAGAACTCTAAAAGGAACCAACAAGAAGCAAATGCAAATAATGGCAGAAATCTATCAAAACAGACCAGCAGGTAAAAACCAATTTTTTCTAAGACCTTCTATTGCTCAAATCGAAAATTATTAAACTAAAGAAAGTTAGATAACAACCTGGGGCAGGAGCACAAAAATTCACTCCTCAAAACGACGTATAGAGATTTTACAAGAATTTTTAAAGTGAAGCACAAAAATCTGTTTCGGGACATCAACTTTCCCAAGCATTACTTCCCTCTCATTAGAGGTTACTCTTGGCACAAAAAGCAAATAAAAAGGATAAGGAGAGGTTATTACTGAAGCAATAACTTCCAAGACTCATCTAAAACTTTTGGGTTATCTCCCAATAAGTAGTTTTCTTTAACGCCTTTAAGTTAGGCATGATAGTTTGAGAAGATGCTCACATACGAAATACGAATTGAAGTAAAAGAGAGCATCAAGAAGCAAATTCAAAACACATTTAAGTCTAACCCACTTCCTATGCATAGGAATCTTGTAAGAAAATAAATCAAAGAAGCACATAGTAACAAGAATGGGTAGATAAAACAAGAGCAACTTCAAAACTTTCAGCACATAGAGAGGTGTTTCACTACCATGAAAACTTCTACAACCATATTTTCATCTCTCATAATAATTTTCAGTAGCCTCATCAATAAACTCAACAAGATAACTATCACATAAAGTGTGATTTTCATGATCTACAAACACATAATTTTTATCAAGCTCAAAAATAGTGGGATTAAAACCTTTAATGTAAAGACCCAAACCTGGCTTGGTTTGAATCCCTGTGATTACAGTGCTAGTCCCTGGATCAAATAGCTAGCACCCACAGTTTAAGATGTAATATCAAGATACAAAGGTCATATTACATCGCATGATCCAGAATATGAATACTTTATTACATCCTCATAGCCATAGGCTATCTTATTACAAAGCAACAGAATACAAGTAAAGCATGGAGTCCTTCATCTTCATGTGCCACAGGCAAACATGTTGGGTGTAGACTCATAACTCCTATCATCAATCCTCACTCATCAATAGAATAACCTGCAACATGATAGGTTGCAGCCACAAAAGGGTCAATACTTTGAATGTATTGGCAAGTGTCACAAGTTGGTGAATATAAGTTGGACTATCACTACATCCATATTTGGCTAAGTAGATCTTAGGCTCATTTGCAGAAAGCAATATGGTTTTATCCTATGTTTGTAAAAATAGTTTTGATCTTTCAACAACTTTCTGAACTCCTTGGCAAACTCCAAGTTCTTCTAATCCCTTGTTGACACCATCAAGTTTTACTTTGAGAAATTGGAATGTCGAGATCTTCCATAGCTTCAGGCCTTAGTTGCTCAGAGTTGTCCATAACCGGGGACACGGCTAAGTACTTAGAATTTAATCTTCTGTAGAAGTTGTACACTTTACCCACAAGATACAATCTCGTCTTGACGCCACCAGTGGCTGCTAGATTAGTACTCACCAAGATGGAGTACCGACAGATCGAGAATGTGACAAAGTCTTTCCACAGGAGTCCTCCCAATACATAATTCCAGCACATGTACTAGGCACCAATGCAAGGATAAACCTCCAATGCATAATTCCAGTTAACCTGAAGAGGTACCAATGCATGGGTCTCCCACTATGTAATTGACTAGGCCGGAGCCCATTTGGCATGTGGCTGTACACGAAAGCCCCTGTACGAGAAACATGTTCAATCTCTAAGTTCCTGGGCGGTGTTCTCCTAGTGCACACATGAACGAGATAGCCATAGACATGGTTCCCTTTGTTGCCACCTTATTCTCAACTGAGTATCCACTTTCCACCCAGGTGATTCATTGAGTACTTGTTTTATTATATAAAACATATATTTTTTCCAACTCCTCATATAGTCACAATATGGTATATTCCACCCCAAATCTATAGCAGGGCTAAGCATACTACCACTATGGTATTTCCACTAAGGAATATATAAAGGATATCCTAATAGGATATAGCATAGCATAGTATCATAGTAGCCCTATCATGCATACTACAAAAATCCACTAAGTGTAATGAAAATAGTAGGACATGGATGATAGTGTCACTTGCCTTAGTAGTTGGTGGTGTTGGTACACTCTTTACAGTAACACACTTGACAATCCACACAATCTATCAAACAAAACAACCAAGACAAAACATGCACAAGATCAACACTAATGGCAATACAAAAATCATGCAAAATATGCAAGCATGCAAGATGGCAATTTTTATTGTACAAAGGTTTTGAACAATACTAAGTGTTCTCTGAACAATTTACAATTGCAAGATTACAAATGCAACCATTTGTGCAATTGTAATAATTAGAAATAATTTCTAGCATTTGGAAAGGCTAGACTCACTAAATAATTCCCATGCTACTAGGTATAGTTAACCAAATTTATATTTTGGTCTCACTAGAAAGAGGGTTCAATTTGCAATCCATAGCAAAAAGATTCACCCAAAAATAATTTACAAAACAATTTTTATGGTTAAAATACTCCTAAAAAGTTTCTGCCTAAAACTTCTATTTTACAGAAGCTAAAGGGTGAAATAATGCCTCAGTAGTGAAGCTCTCATTTTTCTGAATCCATAGACACCAAATTTGTATTTTTCTGAATTGTGGATCAAAAGTTATGAAATTTCTAAGTTTAGTACTAAATCTGCCTATTTTCTAATTTAAACAATAGCATGGGCGACGTGGCATGTTCTTATTGGCTGGTACCGGTTCGGGCGGATCGGCAACGTGGTCCTTTGGATTTTAAGAGGAACTAACAGACCAGATCAGCTGATACTGCTTCGGCTAAGTGATCTATCTAAGCCGCTGGATTAAGATCAGACGGTGCTCAGCGCGTGGCCAAGAACTGGCGGCGCTGGTCCTCTGCGCGCCGCGACGACGCGTCGGACGGGTGGTGCTCCGGTGATTCTAGAGGGTTAGGGAGACCGTGGACTATTACCAGCGATCACCGAGGTCGAGGTGGTCTCGGGGATGGTCGCTGTGGAGGGAGGGGCACTCAGAGTTGCCAGGGATTCCTCGCCGGAGTACCTGCTGACGGTGGAGCTCGCATCTCCGAGATGGTGTCGTCGACCTGGGGCTCGAGTAGACAAGGCAATAGGTCAGCGAGGTGCGCTAGGTCGTGCAGAAGCTTACGGTGGCCAAAGTAGGGCGGCGGGAACCTGCGACTCACCGGAAGTCACCGGTGAACGGCGGTGGCAGAAAAAGCTCCGGTGATGACCGTGGCGATGACCTGGGGCGGTACAAATCGAACAAAAAATGTTAGACCATGCGGCAGAGTGTGGTGGAGATAACATGACAGAGGGGAGGGCACGGGGCAGTCGGTTCTCGCCGGAATCGTCACCGGAGCTCATCGGTGTCTGCGGCGGTCCGAGTTCGATTCCGAGCAGCCTAGGGGCTCTCAGGTGGTGGGGTGTGAGGGGAAATGGAGAGGAGGGAGTGGGGATTAAGGGGCAGGGCTCGGAGTGGAGTTTAATTCGCAGAAATGTTCGAATTCGAACGGATTAGAAACAGCAGAGGGAGGGAGAGAGGCAGTTCGTCCCCGTGGTGGAAGAAGGTGAGGTGGAGGTGACGTGGAGTGGGACCGCGGTGTCAGCGAGAGGGGGTAAAGGGGGGTCGGTGAGAAAATGAAGCAGCGGGGAGAAGGGGAGTGCCGGGTGGCTTAGTGGGCTGGGGGTTGGGCCGAGCTGCTGCTGCTGTTTTTTTATACCTTTAGTTTTTCTTTTTCTTTTTCTGTTTTCTTAAATAACTTTTGATTTAATGAATCAAACAAATTTCTAAAAATTAGTGAAACTCAAATTAGGTTTTTAGGGCATTATAGAACACATTTACTTTCCAACTCAAATTTTCTAACCAAATTTATTCACTTTGGCTTTAATAGTTAATATTGCTTTTATTAATTCTATTCTCAAAATAATTCATATCTTTTTATCCATGGCTCCAAATTGGATGAAACCAATTTCTATTGTTTTATTGTCTTGCCCTTTATCTTTTTATCTCCCATAGGAGTTCTTTGGTTTAATATAAATATGAAGTATATCCATAATATTGTGTTGTTCTTAGGGTTAACCAATAATTAGAGTTTTAGGGTTTGAGATAATTTTCACTTCTCTTAGGTTTTTTTTAAAATGCAACCAAGTCAAGATGCTCATGCATGCTTCATGATTTGGGATTTTAAAACATGCACACCACTTCTCAAACAAAATCATTTTGTTTGGCTTGGGTTTGGAGGCATTATATTTAAATGTTCCAAAAGTTTTTGTTCCTTCTGAATTTCAAAGAACTGGATTCTTTTGTTTTGTTTAAAATTTTCACATTTCAAAATTTGGAAAATTTTGGGATGTGACATTTAAACCCACTTTTAACAATTATATAATAAGATGACTGATCATTCAATATAGGACCATCATCCAGAGCTTTATCATAAACATTTTCTAAGAAAAACTCTTTAGTACCATGCATTTCTAAGTTAGGCACAAATAAAGGATTATCACAGATAACATGAGCATAACGTTCATCCTCCTTTGGTAAGCATGGGGGACAATCAAATAATGTAAGGGATAAAGAGTTACTCTAATTAGAAGGTAGGCATGGGTAGCTAATCCATTATTTCTCCTTTTTGTTCATCACTCTCCTCCTCTTTTTCATCGAATGAGCTTCCCGTTTCAGCAATTTCTTCTTCCATAAGCTCCTGGAAGGCATTAGTCTCTTCCGTTTGTGGAAAGCATCTATTAATATGTTCAAGAATGTAGCCATTTTCTTCCTTGTAATTATCAAAGCAAAATTTAAGTATATCATAAACCTCATATTTATAAGGTGAATCATCAGTATTTTCAAGCAAACTAGCAAGTTCAAATGCACCCTTCCAAGCAATAAATTCTTCAATATGTTCCACATCATAAAAGTCATAATTTCCTTTAACATAAGAAGATATGGTAACATTATCATTATTCTCACATTGAAAAGGGAGGTGTTTATACCTCCTACAGCAACAAAATTTATCAATGCAATAAGTAACATTATAAGTAGAGCACACATTTCTAGCAATGGTATTCAATTTATCAATTTGTTCCCATAAGAGTTTCCCTTTTTGTGACAAGTGGTGTTCCTTATAATAATATTTTTGTTCTTCTGTGAACCCACCTTGACAATTAGATTCAGTTTCAAAGAAACCACCCATCGATAGAAAGCATGATAAAGCAATACAATAACAGACCAATGAAAATAACAACTATAGTAGGAACTAATTTTTTTAAATTTTTGATAAAAAGAACAAGCAAACAAAGCAGAAATAAACTAAGCAAAACAAAAACAAAAAAGTAAAGAGATTGGTTATGAGGGACTCCCCTTGTGAGGATGTCCTTGACTCCCCGGCAACAGCGCTAGAAAAATACTTGCTGACTCGTGTAATAATGAGCTCGTTGGGGAACCCCAAGAGGAAGGTATGATGAGCACAGCAGTAAGTTTCCCTCAGTTATGAAACCAAGGTTATCGAACCAGTAGGAGCAAGGAAACACCTCCAAGGTGTTGTTGCCAACTTGGAATCCTACACAACACAACCACAGAACTTTGCCCCCAACTTACAGTGAGGTTGTCAATCTCACCGGTTTAGCTGAAAACAAAGGATTAAATGTATTGTGTGGAAGAAAGTAAAAGCTTGCAGAAAGTAAACAGAAAGTAGTAAACAATTGTAGATTGATGGTAAAAGAAAGGACCAGGGTCCATAGTTCACTAGTGGTGGCTCTCCTTAATATAGATAACATGTTGGGTGAACAAATTACAGCGGAGCAATTGACAAACATCGAGAAAGCATACAAGCATATACTAATCATCTTGGCTCCTTTGATATTTGATTGGGCATTACAACATTATACATAGACCGTAATCCAACTGCATCTATGACTAATAATCCACTTTCAGGTTATCATCCGAACCCCCTCTAGTATTAAGTTGCAAGCAACAGACAGTTGCATTACGCAATGCGTGTAAAGTAAACAATATGATTGTTCTATGAACAAAGGATTGCTGTTTTCTTCCTAGTAGCCACATCACATCTAGTACCTTAGAGATTTCTGTCACTTCCCCAGATTACTAGAGGCATGAACCCACTATCGAGCATAAATACTAACTCTTGGAGTTGCTAGCATCTACTTGGCCAAGATAGCTACTAACAATGGAAAGCATGCAAGATCACAAATAACAAAGACAAGATAGAATCAATAATCAATCTGAGATAGCATCTCAATATCCATTGGATCCCCACAAACACAACATGTAGGATTACAAATAGATGATCTTGATCATGAACAGAGCTCACAAGATCTAAACATGGTAGCACAAAGGAGAAGAAACAACCATCTAGCTACTACATGGACCCGTAGTCCCAGGATGAACTACTCACGCATCACGCCAGAGGCTTGCATGGTGATGAATAAGGCCTCCAGGGTGAATTTTCCCCTCCAGCAGGGTGCCGGGAAGAGCTTCAGATCCCTCTCAGTCTAGGTATGGAGATGACGACGGATACACACTCTTTCATGGAATTTTGATTGGGTACTTAGGGTTTCTGTATCGGAGGCGATATATAGGCGAAAGGGGAGGCCGAGGGGGTGCCCTAGGTGGCTACACCACCCCCTGGCGTGGGCCAAGCCTGGCCATGCGGCCAGGTGGTGTGAGCGGCCCCTGGCCCCTCTTCGTCTCGTATTCTGGCTCCGTGTCCCCCTCGGTAAAAAACTAACTTTGGCTTTTGTCCCGTCTAATTTCGAGAATATTCATTTTATGACTTTCCTGGAACCAAAAACAACAGAAAATAAGCAACTGGCACTGTGGCATCTTGTTAATAGGTTAGTCCAAGAAAGTGTATAAAAAGTACTCCAAAGTGTGGACAAAACATAAGAAAGTAGATAAAAACCAAGCATGGAACATCAAAAATTATGGATACGTTAGCAACATATCAATATGGTATGGTATTGTAAGGACCAAAGTGGTTTCCTTTTGATGTACTCCCCTTCCCTACTCCATGCCAATGCGGCTAACGAACACGCCAGAGACATAGAGCCGCCGTACCAAGGCACACGTGCGCTACACCATGCTGTGGGCTAGGGAGAGATCAACCGAGCCGGTGCGCGAGGTGAAAGGGTAGGAGAGAGGGAGGATGGATGGTGAGAGGCAGCGAAGGAGAGAGAAAACACACAATTTGTTTTGCGTGCATAGGTCCTGAAATTTACTACTAGTAGAGTGGCCGCAGGAGTACCTCGTGTCAGGAACCCATCATAACTTTCCTCTGGCATCGAACCGCCTTCAACTCCTCTTCGTTGCTGCCCTCTTTTACCCTGCCTACGTTTTATTCTGTCAGCATGTACAACGCGTGAAAATGTAGAATTGAATGTTCTTTCTTGATAGTTGGAAACTCACACCAACGACACTTTTTACTACAAGAAGATTCACCGATGATCTACCTATGAAAAAACATTTAATTCAAGAGCAATCTTTGGCGTTTACTTGTAGCTAGCTCAAGTTTGACCTAATTTCTTTAAATTGTCAAGATGCAAAGTCTTAGCAAGAAGTTGAACATATCGTCGAAACTCTCGCTGGTTGCTGATATATTAATTTTGACTCCTCGATGGGTACCTCCAAAAGCTTTTTCGTAAATCTATCAAAGCAAAACCTATAATTTACTTGTAGTTTCAAATTTGACCTAATTCCAAGATATCGACATAAAATCATTCAAATGGGCGGAGTTAGCTAGGAAGCTTGAAAACTCATAAATCATGGGAATCGCAAATTCACCATGTTGTCGATCCACTAATTCCACATCCATTATTCTTTGGACTTCTCTTGATAGAAAATTAAAGGACAACTAACCTCGCTCGTCTTCACTTACAAAATGTAGAATTGAATGTTCTTTCCTGATAGTTGGAAACTCACACTGACGATATTGTTTACTACAACAAGATGCACTGATCTACCTCTGAAAATACATTTAATTCAAGAGCAATCTATCGCGCTTACTTGTAGCTCAAGTTTGACCTAATTTCGTTAAATTGTCAAGATGCAAAATCTTAGCAAGAAGTTGAACCTATCGTCAAAACTCTTGGTGTTTTATAATATATTAATTGTGACCCCTCGATGGGTACCTCCAAAATATTTTTCATAAAACTTTAAAAGCAACCTACAATTTACTTGTAGTTTCAAATTTGACCTAATTTCGATAAATCGACATAAAGTCATTCGGTCAAATGGGTAGAGTTAGCTAGGAAGTTTGAAAACTCATAAATAAAATAGGGGAATCGTTGGTACAACATGTTGGTAAACTTGGCTTCTAGCATTTAGATCCAATATTCTTCGAACATTCATTTACGGAAAAGAACAACCTCGCTCGTTAGCACTCGTAAAATTGATAATAATTGAATGTTCTTTCCTGATATAGTTGGAAAATCACACCGATGACACTGTTTACTACAAGAAAATGCAGCCATCTACCTCTATGAAAAGTCATATATTTCAACAGCAACCTGTTGTGCTTACTTGTAGCTCAAGTTTGACCAAATTTCATTAAATAGTGTCATGCGATGCAAAACCTAAGCAAGAAGCCAAACCTGTTGTCAAAACTCTCGGTTGTTTCTCATATATGGATTGTGACCTCCCACTGATCGGTACGGTACCTCCAAAAGCTTTTTCGTAAAACTTTCAGAGCCAACTACAATTTAGTTATAGTTCAAGTTTGACCTAATTTCGATAAATCGGCATGTAGTCATTCAAGTGGGCAGAGTAATTAGCTAGGGAGTTTGAAATCTCAAAAAACATATGGGAATCGTAAGTAAAACATGTTGGTCCACTTAATATGTCTAGAAGCTTGGCTTATGGCATTGAGATCCATATTCTTCAATCTTTCTTTACGAAAAAGAACCATCTCGTCATCACTCGGAAAACTGAGAATTTTATTTCTTGATAGTTGGAAACTCACACTAACGACATTGTTTAATACAAGGAAATGCACCCATCTACCTCCGAAAATACATTTAATTCAAGAGCAATCTACGCGCTTACTTGTAGCTCAAGTTTGACCTAATTTCGTTAAATTGTCAAGATGCAAAATCTTAACAAGAAGTTGAACCTATCGTGAAAACTCTCAGTGTTTTATGATATATGAATTGTGATCCCTCGATGGGTACCTCCAAAAGATTTTTCATAAAACTTTCAAAGCAACCTACAATTTACTTGTAGTTTCAAATTTGACCTAATTTTGATAAATCGACATAAAGTCATTCGGTCAAATAGGTAGAGTTAGCTAGGAAGTTTGAAAACTCATAAAAAAACATGGGAATCTCTGGTATGACATGTTGGTAAACTTGGCTTCTAGCATTCAGATCCAATATTCTTCGGACATTCCTAAACGGAAAAGCACAACCTCGCTCGTCATCCACTCGAAAAATTAAGAATAATTGAATCTTCTTTCCTGATATAGTTGGAAAATCGCACTGACGACACTGTTTGGATTTGCCGGTCTTGATCCAACGGCCAATGTTCGAAGTTATCCGTAAACTATATAGTGGTATGGTATGGTATTGTAAGAGATAAGAACAGATAAAGATAAGATAAGAAGTACTACAAATGTCCGATATTTTGAGTAACCTTCCCTCCCGATGTTTGGGAAGCAAGTGAAAATTTCGAAAACCGGAAAAGTTTGAATTTTTTTTGCTGCCAAGGACGAAAGTGGTTTCCTTCCTATGTACTCCTCGTCCCTACTCCACACCAACGCGGCTGCCGAACATGCCATAGACATAGAGCCGCCGTACCAAGGCACACGTGCGCAACACTATGTTGTGGGCCAGGGAGAGATCAGCTGGGCCGGTGCGCGAGGGGAAAGGTTAGGAGAGAGGGAGGATGGATGGTGAGAGGCAGCGAAGGAGAGAGAAAACACACAATTTGTTTTGCGTTCATAGGTCCTGAAAATTACTACTAGTAGAGTGGTCGGAGGAGTACCTCATGTCAGGAACACATCATAACTTTCGTCTGACTTCGAACCATCTTCAACTCCTCTTCGCTGCTGCCCTCTTTTACCCTGCCTACGTTTTATTCTCTTAACGTGTACAACGCGTGGACAGAGGTGAGCATATGTCTAAGAAAAGAAATGAGTACTAGTAATATACTAGTGTACTAGTACTAATATACTTTCCTCAAAAAAAGTACTAATATACTACTCCCTCCGATCCAAATTAATGTTCTCAGATTGGTCTAGATTCAGATGTATCTAGCACTAAAACATGACTAGATACATCCGAATCTAGAAAAATGTGAGAATACTAATTTGGATCGAGGGAGTACTATTTGCTTTTTCCCTAATAAGGGCATCAACAATGTGTAGAAAAGCACACCTTAAGGCCTAGTATGTGGCATCCGCTAAGGTTCACCATATACATTGTGGAGAAAATATAGTTTGTATCTTTAAGCCTAATAAGGTGCACCACAAGCTTGTGGGTTGCCCATAGAGAATAGAAAAATCATTTCCCCTCTCTCCCTGTTTCATGTGACCGTTATCAAAAGGTGTTCAAAATTTTCATGATGCAAAATCTTAGCTAGAAGTCAAACCACTCGTCAAAACTCTCTGTGGTTTCTGATATAATAATTAACCGCTTGATGGGTACCTCCAAAAGCTTTTTTCATAAGACTTTCAAAGCAACCTACAATTTATTACTTGTAGTTCAAGTTTGACATAATTTCATTAAATTCAAGAGCAATATATCGCACTTAGTTGTATCTCAAGTTTGACCTAATTTCATTAAACTATCAAGATGCAAAATCTTAGAAAGAAGATGAACCTCTTGTCAGAACTCTCTACGGTTTCTGATAGTATATTAATTGACCCCCTACCCCCCCCCCCCCCCGCGCCCCCTCCGATGGGTACTTCTAAGAGCTTTTTCGTAAAACTTTCAAAGCAACCTACACAGTTTACTTTTAGTAGTTCAAATTTTACCTATTATATTTTTTCTGCTTTACCTATTATAATTTTATAAAGTGATGGTATGTCAGATGTCTATTATCTGAGTCTCATGTCCAGGGCATGTGCACTTTACTAGTACTTGTAGTTTCAAATTTGACCTAATTTCGATCAATCGACATAAAGTCATTCTAATGGGTAGAGTTAGCTAGGAAGTTTGAAAACTCATAAAACATGGGAATCATTGGTACAACATGTTGGCCCAATATATCTATGTGTAAACTTGGCTTGTGGCATTCTGATCCAATATTCTTCGTACTTTTATTTAGGACAAAGAACAACCTCGCGCGTATTCTTTACTCAGAAAATGTAGAATTGAATGTTCTTTCTTGATAGTTGGAAACTCACACCAATGACACTATTACTACAAGAAGATGCACCGATGATCTAACTATGAAAAAACATTTAATTCAAGGGAAATCTATGGCATTTACTTGTAGCTAGCTCAAGTTTGACCTAATTTCGTTAAATTGTCAAGATGCAAAGTCTTAGCAAAAAGTTGAACTTATCGTCGAAACTCTCGCTGGTTTCTGATATATTAATTTTGACTCCTCGATGGGTACCTCCAAAAGCTTTTTCGTAAATCTATCAAAGCAAAAGCTACAATTGACTTGTAGTTTCAAATTTGACCTAATTCCGAGATATCGACATAAAGTCATTCAAATGGGCGGGGTTAGCTAGGAAGCTTGAAAACTCATAAAACATGGGAATCGCAAGTACAACATGTTCTCAATCAACTATATATGTTTGCCAACTTGGCTTGTGGTATCCACATCCAATATTCTTTGGACTTCTCTTTATAGAAAATTAAAGAACAACTAACCTCGCTCGTCTTCACTCGGAAAATGTAGAATTGAATGTTCTTTCCTAATAGTTGGAAACTCACACTGACGGTATTGTTTACTACAACAAGATGCACCGATCTACCTCTGAAAATACATTTAATTCAAGAGAATTCTATCGCACTTACTTGTAGCTCAAGTTTGACCTAATTTCGTTAAATTGTCAAGATGCAAAATCTTAGCAAGAAGTCGAACCTATCGTCAAAACTCTCGGTGTTTTATGATATAATAATTGTGACCCCTCGATGGGTACCTCCAAAAGATTTTTCATAAAACTTTAAAAGGAACCTACAATTTACTTGTAGTTTCAAATTTGACCTAATTTCGATAAATCGACATAAAGTCATTCGGTCAAATGGGTAGAGTTAGCTAGGAAGTTTGAAAACTCGTAAATAAAACAGGGGAATCGTTGGTACAACATGTTGGTAAACTTGGCTTCTGGTATTTAGATTCAATATTGTTCGGACATTTCTTTACAGAAAAGAACAACCTCGCTCGTCAGCACTCGGAAAATTGAGAATAATTGAATGTTCTTTCCTGATATAGTTGGAAAATCACACTGACGACACTGTTTACTACAAGAAAATGCACCCATCTACCTCTCTAAAAAGTCATATATTTCAACAGCAACCTGTCATGCTTACTTGTAGCTCAAGTTTGACCAAATTTCGTTAAATAGTGTCATGCGATGCTAAATCTTAGCAAGAAGTCAAACCTGTTGTCAAAACTATCGGTTATTTCTCATATATTTATTGTGACCCCCCCGACCAGTACAGTACCTCCAAAAGCTTTTTCGTAAAACTTTTAGGGCCACCTACAATTTAGTTATAGTTTAAGTTTGACCTAATTTCGATAAATCGGCATGTAGTCATTCAAGTGGGCAGAGTAATTAGCTAGGGAGTTTGAAATCTCAAAAAACATATGGGAATCGTAAGTAAAACACGTTGGTCCACTTAATATGTCTAGAAGCTTGGCTTATGGCAATGAGATCCATATTCTTCGATCTTTCTTTACAGAAAAGAACCATCTCGTCATCACTCGGAAAACTGAGAATTTTATTTCCTGATAGTTGGAAACTCACAGTGACTACATTGTTTACTACAAGAAGATGCACCCATCTACCCCCGAAAATATATTTAATTCAAGAGCAATCTATGCGCTTACTTGTAGCTCAAGTTTGACCTAATTTTGTTAAATGGTCAAGATGCAAAATCTTAACAAGAAGTTGAACCTATCGTCAAAACTCTTAGTGTTTTATGATATATTAATTGTGACCCCTCGATGGGTACCTCCAAAAGATTTTTCGTAAAACTTTCAAAGCAACCTACAATTTACTTGTAGTTTCAAATTTGACCTAATTTCGATAAATCGACATAAAGTCATTCGGTCATATGGGTAGAGTTAGCTAGGAAGTTTGAAAACTCATAAATAAAACAGGGGAATCGTTGGTACAACATGTTGGTAAACTTGGCTTCCGGTATTTAGATTCAATATTTGTTTGGACATTTCTTTACGGAAAAGAACAACCTCACTCGTCAGCACTCGGAAAATTGAGAATAATTGAATGTTCTTTCCTGATATAGATGGAAAATCACACTGACGACATTGTTTACTACAAGAAAATGCACCCATCTACCTCTCTAAAAAGTCATATATTTCAACAGCAACCTGTCGTGCTTACTTCTAGCTCAAGTTTGACCCAATTTCGTTAAATAGTGTCATGCGATGCTAAATCTTAGCAAGAAGTCAAACCTGCTGTCAAAACTATCGGTTATTTCTCATATATTGATTGTGACCCCCCCCCCCCCGATCGGTACAGTACCTCCAAAAGCTTTTTCGTAAAACTTTCAGAGCAACCTACAATTTAGTTATAGTTTCAGTTTGACCTAATTTTGATAAATCGGCATGTAGTCATTCAAGTGGGCAGAGTAATTAGCTAGGGTGTTTGAAATCTCAAAAAACATATGGGAATCATAAGTAAAACATGTTGGTCCACTTAATATGTCTAGAAGCTTGGCTTATGGCATTGAGATCCATATTCTGCGATCTTTCTTTACGAAAAAGAACCATCTCGTCATCACTCGAAAAACTGAGAATTTTATTTCCTGATAGTTGGAAGTTCACAGTGACAACATTGTTTACTATAAGAAGATGCACCCATCTACCTCCGAAAATACATTTAATTCAAGAGCAATCTACGCGCTTACTTGTAGCTCAAGTTTGACCTAATTTTGTTAAATTGTCAGGATGCAAAATCTTAACAAGAAGTTGAACCTATCGTCAAAACTCTCAGTGTTTTATGATATATTAATTGTGACCCCTCGATGCGTACCTCCAAAAGATTTTTCGTAAAACTTTCAAAGCAACCTACAATTTACCTGTAGTTTCAAATTTGACCTAATTTTGATAAATTGACATAAAGTCATTCGGTCAAATAGGCAGAGTTAGCTAGGAAGTTTGAAAACTCATAAATAAAACATGAGAATCGTTGGTATAACATGTTGGTAAACTTGGCTTCTAGCATTCAGATATAATATTCTTCGAACATTCCTAAACGGAAAAGCACAACCTCGCTCGTCATCCACTCGGAAAATTCAGAATAATTGAATCTTCTTTCCTGATATAGTTGGAAATTCGCACTGAGGACACTATTTGGATTTGCCGGTCTTGATCCAATGGCCAATGTTCGAAGTTATCTGTACAATATATAGTGGTATGGTATGGTATTGTAAGAGATAAGAAAAGATAAAGATAAGATAATAATTACTACGAATGGCCGATCTTTTGAGTAACCTTCCCTCTCGATGTTTGGGAAGCAAGTGAAAATTTCGAAAACCGGAGAAGTTTGAATTTTTTTGACGCCAAGGACGAAAGTGGTTTCCTTCCTATGTACTCCTCGTCCCTATTCCATGCCAACATGGCTGCCGAACACGCCAGAGACATAGAGCCGCCGTACCGAGGCACACGTGCGTAGCACCATGCTGTGGGCCAGGGAGAGATTAGTTGGGCCAATGCACGAGGGGAAAGGGTAGGAGAGATGGAGGATGGATGGTAAGAGGCATCGAAGGAGAGAGAAAACACACAATTTGTTTTGCGTGCATAGGTCCTGAAATTTACTACTAGTAGAGTGGTTTCAGGAGTTCCTTGTGTCAGGAAGCAATCATAACTTTCCTTTGACATCGAACCGCCTTCAACTCCTCTTCGTTGCTGCCCTCTTTTACCCTACCTGTGTGGACAGAGGTGAGCATATGTCTAAGCAAAGAAATGAGTACGAGTACTATACTAGTGTACTAGTACTAATATACTTTTCTAAAAAAAGTACTAATATACTACTCCCTTTGATCCAAATTAATGTTTTCAGATTTGTCTAGATTCGGATATATCTAGCACTAAAACATGACTAGATACATCCGAATCTAGACAAATGTGAGAACACTAATTTGGATCAAGGGAGTACTATTTGCTTTTTCCTTAATAAGGGCATCATCAATGTGTACGAAAGCACACCTTAAGGCCTAGTATGTGGCATCCGCTAAGGTTCACCATATATATTGTGGAGAAAATAGAATTTGTATCTTTAAGCCTAATAAGGTGCACCTCAAGCTTGTGGGTTGCCCATAGTGAATAGAAAAATAATTTCCCCTCTCTCCCTGTTTCATGTGATCATTTTTGAAAGGTGTTAAAAAATTTCATGATGCAAAATCTTAGCTAGAAGTCGAACCACTCGTCAAAACTCTCTGTGGTTTCTGATATATTCATTAACCACTCGATGGGTACCTCCAAAATCTTTTTTCATAAAACTTTCAAAGCAACCTACAATTTATTACTTGTAGTTCAAATTTGACCTAATTTCATTAACATAAAGTATTATCAAAACCAAAGAATAATTAATTATGTTCGTATTATACTTTTATAACTCGTTTTTCTAGATACACGTAACATGATGACACAAAACAATCATTATACTTCTTATTCTTTTTTTCAAATGTTATGAAAACTGTGTCAACTTTTTTGGGATGCGGATGCATAGCAAGAACATGAATTTTGCAGAACTTTTGGTGGTTTTTCGATGTACCGAATTCCTTCTTAGCTTCAAAAGATTTTTGGAAAATTTTAAGATCAACCTATCGCGCTTACGTTTAGTTAAAATTTGAGAAGGTCGGTGGGAGTACCGTTTATATCGAAGACCTCAAAAAATAGAAAATTGCATAGAGGTCCATACATTTAGCACAAATGGCACTAAAATGAAGTAATGAAAAATAGTCGGGTGGGGGTCCCTCTCGAGCGAGCGGTCAAGCCATACCCTTCGTACTACTGCTATTGCATTTTCGACACAACGTGCTATGGGTGTGCTTGGTGGCTTCCTCTTTGCAGGGTGTGAAATGGAACGACAATGGAGTACTACAGAGTAGTGGTAAAGCTGGTAAGATCATAATGAAGTGCATCAGAGTACTACAGAGTATAAACAATCCCTTTGTGCGCCACTATCTTTTGAATCTTTTGAATAACCTTCCCCCTGGATGTTTGGGAAGGAAGTGAAAATTTCGAAACTGCTAAAGTTTGAACTCCGACTCTAATAATAGTATGAGTACTGTCCCTTTTGCCGCCAAGCCCCAAAATGGTTCCTTTTACGCAGCACGCCTGATACTGACAGGAGCCGACGACAAGGTTGGTCGACACACGTGCGCAGCGCCACGTTTTGGACGAGGGAGAGATCACCTAGCCGGAGTGTGGGGATGGTGACGAGGCACTAAAGGAGAGAGAAGACACAATTTGTTTTGTGTGAATACAGTAGTATATAGTAAAGGTCCTGAAATTTACTAGTACTAGTTCTGTACTACTAGTACTACTAGCTGATTGCACCTTGTACCTCGTGTCAGGAAGCCATCACAACTTTGCTCTCATATCACACCGCCTTCAACTCCTCCTCTTCGCTGCTCTCTCGAGCTGCTTCCTTTGTGCCCAAAGTTTCTCTTTTGTCTCTTTATTTCTTTTCTATAGAAATGCATATTCTTCCTTCCTCCGACCCAAATTAGTTGACTCAGATTTGTCTAGATTCGGATGTATCTAGACATATTTTAGTACTAGATACATCCGAATCTAGATAAACTTGAGTCAATTAATTTGGGTTAGAGGGAGTACTTTCTTTATAGAAAATACACTCCTCTCGCTTGGAAAATTGATTTTTTCCTTCCCTCATGGTTCGAAACTCCGAGTGGCAATATTGTTACCATGCCATGATTCACACCCCTTTTACGCCCAAATATGGGACCACCACGGACGGTGGGAGTACAATTTACATTAAGGACCTAAAAATGTAAATAATTATATAAAGGTACTTACATTTAGCATGAAGCCTTCTAAAGTTAAGCAATGGAAATAGTCGGGTGCGGCTCCTTCTCGAGAGAGCAGCTGATCGAGCCATACTCTTCATACTAGTTTCTCTTCATTTGTTTTCGAAATATATGGCCAAATTTGGCGGCATGCAAATTCCTCGATATGGGATCATGAATCATCAGCATAAAGTATGATGTAGATATGTCCATGACCCTAGTCGTTCGGCTTGAAATGCAAGAATCTTCATATTCATTGGCAACTAATAAGCTTAAATACGTTTAAATTTTAACACTTGCTTTTAGCTACGAATTTTACACGTACGGATGGTGGAGGTACATTTTAAATCAACGACCTAAAAAAGGTAAAATTACATTGAGGTCCATACATTTAGCACAAAGCACCCTAAAATTAAACAGGGAAAAGTCATGTTTTGCTCCTTCACGAGAGAAAATCTAATCGAGCCATACTCTAGATACTACTCCCTCTTTGTTTTTTTCCAAATATGGCCCAATTTGGCAGCATGCAAATTCTTGAATATTGGATCATGAATCATCGATATAAAGTATGATGTTGATATGGCCATGACCTTGGTCATTCGGACTGAAATCCAAGATTATTCATACTCATTCACAACTAAGCTGAAATAGGTTTGAATTTTAGCTATTTTTTTAAATAATACATTTTTTAATAATTTTCATGAATAATACACGAATTGAAAGATTTACAATTCTAGCGTGGTGTCGGCACTTGAAAAGCTTCCCACTCCTTATCGGGTTTTGAATAGCCGACTAGGCCCTGTCTGTTTTTGAAAAGCTGACTAGTCCTTGTCTGCTTTTGAAAAGCTGACTGATCCCCCTATTCTTCAAATAGCCCTATAACCTGTCAGCTTTTCAAAAGCAGACAGGGACTTATCAGCTTTTCAAAAGCAGACAGAGACTAGTCGGCTATTCAAAAGCTGATAAGGACTGGTCGACTATTCAACTGCTGACACCACGCTATAACTGTAAATCTTTCAATTCATGTATTATTCGTGGAAATTATTAAAAATGCATTATTTAAAAAAATAGCTGAATTTTACCACTTGCTTTTATCTTTGAATTTTACACAGACGGTGGGAGTACATTTTATAGCAAGGACCTAAAAAGGGGTAAAATTACATCGAGGTCCATACTTTTAGCGCGAAGCACCCTAAAATTAAGCAGGGAAAATAGTCATGTTTGGCTCCTTCTTGAGAGAGAAGCTGATCGAGCCATACTCTCCAGACTACTTCCTCTACGTTTGTTTTAAAAAAATGGCCAAATTTGGCGGCATGGAAATTCTTGGATATGTGATCATCATCAGCATAAAGTATGATGTAGATATGGCCATGACCTTGGTCATTCGTCTTGAAATCCAAGAATGTTCATACTCATCGACAACAAATAATATTAAATATGTTTAAAAAGGTAAAATTACATCGAGGTCCATAATTTTAGCACGAAGCACCCTAAAATTAACTAGGTAAAATAGTCGGGTTCGGCTCCTTCTCAAGAGAGAGCAGCTGGCTGAGCCATACTCTTCATACTACTTCCTCTTCATTTGTTTTCAAAATATGGCCCAATTTGGCGGCATGCAAATTCTTGGATATGGGATCATGAATCATCGATATAAATTATGATGTAGATGGATATGGCCATGACCTTGGTTGTTTGGCTTCGAATCCATGATTGTTCATACTCATTCACACAACTAAGCCTAAATACGTTTAAATTTTACCACTTGCTTTTAACTTCGAATTTTACATGGACGGTGGGAGTATATTTTATAGCAAGGACCTAAAAAGGGGTAAAATTAAATCGAGGTCCATACTTTTAGCACAAAGCACTCTGAATCTAAGCAGGGAAAACAATCATGTTTGGCTCCTCCTCGAGAGAGAGAAGCTAATCGAGCCATACTCTTCATACTACTTCCTCTTGGTTTGTTTTCAAAATATGGCCAAATTTGGCGGAATGAAAATTCTAGGATATGTGATCATCATCATCATAATGTATGATGTAGATATGGCCATGACCTTGGTTATTCGTCTTGAAATCCAAGAATGTTCATACCAATTGACAAAAAATAATCTTAAATACGTTTAAAAAAGGTAAAATTACAACGAGGTCCATACATTTAGCACGAAGCACCCTAAAATTAAGCAGGGAAACAATCATCTTTTGCTCCTTCTCGTGAGAGAAGCTGATCAAGCCATAATATTCATACTACTTCCTTGTTTTCAAAATATGGCAAAATTTGGCGGCATGCAAATTCTTAGATATGGGATCATGAATCATCAACATAAAGTATGATGTAGATATGGCCATGACCTTGGTCGTTCGTCTTGAAACCCAAGAATGTTCATACTCATCGACAACTAATAATCATAAATATGTTTAAAATTTTACCACTTGCTTTTAGGTTCGAATTTTACACGGACGGTGGGAGTATAATTTACACCAAGGACCTTAAAAGGGGGAAATTACATCGAGATCCTTACATTTAGCATGAACTACCCCAAAATTAAGCAAAGAAATAAAATAGTCGGGTTCGGCTCATTCTCGAGAGAGCACCTAATCGAGCCATACTCTTCATACCGCTACTTCCTATTCATTTGTTTTCAAAATATATGGCCAAATTTGTTGGCATGCAAATTCTTGGATATGAGATCATCATCAGCATAAAGTGTGAAGTTGATATGGCCATGACCTTGGTCGTTCGGCTTTAAACTCCAAGAATGTTCATACTCATCAACAACTAATAATCTTAAATACGTTTTAATTTTACCACTTGCTTCTAGGTTCGAATTTTACATGAACGGTGGAAGTACACTTTACATCAAGGACCTAAAAAAGGTAAAATTACATCGATGTCCATACATTTAGCACGAAGCACCCTAAAATTAAGCAAGGAAAATAGTTGGATGGGAAGCTTGAGAACTCAGAAAACTTGGTAATCAATCGTAACTGTATCAAGGTCCACGCTTTGTCTAAAAACTAGGGTTGTTGTTGTGGTATCTGAGCCATTTTTCTTCGTACTTGCTTACATAAAAAATCTTCTCGCTTTTAGTTTCATTGTTCCTATAAGTTGGAACCTGTGGTTGCCACCATTTTTCACCTTGCCAAGATGCACACATGTACCAAATATGGGAACATTACAATACAATACGATGTGCATATGGTTGTTACCTTTGTCGTTCGGCTTGAAATCCAAGAGTGTTCATACACCATGGACCATAATATTGTGTAATTATTTTTTTGTAATTTACGATGACCCGGAGTTATTAATTACTTTTCAGTGCAAATAGTAGTACACGCAAGAGGACGCCATGAAGAAGGCTTCATTTTTAGGTTTTCATTATTTTTGTTCATAGCTAGTGAGGATCAAATTGTCAACATGCATATTCGTAGCAAGAATTTTATTCCCACAGAACTCTCGTTGGTTTATGAAGTATTGACCGCCTCGGTACCAAAGACTCAAAGGATGTTTGTAAATTTTTAAGAGCATTCTATCATGTTTACTTGTAGTTCAAATTTGAAAATGATTTTTTATTCCTAAATTTTTGAAACTCCAAGTACTGGTAGAATTATTGTTCACCATGCCAAGATGCACTCATCTACCAAATATGGGAACTTTACCATAAAGTATGTTGTACATATATATACGGCCATTTAGCTTGTCTTTCGGCCTGAAGCCTAAGGATATGTTCATACATGGTAGGCCATATTTTCAATTACATTGTTTTTTATATGCGAACTCTGTTGATAAAAATCATTTTTCACAGCAAGTAGGATAAGTCAGAGGTCACCATGCAATGTTTTTTTATTGTTTTCAAATAAAAGACACATTTTGTACATGCAAATGCTTAGCAAGAAGTTGAATCCAACAAATTCATTGGTTTCCAATATATTGATAGTCTGGGTGTGGGTACCTTCAAAAAATACTTGTATAACTTTAAGAGCAATCTACTACTTACTCATAGTTCAAATTTTATCTAACATTGATAAATTAGCTTAAATTAGTTTAATAATGTGAAGTTCACTAGAAAACCTTGAGAACTCAAAAAAGTTCTTAATCGTAAGGGAAACATGTATAAACTTTTTCTGTAATCTAGGCTTATGGCATTCCGAGGCATATTCACCGTGCTTGCTCTCAGGAAAATAAATCTCATGAAAATAATAATCCGCTTAAAGTTTATGATCAATCGGGGTGTTTTTTTGTGTGAGGTGTAATAACCAGACATATATCATTAGTCCTACACTATAAAAGAAACTCTTCGATGGACATTTGGATATGTGAATGAAAGGTTAAATCTTTTGTACAAACAAGTTGTGTTCAAAAATAAGTTTATTACAACCAAATAAAGCCTTCACAAATTCAATATGCGATGGACTGTTATGTTGGTACCTTTGTGTAAACATTGACGTTTCATATGAAATAAGTCTCTTACATGCCAGCTACATGCATCCAAAAAGTATTGCGGGAGATAAATATTGTTAGTATCTAGTTTTTAGCATCATTCAAATCTTTGTGTGTGAATGGGAGCAATGGAATTCAGGGACCACTTGTTAGTCTTGCTACCAATGAGCTTAAATCGGTCATTACAGGACTAACTAGCCAAATTTGTGCATATTACGCTAAAAAACTGTTAAATGTGCAAACATGACATCCACCAAGTGCTTTGTCCAAAAGTGCGCTAAAAAGATGGTGGATCGTGCTATTTCCTCTATCTAAAAAAATGTTTTATACTACTTCCTTCGTCCCAAAATATAAGGCGTCTAAGGATTGGTCAAAAGTCAAACCTTGCTAACTTTGACCAAATATTTAGAAAAAAATATCTACATCTACAATATTGAATGGACATATTAAGAAAATATACTTTATGGTGAATCTATTGATATTAAATTAGTATTATAAATTTTATATTTTTTGTGTATAATCATGGTCAAACTTAAAAAATGTTGACATTTCACTAATCCTCAGGCGCCTTATATTATGGGATGGAGGGTTATACAAGCTATTATACTGTACTTACTACTAGCCAAACAGGCACCAGATGGAAGTTTGAAACCTAAAGGGTACCCACTATTTTAGTCGGTTCAAAGAAATGAACTAGTTCGTCAAAAAGTGATGATATGTGAAATGTAGTTTTTTTGTAGTACGGTACAACTAAGTGGATAGAGTGTTACCCACTCCCATTCTATAATAACTTCTCCCCCACCATTCCCTCTCTCGCTATCACATTCCCGCACTCACCTCATGACTCTCAGTCGTTAACCCAGTTGTTGCCTC
This sequence comes from Avena eriantha, assembly GCA_910589775.1. Lineage (NCBI taxonomy): Eukaryota > Viridiplantae > Streptophyta > Magnoliopsida > Poales > Poaceae > Avena > Avena eriantha. Next base: position 375,513,250 of record OU342746.1, on the reverse strand, counting down.
GATGAAACTAATGCCAAAACCTTTGTCTGTGGTTGAGCTGGGGTCCTCATCAAGCTCTACTTTGGAGCTGCAGGTAGATTGTTCGATTCTGACGGCCTCAGCGCCCTCTCTGAAGCGTCCTTCACCTTTCGTGTGTGTGCGGGTCGTGCCCAAGGTGAGGCATCCGTCGCCCTTTGGGTTTCGGCCGATCGCGCCGAAACTCTCGTCGCCCGCCGAGCGGTCGTCCAAGCCTCCGGCGCTGTGTGCGTTGGGAACGAATGCTCGTGCGGCCGCGGACGCGTCCTTTTCGTCTACAGGTTGGACTCTCATTCCCAATGTGCCAAATTTCAGAGTGTATGCGATGAAACCCATATCGGTGGCCCTCTTCATCAGCGATTGTCTGTGCTTCTTCGGTGTATGTGGCTGGTTCTCCGTCAGTGGCGCCTTGTTCATCTTCTCAACCCATTGACCCCTGTGCAAGTTCGCGCCCCCAACTGCAATGAGGTTAGATATGGAGGATTGGGGCTTTAACACAAATCTGACGTGCATCTAGTCAGATTTTTGCAACGTGTACTGCAGGTCCTTTGCTGAATTGCTTAGTTGTATGTCATATTCTTGATAATTATCTTTTGTGTTGTTCTTTATACCCCTCCGTCCAGAAATAACTGACTTGACTTTGCCTAGATTTGAATGTATCTATATTTGTCTTTTGTGTTGTTCTGCTTAGTTATGGAATATTCTTGATGACGACGATGCAGGGTTCTGTTTTGGTACTTAGATGATGCATTGTTATGTTTAGGAATTTTCCATGACGTGTTGTGCTGTTTTGGTATTTTTTTTGTACGATGCATTGTGTCCTGTCTCCTCACTGTGTTGTTTCGTCCATTTTGATCTGCGTTCTGCTGTTTAGGATTAAATGATATGCCTTCTATCTGTTCAGATTATTTCAATGACCCATCAGTTTAGGTAATTTTGATTGTGCAGACACTGTTTATTAAATTTAATTACATAATACCTTTTGTTGTTTTGGTATTTTTGATGATGCACTGCATATATGCTGTTTTGTCTATCCAGATAATGTGTTGTGCTGTTTCCGCCATTCAGATTATGCATTGTGCTGTTTTTTGCGGGGGATATGCATTGTGCTGTATAATCAATCTAATTAAATGTTATGCCTTCTAGTAGCTGTTCAGATAATTTTGAGGACCCATCAGGTTAGGTCATTCTGATGATGCATTGTGCTGTGTAGGCAATTTAATTTACCTGATACCTTGTGCTGCTTAGGTAATTTTGATGGTGCAATGAATCATTGTGATCTTTAGTTAATTTATACAATGCATTGTGGTGTTTTCGTAATTCCAAATGACTGACGCAATGATAATTTTCATGTAGGACGACCCAGTTGTAATGCCAAACTTAGACTACATTCTTGACCGGACTGCTCCAGCTCTATGTGGCTATGAAGATGCTCTCCCCATCATACCAAGGGAGTTGAAGCTACCGGGCAAGAGAGTGGAGGCCTTGGCAAGGGAAAGTGCTGCCAGGTCGGTCGCTAGTTCTGCTAAACCGAGAAGACGCGCTAGATCGGTTGGACACCATGCCACGATGTATCGTCCTAGGCGCTTCTACATCCAGTTAGTCCAGCATGACTTTTATATGCTTACCATCCTGACTTACTTCAAGCCTTACTTGAAGGGACGCCCCTACCCACAACTAGTGGTGGTCCAAGCATGCGAGGAATGCTAGTGGGTTGTCCATGCCAACCACAACAAAGACCAGATGATCCTGGAAAAAGAGTGGGCTACATTTGCTTCTTTCCATGGATTAAAGGAGGGTGACTGCCTTATGGTCAAGGTCACCGCAGACAGGTTCAAGATGAAAATCTACGACCGCATCACCTCCTGCCGGACGGTGTTGGTCTGTCATGAGCACGCACATCATGTTTAAGTGCCAATTTGGATCGAAGGATTTTCAAAGGAATTTCGGAGTAATTCGACCCATAGTATTTTTTCATAAGGAAACCCTTTGGATGAAAGGAATCATACCTCTAAAATTCATATAGATTGCATTTATACACCCCAATCCCATAGAAATTTCAACATCTACTTTTTTACACTCATTCGCATAGAATTGAGGAAAATTTCCTCCACGTTTAATGTGTTTTATTGAAATGACTTTAAGCCAACAGATTTCCTCTGTTTTGTACCTTCGATCCTGTTATCCTGTGTATTGACATTCTGTGATCCAAAGAAATATATTTCCTCTGTTTTGCAATCCATTGTTTTGTACCTGTGACCGAGTCAAATTCCTGTGTTTTTAAATCCTGTTATCCAAAGAAGCCCAAAGTTATCTTAAGTTTGTCGTTCGATCTTTTGGCGACCGTTTGTGATGCTTATGCGTCAAGCCCTAAGTATATTCAATGTGACTACTACTACTACTACTCCCTCCGATTCATTGCTATATACGTCCAATTCAGTAACGAGTAAATATGGATGGGAGGGAGTACTACTACTACGAGCAAGCACAACATGAGCCGTTCCTAACGTGGCTAAGAAATGTACGTATTAGACTTATTCTTCCGAATCTACTAGAAATTTACTAGACTGGCCGGCAAAAACCAATCCTAAAGATGGGATCCACTAGTACAGCATAAGCCAGTTGATTGCACCACTATGTATCTAGCCAAAATTCTCCGTAAACTTTGGGTGGGTCGTAAGAGCAAGTGCGGCGTATGCGAATTATGGTGGCTAAGAGAATATTTTTGTTTCTTAGCTCGAGTCTAAACGGTGGAGTACTTGTCTCTAACCGAAAAATTCTTAGGCACGTGTCTAGTACTAGTCCCAGCGTCTCAGGAAACAAAACGCAGAAAAAGCCCACTGTCAGCCTCATATTGTCCTGACGCTGATGGCAGGAAAGTGGGCAGAAAAGGTACTACCTCTTTCTGGGCTTGTGGGTCCTACCGAGGTGGCCAACCAGTGCAGCCATTTTTTCTCTACTAGCTCCGTTGTTGAGTTGGCAACCTTTATTGCTAGACACTGTCTAAACGGTGAGTGTTTGCAGCGTATAGGAAATGGGGGACTAAGCTTTAGTGACTTTGTGAAGCTAAGTCACTGAGACTAAGTTACCAATCTCAGCCCTTTCTTTCTGATCCAATGAACGAGATTTATCCAGATTCATACTCAAAAATTTCAAACATTTCAGAAAAAATTGAAAAAATTCCAATGAATCATAATGGTTAAGTTCTATAATCTGACAAAGTTTCAGTCCATTCAGATTAGTGGTGTGCGATTAAATAGCCTTTTATGTTTGAAGAGTAAAAAAGCTATTTAATCACAAACCAGTAATGCAAATGGATTGCAACTTTCTCAGATTATAGAACAAAACATTTATGATTCACTGGAATTTTTTCAGTTTTTTCTAAAATGTTTAAACTTTTATGTGTAAATATGGGTCAATCTGGTGCATTGGATCAGAATTCAAGGGCTAAGATTGGTGACTTAGGCTCGGTGACTTAGCTTCACAAAGTCACTGAAGCTTAGTCCGAAAATGGGGTGGCTAACAAAACTTTTCATCTCATGTGCAGTGTGTGCAAAATGTGGTGGCTAAGAAAACTTTTCAGCTCTTAGACCTATGTCTAAATAGTGGAGGAGGTGTGTCTAAGAGAAAGATTCTTTGCCTTAAGTCTAGTACAGGACCCAGGTACTAGTGGATTAAAAAAATTATTTCAATTATTTGGGCTCCTTCCATAGGCCGAGGTGTAGCAGTTTGGTGGGAGAAAGGAAAAACATCTGGAGTAGAGGACCTACACAAGGGTCCTAAACGGTGGAGCAACTTTGGTTTTGTTAGACTCAACTCTAGTTATATTCTTATCTCACATTTAAGCTTTAGCACGCTGCACATGCCCCACCTATGTCTAAATGGTGGAGAAGATGGGTCTAAGGAAAATATTCTTGGACTTATGTCTAGTACAAGACCCAGAGGCTAGTTGATTAAAATATTTGGCATAATACTTTGAGGCATTTTCATAGGCCAGAGCACTAGTAGTTTGGAGAGAAATAGTGAAAAAAAAGCTGCTACATGGGACCCACGCAAGAGACCTAAACGGTGGAGCAGTTTTGATTTTTCTAGACTCATGTCTAAGTTATTTTCTTAGCTCATGCCCAAGCCTTAGCACACTGCACAATATTTGCAGCTCGTAATCTCGATCGCTTGATGGACCAACGAGATTGCTCGAAGGCTGACGGCGAGACCCAATACTTTTTTTTGAACAAGCGAGACCTAGTACTTGACGTTTTGCTTCCACTATTCACTCTCCTCTCTCCTCCTACTAGTACTACCTTGCTTCGCCTTCGCAGAAACCATTTTCTTCCACTCCTCCTCCCTTTCTTCTCTACTTCTTCATCCAACAATGTCACAAAATATCATGTCTCGTCGGAAGAATAGCAAGATGGCGGTGGTTAGAGCCGTGGAGAAATCCCGTCGGTAGGGTGACCTGCAGGCCGAGAAAGGAGACCAGCCATGGGGCGAGGGCTCGTCTTCGCTCATGTATCCGAAGAGCGGCTATCATGGGGACCAAGAGTCCGGGTAGGTTTGTACTTCCGTTGATTCCTGGGTTGTCTGCTCCTACTATTGAACAGTCTATGTACATCTTCTAGGGAAAGCGGCTCGAGCGTCAAATTTTCCACCCCACGGGTCGATAGCATGACGGATATATCTGACGCGTACGATGCCCCCATGCCCGCTCTCGGTTGAAGAAGACAGGTACTGTAGTCACTATACATGTATTGACATTTTTTGTTCTTCTGTGCATGCACTCCATGCTCTCTTACTGATGATGCATTTTCCATGCAGGAAGTCAGGCGAGAATCTCGGCCAAAGTAGATGAAATCTATAGCCATAACATCAACATTCTTCAGAAAAACTTCGAGATCAACCTAGAGTGTGATCGCCTCTGAGCCGATTTGGCTTTTCAAATGTAGCTCGCACGATCTTACGAGCGTGACTCCTCCACGCTTCGCGCTTTGTGTGAAAATTTGAAGAAAGAAGTCACGGTGCTCCACAGCCAGCAGCTACCATTGCGGAGATCGTCCAGGTCACGCCCCGCTAAGTAGGAAGAGAGAAGCCATCTCATGTTGGTTGTCGAGGTCACGACCATTGCGGAGGTCGTCGAGGCCCTACCTCCGCAGGGCGGCCATAGTGTTGTAATTGCCGAATCTTGGAGTAGGAACTAGGAAGGGGAGGACTTGCCTACGTGGCCCTCCTTTTTCTTTCTTTTGGGTGTGTGGTATTACCTCTGTATGTAAATACAAATTAGCGGAAGTACTTAATCACTAACGTGTAACTAATTTCGTGCATTATTTTATAGTAAAAATACTTCAGTACAAAAATGTAAAACTGTGATGGAAGAAAAGAAGTGGTTTCGTTTATGGAGTGTAGCGAATATCATTATTTATCATGACAACACTGCAAATTTATAATATTGCCGTACTCCCTCAATACGAAACTTAGGTTTGTCTAGATTCATGAGTATATATATCAAGTATATAGATCATATTCACGAGTATATAGTCATATTTTAGTAATACATACGAATCTAGATAAATTCCAAGTCACTTATTTCCGAACTAGTAGTAATAGTTTTACCATAAGTCTCCTAAGACAAGAGGTCAATTGTCTCTATGAGTGTCCACAAGAATATAGTACATTTATTGAATTAAAAATTTGCACCTAGCCACCACAAATGAATCTAGCATGCTTACTCCTTGACACTTCTAATTACAAATTAGACGGTCACTAAGGTCTATACACATTAGGTTATTGCATATGGTTATTGTGTTGGAATTCATTTCTTGTGCTATATATTCTTGGTGATGAAGTCATTATTTTTTTCATGTAATGGAAACATTTCCCCTGATGGTCAAAACATTGTTTCATTTTACGGAATGCTCTGTAAAATGGTAAAACATAATTATTAACAATGAAAATATTTTTAGATACTAAAAAAAGGTCACAACTCTTTTTTGGTCGTTTCATGCAGCATTGGAAATGATGGTAGTTTAATGTAACATTTAGAAAGTACGGAAGAAACGACGAAACTTATCGTTGTTCATGGAGAGGTATATGTACATTGTCTGCCTGGATGTCAAACATGAACAATGCAAACCAAAATTGTGCATGTCGACAGTCATGCAAAACCATCTATAGTACTGCATACATTAAAAAATACATGATATCTTGGTAAACTAGAAACATGATTGGGAGTACTTCTAAAATACCCGAGAGATGTTTAGTTCTAATAATTCGACCAAGTATTGCACCAAAGTTCTAAATTATGCAGGATATTATTATGCTTTAATAAGGTAAGTTATTGGAGTGCACGCAATAAAATAGTCGTGCGAAGCACGTACAGTTTACTAGTCACGTAAGTACAATACCTTTTTTTGAGCTGCATGCATTCACTCCTGAACACCATAAGTAAAAGTTTGAACTCGTGGAGCGCCGAAATGACATCGCGCTAGCTAGCCGATTAATGGTCTGCTTCTACAGTAACCTACACATCTACCCCTATAGTCTACTCTGGGACACCCAGCGATTGCTTGCATAGGTGTCCGCGCTAGAGCCTTCGAACGAAAGGTATCCCCTATGGCCCGTTGGGATGGACAGACAATATTGCTAGATGGCCAAAATCACGTGGTCCCGACTCCCTCGCGCCCCTCCATTTCAAACATTGCGAAATTTCTGGCGCCCCTCTGTTTCAAACGATACCAAAATCACGTGGTCCCCACTCCCTCGCGCCCCTCCATTTCAAACACTGCGAAATTTCTGGCGCCCCTCCGTTTCAAAAACTGCAAAATTTCTGGCGCCCCCACCGTTTTGAACGATACCAAAATCACGTGGTCCCCACTCCCTCGTGCCCCTCCATTTCAAACACTGTGAAATTTCTCGCACCCGGAACCTCCCGCAGCACTTCTCCACGGTTGGCTTTGCCCGCCGGAACTCGACACCATGCACTCCTCAGCCAACAGTATACCGGAGCTGCATTAGATGCGGTCTCATCCAAAGCATCATTGCCGCTTCACCGACGTCCACCACACCCGACCTTGGTCACCGAGTCCGTCATCGTCCACTGCACCTGATTTCATTTTCCCACTTTCCCCTCCACGACGCCGAATCCGTCAACGACTGCCCAAGTTCTGCATCAACGCCGGTGGCATCCTCCCCACTCGTACCTTACCTGAACCGCCGTTTAGTGCACCGATTCAACCTCGTCCACCGTGGTCAAGCCGGCATCGAGCGCCTAAGATCTACTTCCCTGTCGCAAATAGCCGGCGCAACCGAAGCACCTTGGGTGACAAGGATGTCACCCGTGCCTGTACGGATGATGATTAGAAGCCTATCCGACCATGGTAACCAAATCACCAACTCTTTTTTTGTTTTTTCAGCAGTACAACAGGTTGAAGCCTGTCGCAGTGAACTGCATTTTCTAATCGTTCTGTACACCTAGTCAAAGTGCACGGTTGTTCTTCGTGCTAGATACTACGGACTAGGTCACTAGACATGTTGGTTTGATTCGCTGCTCTACAAATTTTGAAGTCATGCACATGTTCTTAGCTACTCCGAACAACAGTAAATGCCTGCTATCGTGTAGTTCTTGCAAAATGTAAAATCAGTGGAAAATATTAGTTTGGATTCCCTGCTCCACAGTTATTGAATCTATCTAGTTCGTCCTGAGATAAGTTCCTGTTATTGTTTCCTCCTTGGCATCGTTATGCTGTCCGGTAGTACCCATTTAGACTCTTCATACTAATTCGATTATATTTTTGTTGTTTCCATCTAGTTCTTCTAAAGCTGCAACACTAACTATTTTCTTTTTCTTGCATAGAGCCCAAAATGGAAGAATGAACATGATGGTTTGCATAGCCTCTTCTACAGGTTCACGAGCGACGCCATTATTTCCTTATCTGGTGCTGGTTCGTCCTAATCAATGGCATAACTGTCCTCTACTATGTAGTTCACTCGTGATTTGCATTCCTGCTCTAGATGTTCTCTTATGATACCATTATAATTTCTATCTAGGTGATTCTTAGTTATGGCAGTAACTACATGCCATTGTGTAGCTCACCGCAAATTCTGAGTCATCCAATGACTATGCATTCCAGGAGATGCCACTGCTTCCATATATATTTGCTGAAATGACCTCGCTTGTTTATGTTTGCTGAAATTCTAAGAAACACTTTGTTTGATTGCTCATTTCATTCTAGGCACAATTGTCTAATGCTTGTTTGGCCAGCTCTACAGGTTCACGAGCGACACCATTATATCTTGCATCTGGTTCTGGGTCTGGTTCGTTCTAAGTCACGACATAACTATCCTCTACAATATATAGTTCATTCATGGTTTGCATTCCTGCTCTACAAGTTCTCGTATGATGCGGTTATAATTTCTATCTGGTTCATTCTTCGCTATGACAGTAACTATATGCCATTTTGTGTCGCAACGCAAATTCCGAGTCACCCGACGTCTTCTGCATTTTAGGGTATATAACTCCTGTCATATCAGTCAATAATTAAACCATTGACCAGTTGTAAACTCCAGATCATAACTCCTGTCATATCAGTCAAATGAGTAGTTTGTCTTGTTTGATATATTAACTTGTTATTACTTAGTCTTAGGGTGCAATTATTGCTATCGCCACCAAAGAGGGGGCTGCAAGATCATGTCTCCTCCAATGTAGCGGTCACACTCAAAGGAAGATGCAGGTGATCAATTGAGGACTCTACTATCAACTTGATTGTCAACTGAAATGCCGATTTTTCTTTCCCTTGATTTGATAATATGTAATAATTTTAAGAAGTTTGCAGCTGATGTAATATCTAGATAACTCGTGTAGGCCATGTATGCATTTAGTTAACGCCGTCCACATATGCGGTAGTCGTTACGGTAACTACGCTAGGCAGGTCAATTAGGGAATAAAACCATGCTATGTTATTGGCCCGTCGTGTATTCGACCGATGATGAACAGTAAAAAATGTTGGATTATATAAATGATTTATGCATGGGCTTCAGAAAAGGCCGAAACTATAAAAGGCCGTAAACGTAATGGGCTGACCTACAAGTTGTAACTAGACGTAACAGTATTAGGCCGTAATGGTAACATGCCGTAAGAGTAACAGGTCATAACTGTAACATGCCATAAAAGTAACATGCCTTAATAGTAGCATGCCATAATAGAAACAACCCATCGTAGGAACAAGAAAGAAACCGTGAAATCCTAGAACAGTAACAGGCCAAAACAGTAGCTGGATGCAACAATAAAGGGCCACAACAGTGAAAGGGCAGAATAGTGACAAGCCAGAACAGTAACTGCCCAAGAAATTTCCCGGTGAGGGTAGTAACAGGCCGACACATTTACCAGACTAGAATAGTAAAGGGCCGCTTGTGGGCCTGAATAGTTAAAGACCGGAACAGTGAAAGGCCAGGTAAGTAACAAGCCTGAATAGTAACGGGACATCTCAAACAAGGGCCGTCAGTAGGCCGCCCACGATGGGTTGCGATAAACAGTGATGGGCCGTCTGTAGGCCTTAAATGTATAGGAGCGACTTGGCGCAGGCTGCTAATGGACTGCAGAGTGTTGGACCATCATGGGCCTTCTTTAGGCCGAAACAGTATTGGGCCTGAAAGTTCGCGGGCCGCTACTGGCTGCAACTTTGGGGCCATTTCAAACAGTGCAGGACAAAATAGTAACGGGCCATCTTCTTATTGGGCTCCCCTAACGGACCGGCCCAGTTAGAATTTAGTAGGCCTTGGCTAGGCCTGGCTTCTGCCACGGTTTTTATGGTCGTTAACAACGGTAACTGGCTGCTAATGGCGGCTACCACGTGGCAGTTTGCATGACGTCAGTAGTCAACACGGCTGGCGAACAGATCTACGACAGAACAATTTTGCGTGGCTGAAGGTTGCGATCCGCCACGGTCAGGAAAAAACCGTGGTAGATTCTTTTGTGATGGGGCTTTTACCACGATGGGCATCCGTCATAGAAGACTTTTTAGCCATGAAAAATGGGCCTTCAACCACGAAAAATTGTCCGTTGTAAAAGCCAACTTTTCTTGTAGTGAATGACTCTAGTGGTGGTTTATGAAAAGGACACATATGCAATGACATGCAGTGGATCCAGGTAGTGGTTTGTGAAAAGAACAAACATGCAATGACACCAGTTGTGGTTTATAAAAAGGACACACATGCAATGACACTAGTGGTGGTTTATGAAAAGAACACACATGCAAAGACATGCAATGACAGTGTTGGATCCATGTGGTTTATGAGAGGGACACACATGCAATGCCAAATGGTGGATCCATATGGTTTATGAAAACAACACCACATGCTGGAGTGGCATCATTGCATGTGTTATTTTCAAAAACCATAGTGATGCACACTAACACACATGCAATGACTCTATTGGTGGTTTATGGAAAGGTCACACATGCAGTAACACTGGTGGATCCAGGTGGTGGTTTATGAAAAGAGCAAAGATGCAATGACTCTAGTTGTGGTTGATGAAAAGTACACACATGCAATGACTCTGGTGGATCCAAGTGGTGGTTTATGAAAAGAACAAACATGCAATGACATGCAATGACACTGGTGGATCCATGCGGTTTATGAGAAGGACACACATGCAATGACAACTGGTGGATCCATGTTGTTTGGGAAAAGGACACCACATGCTGGAGTGGCATCATTCATGTGTTCTTTTCAAAAACCAAAGTGATGCACACTGACACACACACACACTCATGAAATGACTCTAGTGGTGGTTTATGAAAAGGACACACATGCAGTGACTCTGGTGGATCCAGGTGGTTTATGAAAAGAACAAACATGCAATGACTCTAGTTGTGGTTTGTGAAAAGGACACACATGCAATGACTCTGGTGGATCCAAGTGGTGGTTTATGAAAAGAACAAACATGCAATAACTCTAGTTGTGCTTTATGAAAAGGACACACATGAAACGACATGTAGTGGATCCAAGTGGTGGTTTATGAAAAGAACAAACATGCAATGACTCTAGTTGTGGTTTAGGAAAAGGACACACATTGCAATGACACTAGTGGTGGTTTATGAAAAGAACACACATGCAATGACATGCAATAACACTGGTGGATCCATGTGGTTTATGAGAAGGACACACATGCAATGACAACTGGTGGATCCATGTGGTTTAGGAAAAGGACACCACATGCAATGACATGCAATCGATCCATGTGGTGGTTTATAAAAGGACACACATGCAATGACCCTAGTTGTGGTTTATGAAAAGGACATACATGCAATGACACTGGTGGATCCAAGTGGTTTATGAAAAGAACATACATGCAATGACACTGGTGGATCTAGGTGGTTTATGAAAATAACATACATGCGATGACTCTAGTTGTGGTTATAAAAAGGACACACATGCAATGACATGAAGTGGATCCGGGTGGTGGTTTATGAAAAAAAAACACATGCAATGACTCTAGTTGTGGTTTATGAAAAGGGCACACATGCAATGACACTAGTGGTGGTTTATGAAAAGAACACACATGCAAAGACATGCAATGACACTTGTGGATCCATGTGGTTTATGAGAAGGACACACATGCAATGACAACTGGTGGATCCATGTGGTTTATGAAAAGAACACCACACACTGGAGTGGCATCATTGTATGTGTTCTTTTCAAAAACCACAGTGATGCACACTAACACACACACACATGCAATGACTCTACTGGTGGTTTATGAAAAGGACACACATGCTATGACACTAGTGGATTTAGGTGGTGGTTTATGAAAAGAACAAACATACAATGACTCTAGTTGTGGTTAATGAAAGGAGCACACATGCAGTGACTCTGGTGGATCCAAGTGGTGGTTTATGAAAAGAACAAACATGCAATGACTCTAGTTGTGCTTTATGAAAAGGACACACATGCAATGCACACACATTCAATGACATGAAGTGGAGCCAAGTGGAGGTTTATGAAAAGGACACACATACAATGACATTTGTTGTGGTTTATGAAAAGGACACACATGCAATGACTCTTGTGCATCCAAGTGGTGGTTTGTGAAAAGAACAAACATGCAATGACTCTAGTTGTGGTTTATGAAAAGGACACACATGCAATGACCTGCAGTGGATCCATGTGGCGGTTTATGAAAAGAACAAACATGCAATGAATTTGGTTGTGGTTTAGGAAAAGGACACACATTGCAATGACACTAGTGGTGGTTTATGAAAAGAACACACATGCAAAGACACTGGTGGATCCATGTGGTTTATGAGAAGGACACACATGCAATAACAACTGGTGGATCTATGTGGTTTATGAAAAGAACACCACATGCTGGAGTGGCATCATTGCATGTGTTCTTTTCAAAAACAATAGTGATGCACACTGACACACACACATGCAATGACTCTAGTGGTGGTTTATGAAAAGGACACCACATGCAATGACTATGGTGGATCCAGGTGGTTTATGGAAAGAACACCAAATGGTGGCGTGGCATTAGTGGATCCATGTTGTCTATGAAAAGAACAAACATGCAGCGACTCTAGTTGTGGTTTATGAAAAGGACACGCATGCAATGACATGTAGTGGATCCAAGTGGTGGTCTATGAAAAGAACAAACATGCAATGACTCTGGTTGTGGTTTAGGAGAAGGACACACATGTAATGACACTAGTGGTGGTTTATGAAAACAATACACATGCAATGACACTGGTGGATCATGTGGGTTTTGAAAAGAACACCACATGCTAGAGTGGCATCATTGCATGTGTTATTTTCAAAAAGCACAGTGATGCACACTGACACAGACACACATGCAATGACTCTGGTGGTGGATTATGAAAAGAATACCACATGCAATGACTTTGGTGGATCCAGGTGGTTTATGAAAATAACACCAGATGCGATGACTCTAGTGGTGGTTTATGAACTGGACACCACATGCAGTGACTCTGGTGATGGTTTATGGAAAGGACACACATGCAATGACACTGGTGGATTAAGAAAAAGAACAAACATGCAATGACCTAGTTGTGGTTTATGAAAAGACACACATGCAATGACATGTAGTGGATCCAAGTGGTGGTTTATGAAAAGAACAAACATGCAATGACTCTAGTTGTGGTTTAGGAAAAGGACACACATTTCGATGACACTAGTGGTGGTTTATGAAAAGAACACACATGCAAAGACATACAATGACACTTGTGGATCCATGTGGTTTATGAGAAGGACACACATGCAATGACAACTGGTGGGTCCCTGTGGTTTATGAAATAAACACCACATGCTGGAGTGGCATCATTGCATGTGTTCTTTTCAAAAACCATAGTGATGCACACTGACATACACATACATGCAATGAGTCTACTGGTGGTTTATGAAAAGGACACCACATGTAATGACTCTAGTGGATCCAGGTGGTTTATGAAAAGAACACCACATGCTAGAGTGGCATTAGTGGATCCCTATGGTTTATGAGAAGAATAAACATGCAGTGACTCTAGTTGTGGTTTATGAAAACAACAGACATGCAATGACATGCAGTGGATCCAAGTGGTGGTTTATGAAAATAACAAACATGCAATGACTCTGGTTGTGGTTTAGGAAAATGAAACACATGCAATGACACTAGTGGTGGTTTATGAAAAGAACACACATGCAAAGACATGCAATGACACTGGTGGATCCATGTGGTTTATGAGAAGGACACACATGCAATGACAACTGGTGGATCCATGTGTTTTTTGAAAAGAACACCACATGCTGGAGTGGCATCATTGCATGTGTTCTTTTCAGAAACCACAATGATGCACTCTAACACACACACTCATCCAATGACTCTAGTGGTGGATTATGAAAAGGACACCACATGCAATGACTCTGGTGGATGCAGATGGTGTATGAAAAGATCACCACATGCAATGACTCTAGTGGTGGTTTATGAAAAGAACACCACATGTAGTGACTCTGGTGGTGGTTTATGGAAAGGACACACATGCAATGACACTGGTGGATCAAAGTGGTGGTTTATGAAAAGAACAAACATGCAATGACCCTAGTTGTGGTTTATGAAAAGGAACCACATGCAATGACACGGAGTGGATCCAAGTGCTGGTTTATGAAAAGAAGAAACATGCAATGACTCTAGTTATGGTTTAGGAAAATGACACACATTGCAATGACACTAGTGTTGGTTTATGAAAAGAACACACATAGAAAGACATACAATGACATTGGTGGATCCATGTGGTTTATGAGAATGACACACATGCAATGACAACTGGTGGATCCCTGTGGTTTATGAAAAGAACACCATATGCTAGAGTGGCATCATTGCATGTGTTCTTTTCAAAAACCACAGTGATGCACACTAACACACACACATGCAATGACTCTAGTGGTGGTTTATGAAAAGTACACCACATGTAATGACTCTGGTGGATCTAGGTGGTTTATGAATAGAACACCACATGCTGGAGTGGCATTAGTGGATCCATGTGGTTTATGAAAAGAACAAATATGCATTGACTCTAGTTGTGGTTTATGAAAACTACACACATGCAATGACATGAAGTGGATCCAAGTGCTGGTTTATGAAAAGAACAAACATGCAATGACTCTGGTTGTGGTTTAGGAAAAGGACACACATGCAATGACACTAGTGGTGGTTTATGAAAAGAACACACATGCAATGACGTGCAATAACACTGGTGGATCCATGTGGTTTATGAGGACACATGTCGTTGTATTGGGAACGCCAGTACCTGAGGAGGTTAGATAGAGGTGTGGGGACTAGCAGGGAAGCTATCGACGGCGTCCGCATGCGGGATTGGACACAAGCCAGTGTAGCGGGACACAGGAAGTACCCAGGTTCTGAGCCCTCTTGGTGAGTTAAAACTCCTACTCCTGCATGTCTGACAGTATATGTGAGTATAATCAGGCTACAAGGGTGCTCCTTGAGCTGTATCTAAGCTAGCTAGCAGAGAGTCCGTGAGCTGATCGTTTGGAGTACTACTTGTGCATGTGAGTGAGGGAGTGATCGAGTGGGTGTCTGTGAGAGTGAATGGATGAGACAGTCCCTCCCTTGCCTTATAAAGGTGGCCCAAGGGACACGGTGGGACCCGCTGCCTAACTAGTACTATTGCCTATGTCATCTGATAAAGTATGCATGATGTCATACATAGTGTACACTATTTGGCATGTCATCTAATAAAGTAGTATGGGCTTTGGTCTTGTGCGTTGTCTTCTCGCTGTTTAGTCCTTGTCCTTCTGCCTGCCTTTACGTACGTAACTGCTGGTACCTGGTCTGATCGATAGGAAGAGCAGCAGGTGGCCGATTGGGGCCAGGGAACCGGATGCTGGGCGATCCAGCTGGGGGAGCTCGTGGCGCCTGGGGCGGTGGCGTCGATCCGGCTGGGGGAGCAAGGGCCCAACCAGGGCGCTCAACTGGCCCAGCCAATAGCTGGAGCGACGTGGCGCAACTGGGCTCACCCGGTGCGGAGCCCAACCGGAAGACCGGCCCAGCCGGGGGGAGGCGCCAGGCGGGATGCCGCAGGGGCGGAGCCGGGGTGGGCCTCGCGGAGCCGGCCCAAGCGGAGGGAGCCGGGAAGCGGGAGTGGGCCACGAGGCGGGGCAGGGGCCCAGCCGGGACGGACGAGGTAGGCCGGCTGGGGGTGCGCCCAGGCGGAAGGAGGAGGTGGCGTGGAGCGGGCCGGTTGGGGCGGGGAGGCCCAACCGGAAGGAGGAGTCGGCGGGGAGCCCTGGCGGGCCGGCTTGGGGGAGGCCCAGCTAGAAATGATGATGCAGGCCGGCTGGGAGATCCTAGTCGGCCCAGGACGCCCAGGAGCTCCAGTTTTCTTTTATCTATATCTGTTTTTGCCTTTTTTATCCGTCTTGAGTGCGTCTTTGGGGTACCCGGGGATAATCCCCCCGACACTAGCCCCCGAGCGCGTGCTGATTTCACCTAGAGGCGGAAATTCGCAGGAGCTCCACAAAAACTTGCCGTTCTCGTTGTAGATGAAGCTCTTGAATGGCGTCCGGCTGGACACCTCCAGCCCGGGAAGCAACACAACTACCGCGGGGGCACGCGAGCGCACCCGCGGGGTGTAGCCCCCGAGATTCGGAGTAGCTGACGGAGACAGGTGCTGCGAATCTTCTATCTCTTGCCCTTTTCGACACCTCGAACTCGTTATTCGGCTGAACGCCTTCAGCCGGACCGGAGCACTTGATTACACTGGGGGCGCACCAGCGCACCCGGTGGGTGTAGCCCCCGAGATTCGAAGTAGCTGGCGACGCCAGGTGCTTTGAATCTTCAAATGCCCTTGAAATCCGACTCGGTGCAGTCGTGCCAAAACAAACAAACAGAATTGATTGTCAGTACATCAACATATAGTACACATGCTATCAACCGGATAACGGTTTTATTTTTCAAAAACTAGCTCGTGCTTCTCTGAACACTTAGTCACTTTCCCGTGCGCTCTGCTGTTTACGCTGTGTCCTTGCCGGCCAGCCGGGTTGCGGTCTAGAGCCGGAACCGAAGGGGGAGCTGACAGTACATCGCACACGGTACTGGGGGCTGAGCAGCCGGAAAATACCAACTAGGCACAAGGCCGGAATGTCCGATCTATCGCACCCTTCGCTGTTTTTCATGTGGGATGCCTCGGGCTTTTGCTCTTGCTAGCCGGACAGCCGGGTTGCGGTCTGTAGCTAAGACGAAGAGTGGGCCTCTAACACCGTCGCACACTACTCAGTCGGTTTATAGGTTTAGCAGGCCGGACCAACCGGCGAGCCCGCGGGTAGGGGTTGCCGGCACCGGAAAACTGGAAGCAAGAAGGAAAACAACATCTGGCGAGCTCTCGAGGGTTGCTCGAGGTTGGAAAAACACTCACATTGTAGATGTCGATGCGGTAGGGTCGAAGACGCGATTCCGTAGTCATTGCGGCTGCTGAAATGGTCCAACTGGCGTTCCAGCCAGATAGCCTGGCTCCAGCCGGACAGGCAACCAAACGCGCCAGGATGCGCCGAGCCGGCCCATCCTAGCCGGAACGGGCCCAGCCGGTCCAACCGGCAACCAAACGGGGCGAAGTCGCGCGGAGTCAGCCCGACTCAGCCGGAACGGGTCCGAACCGGGCGAGTCGGACAGACAAACGGAGTCAGCCGGACCGAAACGGTACAGCCTGACATAACCGGATCTGAAATTTTGTCTCATTTTTTCTAACCGGATTTTTCTTGCCTTTTCTCTCAGCCGGATTTTCCTCTCAATCGGACTAGTATAACCGGATGTTTTCTTCTCACTTTTTTTCTTTCTTTTTCTAATCGGGTGCAACTAACCAGCCGTGCACCACTTCTTCTTCTTTCTTTTTTCTTTCTCGACCGACTACAAACAGCCGGCTTTCTCTCCCTTTTTTTTCACTTACTTTTTCTTCCAGCCGACTAATCTCTCCAGCCGGTCCTACTCCTCTCTTTATTCTTTCCACTACTAGTACCTTCCACAGCCGGCTGAGACCAACCGGACGCAACCAACCGGCCTTTCCTTTTCTATACTGTATCTTTTTTCTCTTGTGTTTGCTGTCGAGTACGCACACACGCGCGCCTAGGAGGCCAGCCGGCGTGCGCGGCGAGCTGAGGCGCAAGAGCGCGTAGGAGCGGCCCATGCGGAGGAGCCGGAAGCGCGCGGCGGCACGAGTCGGCCGGCCGGAGGAGACAGGAACCGGCAGGGGAGAGCGCAGCGGTGCCGCAGCCGGACGAGTATGCGTGAGCGCGTAGCAAGTAGTTGGATGGAGCTGCAGAGTCGTGTGCATGTCGCTGCATGGATTTTGTGGCCATATGCCCACGTACGCGAGCACGTACGCATGCATGTACGCATTTGTATGCGGCAGCTGCTTGCGTGCCTGCCTGCCTGCTATGCTGCTTGCTCGCGCCGGCGAGCGCTGCTGGTGTGGAAAATGGTGAGGACGACCGAGACGGTGGCAGCGAGGAAGCCACGCTGTAGCCCGCAAAACTTTGGCACGGAGGTGGTTGCCGGCCGTCCGGGAGGACGAGCCGAACGACGCGGGTGTGCAGCCGGCAGCACCGCTGTAGTAGCAGACGGGCGCATGCGAGCTCGCGCGGGGGACCGCAGCGGCACCGGCATGCAGAGGCGCGGTGGCGACGCTTGACGGTGACGCGGCCATGTGACGCGGACGATGGCGAGCCCCCGCGAGCCTCGACGAGGCGTAAGCGACGACGACGGCGGCGCGATGTCGGCAGCGAGCCCCCGGGCCTCACGGCGAGATGACGACGATGGCACGGAGGCGATGGCGAGCCCCCGAGCCTCATGGCGAAGGCGGCGCGATGGCGCCGAGCCCCAGAGCCTTACAGCGAGGGCGGCCATCGCGACGAGTCCCCGAGAAACTTGGCGAAGCGGAGTCGGTGACGACGGCACGGAGACGGCGAGCTCCCGAGCAACTCGAGACGGCGTCGGTGCCGATGAAGACGAAGTGGTCCCGTGCGGAACGGAAATCCGGCCGAAGCTATCTCGCCCCACGGTGGGCGCCAACTGTCGTTGTATTGGGAACGGCAGTACCTGAGGAGGTTAGATAGAGGTGTGGGGACTAGCAGGGAAGCTATCGACGTTGTCCGTAGGCGAGATTGGACACAAGCCAGTGTAGCAGGACACAGGAAGTACCCAGGTTCGGAACCCTCGTGGTGAGGTAAAACTCCTACTCCTGCATGTGTGACAGTATATGTGAGTATAATCGGGCTACAAGGGTGCTCCTTGAGCTGTATCTGAGCTAGCTAGCAGAGAGTCCATGAGCTGATCGTTTGGAGTACTACTTGTGCATGTGAGTGAGGGAGTGATCGAGTGGGTGTCTGTGAGAGTGAATGGATGAGAGAGTCCCTCCCTTGCCTTATAAAGGTGGCCCAAGGGACACGGTGGGACCCGCTGCCTAACTAGTACTATTGCCTATATCATCTGATAAAGTATGCATGATGTCATACATAGTGTACACTATTTGGCATGTCATCTGATAAAGTAGTATGGGCTTTGGTCTTGTCCATTGTCTTCTCGCTGTTTAGTCCTTGTCCTTCTGCCTGCCTTTACGTACGTGACTGCTGGTACCTGGTCTGATCGATAGGAAGAGCAGCAGGTGGCCGATTGGGGCCAGGGAACCGGATGCTGGGCGATCCAGCTGGGGGAGCTCGTGGCGCCTGGGGCGATGGCGTCGATCCGGCTGGGGGAGCAAGGGCCCAGCCGGGGTGCTCAACTGGCCCAACCAGTAGCTGGAGCGACGTGGCGCAATTGGGCTCACCCGGTGCGGAGCCCAGCCGGAAGACCGGCCCAGCCGGGGGGAGGCGCCAGGCGGGATGCCGCAGGGGCGGAGCCGGGGTGGGCCTCGCGGAGCCGGCCCAAGCGGAGGGAGCCGGGAAGCGGGAGTGGGCCACGAGGCGGGGCAGGGGCCCAGCCGGGGCGGACGAGGTAGGCCGGCTGGGGGTGCGCCCAGGCGGAAGGAGGAGGTGGCGTGGAGCGGGCCGGCTGGGGCGCGGAGGCCCAGCCGGAAGGAGGAGTCGGCGGAGAGCCCTGGCGGGCCGGCTTGGGGGAGGCCCAGCCGGAAATGATGATGCAGGCCGGCTGGAAGATCCTAGTCGGCCCAGGACGCCCAGGAGCTCCAGTTTTCTTTTATCTATATCTGTTTTTGCCTTTTTTATCCGTCTTGAGTGCGTCTTTGGGGTACCCGGGGATAATCCCCCCGACAACACACATGCAATGACAACTGGTGGATCCATGTGGTTTAGGAAAAGGACACCACATGCAATGGATCCATGTGGTGGTTTATAAAAGGACACACATGCAATGACCCTAGTTGTGGTTTATGAAAAGGACATACATGCAATGACACTGGTGGATCCAGGTGGTTTATGAAAAGAACATACATGCAATGACACTGGTGGATCCAGGTGGTTTATGAAAAGAACATACATGCAATGACTCTAGTTGTGGTTATAAAAAGAACACACATGCAATGACTCTAGTTGTGTTTTATGAAAAGGGCACACATGCAATGACACTAGTGGTGGTTTATGAAAAGAACACACATGAAAAGACATGCAATGACACTTGTGGATCCGTGTGGTTTATGAGAAGGACACACATGCAATGACAACTGGTGGATCCACGTGGTTTATGAAAAGAACACCACACGCTAGAGTGGCATCATTTTTATGTGTTCTTTTCAAAAACCACAGTGATGCACACTGACACACACACACATGCAATGACTCTACTAGTGGTTTATGAAAAGGACACACATGCTATGACACTAGGGGATCTAGGTGGTGGTTTATGAAAAGAACAAACATACAATGACTCTAGTTGTGGTTTATGAAAGGAGCACACATGCAGTGACTCTGGTGGATCCAAGTGGTGGTTTATGAAAAGAAAAAACATGCAATGACTCTAGTTGTGCTTTATGAAAAGGACACACATGCAATGGACAGACATGCAATGACATGAAGTGGAGCCAAGTGGAGGTTTATGAAAAGAACAAACATGCAATGACTCTGGTTGTGGTTTATGAAAAGGACACACATACAATGACATTGGTTGTGGTTTATGAAAAGGACACACATGCAATGACTATTGTGCATCCAAGTGGTGGTTTGTGAAAAGAACAAACATGCAATGACTCTAGTTGTGGTTTATGAAAAGGACACACATGCAATGACCTGCAGTGGATCCATGTGGCGGTTTATGAAAAGAACAAACATGCAATGACTTTGGTTGTGGTTTAGGAAAAGGGCACACATTGCCATGACACTAGTGGTGGTTTATGAAAAGAACACACATGCAAAGACATGCAAAGACACTGGTGGATCCATGTGGTTTATGAGAAGGACACACATGCAATAACAACTGGTGGATCTATGTGGTTTATGAAAAGACACCACATGCTAGAGTGGCATCATCGCATGTGTTCTTTTCAAAAACCACACTGATGCACACTGACACACACATGCAATGACTCTAGTGGTGGTTTATGAAAAGGACACCACATGCAATGACTATGGTGGATCCAGGTGGTTTATGGAAAGAACACCACATGGTGGAGTGGCATTAGTGGATCCATGTTGTCTATGAAAAGAACAAACATGCAGCGACTCTAGTTGAGGTTTATGAAAAGGACTCGCATGCAATGACATGTAGTGGATCCAAGTGGTGGTCTATGAAAAGAACAAACATGCAATGACTCTGGTTGTGGTTTAGGAGAAGGACACACATGCAATGACACTAGTGCTGGTTTATGAAAACAATACACATGCAATGACACTGGTGGATCATGTGGGTTTTGAAAAGAACACCACATGCTGGAGTGGCATCATTGCATGTGTTCTTTTCGAAAACCACAGTGATGCACACTGACACACACACATGCAATGACTCTGGTGGTGGATTATGAAAAGAACACCACATCCAATGACTCTGGTGGATCCAGGTGGTTTATGAAAAGAACACCACATGCGATGACTCTAGTGGTGATTTATGAAAAGGACACCACATGCAGTGACTCTGGTGATGGTTTACGGAAAGGACACACATGCAATGACACTGGTGGATCCAAGTGGTGGATTAAGAAAAGAACAAACATGCAATGACCTAGTTGTGGTTTATGAAAAGGACACACATGCAATGACATGTAGTGGATCCAAGTGGTGGTTTATGAAAAGAAGAAACATGCAATGACTCTAGTTGTGGTTTAGGAAAAGGACACACATTTCGATGACACTAGTGGTGGTTTATGAAAAGAACACACATGCAAAGACATACAATGACACTGGTGGATCCATGTGGTTTATGAGAAGGGCACACATGCAATGACAACTGGTGGATCCCTGTGGTTTATGAAAATAACACCACATTCTAGAGTGGCATCATTGCATGTGTTCTTTTCAAAAACCATAGTGATGCACACTGACACACACATACATGCAATGAGTCTACTGGTGGTTTATGAAATGGACACCACATGTAATGACTCTAGTGGATCCAGGTGGTTTATGAAAAGAACACCACATGCTAGAGTGGCATTAGTGGATCCCTGTGGTTTATGTAAAGAACAAACATGTAGTGACTCTTGTTGTGGATTATGAAAACTACACACATGCAATGACATGCAGTGGATCCAAGTGGGGGTTTATGAAAATAACAAACATGCAATGACTCTGGTTGTGGTTTAGGAAAAGGAAACACATGCAATGACACTAGTGGTGGTTTATGAAAAGAACACACATCCAAAGACATGCAATGACACTGGTGGATCCATGTAGTTTATGAGAAGGACACACATGCAATGACAACTGGTGGATCCATGTGTTTTTTGAAAAGAACACCACATGCTAGAGTGGCATCATTGCATGTGTTCTTTTCATAAACCACAATGATGCACTCTAACACACACACTCATGCAATGACTCTAATGGTGGATTATGAAAAGGACACCACATGCAATGACTCTGGTGGATGCAGATGGTGTATGAAAAGATCACCACATGCAATGACTCTAGTGGTGGTTTATGAAAAGGACACCACATGTAGTGACTCTGGTGGTGGTTTATGGAAAGGACACACATGCAATGACACTGGTGGATCCAAGTGGTGGTGTATGAAAAGAACAAACATGCAATGACCCTAGTTGTGGTTTATGAAAAGGAACCACATGTAATGACACGCAGTGGATCGAAGTGCTGGTTTATGAAATTAAGAAACATGCAATGACTCTAGTTATGGTTTAGGAAAATGACACACATTGCAATGACACTAGTGGTGGTTTATGAAAAGAACACACATGCCAAGACATACAATGACATTGGTGGATCCATGTGGTTTATGAGAAGGACACACATGCAATGACAACTGGTGGATCCCTGTGGATTATGAAAAGAACACCATATGCTAGAGTGGCATCATTGCATGTGTTCTTTTCAAAAACCACAGTGATGCACACTAACACACACACATATGCAATGACTCTAGTGGTGGTTTATGAAAAGTACACCACATGTAATGACTAGTGGATCTAGGTGGTTTATGAAAAGAACACCATATGCTGGAGTGGCATTAGTGGATCCATGTGGTTTATGAAAAGAACAAATATGCATTGACTCTAGTTGTGGTTTATGAAAACTACACACATGCAATGACATGAAGTGGATCCAAGTGCTGGATTATGAAAAGAACAAACATGCAATGACTCTGGTTGTGGTTTAGGAAAAGGACACACATGCAATGACACTAGTGGTGGTTTATGAAAAGAACACACATGCAAAGACATGCAATGACATTGGTGTATCCATGTGGTTTATGAGAAGGACACACATGCAATGACAACTGGTGGATCCATGTGGTTTATGAAAAGAACACCGCATGCTAGAGTGGCATCATTGCATGTGTTCTTTTCAAAAACCACAGTGATGAACGCTGATACACACACATGCAATGAATCTAGTGGTGGTTTATGAAAAGGACACCACATGCAATGACTCTGGTGGATCCAGGTGCTTTAAGAAAAGAACACCACATGCAATGACTCTAGTGGTGGTTTACGAGAAGGACAACACATGCAATGACTCTGGTGGTGGTTTATGGAAAGGACACACATGCAATGACACTAGTGGATCCAAGTGGTGGTTTATGAAAAGAACAAACATGCAATGACCCAAGTTGTGGTTTATGAAAAGGACACACATGCAATGGCATGTAGTGGATCCAAGTGGTGGTTTATGAAAAGAACAACATGCAAAGACTCTAGTTGTGGTTTAGGAAAATGACACACATTGCAATGACACTAGTGGTGGTTTATGAAAAGAACACACATGCAAAGACATACAATGACACTGGTGGATCCATGTGGTTTATGAAAACAACAAACGTGTAATGACCCTAGTTGTGGTTTATGAAAAGGACACACATGCAATGACATGCAGTGGATCCAAGTGGTGGTTTTTGAAGAGAACACATGCAATGATGCCACTCCAGTATCTGGATGTGGTTTATGAGAAGGACACACATGCAATAACAACTGGTGGATCCCTGTGGTTTATGAAAAGAACACCACACACTGGAGTGGCATCATTTCATGTGTTCTCTTCAAAAACCATAGTGATGCACACTAACACACACATACATGTAACGACTCTAGTGGTGGTTTATGAAAAGGACACCACATGTAATGACTCGGGTGGATCCAGGTGGTTTATGAAAAGAACACCACATGCTGGAGTGGCATTAATGGATCCATGTGGTTTATGAAAAGAACAAACATGTAGTGACTCTAGTTGTGGTTTACGAAAACTACACACATGCAATGACCTGTAGTGATCCAAGTGGTGGTTTATGAAAATAACAAACATGCAATGACTCTGGTTGTGGTTTAGGAAAAGGACACACATGCAATGACACTAGTGGTGGTTTATGAAAAGAACACACATGCAAAGACATGCAATGACAGTGGTGGATCCATGTGGTTTATGAGAAGGACACACATGCAATGACAACTGGTGGATCCATGTGGTTTCTGATATATTGATAGTCGGGTTGTGGATACCTTCAAAAGATACTTGTATAACTTTAAGAGCAATCTACTACTTACTCATAGTTCAAATTTTATCTAACATTGATAAATCAGCTTAAATTAGTTTAATAATGTGAAGTTCACTAGGAAGCCTTGAGAACTCAAAAAAGTTCGTAATCGTAAGGGAAACATGTATAAACTTTGTCTGGAATCTGGGCTTATGGCATTCCGAGGCATCACCGTGCTTGCTCTCAGGAAAATAAATCTCCTGAAAATAATAATCTGCTTAAAGTTTATGATCAATTGGGGTGTTTTTTGTGTGAGGTGTAATAAACAGACATATATCGTTAGTCCTACACTATAAAAGAAACTCTTCGATGGACATTTGGATATGTGAATGAAAGGTCAAATCTTTTGTACAAACAAGTTATGTTCAAAAATAAGTTTATTACGACCAAATAAAACCTTCACAAATTCAATGTGCGACGGACTGTTATGTTGGTACCTTTGTGTAAACATTGACGTTTCATATGAAATAAGTCTCTTACATACCAGCTACATGCATCCAAAAAGTATTGCGGGTGATAAATATTGTTAGTATCTAGTTTTTAGCATCATTCAAATCTTTGTGTGTGAATGGGAGCAATGGAATTTGGGGACCACTTGTTAGTCTTGCTACCAATGAGCTTAAATCGGTCATTACAGGACTAACTAGCCAAATTTGTGCATATTACGCTAAAAAACTGTTAAATGTGCAAACATGACATCCACCAAGTGATTTTGTGCAAAAGTGCGATGAAAAGATGGTGGATCGTGCAATTTCCTCTATCTAAAAAAATGTTTTATACTACTTCCTTCGTCCCAAAATATAAGGCGTCTAAGGATTGGTCAAAAGTCAAACCTTGCTAACTTTGACCAAATATTTAGAAAAAAATATATACATCTACAATATTGAATGGACATATTAAGAAAATATACTTTATGGTGAATCTATTGATATTAATTTAGTATTATAAATTTTATATTTTTTGTGTATAATCATGGTCAAACTTAAAAAATGTTGACATTTCACTAATCCTCAGGCGCCTTATATTATGGGATGGAGGGTAATACAAACTATTATACTGTACTTAATACTAGCCAAACAGGCACCAGATGGAAGTTTGAAACCTAAAGGGTACCCACTATTTTAGTCGGTTCAAAGAAATGAACTAGTTCGTCAAAAAGTGATGATATGTGAAATGTAGTTTTTTTGTAGTACGGTACAACTAAGTGGATAGAGGGTTACCCACTCCCATTCTATAATAACTTCTCCCCCACCATTCCCTCTCTCGCTATCACATTCCCGCACTCACCTCATGGCTCTCAGTCGTTAACCCAGTTGTTGCCTCGATGAAACTAATGCCAAAACCTTTGTCTGTGGTTGAGCTGGGGTCCTCATCAAGCTCTACTTTGGAGCTGCAGGTAGATTGTTCGATTCTGACGGCCTCAGCGCCCTCTCTGAAGCGTCCTTCACCTTTCGTGTGTGTGCGGGTCGTGCCCAAGGTGAGGCATCCGTCGCCCTTTGGGTTTCGGCCGGTCGCGCCGAAACTCTCGTCGCCCGCCGAGCGGTCGTCCAAGCCTCCAGCGCCGTGTGCGTTGGGAACGAATGCTCGTGCGGCCGCGGACGCGTCCTTTTCGTCTACAGGTTGGACTCTCATTCCCAATGTGCCAAATTTCAGAGTGTATGCGGTGAAACCCATATCGGTGGCCCTCTTCATCAGCGATTGTCTGTGCTTCTTCGGTGTATGTGGCTGGTTCTCCGTCAGTGGCGCCTTGTTCATCTTCTCAACCCATTGACCCCTGTGCAAGTTCGCGCCCCCAACTGCAATGAGGTTAGATATGGAGGATTGGGGCTTTAACACAAATCTGACGTGCATCTAGTCAGATTTTTGCAACGTGTACTGCATGTCCTTTGCTGAATTGCTTAGTTGTATGTCATATTCTTGATAATTATCTTTTGTGTTGTTCTTTATACCCCTCCGTCCAGAAATAACTGACTTGACTTTGCCTAGATTTGAATGTATCTATATTTGTCTTTTGTGTTGTTCTGCTTAGTTATGGAATATTCTTGATGACGACGATGCAGGGTTCTGTTTTGGTACTTAGATGATGCATTGCTATGTTTAGGAATTTTCCATGACGTGTTGTGCTGTTTTGGCATTTTTTTTGTACGATGCATTGTGTCCTGTCTCCTCACTATGTTGTTTCGTCCATTTTGATCTGCGTTCTGCTGTTTAGGATTAAAATGATATGCCTTCTATCTGTTCAGATTATTTCACTGACCCATCAGTTTAGGTAATTTTGATTGTGCAGACACTGTTTATTAAATTTAATTACATAATACCTTTTGTTGTTTTGGTATTTTTGATGATGCACTGCATATATGCTGTTTTGTCTATCCAGATAATGTGTTGTGCTGTTTCAGCCATTCAGATTATGCATTGTGCTGTTTTTTGCGGGGGATATGCATTGTGCTGTATAATCAATCTAATTAAATGTTATGCCTTCTAGTAGCTGTTCAGATAATTTTGAGGACCCATCAGGTTAGGTCATTCTGATGATGCATTGTGCTGTGTAGGCAATTTAATTTACCTGATACCTTGTGTTGCTTAGGTAATTTTGATGGTGCAATGAATCATTGTGATCTTTAGTTAATTTATACAATGCATTGTGGTGTTTTCGTAATTCCAAATGACTGACGCAATGATAATTTTCATGTAGGACGACCTAGTTGTAATGCCAAACTTAGACTACATTCTTGACCGGACTGCTCCAGCTCTATGTGGCTATGAAGATGCTCTCCCCATCATACCAAGGGAGTTGAAGCTACCGGGCAAGAGAGTGGAGGCCTTGGCAAGGGAAAGTGCTGCCAGGTCGGTCGCTAGTTCTGCCAAACCGAGAAGACGCGCTAGATCGGTTGGACACCATGCCACGATGTATCGTCCTAGGCGCTTCTACATCCAGTTAGTCCAGCATGACTTTTATATGCTTACCATCCTGACTTACTTCAAGCCTTACTTGAAGGGACGCCCCTACCCACAACTAGTGGTGGTCCAAGCATGCGAGGAATGCTAGTGGGTTGTCCATGCCAACCACAACAAAGACCAGATGATCCTGGAAAAAGAGTGGGCTACATTTGCTTCTTTCCATGGATTAAAGGAGGGTGACTGCCTTATGGTCAAGGTCACCGCAGACAGGTTCAAGATGAAAATCTACGACCGCATCACCTCCTGCCGGACGGTGTTGGTCTGTCATGAGCACGCACATCATGTTTAAGTGCCAATTTGGATCGAAGGATTTTCAAAGGAATTTTGGAGTAATTCGACCCATAGTATTTTTTTCATAAGGAAACCCTTTGGATGAAAGGAATCATACCTCTAAAATTCATATAGATTGCATTTATACACCCCAATCCCATAGGAATTTCAACATCTACTTTTTTACACTCATTCGCATAGAATTGAGGAAAATTTCCTCCACGTTTAATGTGTTTCATTGAAATGACTTTAAGCCAACAGATTTCCTCTGTTTTGTACCTTTGATCCTGTTATCCTGTGTTTTGACATTCTGTGATCCAAAGAAATATATTTCCTCTGTTTTGCAATCCATTGTTTTGTACCTGTGACCGAGTCAAATTCCTGTGTTTTTAAATCCTGTTATCCAAAGAAGCCCAAAGTTATCTTTAAGTTTGTCGTTCGATCTTTTGGCGACCGTTTGTGATGATTATGTGTCAAGCCCTAAGTATATTCAATGTGACTACTACTACTACTACTCCCTCCGATTCATTGCTATATACGTCCAATTCAGCAACGAGTAAATATGGATGGGAGGGAGTACTACTACTACGAGCAAGCACAACGTGAGCCGTTCCTAACATGGCTAAGAAATGTACGTATTAGACTTATTCTTCCGAATCTACTATAAATTTACTAGACTGGCCGGCGAAAACCAATCCTAAAGATGGGATCCACTAGTACAGCATAAGCCAGTTGATTGCACCACTATGTATCTAGCCAAATTTCTCCGTAAACTTTGGGTGGGTCGTAAGGGCAAGTGCGGCGTATGCGAATTATGGTGGCTAAGAGAATATTTTTGTTTCTTAGCTCGAGTCTAAACGGTGGAGTACTTGTCTCTAACCGAAAAATTCTTAGGCACGTGTCTAGTACTAGTCCCAGCGTCTCAGGAAACAAAACGCAGAAAAAGCCCACTGTCAGCCTCATATTGTCCTGACGCTGATGGCAGGAAAGTGGGCAGAAAAGGTACTACCTCTTTCTGGGCTTGTGGGTCCTACCGAGGTGGCCAACCAGTGCAGCCATTTTTTCTCTACTAGCTCCGTTGTTGAGTTGGCAACCTTTATTGCTAGACACTGTCTAAACGGTGAGTGTTTGCAGCGTATAGGAAATGGGGGACTAAGCTTTAGTGACTTTGTGAAGCTAAGTCACTGAGACTAAGTTACCAATCTCAGCCCTTTCTTTCTGATCCAATGAACGAGATTTATCCAGATTCATACTCAAAAATTTCAAACATTTCAGAAAAAATTGAAAAAATTCCAATGAATCATAATGGTTAAGTTCTATAATCTGACAAAGTTTCAGTCCATTCAGATTAGTGGTGTGCGATTAAATAGCCTTTTATGTTTGAAAAGTAAAAAAGCTATTTAATCACAAACCAGTAATGCAAATGGATTGCAACTTTCTCAGATTATAGAACAAAACATTTATGATTCACTGGAATTTTTTCAGTTTTTTCTAAAATGTTTAAACTTTTATGTGTAAATATGGGTCAATCTGGTGCATTGGATCAGAATTCAAGGGCTAAGATTGGTGACTTAGGCTCGGTGACTTAGCTTCACAAAGTCACTGAAGCTTAGTCCGAAAATGGGGTGGCTAACAAAACTTTTCATCTCATGTGCAGTGTGTGCAAAATGTGGTGGCTAAGAAAACTTTTCAGCTCTTAGACCTATGTCTAAATAGTGGAGGAGGTGTGTCTAAGAGAAAGATTCTTTGCCTTAAGTCTAGTACAGGACCCAGGTACTAGTGGATTAAAAAAATTATTTCAATTATTTGGGCTCCTTCCATAGGCCGAGGTGTAGCAGTTTGGTGGGAGAAAGGAAAAATATCTAGAGTAGAGGACCTACACAAGGGTCCTAAATGGTGGAGCAACTTTGGTTTTGTTAGACTCAACTCTAGTTATATTCTTAGCTCACGTCTAAGCTTTAGCACGCTGCACATGCCCCACCTATGTCTAAATGGTGGAGAAGATGGGTCTAAGGAAAATATTCTTAGACTTATGTCTAGTACAAGACCCAGAGGCTAGTTGATTAAAATATTTGGCATAATACTTTGAGGCATTTTCATTGGCCAGAGCACTAGTAGTTTGGAGAGAAATAGTGAAAAAAAGCTGCTACATGGGACCCACGCAAGAGACCTAAACGGTGGAGCAGTTTTGATTTTTCTAGACTCATGTCTAAGTTATTTTCTTAGCTCATGCCCAAGCCTTAGCACACTGCACAATATTTGCAGCTAGTAATCTCGATCGCTTGATGGACCAACGAGATTGCTCGAAGGCTGACGGCGAGACCCAATACTTTTTTTTGAACAAGCGAGACCTAGTACTTGACGTTTTGCTTCCACTATTCACTCTCCTCTCTCCTCCTACTAGTACTACCTTGCTTCGCCTTCGCAGAAACCATTTTCTTCCACTCCTCCTCCCTTTCTTCTCTACTTCTTCATCCAACAATGTCACAAAATATCATGTCTCGTCGGAAGAATAGCAAGATGGCGGTGGTTAGAGCCGTGGAGAAATCCCGTCGGTAGGGTGACCTGCAGGCCGAGAAAGGAGACCAGCCATGGGGCGAGGGCTCGTCTTCGCTCATGTATCCGAAGAGCGGCTATCATGGGGACCAAGAGTCCGGGTAGGTTTGTACTTCCGTTGATTCCTGGGTTGTCTGCTCCTACTATTGAACAGTCTATGTACATCTTCTAGGGAAAACGGCTCGAGCGTCAAATTTTCCACCCCACGGGTCGATAGCATGACGGATATATCTGACGCGTACGATGCCCCCATGCCCGCTCTCGGTTGAAGAAGACAGGTACTGTAGTCACTATACATGTATTGACATTTTTTGTTCTTCTTTGCATGCACTCCATGCTCTCTTACTGATGATGCATTTTCCATGCAGGAAGTCAGGCGAGAATCTCGGCCAAAGTAGATGAAATCTATAGCCATAACATCAACATTCTTCAGAAAAACTTCGAGATCAACCTAGAGTGTGATCGCCTCTGAGCCGATTTGGCTTTTCAAATGTAGCTCGCACGATCTTACGAGTGTGACTCCTCCACGCTTCGCGCTTTGTGTGAAAATTTGAAGAAAGAAGTCACGGTGCTCCACAGCCAGCAGCTACCATTGCGGAGATCGTCCAGGTCACGCCCCGCTAAGTAGGAAGAGAGAAGCCATCTCATGTTGGTTGTCGAGGTCACGACCATTGCGGAGGTCGTCGAGGCCCTACCTCCGCAGGGCGGCCATAGTGTTGTAATTGCCGAATCTTGGAGTAGGAACTAGGAAGGGGAGGACTTGCCTACGTGGCCCTCCTTTTTCTTTCTTTTGGGTGCATGGATCGTTTTTTCTCATCCATCTACGCATAGTTATATTGCACTCTTTAGCGTTCAAATGTGCTATGTGGAGCTTTTGTAACGATATACTTGTCGTATAGTAGTCACTATTTACTATACATATTACATTCAAATTTAGTCAAATATGTGACATCCTTTTTAATTAGGTTGGAGGGCATTTTCAGAAAAAATAGGCTAGAGGGAGAGTATGTCTAATAAATCAAAAATAATTAAATCATCAATGAGTGATCTTTAAATTTGGTCATACTTTCTACTTTGTCAGATGTGTAGGGATCCAGATCTAGTGTCTAGAAAAGAAAATGCACCGTCAATTTAAAGTGTTGGAATTCATTTCTGGACTCTAGAGTACTTTGGGTCACAAGCACAGCTACCCCTATAGTCTACCCACGGACATCCAACGATTCCTTGCATAGGCATTACCGCTAGAGGTTTCGCAGGGAAGGTATCCGCTTTGACCCGTTGATTTCAGATTGGACAGTCAAGATTGCTAGACGCTGAACTCTGTCTCCTTGGATGATGTTTCTACTACTACGTAAAAATATACTTATGTGTGAGCTGCGTTGATTAGCGAGGGTCATCAGCGTATGGGGGCCTCGACCGCACAAAAAAATGTTTGCCACTCAATCAATTGTGCTCACGTCTACCATTAAATGTGAGCATTTTACCAGCTCGCCTGCCTCTATGCACTAATCGTCCATCCATCTAATCACTCGTTGTATAATTTAAAGTGTTCAATTCTCCGTATTTGACAAATGATTGTTCAAACTGACAACCTAGAAAACTCCTCTTGAAATGTTAATTGGGTGTGTGGTATTACCTCTGTATGTAAATACAAATTAGCGGAAGTACTTAATCACTAATGTGTAACTAATTTCGTGTGTTATTTTATAGTAAAAATACTTCAGTACAAAAATGTAAAACTGTGATGGAAGAAAAGAAGTGGTTTCGTTTATGGAGTGTAGCGAATATCATTATTTATCATGACAACATTGCAAATTTATAATATTGCCATACTCCCTCAATACGAAACTTAGATTTGTCTAGATTCACGAGTATATATATCGAGTATATAGATCATATTCACGAGTATATAGACATATTTTAGTGATACATACGAATCTAGATAAATTCCAAGTCACTTATTTCCAAACTAGTAGTAATAGTTTTACCACAAGTCTCCTAAGACAAGAGGTCAATTGTCTCTGTGAGTGTCCACAAGAATATAGTACATTTATTGAATTAAAAATTTGCACCTAGCCACCACAAATGAATCTAGCATGCTCCCTCCTTGACACTTCTAATTACAAATTAGACGGTCACTAAGGTTTATACACATTAGGTCATTGCATATGGTTATTGTGTTGGAATTCATTTCTTGTGTTATATATTCTTGGTGATGAAGTCATTATTTTTTTTCATGTAATGGAAACATTTCCGCTGATGGTGAAAACATTGTTTCATTTTATGGAATGCTCTGTAAAATGGTAAAAAATAATTATTAACAATGAAAATATTTATAGATACTAAAAAAAGGTCACAACTCTTTTTTGGTCGTTTCATGCATCATTGGAAATGATGGTAGTTTAATGTAACATTTAGAAAGTATGGAAAAAACGACGAAACTTATCATTGTTCATGGAGAGGTATATGTACATTGTCTGCCTAGATGTCAAACATGAACAATACAAACCCAAATTGTGCATGTCGACAGTCATGCAAAACCATCCATAGTACGGCATCCATTAAAAAATACATGATATCTTGATAAACTAGAAACATGTTTGGGACTACTTCTAAAATACCCGAGAGATGTTTAGTTCTACTAAGTCGACCAAGTATTGCACCAAAATTCTAAACTATGCAGGATATTATTATGCTTTAATAAGGTAAGTTATTGGAGTGCGCGCAATAAAATAGTCGTGTGAAGCACGTACAGTTTAGTAGTCACGTAAGGACAATACCTTTTTTTTGAGCTGCATGCATTCACTCCTGAACACCATAAGTAAAAGTATGAACTCGTGGAGCGCCAAAATGACATCGCGCCAGCTAGCCCGATTAATGGTCTGCTACTACAGTAACCTACACATCTACCCCTATAGTCTACTCTGGGACACCCAGCGATTGCTTGCATAGGTGTCCGCGCTAGAGCCTTCGAACGGAAGGTATCCCCTATGGCCCCTTGATTTGGGATGGACAGACAATATTGCTAGACGGCCAAAATCACGTGGTCCCCACTCCCTCGCGCCCCTCCATTTCAAACACTGTGAAATTTCTGGCACCCCTCCATTTCAAACGATACCAAAATCACATGGTTCCCACTCCCTCGCGCCCCTCCATTTCAAACACTGCGAAATTTCTGGCGCCCCTCCGTTTCAAACACTGCGAAATTTCTGGCGCCCCTCCGTTTTGAACGATACCAAAATCACGTGGTCCCCACTCCCTCGTGCCTCTCCATTTCAAACACTGTGAAATTTCTCGCACCCGGAACCTCCCGCAGCACTTCTCCGTGGTTGGCTTTGCCCACCGGAACTCGACACCATGCACTCCTCAGCCAACAGTATATCGGAGCTACATTAGATGCGGCCTCATCCAAAGCATCATTGTGGCTTCACCGACGTCCACCGCACCCGACCTTGGTCACCGAGTCCGTCATCGTCCACTGCACCTGATTTCATTTTCCCACTTTCCCCTCCACGGCGCCGAATCCGTCAACGACTGCCCAAGATCTGCATCAACACCGGCGGCATCCTCCCCACTCGTATCTTACCTGAACCGCCGTTTAGTGCACCGATTCAACCTCTTCCACCGTGGTCAAGCCGACATCGAGCGCCCAAGATCTACTTCCCTGTCGCAAATAGCCGGCGCAACCGAAGCACCTTGGGTGACAAGGATGTCACCTGTGCCGGTACGGATGATGATTAGAAGCCTATCCGACCATGGTAACCAAATCACCAACTCTTTTTTTGTTTTTTCAGCAGTACAACAGGTTCAAGCCTATCGCAGTGAACTGCATTTTCTAATCGTTCTGTACACCCAGTCAAAGTGCACGCTTGTTCTTCGTGCTAGATACTACGGACTAGGTCACTAGACATGTTGGTTTGCATTCGCTGCTATTTTGAAGTCATCCACATGTTCTTAGCTACTCCGAACAACAGTAATTGCCTACTATCGTGTAGTTCTTGCAGAATGTAAAATTAGTGGAAAATATTAGTTTGGATTCCCTGCTCCACAGTTATTGAATCTATCTAGTTCGTCCTGAGATAAGTTCCTGTTATTATTTCCTCCTTGGCATCGTTATGCTGTCCGGTAGTACCCGTTTAGACTCTTCATACAAATTCGATTATAATTTTGTTGTTGCCATCTGGTTCTTCAAAAGCTGCAACACTAACTATTTTCTTTTTCTTGCATAGAGCCCAAAATGGAAGAATGAACATGATGGTTTGCATAGCCTCTTCTACAGGTTCACACGCGACGCCATTATTTCCTTACCAGGTGCTAGTTCGTCCTAATCAATGGCATAACTGTCCTCTACTATGCAGTTCACTCGTGGTTTGCATTCCTGCTCTAGATGTTCTCTTATGATGCCATTGCAATTTCTATCTAGTTGATTCTTAGTTATGGCAGTAACTACATGCCATTGTGTAGCTCACCGCAAATTCTGAGTCACCCAATGACTATGCATTCCAGGAGATGCCACTGCTTCCATATATATTTGCTGAAATGACCTCGCTTGTTTATGTTTGCTGAAATTCTAAGAAACACTTTGTTTGATTGCTCATTTCATTCTAGGCACACTTGTCTAATGCTTGTTTGTCCAGCTCTACAGGTTCACGAGCGACACCATTATATCTTGCATCTGGTTCTGGGTCTGGTTTATTCTAAGTCACGACATAACTATCCTCTACAATATATAGTTCATTCGTGGTTTGGATTCCTTCTCTACAAGTTCTCGTATGATGCGGTTATAATTTCTATCTGGTTCATTCTTCGCTATGACAGTAACTATATGCCATTTTGTGTCTCAGCGCAAATTCCGAGTCACCCGACGTCTTTTGCATTTTAGGGTATATAACTGCTTCCATATATATTTCTTGAAATGACCTGGCTAGTTTATTTTTGCTGAAATTCTAAGCCACACACACACACATTTTTTGATTGCTCGTTTCGCAGTTGGCACACTTGTTTAATGCATGCTTGCTTGTCCTGTTTTTTTGACGTGTTGATCAATAATTGAACCATTGACCAGTTGTAAACTCCAGATCATAGCTCCTGTCATATCAGTCAAATGAGTAGTTTGTCTTGTTTGATGTATTAACTTGTTATTACTTAGTTTTAGGGTGCAATTATTGCTATCGCCACAAAAGAGGGGGCTACAAGATCATGTCTCCTCCAATGTAGCTGTCACACTCAAAGGAAGATGGAGGTGATCAATTGAGGACTCTACTATCAACTTTATTGTCAACTAAAATGCCGATTTTTATTTCCCTTGATTTGATAATATGTAATAATTTTAAGAAGTTTGCAGCTGATGTAATATCTAGATAACTTGCGTAGGCCATGTATGCATTTAGTTGACGCCGTCCACATATGCGGTAGTCGTTACGGTATCTACGCTAGGCAGGTCGATTAGGGAACAATACCATGCTATGTTATTGGCCCGTCATGTATTCGACCGATGATGAACAGTAAAAAATGCTGGATTATATAAATGATTTATGCATGGGCTTCAGAAAAGGCCGAAACTAAAAAAGCCCATAAACGTAATGGGCTGACCTACAAGTTGTAACTGGACGTAACAGTAATAGGCCGTAATGGTAACAGGCCGTAAGAGTAACAGGTCATAACTGTAACATGCCATAACAGTAACATGCCTTAATAGTAGCATGCCATAATAGAAACAACCCATCGCAGTAACAGGAAAGAAACCGTGAAATCCTAGAACAATAACAGGCCAAAATAGTAGCTGGCCGCAACAATAAAGGGCCGCAATAGTGAAAGGGCAGAATAGTGACAATCCAGAGCAGTAACGGCCTAAGAAATTTCCAGGTGAGGGTAGTAACAGGCCGACACATTTACCAGACTAAAACAGTAAAGGGCCGCTTGTGGGCCTGAATAGGTAAAGCTCGGAACAGTGAAAGGCCAGGTAAGTAACAAGCCTGAATAGTAACGGGACATCTCATACAAGGGCCGTCAGTAGGCCGCCCATGATGGGTCGCGATAAACAGTGATGGGCCATCCGCAGGCCTTAAATGTATAGGAGCGACTTGGCGTAGGCTGCTAATGGGCCGCAGAGTGTTGGACCATCATGGGCCTTCTTTAGGCCGAAACAGTATTGGGCCTGAAAGTTCGTGGGCCGCTGCTGGCTGCAACTTTGGGCCCATTTCAAACAGTGCAGGACAAAACAGTAACGGGCCATCTTCTTATTGGGCTCCCCTAATGGACCAGCCCAGTTAGAATTTAGTAGGCCTTGGCTAGGCCTGGCTTCTGCCACGGTTTCTATGGTCGTTAACAGTGGTAACTGGCCGCTAATGGCGGCTGCCACGTGGCAGTTTGCATGACGTTAGTAGTCAACGCGGCTGGCGAACAGATCTACGACAGAACAATTTTTCGTGGCTAAAGGTTGCGATCCGCCACGATCAGGAAAAAACCGTGGTAGATTCTTTTGTGATGGGGCTTTTACCACGATGGGCATCCGTCATAGAAGACTTTTTAGCCATGAAAAACGGGCCTTCAACCACGAATATTGTCTATTGTAAAAGCCAACTTTTCTTGTAGTGAATGACTCTAGTGGTGGTTTATGAAAAGGACACATATGCAATGACATGCAGTGGATCCAGCTAGTGGTTTGTGAAAAGAACAAACATGCAATGACACCAGTTGTGGTTTATAAAAAGGAAACACATGCAATGACACTAATGGTGGTTTATGAAAAGAACACACATGCAAAGACATGCAATGACACTGTTGGATCCATGTGGTTTATGAGAGGGACACACATGCAATGCCAACTGGTGGATCCATGTGGTTTATGAAAAGAACACCACATGCTGGAGTGGCATCATTACATGTGTTGTTTTCAAAAACCATAGTGATGCACACTAACACACACACATGCAATGACTCTATTGGTGGTTTATGGAAAGGTCACACATGCAGTAACACTGGTGGATCCAGGTGGTGGTTTATGAAAAGAACAAAGATGCAATGACTCTAGTTGTGGTTGATGAAAAGTACACACATGCAATGACTCTGGTGGATCCAAGTGGTGGTTTATGAAAAGAACAAACATGCAATGACACTGGTGGATCCATGTGGTTTAGGAAAAGGACACCACATGCTGGAGTGGCATCATTGCATCTGTTCTTTTCAAAAACCAAAGTGATGCACACTGACACACACACTCATGAAATGACTCTAGTGGTGGTTTATGAAAAGGACACACATGCAGTGACTCTGGTGGATCCAGGTGGTTTATGAAAAGAACAAACATGCAATGACTCTAGTTGTGGTTTATGAAAAGGACACACATGCAATGACTCTGGTGGATCCAAGTGGTGGTTTATGAAAAGAACAAACATGCAATGACTCTAGTTGTGCTTTATGAAAAGGACACACATGCAATGACATGTAGTGGATCCAAGTGGTGGTTTATGAAAATAATAAACATGCAATGACTCTGGTTGTGGTTTAGGAAAAGGACACACATTGCAATGACTCTAGTGGTGGTTTATGAAAAGAACACACATGCAATAACACTGGTGGATCCATGTGGTTTATGAGAAGGACACACATGCAATGACAACTGGTGGATCCATGTGGTTTTGGAAAAGGACACCACAGGCAATGACATGCAATGGATCCATGTGGTGGTTTATAAAAGGACACACATGCAATGACTCTAGTTGTGGTTTATGAAAAGGACATACATGCAATGGCACTGGTGGATCCAGGTGGTTTATGAAAAGAACATACATGCAATGACACTGGTAGATCCAGGTGGTTTATGAAAAGAACATGCATGCAATGACTCTAGTTGTGGTTATGAAAAGGACACACATGCAATGACATGAAGTGGATCCGGGTGGTGGTTTACAAAAAGAACACACATGCAATGACTCTAGTTGTGGTTTATGAAAAGGGCACACATGCAATGACACTAGTGGTGGTTTATGAAAAGAACACACATGCAAAGACATGCAATGACACTGGTGGATCCATGTGGTTTATCAGAAGGACACACATGCAATGACAACTGGTGGATCCATGTGGTTTATGAAAACAACACCACACGCTGGAGTGGCATCATTGTATGTGTTCTTTTCAAAAACCACAGTGATGCACTATGACACACACACACATACAATGACTCTAGTGGTGGTTTATGAAAAGGACACACATGTTGTGACACTAGTGGATCCAGGTGATGGTTTATGAAAAGAACACATATAATGACTCTAGTTGTGGTTTATGAAAGGGGCAAACATGTAGTGACTCTGGTGGATCCAAGTGGTGGTTTATGAAAAGAATAAACATGCAATGACTCTAGTTGTGCTTCATGAAAAGGACACACATGCAATGACATGAAGTGGAGCCAAGTGGAGTTTATGAAAAGAACAAACATGCAATGACTCTGGTCGTGGTTTATGAAAAGGACACACATACAATGACATTGGTTGTGGTTTATGAAAAGGACACACATGCAATGACTATTGTGCATCCAAGTGGTGGTTTGTGAAAAGAACAAACATGCAATGACTCTAGTTGTGGTTTATGAAAATGACACACATGCAATGACCTGCAGTGGACACATGTGGCGGTTTATGAAAAGAACAAACATGCAATGACTTTGGTTGTGGTTTAGGAAAAGGACACACATTGCAATGACACTAGTGGTGGTTTATGAAAATAACACAATGCAAAGATATGCAAAGACACTGGTGGATCCATGTGGTTTATGAGAAGGACACACATGCAATGACAACTGGTGGATCTATGTGGTTTATGAAAAGAACACGACATGCTGGAGTGGCATCATTGCATGTGTTCTTTTCAAAAACCACAGTGATGCACACTGACACACACACACACACATGCAATGACTCTAGTGGTGGTTTATGAAAAGGACACCACATGCAATGAATATGGTGGATCCAGGTGGTTTATGGAAAGAACACCACATGGTGGAGTGGCATTAGTGGATCCATGTTGTCTGTGAAAAGAACAAACATGAAGTGACTCTAGTTGTGGTTTATGAAAAGGACACACATGCAATGACATGTAGTGGATCCAAGTGGTGGTCTATGAAAAGAACAAACATGCAATGACTCTGGTTGTGGTTTAGGAAAAGGACACACATGCAATGACACTAGTGGTGGTTTATGAAAACAATACACATGCAATGACACTGGTGGATCCATGTGGGTTTTGAAAAGAACACCACATGCTGGAGTGGCATCATTGCATGTGTTCTTTTCAAAAACCACAGTGATGCACACTGACACACACACACACATGCAATGACTCTAGTGGTGGATTATGAAAAGAACACCACATGCAATGACTCTGGTGGATCCAGGTGGTATATGAAAAGAACACCACACGCGATCACTCTAGTGGTGATTTATGAAAAGGACACCACATGCAGTGACTCTGGTGGTGGTTTATGGAAAGGACACACATGAAATGACACTGCTGGATCCAAGTGGTGGTTTAAGAAAAGAACAAACATGCAATGACCTAGTTGTGGTTTATGAAAAGGACACACATGCAATGAAATGTAGTGGATCCAAGTGGTGGTTTATGAAAAGAACAAACATGCAATGACTCTAGTTGGGGTTTAGGAAAAGGACACACATTTCAATGACACTAGTGGTGGTTTATGAAAAGAACACACATGCAAAGACATACAATGACACTAGTGGATCCATGTGGTTTATGAGAAGGACACACATGCAATGACAACTGGTGGATCCCTGTGGTTTATGAAAATAACACCACATGCTGGAGTGGCATAATTGCATGTGTTCTTTTAAACAACCATTGTGATGCACACTGACACACACATACATGCAATGAGTCTACTTGTGGTTTATGAAAAGGACACCACATGTAATGACTCTGGTGGATCCAGGTGGTTTATGAAAAGAACACCACATGCTAGAGTGGCATTAGTGGATCCATGTGGTTTATGAAAAGAACAAACATGCAGTGACTCTAGTTGTGGTTTATCAAAACTACACACATGCAATGACATGAAGTGGATCCAAGTGGTGGTTTATGAAAGTAACAAACATCCAATGACTCTGGTTGTGGTTTAGGAAAAGGATACACATGCAATGACACTAGTGGTGGTTTATGAAAAGAACACACATGCAAAGACATGCAATGACACTGGTGGATCCATGTGGTTTATGAGAAGGACACACATGCAATGACAACTGGTGGATCCATGTGGTTTTTGAAAACAACACCACATGCTGGAGTGGCATCATTGTATGTGTTCTTTTCAGAAACTACAGTGATGCACTCTAACACACACACTCATGCAATGACTCTAGTGGTGGATTATGAAAAGGACACCACATGCAATGACTCTGGTGGATGCAGATGGTGTATGAAAAGAACACCACATGCAATGACTCTAGTTGTGGTTTATGAAAAGGACACCACA
The DNA here is from genome assembly GCA_910589775.1 of Avena eriantha. Lineage (NCBI taxonomy): Eukaryota > Viridiplantae > Streptophyta > Magnoliopsida > Poales > Poaceae > Avena > Avena eriantha. The sequence goes on along the minus strand of OU342746.1, from coordinate 375,472,316 downwards.
TGAAGTGACTCTGCTTGTGGTTTATGGAAAGGACACACATGCAATGACACTGGTGGATCCAAGTGTTGGTTTATGAAAAGAACAATCATGCAATGACCCTAGTTGTGGTTTATGAAAAGGAACCACATGCAATGACATGTAGTGGATCCAAGTGCTAGTTTATGAAAAGAAGAAACATGCAATGACTCTAGTTATGGTTTAGGAAAATGACACACATTCCAATGACACTAGTGGTGGTTTATGAAAAGAACACACATGCAAAGACATACAATGACATTGGTGGATCCATGTGGTTTATGAGAAGGACACACATGCAATGAAAACTGGTGGATCCTTGTCGTTTATGAAAAGAACACCATATGCTAGAGTGGCATCATTGCATGTGTTCTTTTCAAAAACCACAATGCTGCACACTAACACACACATGCAATGACTCTAGTGGTGGTTTATGAAAAGGACACCACATGTAATGACTCGGGTGGATCCAGGGGGTTTATGAAAAGAACACCACATACTGGAGTGGCATTAGTGGATCCATGTGGTTTATGAAAAGAACAAACATGTAGTGACTCTAGTTGTGGTTTATGAAAACTACACACATGCAATTACATGTAGTGGATCCTAGTGGTGGTTTATGAAAATAACAAACATTCAATGACTCTGGTTGTGGTTCAGGAAAAGGACACACATGCATGACACTAGTGGTGGTTTATGAAAAGAACACACATGCAAAGACATGCAATGACAGTGGTGGATCCATGTGGTTTATGAGAAGGACACACATCCAATGACAACTGGTGGATCCATGTGGTTTTTGAAAAGAACAACACATGCTGGAGTGGCATCATTGCACGTGTTCTTTTCAAAAACCACAGTGATCCACTCTAACACACACACTCATGCAATGACTCTAGTGGTGGATTATGAAAAGGACACCACATGCAATGACTCTGGTGGATGCAGGTGGTTTATGAAAAGAACACCACATGTAATGAATCTAGTGGTGGTTTATGAAAAGGACACCACATGCAGTGACTCTGGTGGTGATTTATGGAAAGGACAAACATGCAATGACATGCAGTGGATCCAAGTGCTGGTTTACGAAAAGAACAAACATGCAATGACTCTAGTAGTGGTTTAGGAAAATAACACACATTGCAATGACACCAGTGGTGGTTTATGAAAAGAACACACATGCAAAGACATACAATGACACTGGTGGATCCATGTGGTTTATGAGAAGGACACACATGCAATGACAACTGGTGGATCCCTGTGGTTTATGAAAACAACACCATATGCTGGAGTGGCATCATTGCATGTGTTCTTTTCAAAAACCACAGTGATGCACACTGACACACACACACATGCAATGACTCTAGTGGTGGTTTACGAGAAGGACAACACATGCAATGACTCTGGTGGTGGTTTATGGAAAGGACACAAATGCAATGACACTAGTGGATCCAAGTAGTGGTTTATGAAAAGAACACCACATGTAATGAATCTAGTGGTGGTTTATGAAAAGGACACACATGCAATGGCATGTAGTGGATCCAAGTGGTGGTTTATGAAAAGAACAAACATGCAAAGACTCTATTTGTGGTTTAGGAAAATGACACACATTGCAATGACACTAGTGGTGGTTTATGAAAAGAACACACATGCAAAGACATACAATGACACTGGTGGATCCATGTGGTTTATGAAAACAACAAACGTGTAATGACCCTAGTTGTGGTTTATGAAAAGGACACACATGCAATGACATGCAGTGGATCCAAGTGGTGGTTTTTGAAGAGAACACATGCAATGATGCGACTCCAGTATGTGGATGTGGTTTATGAGAAGGACACACATGCAATAACAACTGGTGGATCCCTGTGGTTTATGAAAAGAACACCACATACTGGAGTGGCATCATTTCATGTGTTCTCTTCAAAAAACATAGTGATGCACACTAACACACACATACATGCAATGACTCTAGTGGTGGTTTATGAAAAGGACACCACATGTAATGACTCGGGTGGATCCAGGTGGTTTATGAAAAGAACACCACATACTGGAGTGGCATTAGTGGATCCATGTGGTTTATGAAAAGAACAAACATGTACTGACTCTAGTTGTGGTTTACGAAAACTACACACATGCAATTACATGTAGTGGATCCTAGTGGTGGTTTATGAAAATAACAAACATTCAATGACTCTGGTTGTGGTTCAGGAAAAGGACACACATGCATGACACTAGTGGTGGTTTATGAAAAGAACACACATGCAAAGACATGCAATGACAGTGGTGGATCCATGTGGTTTATGAGAAGGACACACATCCAATGACAACTGGTGGATCCATGTGGTTTTTGAAAAGAACAACACATGCTGGAGTGGCATCATTGCATGTGTTCTTTTCAAAAACCACAGTGATCCACTCTAACACACACACTCATGCAATGACTCTAGTCGTGGATTATGAAAAGGACACCACATGCAATGACTCTGGTGGATGCAGGTGGTTTATGAAAAGAAAACCACATGTAATGAATCTAGTGGTGGTTTATGGAAAGGACACCACATGCTGTGACTCTGGTGGTGATTTATGGAAAGGACAGACATGCAATGACATGCAGTGGATCCAAGTGCTGGTTTACAAAAAGAACAAACATGCAATGACTCTAGTAGTGGTTTAGGAAAATGACACACATTGCAATGACACCAGTGGTGGTTTATGAAAAGAACACACATGCAAAGACATACAATGACACTGGTGGATCCATGTGGTTTATGAGAATGACACACATGCAATGACAACTAGTGGATCCCTGTGGTTTATGAAAAGAACACCACATGCTAGAGTGGCATTATTGCATGTGTTCTTTTCAAAAACCACAGTGATGCACACTGACACACACACACATGCAATGGCTCTAGTGGTGGTTTATGAAAAGGACACCACATGTAATGACTCTGGTGGATCCAAGTGGTTTATGAAAAGAATGCCACATGCTGGAGTTGCATTAGTGGATCCATCTGGTTTATGAAAAGAACAAACAATGCAGTGACTCTAGTTGTGATTTATGAAAAGTACACACATGCAATGACATGAAGTGGATCCAAGTGGTGGTTTGTGAAGAGAACAAACATGCAATGACTATGGTTGTGGTTTAGGAAAAGGACACACTTGCAATGACACTAGTGGTGGTTTATGAAAAGAACACACATGCAAAGACATGCAATGACACTGGTGGATCCATGTGGTTTATGAGAAGGACACACATGCAATGACAACTGGTGGATCCATGTGGTTGATGAAAATAACACCACATGCTAGATTGGCATCATTGCATGTGTTCTTTTCAAAAACCACAGCGATGCACACTGACACACACAAATCCAATGGCTCTAGTGGTGGTTTATGAAAAGGACACCACATGCAATGACTCTGGTGGACCAGGTGGTTTATGAAAAGAACACCACATGCTGGAGTGGAATTAGTGGATGCATGTGGTTTATGAAAAGAACAAACATGAAGTAACTCTAGTTGTGGTTTATGAAAACGACAAACATGCAATGACATGAAGTGGATCCAAGTGGTGGTTTATGAAAAGAACAAACATGTAATAACTCTGGTTGTGGTTTAGGAAAAGGACACACATGCAATGACACTATTGGTGGTTTATGAAAAGAACACGCATGCAAATAAATGCAAAGATGCTGGTGGATCCATGTGTTTTATGAGAATGACACACCTGCAATGACAACAGGTGGATCCATTTGGTTTATGAAAAGAACACCACATGCTGGAGTAACATCATTGCATCTGTTCTTTTCAAAAACCACAGTGATGCACATTGACACACAAACACATGAAATGACTCTAGTGGTGGTTTATGAAAAGGACACCACATGCAATGACTCTGGTAGATCCAGGTGTTTTATGAAAAGAACACCGCATGCAATGACTCTAGTGGTGGTTTATGAAAAGGACACTACATGTAGTGACTCTGGTGGTGGTTTATGAAAAGGACACACATGCAATGACACTGGTGGATCCAAGTTGTGTTTTATGAAAAGAACAAACATGGAACGACCCTAGTTGTGGTTTATGAAAATGACACACATGCAATGACATGCAGTAGATCCAAGTGGTGGTTTATGAAAAGAAGAAACATGCAATGACTCTACTTGTGGTTTAGGAAAAGGACACACATTGCAATAACACTAGTGGTGGTTTATGAAAATAACACACATGCAAATACATTCAATGACACTGGTGGATCCATGTGGTTTATGAGAAGGACACACATGCAATAACAGCTGGTGGATCCATGTGGTTTATGAAAAGAACACCACGTGCTGGAGTGGCATCATTGCATGTGTTATTTTTACAAACCACAGTGATGCACACCGATACACACACATGCAATGACTCTAGTGGTGGTTTATGAAAAGGACACCACATGCAATGACTCTAGTGGATCCAGGTGGTTTATGAAAAGAACACCACATGCTGGAGTGGCATTAGTGGATCCATGTGGTTTATTAAAATAAAAAACATGCAGTGATTCTAGTTGTGGTTTGTGAAAAGGACACACATGCAATGACATGCAGTGGATCCAAGTGGTGGTTTATGAAAAGAACAAACATGCAATGACTCTGGTTGTGGTTTAGGAAAAGGACACACATGCTATGACTCTGGTGGATCTAGGTGGTTTATGAAAAGAACACCACATGCTGGAGTGGCATTAGTGGATCCATGTGGTTTATCAAAAGAACACACATGCAATGACTCTAGTGGTGGTTTATGAAAAGGACACACATGCAATGACAACTGGTGGATCCATGTGGTTTATGAGAAGAACACCACATGCTGGAGTGGCATCATTGCATGTGTTCTTTTCAAAAACCACAGTGATGCACAGTGACACACACACACACATGTAATGACTCTAGTGGTGGTTTGTGGTTCATGAAAAGAACAAACATGCAATGACTCTGGTGGATCCAGTTGGTTTATGAAAAGAACTCACATGCCATGACATCTAGTGGATCCATGTGGTTTATCAGAAGAACACCACATGCTAGAGTGGCATTAGTGAATCCATGTGCTTTCTAGGAAGAACACACATGCAATGAAATCTAGTGGATCAATGTGGTTTATGAAAATAACACCACATGCATGAGTCGCATCAGTGGATCCATGTGGTTTATGAAAAGGACACACATGCAACTGACACTTGTGGTGGTTTATGAAAAGAACACACATGCAGATGACACTGGTGGTGGTTTATGAAAACAACACACATGCAATGACTCTAGTCGTGCTTTATGGAAATAAGACAACATGCAAATGACACTGGTTGATCCATGTGGTTTAGTACGAAACATGCATTTTCCATTTCTAAAAGGAACACACATGCATACTCTTTCTGTTTTCTATTTGAATCTCTTATTCCCTATTGCCCTTGGTTTTTTGATACGTACTTAGTTTGCCCTCTCTCTCGGTCACAAATCTCACAATAGACGTTGATCCTCTATTATCCAACGGGCAAGATAACCCCTCCCTTCTTCACTTTTTTGCAGGGTATATCCGTGCCACCTCTCTATCCATGACACCGATACTTTACCTCCATAAACAAGTGAAAATCCATCTCAAAAAATAAATAAATAAAATGATCATATTTCAAAGAAGCTCTCATCTTCGTCTTCCGGTTCGTCGTCGTCTTTGTCAACCTCATGGTCCTTGCCATCGCTGCCATCGGTGTCCTCCTCTGATGACTCGACACCGCGCTTTCTTCGTATAAGCGCACTATCTCCTCGTCGGAGTCCTCCTCCCCCTCTTCGTAGTCCCATGGGTCCACGTCACTCTCCTCCGCTTTTGGCTCTAACTGATCGATGAATGCCTCCTCATTGGCCGAGTCGAACTCATCCAAATAGCTATATCCTCTCTTCTTCCTGGTCTTCTTCTCATTCCTATTCTTGTCCATACTCGCCGGTGTAACACGTTCCCCCGTCCTGGCTGCTGCTATGCGCTCGTCCGTCACTGCAGGTTCCCCATGCTCCTCCTGCGCGGCCGATACGAGCTTCGACGTCATGGTGTCCTCGAGTGCTGCTGTCGATGGATCCTAGCGTGGTCGGACACGACGTGCTGCCTCAGTAGGCGACTCACGAGCGCGAACGATGTAGCAAAGAGCAGGAGAAGCAGGACGGTCAGTGGATAGCTTGGACCTGCCATTGCCACAGTGAGGGGGCATCAGGCTCGGGGAAGTTGTTCAGAATGAGCGATGGCGGGTACACATAGTTTGGTGTCGATCTGATCAAGGGATGAGTAGTGCTTTCATGCATCGTGTACACGAATGCATTTGTCGATTATTGGTAAATTGTAATATCTCGCGTACTGAACATAATTTGATCACAACAAAAGTGGCACAGCGTATTCTAGATTCATAAATATCCCGTGTGTGCCTGTTGACGTGGAGTTCAACGGAGTTCGACGTGCCGACATGATCGTGCAGCAGTTGCGCGTGTCATTACCCCATCAACACGTGACACACGCACGCGGGACATGCACGCTGATGCCCGTGATTACCACCTGGCTCCACGCATTTTTAAGGTTAAGCTCGTACTCCTCTTATTATATACTAGATTTTAGGCGGTGCCGAAGACCATTGAATTGTCCATCGCAATAAAGACAAGTCCCATCGATTCCCTATCCCTGCCTCCCTGGCTTCTTTGAGAAGGTGGACCGTACACGGTGGTCTTGTATAATAGTAGTAGTACTACTGGACCACGGCCTGTATTCTTTGACTCTTCTCCCACACTAATCATTATCTTCTTCCTCATGCCGCCACCTCCCTCCCCTGCAAGCCATGGCTCACCTGAGGAGAGGCCGGTCGACCATCCTCACGGAGAAAAGGAGAGAGCTCGCCGCTAGTCAGTTCTTGCTCAACGAGCCCCTCAAGCGCCCCTCTCACTGAGGCCCAATCTCTCCTAACAATGGTGCCGAATGTTCTAGCAGGCGAGGGCTCCTCCCGGTACGTTCTTCTTGTTGTACTTCTTCTCCATCTCCTTCTCCATCATGATCTTACTCTGCTTCTTCTTGTTTTTTCTTCTTGTTTTTTCTTCTTGCTCTTCCTCTTCTACGTATTACAGGCTGGCCGTGGAGCCAGAATCCACCACGACAGAGGCGTTGCAGGACCCGTTCGGTCCCATTCCACGTCTCAGCGAGGTAGCAAATCTCCACACTGTTATTTCTCTAAGTTATGATGTGGATTTATTAGATCATGTCCGCCCTGCATTGGGGTTTTTTCTTTTATTTGCGAGTTTCATTAGTTTTCATGTTTATGACTGGATCTCTTGGTCTTTCCTTAATACATCTATTCATAGATTCAATATGGATTTTTTTTGATTAGGATTAGTTTATCGTGGTTATGAATATATCTCTAGGTCCATTTTTAACACTGCTGTCCATAGATTCAATGGGTATTTTTTGATTTGTATTAGTATTCACCTGGAACCTTTAGTGTAATTATAGAATTTATATTTCAATTAAGATGAACAATGCAGCGATCGAAGGCCGAGTACCATGACAAGGTGGCCGCGATCACTGCCAAGATTGACAACCAACATGAGCTTGCACGCTCCCTCGCCCAAGCTAATGAGAGCCTACGCAAGTAGAAGGAGATCTCGCTAGATTTTGCACGTGACATCATGAGGCTGCAGAAAGTGCTCGACCGTAACTTGAACAGGCAAGAACAAGCCATCAAGATAATCAACAAGCTCATGGAGGAGAAGAAGAATTTCGAGGAAAGGTGCTCCCTCCTGCAGGACGAAGTCACTGAGGCACTCAGAGGACGCGTCGAGGAAACCAAGGATGCCATATGATCCTACCATGAAAGGAACCGTTGCCTGGATGCAGTGAACGAGATGAAGGAGGACATGAGCAGAGGGATCACCGTACTCGAGGGTGTTCGGAAAGAGAACAAGGAGCTAAGGGCTTGTCTGGAGGCATATCGGAGCAATGCCCAAGTCTGATTCCGTTAGAGGGGGCACGAATATAAGTTCGTGCTTCACTCTTTTTTGTAATATTTAGGGTTCAAGGAGCAATGCCCAAGTATGATTCCCATTATAGCGTGCAATAAGAATCCTAGGGCAACTCCTTATCTATCTAGACATGCGTAGGTGTTCTTGTTCATGAATGGACACCATGAGCTCTTTCCATTCTGTATCTGGACATGGGTTTCTGCATTATTTGTTTGCGACTACTATTTGGTGACATGGGAAAAAACCCACAACACACTAAACTGCATATAAACCTTATTGGTCTTTGAAATTGAAATTATGACAGTGCCACTAGTCGATTCATAAAATGTTAATTAGTCCTAGATTGCTTCTTCCTTGAAATTATGGCAGTGCCACTAGTCGATTCAGTTAATTATGGAAACTAACCAGCTTGTCCTGGTGAACTGAACAAACCATACTATATATATTTGTTGTAGGGAAAGAGGCGAAAGCTCAACCAGGACCTGGCGACCTAGCTAAATGACAAGATAGCCTTCCAAAGGGAGAATCAGAATTCCTAGAAACTGGCCTTTGACCACCTGCGTGCTGAAGTCGCCGTCCTTTTTGACAAGTGCCAGGAACTGAAGGAGGTAAATGTGGGTTGGGTGAAGCTTCATAGGGAAGGTCGCACCTCGGCTAGTAAGCAGACGGAGATCATGAAAGGGGTCCTGAAGGAAAATGGTATGGTTACAAACCAACTTCTCGAATCCGTGACGGAGCACTGGAACCTGCAGCTAGCGCATGACCAAGTACTGAAGGAGCTAGCCGATCTTAGGTTGGAAAACAAGCAGCTCCGGACCAGGCTCACTTGAACCCAACATATGTCTATTTAGTACTGAACTGCCTGGTTTATCCTCTGAAGTGGTGATTTTGTAAACGTGAAGTTAACTCTATGCATGATATGTGTGTTCGTCTGAAATTAATTTGCTCGAGGATTGAGTTTGGCTTAGTTAAGAAAGTGCAACTGCAAGACTTACAGTTAACTAGTTTCAGGCACTAGCACAACATAAATTATTCATCTCGAATTTCCTTTATCCTTTGTAGTCTGTCCTTATTCACCCTCGCGCGCCTTCTTTAGTTCCTTCAACAGATCCACAATGCAGTACTCTAGCTTATTCTTGTCTTCCCTGAGCTGATCCCTCTCCTTTTCTGCATTATGAATCAGCAACATGTGACTATCCTAAAGCTTCTTTGCAGTTCCAACAACCAAGTTCCCATTGATTCTGTCACTTAGTTCTGACTGCAAATTCTCGATTTCTTATTCCAACAACCAAGCTCCCAAAAACCTTCTCCCAGTGTTACTGCCTTCGAATGCAACATATCTCCTTAGTTTTAGCCCATGGTCACATGGTACTTCTCCATCGAGATCTAGGCCCTCCCATTCGGAGTCGTAGATCGTTCGTGGTACCTATAGGTAAAAGCAAAGCTGGAATTGAACATGATTGCATGCACATATGGAGCTCAAATCGAGGGATTTACCAATGCCTAACCCTAGCCTGAGAAAACAGAGGAACTCACATCATGGAAGGAATACTCGATGTCGGAGAGAAGGTTGTCGCTGCTCAACTAGTCATCCTCGTCGTTCCAGAACAGCATGGTGAATGCATCGTCGCCGGCGATGGCGTCGACATCGGTGAGGAGAGAGAGAGAGAGAGAGAGAGAAAGAGAAAGAGAGGCGAAAGTGAAGTGCGTCACCGCTGCAACAATGACTAAATAGGCATGTTACAATAGTTTAATAGATACCATGCCCCTTCCCTGGATTACTGTCTCCTTCCTAATATGGTTTCTCTTCATACATTCTTATTTCAAATATTAAACCTGTACTCCCTCCATCCCAATTTCATTGCCTAAGGAAAACATACCAGTATATTACATCATCTAAAGAAACAAAATCATGTCAACTACAAGGTACTTATGCATCACCTGTTCAGTCATGGTTTCACAAAACATTACATTACAATCTCTCAACAAACATAATCACAGAAACAAGTATATTACATCAACTGAAGAAACAAAATCATGTCAACTACAAGGTACGTACGCATCACTTGTCTAGTAATGGTTTCACAAAACATTACATTATAATCTCTCAACAAACATAATCACAGAAACAAGTATATTACATCAACTCAAGAAACAAAATCATGTCAACTACAAGGTAATTACGCATCACTTGTCCAGTCATGGTTTCACAAAACATTACATTACAATCTCTCAACAAACAAAATAACAGAAACAAGTATAGTACATAATCTCAAGAAAATAATCATGTCAATTACAATGTATTTATGGATCACTTGTCCAGTCATGGTTTCACAAAACATTACATTACAATGTCCCAACAAACATAATAATAGAAACAAGTACAGTACGTCATCTCAAGAAACATAATCATGTCAACTACATTGTACTTATGTCTTATTTCAACAATGATGGTTTCAGTGAGTGACATGTCCAAAAATCTCAACAGCTCGTACAACATTATATCACAATATATCAACAAACATAATCAGAGAAACACGGTCTAAATGCAACAACAGTCAATGTTACAAATACAGGCAGGGTAACCCCACGGTCCATATGACAAGCCTAGGGTAGCAGCTCTCATTAGATCTCATCAACGTCGACCACCTCATTTTGTTTAGCCACTACATGGGCCTCTACATCCACTATAACCTGTTCAACAACATCAGAAATGGTACCAAGGAAGAACACCTTCCTAGTTCGCTCCTTTCATCGCATAATCTGCATAAGATCTTAAGTATCCAAAACCTCTATGAATTGCTGCTTCTTATGATGCCACCACCGGATTTGTGCTATCTGCTTAGGGCCAGTACTAATTTCCTTACCGATCATCTCTCTCGTTTCATCAAGAGTTATGTTTTTGAAATCGATAGTGATCTCCATAGTACATGACGAAACTGGCTTATTAACTCCCTCATCAAGTTTTGCCATGTATGAATCCACCTCTAAGTGTATACTGAACTTATCTAGATCATCATCTATTGGTCTGTAGTCTCTAGGGGCCGAAGCTCTGGCAGCAAGATCTCCAGCATCTCTAGACATATCATCAATCATCGCTTCAACTTTCACCTTACGATCAACTGCACAACACTCCCAAACAATCTAAAGCACACAGGAGTGCTCAATTTGCATATAGGTATCATTCATGTTGCGCCACACCAACTTTGTCCTCTGTCTAGAACCCTAGGGAACCCTAGCGGCAAGCATATCTACCAGCTGCGAAACAGACACAACCTCTTTGCAATTCACAAGCAGATGCACATCTTGCCCGAACACAACCCTCTCGCAACCAAAATCTAGTTTTGCAGTGTACTGGCGAACATGAACTGTGAACTCATATAGGTCCCTTGTATCAAAATTGTGCCTAATTTGATTAAAAAGGGGAACTTTTTAGTTCATTCCATTCTATTATGTCGTAACTAATCTACTTGTAAGATAAGGCACAGATAAGGAAAATTCACCTCTCGCTCTTCTCCCGGGTTTTTTTCTTACAGATCTGGGTGTCGCATACGCCCACCGGAGCCGAACAATCCGCAGCCGGCTTTGCTTTTCTCTTCAAGCCGCTGCACGTAGGTACCTTGTGAGTAGAATCCTTGCTGACCTCCTCACTAACCGGGGCTGAACACCTCGCCGCTGCTTTGTGTTGAGCCCCAGACTCTGGCCCCGACGGACCCAAATTAGTCGGTGATGTAGCTACAACCTTTGCCTTGCAAGACATGCTAGGCCGCCGCCGCCAGATTCAGTGTTAGGGGAGGGAGAAAAAAGGACCTCCGCCGCCGACAGATTTAGGGTCAGGGAAGGGAAGAAAAAGGACCGCCGCAGCCACAGCCAGATTCAGTGTCGAGAGTTAGGAAAGTACAATAATGGATTTGCCCCTATGACATGTGCAGGGTGGCTAAGAAGAGAGGCCGGCGAAGAAGGGGCACAACAGGAACTAGTGTAATGGAATATCTTGACTTAACGGGAGTGATTTGAAAATATTGGGTTTAGCCATCATTCACTCGAAAGACTCCTCTCATAAATTGGCGCTCCAACTTTTTTGAACTGTGGTGATTAAAATCAACTCGGGTACCGCGATGCACTGGCGTCACAACTTTCGGGCTGCAAAATGATATTCTCCTTGATTGGGGCATGCGACCCTCCTCGATAGCCACCTTCTAGAGGTTGCGGAGGTGAAGAGCGAGCGCCTGGTGCTTGGCTATGAAGACGTAGACGTTCACGGACTCGCCGCAGGTCCTCACGTCCTCGGCATGCTTCACGAGGGAGTTGAAGTCCATGGAACGGAGCCTCCTAGTGGGGAAGAAAGGGCACCTGTACACGTCGCTGGCGAAGAAGTTGTTGTACTGCCAGACTTCAGCCTCCTCAGCACATGATGAGTCTTTGTGTCCTTGGACTCGTGATTGTTGCGGACGTCGCTGCTATCCTCCTGTTAGAAAAAACAGTAGAGTGCAATAAGGACATGATTGAGATACTTTGATTATCGGGATTGATTATATGCATAAATTAACCGATTGAGACTCCTAATTTTTCCCCAAATCTCAAACCAAATCAAATACTGATCCCAACTATGAACAGGGGGGTTCAAATACGAACAGGGGGATTCATTGAAATATGAGATCTAACACAAGAGGATTAGCTACTGTAAAAATACGAACAAACGAGCCCTAATAACATACGATCTAGCATCCAACTATGGGAACATTGGAAGAACAAGGGAAGGGGAGAAAACCCCGGTTTCCTCTGACCATGGGTCGGTGATGCTAGTGTCGAAGGGGTTCTCCGGCCTTATGTAATCAACCTCCTCGTAGGGGTCCCAGCCGTGCAGGATCTGCCCGGGACCAGCGGGGGCCTCCTCGCCGGTGGCTACGGCGGATGCGGGGACGGGGATGACGGCTTCCTTCGATGCCTGGATGGGGGCCTGTACGGGGACAAGGGCCTCCTCGCCGGCAGCCTTGGAGGCGCCGATGGCCACCACGCCGTTCTTCTCCATCGACGGCATGGTTGGGATTTTCTTGGGGATTTGCAAAAGGTGATGGGACAGTGGAGACGGTTGAGTGAGCGAGTGAGTGATGATCGAGAGTGAGGAGGCCTCTATTAAAGGAGAAGGGAAGCGACATTTCGTTGCACTACCGTGCATCACGTACGCTATTGGACCATGCACGGCCACACGTGTCTGCTACCGCCCTGTGCACTGCACACACGTACCGTGAGTCACGTTTTTTCCCTCGTGTCTAACCCTGATGACTTAGTTGTGCTCAGTTTTTCCCTCGAGTGTAACACTGGCAGTTTGGTTGTACTTAGTTTTTCCCTCCAGTACTAACATTGCAGTGTGCAATATACTTCGTTTTACCCTCCGGTAGCTGGTTAACAGAGAGTCAATGAATAGGTTTTAGTTAGCTAATTGAGTCATTGTATGCAAAACAAATTCAAAAAGAGGAAAACATAGTGGCATCTACCCAGGGAGTCTTATTATGTGACCTTCCACCATAAGAAATGTATATAAACCAAGTTTTAACCTAAATCACCACTTCTCAAATCACCTACTATCTATGAAGGTTCATGGCTTTCTACTCAAGCCTCTTCCAAAAACATCCCTCCCCAAAACATAGTTTGTCTGAATGAGGCAATAATTGTCAAACTGGTGTATATTTGAATTGCAAATAGTTTGATGTATGCCAAGATGTATTTTATTGTATAATAGACACATTTGAAGGAGATATGCTATAGAGGCAAATAATAAATAGGTTTTTATTGTCATATCTCAATTATTTCATAATAGTTTCATACTATGCTATATCTGTATTAATACAAAACGTTAATACACGTGTGGTATGTAAACAAACCAAGTCTCTAGTTGCCTCTAGCGAACTCGTTCATTGGTCATGAGGATGATCTAGGGTTTCGAGATCATGGGCATTTATGCCAATTGACAATGAGGTCACGTCATTAGTTGAATGATGTGATAGACAAACAACCCAACCAGTTGTATCTTAATGAGATCTACTTACAAAGTTTAGCATTAGTGATAAAACTAAGGAAACCTCGCAACATGTCCTTAGACTGTGAGATAATGCAAATCACTATTTTGGAGGGAGCTTAGATGGTTATCAAGCATCATACCGTGACTGGGTGATCTAAAAGGTGCTACTCAGGTTTCCCAAAGGGGCACGTAGAGGAGTACATATCGAGACTAGGATTTTCCAATCCATGTAATGGATAGATACATATGTGGCCATCTCGGTGATGTTGCATTAATGAAGCTTGCAAGCGTGTGACTGGGTCATAGAATGCAACAACACGGAAAAAAGAAATCGAGTTTATCGGTAACAAGATCGAACGAAGGTATGGAGATACCGTAGATCAAATCTCAGGTGAACTAGGTATCAACTGGCAAAGGGAATGGGAAACGACTATTTATGGTTCGAACGACATTATGATTGTGGACTGCACAGGGATCATTATGGGCATCCCGGTCCCGCTATTGATCATTAATGGAGATCATGTTTGTGCCATTCCCAAGCTGTGGGGAAATACACTTAAGGGTACGATGAGCTAGAGATCCTCTATAAGATGGAATCACAGTAGAGAAACAGAAAGCCGGAATTATTCTGTGGAGAGATCCGAAGTTGTTCGGAGAAAGGAATAAAGAAAAAAGACCGAAAAAGTGTTTCCGGATAAATGGGAATTTAAATATAAATTTATTATATGTTAATTATGAATTAATATATTCTGAATAATATTTAAATTAAGATTTATAAAAGCAACTTTCATATTAGGCCAAATCCCCGAAGGGAAATAGCCTAGAGAAAAAGCTGCAGGAAAAGAAAAGGAAAAAGGAAAACAGCCCATCCCACGTGGGTGGCGAATAACAGCCTCCGCACGGGGCGGACTACAGACGCTGGGCATCGCCACTGCGGGCCACTCGACCCCGACCCAACGAGCACACATGGGTAGGCGAGCCAGGTGATGACCCACAAGTATAGGGGGTGTATCGCAGTATTTTCGGTAAGTAAGATTGTCGAACCCAACGAGGAGCAGAAGGTGTTGATGAGTGGCTTGGAGCAGGAATTCTTTGTAAATACTTAGCAAACAGATTTTTAGGGGGTTTTGATAATATAGATAAATAAAGTGCGAGTAAATAAAAGACAATAATAATAAATGCAGCAAGTGGCCCAATCCTTTCTTTAGCAAAGGACAAGCCGATTGTATTACTTAATATGACCAAATGTCGTGGTGGTGTCATGGCAGATGCCATGGATAGGCTAAAGGTGGGGACTAAATGCACTAGGGGAATCCAGGGAGGGATAGTGAGGTGATTCCACACACAGAAGGTTTGTATTTGATTCACTTCCAAGGTTTAGAAGTGCTCCTTGAGCTGTATGGGAGAGAGGAGGAAGAAGGAACTCTCTTACTCTCACCGCTAGATAGCCCTCAGGAACCAAGTAAAAACTAGTCAATAGATATCAACCTCCTCTACAAAGGCCCTAGCCCTCCTTATATAGGGGTGGCTAGGTCTCCACTTAGGGCATACGTGGAGGCATATTCCTCCCCAAAATAGTAAGCCGACCAGGTCGCTTTTCCCCGCGTCACCCATGCAGAGGCTACATGAGCCTCTACGGTGCCTGCGTCAGCCGACATTAGCGTCGTCACCTCTGTCAGCCACGCCTCGGTGGTCCTGCCTCTGTCTGCTTTGCTCATGCCATGCGTACCGGGGCTACTTTTGACTAGCGAGATACCTTCCTTCTCCTAGAAGCTTGACATGACCTGGATCGTGGTTGATCCGGCAACACCTGTTCCTGCATACAAGCTAGTTTCATCCATCCGACTTACGGCTTAAGTCGGTTGAGACCCAGTTAGGCGGACATCCCCTGGTCCGGGTTACCCCGAGATTTGGCCTGCCTTGAGGTGACTCAGCCAACATTCGCTTTGACCTTGCCGAACCTCGGCTAACTCGGCCTTTATACCCCGGCGTGACCCTACCCGGGGGTATCCCCCCAACATTAGTCCCCGAAGCTGGTGCGGTCTTAGCTGCCTTGGCCGCTAAGGCCACAGCAGATTCAACTTTCACTGAGATTTGGGCTTTATTTCTGAGTTACGTCCTTATCTCGGATTCTATGGATTTACTTTCCCTTGGCACATTCCAAGTTTTCACTTGCTGGCCAGGTTACCACATTCTTATCCGGGTTGTTCTTCCTTCTCTCGTACGCTTCCTCACGTGGAGGCTAATCATCACATCGCCTCATTTTAAGGGCCAGCCACAGTAACCGCCGCAGTAATTGCCAGTTATCACTGTGCGTGCGTCACGTCATGCCCGCCTCCTCGTTAACTTCATCAATGCGTCGCGTCATGGGATCCGCTGCGCCCTGTGGCCTTCTGTGTGGCTTGATGCTGATTGGTCAATCTGGTTTGTACACGGCCACACGATGTGGCCCGCCCGCAAATGCGATCCCACTTCCTCGCTGAGGGAGCGGTTAAATAGGGGAGGGGTGCGCCCCTTGGGTCCTTTCCCCATTTTCGCGCCCCTCCGCCCTTTCTTCTTCCTCGTCTTCTCCCGCGACAGCGCCGCCGCCACCGCTTTTGAGTAGCAGTGCCGCCGCCGCACTAGTTCCACACGCATCCGCATCGCCGCCGCCGCTGCGCACCTCCTCCGCGACGGGTCGCTGTCAGTCTAGGCCGCTGCCCCCCACCACCGCTAGCACCAGTGAGGGCAGCGAACACGAGATGACTGAAGAGGAGCTCGCCGTCGCCGAGCAGGAGATGGAGGAAGACGCTGCGACGGCGGACCGCGGTGCATGGGCTGGATCCTGGGTCTGCCAGGATGACCTGGACTGGCTCTACCGCACCAAGTGCATCCCCGCAGGCGTCACCGCACGCCTCGCCTCCGCCGAACTCGCCCCCTCACCCAATCCGGGTGAGTATGTGGTGTTCCTGTCACATTTCCAGCGGGGATTCGGTTTGCCAGTTAGCGATTTTTTCCACGACTGGTTGAGCACCTACGAACTCCAGCCGCACCACCTTCCTGCCAATGCCATCACCTTTCTCTCTACTTTCGCCTCCATGATCGAAGGCTATGCCGGATTATGGCCCACAAAGGAGCTATGGATCCGGTTCTTTGGCCTTCGTCGTAACGTGATTCTGAACATCCAGCTTGATCCGGAGGACAAGCAACTTACGCAGTTCGGGGCTGCGTCCATCTCTCCCCGGAGGCTATCCGTCTTCCCCCGAGTTACCGGGCTGGACTCCTGCAAGGGATGGGCCCGGACTTTCTTTTATGTTCAGAACGACGGCACCGAAGACTTGATCCGGCTGCTCCCCTATGCTCTGGGTCCTCCTAACCTGGAGTTGTGGGAAGTTGTCCCCAAGAAGCCCACGGTCTTGGCCAACCAGGTCAACAAAATGTTCGCAGAGCTGAAGGAGCTCGGGTTGCGCAACGAGGACGCCATGATCACATTCGTCCGCAATAGGATCTCCCCCCTCCAGAAGCGCACTCACAAGGTGTGTCACATGAGCTGGGGCCACGACCCCAACCGGACCTCGTCTTTCGAGTTGAGCAACACAGAGATCTATCGCCGGGTCAAGGCCCTCTTCACCACCCACAAGGACTTCTCCCCTGAGTGGATGTAGGGAATTGAGCACTATTGCTGAGATAGGCTTCCTCCTGTGGTAAGCTTCGTGCGGCAAACTTTCTCCAGATTAAACCTTATGTCGGTTGCTGTTGTATATTTAACCCTGTCGTCTTTTCTCTCCTTTAGCAATTCCTTCAGCAAACCACTGAAGATGGCACTGACCCCATCCTTAAGTGGGCGCCTGACCGGGAGACCTCGGACGAGGAGGAGCCGGATCAGGAGATGTTCCTTCCAATGACCGATGCGACGAAGCGACCCACCGGTAAACTCTCTTCCATTAGAGATTGGCCCAATGATGAAGATGACTCGGATATCGAGGTGATGGAAGCATTTGACGCTGTCCTCCTTTCTTATGCTTTTCCGGCATCAGCTAACCCCGGTGGGAACATCCATGAGGACCCTCCCCTTGCCGTGGGTGACCTTGTTCCGGTTGCACCGAAGAAGAAGCGGGGAGCTGCATCAACTTCTTCCTCTGAACCTTCTCAGCCTGCCAAAAGGCAAAAGAAGTCCGGGGACAAAACTGCCTCCATGCCTACAACCAAGGCCCAAGCACGAAGGGATCGGAAGCCTAAGGATCCCCTGACCTCGGATGCATAAGCCTCTTTTCCCTCTGCCACTTACTTATTCTTGCATTGTTATAGTTTCTCATCCGACACTGTTTGATTCGGCAGGGCCGCAGTGGAGGTCCCCTAGAGCGGATCTAGCATTGCTTCGCCGCTCTGACAGAGCCCTTCCCCCCCCCCCCTCGTGGCGACGATTCACGCCCGCTGAGCCCTATTCGAGAGGGTTCAGCGGCTGCTCCGGGTTCGACACCACCTCGTCATGAGGGGGCAACCTTGGTGCGGGGGAGACAGGCCCTGCCGAGGCAGCGGCATCCACCACTTTGGCTTTGCCGCAACCAGCCACAACCGAAGCTACCTCAGCACCTCCACCGAAGAAGAAACCAGCAGCAGCACCAGTACCAACTCTAGCACCACCACCAGCACCAACCCCAGCCGCAAGAGCAATAGCAGCAACACCAAGAGCAACAGCAGCAGCGCCAAGCTCCTCCGCCTCGTCCAAGACTTCCCAGTCTCAGCGAGAAAGTACCCAGGCAGCTCCTAAGGGTAAATCTACTGCAACCACTTCCTCCTCTCAGCAGCCCAAGGGCAAAAAGGCCCCTGACGCCACCAGGGCAGCGTCCGTCGAGGCTGGACAGCGCACTCTCGCGTCCATGCTTTCCAAGAAGCCTCCAACACCGAAGGACGCCCCTGCCGAGCCAGCTGATGCGCAACAGATGGTTTTGCACACCAGCCCGACCCTTGCCCTGGTTGAGAGGAGGGAGGCGCATGCGAAGGCCTTGGTGGCGCCCCATATGCCCAGCGACGAGCGATACCCTCCGACCCTGATTGAATTTGTCATGAATTGGAACAAGGCGGAGTTTGTCCACAACGACGATCTTCCGGAGAAGTTCGGCCCCGCTGAATTTTTTGCTCAAATGAACACAGCCACTAAGGCAATTAACCTCACGGGTCGGGTGATGGAGGTACGTTACTTCCCTTTTTCCTTAGCATGTTGTAGATATTAATGATATAACCATTAGTCCCCGACCCTCCGGGGGAGTAACTTGTTACTCGGCCGGATGCTCCTTAGAAAACTAACGTAGCACACACCTAGAGTCGGGTTAAGTTCCACTTGGCCCGGATTTTGTACACTTCGAATATGCACACACCTAGAGCTGGGTTAAGTTCCACTTGGCCCGGATTTTGTACACTTCGAATATGCACACACCTAGAGCCGGGTTAAGTTCCACTTGGCCCATATTTTGTACACTTCGAATATGCACACACCTAGAGCCGGGTTAAGTTCCACTTGGCCCGGATTTTGTACACTTCGAATATGCATACACCTAGAGCCGGGTTAAGTTCCACTTGGCCCGGATTTTGTACACTTCGGATATGCACACACCTAGAGCCGGGTTAAATTCCACTTGGCCCGGATTTTGTACACTTCGAATATGCACACACCTAGAGCCGGGTTAAGTTCCACTTGGCCCGGATTTTGTACACTTCGAATATGCACACACCTAGAGCCGGGTTAAGTTCCACTTGGCCCGGATTTTGTACACTTCGAATATGTACAAGGCTAAGTTGTATTTTTGTATTCTTTTCAGGTGACCACCAACCGCCGGAGCGCTGAGTTTCAGCGTCTCCTGGACACTCACAAGATGCTGCGCGCCAAGCATAACTCACTTCTGGCTGATCATGATAAGAGGGGTAAGTTTCTTCCTCAGCATTTCTCCATTTTCCTTCATCTTCTTCTGCTGAACTAATCCATCATTCGGTTTTCGCAGCTGGGGTGGAGGCTGAGAACACGCTTATGAGGAAGAATCTGGATCAAATCAAGGGTAAGTTATATCTGCTCAACCTTGCTATGCTTTCCATCTCCATTCCTCCTTGGCTCAGCAAACATTCATACCTCAACTTTGCCGGGTTGACAAATTATTTCAGTATCGCTGGTAGTGTGCCCATGCCTGATATGATGCTGCATTTTCTCGAACAAGCAGGGCAGCATCAGGCCGAGCTCAAAAAGAAAGACGATGAGCTTGCCCTTCTCCGGACCAAGGACGATGAGATCGCCAAGCTTAAGGCCGAGATGAAGAAATTGAAAGCACGACATCAATTCGAGCTCCAAAAGGCTGGCCAAGACTTCACCGAGGAGCGCGAGCGCCTCAACCTCCAAATTGCCAAGGACCGAGAACTTCTCCAGGAGGTCGACGTCAAGCTTGAGTCGGCGATCACTGAACTTGTGCAGCTTTGCAAAAGACGTGATGACTGTACCAGGGAGATAACTCGGATCCTTAGCCATATTTCACGTAAGTTCCTTTCCCTTATCTGTCATATTTCTCCGGGTTACTTCACATGTCTTTTCTTTACGTGCTTCTCTTATCTTGTTTTCAGGAAAATTTCCAGAGGGCACTACCATCGCGAGCGCCGCTGTTGTTGATTTCCACCGAGAGAGGGGTACTCCCGTTGCTCCTGACACTGAAGAGATTCCCTATGACATGGAGGACCTGTTGGTCAGCCTGTCATCTCGCGTGGAAATCATCAAGAACTATGGGAAGGATATCCTTGACGTTGCAGTCCGAATCTTCAACACATTTTGGCCTGCAGAAGACACTTCGGAGGGAACCGCACTTCTTGTTGAAAAGTTGATGGAATGCGAGACCCAGCTCGACCTTTGGAGGGAATCCGCTGGACGCGCTGCAGCTGAGACCGTTCTCCACTACGTACTTACGTGGTACGAGAAGATCGACCTCAACCTCTTAGCGCGCATGCGCACCGGATCCAAATGGTCCAGTGACCCAGAGTGGGTAGCTCGGCGCAAGGCTTGCGCCCATAGCCTCATCGAATATGCTCCCATTCATGAATAGACTAAGGGACCGAGCTTCCTAGAAGCCGCCGGTGACGAAAACGCTGAAAACATTGAAGATGGCTCGGATGAGGACGAAGAGGGTGATGCCTCGGACATTGAAGATAGCGAAGATGACACCGAACTTCCTCCTCCTACTGCTCCTTAAGTGAAAAAACTTCCTCCTCCTGCTGCTCCTTAAGTGAAAAAACTTCAGATCCCCGGTATGCCGGGTGGAATTGTATCCAGTACACATGTGATATTTCGCTACTAAGTTTTTATGCCGGATTAACTTGGGCGTAGTCCCTGAGTTTCATTTTCTTGTTCGTCCAATCTTTTGGCTCGGCTCGTGTCTACCTTGATTCGGTTTTACGACTTACGAATCTAAGCTTCAAAAATTGTCTTAACAATACTTGGAAACTTTTAGGCTTAGCTCCAAATAATTCAGCATAATAAACTAAAAATACGCAAGGTTAGTACGAAAAACAAACGTTGGCTCGATTAAGTTCTTTTCCTTAGTCGTTTTTCATGTGCCACGCAATTCCAAACTTGTTATCTTGCTTGCCATGAAGCCAATTCTTGTTGGACAACAGCAAGTCGAAGAGTTGGGTTTTTGGTGCTCACGCACTACTAATCCGAGTTAAGTAGAACAACTTACTCCAGCTGACGTATAAATAACAAAAGACAATAAATATTATTAAGGCAGTCCCCAAGTTACTGTTCGAGGTGCCAACATTTCATTGATAAGCTCATTGCCGGCATACATACCGACATATGAGAAGACTCGGATACATACACTTCTCTGCTAAGTGTAGAAAGGACGAAGTAGAGCTACATTTCACGGACGCTTAGATTCCTCGCCGGACCTGTCCGCCTTGTTTTTTTCCTGTGGCTTTGCATCTATAAGATAATAAGAATCATTGTGCAATGCTTTGCTCACAATGAATGGCCCTTCCCATGGGGGAGATAATTTATGCATGCCAGCAGTACGTTGTACCAACTGAAGTACCAGATCGCCTTCCCGGAAAACTCGGGGGCTTACTTTCTGGCTGTGATAGCGTCGGAGATTTTGCTGATATATGGCAGATCTGGACAGTGCCAATTCTCTCGCTTCTTCCAGCAGATCAACATCATTTTGCCGGGCTTCTTGCACTTTGGCTTCTGTGTATTGGGTGACCCTAGGCGAATCATGCTCTATGTCGGCTGGTAATACAGCTTCTGCCCCATATACCAGAAAAAATGGCGTATAGCCTATTGATCGATTCGGAGTTGTTCTTAAACTCCATAGTACTGCTAGTAGTTCTTCTATCTAGCACCCCGCTGATCTTTGCAGCGGATCAATGAGTCGGGGTTTTATCCCGGATAATACCAATCCGTTGGATCTTTCCACTTGTCCGTTCGAAGGGGGGTGGGCTACCGAGGCAACGTCCAACCGGATCTTCTTATCCCGGCAGAAACGCGCAAATGCTCCTTCCGCAAAGTTTGTGCCATTATTAGTTATGATACTATGAGGATAACCGTATCTCAGAATGATGTCTTTGAGAAATGCCACGGCCGTAGCTCCATCACATTTTCTTATTGGCTTCACCTCGATCCACTTTGTAAATTTGTCCACCATGACCAAAATATGAGTCATATTCCCCTTGCTGGTTTAAACGGGCCAACCATGTCCAAACACCACACGGCAAATGGCCAGGTGATTGGTATGGTCTTGAGTTCCGACATTGGCATATGTGTCTTGGTAGCATACCTCTGACAACCATTGCACTTTCTCACCAGATCTTCTGCTTGTTCTAAGGCACTTGGCCAGTAGAATCCATGCCGGAAAGCTTTTGCCACCAAGGCTCGGGACGAGGCATGATGCCTGCACTCCCCTTGATGTATGTCTCGGAGGATGTCAAGCCCTTCTTCCGGGTCAACGCACCGCTAGAGGACATTGGTCACACTCCTTTTGTATAGCTCGGAATTGATGATTGTGTATGCCTTTGCTCTCCTCTGAGTTTGCCTGGATAGCACCTCCTCAGTGGGTAACGTTCCATCTTTTAGGAATCGAAATACAGGCAGTGCCCAAGCTGGTATTGCTCGCACAGGGAACACATCCTCATCAATTTCCATCTAGTCCACCGGCATAACTTCAACCGGATCACGCTGAGCAGTCCCCGGGTCTTGCGATGCAGTCCCCGGGTTTGCCGAGGCAGTCCCCGGGTTTCGCGCACCACCTCCCGTGTCAATGTCCATGGGCACGGCTCTGGATTCTGTATCCTCCGGGACGTAAATTGAGTCGGTTTCTGGGGACGACCTGATAGACGGTTTTCTGAGGTGTACCAATGCTACCCTCGGTGGAATTGCTTGTCGGGTTGATCCGAGCTTCGACAGTATGTCGGCAGCCTCATTTTCCACCCGGGGTACATGGTGAAAATTCACATCCCTCAAAGTAACCAGATATCTTCTGCACATGAAATCTGTACAGCGCCATGTTTGGATCAAGGGCGTCCCATAGTCCCGACACTTGCTGTACTACCAAATATGAGTCGCCAAAGCATAGGATCCGACGTATCCCAATTTATTTTGCCACTTTGAGCCCATGCACAAGTGCTTCATACTCAGCGACATTGTTTGATGCCGTGAAATGGATCTGCAGCACATATTTCAACTGGTCCTTCTTTGGCGAGGTAAGTATAACTCCGGCACCTAACCCGGTTTTTGTTTTTGACCCGTCAAAGTGCATTCTCCAGTAGTTCGGATCTGGTAATGGTGGCTCATATTGCACCTCGGCCTAATTGACAAAAAAGTCCGCCACAACTTGAGACTTGATTGCTTCTCTTCTGTCATATTGTGGTGCATAGGGAGCTAGTTCAATTGCCCATTTTGCAATCCTACCACTCGCATCCTTGTTACTCATTATCTCGGATATGGGAGCCTCACATATTACCTTGATGGGATGCTCCTCAAAGTAATGCTTCAACTTCTTAGCTGCTATATACACACCATACGCCACCTTTTGATAGTGTGGGTAGTTCTGCTTTGAGGCAGACAACACCTCGCTCAGATAATACACTGGCCTTTGCACCGAATTACCCTCTTCGTCGTGCTCTACCACAATTACTACACTTACAACTCGGTTGGTTGCGGCTATATAGAGCAACATTGGCTCCTTTGATAGTGGAGAGGCTAACACTGGTGCAGTGGCTAACATTTTCTTTAACTGTATAAAGGCTTCATTGGCCTGCGGCGTCCAAATGAACTTGTCCGACTTTTTCATGAGTTGGTAGAGAGGCAATGCCTTTTCTCTCAACCGACATACAAACCGACTTAACGATGCCAGGCAACCAGTGAACTTCTGGACATCGTTAAGACACTTCGGCAGTTCCATTCGTTCAATGGCCCGGATTTTAGTTGGATTAACTTCGATACCTTGGCTAGAAACAAGAAATCCGAGTAATTTTCCAGCCGGGACACCGAAAGTACATTTTTCCGGGTTAAGCTTCATCCGGAACCTTCTTAAGTTCGCGAACGTCTGCCTGATATCGTCAAGGAGCGTCTTGCTTTCCTTGGTCTTGATAACCACATTATCCACGTACACTTGTACATTTTGACCAATTTGGTCGTGCAAACATTTTTGCATACATCTTTGGTACATTGCCCCTGCATTACGTAAACCAAAAGGCATGGTGCGATAGCAAGAAGCCCCATACGGGGTGATAAATGCAGTCTTTATTTGATCATCCGGATTCAGAGGTATCTGGTGGAAACCAGAATATGCATCAATGAATGACAACAGTTCACATCCAGCAGTTGAGTCTATGACCTAATCTATCCTTGGCAGTGGAAATGGATCTTTTGGACATGCCTTGTTCAGTTTCGTGTAATCGATACACATACGCCAAACCACTGCCACATTCGGATCATCCTTCTTCTTCTCCACCAGCACCGGATTAGATAGCCAATCCGGGTAAAGAACTTCCATGATAAATCCTGCAGCCAACAACCGAGCTATCTCATCTCCGATGACTTTCTCGGCGAAGCGGCGGAGAGGTTACTTCACCGGCTTTGCTCCGGGTATCACATTCAAAGAGTGCTCGGCCAACTCCCCTGGAACACCTTGCAAGTCCTGTGTGGACCAAGCAAAAATGTCCCGATTCTCACGGAGGAAGTTGATGAGCTCGCTTTCCTATTTGTCATTTAACCCGACTCCAATTGTTACGGTGCGCTCTAGGAACATATCATCAACAGGCACCTTCTTGGTATCTTTCGTGGCTTGGAATGAGACACTTCCATGCGGGTTACTCAGCGCCGGCATATACTGCTGCGCGGACTGAGCCAATGCTGCCACCTCTTGGATTTTTCTTTTCTCTTGTGCAATCACGAGTGACTCGGCTAGGTTAGACCCGGCTGACGCAAACTCAATGGAACGTCAGAAATCTCTAGCAATGGTAATCACTCCATTTGGCCCGGGCAACTTCATCTTCAGATAACTGATGTGGCAGCTTGCCATGAACTTGTTCAGTGCTGGTATTCCGAGTAACACGTGATACGCACTTTCCAAGTTCACCACTTCAAACTCCAAATTCTCAGTTCGGCAGTTATATCTTGTGCCGAACAACACGTCAACTCGGACTTTGCCTATTGGCTCACAAGAGATGCCGGGCACAATACCATGGAAAGTTATCCTTTTAGCCTGGAGCATGTTCTCCGAGATACCTAACTTGCGCATTGTATCCGCATACATGATGTTAATGCTACTGCCATTGTCAATCAGTACCTTTGAGAACCTCACATTGATGTTTGGCCCGATGAAGGTCGGATCCAGCACTAACGCATACGAACCAGGACTTGGCATAAGCTTGGGATGATCTTTAATGCTCCAGGTGATTTCCTGGTCCGACCAAGGCATATACCTCGTCACTGTTGGCATTACCGCATTCACCTCCATATGTCGGTGCTGCAAGCTCTTTCTATCAGTTTCCTTAGTGGTAAACACACAGTAACTCTGATGATGCTCTCTGTACTCATTCCTCCCCTCATTTCCGGGGTACCTCTGATCCGGCTGATGCTGGTTTTCTACTTGATGCACTGCATCCCTTCTCTCATGGTTATCATACCTCGGTGGAGGGGGAGGCAACATTAGCTGTTGTGTGTTTGCTCTGGAGAGCAGTTGCTGCCGGGGTAACTCCTGCCGAGGTTGATTGTTCCGAGGTGCCTGAGCATTCCCCGAACCACCTTGTTCTATCTTACGCATCCACTCACATTGCCTCGTTGTATGACCCGCTGTGTTATTCGGATTTGGCGTGTGAAATTTACACGGCTGATCCAACATCGACTCATAAGTGTACCTCGGACGGTCCTTCTTTTCTTGCCACTGTTTCTTCTGCTCTGGCGTCCAAGTTTTCTTGCCATCATTTCTTGGTGTCCATTGTCCCCCTCCAGTTTTCTGACGTTGATTGCCTCCTGCTCCGGGCTGATCTTGATTCACAGCTGCAACTTGTTGCGAACTGTACCGGTGATCCGGTCCGTCATCTCTTCTTTTACCTCTATAATCATTCCTCCGGGATGATCCGGCTCCATCTCTCTGGTAGTACTCCTCATTTGACTCGTTTGACACGAGCCTGGGTTGAGTTGGATCACCCAAAGCATACGAGTTAGAATTTTCCTTTGCAACTTCTGCCACAGCTCGCTTGCATATCTACATCCCTGCATCCCTGCGCAAACTATGCTATGGCCTGTGACTCTATCACACCATCACACGAGTTTCTCACGGTACACCACCGGGTTAAAAACTCCCGGTCCATCTTGTTTGGTCTCTGCTTACACATAGCTAGGGTCTGTGGCCTATTTGGCCTCTGATACGTACTTGAGAAATTCCTGATAAAAATTTCCTCAAAATCGATCCAGCAGTTAATACTTCTGGGCGGCAAATTGTTTAACCAGACCCTTGCTGGCCCCTCCAACATCTGGGGTACGTATCTCACAGCCCATCTCAAGTTGCCTGTAGCAATTTTCACAGTTGTTGCATAGTTTATCAACCAATCCTCCGGCTTAGTACTGCCGTCATACGTCTTCGTGCCTCTAGGTAACTGGAAGTTAGGTACTGGTGGCTCCTTCATGATCCGGGGCCCAAAACACGCAGGACCCAGTGGACCTTGACATTCAATCTGTTCCGACCTATATAGTCGATCCAGTTTTAACCTGGCATCATCCGGCATCAAATCCCTGTTTCCCAATCTTGACCCTATCACATGATAGTCTGGCCTTGGGTATCCTGCGTTCACCATTTCCGAATCTCCGTCGTTATACCAGTCTTGCTCTCGTGGAGCACCTCTTTGTATACCTCGGCTGGCACTTTGCTCTTGCCTCGGTATATTCCGCTGCTGCGGTTGTCCTGCCGAGTTACACTGTCCGGCATTGCCATTTACAACATTTCCTTGACCGACATTGCCTTGGTCGCGGTTACCTCGGCCAGCTTCACCTCGGCTCACACTTTGTCGATCGTCATTTCTCTGTACTTCTTTTCCTTTCCCTGCCCTTGTCGGGTCATACGGGACGATCTGTTTGTTCCTTCTGGTTGAGGTTACTACCTCTTCTCTCCTAGGACCACCATGAGGAGACGATGCGGCTCTAGCGGATTTCTCCGGGTTACCCACCGCCGAATGAACGATCTTGGAGGCCCCATCTCTCTCCGGGTTAGCCCTGAGCAATTCCTCATTTTGCCTGTTCGCGATACGAACCAACTCATTGACCCTATCTTGTTGTCTCTGACGGGCTTCACCCGTTAGACCCTCTAACTCGGATGCAGCTGCATCCGCTGCTCTGAGGTTCTTAGCCGGGGTACTATACCTCGGAAGCCCCACGGACAAACAGTTCTCTGACTCCTCAATCCTAGTATCTCCCTCTTTGTTCATTTCACTCATGAGATTTCTCCCCTTTACTTTTACAGCATCTACTTTATTTGCCTTTGCGTACTCATGCAGCGTCATGTTCAACGACTGCTGAGCCGTGGCTATCTTTTTCGCACCCTCTAGAATTTTTTCCCTAGTTTGCTCTAGGTCGGCCTGTGCCTCAGCCGGATCTACCACTGCTGCTACTGGGTTTTCCAAGCTATCCATCGCTTCCCGCAGCACATTCTCAGGCCTCTCTAGTGGAGGACCTCTACCTTTCCTCGGTGCCACCTCTACCAAACGTTCTTGATGACACATGGGAATATTGTCAAGTGCTTTCACTTCATACAGTTGATTAATCTTTTTTAGTTGGATAAGTGTTGTGTGGGTGAACCTGTGCTAATGTACCAACCTTCCTAGGACTAATACATCCTTGTGATTATACCCCTTTCAAGCATCCGCAAGTACAAGAAAGTAATTAAGATAGAAACCTAACCACAACTTTAAACTCTAAGATCCTACGCTCCCTTGTGCAAAGCTTTCCTAATGGGGGTTTAGGTTTCTGTCACTCCGGCAACCCCTACGATTAGTAGCCAAATATACAATGCATTCCCCTAGGCCCATAAAGGTGAAGTGTCATGTAGTCGATGTTCACATGACACCACTAGAAGAATAACACCACAACTTAAATAACAAACTATTGAATCTTTCTCAACACAATTCCACTACCAACAACATGACTTCTCCCATGTCCTCAAGAACTAAACGAACTACTCACAAGACATCATATGGATCAAGATCAGAGATGGAATAATGATAAGTAACAATCTAAACATAACTATAATTCAATGGTTCCACTCAATAGCATCAACTACAACAAGTAATCAACACCGAGAAAGTTTCCCCTAAGAACTATGCAACATTCAACCCAATTGTTACGGCGGTATGAAGTGGTGATGATGGTGCTGGTGGAGATGATGATGATGATGATGTCCAGCTTTATGGTGGTGTTGATGGTGACGATCTCCCCTCTCCAGGAAGGAATTTCCCCATCAGATTTCTTCCTGCCGGAGAGCTCTTTCTCTCTCTGCAGTTTTCCGCCCCACAGAGGCGGCAAAATCTTTCTGTGGTCGCTCCCTGAGTCTTAGGGTTTCGGGAGGATAATATACGCCAAAGAGCAGAGCCAGAGGTGGGCCAGGGTGGCCACACCACCTGGTGGTGTGGCCCGGGGGTGGTGTGGGCCCCCTGTTGCCCATCTCCGCTCCCCCTTCCGGCATCCTTTGTCTTCTGGAAAAATAGGATTTGCCATGTATTTTCTGGGATTTGCTGATCTTCGCGAATTTCGCCTCTAAATGGTGCCTTTTCCATCGGAATCCTGACTTCAGCGGTCCATCCTCCAAAAGTCATCAACCATGCAAAAACAGATGAAATAACATAAGTATCATCTCTTAATATGAAATATATCAATGAAAAATAGTAATTTATGATATAAAATAGTGATGCAAAATGGACGTATCAACTCCCCCAAGCTTAGACTTCACTTGTCCCCAAGCGAAAACCGAGCTCAATAAACATGACCTCAGGTTTATGGAGTGAAGTGTCGATAAAAGAATATGAACAAGAAGCATCACATTCATCCATACACAAATCATAATAGAAGACAACTCACTATTATATATAACTTAACTTGCAATAGGTAAAGGAAACACAAAAAAGATACACAAAGTAAATCATAATTGGTAATGGCAAACTTTGCTCTTGGTCAAAGAATAGTTAACAATTTGTAGGAGTTCAAACATAATGAGGTTTTCAATGATAGCTTTCAAATTAATATTCACTAAGATAAGAGCAGTGTGCAAAACAAGGAACATAAGAAACATGATTGAATAAATCATCATATGAATGAATGAAACACAACAACTCAAAATACTTGCTTGACATAGAAAGGAATAGGTTTACTGACTCAACGAAAAAGTAAAGGATAGGCCCTTCACAGAGGGAAGCAGGGATTTCAAGTTTCATAAAGAGCTTCCAAAAATTATGGTACTTATTAGCTTTCAGCTCTCATTTCCCCTATCATAAGTATCTTTAGGTGATTAAGGTTAAAGTGATCAAATATGAGGATATGCTTGACAAGTTATAAGCTGAAAATCTAATGCCCCTTTGACGAGGGTTTAACTCGTGAATGCCCATTGTTATGGACTTGGGTTTTGGAGAAGGAGGGAGCGCTGGAGGCATCAATCGGCTAGCAAATAAGCACACGGGGACACAAGATTTACCCAGGTTCAGGCCTCGTAGAGGTCCCTATTCCTTCTTGTCTGCTCTTGGAATTAACGAAGGAATCGAAGATTACAGGGTGCGCAGATGCAATCTGGCGAGAATTGTGGAAACTAGGGTTGTGATCGTCCTCCTCGCCGCCCCCTCCTAGCCTTTATATAGATAGGCTAGGTCTCGGGTAGCATGTCGAGTCGGTTACAGATTAGGGTTCGCCCTTTGAACTTTCTATCTTAAGCTTCTTCTTGTCTCGCAAGCAATCGAAGAGTCCATGGGTCACCCGAATTCTACATTGGGCCTTGGCAACACCGTTGGCTTCTGCCGTATCTGGGCCGTATATACCAAACTCGAGTACCTGTAGGGTATACCCATGTCAGTAGCCCCTGAGTGTCCAGTGGAATCGCAGATTCGACTGGGGACTTTATGAAGTCTTTCGAGTGCATGACTGAGCATTTTTTCGAGTGTTCTATTTGTGTCATAGAGATCGTTGATATACGTGCCTGATTTATCCGATGTATCGGTATCAGTTAACTTCCTTAGGGCAAAACAACGCAATCTACTCAAACTCGAGTCCTCGGACTCGAATTCAGAAGAGTGCTCGCGTAAATCGACTCAGGCCGCAGAGGTCTTACAGGAGTCAAATTCCAGTGTATAAGTGTGAGCACTCGACGTGTCCATCAAGGCATGTTCATCGTACCTGTAGGTATGGATATGTTTCTGGTAGTGCGCAGAAGATGTGTTGCCAGGCCTTATTCAGGTCTTATCTTCACGTTGTAAGCCCGGCATCCGAATTTCTATCATCGCGGAGATGATTCGGGTGACCCAGGAGACGTAGTCCCTTTGCAGGGAAAATATAAGGCAGAGTTGCCATAGCATTTGATTGTGGATGTTATCAACACATAGTACGATGTACAAGGAAAATAACCATAGGGTGTGCGACCAGTGCTCCCTATGGGAGTAGCCCCCGAGCGTCTATTCGAGTCATAGACTCGAGTGGGGACTAAAAACATTTGCGACTGGTGTCGTCTTTTGCTGCTTGCTTCAGTCGAATATGCTTTCAGTGCTCCCTATGGGAGTAACCTGCAGTTCATAATCGAATTGATGATTCGAGTGAAGGGTTTGTATTCAATGTTCATATACCTGCATAAAAGTTCTTTCGGGTGCGTGGCCAGCGCTCCTGTTAGGAGTAGCCCCTGAGTGCTTGGTTGAGTCGAAGACTCGAGCAAGGACTAAAGTAGTCGAAATCTTCTGCTGCTGGAATCGATGACGCCAGTGCTGATGATGTGATGACCTCAGTTGCCCGCGTGAGCGGCTTTGACGGGTCGTGACGAGCGGTGGCTCCCACTTTCTGACTTTGATTTGACCGGGCGTGCGTAATCTTCTGTTTTAACCGTGTCTCCTCGATTTCCACGTGTAATGGAGGTAGTGGGGGACGATTCGTGATTCACCCTCGCCACGTGTTGATGGCGATGTATGCCACACGTCTAGTAGGGTTTCTGCTGGCCATTGGATGGTGTCCGTGAGGAGGTTAAGTAGCAGCGCAGCTGTAGTAATTTTCCCAATCTGTCTTCTTGCTTGTGCCTCCATCGCCATTGCTGCTCTCTCTGCTTCCGTGCGCACTTCCTCTTCGCGACACTGGACCAGCTCTTTGTCTTCCCTAGTTACTTTCTCCGTTCCCACCGCCATCTAAAGATGGGCAAGAAAGAAGGGAGGTGCTGCTGCTGGATCTGTGGCTACTATTGTCGCTGCCAAGAAGAAGGGCGGTGCCACCACCATGGGCACCAGCACCGCTGGCGCTGGGAAGAAGAAGGGTGCAGGCACCCGCGTGGCGCCTGGCGAGCGTCCATTATCAAACCTTCCGATCTAGATCTTCATCGTCAAGATGCAGTTCTTCCACCCACGGAAGACGACTCGCGAGTGCCCGGTGACGAGGTAATCCCGTGTCCTCCTCCGGGTTTCCGGGTGATGTTCCTTGCGTTCATCATCCGAGGTCTTGCTCTCCCCCTGCACCCTTTCTTCAGGGGTCTCATTTGTTTCTATGGGCTCCAGCTGCACCAGTTATCCCCAAATTCTATTCTCCACATCTCTTGCTTCATCACGCTTTGCGAGTGCTGGCTCGGAATTGAGCCACACTTTGGCCTCTTCAAGAGGCTTTTTAAGCTGAAACGTTAGTCAGCGTCCGGTTCGGTAGTCTACGACGTAGTAGGCTGCGGGATCCACGTCGACTCCTCTGTCACCTATTTTGACATCAAGCTCACCGCGCCCTTCGATCTCGTGGCGACTTACAAGAGGAGGCGCTGCTAGAAGAACATCGTGATGCTTGGCGAGTCCGAGGAAACGGAGGTGCTGTATAAGCACATCTACGACCTCGAAAGCCGCATAGGAAAAGAAGAGGGTGGCGCTTCTCTCATTCACACTTGGTTGCGCCGCTGCGTCCAGCCTCTGCAGGCTAGAGTGCACCCTATGTGTTGCTGGACCGGCGCTGACGATGTCACTCACGTATCTACCGAGGGCATTTCTGCGGGTGAGGTGGATAGGAGGGTGCGAGTGGTGACCAAGTACACCGCCAAGGAGGTTCTCCCAGGCAAACCAGTCGTGCCTCCTTTTGACGCCTCTAACCCTCCTCCTGAGGTATAATTTGAACGAGACATGCCCTAGAGGCAAATAATAAATAGGTTTTTATTGTCATATCTCAATTAGTTTATAATAGTTTCATATTGTGCTATAACTGTGCCAAGTAGAAACATTGGTACAGGCGTGGTATGAAACAACCAATTCCCTAGTAGCCTCTATTCATACTAGTTCGTTGGTCATGAGGATGATCTGGGTTTCAAGATCATGGGGATTTATGCCAATTGACAACAGGGTCATATCATTGGAGAATGATGTGATGGACATTCCTCGAATGATTGCAACACGATCAAGTCATATAAGTTCATTGTTGGAACAACTATACCTAGACTCCTTTTCCTTGGACCGTGAGCTCATATTACTCACTGTTTCCTGAGGCTGCTTAGACTGCATCAACCGTCATCTGGTAATACAGTGGCCATAAAGGTTTATGTTGGGTATTCCAAAGGAACAGTAGATGACATGTAATAGCAAGACCAGGATTTTTTTCACCCACATGACGCGTAAAGATACATACGGTCGGCTTGGTGAGATTACATCCATAAATTTTTTAACATGTGACTCGGTCACGGGGATGTAATATCACGGTAACAAGAAAACAGAACTTGTTGTGAACGAGATTGAACAAGGTATGTGATACCAATGATCGGATCTCGGACAAGTCATATCAAGAAACAAAAGGAATTGGATGCTTCATTTAGCGGTTCAAACGACATTGTCATCAGGAATGCATAGGGTTCACATGGATATCCCTGGTCCCTCTATTGATCATTGATTTAGATCATGTCTAGAGCATTCCTGAGCCGTGAGAGGATACACTTAAGGTTACGATGAGAGCGATCATTCGTAAGACGGAATCACCGTAGAGAAAGAGAAAGCCGGAAATGTTCCACGGAGAGATCCGAAGTTGTTCGGAGAAAGAATAAAGGAAAAGACCAGAAAAAGTGTTTTTGGATAAATGAGAATTTAAATATACATTTATTATATATTAATTGTGAATTAATATATTCTAAATAATATTTAAATTAAGATTTACAACAACAACTTTTATATTAGGCCAAATCCCCGGAGGGAAATAGCCTAAGAGAAAAGCTGTAGAGGAAGGAAAAGAAAAACATCTAACAGCCCACGTGGGCGGCGAAGGGGCGGAAGTCTGCTACATGCAGACCACCGGGCGGACGGCAGATAATCCGTGTCGCACAGTGCAGCTCGTGTCAGCCGCAGCTCGCGGGCCAAACCTTGCTGGCCCACACGGGCGAAAGGGAGGAGCTGGCGCGTGGTGGGCCACGGTGCAGCCCACCCGGCTGCTGCTCTTGGCTGGCTTGGCCACCTGGCTGCTGGCAGGCCGCGTGGTGGGCTCGCCGGCCCACCCGCTGGGCTGAGCTGTAGCTGCTCCCCTTGGCCGCTGCGGGCTGCTGTGCTGGGCCCTTGGGGTGCTTCCTTTTGCCTCTTTTATTTATCTATTAGTCCCACATGGGGCAACTAAGAGGGAGGGCACACCTCCCTTAGCCTATATAAGGAGGTGCCTATGGGAGGGATTAAAACACACCAACACACCAATATTTGGAGAAGTCCTTTGGTTGACTTCCTCCTTCCCTCTCTCTAGCACTTGTGACCATGCCCCCAAGTCTAGGCTATGCGACCGAAGCACACCTGCAGCACGCCATTGCATTGTAGGGATTCCTAGTCGGATATCAACTTCCGCACTCCTGGCAGAATCGGGGAGCCGGAGGTCTCATCGTGCACCGGATGTGTACGAAGACACAAGGCGCAACACTTGGGGTACTTGAATGTCGTGAGCGAGAGTTGTTGCATGATGAAGAAGGAGTAAGGGGTGACCTGCGAGGAGCTTCGCGACCTTGAGGTCAGCTACGAGTACGACTACATCAACCACTTTCCCCTCGGAACGTTAACCGTGTACGGTCTACAAGGGTATGTATTCTATACGCATTGGTCGTTACCTCATTCTACATAGATAGATCCTAGGCAGTTTTTGGGGTTCCAACATAGGAATTTTTTTTCTGTTGCAAATCCCTAATAAGTTGCAAATGTATTTATAATTTTTGATGTTCCATGCTTGGTTTAATCTACTTTCTTATGCTTTGTCCACACTTTGGAGTACTTTTCATATGATTTCTTGGATTAACCTATTCACAAGAGCCAAAGTGCCAGCTGCCTGTTTTCTGCTGTTTTTGGTTCCAGGAAAGTCAGAAAATAAATATTCTCAGAATTGGACGGGACAAAAGCCAAAGTTCCTATTTTACCGGAAGACTCATGGAGCCATAATACGAGACGGAGGAGGGACAGGGCCTGGCCAAATCCCCTAAGCGCGGGTAACCCCAGGCTGCGCCAGGGCATGGTGTGGGCCCCCTGGCCGGCCACCAACCTTACCTTTTCGCCTATATATCTCCCCCGAGGCAAAAACCCTAAATAGTCAATCAGAAATCCACGAAAAGATCAGTTGTGCCGCCACCACCGAAGGGGAGATTGGGGGATAGAAAGTCTTTGTTCCGGCACCCTGCCGAGATGGGGAAGTGCCCCTGGAGCCATCTCCATCGATCTCCACCACCATATCCATCGCCGTTGTTGATTCCCATGATGATGAGGGAGTAGTTCTCTCTCGAGGCTAAGGGTTCTACCGCTAGCTATGTGTTCATCTCTCTCTCTATGCGTGATCTTATGAGATCATGAGCTTTGTAATCTATAGATCTACCTTGCTACTCAAGTGCTTTAATAGATCTCTGCTCTCCCCATGTGTGTGAAAGTGACAGTGTGCACACCATGGTGGCACTTAGGCTAGAGATTTCAAATACTTGTTATGATTTATATTTGGAGTTGGATGTCTTTATGAAATTTTGGTGTTTGTTGGAACCATCTAGTGCTCAAGGTGACAGTGTGGGGTTATCTAGATGGGAAAGGCTTACTTTGAGGTGTGCTGTTATAGCCCTACCATGGATTAGAGTGTCCAACCGGAGAGTAGTTAAGAGTAGTATCATAAAAAGAATATATTTATATGAGAGTGTTCACTAGTGAAAGTATGATCCCTAGGCCTTGTTTCTAAGAACTGAAACACTGTTTGCTATTATATCTATTACATGTTTGCTTGCTTCTATCTTTATTTTAGTTTTACTTTAGTCTTTTCCACACCATCAAGCTATTTTCTATCACCATTACCACTTATAATTATCTATACCATTTGTATTTCACTATCTCTTCGCCGAACTAGTGCACCTATACACCTGACAAGTGTATTGGGTGTGTTGGGGACACAAGAGACTTCTTGTATCTTGATAGCAGGGTTGCTTGAGAGGGGATACCTTTGACCACTTCCTTCCTGAGTTTGGTAAACCTTGGGTGATCCACTAAGGGAAAACTTGCTGCTGTTCAACAAACCTCTGCACTTGGAGGTCCAACAACTGTCTACAAGAATAGAAGTGCGTAGACATCAAGCTATTTTATTGCGCCGTTGCCGGGGAGGTAAGGTAAAATGTACTCACATCCTCCGGTGTGAGTTCTCGAAGTTATTTCCTTTCGATTCTGCAATTTTGTCTTTTTGTTTCTTGTTTTCACTAGTTAGGCTTAATGGAAAACAACAACAAAATTAGAGATCTTTATAGTATTTATCTTGAGTTAGGACATGAAGTGTTTGAAGAGAAAATTGAAAAACCTATGGAACTTTATTTGCATGCTAATAACAATGTTGTTATTATGAATTCTTTGGACACCATTATTGCTAATGCTATGGAAAATTCTAAGCTTGGGGAAGCTAGTTTTGATGAAAATGATCTTTTTAGACCCCCATCTTTAGAGGAGAAAATTTACTTTGATGATACTATACCTCCAATATATGATGAATACAATGATGAATATGATATTTTCTGTCCACCTACTATTGAGGAGAAAATTAATTATGATTACAATATGCCTCCTATATTTGATGATTATGGTTATGAGAATAATAATGATAGCTATTTTGTTGAATTTGCTCCCACTACAATCAATAAGAATGACTATGTTTATGTGGGGAGTATTGATTCTTTTATGCATGTGGCTCATGATAAGAATGTTTCTTGTGATAGTTATATTGTTAATTTTATTCATGTTGCTACTGAAAGTTATTATGAGAGAGGGAAACATGGGCTTATGTATCTCAACATTATTAAGTTTCACCTCTTTATGTTGAAAGTCTTGAAGTTGCACTTGTTTTGCTTTCCTATGATTGTTTCTTTGTGATTTCATGACTTTTTTCTTTACAAGATTCCTATGCATAGGAAGTAGGTTAGACTTAAATATGTTTTGAATTTACTTCTTGATGCCCTCTTTTACTTTAATTCATATTTCTTATGTGAGCATCTTCTCAAACTATCAAGCCTAACTTAAAGGCGTTAAAGAAAAGTACTTATTGGGAGATAACCCAAAAGTTTTAGTTGAGTCTTGGAAGTTATTTCTTCAGTAATAACCTCTCCTTATCGTTTTTATTTGCTTTTTGTGCCAAGAGTAACCTCTAATGAGAGAGAAGTAATGATTGGGAAAGTTGCAGTCCCGAAACAGATTTCTGTGCTTCATCGTAAAAATTCGTGTAAAACCTCTGTACGTCATTTTGAGGCGTGAATTTTTGTGCTTCTTACCCAGCTTGTTATCTAACTTTCGTTAGTTCAACAATTTTTGATTTGAGCAACAGAAGGTCTTTGAAAAAATTCATTTTTACCTGCTGGTCTGTTTTGACAGATTTCTGCCATTATTTGTATTTGCTTCTTGTTGGTTCCTTTTTTGAGTTCTTTTGGGGAATTGAGCTTTTTGAGGGAAGTGCTACAGTAGTTGTGTTTTAATGAAAGTTTTATTGGTGTTGGAACTGAACCTAAAGACTTATTATCTTGAGTGCACTAATGTTGCTAATAAAGATTGTGTGAAGTTTTGTATGAAAGAAAAATTTCAGGTGTATGGAAGGAATGAGTAATGAGATGAAAAATGGACTAAAGCTCAAGCTTGGGGATGCCACCCCGTGTCACCCAAAGAAATATCCAAGAAGTACAAGCATCAAAGCTTGGGGATGCCCAAGGCATCCCCTTCATCAATAAAAATCCCAGGTTTCTTAGCACTTCATTTTTTATGTTTCATGCACAATTGTGTTGTTCTTGGAGCGTCTTCTTTTTCGTTTTCGTTTTGGTTTTTCGTTTGCTTTGTTTGCTTAGTTTTATGAATAAATTGGCTGGACCCCCTCTTTCATACATTGGTTTTCAAATAGTTTGGTTTGGATTGGAAAAGAGTAGGAAAGTTCATGCTTATGTGGTAAAAGGAGCTTGTTTTTGACTGTGTCCTATGCTTTGTCATGCCATGCTTGATATTGTTTTGGCTTTAAGATTAGTATTCTTTGTTTTAGAATGACACGTTATAAATAATTGAGATTGCTTAATGTGCCTTTGAAGAATCATGCGTTGTTTTAGCATATTAAAGCATAATATTGTGGTATTCTCCTTTGATGCTTTATTTGGGTTGACTTGGCACATGCTCACACCATGTTATGACTATCCCAAGTCACCATAGCCTTTATGATCCTTTAGTTTTCAACTTGTGGTATCACTTTATGCTTTGATCAATGATGTTTTGTCGCTCTGCATGATTATGGCCATTATTGCTCTCTTAGTTTGTCGCTCCCAGTCTTTTGCTAGCCTCCGCAACCAAGCATGAGTTCAACTCATGCATCCAACTCCTTAAACCAAGTTATTCCAAAGAGTCCACCATACCTACCTATTAGCTTATGCTATTCCAAGTATATTCATGTTTTTGTTTACCTTCCAAATTACACTTGTTATGAGAAAACTAGTGATTAAAGCTCTCACGAACTTGATGGCACACTTTACTTTTCTTGCCCTTAATAAACTTGAACCATTGTGTCGTCTATTTTGTATATGCTTGAACTTATTTGTTAGGGATTAGTAGAACCATGCTGTCATGGGGAACGCTTTCAACATTGCACGGGTACTTTGTACCTAGTTGATATCATGCTCTTTTGTCTACGGATGTCGTCGGTGTGAAATGAAAATGGATCTTGTAAGTCCATGGAGTTATGTATATGTGTTAGAGAAACACCTGGGCCGCTGGTCTAATCCATGCTGACATAGTGGAAACCTTCAGCGTAACCATAATGAGCTGTCTATGAAACATTCTTATTATAAAAAAAGAGTCCTATATTGAGAAAAAAGAGAAAAAGAAAAAAAAGATTATGAAAAGAGGAAAGAGAGAAAAAAGCACCATATTCCCATGGTAAATAAGAAGATTGCTGAAATGCTCGTTGTTTGCTTGCCTTGTCATTTTGATATGGGGATTCTTCCGTATCATCGGGCAAGGGGTACCCCATTGGTGGTTCTCTATGATACACATGTACTTACGATGACAAGAACTCACCGGTGACTAAACTTGAGTAGCATGAGCAGCGGCCCTCGTATTCAAGGGACATGAGATTTCCAACTTATACTTCGTCAAGCATATACACCATAGTTTGTTCACTTTAACCTTAATCACTTCAAGATGCTTATGATAGGGGCAATGAGAGCTGAATGCTATTAAGTACCATAATTTTTGGAAGCTCTTTATGAAACTTGGATCTCTGCTTCCTTCTATGAAGGGCTTTCTTCCACAATTATATTGAGTCTCCACCTTCTACCTTTATGCACCTACTTTGAGAGCATAGTGGCCATTCTTAGTTCTATGTGCATTGTCCCAAGAGTAGTTGATTGATGCATCACTTGATATTGCTTGTTTTAAACTATTTGTATCTAGTCACTCTTATGAACTTTGAAGGTGTCCTATGCATTTATATTTGCTACTCTATGAGGGACAAGCTGAATGCCACTATGCTATGTTTTCTTTATGTTAAACAAACAAACGTCTTGCAAAGCATTGTTATTCATGAATATTTTGTTTGTGCCTTTTCATGTTGCAACATAGTTGCTTTGTATTATTGCTAGAACTTTGTCTTCCATGTTATGATTAAAGTACTATGATCCCAGCTTTGACTATTCTAAAAATACTTTGATCAAGTTTATGATGGTGCATGTCACCTCAAAAATTATTCTTTCTTTTTATCACTTACCTACTCGAGGAAGAGTAGGAGTTAAGCTTGGGGATGTTGATACGTTGCAAACGTATCTATAATTTTTGATGTTCCATGCTTGGTTTTATCTACTTTCTTATGTTTTGTCCACACTTTGGAGTACTTTTCATATGATTTCTTGGACTAACCTATTAACAAGAGCCACAATGCCAGCTGCCTGTTTTCTGCTGTTTTTGGTTCTAGGAAAGTCAGAAAATGAATATTCTCAGAATTGGATGGGACAAAAGCCAAAGTTCCTAGTTTCCAGGAAGACTCACGAAGCCAGAATACGAGACGGATCAGGGATAGGGCCTGGCCACACCCCCCAGGCGCGGGTACCCCCAGGCCGTGCCAGGGCATGGTGTGGGCCCCTGGCCGGCCAGCGACCTTGCCTCTTTCGCCTATATATCTCCCCCGAGGAAAAAATCCTAAATAGTCAATCAGAAATCCATGAAAAGTTTCACTGCGCCGTCGCCACCGAAGGGGAGATTCGGGGGACAGAAAGTCTCTGTTCCAGCACCCTGCCGGGATAGGGAAGTGCCCCTGGAGCCATCTCCATCGATCTCCACCACCATCTCCATCGCCGTTGCTGATTCCCATGATGAGGAGGGAGTAGTTCTCTCTCGAGGCTAAGGGTTCTACCGGTAGCTATATGTTCAACTCTCTCTCTATGCGTGATCTTATGAGATCATGAGCTTTGTAATCTATAGATCTACCTTGCTACTCAAGTCCTTTAATAGATCTCTGCTCTCCCCATGTGTGTGAAAGTGCTAGCATGCACACCATGGTGTGGCACCCTCAAATCGGCCCTATGCAAGTTTTGGCGCTTCCCGCCAAACCCGCATAGAAACGATTCAAGGACTTCCACCAGGCACTTTCGTCGGGTGGAGAACGAACTAATACCATTACACATCAGTCCTCGATGGGACCCACAAAACAGATATATATATAACACGACTCCAAGAGTCAAGAATACAGATATACAATACAAAGATCCAAATCACCTTGAAAATGATACAGTGTCGGAGTACGGACAAGATGCAAATGGGGCTCAGAGCCCTGAAGAATAACCAATGGCGTCCATAACCCCGCCCAAGCCAAGCCAGAAGGGTAACCCTGCTAACGACGTCGATCTCAAACCTGCTAAAACAAAAGGGGTGTCGACAAAGGGCAAAGGAAAAAGAGGAGCGTCTATACAGAGGCTAGTACACGGCGAGGCTAGAATTCGGCGGCTCTCACATACATAGGTATGGTGGATTGAAGCGGCAACGTAGCAGCACTAATCAACCTATAGAGACTTAGTAAAACTGGCGGCTATTAGAGAGGGATAAGAAAGACCTACTCGAATCCAACCTGATACTAACACCAAACATACCCATCCTGGTATTTCCCCCTCGAGACCAAACGAGGAAGTCAAGCCGAGGAAAACTCACACGGTTGGCAGTTTTATTCATTCTGTCCATGGCAATTATTCAACTTACTCGTTATCTCACATACAAGTCAAATTATAACAGTTAACTTTAGTTATAGTTGTTTATGATCGAGAAACTATGCTCCAAGTCGTCCATAACCGCGGACACGGCTTTTTGAAAAGATTTAACCCTGCAGGGGTGCACCAAAGTATCCACACACACTTTGACCCTTTTTGCCAGATCAATTAACATACACCCATCGGTATGTCGGCGGGGCCTAAGTCATGACGTTTCCCAGACCCAAAGCAAGTACAAGGGGGCCACCCCACTAAGCTACCCGCAACAAAGTCGGCCGGCTCCGGAATGGACCCAGGGTTTGTGCCAATGGCTGTAAACGACTGGGAACCCGAAAGTGTGACTGGGCTTGTCGATACCGCGAAAACATTCCACATACTAAACAGTACAGGTGCTCCACGCACAATCTTAAATAAAGCAGTAAAGCATGGCATAAGTACAGAATAGTAATAAATCCCCAAACTACTTGTGGCCCCCGGTACAGTACTTTGAAATCAGGTAGTAAGCCGATGGGGGTGCCCACACACCCCACCTGTGGTTAGCGCGCTCGATCTCGGAACAGGTGTCAAGAACTCGGGTCCTAGGTGGACACAAGTGGGCGGTTAAAAACTAAATAATAACCATTACCCACCGGTGCCTCTACATTAATCTATTTCCAGCATTAATTAATAAACTATAATTAGAAACATGATCAGCTCCACCATTAAACATCTGCCAACCTCCCAACAACTGTGGAACATCGGCGACGCGAAGCATCACCTGAGCAAGCAACTACGACTCGCAGGGCCAACTGTCTAACAAGCAACAGGTAATAGGAGTAGTCCCAGGCAATATAAGGGCTGTAGGAATATAACTGCTATGGAACAGTAAAGCATCGCGACACGGATAGCAATAGATCAACAGGAGGAAATAAAGACTATAAATGCAAAATAGGTAGAAGGGAAGGGATGCTCGCCTGGGAAACACTGCCGAAGGATCATATCCGGAGAACTTGTCGATACTCGCATCAACTCATCGGCCTAATCCGCGAAGAAGCAAACACTAGAAGAAACAACGGATGCGATATTTAATACTACGGCAGAAGAATCGGCATGCTTATGATGTGATGCAGATGCGGTGCAATTAGGCAGTATTAAGCGGAACAGGGGTCCCGACAATTAATTAAACAGTTTGAGTTATGTAGAACCCCCGCAATTTAAATGTTGTTTTAACAAGGCAAATCATGGTGCCGGTTCGCTACACCAATTTAAATGAAGACAATATAAGACTAGAAAAGCTCTCATATAGTCTCCATATTTAATTGAGGCGAATCATCGAAATACCCTCAAGCACCCACAATATGTATGCAAACATGCTAAATTAATATGCAACAAGTTTATGTCATATATTATAAAAATAGGGGTCTCGGAAAGGGGATCACATTGGGGAATCGGCTTCGGGGTCTCGGGGTTCGACGGGGAAGGCGACATTCGATTTGATGGTATCGGGCTTCGGGGTCGAAGAACTTGGCGTCCGAGAGACGATCTTGTCGCATTAGCGGTCGTCGGGCCGTGTCGTCGATCTTGTCGTTTCACGGCGGAGATCTTGGCGTCCCGGGTCTCGGTGTCTTCGGGTCCAAGAGGAAGAACTTGGCACTCCAAGGGGTTGACGGGGTTTGGTCTTCGGACTCCGGGATTGGTCTTGTCGGCGCGGAACTCGGGCTACGGGACTTTTTGTCGGTGTCGGCCTCGCTTATGAAACTACATGCACACACATGCAGCAGGTGGAGTCAACAACCACATCGGCCAACAGGTAGCAGCGGCGATAGAGTGCAACACCAACCGGTACAGAACACATGGCAAAAGAAACCTGTACACAGGTGACATACCGATGAGTCACCGCGCAGTCCTGGCCGTGGCGACAGAGCTGCGGAGGGTGCCGGATGCGAGACGGGGGGGCGAGGCAGAGGTGGGGCCGGCCAGGGCGAGACAACGGCGAAGGCGGACTCGTTGGCGGCGGCGGGTCCGAGATGGGAGCCGAGGGTGGCGGGGCCGGAGGGACGCGGGGAAGCCGCGCAGAGGACGGGGACGGAGGAGCTCAGGGCCGACGGGGTGCACGGCGACGCTCGCGGACGAGCGGAGCAGAGGCAGCAGGGTGGCAAGCTCGTCAGCGCGGAGGACGAGCTCGGGAGGAGAAGGGTGAGACCGGAGGGAGGAGGCGAGGCCGACCAGCGCGAGGCGGTGGGGCAGATCTTGGCGAGGCCGGCAAGGAAGGATAGGCCGACGCGAGGCCGACCACGGCTGAGGAGATGCGGCGCCGAAGGGGGAAGACGCGGCAGAGTCGAGGTTGACCGGGAGGGGGGGTGCGGGGGGCGGCGAGGCGGGAGCGTCGGGCCGAGGCACCGCCGAGAGGAGCTGGCGGTGGGGACCGAGAAGAGGCGAGGAGGAAGGAGCGAGGCCGGGCGGCGTGGCTGTAGGACGACGGCCGACACAGAGGAGTTAGGCCAGGCGCGGGGTGAGGTGGCGGCGGGTGCTGCCTCGGGGAGGAGGGCGCGGCGGCGGAGCCTGATGGGGCGACGGGGAAGGAGACGGCGGGAACGGAGATAGGCGACGGTTGGAGAGGCGAGGGAGCGTCGGCGGCGGGCTCGCGGGGACGGCTGCGTCCAGGGAAGGTGGGGAGAGGGCGAGCGACACGTGAGGTGGGGAGCGGGGTCGCGTCGCGAGGAAGGAGGTGGTGATGAGATTGAGGGGACGGGAACGCGTCGCGTTGGTGGGCGGTGGGGTCACGCGGGCCGGTCTATGCGGTCGGGTGGCGTGTAGCGCGTGTGTGGACAGGGCAGGGGCCAGGGAAGCGTGCGGGAGTTGGGATTTGATCCCAGGGTGGCGACGCGCGGGCGGGAAACGGCAGGCGGGGCGGGATGCGGGAGTGCGGGCAGGTGGCGTGGGAGTTGGTGCGTGTGCGGGAAATGAGGTGGCGTGCGGCACATTTTGGTGGGGCTGGCGGCGGCTAGGTGGAGTGGTGAGGCTGGGTAGGTTAGTTTGGTGGTGGTTAGATTTAGGGTTTGGTTAGATGGGTTAGACAGATAGGGCTTATTTTGGAGGTGGCCGGCTGGGCTTTTGGGCCTGGCTGGCTACCTCCTAAAAAATAATTTAAATATTTTATTTATTAAAGACGAGGCTTTTGCAAACCGTTGGTAGACGAAACAAAATATTCTGGAGACCCGGGTTTTAATTTGAATAAAGATGGGAATATTTAGAAAACAAAACTAGGCGTTTCGAAAATAGTTTTAGACAAAAACCATGCATGATGATGACGATGCTCATATGCAATGTGGCATGATGACATGAGCATGCGGTCATGATGATGCAATGCACAAAAACACAGCGATTTTCTAGTAGTGGTTTTAGCGGGATGCCACAATTCGACACCACTAAC
This sequence comes from Avena eriantha, assembly GCA_910589775.1. Lineage (NCBI taxonomy): Eukaryota > Viridiplantae > Streptophyta > Magnoliopsida > Poales > Poaceae > Avena > Avena eriantha. The sequence continues at coordinate 375,427,439 of OU342746.1, read as the reverse complement.
AATGGATCTCGCCCTCGAGATCCGCCTCGTGGTACCAGGAAGAAGGTCAGTGATCTGAATCTTGTCGCTTCGTGTAGATCCTCGCGACCACTAACAAGAGGCGTTGTCCGTGATCGTCGAGAAAACACTCCGGAACAAAGGGCGAAGGTAGAGGTATCAACAAATAAAGCCACCTCTAACTTCGATAGAAGGAGAGAGACGATGCATTCTAATCCGCTGCAATGTACAAGAGCGAATAGAGTGAGTAGTCGACATGGGGGCCAATCCATCACGCACCCAAACTATTACTCCGCACAATCAGTAGAAAAACGTGCCACCATTCTCGGAATCAGACTGAAGATCTCGACAATCGAGGTTCGGAAAAAAGGAGAAATGCAGACTCTGCATCGGATCTGGCATAGAGGATGTCGTCGCGTCGGGTAACACCGGAAGGCACAAACAAGGAACAAATAATGGTACCACAGATAAAGGATCACTCAGATAGCATGAAGTCTGGATGTAGAAGCACCGTTACCAAAGGAAGAAGCGAAACCCTGAAGGTACGACGGAAACCCAACCACGAGAAATCCTGGACTCGAAGAAAGAGAAGAGAGCAGATTCAAAACACGCAGAGGTAAGAGGAGAACAGCAGAGGGGTAAGGAGTAAAATCAGACCTAATCAGAACTAGCCAACCAATTTTGCAAAATAGTTTGGACACTCTACTTCGGCCGTTAGCTAGGTTATCCTACAGGCTGGACTTGTGGGGTATCGTAACTGCTGGGCTCTGATACCACTCTGTGACACCCTCAAATCTGCCCTATGCAAGTTTTAGCGCTTCCCGCCAAACCCGCATAGAAACGATTCAAGGACGCCCACCAGGCACTTTCGTGCGGGTGGAGAACGAAGTAATACCATTACACATCAGTCCTCGATGGGACCCACAGAACAGATATATATATAACACGACTCCATGAGTCAAGAATACAGATATACAATACAAAGATCCAAATCACCTTGAAAACGATACAGCGTCCGAGTACGGACAAGATGCAAATGGGGCTAAGAGCCCTGAAGAATAACCAATGGCGTCCATAACCCTGCCCAGGCCAAGCCGGAAGGGTAACCCTGCTAACGACGTCGATCTCAAACCTGCTAAAACAAAAGGGGTGCCGACAAAGGGCAAAGGAAAAAGAGGAGCGTCAGTACTGAGGCCAGTACACGGCGAGGCTAGAATTCGGCGGCTCTCGCCTACATAGGTATGGTGGACTGAAGCGGCAGCGCAGCAGCACTAATCAACCTATAGAGACTCAGTAAAACTGGCGGCTATTAGAGAGGGATAAGAAAGACCTATTCGAATCCAACCTGATACTAACACCAAACATACCCATCCTGGTATTTCCCCCTCGAGACCAAATGAGGAAGTCAAGCCGAGGAAAACTCACACGGTTGGCAGTTTTATTCATTCTGTCCATGGCAGTTATTCAACTTACTAGTTATCTCACATACAAGTAAAATTATAACAGTTAACTTTAGTTATAGTTGTCTATGATCGAGAAACTGTGCTCCAAGTCGTCCATACCCGTGGACACGGCTTTTCGAAAAGATTTAACCCTGCAGGGGTGCACCAAAGTATCCACACGCACTTCGACCCTTTTTGCCAGATCAATTAACATACACCCATCGGTATGTCGGCGGGGCCTAAGTCATGACGTTTCCCAGACCCAAAGCAAGTGCAAGGGGGCCACCCCACTAAGCTACCCGCAACGAAGTCGGCCGGCTCCAGAACGGACCTAGGGTTTGTGCCAATGGCTGTAAATGACTAGGAACCCGAAAGTGTGACTGGGCTTGTCAATACCGCGAAAACATTCCACATCCTAAATAGTACAGGTGCTCCACACACAATCTTAAATAAAGCAGTAAAGCATGGCATAAGTACAGAATAGTAATAAATCCCCAAACTACTTGTGGCCCCCGGTACAGTACTTTGAAATCAGGTAGTAAGCCGATGGGGGTGCCCACACACCCCACCTGTGGTTAGCGCGCTCGATCTCGGAACAGGTGTCAAGAACTCGGGTCCTAGGTGGACACAAGTGGGCGGTTAAAAACTAAATAATAACCATTACCCACCGGTGCCTCTACATTAATCTATTTCCAGCATTAATTAATAAACTATAATTAGAAACATGATCAGCTCCACCATTAAACATCTGCCAACCTCCCAACAACTGTGGAACATCGGCGACGCGAAGCATCACCTGAGCAAGCAACTACGACTCGCAGGGCCAACTGTCTAACAAGCAACAGGTAATAGGAGTAGTCCCAGGCAATATAAGGGCTGTAGGAATATAACTGCTATGGAACAGTAAAGCATCGCGACACGGATAGCAATAGATCAACAGGAGGAAATAAAGACTATAAATGCAAAATAGGTAGAAGGGAAGGGATGCTCGCCTGGGAAACACTGCCGAAGGATCATATCCGGAGAACTTGTCGATACTCGCATCAACTCATCGGCCTAATCCGCGAAGAAGCAAACACTAGAAGAAACAACGGATGCGATATTTAATACTACGGCAGAAGAATCGGCATGCTTATGATGTGATGCAGATGCGGTGCAATTAGGCAGTATTAAGCGGAACCAGGGTCCCGACAATTAATTAAACGGTTCGAGTTATGTAGAACCCCTGCAATTTAAATGTTGTATTAACAAGCTAAATCATGGCGCCGGTTCGCTACACCAATTTAAATGAAGACAATATAAGACTAGAAAATCTCTCATATAGTCTCCATATTTAATTTAGGCGAATCATCGAAATACCCTCAAGCACCCACAATATGTATGCAAACATGCTAAATTAATATGCAACAAGTTTATGTCATATATTATAAAAATAGGGGTCTCGGAAAGGGGATCACATTGGGGAATCGGCTTCGGGGTCTCGGGGTTCGACGGGGAAGGCGAGGTTCGATTCGATGGTATCGGGCTCCGGGGTCGAAGAACTTGGTGTCCGAGAGACGATCTTGTCGCATTAGCGGTCGTCGGGCCGTGTCGTCGATCTTGTCGTTTCACGGCGGAGATCTTGGCGTCCCGGGTCTCGGTGTCTTCGGGTCCGAGAGGAAGAACTTGGCACTCCAAGGGGTTGACGGGGTTTGGCCTTCGGACTCCGGGATTGGTCTTGTCGGCACGGAACTCGGGCTTCGGGACTTTTTGTCGGTGTCTGCCTCGCTTATGAAACTACAGGCACACACATGCAGCAGGTGGAGTCAACAACCACATCGGCCAACAGGTAGCAGCGGCGACAGAGTGCAACACCAACCGGTACAGAACACATGGCAAAAGAAACCTGTACACAGGTGACATGCCGATGTGGCACCGCGCAGTCATAGCCCTGGCGACAGAGCTGCGGAGGGTGCCGGATGCGAGACGGGGGCGAGGCAGAGGTGAGGCCGGCAGGGCGAGGACAGCGGCGAAGGCGGACTCGCTGGCGGCGGCAGGTCCGAGATGGGAGCCGAGGGTGGCAGGGCCGGAGGAAGGAGGCCAGAGGGAGGCGGGGAAGCCGCGCAGAGGACGGGGACGGAGGAGCTCGGGGCCGACGGGGTGCACGGCGACGCCCGCGGACAAGCGGAGCAGAGGCAGCAGGGAGGCGGGCTCGCTGGCGCGGAGGGCGAGCTCGGGAGAAGAAGGGGGAGACCGGAGGGAGGAGGCGAGGCCAACCGGCGCGAGGCGGCGGGGCAGATCTCTGCGAGGCCGGCGAGGATGGAGAGGCTGAGGCGAGGCCGACCACGGCCGAGGAGATGCGGCGTCGGATGGGGAAGACGCCGTAGAGTCGAGGTTGACCGCGGGGGGGGGGGGGGGGGGGGGGGGGGGGGCGGCGAGGCGGGGGCATCGGGCTGGGGCGCCGCCGAGAGGAGCTGGCGGTGGGGACCGAGAAGAGGCAAGGATGAAGGAGCGAGGCCGGGCGGCGGGGCTGTAGGACGACGGCCGACGCAGAGGAGGTAGGCTAGGCGCGGGGTGAGGTGGCGGCGGGGCGCTGCCTCAGGGAGGAGGGCGCGGGCGCGGTGGCGGAGCCCGCTGGGGCGACGGGGAAAGAGACGGCGGCGGTTGGAGATAGGCGGCGGTTGGAGAGGCGAGGGAGCCTCGGCGGCAGGCTCGCGGGGACGGCTGCGTCCAGGGAAGGTGGGGAGAGGGCGAGAGACGCGTGAGGTGGGGAGCGGGGTCGCGTCGCGAGAAGGAGGTGGGGATGAGATTGAGGGGACGGGAACGCGTCGCGTTGGTGGGCGGTGGGGTCACGCGGGCCGGTCGACGCAGTCGGGTGGCGTGTAGCGCGTGTGTGGACAGGGCAGGGGCCAGGGAAGCGTGCGGGAGTTGGGATTTGATCCCAGGGTGGCGACGCGCAGGCGGGAAATGGCAGGGCGGGGCGGGATGCGGGAGTGCGGGCAGGTGGCGTGGGAGTTGGTGCGTGGGCGGGAGATGAAGTGGCGTGCGGCGCGTTTTGGTGGGGCTGGCGGCGACGGCTGGGTGGAGTGGTGAGGCTAGGTAGGTTAGTTTGGTGGTGGTTAGATTTAGGGTTTGTTTAGATGGGTTAGACAGATAGGGCTTATTTTGGAGGTGGCTGGCTCTGCTTTTGGGCCTGGCTGGCTACCTCCTAAAAAAATTTAAATATTTTATTTATTAAAACGAGGCTTTTGCAAACCTTTGGTAGACGAAACAAAATATTCCGGAGACCCGGGTTTTAATTTGAATAAAGACAGGAATATTTAGAAAACAAAACTAGGCATTTCGAAAATAGTTTTAGAAAAAAAACCATGCATGATGATGACGATGCTCAAATGCAATGTGGCATGATGACATGAGCATGCTGTCATGATGATGCAATGCACAAAAATACAGCGATTTTCTAGTAGTGGTTTTAGTGGGATGCCACACATGGTGACACTTAAGCTAGAGATTTCAAATACTTGTTATGAGTTATATTTGGAGTTGGATGTCTTTATGAAATTGTGGTGTTTGTTGGAACCATCTAGTGCTCAAGGTGACAGTGTGGGGTTATCTAGATGGGAAAGGCTTACTTTGAGGTGTGCTGTTATAGCCCTACCATGGATTAGAGTGTCCAACCGGAGAGTAGTTAAGAGTAGTACCATAAAGAGAAAATATTTATATGAGAGTGTTCACTAGTGAAAGTATGATCCCTAGGCCTTGTTTCTAAGCACTGAAACACCGTTTGCTATTAGATCTATTACATGTTTGCTTGCTCTTATCTTTATTTCAGTTTTACTTTAGTCTTTTCCACGCCATCAAGCTATTTTCTATCACCATTACCACTTATAATTTTCTATACCATTTGTATTTCACTATCTCTTTGCCGAACTAGTGCACCTATACACCTGACAAGTGTATTGGGTGTGTTGGGGACACAACAGACTTCTTGTATCTTGATTGTAGGGTTGCTTGAGAGGGGATACCTTTGACCACTTCCTCCCTGAGTTCGATAAACCTTGGGTGATCCACTTAAAGGAAAACTTGCTGCAGTTCTACAAACCTCTACACTTGGAGGCCCAACAACTGTCTACAAGAATAGAAGTGCGTAGACATCAATCCCCTTTAGTGGTATTAGAGCCGATCTATGCGCAGGAGTTTTGTATGGCTAGTACGCACAAGTATTGTGCAGGCATTGATCCCTTAGAAGTTACCCTCTAACGTGTACTTGTTTATATCGTGGTATTGTTTGATGAAGCGGCCCGGACCGACCTTGCGTGTATTCGTACGTGAGACTGGTTCCACGCTCAACATATGGCTTGTACCGTATAATTGGCTAGAGGGTGTCTGTCTCTCATTCGATAGTTCATATAGCATTTACAACGGAGGGCCCCGAAAGGGGTGTAATAGAGACAACTGTTGGATCCATGTTGTGGTTGGGAAGTTCGTAGATTAGAAACGATTCTATTGCGAAAGCCCTAACAACCACGTAAAACTTGCAATAGATAAAGTAGAGGAATCTAACTTTATTTTGCTAGGGGCATGTGATTATGATATGGCATTGGTCGTTGAGAAGGTAAAAGTAGTTTACTTTTCTGTTACTAAGTAGTATAGTAATAGTCATCATTCCGATGGACGACCTGGTCGAGGCGTCATGGACTTGGCGTCCAACCAAGGGCAAGATGGAGATCATGCCAGAGCGCTCGATGGAGATCAAGGTGCAAGAAGAAGCACCATATCATATCACATTATACATATGCTGTTGATACCTGTTTTACATCTTATTGTGTTCTAGTATTGAGATACTCAACGGTAGCAAATAAGATAATCCCTATTGAATTCCAATGTTCCGTGTTCCCCTTGTGTGTGCACCACCAAGAAAGTTCTTCGGTATGAGGCGCCCTGCGGTGAGTAGGGGTCAGACATATCTACGTTCGCATATAGTGGGTGTAAGCCATGTTGCACAGCAAATACACACAAGTTAGATTTTGCGAGCCTAGCATGTGCATACATGGCCTCGGAACACAAGAGATCGAAAGATCGAGCATGAGTCACATGGATGATGTGATTGACATTAGTGAATGTCTACCTTTGATACTTCACTGATGGCCGTGACGATCGGGGGAGGTGCAGAGGATAGGGATCATGTGATCACTAAAATCATCCATGGGATGACAATTTCAGTGGAGACCAATTATAAATTGATCTCTTATTATAAACTTAGTCTAGATGTCTATTTGCAAATATCTTAGTAGATCATGGCATGTCCCATTGAGGTCCTTTGCGACCATGGGAATATATTGCTTAATTTGGAACTTAGCAAAAGGGTCCAACTTCATAGATTAATACCCACGCCTGACGGATATCCTCGTAAAAGGTGATCTTCTCTTCTTGATACAATAACCATTAGGAGATAATTCGATGACTCTGGAATGTTTGTGTTTTCTCCATAATCATCCAATACGCCATTCTCCATTCGATGGAGAGTTGGGCTACATTTTGTATTCTACAGAATAAGGCACATAGAGTATGAGCCATTGGATGGGTTTTCCTCCATCATGGATGAAAAGAGAATATTTAGAGAAACACTTAGCGATCTAGCATTAGATTTGAGAACACTTAGAAGAGCTTGATTGCAATAGGAGGTCATGAATGAAAAGGGGATATGTAAGATATACAAAGTTATAAATGCAATTCTTGCAAAAACTCGTTGCAGTTTGCAAAGTATTTGATACTTGTCCCATTTTGTGAAAATAGGAGGATCTTCTTGAGAATTCTTGTTTTTGAGGCAGCGTGACTTGATGACGACAAGCAAATCAGTTGATGGCCGACATCACCTCTTCCCTCAAAATTTGTCATTTGGATTAGTGGACTTGAATATAATTTGTAATCCTTGTTTGTGTGTCTTGCTTTGGGCGAGACGATTATTCATATGAACAAGTTAGAAGCCAGTTTGTACTATTCTTATGAACAATACCTTATGGTCACATTATGATTATAAATACGTTATTCTCATCACTATGTTAATGATAATGGTTTAAACATTTATAAGAGGATTAGAATGCTAAAAGATATCCAAAGTTTAATAATTAAATGACACTATAGTTTAAGTCATTTCTGTTATTGCATGTTCTTTATGAAGATCAGGGTCCTAGATGCTTAATCTAGAGACTTTGGAAAACCATGCCTCTTGGGCAGAATGACTAAAACTCCGCAATTAGGTAAAACAGTGCTATGCAAAGAAATGTTGAATCTTATACATAGTGATGTATCGTATTTTCAACAAGTAGTGGAACTCATTTATTGTGGACTTAAGTGAATAAGCATATTTACTTAATGGAACATGAGTTCGAAATGATTTGAATTGTTCAAATAAGTTCACAACAAAAGGAGGATATTGAATTAATTGAATTAACAAGTCTCTTCGATTTGATCAGCATGACTAAAGTATTCAAGTTAAGTTTAGCATAAAAGGGACTTGTGAAAGATGTTTCGCAAATTATGATAATTGGATGAATTCAAACTATGTTGAAATGTCTAATCATCATAATCATTATGTATTAAGATACATATAGTATAATATTATCTCTTATAGGGGTTATAGTTGTCGTTTAGAGTTAGAGATCAAAATAAGCAAACACTCATTTGAAATACAAAGGAACATCTAAGAGATTTTTGGAAACAATACCATAAGTGTTATGGCAAGTTCGAGTTTCTGGAGATTTCGATAAGTCGAAATTGTGGCAAATAAACAAGTCCTTGTAGAGCATTCTTAGGAAGCTATGAATGCATCTTCCACAAAGGGGAAAACCTGATGTTGTCCAAAGTTGACGTGTCTTGATGAAGATACAAGTGGAAGAAAGTAAATGATCAAAAGAAGGTATTTGACCTTACCTCCGAATTGTTGAGTGGCGGAGCGGAATTTGTTTCGTGAAATACTTGTCATGTTTCAAGTGGAGGAGAAACTATTGATAATGATCATAAAGTTCAAGTAAATACTTTTACTAAAAGAAAGTAGGATTCAACTATATATTCTACAAGTTTGTGGAATTATATTATTGATTCACTTGTCATGTTTTGAGCAAGACATACCTACGAAATACAAAGAAGCGTGATGGACCTAAGTACGAGAAATGAATGGTCATTGAAATCTCATTAGTGGAATTCTTGATTTTATCAAAGAATTTTGGAATGTCCAAGATTGTTGAGAGGACCTAGGTTTGAGTGGGAGCAAATCAGCTTGGCTAATTCATAATATGTAGCTGACATATTTTCAGTGGGAGCTAAGTGAAATCCCTGGATCTCAAACATGAATGTCATATTTTAGTGGGAGCGTGAAATCATTCTGGGATATGTGGACAACATATGTGAATGATGTGATTGGTGTTAACAATATTTAAGTTAGATAAATAAGGATGAAGTTGAAGTTATTAAACAATAAGGTCTATCGAGATAGATTGGTGAGTTTAATAAACACTAAATGTTGAATGCTTCCTAGACTTGATTCTGAAAGATGTTCAGAATGTCCTAAGCAAGATTCTGAAGAGCCTCAAAATGGAACAAGGTGAGAAAGTAGTCCTTACTATATGAAGCATTGATTTACTATTGTAACTATGGTTGAAAGAAAGAGATTTGTTGCATCTCCTATGCCTCAGTCATAGGTTCTTCCATACAACCATGTTGTATACTCGACGTAATGTGACCCGAGGTTCTGGTTGGTAGGACAAAGTCTTAACTATAAGAACGTGTCTTTAAGTGATTCTAGAGTTGATCACTGAACCAGAATTAAGTTTGTACTTAAATGGCAAGAAGCAAAGTAACTGGCATAGTTGCATTTCATGCACTAGGATCTACATAGACATAGAAGTATAAAGGCTCCATCTGATGTGATGTATAATGTTATTGCGCGACTAGTTCGCTTTTAATGTAGAATGATGTGTCCTAGGGCCTAGTGCCCATGAGAAAGACCTCGAGGTTGATCTAAAGTCACCGTAAGCTCCTGGAATCCGGCCTCGTTATGCTGCCATGACTACAGTATATACACAAAGGATAACAAAGTATGTTTCGAAGTTTAGATGACAATAGTGAAAACGACCGTCATTATAAACACTAGAAACAAACTATCACTTTGTTGCCAAACAAATGCCTCGACCCATTATAAGATAATGGTGTGAATGTCAAAATTAGGAAGACATTAATGATTTGCAAGAGACATAATGATCTAGTAAAACATATCATGGACATGACGTTTCCCATGAGCATGCATGATCTGTAAACGCATATGGTATATGGTTTATATGAGTAAAATGCGAGCTAGATTATTTGTACCCTAGTGCAAGTGGGAGATTGAAGGAGATATGCCCTAGATGCAAATAATAAATAGGTTTTTATTGTCATATCTCAATTAGTTTATAATAGTTTCATATTGTGCTATAACTGTGCCAAGTAGAAACATTGGTATAGGTGTGGTATGAAACAACCAAGTCCCTAGTAGCCTCTATTTGTAACATCCCAATTTCAGCAACCCTGTTTAGTTGTCAAGAATGCAAAAATCAGGGGGAAAAAAACTTTTTCTTGTTGATTGATGCAGTGTTGCTTGATTTCTTATATATGCTTATGCCTCTGAATGTGCAACATATGATATACTCCTTGCCTCAACCACAGTTGACAAAACCTATTTAACAAAACTATCCTGGCTCATTTTACATATTATCAAATGTTCTGGCATTTCAAAACCCGAGCCAAGAGTCTTTTGTAAACCTCAAATATTTTAGTAGCTTATATTGACCAAACTATGGAGAGCTATATAACATAATCTCCTTATGTTTTCAAGACAGACCTATCAACTAATCTTACCTCTAGGCTTTTCCAAAACCTTTACATAAAGCTTTTGAACTCCACTCTTGGTAGAGATACCAAGAACTCTCATCCTATTCAAAATCCAACCTTGCAACCTACCCATCCTTACCCCAAGCTAGGATTGATGGTAACCCTAGTAGATTTGCCCTGCTTGTAAAATGAGTTGTCTTGATCTGCTAAGATGAATTGCCTTGGTCTGCTGTTTGAATTGTTTGCTTAGGAACAAAAGGATATACCCTAAGGGCTCATCCTATAGTATGTAACTAATCCTATTCACCTTAAGAAAGTTAACAAAGCTGGATCTAATCTCTAGTCACTAGGTGATCATCTAAAACCCTTAACCAGATCAATTCGGAAGTGATATAATCTAGAAGCTTGAAATCAACAAAGACCAATATCAAGCATGAACCTATTCTACTCAATGTACACTTCAAAATCATACACTTGATGGTGTTTTGGTACCTTGCAACCAAATAGAAACATCCCCTCTCATAATCTAGTAAAAAAACCTAAATCTGCCAAATGTGGCTAAGTCTAAAATCTGTTCCAACATCACCTTTTTGAGTGCGTCCTTTTCTCAACCCTTGTGAATTTTTCTAAAATGCATTTGAACCATCTTGTTAACCATCCTAAGGAATACCAAGGCCCACTCTTTCCCTTGGTTCAATCATCCTCCAACCCACTTGTTCTTGATGGTTTTGCAGGCAAGAAAATAACTTTTCAGGCAAATCTTATCAACATGCCTACTTTGACAGAAGCTCACACCATCATCCAACCTTCTACGGACCAACTCTTTGCATCGTTGTGTTCTACTCATATAGTTCTATCAATACCTACTTAACTTGTTTCCATTGGATCTTTGTGCTTCTTAAACGCACAAGGTTTTGAAGGCTATCTGATAATCTGCTTTTGGCAGGCTTCTTTTATTCAAAGTTTGAGATCATTCCTAGGAACCCTCAAGCCTGATCAAGCTCAAACCTCTATACCATCGTGATCTAAATCACTTGGTATATCCATCCATATATCCCATGCCTCAAGGGGAGAATTGAGCTCCAACATCCAGCAAGGTTTTGTTGGTATCAAATTAACATTACCCTAGATCCCTTTTCCTTGTTTTCCACCAAATTCAAGTTGGATTCTCAAATCCCAAGGTTGGAAGTGCTTGTTACACCTTGTGTACACCATCTACCTTGATTATAAAGATTTACCAAGGTTTTTGAATAATTATTTGGGACCAAGATCTATTTAATTCCTTTAATAGACAAAACCTCCAAAAATTCTTCCATAAAGGAAAGTTTGGTTTTTGCCAAAACACCTCCCCAACTTTTGGCTCAATTGAGGTCCATATATCATACCCTATCTTCTTACTTCAAAAATAGATATTATTGAAGAGTCTCAATAATTCTTTTTGCCCATTTTCTTAAATGGGAGAAACAAGAAATTAAATATATTAAATACTTTTATTCATCAATAAATCTTGGGAAAATTCCCAAAAGTCTGAATTCATATCTAAGACCTTTTCACATCAAAAACCAACCATGTCCAATGTAAGAATATCAAGTGATCTTCTAGAAACTACTTCTGCACTTCTTGAATAAATGGATTTAAGAGTACTAACACCCCTTAGAAAAATCCTAAATAAATCTTAGGAATGTATCATAACCATACCCATCTACCAATATCATCTCCCCCACCTTTTCCAATGCAAATTTCTGAACTCCTTCACAAGCTCTCTTGTGATCAAAGTTTGCAAAATAATCAAAACTTGAGCTAAACAAAATCCAACCTACCCCAAACTTGTCTAATACACCACCTTAGAAACATCACTCCATCCTGGTCGTGTACCCCTGCAGCAGCTGCCCTCCCCTTGCCTCCTTAGCTCTTGATCAAGTGAGAGAGAGAGATAGCCCTACCTTGACAAAATATCTTGCATATTAAAAGCAGCAGCAGCAACCACCACTCCCCTCTCTCTCTCTTTGGTCGAGCTACTGGCCCCACATACCCCCAACACCGCCCTCCTCGACCAATGCCATTGCCCTACCCTCCCCCATGCTTCCCATGGACTATGTCCACCATGGACATCTCCTCTTTGGTTTATAAGGCCACATGCCAGTACAGCGTCTCTCCCCTGGCTCATTTGCTCCCTCACCACCCACCTACACTCCCCAGAGCTCCTATCCCCTCCCCCTGCTCTGTCCCGCTCGAAAGAAGGACGAGAAGAAGTTTCGGCCATTGCTCAAGATCTGAGCTTAGCTCTCCCTCCTCCTCCCCTCTCCTCTCTTGCATGGAACTCCCTGGTGCTCCCTACCCTCTCTTCCTCTTCCCCTTATGTTCTCCTTACCCAGGAGCAGCTCCCCGTGTAGCACCAGCGGGCTCCGGCGAGGTGCCTCTCGGTCGTCTTAGCACTAGCCCGGATCTAGTCGAAAACCGTCGATGCCGCCCATCGTCGAGGTCGCTGAACGGCCCCGCATCCGCTCCGCCTACCTTTCGACATCCGCTAGCCCTCAGGTGAGCTCCCCCACGCGCCGCCGCTCTGTGTTAGGGTTTCGGCCCTCGCCGACGTTTCCCGCGGGGACGATGACCGGGAGCCGTCCATCCTCGCCTAATCGGACGGCCCCCACGCCTCCATACCCCTTTGCCACCCCACACCCCCTGACGCCTGGGCCCCGCCCCAAGGGATTTTGAATTCCGGCCTCCCGCCCACATAGACGCCGAGGCGGGCAGTTTCTGCACTACTCGGCCCAGTCCCTCCTGGAATCCGACCCGCCCTGTGTATTTTTATTTTTATTTTTTTTCCACCAGATCTGAATCTGGTTTCTTGGTTTAAATCTTTTTGTAAAAGAAAACCCATACCAAATGCCCAGATCTGCACCTTGGGTGATACCCAAATGTTTTCCTCAACATTCAGTACAATAATTGAACCAAAGAAATTTCTAGCTTAATCCTAGTAATTTAAATACCAGAAGGTGTCCCTTTTACTAATTAATTCCTTCTGTGGGATTTACAACTCCAAATAGGATAAACCCAAGTGCGCCTGGTAGGTACTACATGTACCTACCTCATGACCTTGGCCTCTCTCCAAGTGGAACCATTAAACTCCTGTAGCAAAAATAACAAAAACATGACCTTTATGCCTTTAGAAAATTCTCCTAGTCATAATAGGAGTGAATTCAACCTAATTCCAACTTGAGATCTCACAAACCCTCATACTTATCAAACCCTAGCAACTCAATATTTATTGAGCTCTGGTTGATTTATAATGCATAAAACTATTATGTGCATGGACAATTCACTAAATAAATCACTCCAGTATTTATGTATATCCAAAAATAGTGATTCCAATTTCTACAGAAAGGTATTCAATGTACCTAACATGTGTCTTTGAGATCATATCAAAAGCTTCTGTATAATTAATCTGGTGAAAAGGACAAAATAGCTTTAGAACTAACTTTGGGAATTTCCTGAGGGCATTCTGGTAAATATTTTGACATGATTCCAACTCCCAGTGCATAAGTGCATCAAAACCTACCTAACCATCCAAGGAATTAATTTTTAGACTCACAGAACTCGTCTAGGAAATTATCTCTAGAGTATTTTCCCACTAGAAAATTCATTATAAATCAATGGAAATTGATAATTTGGTGAAACCACTTTTGTTGGTTTCATATTATCACTACCTATCTGATGGTATCAGTTTTATACACAGGTATCCTACAGAACTTGGACCTTGTATTTAAACCCCTTAATTAAGTAGTTTTGGCATCCAAATCATTAAAGGCATTTCAAGTAATTCCACTTGTGTAGATGCCAACCACTCAAAACCTACTGAATTGTAAACTGGTTTTGTTCATTTCTTGTTGTATGTATTGTTACTTATATGCCCTATTTTGATTGTGGTATTCTTGCTTGCATGAATACTCGATGACGGCGATAGTTGCGATTGTACTGACGACGAGAAGAAGAGACCTTATTATTATTATTGGCATTGGTATTCTTGGTTGTCTAAAGATGAAGTCCAGGGACATTTATGCCATATTGCTGATCATCAGGAAAGCCACCTTCTTGCTCATAAGCCTTGTCCTACTGTTTTACCTATGCATGTTTTATCTACTGTTTATTAAAAAAACTGCATTGTTTGATATATGTTGATGTATATATGGTAGTGGTTTGGCTCCTCCGAACTATTACACTTTGGTACTACTAAGTACGAACCCCCTTGATGACACCTATAGGCCCCTAGTAGAATAGATGGTGCATATCACCATAGCCCATTGGAGACCCTATTTTAGCCAAAGCAAAGCTATAGGATGGGAAGACCCCGGAAAAGTTTTACCAAATGTTTTATGATAAAACCTTGGTGAGGTGGGACCTCCCAAGAGATGTTGAGAAAGAAAAAGATTTTGTTTTACAAAATGCTGAAGGAAAGCTGGAGGAAAAAGATTTACGAAAACGCACCCGGTTCTTTGTAGTTTAGCTATAACAACTTAACCCGTGCAACCACATTACTCTAGAATGGTATAGGGCTGGATTTGATGTTTGCTTATTCTGGTATAAGCTGCCTCGCAAGGACTACAGGGGATAAAAATCCCTGGAGGGTGGGCCTTCTCTGGCTGAGTCCATGTAAAATATCGACCGGGAGAAGGAACGAAGGGTCTGCGGGCCTCCACGCGTTACTATGAGGCCCTCATTGAAAGCGCACACTTGGGAAGTGGAAAAAAGCACTTCGGTTGGCTTGAGTACTATATAGGGCGTCCCGGTGTGGAGGGGAAGAACACTCATAGGGTAGGAACTTATACTGTAGTGGCATCCGGAGAGTCTTGATCGGTTACTCGACCCACGATCGGTGTAGATCAGGGTACTGTAGCCGGATGGTGTGGGTAAAGTGTACAACCTCTGCAGAGTGTAAATCTATTCGAATAGCTATGTCCGCGGTTATGGACGGGTTGGACAAACTTCTGTCGACCGGTGCTGGTTTTGATTTCAAAAATGATTTTGAAAAAGCAATGGCTTTGGAAATGTTCTGACCATGGGATGGTCGGAAAGGATAAATGTTTGGACCATGGGATGGTCGGAAAGAAAGGAAAAGATTTGGTCATGGGATG
Source organism: Avena eriantha (assembly GCA_910589775.1). Lineage (NCBI taxonomy): Eukaryota > Viridiplantae > Streptophyta > Magnoliopsida > Poales > Poaceae > Avena > Avena eriantha. Next base: position 375,412,021 of record OU342746.1, on the reverse strand, counting down.
ACTGGAAGGAGGAACTAATGGGTGACCCAATCCTAGTGTTTCCAACACTTTTCAAAAAGGTTTCCTAAATATTTTACAAAAGTTTTCAATAAAGATATGTAGATGTTATATCTACAAGAGAAACTATTTGAGAAAAGAACCTCTCTTGGAGCCCTCCTACTACCACAACCATATTGCATATCCTCTTGTTATTATTATCCTCTTAAGGTGGTTTGCGAGTACATTCAAAGTACTCACTTGCATTGTCCCTGGCTATTAACTTGTCCAGATATCAAGATGAAGCTGAAGTTGACGACTTTGCGAGCTAGGACGGTCTTCTAGCCAATTGCCTGTAGGTTAAGGCATGACTCGGTCTCCATGCTTGATGATGCTCCGCTGATGATTATTGATGTAGCCATAATGGCATGTAAGGTATGCCATGTATCCTCTTAAGTAATGGATGTTTACTTTGATACTTGTCGGTTATGTGCCACGATTAAGTGATCATGGGATCGTCGTGTATGCATAACAGGGATTCTCAGAGGATTAATCCGGGGGCCCCATAGACTTCGTATCACAGCCATCCTTACTATAGGAGAACCTTAGTTAGCATGGTCGTTAGACATGAAAACTATTTTGGGAACCCTGACTTTCAAAAACTAATTCCTCAAAACATTTCGAAAGATTATACTTCTTATCTCTTTCAAGCTTAAACGATTTTGAAAATGACTTCCTCTACCTCTCATCCCAATTTCAAACAGGACCTTGGGTGAAGGCGATGAGAACGAGATGAAGAGGGCAACTACCAGCAAACACAAGGAGACTACAAGATCTCCCTACCAACGGAATCATCATAATCAGAAGAAATCAAGTGTTGCACTAACAAGAAGCGTCCAAGATGCGCAGAAGGCTTCATCTGCAGGATAGTGACCCAGACTACATCAACGTGAAATCTAGGATTAATAGTCCCAAGATAGGATTCCGCTATATCTCGAGTAGTCAACTCCTTGGTCCCGATAGATGGTCGTGTTTGCTTGCCTAAGTGCATCATGTGTTGCTTGATGTGTGTTGTTTGCCAAGGACATTGCGATCCCCTTGCTATGTTCGCCTTGTATGGATGCCTCGCTGGTTTGACCCTAGTAAAAATGTGCCTTGAGGACCAACCCACCACCTAAGAACCCCGAGCACCCCTTGTTAGTCGTAGGTAACGAGATCCATACGAACCTCGAGAGTTATGAGAAGAAAAGCATCGCAACAACCGAGAGTTCGACTTCGTCAAGTTAGAAAAACCTTGAAGACTTCTCCTCGGCAAGATGGCCTACCTCATCAAATTCAACTCTCAAGACTCGTCACTAACACTGGATGTCATCAATCCCCTGTCGACTAGAGCAAGAATCCCGTTGAAGCCAGAAGTCTATCCCCGAAGGAACCCCCCCACTATTCTTGAGAAACCACAAAATTTGCTAACCCATATAGGAAATAAAGAGCTAACTCCACCAACCTTTGGTATATTAGGTCTTCCGACCCCCTCAAGAGACCAGCTATTCTAGTGACCCTGCCCAAAAAACAAAAAGTTCCTCACCAGAAAGCCAGAATACTCCAAATCCTAAGGACAGGACTGCCTGAAGACAACGAGTCTACTCCACCATCGTGCAGAAACAACATCAAAGGTTCAACTAAAGACAACTTATCTGAAGCTGGATTCCTCTAACTTGACCAAAGGCTAGCAAGAAGAGTCGTTAACCGCTAACCTTCCTAGAGCTAACTCCATAAGGCTTCGTTAAACCATCACAGCAAGGTAGTCACACTAAGGTTTCACTCAAAGTCCTCAACTCAAGCGTCACACCTTTGCTCCACGTCATCTACTAGAGAGTCATCAGGTGAGATACTAACTAAAGATTTTACAAATCCTTTCCTACTACTTCAGCTAAAGAACCACCTAAAGAATTGCCCAATTGCTAACCTCAATAGCTCTAACCCGTCCGAAGGATCCGCTAATACAACTACTCTGATAGGCTATGTGCGAATAATAGTAGTATATGAGCCTCATAAAACCTAGTTTCCGGAAGACATCTAAAGGATTCAACTCCAGATAGAAGGTTGGCGACAGTCTCAAAAGCATCATCCGATGACTCTAAGAAAGAAGGACTGACGTATTCTAGAGCTACCCTAGTTTAACCCTAAGGGGGAAAGACCTGCGTCTTTCCCACAAAACTAGACTAACCATATGTCAGAAGAAACCTCAGGAGTTAGACCCAAAATCATGAACTAGGATACGATAATCCCTTAAGAGAAACGTCGTATATCCTTACATAAGGAAGATCACCCCTCACAATCCCGATTGAAGCCGCTCAACACTCGTGCATCCAAGACGATTGAAGTTCAACCCCACTGTCGTAGTGACCATGTTCAAAGACAAAGCCAACAAGTTAGTACACGAGAAACACATGGCACTAACTCCAACACAAAATCCCTAACTTTACTCTCTTGAATCTTGGGACGAGATTCATTTAAGGGGGATAGGTCTATAACATCCCAATTTCAGCAACCCTGTTTAGTTGTCAAGAATGCAAAAATTAGGGGGAACAAAAACTTTTTCTTGTTGATTGATGCAGTGTTGCTTGATTGCTTGTCTATGCTTATGCCTCTGAATGTGCAACAGATGATATAATCCTTACCTCAACCCCAGTTGACAAAAGCTATTTAACAAAACTATCCTGGCTCATTTTACATATCCTCAAATGTTCTGGCATTCAAAACCTGAGCCAAGACACTTTTGTAAACCTTAAATATTTTAGTAGCTTCTATTGACCAAACTATGGAGAGCTATATAACATAATCTCCTTATGTTTTCAAGACAGAACTATTAACTACTCTTACCTCTAGGTTTTTCCAAAGAACTTTTCATAAAGCTTTTGAACTCCACTCTTGGTAGAGATACCAAGAACTCTCATCCTATTCAAAATCCAACCTTGCAACCTACCCATCCTTACCCCAAGCTAGGATTGATGGTAACCCTAGTAGATTTGCCCTGCTTGTAAGATGAGTTGTCTTGATCTGCTAAGATGAATGGCCTCGGTCTGCTGTTTGAATTTTTTGCTTAGGAACTAAAGGATCTACGCTAGGGGCTCATCCTCTAGAATCTAACCAATCCTATTCACCCTAAGAAAGTTAACAAAGCTGGATCTAATCTCTAGTCACTAGGTGATCATCTAAAACCCTTAACTAGATCAATTCGGAAGTGATCTAATCTAGAAGCTTCCAAATCATAATATACCAATATTAAGCAGTATTTTGGTACCTTGCAACCAAACAGAAATTTCCCCTCTCATAATCTGGTAAAAAAACCCTAAATCTGCCAAATATGGCGAAGTCTGGAATCTGTTCCAACATCACCTTATTGAGTGCCTCCTTTTCTCAACCCTTGTGCATTTTTTTAGAATGCATTTGAACCATCGTTTTAACCATCCTATGGAATACCAAGGCCCACTCTTGCCCTTTGTTAAAACATCCTCCAACCCACTTGTTCTTGATGGTTTTGCAGGCAAGAAAATAACTTTTCCTACAAATCTTAAAACATGCCTACTTTGATAGAATCTCACACCATCATCCAACCTTCTACGGACCAACTCTTCGCATGGTTATGTTCTACTCCTATAGTACTATCAATACCTACTTCACTTGTTTCCATTGGATCTTTGTTCTTCTTAAACCCATAAGGTTTTGAAGGCTATCTGATAATCTCCTTTTGGCAGGCTTATTTTATTCAAAGTTTGAGATCATTCCTTGGAACCCTCAAGCCTGCTCAAGCTCAAACCTCTACACCATGGTGATCTACATCACTTGGTATATACATTCATCTACCCCATGCCTCAAGGGGAGAATTGATCTCCAAGATCTAGCAAGGTTTTTTTGGTATGAAATTAACATTACCCTAGATCCCTTTTCCTTGTTGTCCACCAAATTCAAGTTGGATTCTCAAATCCCAATGTTGCAAGTGCTTGTTACACCTTATGTACACCATATACCTTGCTTATAAAGATTTACCAAGGTTTTTGAATAATTATTTTGGACCAAGATCTATTTAATTCCTTTAATAGACAAAACCTCCAAAACTTCTTCCATAAAGGAAAGAGGTGTTTTTGCCAAAATACCTTCGCAACTTTTGGCTCAATTGAGGTACATATATCATACCCTATCTTCTTACTTCAAAAATAAGTATTATTGAAGACTCTTAATAATTCTTTTTTCCCATTTTCTTAAATGGAAAAAACAAGAAATTAAATATATTAAATACTTTTATTCATCAATAAATCTTGGGAAAATTCCCAAAAGTGTGAATTCATATCTAAGTCCTTTTCACATCAAAAACCAACCATGTCCAATGTAAAAATATCAAGTGATCTTCAAGAAACTACTTCTGCACTTCTTGAATAATTGGATTTAAGAGGACTAACACCCCTTAGAAAAATCCCAAATAAATCCTAGGAATGTACCTTAACCATACCCATGTACCAGTATCATCTCCCCCACCTTTTCCAATGCAAATTTTTGAACTCCTTCACAAGCTCTCTTGTGATCAAAGTTTGCAAAACAATCAAAACTTGAGCTAAACCAAATCCAACCTACCCCAAACTTGTCTAATACACCAACTTAGAAACATCACTCCCTCCTGGTCGTGTACCCCTGTAGCAGCTGCCCTCCCCTTGCCTCCTTAGCTCTTGATCAAGTGAGAGAGAGAGATGGCCCTACCTTGACAAAATATCTTGCATATTAAAAGTAGCAGCAGCCACCACCACTCCCCTCTTTCTCTGGTCGAGCTACTGGCCCCACATACCCCCCAACACCGCCCTCCTCGACCAATGCCATTGCCCTGTCCTCCCCCATGCTTTCCATGGACTATGTCCACCATGGACCTCTCCCATTTGGTTTATAAGGCCACAGGCCAGTACAACGCCTCTCCCCTGGCTCATTTGATCCCTCACCACCTACCTACACTCCCCAGATATCCTCTCCCCTCCCCCTGCTCTGCCCTGTTTGAAGGAAGGACGAGAAGAAGTTTCGGCCATTGCTCAATATCTAAGCGTAGGTCTCCCTCCTCCTCTCCTCTGCTCTTCTGCATGTCACTCCCTAGTGCTCCCCTACCCTCTCTTACTCTTCCACTTTTGTTTTCCTTACTCAGGAACAGCTCCCCGTGCAGCACTAGCGAGCTCCTGCGAGGTGCCTCTCGGTCGTCTTCGCGCGAGCCCGGATCTGGTCGAAAACCATCGATGTCGCCTATCGTCGGGTCGTTGAAGAGCCCTGCATCCTCTCCGCCTACCTTCCGACACCCGCGAGCCCTCAGGTGAGCTCCCGCACGTGTCGCCGCTCCGTGTTAGGGTTTCGGCCCTCACCACCGTTTCCCGCGGGGACGATGACCCGGAGCCATCCATGCTGGCCTAATCGGACGGCCCCCACGCCTCCATACCCCTTCGCCACTCCGCACCCCCTGGCGCCTGGGCCCCGCCCCACGGGATTTTGAATCCCAGCCTCCTGCGCACATAGACACCGACGTGGGCCGTTTCTGCTCTGCTCGGCCCAGTCCCTCCCGGAATCCGGCCCGTGCTATGCATTTTTCTTTTTACTTTTTTCCACCAGATCTGAATCTGGCTTCTTGGTTTAAATCTTTTTGAAAAAGAAAACCCACACCAAATGACCAGATCTGCACCTTGGGTTATACCCCAATGTTTTCCTCAACATTCAGTACAATAATTGAACAAAAAATTAGTCTAGATTAATCCTAGTAATTCAAATACCAGAAGGTGTCCCTTTTACTAATTAATTCCTTCTGTGGGATTTTGACCTACAAATAGGATAAACCCAAGTGCCCCTGGTAGGTACTGCATGTACCTACCTCATGACCTTGGCCTCCCTCCAAGTGGAACCACTAAACTCCTGTAGCAAAAATAACAAAAACATGACCTTTCTGCCTTTAGAAAATTCTCCTCGTCATAATAGGAGTGAATTTAACCTAATTCCAACTCTGAGATCTCACAAACCCTCATACTTATCAAACCCTAGAAGCTCAAATTTTATTGAGCTCTGGTTGATTTATAATGCATAAAACTATTTTGTGCATGGATAATTCACTAAATAAATTACTCAAGTAGTTATGTATATCCAAAAATAGTGATTCCAATTTGTACAGAAAGGTATTAAATGTACCTAACTTGTGCCATTGGAATCATATCAAAATCTTATGTATAATTAATCTGGTGAAAAGGACAAAACAGCTTCAAAACTGACTTTGGGAATTTCCTGAGGGCATTCTGGTAAATATTTTGACATGATTGCAACTCCCAGTGGATAAGTGCATCAAAACCTACCCATCATCCAAGGAATAATTTTTTCAACTCACAGAACTCTTCTAGAGAATTATCTCCTAAAACTAGAGTATTTTCCCACTAGAGAATTCATTATAAATCAATGGAAATCGATGATTTGGTGAAACCACTTTTGTTGGTTTCATATTATAACTACCTATCTGATGGTATAATTTTTATACACAGGTATCCTATAGAACTTGGACCTTGTATTTAAACCCCTTAATTAAGTAGTTTTGGCATCCAAATCATTAAGGAAAACCCACAAAGTCATTTCAAGTAATTCCACTTGTGTAGAAGCCAACCACTCAAAACCTACTGAATTGTAAACTAGTTTTGTTCATTTCTTGGTGTATGTATTATTACTTATATGCCCTATTTTAATTGTGGCATTGCTTGCTTGCATGAATACTCGATGACGGCGATAGTTGCGATTGTACTAACGACGAGAAGAAGAGACCTTATTATTATTATTGGCCTTGGTATTCTTGGTTGTCTAAAGATGAAGTTGAGCGACATTTATGCCATATTGCTGATCATCAGGCAAGCCACCTTCTTGCTCATAAGCCTTGTCCTACTGTTTTACTTATCCATGTTTTATCTACTGTTTATTGATAAAAAAACTTCATTGTTTGCGATATGTTGATGTATATATGGTAGTGGTTTGGCTCCTCCTAACTATTACACTTTGGTACTACTAAGTACAAACCCCCTTGATGACACCTACTGGCCCCTAGTAGAATAGATTGTCCATATCACCATAGCCCCTTGGAGACCCTATTTTAGACAAAGCAAAGCTATAGGATGGGAAGACCCCGGAAAAGTTTTACGAAATGTTTTATGATAAAACCTTGGTGAGGTGGGACCTCCCAAGAGATGTTGAGAAAGAAAAAGGTTTTTTTTACAAAATGCTGAAGGAAAGCTGGAGGAAAAAGGTTTACAAAAACGCACCCGGTTCTTTCCAGTTTAGCTATAACAACTTAACCCGTGAAACCACATTACTCTGGAATGGGACAGGGTTGGATTTGATGTTTGCTTATTCTGGTATAAGCTGTCTCGCAACGACTACAGGGGATAAAAATCCCTGGAGGGTGGGCCTTTTCTAGCTGAGTCCATGTAAAACATCGACTAGGAGAAGGAACGAAGGGTCTACGGGCCTCCACACGTTACTATGAGCCCCTCATTGAAAGCGCACACTTGGGAAGTGGAAAAAGCGCTCCGGTTGGCTTGAGTACTATATAGGGCATCCAGGTGTTGAGGGGAACAACACTCATAGGGTAGTCACTTATACTAGAGTGGCATCCGGAGAGTCTTGATCGGTTACTCGACCCATGATCGGTGTAGATCAGGGTAGTGTACCCGGATGGTGTGGGTAAAGTGTACAACCTCTACAGAGTGTAAATCTATTCGAATAGCCGTGCCCACGGTTATGGAAGGGTTGGACAAACTTCTGTCGAGCGGTGCTGGTTTTGATTTCAAAAAGGATTTCGAAAAAGCAATGGCTTTGGAAATGTTCTGACCATGGGATGGTCGAAAAGGATAAATGTTTGGACCATGGGATGGTCGGAAAGAAAGGAAAGGATTTGGTCATGGGATGACTAGAAGGAGGAACTAATGGGTGACCAATCCTAGTGTTTCCAACACTTTTCAAAAAGGTTTCCAAAATGTTTTACAAAAGTTTTCAATAAAGATAGGTAGATGCTATATCTACAAGAGGAACTATTTGAGAAAAGAACCTCACTTGGAGCCCTCCTACTACCACAGCCATATTGCATATCCTCTTGTTATTATTATTCTTTTAAGGTGGTTTGCAAGTACATTCAAAGTACTCATTGGCATTGTCCCTGGCTATTAACTTGGCCAGATATCAAGAACAAGGTGAAGTTGATGACTTTGCGAGCTAGGACGTTCTTCTAGTCAGTTGCCTGTAGATTAAGGCATGACTCGGGCTCCACGCTTGATGAAGCTCCGCTGATGATTATTGATGTAGCCATAATGGCATGTAAGGTATGACATGTATCCGCTTAAGTAATGGATGTTTAGTTTCATACTTGTCAGTTATGTGCCACAACTAACTGATCATGGGATCGTGGTGTATGCATAGCGGGGATTCTCAGAGGATTAATCCGGGGGCCCCACACTATTCATACTAGTTCGTTGGTCATGAGGATGATCTGGGTTTCAAGATCATGGGCATTTATGCCAATCGACAACGGGGTCATATCATTGGAAAATGATGTGATGGACATTCCTCGAAGGATTGCAACACGATCAAGTCATATAAGTTCATTGTTGCAACAGCTATACCTAGACTCCTTTTCCTTAGACCGTGAGCTCATATTACTCACTGTTTCCCGAGGCTGCTTAGACTGCATCAACCGTCATCTGGTAATACGGTGGCCATAAAGGTGTACGTTGGGGTATTCCAAAGGAACAGTAGATGACATGTGACTGCAAGACCGGGATTTGCTAACCCACATGACTGGTAAAGATACATACGGCCTGCTTGGTGAGATTACATCCATAAATGTTGCAACATGTGACTCTGTCACGAGTGTAATATCACGGTAACAAGAAAACAGAACTTGTTGTGAACGAGGTTGAAAAAGGTATATGATACCAATGATCGGATCTCGGACAAGTCGTATCAAGAAACAAAAGGAATTGGATGCTACATTTAGCGGTTCAAACGACACTGTCATCAGGAAAGCATAGGGGTCACATGGATATCCTTGGTCCCTCTATTGATCATTGATTTAGATCATGTCTAGAGCATTCCCAAGCCGTGAGAGGATACACTTAAGGGTACGATGAGAGCGATCATTCATAAGATAGAATCACAGTAGAGAAAGAGAAAGCCGAAATGTTCCGCGGAGAGGTCTGAAGTTGTTCGGAGAAAGAATAAAGGAAAAGACCTGAAAAAGTGTTTTCGGATAAATGGGAATTTAAATATACATTTATTATATGTTAATTGCGAATTAATATATTCTAAATAATATTTAAATTAAGATTTATAAAAGCAACTTTTATATTAGGCCAAACCCCCGGAGGGAAATAGCCTAAGAGATAAGCTGTAGAAAAAGGAAAAGAAAAACAGCTAACAGCCCACGTGGGCGGCGGATATTCGCCGCCACATGGGGCAGAAGTCTGCTACAGGCAGACCGCCAGGCGGGCGGCAGATAATCCACACCGCATGGTGCATCTCGTGTCAGCCGTCGCTCGCGGGCCGGAACTTGCTGGCCCACCTGGGCAAAAGGGAGGAGCTGGCGTGAGGTGGGCCACGGTGCAGCCCACCCAGCCGCTGCTCTTAGCTAACTTGGCCGTGAGGTGGGCTCGCCGGCCCACCCGCCGGACTGAGCTGCAGCTGCTCCACTTGGCCACTGCGGGCTGCTGTGCTAGGCCCTTGTGGCCCAGCCGGCTGGGGTGCTTCCTTTTCCTCTTTTCTTTATCTATTAGTCCCACATGGGGCACCTAAGAGGGAGGGCACACCTCCCTTAGCCTATATAAGGAGGTGCCTATGGGAGGGATTAAAACACACCAACACACCAATATTTGGAGAAGTCCTTTGGTTGACTTCCTCCTTCCCTCTCTCTCTATCCCTTGTGACCATGGCCCCAAGTCTGCGTTGTGCCATCGAAGCACACCTGCAGCATGCCGTTGCGCTGCTGGATTCCTAGTCGGATATTAACTTCCGCACTCCCGGCGGGATCGGGGAGCTGGAGGTCTCATCGTGCACCGGATGTGTACGAAGACACAAGGCGCAACACTTGGGGCACTTGAATGTCGTGAGTCGGAGCTGCTACACGATGAAGAAGGAGCAAGGGGTGACCTGTGAGGAGCTTCGCGACCTTGAAGTCGGCTACGAGTATGACTACATCAACCATCTTCCCCTTGGAACGTTAACCGCGTACGGTCTACAAGGGTATGTATTCTATATGCATTGGCCGTTACCACATTACTACATAGATAGATCCTAGGCAGTTTTTGGGGTTCCAACGTAGGAAATTTTTTGTTTTCTGTGGTGGATCCCCTTTAGAATTGTACTACGAAGTAGTTTCTTTGTCGATTGCCACCAAACCCTTGATATATAATGATGCATCTTTTGATTGCAGGACTGGAGCGTGGCTACCAATTTACCTCCTTAGCCCGAAGGGGTTATTCCTCACGAAGCAGAGGAGGAGGACGAGTCGGGGTCTACAGTCCCCATGAAGGAAGAAGAGGAAACCCCCGAGTCTGCTGATCGCGGAGCCCACAAGCGTTCCCGTAGTGAGGACTCGGATGCGTCCTCTTCGTCGACGCCAGAGGATTCTTTTGCGGTAGTTGCAGAGGAGCCCATCCCTGATGTTCCTATCCACGCAGTGGCTCCTCCTGCTCGGAAGAAGCTGCGACTTCCGAAGGAGTCGTCTGAGGAATCCTAAGACCTTGATAAATTTAACTGGTGAGTATTGCCTTTGCGAATGCGTCTTGCATTCTTTTTGGAGTTGCTTTTTCTGAAGTTTTTGTTGGATGTGTTTTGTAGTCAAGCGGCATCGTCGTCTTTTGATGACGTCCAATTTGTGAACCAATTCGGAGTCGCGGACTCCAAGGCCAAGGAGGTGGTTGAACGGTCTCCTTCTCCTCCAGTGGCGGCCCACTCTGGGCACAATTCTTTGAGTTCCCCGCATGTTGGGGAACACCAGATGGTTGCCCGGACGACTGCGCGGCAGTCATCTTCGGAGTCCCTGGAGGACCACGTAAGCATCCTTTTTGTTGTTGTGGCAGTCGAATTTATACTTTTTGCTGTCGCTGTGAAGAAAGCTGCTCGCCTGGCAGAGCAAGTCCTTGTCATGGGTCGATAGCACGGGTTGCTGGACAATCGCCACCGCATTGTCGAAGGTTAGTTTTGGCTTCGTCTTTGTCTTCATGGAATTTATAAATTTGATTGATGATACACCATGTGCCTTGTAGTTGAGCACAATGAACTTCTTTGTCGTGCTGCCTCCCTCGAGGGGGCGTTTGCCGCGGTGGCGAAGAATCGCGACGAAGCAGTCGTAGCTCTAGAGGAGTCGCGAAAACGCGAAGAGGATCTGCGCGCCTCCACTGCTGAGAGGGACAAGTTGTTCGAGGAACAACTTTTCTCGATTGCCAAGTCCCTCTCAGGTATTTTTTCAGTTGGATTTGCATTGTTCTTTTGCCTGATATCATCCGGTTGTGCTAATACTTTGTGTATGCAGATGCCAGTGGCCCGAGCTTCGACGCCCAGTCCCTTCACCACGCAGATGCGTTGGCTGGTGCCATGGCCGCAGTCGAGGACCGCAGCATTTCTCTTCAGGAGACATTGACGAAGGACAAGGGTGTGCTCAGTTGCATCCCCGAGGATATAACTCCCAAGGATGAACTGATTGACATCCTTAAGGACCTGGTGGAATCCCTTGATGGGCGTATTCCCATGGACTTCAAGAACTCCCAGCGATCCGTCGGTGCTACCATGGCACTCGCAATGGCGTAGGCCCATGGCGTGGAGTTAGATCCCTCCGTGATCTCCAAGGCGATGCCCGTCGACGCAGATGGCCAGAAGGTAGTGTTTGCTCCTTTTGCTACTGGTTGTGGTAAGTATGGGCCACAACTCATCAATACAGTCTCGAGATATTCCGTGGAGCTGCAACAGGTGAAGAAGGCGGCAACATCAGGGGATACCACTAGAAAGTCTGTGGCTTCAGAGGCTACCACAGATTCGATGAGACCTCCGAAGTCAAAGTCCAAGTGGAAGAAGCAGATTGCTCCTTAGTCGCCAATCTGTAATAGTTGTAGTTGCCTTTTGTGGAAACTATGCTTTTGTGGGAGTGTCCATGTCGAGACTTTGTTGTGCTTGAATGCATTCATGTTTTTATCAATGTATTCTTGGTCCCTTATTTGCTTCTTGCTTGATTGTGACAGGGTACATCGAGTGGTCCTCATGACTCTCCTCCCACCGATGAAACCATAGCGCATCCACGTTCAAAGGTGGAGGAAATGTCATTGCTATCGTGATTGCACGACCGCATTAAGAAGTTGGAGCACGAGTTGCCCATTGTCCGCGGTAGCGCAGATGTGTGGAAGTCGAAGGCGGAGAAGGCCAGCGCCCATGAGAAATATCTCTTGGAGGAAGTGGCGCAGTTGAGTCAACAGTTCAAATGTTAACTTTCTGCCCTCTCATCTTTTCTTTTAGTCAGTCGCGGCAATGCCTTGTCTTCAAACTTTTCCATTTCCTTGGTGTAGTTGTCAACGCTCGTCATCTGCAGGATGAGAAGGACCGGATTGCCATTCGAATGAATGATCTGACCTAGGAGCAACTGCAGGTGAGTGGGTACTTTTGGGTGGACCACGATCGTGTGATCGGGCTTGCGACCCTGCAGGATCGTTCTTCTCGAGTACTTCATTTTTTTAAGAAGTCGCAATCATGCCTTAGGCATATTTATTAAACAATGTTTCCGCTGGACGTCCTCCCTTCAAGCCTATTGGCTCTTTTGGCGAAGTTTCAAGATTTAAGTGCGGTCCGCGAGTGCGTGCTGCACTAGTTAGTAGCTGCTGCTAAGGCTGCGTTGTTGTTGGTGCGACTGCATAGGCCGGATGTAGATGTTGCGTTTGTCGCCGCTGGGTCGCCGCCTCTGCCATAAGGTATGACCTGGAACATGGTTCCACACTATCAAGCGGTTGACCGGCCAATAGAAGACATTGTCGATTTTTTCGAGGAGCAAACGAACATTATTATTTTGCAGTAGTAGCATAATTTGTATCCTGCACATAATTGTATAAGTGTTGTAAAGTTCGTATGATTATGTTGGGTGTAATTAATACCCATTGATATGTAAATAGCTTGCTAGCTTTTATATTTTGCGAGTGTAATATAATCTGAAATTCCTTTTCGTTAGCCTAACTTGTTTTATCTCAGCACCTTTCCAACCTGTCAGGTGCATTGCAACTGGGTTGGTGTTTATCAAGGGTTCGATTGATGTTGTGTCAGCTACTCAGGATACTGCGATTTGTTCGTAGAACGGAAGTATAAAGGGTGGTGTAGCCCCTGAGTGACAAAAGGTGCAAGAAAATAAGGAAAACACAGTATTTTGGGGCAGTTTGCTTTATTTATTCGCGGAATAGTACGAGGTACAATGTGTGGATAAGTAGCCTGGCTGAATAGCCTTATTTGTGATGTAAAAAGCAACTAGGGGTAGAAGCGACGCAGCTGCACGATGTTCCAGGGATTGGAGTATGCGACTCCTATCTCGAAATCTTTAAGGCGATAGGCGCCACCTGGGATTACTTCTGTAATCACGTACGGTCCTTCCCAAGGGGACTCGAGCTTGAGATTCCCTTGTTGCTTCAGTCGTAGGACCAGGTCTCCTTCAACGAAAGATCTGGGGCGTAGGCTTCTGCTATGGTAGTTGCGGAGGCTCTGCTGATAGATCGTTGATCTCTCCACTGCGATTTCCCGTGCCTCGTCAAGGAGGTCGACAGAGTCTTCGAGTGCAAGAGTTGACTCCCGTTCGTTGTAAGCGACCACCCGTGGGGCTTTGTAGCGCACTTCTGCCGGTAGCACCACTTCTGCACTATTTATTATGAAGAATGGAGTATATCCCGTGGCGCTGTTTGGAGTTGTACGTAGGCTCCAAAGGACTGATTGCAGTTCATCTGGCTAGCATACAGCGGCTTGTTCGAGTGGTCGAAGGTGTCGCTTCTTGATTCCACCGCAGACGAGGCCGTTGGCCTTTTCGACTTGACCGTTGGTCTGCGGGTGAGCCACCGAGGCATAGCTTATGTTGAGTCCCAGGTTTTCGCAGAATTGCTGGAACTCCTTAGAGGTGAAGTTCGTCCCATTGTCCGTGATGATGCTATGTGGCACTCCAAAGCGGTAGACGATGGACTAGAAGAATTTGACAGCGCTGGCCCCTGATTGATTTGTCACTGGCATGGCCTCGATCCACTTGGTGAATTTGTCGACTGCAACCAAGAGGTAGACGTAACCTCCTGGCGAGGATTTAGGGAGCTTGCGGACCATGTCGAGTCCCCATTGTGCGAAGGGCCTAGCCAATGGTATTGGCTGGAGTTCTGCGCCGGGTGCGTGTGGTTTGTCTGTGAATAGCTAGCAAGTGTTGTAGCACTGGACGATTTCCTTGGCGTCGCGCATGGCCGTGGGCTAGTAGAATCCAGCTCGTAGAGCTTTGGCAATGAGGGCGCGACTGCCAGCATGGTGCCCGCAAGTGCCTTCGTGGATGTCGAGGAGGACGGCCCTTCCGTCCCCGTTGGAGACACACCGTTGAAGTACTCCCGTGAGGCTGCGCTTGTATAGTTCACCGTTGATGAGGGCGAATGGCTTGGACCGCCGCGCGATGTGTCGCGCATCAGTCGGGTCATCTGGCATCCTCTTGCTGAGTAGATATGTGATGTAGGGTTGTGTCCAAGATGGCTCGATCATCATGACGCCCATTGGTCCTTCGAGTCCTGTATCAAGCTCCAGGTCATCGAGTGCCATTGGCTCATTGGGTCGCGTAGCCCCCGAGTCTGTTGACGTGCTTGCTTTCTTCTCTAGGGCCTTAGGCTTGATGGAGCGCTCGTAGATGTGCTCGAGAAATACCCCAGGTGGTATGGGGGCGCAGGTGGAGCCAATATTGGCGAGTAGTTTCGCCTCTTCATTGCTTTCGCGGCCCACGTGTCGCAGCTCACAGGCGTCGAAGTCTCCTTCGAGTGTGTCGTAGAGGTCACGACAGGCGATCATGTTGTCGCTCAATGCGTCGCACTCGTGCATCGTTTGGTTGACCACCAGTTTAGAGTCGCAGTAGATGATGAGCCTTGGGTGAACTACATTCGCAGAATGTATTTCATCTTGTCTCCTTAGGGCGATGTTAGTATGCCGCTTGCGCCAGCTCCGTCCTTTCGCTTGGACCCGTCAAAGTGCATTGTCTAGAGGTAGGACATATCTGGCTTGTTGGGGAGCTAGTTCTCCATCCAGTGCACGAGGAAGTCCGGGAGAACTTGCGACTTGATTGTGTCGCTCTTTTCATAGGTGAATCTCGTGGAGACAATTCCATTTCCTAGAGCGCGACTCGTCCTATTGCTTCAGGGTTATTGAGTATATGCCCGAGTGGGGCGTCATTTACCACCACGATTGGGTGCTCCTGAAAGTAGTGGCGCAGTCACCTGACTGTCAGGAAGACGCCATACGCCAGCTTCTGATAGTGCGGGTACCGCTGTTTTGTTGGCGTGAGCACCTCGCTGAGGTAGTATACTGGGCGCTGGACACTGTGGACTTTATTTTCTTCGGCTCGTTCCACCATGAGCACCGTGCTGACCACCTAGTTGGTGGCGGAGATGTAGAGCAGTAGTGGTTCCTTTTCACGAGGCGTCACCAGTACTGGTGAGGTGGATAGTAGGCGCTTGAGATATTCGAATGCTTGTTGCTCTTCGTCTGTCCACTCGAACTTGTCAGTTTTGCGAAGAAGTTGGTAGAAGGGCAGTGCATTTTCTCTCATTCGACTAATGAATCGACTGAGCGTCGCGATTCGCCTAGCTAGCTACTGGACGCCTTTTATGTTCTTCGGCTTCTCCATGGCTAGTATGGCCTTTATTTTCTTTGGGTTCGCTTCGATCCCTCTCGCAGAGATGAGATACCCGAGTAACTTCCCAGATGGCACGCTGAAGGCGCATTTGTCCGGATTGAGCTTGATCCGATAGCGGTCGAGGTTGGGGAAGGTCTCGTGTAGATCGTCGATTAGTGAGGCTTCCTCTTTGGTTTTGATGACGATGCCATCAACATAGACTTGGATGTTTCGACCAAGTTGGTTCTTGAGGCAAGCCTGCATGCATCGTTGATAGGTGGCTCCTGTGTTTTTTAGCCCGAAGGGCATCGTATTGTAGCAGAACACAACAAAAGGCGTTGTAAACGCTGTTTTCTCCTGATCCTCCTCCTTCATTCGAATGTGGTTGTAGCCTGAGTAGGCGTCGAGGAAGAAGAGGCGCTCACATCTCGTGGTGGAGTTGATGATTTGGTCGATTCGTGGCAGAGGGAAGTGATCCTTTGGGCAGTGCTTATTCAAGGAGGTGAAGTCCACGCACATCCGCAGGATATCCGTGTCTTTTTTAGGAACAAGCACAGTATTAGTGAGCCAAGTGCTTTCCTTGATCTCGCATATGAATTTTGCGTCGAGGATTCTGTTGATCTCCATTCCGACTGCCTTTGCTCTTGGCTCAGACAGTCGCCGAATTGTCTTCTTGACTGGCCTTGCGTCTGGATTCACATTGAGTGAGTGCTCGTCGAATTCCCTACGAACTCCTGGCATGTCCGCTGGACACCAGTCAAAGATCTCCCAGTGCTCACGGAGGAATTCGACGAGCACGAGTTCCTATGAGGAACTCAAGTTGTTGGCGATGAGGGCCGTCTTGTTCGGGTCCGTTGGGTGGACCTGGACTTTCTTCGTGCGCACCGACGAGTCGAAGGACAGGTCGGGTGAACTTGGCCTGCTCAGGAGGGGGGGCAGACTGTTGTCTGTCGACTCCTTCAATCTTGCGAGTTCCTCTTGCATGCCGAAGGACTGGGAGATTCTATTGAATTCCCTATCGCAGCTGTCGGACCTCGCGAAGTTGCCATTGATTGCGATTACATCGTTTGGACCTGGCATTTTCATCTGCAGGTAGGTGTAGTGCGGCACTACCATGAACCTTGCAAACGCGACACATCTGAGGATGTAGTGGTATTGCAAGGGCCAGTCGACGACCTCAAAGTCGATGCGCTCTCGCCGAAAGTTTTGTGGTGTGCCTAAGATGACGTCGAGGTTGATTTTGCCTAGGGGATATATGCCCTTCCCTAGGACGATGCCATGGTACGTCGTGTCTGAAACTTCCAGACAAGTCAGAGGGATCCTCATTGCACGTAAGGTACTCGCGAACATGAGGTTAATGCCGCTGCCGCCATCCAAGAAGACGTGACTCATATCGAAGCCCCCAATTTGTGCCTTGAGTACGAGGGGATAGTGGCCTAGACGAGGGACTTGGCACGGGTGGTCACGCCTGTCGAAGGTGATGCAGGAGTCGCTTCCGCTGAGGTACTCAGTGGTAGAGGGTGGAGAATTTATTGCCAGATTGACTTCACGAGTGATGGCCTTCTGCACTCGATTTGAGGGACGCCCCTTTTGGATCATCCCCATGTTACCCATGGCTCGTGGGTATGGCTCGCCTCGGTGATGCTGGACTAGTGCAGCCGCGGGTGGTGGTGGTGGAGGAGCTCCATGTGTCACAGCGCCTGGGGCGGCTCCATAGCCCCTGTTGACCGCGTCGCAATTCATCCAAGCCAGGCCTTCGTGGAGTTTGAGGAACTCGCGGCAGTCCTTGAGGAGGTGGCTGGATTTCTTCTTGCCGTCATGCTTGTCAATGTAGAAGTGCATGTTGCATGGGCCGGACAGTTTGTCCTCGATAGATGTTGCGGGTGCCTCCTCGCGAGTGCACTTCTGCCACACCTACGTGGTTTTTCTGCCGTCGCGGTATCCACCGCTGCGATATCCGTTGTTGCGGTTGTCGTCGCATTTGTCGGCGTAGCCGGCTGCGACCATATTAACCTTGTCGCGGTCATCGTCGACGCGCATCCGATGTTTGCCTCAGCGGTCGCGTCTGCGCCCGAGGTCGTCGTCGTCATCAGAGTAGGTACGGTTTTCACTGAGTCTTCTCCGTCAGCCCACTGACTCGCGATTTCCATCAGGTGGTCGATCGTTTTGGGCTTCGAGCGGCCTAGCTCCTCCCTAAGCTCTATATGGCGGACGCCGCCGTTGAAGGCGTCAATTGCACGATCCTCCGAGATGTTTTCTGTGGAGTTCTTGATGATGGACCACCTCTAGATGTACGAGCGTAGCGATTTGCCAGATATTTGCTGGCAGCTTCGCATTTCTTCGATTGATGCGGGCCTTTTATAAGTGCCCTTGAAGTTGCGCACAAAGCAGTAGACTAGCTCTTCCCAACTGCGAATGGATCCGCGCGGGAGATTGTTGAGCCATGCGCGGGCAGCGCCGTGTAGCTGTAGCTGTAGGCATTGCATGGCCGTGCTTCGACTTCCACCGTTGGCCGTACTGCCGTTGGGTGGTCCGGTGCCGTTGGGCGTGCTGCCGTTGGGCGGTCCGGTGCCAGATCCGGTGCCAGTGTTTTTGCCAGTGTTTTCGCGATTGACGCCGGTGTCGCCCTCGTTTATGACGGCACACATGAAGTGGTTGGGGAAGCTGTTGCTCCCTCAACTTTCAGATCTTGAGCCATAGGCTCCATCTTCTGTGGCTAGGTCACCCAGATCGGATCCGCGACTATTGTCGTTGTCCGTACTCCCAGCTGTTGCTGAGGTGTTGAGCTCGCTGAGGGTGCCGATTGGTGGCGGGAACCACGATGCTGAACCGATCGCGGGTGCTGTTGGCTGGTCAGGCATGCGAAGCGTGCCTAGTCGACCAACCTGGAAGCGGAAGCTCCCAGTCGCCAGACTGACTCCATCGCCCACAGACTCGAAAGTCGGGCGAGTGGCCGGCATGTGGACAGTGAAGTCGAATGCGCCAAAGAGTTGGAAAATCTCTATTGTTGCAGAGTTGTAGATCGCTGTTGACGGGGCCGAAGAAGCCGCAACATCAACACTCCTAGTCCCGACAAAGGGGATTCAATTGACGAGGGTTTAACTCGTCAATGCCCATTGTTATGGACTTGGGTTTTGGAGAAGGAGGGAGCTCTGGAGGCATCAATCGGCTAGCAAACAAGCACACAGGGACACAAGATTTACCCAGATTCAGGCCTCGTAGAGGTCCCTACTCCTGCTTGTGTGCTCTTGGAATAACGAAGGAATCAAAGATTACAGGGGCGCGCATATGCAATCTGGCGAGAATTGTGGAAACTAGGGTTGTGATCGTCCTCCTCGCCACCCCCTCCTATCCTTTATATAGAGAGGCTAGGTCTGGGGTAGCAGGTCGAGTCGGTTACAGATTAGGGTTCACCCTTTGAACTTTCTATCTTAAGATTCTTCTTGTCTCGCAAGCAATCGAAGAGTCCGTGGGTCACCCGAATTTTGCATTGGGCCTTGGCAACACTGTAGGCTTCTGTCGTATCTGGGCCGTATATACCAAACTCGAGTACCTGTAGGGTATACCCATGTCACCCTTACTTACGAGTACCGTTCCTCATGCTACTCAAGTTTAGTCATAGGTAAGTTCTTGTCATTTTAAGTACATGTGTATCATACAAAACCGCCAACGGGTACCCCTTACCCGGTTATATGGAACATTCCCCATATCAAAATGACAAGGCAAGCAGACAGTGTGCATCTCAGCAATCCTTTTATTTCCTATTTGCATAGGCTTTTCTTTCTTTTTCTTTTTTCTCTCCTTTTTTCTTTCCTATTTGCATAGGGTTTTTTTATATAGAGGATGCTTCATAGATTGCTCACTATGGTTACACTGTAGGTTTCCACCATGATTAGGGATGGCTTAGACCAGCCTCCCAGGCATTTCTCTAACAGATATACGAACTCCATGAGCCTTACAAGCTCCCCTTTCATTTCACACCGCCGGGATCCATAAGCAAAAGAACATGATATCAAATAAATAAGTGCAATGTTGAAAGCGTTCCCCATGGTAACATGGTTCTGCTAATTCACAACTTACAAAACGCAAACATATACGCAACATAGATGAGCACAATGGTTCAAGTTTATTAAGCGCAAGAAAACTAAAGTGTGCCTTCAAGTTCGTGAGAGCTTTAATCACTAATTTTCACATAACAAGTTTAATTTGAAAGGTAGATAAAAACATGAATTTACTTGGAATAGCAATAATGCTAATAGGTAGGTATGGTGGACACAAATGGCATAGGTTTTGGCTTAAGGATTGGATGCACGAGAAGCATTCCCTCTCAGTACAGGTTTTAGGCTAGCAAGGTTGGGTAGAAAGAATAAGAATTGAAGGAAACAAACAAAAATACAAGTGATAAAAACAAACATGCAATCTTCCTTGGAAGCACAAAAGATCTTAACTAGAGAATACTAAGCTTATGAGCCAATCAAGAAAGAAAAATGATGAAATTATATTTCTTAAGGGTACTTTTAATCTTTTTCATTCAATTCTCATAATAGTGTTGCTACTGACCGAGCCAGGTTTTCCAAAACCAACTAAATTCACTTAATGATCCCAAAGTGATACCAATACTAACAACAAGATCAATCATATAACAGAAATTGAAAACTAATATAAGATGTGCAAAAAGTAAATGATAGAACATCTCATTAATATTCCATAACGGCAACTCACACCAAGGGATACATAGATCTAACGATAGGGAGGCACTTCCATAATGCAAACCATCCTATATGATAACTTCTCTATTCATGATATGACTCTACTTAAAAAGATAAAAAAGATAAAATATAGTGATATGATACCGCGGCACTCCCCCAATCTTGGAACAAACCAAGGGGATGCCAAAACCTGATGATGAATTACTCCTTCGGTGGTGGTAGTGTTCTCTCGATGAGCTTTTCAATCAATTCCCTCAAGTCCTCAATCTCGAAGGTGAGAGTACGAATCAACTCCGAATTATGCTCAATGCGGTTCATGATCATGTCGGCTATGAATCCCAGCTCTTGCGATTCTTTCCCCACTCTTCCTCCTTGAAGTCTTCTTTTCCTGCATGGTTAGAACGAGGCATATCCCAATTGGAGGGTAGTTATTCCTTGGGCATATTCTGGAATTGCTGCTCATGGATAAGGGTATGGAAGGGATTCTTGGTGCGTGGAGGAGGTGGCCGTGAAGCCAAGCAATGACGCGGAGTCTTCCCTCCAATGGACATCTGTGCAGTCCTCTTGAACTTGGCGGGATTTGCCACCACTCCAATGCTTGCAATGGTGGTGCTAGTGTGTGGATGCTGGTCTTACTTTGCCTCCTCTTCAACTTGACTCTTGATCTCCTCCTCCTACTCAAGGTCTTGGAGATCATCTTCTGCAAGCTCCTTGTCCTTATCATTAGCGAAGACCATTGTACCTCTAAACTTTAAGAATAGTTCCTGACAAAAATAGATCGAAATGAAAACACGATGAGAACATGATATACGAACCTCAGGGGTTCCGGTGGATTATATATTATGAAGTTTTACAATAAAAGGAAAGTTTTGAGAGAAAACGGGTCCGAGACGGGCTCCAGGGTGGCCACACCCCCTGGTGGCGCGGCCAGGTGGGCCCGCGCCAAGGGGTGGTGTGAGCCACCCAGGCTCTTTTTTCGTCCCACTTTCGACTCATTGCTTTCCATGTTAGATAAAAACTACAAAAATATAAATTGATGGATTTTTTGCGGACCTTTTCTTACCAGAACTATTACCTATTCGAAAACGGAATCTACAGGTCTATGAGCTTTGGCATTTAATAAATTCTTCTGGAGTCACCGCTTGAATAACATCAATATCTTCATCTTTATAAACATATTGTTTGAGTCATTTAACCATTCACCATCTTATTACACCATTTTCTCCTACAACCTGGAAATTTCTTTCACACAATTCGCATTAGCAACATTAGTCCGTGCGAGGTGATAAACCTTTTAAGTTCAATTTCAACTGAAATCTATCAAAACATAAGCTACTGAAGCAACTCCTTCCGAAAGCCCAAAAGGAATTCAAAAAGAAAATCGATTTAAGGGGCAAATGCAAGAGTGGCAAAAATCTGTCAAAACAGACCCGGAGGCAAAGATCAATTTTTTCGAAAATCTTCTGATGCTCAAATCAAAAAGTGCAAAACTAACGGAAGTTCAATAATAACCTGGGGCATTTACAGAAAACATTACAGATCAGTACAACGTTCTGGGATTTTTAACGATTTTTTATAGTGAAGCACAAAAATCGGGTTCGGGACAACAACTTCCCCAAATATTACTTTCTCTCATTAGAGGTTGATCTTGACACAAAAAGCTAAACAAAAATATAAGGAGAGGTTATTGCAGAAGCAATAACTTACAAGACTCAAATAAACTAAAACAAACTGAAAGCAAAAATATATTGGGTTGTCTCCCAGAAAGCTCTTTCTTTATAGCCATTAAGATGGGCATGATAATTTCAATGATGCTCACATAAGAATATGAATTGAAGTAAAAGAGATCATCAAGAAGCAAAAATACACATGTTTAATTCTAACCCACTTCCTATGCAAGGGAATTTTGTAAGAAAATAAATTGTTGAAACTAGAGGCTACTAGCATAGGAAGGCAAAACAAGTGCAACATAAAAACTTTCAGCATAAAGCGAGGGAACTCAATATTATTGAGATGCATACGAACAATCTTCCCTCTCTCGTAATAACTTTTAGTATCACGCATAAATTTAATGATATAACTATCACATGCACCATTGTAACAATGATCACTTATTCTAACAGAAAACACATGGACACTAGCTCTCATAACACTACTTTGTGAAACAATATTAGAAGTATCCTTTCCTTATAGAGGATAGTGTGTCCATCTTCTACATATTTAGTGACAAAGTCTTTCACATTTTCTATTACAGGTTCATCATCCACTTGTTCATCAGGTTCAACCGCTTTATTTGTACTTTCATTAACCATACTAGCTATCATAGAATGTTCCTTTATCTTAACTGGGAAAGGCATTTTCTGAATGTAAGGTTCAGGTAAAATATGATTAGCAGTATAAACTTCAGTATTTCTTGCAGGAACACAATTAACAAAATCTTTATATGGCTCATGATACTTATTCCATTTCTTTTTAGGAATTTCAATATAGGAAGCAAAAGCCTTAAACTAAGTTGCAATAGCTTGAGAGTCTAGACCATAAGCATTACTAATATTACGAAAGTCATCAGTTTCCATAAAAGATTTAATGCATTCATAATCATAATTTATACCTGACTTTCTTCCTTTATCATTCTCCCATGCTTCAGCATTGTCTTGAATGCGGTCTAGAAGATCCCATTTAGCTTCTTCTTCCATGCGTGTAAATGATCCAGCACAAGAAGCATCCAATAAATCCTTATCATGAAGAGGAAGTCTTGCATAAAACTTATTGATAATAATATTATTGGGGAGCTCATGAATAGGACATCTGAGCATTAGTAACTTCAATCTCCCCCAAGCTTGAGTTGTACTCTCTCCATCAAGAGGACAAAAGTTGTATATTTTATTCAGATCTTTATGAATCTCACTAGGAGGATAAAACTTTGAATAAAAGAGAGGTACTACTTCCTCCCATTCAAAATCTTGACCATTCTTCAGCAGCTTGTACCATTCCTCGCCTCTTCCTTTCATTGATAATGAGAATAACTTATTCTTGACTTGATCTGTTGTAATACATGCACACTTGAACAACCCGCATAATTCGTGTATAAAAAGCAAATGATCACCGGGATGGACAGTTCCATCTCCAAAATAGTAGTTATCCATAACACGATCAATAATTCTTGTAGGTATTTTGAAAGTATCATTTTCAGCAGGTGGTGGTTCATCTACTAACTTAGCAGTGGTAGTAGCATTACGAAATAAGAAACTAAGTGAATTATCCATATTGAGATAAAGTAACTAACAGAAATAAACAATACTCACAGTAGAAGTTTCCTTTACTAGTGCCACTCTCCAATAGCGCTTCACTCCCCAACAACGGCGCTAGAGAATAGTCTTGATGACCCACAAGTATAGGGGGTGTATCGTAGTATTTTCGATAGGTAAGAGTGTCGAACCCAATGAGGAGCAGAAGGTGTTGACGAGTGGCTTGGAGCAGGAATTCTCTGTAAATACTTAGCAAACAGATTTTTAGGGGTTTTTGATAATGCAGATAAAAAAGTGCGAGTAAATAAAAGACAATAATAAAAAATGTAGCAAGTGGCCCAAACCTTTCTTTAGCAAAGGACAAGCCAGTTGTATTACTTAAGATGACCAAACGTTCTCGAGGACACATGGGAATATTCTCAAGTGCTTTCGCTTCATATAGTTGATTAATCTTCTTTAGTTGGATAAGTGTTGTGTGGGTGAACCTGTGCTAATGTACCGACCTTCCTAGGACTAATACATACTTGTGATTATACCCCTTGAAAGCATCCACAACTAGAAGAAAGTAATTAAGATAAAAAAAACCTAACCACAGCCTTAAACTTTGAGATCCTACACTCCCTTATGCAAATGTTTCCTAACGGGGGTTCAGGTTTCTGTCACTCTGGCAACCCCATGATTAGTAGCCAAATACAGAATGCATTCCCCTAGGCCCATAAAGGTGAAGTATCATGTAGTCGACGTTCACATGACACCACTAGAAGAATAACACCACAACTTAAATATCAAACAATTAAATCTTTCTCAACACAATTCCACTACTAACAACATGACTTCTCCCATGTCCTCAAGAACTAAACGAACTACTCACGAGACATCATATGGATCAAGATCAGCGATGAAATAATGTTAAGTGACAATCTGAACATGAACAATAATTCAATGGTTCCACTTAATAGCATCAACTACAACAAGTAATCAATACCGGGAAAGTTTCCCCTAAGAACTATGCAAGATTCAACCCAATTGTTATAGCGGTACGGAGTGGTGATGATGGTGTTGGTCGAGATGATGGCAGAGATGATGATGATGATCTGATGAAGTATAGCTTGATGATGGTGTTGATTGGGACGATCTACCCTCTCCGGGAAGAAATTTCCCCAGCAGATTTCTGCCTCCCGGAGAGCTCTTTCTTTGTGTGTAGTTTCCGCCCCGTAGAGGCGGCGGAATCTTTCTGTGGTCTCTCCCCGAGTCTTAGGGTTTCGAGGGGATTATATACGCCAAAGGGTGATGCTGGAGGTGGCCCAGGGTGGCCACACCACCTAGTGGTGCGGCCAAGTAGACCCGCGCTAGGGGGTGGTGTGGGCCCCCATTGGCCCATCTCCACTCCTCCTTCTGGTCTCCTTTGTCTTCTGGAATAATAGGAATTTCCATATATTTTCTGATACTTTCTGATCTTCTCGAATATTGCATCTGGACAACTCTTTTTCCATCAGAATCCTGACTCCGGTAGTTCATCCTCCAATAGTCATCAATCATGCAAAAAAAGATGAAATAACATAAGTATCATCTCTTAATACGAAATATATCAATGAATACCAGTAAATTATGATATAAAATAGTGATGCAAAATGGACATATCAACTCCCCCAAGCTTAGACCTTGCTTGTCCCCAAGCAAAAACTGAGCTCAATAAACATGACCACAGGTTTATGGAGTGAAGTGTCGATAAAGAGAATACGGACAAGAAGCATCACATTCATCAATACACAAATAATAATAGAAAACAACTCACTATTATATAACTTAACTTGCAATGAGTAAGGGAAACACAATAAAGATACACAAAGTAAATCATAATTGGTAATGGCAAACTTTGTCCTTGGTCAGAGAATGGTTAACAAATTGCAGGAGTCAAATTTAATGGGGGTTTTCAATGATAGCTTTCAAAGTAATATTCGCTCGAATAAGAGCAGTGTGCAAAACAAGGAACATAAAAAACATGATTGAATAACTCATCATATGGATGATTGAATCACAACAACTCAAATCCTTGCTTGAGGTAGAAAGGAATAGGTTTACTGACTCAACTAAAAAGTAAAAGATAGGCCTTTCGCAGAGGCAAATAGGGATATCAAGTTTCATAAAGAGCCTCCAAAAATTATGGTACTTACTAGCTTTCAGCTCTTATTGCCCTATCATAAGCATCTTGAAGTGATTAAAGTTAATGTGAGGGAAAATATGAGTTATATGCTTGACAAATTATAAGTTAAAAGTCTCATGCCCCTTGAGTACGAGTACCAGACCTCATGCTACTCAACTTTGGTCTCCGGTAAGTTCTTGTCATTGTAAGTGTATGTGTATCATAGAGAACCGCCAACGGGGTACCCCTTGCCCCATGACACAGGAGCTATCCCATATAAAAATGACAAGGCAACAAACAGTGAGCATCTCAGCGATCTTTTTATTTGCTATTTGCATAGGTTTTTATTGAGGATCCTTCATAGAATGACACTATGGTTATGCTGCAAGTTTCCACCGTGATTAGGCATGGCTTAGGCTAGTCGCCAGGCGTTTCTCTAACACATATACTAACTCCATGAGCTTACAAGCTCCCATTTTATTACACACCGTCGGCATCCATAAACAAAAGAACATGATATCAACTAAATAATAAGTGCAATGTCGAAAGCGGACCCCATGATAACATGGTTTTGCTAACTCCCAACTTATAATTTGCAAGCATACAAGATTCATAAGATAGTCACAATGGTTCAAATTTATTAAGTACAAGAAAATAAAGTGTGCCATCAAGTTTGTGAGACATTTAATCACTAGTTTTCACATAAGAATTTTAATTTGGAAGATAGATAAGACTCGAGAATTTCCTTGGAATAGAAATAATGCTGATAGGTAGATATGGTGGACATAAATGGCATAGGTTTTAGTTCATGGATTGGATGCACGAGAAGCATTCCCTCTCAGTATAGGTTTTTGGCTAGCAAGGCTGGGTAGCAAGCATAAGAGTTGAAAGAAACAAACAAACATACAAATGATAGAAACAATCATGCAATCTTCCTTGGAAACACAAAAGATCTTAACTAGAGAATACTAATCTTATGAGCCAATCAAGAAAGAAAGATAATGAATTTATATTTCTATAAGTACTTTTCTCTTTTCCATTCCTCATATAGTGTTGCTACTGACCAGAGCTAGGTTTGCCAAAACCAACTAAATTTACTTAATGATCCCAAAGTGATACCAATACTAACAACAAGATCTATCATATAACAGAAATTGCAAACTAAAATAAGATATGTAAAAATTAAATGATAAAACTTCTCATTAATATTTCACACCAAGGGATACATAGATAACTAACTGGAGGAGAGATACTTCCACAATGCAAACCATCCTATATGATAACTTCTCTATTCATGATATGACTCTACTAAAAAGGTAAAAAGATGAAAGATAATGATGTTATACCGGGGCACTCCCCCAAGCTTGGAACAAACCAAGGGGATGCCAAAACCTGATGACAAATTACTCCCTCGGTGGTGGTGTTCTCTAGATAAGCTTTTCAATAAATTCCTTCAAATCCTCAATCTCGAAGGTGAGAGTACGAATCAACTCCGAATTGTGCTCAATGCAGTTCATAATCATGTCAGACTGTGAATCCCAGCCCTTGTGATTCTTTCCCTAATATTCCTCCTTAAAGTGTTCTTTTCCTGCATGGTTAGAACGAGGCATGTCCCAATTGGAGGGTAATTTTTCCTTAGGCACCTTTTGGAATTGCTGCTCATGTATAAGGGTATGGAAGGGATTCTTGATTCATGGAAGAGGTGACCGTGAAGCCAAGCAATGGAGCGGAACCATCCCTCAAGTGGACATCCGTGCAGTCCTTTTGAGCTTGACAGAACGTGTCATCACTCCAATGCTTGCAATGGCGGTGCTGGTGCACGGATACTGGTCTTCCTTCACTTCCTCTTCAACTTCACCCTTGATCTCCTCCTCCTGCTTGGGGTCTTGGAGATCATCTTCCAAAGGCTTCTTGCCCTTATCGTTGGTGGAGACCATAGTGCTTCAAAACTTGAGAATAGTTCCTGACAGAAATAGATCGAAACAAAGACACTATGAGAACACGATTTGAATAGTTCCTGACAAAAATTTTCCGTGGACCTTTTCTTACCAGAACTGTTACCTATTTGAAAATGGACTCTACAGGTTTCTGAATTTGGTATTTAATAAATTCTTCCAGAGTCACCGCTTGAATAATATCAATATCTTCATTGTAGGAATCTCTAGAAATATAGTGCTTGAGTCTTTGACCATTCACCACTTGTGTAGTGTTGTATCTTAAGGAAGAAATTTTTATTGCACCTGAACAATACACCTCTTCAATAACAAAAGGTCCTTCCCATTTTGAAAGTAGTTTTCCTGCAAAAAATCTGAGACGAGACCTATACAATAGAACTTTCTCACCAACATGAAATTCTCTCTTAAGAATTCTCCTGTCATGCCATCTTTTAACTTTTTATTTAAAGACTCTAGCATTTTCATAAGCCTCACTTCTCCACTCATCTAAATATCTCAAGTCAAACAATCTTTTCTTACCAGCAAGTTTGAAATCTCTATTAAGTTCTTTCACTGCCCAATAATCATTGTGTTCTAATTCTAAAGGCAGGTGACAAGCTTTTCCATAAACCATTTTGTAAGGAGACATTCCCATATGATTTTTATAAGCAGTTCTATAAGCCCATAAAACATCATTCAACTTTTTAGCCCAATTTTTTCTAGATCTATTAACAGTCTTTTGCAAGATAGATTTAATTTCTCTGTTTGATAGTTCTACTTGCCCACTGGTTTGGGGATGATAAACTGAAGCAATTCTATGATTAAAGTCATATTTAGCAAGGGTCTTCCTAAAACCTCCATGAATGAAATGTGAACCTCCATCAGTCATAAGGTATCTAGGCACTCCAAACCTAGGAAAGATAACATCCTTAAGAATTTTTAAAGAGGTCTCACCATCAGCACTTTTTGTAGATATGGCTTCTACCCACTTAGTAACATAATCAACAACAACAATAATATGAGTATAACCTTTTGAAGGAGAAAAAGGACCCATAAAATCAAATCCCCAACAATGAAATGGTTCAATAACAAGAGAGTAACTCATACATTGCAAATGTATCTATAATTTTTGATGTTCCATGCTTGGTTTTATCCACTTTCTTGTGTTTTGTTCCAACTTTGGAGTACTTTTCATATGATTTCTTGGACTAGCCTATTAACAAGAGCCATAGTGCCAGTTGCCTGTTTTCTGCTGTTTTTGGTTCCAGGAAAGTCAGAAAATGAATATTCTCGGAATTGGACGGGACAAAAGCCAAAGTGCCTATTTTTCCGGAAGTCATCGGATGCCAGAATACGAGACGGAGAGGGGCCAGAGGCTGGCCGCACCACCTGGCAGCGTGGCCAGGCTGGGCCCGCGCCAGGGGTGGTGTGGTGGCCCCTGGCACCCCCTCGGTCTCCCCTTCCACGTATAAATGCCCTCGGGACGAAAACCTTAAGTGCCCGATCAAAAATCCACGAAAGAGTCTGTAGCCGCCGTCATCTCCATCCCTAGATCGGGAGGGATCTGAAGCTCTTCCCGGCACCCTTCCGGAGAGGGGAATTCACCCTGGAGGCCTTCTTCATCACCATGCAAACCTCCGGTGTGATGCGTGAGTAGTTCATCCTTGGACTACGGATCCATGTAGTAGCTAGATGGCTGGTTCTCCTCCTTTGTGCTTTCATGTTTAGATCTTGTGAGCTCCGTTCATGATCAAGATCATCTATTTGTAATTCTGCATGTTGTGTTTGTGGGGATCCGATGGATATTGAGATGCTATTTCAGATTGATTATTGATTCTATCATGTCTTTGTTATTTGTGATCTTGCATGCTTTCCATTGTTAGTAGATATCTTGGCCAAGTAGATGCTAGCAACTCCAAGAGTTAGTATTTATGCTCGATAGTGGGTTCATGCCTCTGGTAATCTAGGGAAGTGACAGAAATATCTAAGGTACTAGATGTGATGTTGCTACTAGGGGGGTTTACTTTACACGCAGTTTGTAAAGCAATAATTTGTTCATAGAACAATCGTATTGTTTATAGAACAATCGTATTGACAGAAAACAACAATCTTTTGTTTACTTTGCACGCAGTTTGTAAAGCAATAATTTGTTGCTTGCAACTTAATACTAGAGGGGGTTCGGATGATAACCTGAAGGTGGATTATTAGTCGTAGATGCAGTTGGATGGCGGTCTATGTATAATGTTGTAATGCCCAATTGAATCTCAAAGGAGTCAAGATGATTAGTATATGCTTGTATGCTTTCTCGATGTTTGTCAATTGCCCCATTGTAATTTGTTCACCCAGCATGTTATCTATCTTAAGGAGAGCCACCTCTAGTGAACTATGGATCTCGGTCCTTTTATTTACATTCAATCTATAAATTGCTTACTGTTTTGTGTTTACTTTCTACAAACTATTACTTCTTTCCATTCGATACGTTTAATCCTTTGTTTACCGCAAAACACGGTGAGATTGAAACCCTCATCGCAAGTTGGGGACAAAGTTCTGTGGTTGTGTTGTGCAGGTCTCCACGTTGCTACTAGCACCGGTAGTGCGCCCTGCCAAAGCTCAGCTAGTAACACCTTTGGTGTGTTTCCTTGCTCCTACTGGTTTGATTAAACCTTGGTTTCATACTGACGGAAATTTTCTGTTGTGCTCATCATACTTCCTGTTGGGTTTCCCAACGAGCTCTACATCATCATTGCTCCAGCATTTTTCTGGCACCATACACAGAGCCATCAAGCATTTTTCTGGCGCCGTTGCCGGGGAGTCAAGTACATCTTCATAAGGGGAGTCCCTCATAACCAATCTCTTTACTTTGGTACTTTTGTTTTGCTTAGTTTCTTTTTGCTTTGTTTGCTTGTTTATTATTCAAAAACACAAAAAAATTAGTTTTACTAGTTTGCTATCTTTACCAAAAACACAAAAAAATTAAGTCTCCTTTAGTTGTCACCTCTTCCTTAGCTCACCATGTTGATCCCTACTTTCACCCTGAAAGACCTTTCAATTGGTAGTGGTTCTATAATTGGGAAAGATAATATTGAAGAATTCTTTAATCATGTTAGTAAGCATGAAGATATTGAGGATAGATCCATTGCAGAACTTGCTCCAAACTATGAGATTGCTGCAGCTTCTTTAATTCACATGTTAGAAGCTAGGTTTGTTAACCTCAACCCCTTAATGCAAGTAATGTTTCTTAAGCTTAAAGAAATTGAGGACCCTGAAAAGAGGGGTTTTATTCTAGAAACTTTGTTTAAGGAGTTCTATGATGTTGCCAAGGAAGCTAGGAAAGTCTTTGAATGTTTCAATATGCTAGGCTCATGTGTAGATGTTGTTGGTACACGAGAAAAGATGAACAAAACCGAATCTAATGGGGAGGAACCTAAGATACCAATTCCCTTTAAACTAGTAGCAATACATGATGCCATAGAAAAGAATCTTAATTGGATTGCTCCTGCAAACCCTTTTGATGAGAATAGTGAACCTAAGAGCATTGAGAGAGGATCCTCTAGAAGTTATTTGGATGATATACCTTGCCTTGTTGAAAATATTTCTGGTATTGATCTTAATGCTTCTTCATTTGAGAACACTTGATTCCTTCTTTCCTTCTTATGCCTAACTTAAAGGCGTAAGAAAAGTACTTATTGGGAGATAACCCAAAAGTTTTAGATGAGTCTTGGAATTTATTACCTCTGTAATAACCTCTCCTTATCCTTTTTATTTCCTTTTTGTGCCAAGATAACCTCTAATGAGAGATAAGTAATGATTGGGAAAGTTGCTGTCCCGAAACAGATTTTTGTGCTTCACCACAAAATTTCGTGTAAAATCTCTGAACGTCTTTTTGAGGCGTGAATTTTTGTGCTTCTGCCCCAGGTTGTTATCTAACTTTCGTTAGTTCAATAATTTTTTATTTGAGCAACGGCAGGTCTTCGGAAAAATTCGTCTTTACCTGCTGGTCTGTTTTGACAGATTTCTGCCATTTTCTGCATTTGCTTCTTGTTGGTTCCTTTTTGAGTTTTTTTTGGGAATTGAGCTTTTTGAGGTAATTGCTACAGTATCTAGTGTTATAATGGAAGTTTATTTGGTGTTATAACTGAACCTTAAGACTTATTTATCTTGAGTGCACTGATGTTGCTAATAAAGATTGTGTGAAGTTTTGTATGAAGGAAATTTTCTGGTGTATGGAAGGAATGAGTAATGAGATGAAGGATGGACTAAAGCTAAAGCTTGGGGATGCCACGCCTGTCACCCCAAGAAATATCCAAGAAGTACAAGCATCAAAGCTTGGGGATGCCCCAAGCATCCCCTTCTTCATCAATAAAAATCCCAGGTTTCTTCCAAACGCTTCATTTTTATTGTTTCATGCACAGTTGTGTTTTTCTTGGAGCGTCTTCTTTTTCGTTTTTGTTTTGGTTTTTCGTTTGCCTTGGTTTGCTTAGTTTGCTTACTGAATTGTTTGGACCCCCTCTTTCATACATTGGTTTGCAAATAGTTTGGTTTGGTTTGGAAAAGAGAAGGAAAGTTCATGCTTATGTGGTAAAAAGAGCTTGTTTTATACTGTGGCCTATGCTTTGTCATGCCATGCTTGATATTGTTTTGGCTTTATGCTTAGTATTCTTTGCTGTAGCATGAATTGTTATAAACAATTGAGATTTCTTAATGTGCCTTGGATGAATCATGCGTTGTTTTAGCATATTAAAGCATAGTATAGTGGTATTCTCCTTTGATGCTTTATCTGGGTTGACTTGGTGCATGCTCACACCATGTTATGACTATCTCAAGTCACCATAAGCCTTTATGATCCTTTAGTTTTCAACTTGTAGTATCACTTTATGCTTTGATCAATGATGTTTTGTCGCTTTACATGATTATGGCCATTATTGCTCTCTTAGTTTGTCGCTCCCAGTCTTTTGCTAGCCTCCACAACAAAGTATGAGTTCCACTCATGCATCCAACTCCCTAAACCAAGTTATTCCAAAGATTCC
Source organism: Avena eriantha (assembly GCA_910589775.1). NCBI lineage: Eukaryota > Viridiplantae > Streptophyta > Magnoliopsida > Poales > Poaceae > Avena > Avena eriantha. The sequence goes on along the minus strand of OU342746.1, from coordinate 375,379,068 downwards.
ACCATAGCTACCTACTAGCTTACGCTATTCCAAGTATATTCATGCTTTTGTTTACCTTCCGAATTAAACTTGTTATGAGAAAACTAGTGATTAAAGCTCTCACGAACTTGATGGCACACTTTACTTTACTTGCCCTTAATAAACTTGAACCATTGTGTCGTCTATGTTGTATATGCTTGCACTTATTTGTTGGGAATTAGTAGAACCATGCTTTCATGGGGAACGCTTTCAACATTGCACTTGGTACTTGTACCTAGTTGATATCATGCTCTTTTGTATACGGATGTCGTCGGTGTGAAATGAAAGGGGAGCTTGTAAGTCCATGGAGTTATGTGTATGTGTTAGAGAAATGCCTGGGCCGCTGGTCTAATCCATGCTGACATGGTGGAAACTTGCAGCGTAACCATAATGAGTTGTCTATGAAGCATTCTTCTTATAAAAAAAGAGTCCTATATTGAGAAAAAAAAGAGAAAAGAAAAAAAATGAGATTATGAAAAGAGGAAAGAGAGAAAATAGCACCATATTCCCATGGTAAATAAGAAGATGATGAGATGCTCGTTGTCTGCTTGCCTTGTCATTTTAATATGGGGATTCTTCCATATCATCGGGCAAGGGGTACCCCGTTGGCGGTTCTCTATGATACACATATACTTACAATGACAAGAACATACCGGTGACTAAACTTGAGTAGCATGAGGAGCGGCCCTCGTATACATGAGATTCCTAACTTATACTTCGTCAAGCATGTACACCATAGTTTGTTCACTTTAGCCTTAATCACTTCAAGATGCTTATGATAGGGCCAATGAGAGCTGAAAGCTATAGGTACCATAATTTTTGGAAGCTCTTTATGAGACTTGAATCCCTACTTCCTTTTATAAAAAGGCCTTTCTTCCACCATTATATTGAGTCTCCATCTTCTACCTTTATGCACCTACATTGAGAGCATAGTGGCCATTCTTAGTTCTATGTGCATTGTCCCAAGACTAGTAGATTGATGCATGACTTGATAATGCTTGTTTTAAACTATTTGTATCTAGTCACTCTTATGAACTTTGAAGGTGTCCTATGCAATTATATTTGCTACTCTATTGAGGGACAAGCTGAATACTATTATGCTATGTTTTCTTTATGTGAAACAAAGAAATGTCTTGCAAAGCATTGTTATTCATGAGTCTTTTGTTTGTGCCTTTTCATGTTGCATCATAGTTTCTTTGCTTATTGCTAGAACTTTATATTTCATGTTATGATTGAAGTACTATGATCCAAGCTTTGAATGTTTTGCAAATACTTTGATCAAGTCTTTGATGGTGCATGTCACCTCAAAAATTATTCTTTCTTTTTATCACTTACCTACTCGAGGACGAGCAGGTGTTAAGCTTGGGGATGTTGATACATTGCAAATGTATCTATAATTTTTGATGTTCCATGCTTAGTTTTATCCACTTTCTTGTGTTTTGTTTCAACTTTGGAGTACTTTTCATATGATTTCTTGGACTAACCTATTAACAAGAGCCACAGTGTCGGCTGCCTGTTTTCTGCTGTTTTTGGTTCCAGGAAATCAGAAAATGAATATTCTCGGAATTGTACGGGACAAAAGCCAAAGTGCTTATTTTTCTAGAAGTCATCGGATGCCAGAATACGAGACGGAGAGGGGCCAGAGGCCGGCCACACCACCTGGCCGTGCGGCCAGGCTGGGCCCACGCCAGGGGGTGGTGTGGTGTCCCCTGGCACCCCCTTGGTCTCCCCTTCCGCCTATAAGATGCCCTCGGGACGAAAACCCTAAGTGCCCGATCAAAAATCCACGAAAGACTCTGTAGCCGTCGTCATCTCCATCCCTAGATCGGGAGGGATCTGAAGCTCTTCCCGGCACCATGCCGGAGAGGGGAATTCACCCTGGAGGCCTTCTTCATCACCATGCAAGCCTTCAGTGTGATGCATGAGTAGTTCATCCTTGGACTACGGATCCATGTAGTAGCTAGATGGCTGGTTCTCCTCCTTTGTGCTTTCATGTTTAGATCTTGTGAGCTCCGTTCCTGATCAAGATCATCTATTTGTAATTCTGCATGTTGTGTTTGCAGGGATCCGATGGATATTGAGATGCTATTTCAGATTGATTATTGATTCTATCATGTCTTTGTTATTTGTGATCTTGCATGCTTTCCGTTGTTAGTAGCTATCTTGGCCCAGTAGATGCTAGCAACTCCAAGAGTTAGAATTTATGCTCGATAGTGGGTTCATGCCTCTGGTAATCTGGGGAAGTGACAGAAATATCTAAGGTACTAGATGTGATGTTGCTACTAGGGAAAAAACAACAATCTTTTGTTCATAGAACAATCGTATTGTTTACTTTACACGCAGTTCATAAAGCAATAATCTGTTGCTTGCAACTTAATACTGGAGGGGGTTCGGATGATAACCTGAAGGTGGATTATTAGTCATATATGTAGTTGGATGGCGGTCTATGTATAATGTTGTAATGCCCAATCGAATCTCAAAGGAGTCAAGATGATTAGTATATGCTTGTATGCTTTCTCGATGTTTGTCAATTGCCCTGCTGTAATTTGTTCACCCAGCATGTTATCTATCTTAAGGAGAGCCACCTCTAGTGAACTATGGATCCCGGTCCTTTTCTTTACATTCAATCAATAAATTGTTTACTGTTTTGTGTTTACTTTCTGCAAACTATTACTTCTTTCCATTTGATATGTTTTAATCCTGTGTTTTCCACAAAACACGGTGAGATTGCAACCTCATCGCAAGTTGGGGACAAAGTTCTGTGGTTGTGTTGTGCAGGTCTCCACGTTGCTACTAGCACCGGTAGTGCGCCCTACCAAAGCTCAGCTAGTAACACCTTTGGGGTGTTTCCTTGCTCCTACTGGTTCGATTAAACCTTGGTTTCATACTGAGGGAAACTTGCTGCTGTGCTCATCATACCTTCCTCTTGGGGTTCCCAACGAGCTCTACATCATCATTGCTCCAGCATTTTTCTAGCGCCATACACAGAGCCATCAGTAACTCATAGGCATTTCATTGCGTCTAGAAATATTACCAACTCGTTGACAGTCATCACATGATAAGATAAATTGTCTTGCATCTTTAAAAAGGGTAGGCCAATAGAAACATGATTGTAGAACTTTTTGTGCGGTTCTATCTCTAGCATGATGCCCTCCATAGGCACTACCATGACATTTCCGCAATATCTCTTTTTGTTCATATTCTGGAACACATCTTCGCATAATACCATCCACTCCCTCTTTATATAAACGTGGGTCATCCCAAAAGTAATGCATCAAATCATAAAAGAATTTCCTTCTTCGCTAGGCTGTAAAAGTTGGAGGTAAATACTTGGAAACAATAAAGTTAGCATAATCAGCATACCAAGGACTCTCTCGCGATCTTACCTTTATTGCAGCCAACTGTTCATTTGGAAAATTATCATTAACAGGCATAGGATCAAAAGAAATGCTTTCCAATCGAGATAAATTATTAGTAACAGGATTTTCAGCACCTTTCCTATCTACAATATGTAGATCGAACTCTTGTAAAAGTAACACCCATCTAATAAGCCTAGGCTTAGCATCTTTCTTTGTCATGAGGTACTTAATAGCAGCATGATCGGTATGAATGGTAACTTTTGAATCAACAATATAGGGTCTAAACTTATCACAAGAAAAGACAACATCTAAGAACTCTTTTCCAGTAGTAGCATAATGCTTTTGAGCAGCATCAAGGGTCTTACAAGCATAATTGATAACATTCAACTTTTTATCTATTCATTGTCCAAGAACAGCGCCTATAGCAAAATCACTAGCATCACACATAATTTCAAAGGGTAAATTCCAATCAGGAGGTTGGACAATAGGAGCAGTAATTAAAGCTTTCTTTAAAGTTTCAAAAGCTTCCCTACAATCATCAAAAACAAAAGGTACATCTTTTTGGAGAAGATTAGTAAGAGGTTTTGATATCTTGGAGAAGTCTTTAATAAACCTTATGTAGAAACCAGCATGACCAAGGATACTACGAATACCTTTGACATCCCTAGGACAGGGCATTTTCTCAATTGCTTCAACTTTGGCTCTATCAACTTCAATGCCTCTTTCAGAAATTTTATGTCCCAGGACAATTCCTTCATTAACCATGAAGTGGCATTTCTCCCAATTAAGAACAAGGTTAGTTTCTTCGCAGATCTGCAAAACTTTATCAAGGTTGTGCATACAATTATCAAAAGAAGTTCCATAAACAGAAAAATCATCCATGAATACCTCCACAATTTCCTCACAAAAACTATGAAAGATACCAGACATCCATCTTTGAAAAGTAGCAGGAGCATTACACAAACCAAAAGGCATACGCCTATAAGCATAAGTTCCATAAGGACACGTAAAAGTGGTTTTCTCTTGATCTTGTTGTTTAATAGCAATTTAGAGTACCCAGAGTATCCATCAAGAAAGCAAAAAAGAGTCTTCTTAGACAACCTTTCTAACATTTGATCAATAAAAGGCAGCGGGTAATGATCTTTCTTAGTAACTTTGTTAACCTTTCTGAAAAAATGCACATCCTATAACCAACTACTACTCTTTGGGGAATAAGCTCATTATTCTCAGTAGGCACAACAGTAATTCCTCCTTTCTTAGGGACGCAATGAACAGGACTAACCCATTGACTATCAGCAATAGGATAAATAATACCAGCATCAAGGATTTTTAATACCTCATTTCTTACCACTTCCTTCATCTTAGGATTTAAACGACGTTGATGTTCTACCACTGGTTGTGCATCAGGTTCTATATTAATAGCATGCTGACATATAGTAGGAGAAATTCCTTTTAAATCATCAAGAGTATAATCCATAGCTCCTCAGTGTTTCTTCAATACTTCTAATAGTCTTTCCTCTTCCTTTCTTGAAAGTTTAGAACTAATAATAACAGGATATATTTTCTTATCATCAATGTAAGCATATTTAAGATCATCAGGTAAAGGTTTCAGATCGAAAACTGGATCCTTTTTAGGTGGTAATGTGGTACCCATATCTTCCACAGGTAAGTTATGCTTAAGCATCTTGGGTTGGCGAAGGAGAATCTCGTCAATCTCATTTATTTCTTCCATGAAGATCTCACTTTCTGGTCTTCCATGTATTGCTACAAAGCATTGTTAGGAGCAAGAGAAATAGAAGCAAGTTGGTCAACTCTAAAATCCTCATCAGGCAGTTCATTTTCATAAGGAACTTTAGCAAATTTTGAAAAATTAAACTCATAAGATTCTCCATCAAATTTAGTTAAAATTTTCTCCCTCTTACAATCTATAATGGCTCCACAAGTGTTCAAGAAAGGTCTACCAAAAATGATAGGACAAGTTTAACTAGCAGCCAAACCAAGTACTAGAAAATCAGCAGGATATTTAATCTTACCACAAAGAACTTCCACATATCTTGTAATACCAATTGGAGAGATGGTCTCTCTATTAGCAAGGTGAATAACCACATCAATTTATTCCAGTTCACGGGGACCAATTTCATGCATAATTTCTTTGTAAATCTCATAAGGAATAGCACTTGAACTTGTACCAATATCACATAAACCATAATAGCAATGATCACCAATTCTAACAGAAAGCACAGGGACACTAGCTTTCCTAGTTCTACTAGGATGTGAAACAATATTAGAAGCATCTTCACAAAAGATAATCTGCCCAGCTTCTACACTTTTAGTGACAAGGTCTTTCACAATTGCTACTACAGGTTCAACATTTATTTGTTCATCAGGTTTTACAGTTTTCTTTGTACTTTTTTTAACCACACTAGTTATCATAGAATGCTCCTTTACCTTATCGGGGAAAGGTATTTTCTCGATGTAAGGTTTAGGTAAAATATGATCGACAGTGCAAACTTCGTATTTCTAGCAGGAACACAATCAACAATATCTTTATATGGTGCATGGTACTTTTTCCATTCCTTTTTGGGAATTTCAATATAAGAGGCAAAGACCTTAAAACAATTTGCAAGAACTTGAGAATCAAGACCATAAGCAACACAAATATTATGAAAGTCATCAGTTCCCATAAAAGATTTAATGCATTCATAATAGCAATTTATACCTGACTTTCTTCCTTTATCATTCTCCCATGCTTCAGCATTGTCTTGAATACATTCTAGAAGATCCCATTTAGCTTCTTCTTTCATACGTGTAAATGATCCAACACAAGAAGCATCCAATAGGTCCTTATCATGAAGAGAAAGCCTTGCATAAAAGTTATTGATAATAATATTATGAGGGAGCTCATGAATAGGACATTTGAGCATTAGTAACTTCAATCTCCCCCAAGCTTGGGTGGTACTCTCTCCATCACGAGGCCAAAAGTTATATATTTGATTCCTATCTTTATGAATCGCACTAGGAGGATAAAATTTGGAATAAAAGAGAGGTACAATTTCCTCCCATTCAAGAGATTGGCCATTCTTTAGCAGCTTATACCATTCCTCAGCTTTGCCTTTCAATGATACAGAGAATAACTTTGTCTTAACTTGATCTATTGTAATACCTACACACTTGAACAATCCGCATAATTCGTGTATAAAAAGCAAATGATCACCGGGATGGACAGTTCCATCTCCAAAATAGTAGTTATCCATAACACGATCAACAATTTTTGTAGGTGTTTTAAAGGATCAATTTCAGCAGGTGGTGGTTCATCTACTACCTTAGCAGTGGTAGTAGCATTCCGAAATAAGAAACTAAGTGAATTATCCATATTGAGAATAAAGGAACAAACATAAATGAACAATACTCACAGTAGAAGTTTCGTTTACCAGTTCCACTCTTCAATTGCGCTTCACTCCCCGGCAACAGTGCCAGAAAATAGTATTGATGACCCACAAGTAGAGGGGTGTATCATAGTATTTTTGATAAGTAAGAGTGTCAAACCCAACGAGGAGCAGAAGGTGTTGACAAGTGGTTTGGATCAGGAATTCTCTGTAAAAACTTAGCAAACGGATTTTTAGGGGTTTTTGATAACGTAGATAAATAAAGTGCGAGTAAATAAAAGACAATAATAATAATTGCAGCAAGTGGCCCAATCCTTTCCTTATCAAAGGACAAGCCAGTTGTATTACTTAAGATGACCAAACATTCTTGAGGACACATGGGAATTGTCAAGTGCTTTCGCTTCATATAGTTGATTAATCTTCTCTGGTTGGATAAGTGTTGTGTGGGTGAACCTATGATAATGTACTAACCTTCCTAGGACTAATACATACTTGTGATTATACCCCTTGCAAGCATCCGCAACTACAAGAAAGTAATTAAGATAAAAACCTAACCATAACCTTAAACTTTGAGATTCTACACTCCCTTATCTAAAGGTTTCCTAACGGGGGTTCAGGTTTCTTTCACTCCGGCAACCCCACGATTAGTAGCCAAATACAGAATGCATTCTCCTAGGCCCATAAATGTGAAGTACATGTAGTCGACGTTCACATGACACCACTAGAAGAATAACACCACAACTTAAATATCAAACCATTAAATCTTTCTCAACACAATTCCACTACTAACAACAAGACTTCTCACATGTCCTCAAGAACTAAACGAACTACTCACGAGACATCATATGGATCAAGATCAGAGATGAAATAATGATAAGTCACAATCTGAACATGAGTAATAATTCAATGGTTCCACTTAATAGCATCAACTACAACAAGTAATCAACACCGGAAAAGTTTCCCCTAAGAACTATGCAAGATTCAACCCTATTGTTACAGCACTACGGAGTGGTGATGATGGTGCTGGTGGAGATGATGGTTGAGATGATGATGATCCCGATGAAGTCTAGCTTGATGACGGTGTTGATGGCGATGATCTCCCCTCTCTAGGAAGGAATTTCCCTGGCAGATTTCTGCCTGCCGGAGAGCTCTTTCTCTTTGTAGTTTCTGCCCCGCAGAGGCGGCGGAATCTTTCTGTGGTTGCTCCCCGAGTCTTAGGGTTTCGAGGGGATTATATACGCCAAAGGGTGGTTCTGGAGGTGGGCCAGGGTGGCCACACCACCTGGTGGCGCGACTAGGGGGTCTCGCGCCAGGTGGAGGTGTGGGCCCCCTGTGGCGCATCTCCACTCCTCCTTCTGGCCTCCTTCATCTTTTGGAAAAATAGGAATTTCCATATATTTTCTGGGATTTTCTGATCTTCACGAATATTGCATCTGGACAGCTTTTTTTCCATTAGAATCCTGACTCCAGTAGTTCATCCTCCAAAATTCATCAATCATGCAAAAAATAGATGAAATAACATAAGTATCATCTCTTAATATGAAATATATCAATGAATAGAAATAAATTATGATATAAAATAGTGATACAAAATGGACGTATCGGTTATGCGAGCAAAACATGCCTAAATAATTAATTAAAGTGTTTTTATTGTTCTCACACCTCACCCATGCCATGCTATGTTATACCATGCAATTGTGCATCATTCCATCATGGCATACATTGTTTGCTTGTCTCATATATTCATATGATTGTGCACTTTATTTATTATGGCCTTTGTGTGTTTGTCTTTTATTCCGGACAGAACTATCAGGAGAACCAATAGTACTACTTGGATCCTGGTTACCCTACGGCTGATCCGACAGGCAAGAAATTCCCCATGCTTTCATACATATAGTACATATGCTTCTATCTTACTCTTGCATCATTGAGTCGCGATTGCATTAAATTGGAATCCCAAGTACTACATAGCCTTTACTTTTAAACCCCACCAAAACTTGTTCCTCAATCCTATGAGCTATTACTACTGGAGTTGTTTGAGCCATGCGAGTCGTAGAACTGCATGTGTAGGGTTTGTGAGAGTCTTTGGAGAACGAGGTACCTAATGAACTAAAACTGTGTAGCAATGGGATAAATAAAGAAAGAGGCACCGGTGGGCAATAGTTGTTATTGGGTTTTTCCACACTCACTTGTCTCCCGTAGGACCCCGAGTACTTGATTCCTGTTCCTTGAATATTCACACTATCCACATTCTGGAGACTCTATGGATCCCCCTTCACCTGAGCTTGATTCGCACTCTATTTCTTGGGGCCACAAACTAGTTTGGGGATTTATTACTATCATGTACTTATGTCATGCTTTACTACTTTATTTACGATTGCGCGCGGAGCGCCTATACTGTTTTGGAATGTGGAGTGTTTTCACGGTATCGACAAGCCCAGTCACACTTTCGGGTTCCCAGTCATTTACAACCATTGACGCAAACCCTGGGTCTGTCTCAGAGCCGGCCAACTTCATTGCAGGTAGCTTAGTAGGTTCATCCCCTGAAATAATCTATGAATCATGTGAATGCATTGTCATGAGGCCTCGTTGCTTTTTATTTGGTTCTTCCCGAGGTTGATTGTGTGTGTTGCTATTTGTGCACCCTTGTAGGTAAATCTTTCTGACAGCCGTGTCCCCGGTTATGGACGACTTGGAGCACAGTTTCTCAATCATAGACAACTATAACTAAAGTACCACATTTAATTTGACTAAGACATGACTAGTAAATAGTGCAACACTCATGGAATGGTTAATAAACTGCCAACAGATGGGATGTTAGTCCGCCTTCTCTCATCGGTAAGCGAGAAGGAGGGCGAGAAATGTTTAATTATGTTACTGTTATAACTGTTGTTCTAATTAACGAGCGTCCGTCCATCTCTAGTTGAGAAGATGTTGTAGTTTGTCTCTATAGAACTGTTAGTTATTATCTTTCGTTGCAATTGCGTCACCCCCAAGTTGTTCCCTTTAGATGCATTAAGACTTGCTGAGTACCCCTAGGGTCTCACACGATAAATATTTGGTTTAGATGGACATGTATACTCTTAGAAAGGCTATTGGGTCGAAGAGACTAATGATGGTGGCAATGAGTGTCAGGTGTAGAGATTCCGGGGATGGAGATCCATGAGATATGTGGGCGGGATGTGCTTATTTTCAGGGAATCTTATGCCAATTTGCTTCTTTTTCATACTCAGATCTTCTTTTCTGCTTCTGCTTGATACTCTGATGTGTGATGTATGAGGATGTATCCTAAACTATTATATCTATCTAGGATATTTGGATCTTGTCGTATGGCATTGCAATATTACTATTTCTTTTTAGATGGTGTGGTTCTGATGACTATTGTATGTCGTTGACATACATACTCATTTGTGTATGTTTTTTATTGCTTTACCTGTCAACTACGTCGCTCGCTCTTGTCCCGATATTCTTGAAAGTGGATAGGGTGGTTGGCCGGTACCGTGCCCTTCTCCGCTTCTATGGGCCTACACGTGGGCAGCCTTGGGCCTCCACGGTAGAATCCCTTATCCACTTTTGGGTTCATCCAGGCTTGTGCTTAGAGCATAAGGTCCGAGATATTACAACCCTAATTTCCACCAAAAATCAAGTACTACGTCTACAGGGTTCCCTATTCATCTATCATGGAAAAAAGTGCAAGATGGTAAGATGATATATTCTTGATCATGTTATCAACAAGCTACCATGTGATATTTAAATACTTCTAGTCATAACAAGCATGCTAATTCTTCAATTCTCTAGGCTTTCCCAGACATTTGGCGCTGAGTTCACAAGAAAATACCAAAAGAATCACCTTGATGAACCTATTCATGTCCATGTTTGGCAAATGAAGAGCAAACAGCCAAAGATGGTTAGGATGAAGATGGGAGATGGGTCAAATGCAATCTTAACGACGGGAAGGGAGAAGGTTGTGAGAAGCTTCAACCTAAAGCAGGAAACCATTGTTCTTTTTTGCTTTGATGAAAAAGATAATGGAGAGGAACATATTCTGGTTTAGCAATTTCCACCGGGCGGCCGATTATAAAAGGAATCCTGGTTTGTTAGAGAGTACTCATTGTGCTACATGATTGATTTATGGACTGCAGTTTGTATGTACTGCCATAACATGTAATTGCTAAATTTGTATGGATTTCCCAAACTATGTGGCTATTGTTACCGTGATCGAGTTGCTATAATAAGTTCTTTAGATAATGTGTATACCTGTCTGCTGAATCATGATTATCTGTCATGTCAGCTATGATCAAGTTCGAATTAGCATGCTATTACTTAAAATAGTTTACACACACTAGAGACGGTCACTTTAAAAGTCGCTTCGAGGAACACTAGTTCTGGAGACGGTCTTTGTGAAGGAAATATGCCCTGAGAGGCAATAATAAAGTTGTTATTATGTATTCCTTGTATATGATAGATGTTTATTTTGCATGCTATAATTGTATTGATAGGAAACGTCAATACATGTGTGTTTAATAAACAAAAAGGGTTCCTAGTTATGCCTCTCTTATAGACTAGCTCATTGATTAACAAGATGATCAAAGTTTCCTGATCATGGACATTGGATGTTGTTAAAAATGAGGTCACGACATTTGTGAAATGATGTGATGAACATTCATCCGAAGTATAGCATTACGATCAAACTCATTATGTTTATATTGCTATAACATCATACGAATTAATCTTAGTCCTTAGGCCATGAGATCATGTTAATTGCTAACACCAGAAGAGTATCTTGATAACATCAAACGTCACACTATAATAGGGTTACTATAAAGGTAGGTTCAGTGCTACGAATGTGTTATGTTGAGGCTCATGGATCAAGAGTGGAATTTGTCAATCTCAATGACGGATATCACATTAAGATAGCTTGCAAGGAAGTGATGTGATCACTAGAATGTTATATCACGGGAACGAGAAAAGAGTGCATGTTGGTAACGAGATCAAACTAGGTATTTGGATACCGATGATTGAATCTTGGACATGTATTATATCATGAGACAAAGGGATTAAGTTACTAGCATTAAAGGTTCTCACGATCACAGAAGTCATCATTGAATGTGCAGGAGTTAGTATGGATCTCTAGGTCCCGCTTCTGATTATTGATCTGAGAGGAGTGTCAAGCATGTCTGCATTATTCGCGAACCGAAGGGTGACACACTTAAGGGTTGTCAGACACCATTTTGGAGCACATAGGTTTCAGACGAAAGAATTGCAAAGTGCAGGAATTGTTTCGATAGAAACCGGAATTGTTTCGGGTGAAATTGCAGAAAGTGGTTCTGCATGTGATATTGAAATGTTGCAAGGGATTTTATGTGAATATTTGTTAATTAAAGTAATTAACAAAATTCTGAATAAAATAAATAAAAGAGTTTTATTAATTGAGAGTTGCATTAAATTTGGTGGAATTTTAATGCATGTGAGTGGAATTTTGGGTGGAGCTTGAATTGATGTGAGTGGAGCTTCGACCACATGAATGAGGAAGAGGTGGGGGCACCCCCCTTGGCCACTGGCCATGGGAGGAGAGGAGCCCCCCTCTCCTCCCTCACAAAGCACACCTCCTCGTGAAGGATCTCTCTCCCCCTCTAGATATTCCCCCATGGTCTCGGATTAGCGAGATACATGTTCCCGGTGGACTTGCGTCTGGAAGGAGTTGCTTCTTCTGCTGATTCGCTAGAGCGAGGAGGTGGAGGTTTTCTGGTGACGTGAACGTGTGTGCGACGATGGAAGCGCTGCTGATTTGCGGCGCTAGGACTTCCACACGATCTTGAGATCGGCAAGCATACGACTACATCATCCACGAGTTCCAACTCGCTAACAAAACTATGTTGTCTTTGAGGGTAAGTTCTCTATGGATGTATATCCACCCGTTGCTCTGTATCTAGTAGATAGATCTTGGCGTATAGTTCTCCTCATAGGAATTTTTTTGTTTTCTATGCTGCGAACCCAACAGTGGTATCAGAGTCTGATCTATGCGTAGGTGCTTTGCACGGGTAGTACACATATTTTTGTATGTGGGCGATGATGATCATGTTATAGCTTCTTTCATGTATTTTGGTTATTGGTGGCATAGTGGGATGAAGCGGCCCGGACCAACCTTACATGTCATCGTACATGAGGCCAGTTTCACTACTAACATGCAACTAGTTTTGCATAACTGGCTGGCGGGTGTCTGTTTCTCCTACTATAGTCAATATCTGATTTACAACGAGTTGCTAATAACTTGGTTATCCTCATTTTGGTTCCATGTTCGTAGGTAAGACCGGTTCTATCTCCGAAAGCCCTAAGCCACGTAAAACTTGCAATGGATAAATTAGAGGCGCCTAGTTTAGATTGTTGCTAGGCTAGTGTATTGATATGGTAATGTTGTAAGTAGATGTATGGTAGATACTCTTATAACACACTTAACGTGAAAGTTCCATAGACCTTGGCCTTACACACAAATGAATGATAGAGATCATACCACGGTGCAAATGATAGAGATCAAATGCATGGACCATATCATGTCACTTTACACATTAGATGTGTACATCTTATACTGCTAGTTTGGCGCTTTTAGTAGCATTCTAAGATGATCCCTCATTTGGATATCAAGATAAAATGTGTTCTTCCTTGAGTATGCACCATTCTATGGATCGTGTTTCGAGACATCACGTGATGATCGGGTGTACTCGACTCCACCCTTCCATACAGCGGGTGTAAGACAGTTTTACACACGCGAATACTAAGGTTCTTACTTGACGAGCCTAGCATGTACATACATGGCCTCGGAACACGGACTGAAAGGTTAAGCATGAGTCATATAGTTGATATGATGCCCATATAGATGCTCGCCTTTGAAGCTACACCAACTCACGTGATGATCGGACTTGGTGTAGTGGATTTGGTTCATGTAATCACCAAAAAGACACGAGGGATGTCGTTTTTGAGTGGGAGTTCATTAGTAGTTTGGATTAGTTGAACTCAATCTATCATCAACTTAGTCTAAATAAACTTTACAAATTCTGTTGTAGATGGCACCACCTGCTTTTAATTTCAATGTGTTCATGGAGAAAGAGAAACTTGCTGCGAATGGTTGCAACTTCACCAACTGGGCTATGAATTTGAGGATTCTCCTCACTGCTGCACAAAAGCAATATGTGCTAGAGATGCTGCTAGGCCCCCCACCAGCTCCTGATGCCCCTAACGAGGAAAAGAATGTCTATATAACTCGTTAGGAGGACCACAACTTAGTTCATTGCAGCATACTATATGGGCTTGCGCCAGAACTTCGAAAGCGTTTCAAAAATGGCAATGCCTTTGATACCATGGGAAAATTGAAAATGATTTTCGATACCCATGCTGCCGTAGAGAGTTATAATGCTTCTGAAAAGTTCTTTAGCTGCATGATGGAGGAGAGCAGCTCCGTTAGTGAGCACGTACTCAAAATGTCTGGGTACTCCGATAAGCTTGTGCCCTTGGGAATAACGATTCCCATTGACTTAGCCATACATCGTGTTCTCCAATCTCTGCCACCTAGCTACAAGAGCTTCGTGATGAACTATAACATGCAGGGTATGAAGAATTCTCTTCCCGAGCTTCTATCAATGCTTAAGAATGCAGAAGTGGAGATTAGGAAAGAACATCAAGTGTTGATGATCAATAAGACCACTTGTTTCAAGAAGGACAAGAAAGGCAAATAGAAGGGAAAGAAGGGCGACAAATCTATTGTCGCACCTGGAAAAAAAATCCCGACCTAGCCCTAAGTCTGATACCGAGTGCTACTATTCCAAGGGGAGTAGCCATTGGAAGCGCAACTGCCCCAAGTATTTGGCAGACAAGAAGGCCGGCAAGGCAAACAAAGGTATATGTGATATACATGTTATTGATGTATACTTGACTAGTACTCGCAGTAGCACTTGGGTATTTGATATGGGATTGGTTGCTAATATATGTAACTCGATTCAAGGGCTGCGGAACAAGCGACAGCTAGCAAGGGATGAGGTCACGATGCGGGTCGGCAATGGATCAAGATTTGTTGTGATTGCCATTGGAACGCTGCCTCTCCATATGCCGTCGGGATTAGTGATAAATCTAAATAATTATTATTTGGTGCCTACACTAAGCATGAACATTGTATCCGGATCGTGTTTGATGCGAAGTGGTTATTCCTTTCAATCTGAAAACAATGGTAGTTCGATTTATATGAATGATATCTTTTATGGTCATGCACCTATGTTGAATGGTTTATTTCTATTGGATCTCGATAGTAGTATTACGCTTATTCATTATGTTGATGCTAAAAGGATTAAAGTTGATAATGATATATCTGCATACATGTGGCACTGCCGTCTAGGTCATATTGGCGTTAAACGCATGAAGAAACTCCATTCTGATGGACTTTTGGAATCACTTGATTTTGAATCATTTGATACATGTGAGCCATGCCTTATGGACAAGATGACTAGAACGCCTTTTTCCGGTTCAATGGAACGGTCGACAGATTTATTGGAAATCATACATACTGATGTGTGTGGACCAATGAGTGTGTCGGCACGAGGTGGATATCCTTATTTTGTTACTTTCACAGATGATTTGAGTAGATACGGGTATATCTATTTGATGAAACATAAGTCTGAAACCTTTGAAAAGTTCAAGGAATTTCAGAATGAAGTGGAAAATCATCGTAACAGAAAGATCAAATTTCTGCGGTCCTACCATGGAGGAGAGTATCTTAGTTACGAGTTTAGCACACATATGAAAGATTGTGGAATAGATTCACAACTCACGCCTGTCGGAATACCACAACATAATGGTGTGTCGGAACGTCGTAATCATACTTTATTAGATATGGTTCGATCTATGATGTCTCTGACTGACTTGCCACTATTATTTTTGGGTTATGCACTGGACACCTCTACATTCAGTTTAAATTGGGCACCATCTAAATCCGTTGAAACGACACTGTATGAATTATGGTTTGGAGACAAACCTAAGCAGTCATTTCTTAAAATTTGGGGATGTGATGTTTATGTGAAGAAACTTCAGCCGGATAAACTCGAACCCAAAGTGGAAAATGCTTCTTCATAGGATACCCTAAGGAAATGATTGGGTATACCTTCTATCACAGATCCAAGGGCAAGGTTTTTGTTGCCAAGAATGGATCCTTTCTTGAGAAGGAGTTTCTTGCGAAAGGTGTGAGTAGTCCGAAGGTAGAACTCGAAGAGGTTATTGAACCTTCTCTTCATGAAATGGCGAGTAGCGTAGCACCGGAAGTTGTTTCGGAGTTGACTTCACCTAATGAAGAGAGAGCTAATGATATTGATCATGAAACTCTGAAAGAGGACACTACCAAACCTCGCAGGTCAAGCAGGACACGTGCAGCTCCTGAACTATACGGCAATCTTGTTATAAATTTCATGATTGATGAAATAGATGACCCTGCGACGTATGAAGAAGCGATGATGAGCCCGGATTCCAACAAATGGCTAGAACCCATGAAATCTGAGATGGAATCCATGTACGAAAACTAGGTTTGGACCTTGGTGGACTTACCTCACGATCGAAAGGCTGTTGAGAATAAATGAATTTTCAAAAAAAAACTGATGCTGATGGTAATGTGACCATCTATAAAGCTCGACTTTTCGCAAAGGGGTTTCAAAAAATTCAAGGAGTTGACTACGATGAGACATTCTCTCCCGTAGCGATGCTTAAGTCGGTTAGGATTATGTTAGCAATTGCTGCATATTTCGATTATGAAATATGGTAGATGGATGTCAAAACTGCGTTCCTCAATGGTAATATTGAAGAAGAGTTGTATATGATACAACCTAAGGGTTTTGTCGATCCTAAGGATGCTGATAAGGTATGCAAACATCAGTGATCCATCTATGGACTGAAGCAAGCATCCCAGAGTTGGAATCTCCGCTTTGATGAGGTGATCAAAGAGTTTGGATTTGTCCAAAATTATGGAGAGGCTTGTATTTACAAGAAAGTGAGTGGGAGCAATGTGGCATTTCTTCTATTATATGTGGATGACATATTATTGATTGGAAATGATATAGATCTTTTAAATAGTGTTAAAAGTTATCTAAACAGCAAATTTTTGATGAAAGACCTTGGTGAAGCTTCATATATATTAGGCATTAAAATCTGTAGAGATAGATCAAGGCGCCTAATTGGGATATCACAAAGGACATACCTTGATAAGATATTAAAGAAGTTTAATATGGACGGAAGTAAGAAGGGGTTCTTACCTATGCTGCAAGGCAAGACATTGAGTAAGACTCAAAGTCCGGCTACGGTGGAAGAAAGAGAGATAATGGATAAGATCCCCTATGCCTCAGCCATAGGCTCTATAATGTACGCCATGCTATGTACAAGACCGGATGTGGCACATGCTATTAGTTTGACTAGTAGGTACCAATCTGATCCAGGTTTGGAACACTGGATAGCGGTCAAGAATATCCTTAAGTACTTAAGAAGAACTAAGGATATGTTTCTTGTATATGGAGGTGAAGAAGAGCTAGTCGCTAAGTGTTATGTCGATGCTCGCTTTGACACCGATCCGGATGACTCTAAGTCTCAATCCGGATATGTATTTCTCTGGAATAGAGCAGTAGTTAGTTGGAGGAGTTCCAAACAACCTGTGGTGGCTAGATCAACGATGGAGGCGGAATATGTTCCTGCTTCAGAAGCGGCGCAGGAAGCGGTTTGGATGAAAGAGTTTATAACGGAAATAGGTGTGGTTCCTAGTGCATTGGACCCAATGGTGATCTATTGTGACAACAATGGAGCCATAGCCAACGCCAAGGAACCAAGGTCTCACAAGAATTCCAAGCATATTAAGCACCGATTTCACTCCATCCGCGAGCATGTCAAGGATGGAGATATAAGGATTTGTGAAGTACACATGGACATAAATGTAGCAGATCCGTTAACTAAAGTTCTCCCTAGGGAAAAACATGATCAACACCAAAACTCCATGGGTGTTAGATTTATCACTATGTAAACTAGATTATTGTCTCTAGTACAAGTGGGAGACTGAAGGAAATATGCCCTGAGAGGCAATAATTAAGTTGTTATTATGTATTCCTTGTATATGATAGATGTTTATTTTGCATGTTATAATTGTATTGACAGGAAACGTCAATACATGTGTGTTTAATAAACAAAAAGATTCCCTAGTTATGCCTCTCTTATAGACTAGCTCGTTGATTAACAAGATGATCAAAGTTTCCTGATCATGGACATTGGATGTTGCTAATAACGAGGTCACAATATTTTTGAAATGATGTGATGAACAATCATCCGAAGTATAGCATTATGATCAAAGTCATTATGTTTATATTGCTGTAACATCATACGAAGTAATCTTAGTCCTTAGACCATGAGATCATGTCAATTGCTAACACCAGAAGAGTATCTTGATAACATCAAACGTCACACCGTAATAGGGTGACTATAAAGGTGGGTTTAGTGCTACGAAGGTGTTATGTTGAAGCTCATGGATCAAGAGTGGAATTTGTCAATCCCGATGATGGATAGATATACTGTGGGCCCTCTCGGTGATATCACATTAAGATAGCTTGCAAGCAAGTGATGTGATCACTAGAATGTTATATCACGGGAATGAGAAAAGAGTGCATGTCGGTAACGAGATCAAACTAGGTATTTGGATACCGATGATCGAATCTCGGACATGTATTATATCATGAGACAAAGGGATTAAGTTACTAGCGTTAAAGGTTCTCACGATCACAGAAGTCATCGTTCAATGTGCAGGAGTCAGTATGGATCTCTAGGTCTCGCTTCTGATTATTGATCTGAGAGGAGTCTCAATCATGTCTGCATTATTCGTGAACCATAGGGTGACAGACTTAAGGGTTGCCGGACACCATTTTGGAGCACATATGTTTCAGACGAAAGAATTGCAAAGCGCGGGAATTGTTTCGATAGAAACCGGAATTGTTTCAGGTGAAATTGCAGAAAGTGGTTCTGCATGTCATATTAAAATGTTGCAAGGGATTTTATGTGAATGTTTGTTAATTAAAGTAATTAAGAAAATTCTGAATAAAATAAATAAAAGAGTTTTATTAATTGAGAGTTGCATTAAATTTGGTGAAATTTAATGCATGTGAGTGGAATTTTTGGTGGAGCTTGAATTGATGTAAGTGGAGCTTCCACCACATGAACGAGGAAGAGGTGCGGGCACCCCCCTTGGCCACCGGACATGGGAGGGGAGGAGCCCCCCTCTCCTATAAAAAGCCCCCTCTCCTCCCTCACAAAGCACACCTCCTCGTGAAGGATCTCTCTCCCCCTCTAGATATTCCCCCATGGTCTCGGATTAGCGAGATACATGTTCCCGGTGGCCTTGCGTCTGGAAGGAGTTGCTGCTTCCGCTGATTTGCTAGAGCGAGGAGGTGGAGGTTGTCTGGTGGCTTGAACGTGTGTGCGAGGATGGATGCGCTGCTGATTTGCGGCGCTAGGACTTCAACACGATCTTGAGATCGACAAGCGTACGACTACATCATCCACGAGTTCCAACTCGTTAACAAAACTTTGTTGTCCTCGAGGGTAAGTTCTCTATGGATGTATATCCACCCGTGTATCTAGTAGATAGATCTTGGCGTATAGTTCTCCTCATAGGAAAATTTTTATTTTCTATGCTGCGAACCCAACACTTTGTTAGAATCCAACTCAGGTCGCCTCACTATTGGAGACGGTCCCTAGTATAGGCCGTCTGAGGATGACGAGTTCTTGCAAGTGGTTCGAAATACCCGCCATCTCCATCTCGTACATGTTAGAGGTGTTTTCCTTTTTGCACCGTCTGAGGTCTCGTATCTTAGAGCCGCAAAGTAAAACCGGCTCAGGAGGTGTGCTCTTAGAAGCTATGCACTTGAGACGGAACACGAAACCGGCTGAGGCCTATGGGAAATTGACGTCCCGAAGTAACACGTTTGTACTAGTGTTAGATGGACATTTTGTAGAAAAGCCCCTACAACATAGATTCATCCTAACTTTTTATCCACAAGGCCAAATAATGAAAATAATATCATTATGGAATCCCTATGTCTTGTAGAATGTTTTCACACTTTATTTTTCAAATTTGAATATTTTAAATTGAATAATATTACCAGATTGCCATTAGGGTATTCTAAGTATAACATTAATTTTTAAAATGGTTTTAAGGTGTTTCATTTTGCTAAATGGTTATGTTTTAGTCCCCTGTCCAACAGGATCAGAGGATAAAATTTAAAACTATGTTTACAATAAATTTGTTTAAATATGAAACTAAACCCTTTGAATAACTGTTTTGAACATAACTTTTGAAATAAAAATGCTTTCTAAACAAAACATTTTGCATCTTGCATGTCTTAACTTTTATAAAGCATTATTCCTGATTTTCAAATACACATCAATTGTTTTGTATGAAGATCATGCATGTCTTACTTATGCATGATGTTTGTGGGGTGAATGAGTGTTCATTGGAATTGTTTTGTCTTATAGATTGTGAGGTGCACAAGCCCTGCGATTATAAGAGGCATGTGACATCCATCATCGATAAGGCAAGTGGATCTACACCATTGTCTAAATTATGCTTTCCTTGCAAGTGGAACTATCCCTTTGTCTATGTTACGCTTACTATGTGAGCGTAGAAGTAATTTAATTTGTATGTTGATATACTATGAAACCCGAATAGGATAGCCATATGGATTCTCAATTTGTTTGTTCTGTGACCAATGTTTGTGTTAGGAAAAGCTTAGCTATACCAACTTAGAGATGTAGATTGAAAACCCAGGAATAGACTTTGACTTAGTGTGATAATGAGATTGGATTGACCTAGTGAGAGACTACACTTGGGAGAATGAAGGAGACAAGATTTGGAAGAATAGAGGAGGAGATTTTCTGGATTGCATGGCATGAAAGGGCTATGGCCTGACTATCTAACATGTTGAGCCGAGTCCTGATAATAGGATGGATTGTGTGGCATGAAATATCTACGGCCTGACTATCTAACATGTTGAACTGAGTCCTGATAATAGGGTGGATTGCGTGGCTTGGAAGGGCTACGGCCGGACTTTCTGACATGTTGAGCTAAGTCATGATAATAGGAGGGGTTGGACAAGTAGCAGGGAGTAGGGCTACGGTCTGACTACTAACATGTTGAGCTTTGCCCTTACGGAGTAGTGGAGCAAAGGATGATTTAGAAGAAGACTTTGGATTTTGGAGTGAAGGATGATTTGGAAGAAGGCTTTGGATTGACCCACCGACCAATAGATTAAGAAGAGTTGATTGATTCTGCCTGATTGTATTACTATATCCCCATTTTAGTGATGCTTGCCAATACATTCAAAGTATTGACCTTTCGTGGCTGCAATGTTTCATGTTGCAGGTTTCCCTGAAGATGATTGAAGTTTGATGTTAGGGTCACGATTCTCCACTCAGCATGCTTCTCCTGTGCCATTTGGATGGAGCTCCTTATCATTTATTAGTCTTCCGCTGTTGAACTTTGTTTAAGAGGAGCTAGCCCTTCTGTTATGTAACTTGTTTTATACTATGTAATTTTACGGATCATTCGATGTAATAGAATTGTGATATTATATCTTGAATTGTGTGTGTTAGTGAGTCGATCCAGGGACTAGCATTATATAGCACAGAGACCTGGACCCCTACCGAGCCAGGTCACATCAGTAGAATAGGCAGTGCTCCTGTCGGTTGCTCAAAAATAATATTGTACCCTATATTCATGTGCGGTAATTTGATGAATATCAATAGTATCAAAAGGATCCTATTCATAAATGTTTCCGCAAATTTGACATCAAAATTAATTGCATGCTTAAATACAATAAATGGTACCTATCAAATGGAGTAGCTTATCACTGGATCCAATGTTTGAAAAATTAGTTAGCACCCTTGATACTCTCTCTATTTCTAAAATATATGTCCATTCTTATTTTCAAAATATTTGGTAGTTATATAATTCTAATGCAACTTTTTTCATGGTGCTCCTATTATATTTTCCCCTTGTTACTATCATCAAAATAATGAGCTAGTTCGTCCGTTCAAAATATATGGCGTATTTTGAATGTCCAATGAAGTATTAGTTTTGGTCGTAATTTATTTGTAAGTGTTTCGTCAACTATTACAAAATTAAGCACAATCCAAAGAAAATAATCTTAAATTACAATTTGTTTTGGCAAAATAACATATGCATTTTTTGACTTTCTTTGTCAAAAATTTAATCTTTGTTTTGAAAACAGCCCTTAGGGGAACAACTACTTCAAATCCTTATGCTTTTGTGTGCTTAGGGGAACAACTACTTCAAATCCTAATTCGGTGAACAAGAAGATATGTACATATGGATGATTAAAGGGAATCTTCACATTCGCTCGCGATCTTGTTTCTTGTGTCAAAATGTAAAATGGCATCATTTTTAAACAAAGGGAGGGTATAACACCAGAAACCTTATGCATGAGCTAGTGTATGTTTCTTGGTTCCATAATATTGAATGTTGACCATTTTATGTGCTTGTTTATAATTTGGTTTCCCTCATTTCTGATTGTTTAAGATTTTCTATTGATCGGCACTATTCAATTTATGTCTCCATTTTTTTCTAGATGAAATGTGGTTGAGACTATGTTCAAATCCCACATGTTTATTGAACACCAGTAGTTCCCACGTGGTTTTAGTTGTAAGGCATGTTGTAAAGCAATGTGGTGTGGGAAGACCCTGTGACAAGACTTTTTAAAAAAAATAATAAGAACCCAAACATTGAGAACTTGAACCTGGATAGCTAGATTGTACATCCACTTTTTTAACCAAGTGAGCTATACATTGCCATTGATATTATCTAATGATTTCCAAAAGCATTAGCGTGTACTAGTGTACTTTATTTATCGTAGGAAGTAAATATATGGGTTTGAAATAGGTTTCCAGCACATGATATTATAGCATGACTTTCACTTTAGGCACCAAGCACACAACAACACATCCCACCATATTCATTCCTGCAGTGGCCTTTGTACAGGTGATAGCCTGGATTGTTGCAATGTTTGGTGCAATTATCAACGGCATATGCCCATGAGTGCACACATTGAGAGAAGGCGAAACATAGTTTCCCAAATGCAGATTTTGTACCTACACAAAATGGATAAAACACAGAAACAACGTTCAATCCAATATATATGGAGTGCATGACACAAGATCACTTAGTATGTTGAATATCAAAAAGTGCACCTAAAATAAATATGACATATCATATGGACCAAATAATGAATTTACCTATAACCCTTCTTCCTGTTGTTGGATGAAAGAAAAAAGTGCTAGACATCACCAAAAGAGCTACAAAGCAGATAACATGCACCTTGTTCTTGATAAGTGCCATGACGAGTGGTTTGCTCTTCTCAACCTTATTTGTTATCTTTCTAGTTGATTTCTGAAGCTATATTTTCTGCTCACGTGTTTATATAGAGGCATACGTGCATAATGATTATTATTTTTGGTGATATGGTAAGTAATTTCAGTCTATCGTGAATAAATGTTTTGTTGCTTATTTGGGGAGACTTTAATTTGTATTAACTACTATCCTTACATAACACAAAAATAAAACGGGCAATATAGATTTAGGTCAGTAGTTAGAATTTGGAGTCAAAACATAAATAATTTTTCGGTCAGGAGCATTACATTTGGAGTATAACTCACCTTTACGTGTCACCATGACACCAACAAAGTGATTAACTGGTACGGAATGTAAGCAACACATGCCATCATAGGCGGTGGCTCCAAAACCATCTAGGGTTCCGTCCCCTTGTTGGTGATGCTTCTGGTTCGGTCCGTCTCCACTGGCCTTGGGGCATTGGAGGCATGGAGGACCACGACCCCTCATTGGCGGGAGGGTTCTCGTTCCTTTTTAGGTTGTTTTCCAGTGTCTTCTTCGGGATGGTGAGACGACGGCTACATCTTAAAGTAAGAATAAGTGTTTCTCTGCCCTATTCTTACTCTGGTGGTACGTTGATGGAGGGTGTGTGGAGTCGTATGTTCGACGGATCTCTTGGGTTTCGGTCGTTTTTCATATTCGTTGGTGTGGTTTGAGGTTACTCTCTTCCGATTTATAATTGTCATCTTCGGTGTTGGTTGCCGGTCTAGCACGCTGATCCTTTGGGGCCTTAGCACAACGACTTCTCGTCTGTCTACTACGACTATTTTTACCTAGCTCCATGGTGGAGGGGCGAGGAAGATGACGTGTTTTTGGCTCGTGCTAATGTTTGTAGTCATCGCTAGGTGGTAACATGGCCTATTTTTCATTCTTACTACTTTTGTGAATTTTTACTAGTGTTGATGATTATTAATAGATCGGTGGAATTTCACAGAAAAAACACAATGAGTCTATTTTTATTTTATTTAAATGTCAGACATTTCTGTCGTCGGATTGAGGACAAGTACACCATGAGGGGGTCCTCGAGGCGTGCAGAAGAGAGGGGTGTAAGACGTACGGTATTCCGGGTCGGTGAGCACACAAGTTTACCCAGGATGGAATCCGCCAGCTTTGGACGAATCCTACTCCTGCTAGCAATCAAGTAATATGGCAGATCCGGAATATGGGTTACAAGGGTTTCGCCTGTGCGAGTTGAGATTGTAGACTATTGTGTTGTAAAGTGTTCGCCCTAAAGGCTCTCCCTAGGACGGCTTATATAGATATCCGGCCTAGGTTTACAGGAGAGATCAATCCGGCTACGACTAAGAGTTGGTTATAGAGTACATCTTGAACTACAAGTAACATTATGGGCCTAAGTCGGTAAGTCTTCTGGGCCTTCCCGTAGCCGGATTGGACTCCGTCTTCTCTCTCTTTACTGGGCCGCCCGTGAAGCAAAGCTCTAACCCGAAGTGGGCCACCCTGGTCAGCGAGGAACTGTGAGGATACCCGGAAAGTATATCCCCAACAGCAGCCCCCGGAGGCCTCCAAGATCCAAAGTAGGATTTTATCATCGTCTAGCTTGATCTTCGGCTTGGAGAATCTTGAAGGATTCCTGAAACTTCACAACAAAAAATACGATCCGGGTCTTAAAAGTAAGTCGGACCTTTCAATAGGTTACTCGGATTTTCCAGCTCGCTTTTAAACTAAGCCGGAACTTGGTCTCTAACGCCACCTGACACAAGCATGGTCAAGTCACGTCATCTGACAGACGTTCCGTCAGCACGACCGTTGGTGCGTCCGCGGTTCGCGGAACCGAGGCGCCGTTTCAATGCGTGCATGGAGATCGAGGCGACGCAATCATCGCGTGGGCCCTTCCCAGTTCTTTCCACGACGCGTGGCGGTTACACTATAGCTTTTACACGAATCTTGGCGCAAGTAGGTGGATATAAGGGGTTCGGTTTTCTTCTTCTCCTTTCCACCAGTCCTTTGCCGTTCCTTTCCTCCCAATCCCCCTGCGCGCTCAGAGCCTCCTCGCCCTCCCCCCACAGAGCTCCTAGCGCCGCCCCTTTTAGGTCACTTTCTCACTAGAGAAAAATGGCTTCATCATCTTCTTCCTCTGGTTTGGCGGCAGCGGCGGCGGTGGCGTCGGCGGAAGCAGTTGCGGAGAACGAGAGCTTCCGAGGAATCTGGATCCCCTGCGCCCTTGACGAGGACGGCCTCAAGAACATGGAGAAGCAGGGGCTTCTCGCCACCGGCGACTAGCAGACCAGCTCCGGCGAAACCGTCCCCAACCCGCGCGAGGGCGAGCGTGTCCACTTCGGCACCCATCTGGACCGAGGTCTGTCTTTTCCTCCCTCGGAGTACTTCTCCGAGGTGATAGATCACTATGGAGTTCAACTCCACAATCTTCCTCCCAATTCTCTTCTAGAAATGAGCGCATATGCTGCGCTTTGCGAGGGCTTTCTCGGCATTAGGCCGAGTTTGCTTCTCTTCCGGTATTATTTTCATGTCCGGAGAAATTCCATCACTGCCAGGGTTCCTTACATCACCGGCACCATTAGCTTTTCTGTTAGACGAGACCGAGCATATCCCAAAATTTCTGCCAGTTACTCGGTCAAACAATGGCCAGCCACTTTCTTCTACCATAGGGATATTACGGCTCCCGGCAAAGCTAATGCTTTACCGGCTTTTGTCGACGGAGCCGCCACAGCCCAGCCTTCCTGGGACGAGGGTGCTCCGGCTCTCACTGACGATCTGATCCTCGCTAAGAGGCGGATTGAATATCTGATCAAACACATGGGTCTAAAGGGATCCGACTTTGTCCAGTGCTGGGTCTCACGTCGGATCCAGCCACTTCAGTACCACGGGGATAGACTGATGTACTCCATCACGTCTTCCAAAAAAGACTCCCTCTGCATCAGCCCCAAATCCTACACCACTCAAGGCTACATCAGCCAGATCAAGTGGCTGATCAAGGAGCGGATCGGGAGGAAGATTCCGGAGATTTCTCTGGATATGTACACAGCAGAAAACCCCGTGGTGTCGGTCAGCTTCCATCAATACACCTTTTATGTGTTCCAATCTCTAAGTTATATACTATAGTGCTGATATGCTTTCTTGTTTTCAGCTTGCTGACCTCCCCGAGTCGGATCTTGCTCCACTCGAAGGATATCTTCCTGAGTTTTCTCAGGAGACTGAAGTGGTCCCATCGCCGGACCTTGCGCTCAAGAAGCGCAAAGCTCCGACAGTGGCTGTTGGCACAAAGGAAGTGCCTGTTGTGAAGAGGTAACTTTCATTCACAATTTCCGCCATTGTACCTTTCTCGAATTTCTTTCTGAGATGTAATGTTTCCGACTTTACTACATTCTCAGAGCAAAGTCTCTCATCAAGGGTAAGGGGAAAGGGATTCCTGCGAAGCCCCTGCGACAGACGAAGCTCACCATAGCTTCTCCTGCCGTGGCTCCTCCAAATCCTGCCCCTCAACCTTCTGCAACTCCGGTGATCATTCCTTCTCCGGTGGTCGCAGAAGATCCGACTCCTCCAACGGAGCCTACGATCCTTGGGTCGCAGACTGACGTCACCGTGGGTGCGTCAGCTCAAGATAAGGGTGAACCCTCTTCGGGTAATGATCCCTCGGCTGAAGTATTCGCCGAAAACCTCCTCAGCAATCCGGGACTTGCCAAGTTTGGCCTATCCTAGAAATCTACAGAATAAATCCAGCGGCTGGCCAGGCAAGTCGTGGACAAAAGCCATCTATCCCCCGAGGAGGAAGCGCAAGAAGCAGAGGACGTCAAGTTCTCTGACCTTCTCGCTCAAGTCCGCCTTCGCGGCGAGAGGATCAGGACTGGCGAGCTTCCAACAGCCCCTGTAATCCCTCTTACCCTCACCGAGAAGGTGGCAGCTTAAGTGAACGCGGGTTTAGACAAACTCACCCGCGAGCAATATGTAAGTCGGAATTCCAACTCTTGTTTTTACATTATGTTATATCATATCCTCTAGCCCCCAAGCATGAAGTAGGATATAGAATCCGAGTTTATGCTTCATTAGGATGCCAAAGAATGAACTAGTGTAGCCCCCAAGGCTCGTGCTGATATTTAGCAAAAAATATTAGCCCGAGTCTTAAGTAGCTTTCTGACTTTGGGTATTCTGACTTACAGAAAGTATGTTCCTATAACCAGGAATTATTATCCAATGTCTGTGATAAGCAGAGAGAGATCAAAGCTCTCTGGCTTAAAAATGCTGAGCTCAAGGTAGCAAAGGATGAAGCCGAAGCTAAACATTTCGAGATTCAAACCTTGTCTTTTGCTTTTTCAATGTCGAATTTTTCTGAACTGTTGTTCTTTTTGACTTACAGCGTTGGTGAAACAATCCATCGCTATGATTGAAGAGGCCGAGAACCTCAAGACCCTAGTGGTGGAGAACAAGGGACTTCGCCAAGATCTGGATAAGCTCAAGGCGGATCATGAAACGAGCATAGCTCAAGTCCTGGAATCCTCCTCCATGGCCACTAAAGAGCGCGATCGCAAGATTGCCGCTCAAGATAAAGTTATCTCGGACCTCAAGAATGAGCTTGGCAAAGAGAAGGACATCTCCCAAGCGCTCCGGGCTGAACTCCAGAGTCTCCGGGAGGAGAAGGCCAAGATTGACGACGTCATCCTTGGTATGTTTCCCCTCTCTGACTTATCTTTTCTTCGACTTCTATCATTGTCGGTTTTTTTCTTAACTTGTTTTGTGTATAGGTCCTCTGAACTTGACGGACTCTTCCTCGTCCGAGCCCCGCACCCACCGGCTTACCCAAGTAGGTGGTCTTCTTCATGACTACCGCCAGTCCCTTGAGAACATTGGCGAGTCCCTCAGGATTCTGGACATGCCAAGCATGTCAGATTTTCAGGTGCGGGAGAAGGCCAAGGAGATGCCGCAGCTTGTTCGGGACTGGAACATGTCCTACGCATGGACTGCTGCGCAGAACGCTCTCACCATGGTCATGAGCCACCATGGAAACATGGAGATATGGCAAGTGACCAGAGGGTACTGCAAGGTAGACGAAGACGGCCAGGAGCAAGACCTTCAAGCCATCATGCACTCCTGCGTCGGATATGGGTGCCACGTAGCTGATATGACCAACTACGAGATCCCCTTCTTCACTCGCGTAGCTACTCTACCACCTCCTCCAGAAGAAGCCGAAGAAGTTTCCGACGATGAACGGACCACCTCGGATCTAGACATCTCGGCACGATATCAAGGCGGAGTAACCAGCGAGCCGACAGCTCCTTCATCTCCTCCTGCATCATATACCACAAACTTATGTATTATTCTGTGAAAGAACATGATGCGTTTGTAAATATTAAGTACTATTGACTTTTGCTAGTGCTAAGCTTTTAATCTATTCAGCACTTTTTGGCTTTTGAAATTTTTGCGTGCCTGAAATGTTCACATAAGCACTTGAAATTTTCCGTCTCTACTTATCGTTTATCTGGCTTTCCGCCTCGTCCCTTTCGTGAGCCGGCTAAACCTTCAGCCGGAAACTTTGCTGAGCAATGGAGCTCAATTGCTAAACCAGTTTAAACTCAGAAACAAAGCCGGCTTCCAGTACCAACAATTCACTACTCGGAAAATACCCGCATCTAGCAATCAGACAAATAACCCAAGTAAAGACTAGAATTTTTAGAGTTATACCCGAAGGTAGCCGTTTTAGAATCGGAAATTTAAACCAGAACAAACATGAGCATAAAGTACTTTCAAGCATTCTGGGATTTTCAACTATGACATGATCATTAGGAAATAAGATCGTAAAAACTTATCAAAAAAACTTTGAGGTAACCAAAACTTTTATTTCTCACAGAACATGTACATATGTATGATTACAAAGAAGGATAAACTAAGAATAAAAGGGACGTAGCTGAGCAATATTCCACAGTCTGTCCAACTCATCCGGATTTGTACTGCCTCCAGCTCTCTTTCTCTTCTTAGTAGCAGGTCTTTCTTTGACTGGTCTCATGTCAGTTAAGTAGTACGATCCATTGTGCAATACTTGACTAACTAAAAAGGGCCCTTCCCATAATGGGGAAAGTTTGTGCTTTCTTTGTTACACAAGCCGGAGAACCAAATCACCTTTATTGAAAGATCTAGTTCGGACTCTCTGGCTATGATACTTGCGTAACTTCTGCTGATAGGCTGTAGATCTCATTTCAGCAACGACGCGAACTTCTTCGACTAAGTCGAGATCATTTTGTCAAGAAATCTCGGCATCCTCTTTGATATACGCGGCCACTCTAGGAGAAGTATGAATTAAATCGCTAGGAAGAAATACTTCTGCGCCATAGACCAAGAAGAAAGGTGTGTATCCTGTTGACCTGTTCGGAGTTGTTCGTAAACTCCAAATTACAGAGGGTAATTCCTCTGCCCAAGCCCCCGCATCACGTCGTAGTGGTACTTCGAGTCTTGGTTTCAAGCCTTGTAGAATTAAACCATTTGCTCTTTCGACTTGTCCGTTAGCCTGTGGATGTGCGACTGACGCAATGTCAAGCCGGATATTTTGCTCATCGCAGAATTCAGCCAATTCTCCCATGGAAAAGTTACTCCCGTTGTCCGTGATAATACTATGTGGATAACCATACCAGATTATAACATCCTCGACAAATCTTTTGGTTGTTGCTCCATCACAACTAGTGACAGGTTTAGCCTCGATCCACTTTGTGAATTCGTCCACCATCACTAAGAGGTGAGTGAATCCACTTGGGGCTCGTTTAAAAGTTCCTACCATATCAAGCCTCCAGACCGCAAAGGGCCATGTTATAGGTATTGTTCGCAGCTGATCAGCCGGAACATGAGCTTGCTTGGTGTACTTTTGGCAGCCTTTGCATGTCTTGACTAATCGTTCGGAATCTGCCTGAGCTGTAAGCCAGAAAAATCCATGTCGAAAATCTTTTGCCACTAAAGATTTGGCTGCAGCGTGGTGACAAACACTCGCCTTCGTGGATTTCCCTTAAGATTTCCACCTCTTCTTCCGGAGATACACAGCGCTGAAAAACCCCAGAAACACTCCGTTTATGGAGCTCACCTTTAACAATAGTGTAGGCTTTTGCTCGTCGGATAATCTGTCGGCTCAGTACCTCGTCTTCGGGTAATTTTGCCATCTACCAAATAATCGAGGTAGGGTTGAGTCCAGCTGGGGATTACAGCCATAACTACTATCAAAGGTGAGTCGGATTTGGTCGGATATTCCTCATCACTCCCTTTATCGAGGGAACTTTGAGGTGCTCTAAAAATGCGCCATTCGGGACCTCTTTCCGCGCAGAGCCTATTCGAGATAGTGCATCTGCTTCCTCATTTTCTGCTCGAGGGATGTGTTGAACTTCAAACCCTTCAAATGATTTAGATAGATCATCCACGACAGATTTATATGCTGCCATGTGCTTATTTGCATTACAAATATCTGAGACTTGCTAAGCAACAAGATCCGAATCTCCGTAACACATCAAACGTCGGATGCCACTATCCTTAGCAATCCGGATTCCATGCAGCAGTGCTTCATACTCGGCAATGTTGTTTGTCGTTGTGAAGTGGATCTGCAACACGTATAAAAGTTTATCTCCTTGGGGTGATTTGAGCACCACGCAAGCCCCCAAGCCCCCTCGAGCCTTAGACCCATCGAAAAAGAGGGTCCAATATTTCGACTCAGGGAGGACCATGTTCTCCTTGGTCTCTGTCCAATCAGCGACAAAGTCAGAAAGGATCTGGGATTTGATTGTTGTCCGGGGTTTGTACTCAATATCGAAAGCTGCAAGCTCTATGCCCCATTAGGCGACGCGTCCTGTGGCATCGCTATTGTTGATTATATCTCTCATGGGAGCTTTGCTCACCACGGTAATTGGATGCTTCTGGAAATAGTGTCGTAAATTACGAGATGCTAGAAAAACACCGTAAGCCAACTTTTGATAGTGCGGATACCGCTGTTTTGATTCTGTCAGGTCCTCGCTGACAAAGTACGTCGGACGCTGCACCAGGTGTTCCGGATTTTCTTCTGGTCTCTCCACTACCATAACGATACTGACAAACTTATTTGTCGCAACAATGTAGAGCAACATCGGTTCCTGAGGTTCCGGCGCTGCAAGGATAGGAGCATATGAGAGTAGTTTCTTCAGGTCTTGTAGTGCAGCTTCAGCTTCATCAGTCTAGACAAAATCATTGGTCTTCTTCAGGAGTTTGTATAATGGTGCGGCTCTTTCACCAAGACGGCTTACAAATCGACTGACCGCAGCAATGCAACCAGTTAATCTTTGTACGTCCTTCAGGCGAGTTGGCTTGGAAATATTGAGAATAGCCTTGATCTTGTCGCGGTTCACCTCTATGCCTCTTTGAGACACGATGAAACCTAACAATTTTCTGGCTGGTATTCCAAAGAAGCATTTCTTCGGCTTAAGCATGATGTTGTATTTTCGTAGATTGGCGAACGTCTCCTCCAAGTCGGAAATCAACGTTTCCTTCTTTTTGAACATGACCTCGATATCATCCACGTATGCATGTACATTGCATCCGAGTTGATCATGGAGGCAACGCTGCATCGTGCGCTGGTACGTAGCTCCTGCGTTCTTCAGCCCAAAGGGCATCGTAACAAAACAGAAGGTTCCGAAGGGGGTTATGAATGAAGTCTTGACTTTGTCAGATTCCTTCATCCGGATTTGGTGATAACCGGAATATGCGTCGAGAAAACAAAGGAGTTCCGAGCCTGCCGTAGAATCGATAACTTGATCAATTCTAGGCAGAGCGAACGGATCTTTTGGACAAGCCTTGTTCAAGGCAGTATAATCAACACACATCCTTAAATCAGTGGTGTCCGTTTTAGGGACCATTACAGGGTTGGCCGACCAATCAGTATGGCCTCTTCTATGAATCCGGCTAGCTCGAGCCGCGCTAGTTCCTTAGCTATTGCCTTACGCTTTTCATCGCCAAACCGTCGTAAGGACTGTTTGACGGGTTTAGCGTTCGGGTTTACATTTAGAGAGTGCTCGGCAAGTTCCCTAGGTACTCGGGTCATGTCAGATGGCTGCCATGCGAAGATATCTTGATTTTCTTGGAGGAACTTGACGAGCGCGCTTTCCTATGCGCTACTTAGGCCTACGCCTATCTGGGTCACCTTGGAGGGGTCATCATCCTTTAACGGGGTCGTCTTCGTCTCTTCTGATGCTTTGCACTCCGGATTTGGCTTTGTGACCTCCTTCTTCGTTGCGGGCATCTCGGACAGATCTATGCTCTTCTTGATCTCCTGGTACTCCTGGGCATGCAGCACGTCTTCGGCAAAGGCGGCATTTCCATCTCCGCACTCTCGCGCCTTCTTCGGGTCTCCCCTGATGGTGATCACACCGTTGGGACCTGGAATTTTCATCATATTATAAATGTAACATGGACGAGCCATAAAAGCCCAGTAAGCCGGACGTCCGAATATAGCATGGTATGCGCTCTTGAACGGGACTACTTCGAAGGAAAGTGCCTCCGTCCGATAATTCTTTGGAGTTCCAAAAGTAACATCCAAAGTGATCTCTCCCAGGGAATTAGCTTGTCTTCCTGGGACAACTCCGTGAAAGATCACAGAGCTTTGGTTCAGCTGTGTTTCCGAGATCTTCATCCGACGTAGCGTTTCGACATAGAGAATATTGATGCTGCTACTACCATCCATGAGGGTCTTGGAGAAACCATAACCTTCAATAAGTGGAATGACGATTAAGGCATATTTTCCTCGCCTGTGTAGTTTTGGCGGATGATCAGCACGGTCAAACTTGATTGCCACTTCCGACCAGTCCAGATACTAAGGGACAGCCGGAACTGTTGCATTGAGCTCGTGGAGAACTGCTTTCTTGAACTTTGCTAGTTGAGATCCGAGGAAGGTGACGTAAGTGTACTTCTTGGTGGGAAAAGTCTTCTTCCCTTCCGGCTTGGGATTTGAAGCATCAGCTTCCTCCATGTCGGAAACTTCCTTGGTCTCCTTGTCTTTTTTGGGGTTTTTCTTTCCTTTCTTCTGCTTAGATTTGTAGCCCGCGGTATCATCTCTCTTGATGTCGTCATTAAAATGACATTCAGCGTTGGTGTGGGATGAGCCCCCATTGGCATCTAAGTGATGCACACATGGGTTATTGGCAATGTCGGCCCAAGTGTAGGTTTTGCCTAGTTGTTGCTCTCCTCTGCCTTGGACCCTTGACGTCCCATGGCCACGCCCGCGGCCTCCGCCACATCCTCCTCATCCTCCAGACCCAGAAATAGTAGTGACCACTGTTGTCTCCGCGTTGGGTTTTCTTCCGAGGTATTTTTGCGCTTCTGAGCTTGTTGCTTTGGTTGTTTTTTGGACTGAGGCACAGCCAGGACACTGAGTAATCCCTATGCATCATCGTCAGCATATGCATACTTGCTCGCTGTTTCTATCATCTCTCCCAGATCAGTAACCTTGTCACACTTCAAGCGATGGCGCAGTAAACCAATTGGGAGACCTGCTATGAAAGCTTCAATTGCAGTTTGATCGTTTACTCCTTCACAGGAGTTCTTTGTGTCGATCCATCGTCCGAGATAATCCCAGCAAGTTTCTCTAGCTTTCTGGGTGCAACGCTGTGGGTCTCTAACCGTACAGGGCCTCCGATATGTGCCTTCGAAATTCCGAAAGAACGCACTTTGCAAGTCATACCAGTTGTGGATGGTGTTTGCCGGAAGTTCATTGAGCCATGATCGTGCCGTGTTCCGCAACATAAGTGGGAGATATCGGGTTGCGACCAGGCTGTTTTCGCCTTTAGCGATGCAACAAGCTTGGAAGAAATTCTGTAACCAGGTGTCTGGCCGAGCAATGCCGTCGTAGGCTTGGATATATCTTGAGATAGCAAATACTTCCGGGAATTTTGTAGCTCTGATACGTGGTCCGAAGCACTTTGGGCCCACGTACACGTCATCGTTTTCATAGCGCCGAGCCTCTATGTTGGAGTTGATCCTGTGCCTTGCGTCGTTCGGGGCTAGAGATACCCCGAATGTCGGCTACAGCTGCGGTGCCATGGAGCCGGACTTCGGCTTCTGCCACCACCTCCTCCGCCATGTCGTACTCCTTGACCTCCTTGGGGGCCATTGTGATAACTGTGTGGTGGAGAGGGTGGTGCAGCTAGATAGTTTCCGGCTGATCGCCGGCCTCCGTTCGGAGCGTCATTATTCCGGTTCCGGGGAGGTTCTTGACTATGACGAGCCCCCTGCCGGCTTGTTCCAACGTGGTTTCCGTCATTCTTTCGTCCGTCGTTCCTACCATGGTGAGGCTCAGTCAGACGGCTCTCATGTCTAGGAGGTGGCATTCTCTGACGATTCTCCTCCCGACGTTTCTCCTTATCTTCTCCCTTTCGATCGTTGAATTCTCGTCGGGGAGGAGTCCACGGATTCAGTGCAGCGATCGTGTCTTTCTCGGCTGCTGGAGCTACATTTCTCCAGTTATGTGTAGCTCTGTGTAACTACCTCAGTGAATTACGCTCTTAGTTACATGCCTGGATGAACGAAAGTAGTTAAAATAGTACGGTGGGGCCCAGGGCCACTCACGGTAGACCTTTCGACCGTCCTAACCACTTTCAGATCATCGGGACAAGAACGAGCGGCGTAATCGGCAGGCGAAGGGATCAACTACATACACAAATGAGTATGTATGCAAGCCACATACAATAGTCCTCAGAGCCATTCCATCTAAAAGAAATAGAAATATTGCAACGCCATACAGCAAGATTCAAATATCCTAGATAGAGATAATAAGTTAGGATAGCTCCTCATAAAACACACATCAGAGTATCAGGCGGAAGCGGAAAACAAGATCCAAGTACGGATAAGAAGCAAATCGGCATAAGATGCCACATAAATAAACACATCCCGCCCACAGATCTCACGGATCCCCGTTCCCAGAATCTCTATACCGAATGATCGTTGCCAACATCATCTGTCTCCTCCACCCAGTATCCATCTTGCGAATACACCTGTTCATCTGAATCAAACAATTTATCGTGTGAGACCCTAGGGGTACTCAGCAAGTCTTTATGCCACTAAAGGGGACACAACCTGGGGGTGACGCAATTGCAGCAAAAGATAATACCTAACAATTCTATAGGTACTCGCTAACCATCCGCCTAACCAATGATAGACGGATGTCCGTGAATTAAGAACAACAGTTATAACAGTATAATTTACAGATCCATCCTCCTCCTCACTTACCAACGAGGAAGCGGGCGAACAACCCCCATCATCCGTTGGCAGTTTTACTAACCATTCCATGAGTATTGCACTGTTTACTAGTCAAGTTCTTAGTCAAATTAAAAGCGGTACTTTAGTTATACTTGTCTATGATCGAGAAACTGTGCTCCAAGTCGTCCATAACCGCGGACACAGCTTTCAGAAAGATTTACCCTGCAGGGGTGCACGAATAGCAACACACACTCGATCAACCTCGGAAAAACCAAATCAAATCCCAACGAGGCATTCACGACAAAGCAATCACAGGATTCAGAAATATTTCAGGGGGCCACCCCAACAAGCTACCCATAACGAAGTTGGCCGGCTCTGAGACGGACCCAGGGTTTGCGACGACGGCTGTAAACGACTGGGAACCCGAAAATGTGACTGAGCTTGTCGATACCGCGGAAACGTGGCGCGATCCAAAACAGTACAGGTGCTCCTCGCACAATCTTAAATAAAGCAGTAACATGGCATAAGTACAGGATAGTAGTAAAGCCCCAAACTAATTGTGGCCCCAAGAAATAAGAATGAATCAAGCTCTGGCACAGGGGGGTCCATAAGGCCTCCCGGATGTGGGTAGTGCGAATAGTCAAGCAACAGGAATCAAGTACTCGGGGTCCTACGGGACACAAGTGAGCATGAAAAACCAAATAGCAGATATTGCTCACCGGTGCCTCTGTCATTAGTTATCCCATTACTACTCAGGTTAAGTTGTTTAGGTACTTCGTTATTCATCAGACACTCACATACCCTACACATGCTTTTCTACGACTCGCATGGCTCAAACAACTCCTGTAGTAATGGCTCATGGGTTGGAGGAACAAGCTTCGGTGGGGTTTAAAAGTAAAGGCTATGCAGTACTTGGGATTCAATTTAATGCAATCGCGACTCAATGATGCAAGAATAAGATAGAGGCAATAGGTACTATATGTATGCAAGCATGTGATAGTGCTTGCCTCGTAGTTCAGTTGAAGCGAGAGATGGATCTGGGTAGTACTCCTGTGATTTCTGATAATTCTCCTGCTGGGCGTTTATTCGAAGAAGAACCAAACAAACAAGGGCCAACATAAATAAAGTGCACAAGCATATGAATTAAAATGCGACAAGCAAACAAGCATGCCATGATGAATGGTGCACAATTTTACATGGCATTAAAGTAGCATGGCAAGGTGAGGTGTGGATACAAGAAATAAAGCATTTTATTATTTATTTAACCAAGTTTTATTGTCATAAAAAGTTCAGATTTTTAATAATTACATGATGCATGCTTCAATTCAGAACAAGGAATGCATAGATAGAACGGGCTTGTCGCGCTGATCGATTTAGACATATTATTTGTCAAATTTGGAGTTGTAGAATTAAAGTTATTAATTTATTAAGAAAAGGGGCATTTTATTGTAATTTTAATCATCTCGAAATTTTTAAAGTGTTCAAACAATATTTTGAATGTCATATTTGAATTCCTCACATTTTTCTGATTCAAAAACATATATCATTTGTATTAATTGGATTTGTATTTTAATTTTTTTTTAAATCTGGTTTGAATTTTGAATTTAAACATTTACTGAAAAAGTTTAATTAAAACAGAAAAGCAGAAAACATTTTACACCCAGGCAAACCCAGCCCAGACGCTGATGGGTGGGCCATGCGCTGACTCAGCAGCAGGTGGGGCGCAACGGTTTTGGCACGCTTTTCTCACCCAGTGGGGTTTACCCGCAGCGACTGACAGACGGGCCCGGACAGGTGCGGGGCCACTCGCACGCGCGGCCAGCAGGGAGACGACACGTGGGCAATCCAGGGAAGCGCGGGCGGAGAATCTCTAGAACACGGGGGCTTCCTTGCAAGAATGCACCGGGGCTGACAGGTGGGGCTCCTTGGACTGCGGGTTTAGGCGGAAAAAAGGGGAGGGGCCAAGTGCAAAAAGGTCATCGGCTGCTGCTGCGCGCTGACGAACAAGGCTCTGACGGTGGCGGATCTGGCCATCTTCCATCGACGGTGGCGACGCATCCGCTGGACGAAACGCGTCGCTCCAAAAATGAAAAACAAAGAGGGGACAATGGGCTACATCTTTCGTTCAGGTGGCGTCGCTGGAGGAGGTCCATGGCGCGCGGGACACGGCGGGGAACAGAGGCAGGACGGAAGCTGCTGCAGCTGCGGCTGCCTGCCAGAGCGCGGCGCGTGGCGGTGCACGAAGGCTGCTCGACGGAGCGCGGCGGTGTTACCGCGAGCCAGAAGGGAAAAGGAGATGTCCGTGAGGTAGAGGTGCTCACCAGCGACCAACCGGTGCAGACAGGCGTGCTCGAGGCGGACCAGATCGTCGGTGTGGCTCGCGGCCGGCTTCGTCGGCCCCTCGCGGTGTGGTGGTGACGGCGACGCTCCGGCGAGTCCCAGAAACGGCTGCAGGTTCAGGGCGTCGGTGAAGTAGCAGGGGAAGGTACTGGTACTCCCGGCTCGGATTGACGCACGCTGGAACGACGAAGGACAGAGGGGGCCATGTCTAGGTTTAGGAGAAGAAGATGGCATGGCGGCTTGGGGAGGAAGAAGAGGAAAGGGGAGAGGGACTTGGGCGCCTCATGGAAGGGATCTGAGGTGGGGTGAGGCGGTAGAGAGGACAAGGGAAGCACCTGGGGTGGTGGCAGCTTTGCAAAAAGTGAGGAGGGGGGTGATCGGGTTAGGTATTCTCTCCTTCCTTCTTCTCTTTGTCTTGAAGCCAAAGAAAAGACCAGAGGGGGCAAGTGAGGTGAGACGTGGTGGGCTTGCCAAAAGAGAGAGGGGTAGCTCGGTCCTAGCTAGGGAGGGAGGCTCGGATTAGAGAGGAGGTTTGAGCTAGGGTTAGGGTTTTTGGGCATGAACCAAATAAGGCCAAGCAAAAGGTGGGGTTTGGGTGATGGATAGAGAGTGAGGAATAAAGAGAGAAAGAGAGTGGTTTAGGGTTTTCTTTAATAAGACATGATCATGTGTGAAGGAGAAAAGGTGAGGAAGATACCTCACATGATCATGCATGGCATACCACATGTGAGAGAGGTTTGAGGGCACGTGGCAAGAATACAAGATCAAGGTGGAAAAATGATTTAGAGGAAGAGGAAGCTTAAGAAGATATTCCACTCATAAGCAAATAAAAACCAAAGGAGAACACATGGTGGTGATGGTTGCATGGCCCATGCAAAATATTAAATGCCATGTTTATTTTGTGAAAACAATAATAATAATATGGCTTTATTCTTATGCAGTCCCAAGAGTGGAATAAAGGGCAAGCAAAATAAATTATAGAGTTAGATCCACCCCAACCCACATGAGCTAGACTAAATAACAAAAAGAAAAAGAAATACAATCTCATGGGTAATTGGAATGGTGGAATTATAAGGTGGTGTCTAAGAAAGATGATGGAGTGGAATAAAAGATATGCCCCCAACTCAACTTGGGCATTAAACAATATATCCATAACCAAATACAATATCAGGAGGCAAATACAATTAATAATGCATATGAGAGAAGAACCAAAAGGAAAAGGGTTTTATATGATGCTCAAATGCAAGGTGGCATGATGACATGAGCATGATATAATTATGATGCAACAATTATATGTAGAAAGTAGCATATATATAGACTAGGCTAGTAGCATTGCAATTGTTAGACGATTGGGATGCTACACTCTGCGATGCTGTTCCGACGATCCGGTTCTTGAATAATTGTCTTCCCTGCGTTCAGGGTGATGGTACTGCGCCCGAACGTAATGGGATCTTACGTCAGCCCATGCCGGATCTGTGCGACATTGGTTAGAATTCGAGACGAGTTTTTGACTTTCGGACAGGGCGACCTTCTGCTGCACCAACCCCTTGTTGAGTAGCTTGATACCCAAGCGTATCTCCTCTGGCCCTGGATTAGCTGATAGAATTTCACGAGCTACCACGGTATTTTGCACTGGTGTTGGGTATACCCAATCTCCGTTGCTATCCTTCCGTGGCTTCCCCATCTCATCTCTGAAAAGGACGGCACGGACACGTGGGAATTGGTTGTCATCTATGTGACGCTTCCGTGTCTTCTCATGTAGACGGGACATGTACTCCTTGTTTGACATGCGCTTCTTCTCCACCTCGATGTTTTTGGCTTCATAGAGGAGTTGTTGACGACGCGCTTCTAGGGCATGGGCCCTTTCGTCCAGCTCATCTGTAGTAAGTTCTACAGCTGTAGGGATAGGTGTGGGTAAAGCGGCATCGATGAGTTTACGCGCACCTTCAGTGATGACGTGTCCATCCACCGATGCTTCTTTTTTCGGCTCATCTGGGATAAGTGCTCCATCCGAGTCTTCTTCGTATTCCTCGGCGATTACCTCCTCTATGAGGGGGTCTTTTGCCGGGGTCTTGTTCTTCTTGTTCTTCTTGTTCTTCTTCTTTGCCTTCTTGGCAGCACCGGTAGCAAAAACGGCTTTGGGTCCATTTCCCGGAGTCAAGCTCTGATTGGTACTTTCGGACATCTGGACTTCGGGATTATCTCCGACGTCCATGTCATCCTGCGCTTTGGGAGAGTGTTCCCCGGTTCCTTCATCCATGGCTTCTCCTTCTTCTACAGCTTTGGAGTTGTACTCCTCTTCATATTCCGTGGAGAACTTTCGGAAATCTGCCGACGTCATAGATTCATCCGAGGATGCGGGAACGTCGGCGTTTGTTCCAATTGCCTCCAGCATCGAATCGGTGTATTCTCCAGCATCGGCAGAGCCGGATCCGGATCCAACATATCCGACGAAGTGCGACGCGTGCTTCCTGAGGTACCTGCGGCTTTCGCGATCAGCCATGTCGAAACTTTTAATGGTCTCGAGGATTGCATCTGCACTTGCGCCTTGCAGTATCATACATCTTAATGTGTACCTGAGGAAAGGCATGTCTGTCCTGGCGTCGTTAGAGCCGGAATCAGTGTGGTTGATATGCTCCTCCTGGATTTCGACTTCCACGGGTGGGTCGATCTGGGATCCGGCTTCTCTAGGGAGATCCACTCCAGATTCGACTTGGACCGTGAGGTCTTCTTCAGGCTCAGATTTCTCCACCATCTCCGCAACTGGTGCGGGCTGGGTGGGATTAGGGTTTTCTAAGATCCGGAACTCTGCCGCCTCTGCGGACAAAGGGGACCCAGAAGATTCTTCTGCTTCTATCATCACCGCTGGGGTGGGTTGGGCAGGTTCAGCGAAACCGATGTAAACATCGATCCCGCCAAAAGACATGATTGTATAAGCAGTCACGGTCCTCCTAGCCGGAATCCAAGTCTCGTCGAGAACGATGAGAGGGACGTTGCTGGCGTAGAGGATGCGACCGACGGCGATGGTCTCGCCGATTCCGATTCTTGCAGATTCCGCTCGGAACGCAGATCCGAACC
Organism: Avena eriantha; assembly: GCA_910589775.1. NCBI lineage: Eukaryota > Viridiplantae > Streptophyta > Magnoliopsida > Poales > Poaceae > Avena > Avena eriantha. Next base: position 375,338,257 of record OU342746.1, on the reverse strand, counting down.
TCACTTGCCCCATGGTAGGCGCCAACTGTCGTCGGATTGAGGACAAGTACGCCATGAGGGGGTCCTCGAGGCGTGCGGAAGAGAGGGGTGTGAGACGTACGGTATTCCGGGTCGGTGAGCACACAAGTTTACCCAGGTTCGAATCCGCCAGCTTTGGACGAATCCTACTCCTGCTACCAATCCAGTAATACGGTAGAGCCGGAATATGGGTTACAAGGGTTTCACCTATGCGAGTTGAGATTGTAGACTATTGTGTTGTAAGGTGTTCGCCCTAAAGGCTCTCCCTAGGACGGCTTATATAGATATCCGGCCTAGGGTTTACAGGAGAGATCAATCCGGCTACGACTAAGAGTTGGTTACAGAGTACATTATGGGCCTAAGTCGGTAAGTCTTCTGGGCCTTCCCGTAGCCGGATTGGACTCCGTCTTCTCTCTCTCTGTGACTGGGCCGCCCGTAAAGCAAAGATCTAACCCGAAGTGGGCCACCCTGGTCAGCGAGGAACTGTGAGGATACCCGGAAAGTATATCCCCAACAATTTCTGCATAGCAATACGGTGGCATACCTTGATTGAGGCTATGGCAAAGCATCGTGAGTAACATCCAACTAGGTAAGATTTCAGAAATATTTAATGTCAAAATCTGCACGAGATTTATACATGTACATTTCATATATTCTTAACTCTTATTTATGTTAAAATATCAAATATCAGTGCTTAATTGATTTGACCTTTTGTTCGAATTTCTACACTTACTTGTGCATTATTCTATGTCTTACCCAATTTTTCCACTTTTTCCCATCCTGATATCCCATGCAAACTCTTCAAGTATATCAACTTTGATTCAACATCGGTTCCACACAACAAATAAATCACATGAATTTTAATTACCTTTCTAGTGGAATATCATTTTCTTAATTCTGACCAAAGGTTCGAAAACTGCAACAAAAATTCGTTCCTAGCGATTTTGAACACAATTCGATATTTTTCAAATAAAATTTAAACCATTAGAAATTTGGAAAATTCTTGGATACGAAAAAGTTGAGGATTTTCTATAGCTTTGCAATGGTATGTCATTCGTGCAATTCTGACAAAAAGCTGAAAAACTCTAATGAAAATATTGTAGATCGGACGTGGTGCAGCAGAGACAGTTCAGCTGCATTTACAAAGAATGTTCACTCGCGGAATCGTAATAAGTTCAGAATCGGTCATAGTTGTGGTACAACCGGTTGTAGGATATATATATATATATATATATATATATATATATATATATATATATATATATATATATATATATATATATATACTATCTAGGCAGTATCTATCATACCGGAAGGTATGTACGCGTAGTATGAAGTATATAAGAATATTTGGGCAGTATATATACTACTTTTTTGGTAATATGTAATTTTTATTCACATACTCTTTTTGTACGTACAAATATGACGGTATTTTATATATATAGTGCAAACTATAGATGTATTTGCAATTTTTTCACCTAACTTGCTTGGAAATATCTTAGATATAGTATATGAACGTACTCAAACAGATAAAGTATTACAAATACTTCCGTAAGGCAGTATATGAGACGTGAGTGTAGTTACACCCGGGAGTAAGAAGTATTTTTCCTATATATATATATGTGTGTGTGTGTGTTTGTGTTTGTGTTGTGCGGAGACTGTGTGATTATTATTTAGCTTCTATGCATAACGGGTGTTGTCCTAGTACATATTGTTGATGTACATATTATGTTTGGTGCTTTACTATTTTGTCACGAGAGCTGCATTAGTTCAACAAAAGATCAATCTGCTTACTTCTTCATGCCCCTCTATTATTATCCGTACATGCACGAAACATGTAGGGGCAAGATCGTGGCCAAGGTGGCTGAAATCAGTGACAAGATCTCCACGCTCATGGAGAAGAACTTCTCACTGAACCTGGAGTGTGATGGCCTCAAGACTGAGCTGGCGGAGAAGACCGCGGCCACCGAGACCATTATGCGCGAGGTGATGCATCATCGAGCGGAGAACTCCAAGCTGCAGGATGATATCGATGGGTGCTCCAATATATCAAAGGAACATTACTACATGCAGAATGAGACACACACTCCCATGGACCAGCTAGTGAGCGACAGGATGTTGACGCGGATTGAGTGCACCACCCTCTATGAGGAGATGGTTATCTGATGACTGCAAGTGCACAGACCAATTGTAGCTAGTTTTGAAGTAAAGATACCGAACCCACAGAGAGTTATTGGTAAAGGTCTTTATGCCCCTCGTTACTCTCTACCAAAATATATTTATAAGGTGTCTTTGATCTCAAGTAAAGGGTGTTTGAAAGGTTTATGGTTGATTGCAGAAAAATAATTAAAACAAGTAAAAGAAAACAAGTAACAAGTTTCTGTGAAAGCGTGGTTGAACTCAATAGGGCTAAAATGTTCTCGGAGATGTAGGATACACCACTAGCATAGTATTATTGTTATGTGTAATCAAGATAACATACTCCTCGTGTCATGATATGTGTGGAGAGAGCCCCATAATAAGATGTTCACTATAAGGCTCGTAAGAAGCCACTTTGTTGAGCCAAGAGTGGGGTCATCTCTAAATAAGCACTTTGATGTCTGAGAGCAGTCACCCATACAAACCACCGCAATTAAGGGTTTTCCCGTGAATATCGTAATTAGCTTAGAGAGTCCCTCTTTAATCCTCCTTTGACCGTGTAGGTTACGAGCCAACGCCAATCTGTCATGGGGCATTCTGGGTACGCTTTCAAGACACGTCCAAAGAATTTCTCCCTCCCTTTAGTCCCGAAGGCAAATGATATGCGACCGACTACACATACCATGTAAAGAGAGATATCAAACACAAATCATAATTATATCGTAGACAAGCAAGTCATACCGACACAAGAATAGATCATATTTATTACAAGTTCATAATGGTGCTAGGGTTTCTCCATCTCCTCAAGAACAAAGCAACTACTCACTCATGGAAGCAATCAACAACATCATCATAATCAAATGAATTGATAAAAGTACGAAGGTAGATCTAATGCAAACCACAATTGAATCTGGAATTACAAAGAGATCTAATAGATGAAAGATGGGGGTAATGGTGGTAATGGAGATGCAGAGGTTGATGATGAAGGGGATGATGCGTTGTCGTCGAATGATCTCTGAAGCAACTAGGATTTTGCCCCAGCCAAATTCCTCCTTCAGATCCCTCTCGGATGTGGTTTTTCATGGTTTCTGGTGGCTGTGAATGTCGGATCTCTCTCTCATCTTCGCCAGGAGAAAGTATTTGATGAGGCGATCATGATGGCGCCTAGTACAGGCGGATGGTACGGGCGGACTCCGTCTTGCAAAGCATTGTTATTCATGAATCTTTTGTTTGTGCCTTTTCATGTTGCATCATAGTTTCTTTGTCTTTTTGCTAGAACTTTGTCTTTCATGTTATGATTGAAGTACTATGATCCCAGCTATCAATGTTTACAAATACTTTGATCAAGTTTATGATGGTGCATGTCACCTCAAAAATTATTCTTTCTTTTTATCACTTACCTACTCGAGGACGAGCGGGAGTTAACCTTGGGGATGTTGATACATTTCAAATGTATCTATAATTTTTGATGTTCCATGCTTGGTTTTATCCACTTTATTGTGTTTTGTCCACACTTTGGAGTACTTTTCATATGATTTCTTGGACTAACCTATTAACAAGAGCCACAGTGTCAGTTGCCTGTTTTCTGCTGTTTTTGGTTCCAGAAAAGTCAAAAAATGAATATTCTCGGAATTGGATGGGACAAAAGCCAAAGTGCCTATTTTTCCAGAAGACTCACGGAGCCAGAATACAAGACGGAGGAGGGCCAAGGGCTGGCAACACCCCCCGCCCCCAGGCGCAGGCTGGGCCTGGCCGCGCCAGGGCATGGTGTGGGCCCCCCAGGCACCCTCTCGGTCTCCCTCTTCGCCTATAAGAAGCCTTCTAACCTAAAAACTCCGGGGGGTTCGATGTTTTTCCAGAAGGAGTTCCGCTCCGCCGCCACCACCAGATTCCACGAAACAGCACTAGAAACTCCGTTCTGGCACTCTACCAGGACGGGGAATTAGAGGAGATCATCGCCATCATCATCACCATCGCTTCTCCATCGACCATCCATCTTTCCCCATCTATGAGTGAGTAATCCCCCGTTGTAGGCTATGGGGATGGTAGGGATTGGATGAGATCGTTCATGTAATGGCATCAGATTGTTAGGGCATGGTGCCTAGTATCTTCTATTAGTGCTTTATGACTTTGTTGCGAATTGTTGTGCTTAATGCTTGTCACTACGGACCGAGTGCCATGATTTCAGATCTGAACATGTTATTGATTCATTGTGATAGTATTGTTTATGGTCTTAGCTGCAAGTTGCATATACACTTTGTTGTTTGGAACCAATGGCCTCGAAGTGACAGAAATCGGGATAACCGGAGGGAATGGCTTTGATGTGAGGATCACATGTGTTCACAGAGTGTTAATGCTTTGCTTCGGTGCTCTATTAAAAGGAGAACCTTAATTGACAGTAGTTCCCTTGAGTCCCCGCTGCAAATGGGCTAGCAAGACAAAAGATGTTGTGCAAGTTCTCATTGCGAGTACGTATGACTATATATGGAACACATGCCTAGGATTATCTAGTACTTGGATGCTTTATCTTATTTATCTGCAATTGCCCTATGTTCTGATTGCTATGTGAATTGTCTTGTCCATGCAAAGCCCTTCCATCCATCCCTATGCCTACCACACTTGAATCCCATTGTTTGCTTCTATTGTTACTACTGTCTTTACTTTATACTTCTGTTACTTTACTATTCCTACTACAAAACTGTTGCTACTAATAAACTGTTGTGAGCAAGATTGTTTCCAGGTGCAGCTAAATTGACAACTCAGTTTTTAAGGCTTATCAATATTCTTTGGCTCTCCTTGTGTCGAATCAATAAATTGGGTTTCACTTCCCTCGAAAATACTGCGATACACCCCCTATACTTGTGGGTCATCAAGACTATTTTCTGGCGCCATTGCCGGGTAGCATAGCTTTATTTATCAAGTCCACTTGGAATCACTATTGTTCAAGCTAAGTTTATTTTCTCCTTGTTTGCTTGTTTCTTTATCAAAAATACAAAAAAAAAGTAGTTCCTACTCGTGTTGTTATTTTCGTTGGTATGTTATTGTCTTGCCTTATCATGCTTGTTGTCAATGGTTAGTTTCTTTGAAACTAAAGCTTATTGGCATGGTGGGTTCACGAAAGATCAAAAATATTATTACAAGGAACACCGCTTGTCACAAAAAGAGAAACACTTATGGGAACAAATTGATAGATTGTATACCATTGCTAGAAACGTGTGCTCTACTTATAATGTTACTTATTGCTGTGATGAATCTTGTTGCAGAAAGAGGTATAAACACCTCCCTTTTCAATGTGAGTATAATGATAATGATACCATATCTTCTTATGCTAAAGGAATTTAACTTTTATGATGCGGAACAAATTGAAGAATTTATTGCTTGGAAGGGCGCTTTTGAACTTGCTAGTTTGCTTGAAAATATTGATGATTCACCTTACAAATATGAGGTTTATGGTATACTTAAATTTTTCTTTGATAATTACAAGGATGAAAATGGCTATATTCTAGAATATTTTAATAGATGCTTTCCACAAATGGAAGAGAATAATGCCTTGCAGGATCCTATGGAAGAAGAAATTGATGAACCTGAAATCTCATTAGATGAAAAAGAGGAGGAGAGTGATGAACAAAAGGAGGAAGAATGGATTAGCTACCCATGCCTACCTTCTAATGAGAGTAACTCTTTATCCCTTACATTATTTGATTGTCCTCCATGCTTACTAAAGAAGGATGAATGTTATGTTCCTGCGGATTCTTTTGAAGATGTTTATAATAAAGCTCTAGTGCTTGTAGATCATGAAAAGCATGCTTTATGTGATAGTTATATTGTTGAGTTTATTCATGAGGCTACTGAAAATTATTATGAGAGAGGAAAATATGGTTGTAGAAGTTTTCATGGTATTGAAACACCTCTCTATGTGCTGAAAGTTTTGAAGTTACTCTTGTTTTATCTTCCTATGCCTGTCACTTTATTCTTTGTGAATTTATTTGCATACACGATTCCTATGCATAGGAAGTGGGTTAGAATTAAATGTGTTTTGAATTTGCTTCTTGGTGCTCTCTTTTACTTTAACTCATATTTCTTAGGAGAGCATCCTCTCAAACTATTATGCCTGAAGATGATAATATGTCTATTATTCTTGGGAGACCTTTTCTTAAATATTGCAGGAGCTGTTATTAATTGTAATCAAGGGAAGGTGACCTTCAATGTTAATGACAAGGAACATACTGTCTATTTCCCCAAGAAGATTGAAAAGACTTATGGTTTGAATTCAATTGAACATGTTGAGGGCATTCAAGTTGGAAAAATATATTGTCCCTTACCAAGAGAAAAATTTGAAACTATTATTATTGGGACCATTGCTATCAAGGTTGAGGTAACATAATCATTAGTGGAATACAAAGTTTTGTCTCATATGAATTTTTTTTGGTAACAAGACTTGATCAACCTTGTTAACAAAAGGATTTCATTGAACAAAACAATGTTTTCACCATGATTATCTCCGCTTACTTCTATTCTATCCATTTCAGTTTTTGCTTATGCCTAACTTAAAGGCGTTAAAGAAAAGTACTTATTGGGAGATAATCCAAAAGTTTTAGATGAGTCTTGAAATTTATTACCTCTGTAATAACCGCTCCTTATCCTTTTTTATTTATTTTTTGTGCCAAGACTAACCTCTAATGAGAGAGAAGTAATGATTGGGAAGGTTGCTGTCCCGAAACAGATTTCTGTGCTTCACCGTAAAAATTCGTGTAAAATCTCTGAACGTATCTTTTAGGCGTGCATTTTTGTGCTTCTGCCCCAGGTTGTTATCTAACTTTCGTTAGTTCAACACTTTTTGATTTGAGCAACATAAGGTCTTCGAAAAATTTTGTCTTTACCTGCTGGTCTGTTTTGACAGATTTCTACCATTTTCTGCATTTGCTTCTTGTTGGTTCATTTTTGAGTTCTTTTGGGGAATTGATCTTTTTGAGGGAAGTGCTACAGTAGCTAGTGTTCTAATGGAATTTTATTTGGTGTTAGAACTGAACCTTAAGACCTATTATCTTGAGTGCACTAATGTTGCTAATAAAGATTGTGTGAAGTTTTGTATGAAGAAAAAATTTCAGGTGTATGGAAGGAATGAGTAATGAGATGAAGGATGGACTAAAGCTCAAGCTTGGGGATGCCACGCGTGTCACCCCAAGAAATATCCAAGAAGTATAAGCGTCAAAGATTGGGGATGCCCAAGGCATCCCCTTCTTCATCAATAAAAATCCTAGGTTTCTTCCAAACGCTTCATTTGTATTGTTTCATGCACGGTTGTCTTGTTCTTGGAGCGTCTTCTTTTTCGTCTTTGTTTTGGTTTTTCGTTTGCTTTTGTTTGCTTAGTTTGCTGAATAAATTGGTTGGACCTCCTCTTTCATATATTGGTGTTCAAATAGTTTGGTTTGGTTTGGAAAAGAGTAGGAAAGCTCATGCTTAAGTGGTAAAGAGAGCTTGTTTTTGACTATGGCATATGCTTTGTCATGCCATTCTTGATATTGTTTTGGCTTTATGCTTAGTATTCTTTGTTGTAGCATGACTTGTTATAAACAATTGAGATTGCTTAATGTGCCTTGGATGAATCATGCGTTGTTTTAGCATATTAAAGCATAGTATTGTGGTATTCACCTTTGATGCTTTATTTGGGTTGACTTGGCACATGCTCACACCATGTTATGACTATCTCAAGTCACCATAAGCCTTTATGATCCTTTAGTTTTCAACTTGTAGTATCACTTTATGCTTTGATTAATGATGTTTTGTCGCTCTGCATGATTATGGCCATTATTGCTCTCTCGTTTGTCGCTCCCTTACTATTGCTAGCCTTCACATACACTGAGTATGTTTTACTCAAGTTTCCAACTCCCTAATCCAAATATTGCCAAAGTGTCCACCATACCTACCTATTAGCATCATTTGCTACTTCCATGCATATTCAATATGCCTAGTTTTCTTCCGAATAAAATATTTGTTTCATATGAGAAAGTTAGTTAGTAAAGCTCTCACGAACTTGATGGCACACTTTATTTCCTACACTTAATAAACCTGAACCATTGTGATTCTCCATGAAAGTTAAATGCTTGCAAATTAGAGGCTGGGGATTAGCAGAACCGTGCTGTCACGGGGAACGCTTTCAACACTTGTAAATATATACCCAGTTGATACCTTGCTCTTTTGTTTGCGGATGTCGTCGGTGTGAAATAAAAGGGGAGCTTGTAAGTCCATGGAGTTATGTATGTGTGTTAGAGAAACGCCTAGGCCGTTGGTCTAATCCATGCTGACATGGTGGAAACCTGCAGCGTAATCATAATGATATCTATGAAGCATTCTTATTATTAAAAAAAGAGAGATACTATTGAGAAAAAGAAAAAAAGGAGATTTATGAAAAGGGGAAAGAGAGAAAAAACCACCATTTTCCCATGGTAAATAAGAAGATTGCTGAGATACTCATTGTTTGCTTGCCTTGCATTTTGATATGGGGATTCTTCCGTATCATCGGGCAAGGGGTACCCCGTTGGCGGTTCTCTATGATACACACATATTTACGGTGAGAAGAACTTACCGGTAACTAAAGTTGTGTAGCATGAGGAGCGGCCCTCGTACTCAAGGGACATGGCATTTTCAGTTTATAGTCTATCAAGCATATAACTCAGATTGGTCCTCACTTTCACCTTAATCACATTAAAGATGCTTATGATAGGGGCAATGAGAGCTCAAAGCTAATGAGTACCATACTTTCAGCATTTGGAAGCCTTTCAAACTTTTCAAAACCTGTTCATTTCCTTGTTGATTCTCCACACATTCTATGAGCACTTTCTTGAGAGCATAGTGGCCATTCTTAGTTCTATGTGCCTTGTCCCAAGACTTGTTGATTGATGCATACCTTGATATTTCTTGTTTTAAAACTATTTGTATCTAGTCACTCTTGTGAACTTTGAAGATGTCCTATGCATTAATATTTGCTACTCTATTGAGGGACAAGCTGAATGCCATTATGCTATGTTTTCTTTATGTGAAACAAACAAACGTCTTGCAAAGCATTGTTATTCATGAATCTTTTGTTTGTGCCTTTTCATGTTGCATCATAGTTTCTTTATCTTATTGCTAGAACTTTGTCTTTCATGTTATGATTGAAGTACTATGATCCCAGCTATCAATGTTTACAAATACTTTGATCAAGTTTATGATGGTGCATGTCACCTAAAAATTATTCTTTCTTTTTATCACTTACCTACTCGTCCTGATGGTGCATTTCACCTCAAAATTATTCTTTCTTTTTATCACTTACCTACTCGAGGACGAGCAGGAGTTAAGCTTGGGGATGTTGATACATTGCAAATGTATCTATAATTTTTGATGTTCCATGCTTGGTTTTATCCACTTTCTTGTGTTTTGTCCACACTTTGGAGTACTTTTCATATGATTTCTTGGACTAACCTATTAACAAGAGCCACAGTGCTAGCTGCCTGTTTTCTGCTGTTTTTGGTTCCAGAAAAGTCAGAAAATGAATATTCTCGGAATTGAACAGGACAAAAGCCAAAGTGCCTATTTTTCCAGAAGACTCATGGAGCCAGAATACAAGATGGAGGATGGCTAGGGGCTGGCCACACCTCCCCCCACCCCCCAGGCGCGGGTTAGGCCTGGCCGCGCCAGGGCATGGTGTGGGTCCCCCAGACACCCCCTCAGTCTCCCTCTTCGCCTATAAGAAGCCTTCTGACCTAAAAACTCTGGGGAAGGGTCGACGTTTTTCTAGAAGGAGTTCCGCTCCACCGCCACCACCAGATTCCACGAAATAGCACCAACAACTCCGTTCTGGCACTCTGCCGGGAAAGGGAATTGGACGAGATCATCGCCATCATCATCACCATCGCTTCTCCATCAACCATCCATGTTTCCCCCATCTATGAGTGAGTAATCCCCCGCTGAAGTCTATGGGGATGGTAGGGATTGGATGAGATCGTTCATGTAATGGCATCAGATTGTTAGGGCATGGTGCCTAGTATCTTCTATTAGTGCTTTATGACTTTGTTGCGACTTGTTGTGCTTAATGCTTGTCACTATGGCCCGAGTGCCATGATTTCAGATCTGAACATGTTATTGATTCATTATGATAGTATTGTTTATGGTCTTATCTGCAAGTTGCATACACACGTTGTTGTCAGGAACCAATGGCCCCGAAGTGACAGAAATCGGGATAACCGGAGGGAATGGCTTTGATGTGAGGATCACATGTGTTCACGGAGTGTTAATGCTTTGCTCCGGTGCTCTATTAAAAGGAGCACCTTAATTGCCAGTAGTTCCCTTGAGGCCCCGCTGCAAACGGGCTGGCAGGACAATAGATGTTGTGCAAGTTCTCATTGCGAGCACGTAAGACCATATATGGAACACGTGCCTAGGATTATCTAGTACTTGGATGCTTTATCTTATTTATCTGCAATTGCCCTACGTTCTGATTGCTATGTGAATTGTCTTGTCCATGCAACGCCCGTCCATCCATCCCTATGCCTACCACACTCGAATCCCACTGTTTGCTGCTATTGTTACTGTTGTCTTTACTTTACTATTCTTACTACAAAATTGTTTCTACTGATAAACTGTTGTGAGCAAGATTGTTTCTAGGTGCAGCTGAATTGACAACTCAGTTGTTAAGTCTTATAAATATTCTTTGGCTCCCCTTGTGTCGAATCAATAAATTGAGTTTCACTTCCCTCGAAAATACTGCGATACACCCCCTATACTTGTGGGTCATCATGGATGTACAAACCCAATACCTGAGTTCAAATCCTCACGGAGGCGAATTAAGATTCCTATTTATACTTGAGGACCAGGCTCTCCTGGTACTCACGCAATTTATCCTGAGGACCAGGCTTGGTGCTCAACCAAGTTTAAAAATCCTGGTACTCATGCTTAATGGCTGTGTGCATCCATAGTTGGTGCAGAGGCCGGGGAAGTGAAATCCTCCCTCCATTTTGAAGTCTTCTCCCGTAACCCCTCCTGCGTCGCTCCCGCGAGCGACCGGGGGGAACCCTAGCTGCCGTCGGGCCTCCCGCCCCCTTTCGCTCCTCCCTCCTCGCCGCTGCTGCGATGCGCCAGCGGCAAAGCCGCTCAGGATCGGTGGCGGCGGGGCCCTTTTCTCCCCGAGGTTCGCCAGATCTAGGCGCAGGCAAATATCAACGACCGGCGGCGGCGCGCGTGCACGGGGCGCGGCGGCGCCCGGCTAGGTGGCGCGGCTCGCGCGGTGGCGTCACCCTGCTGTGGCGTGGAGGGCTGCATGAAGCGGTCGTTTCGTACTCGGGCCCGGCGGCTGCTGGACTAGGGCGGCGAGGCCGGTGGGCGGCGTTGGCCGGGATCTGGGGGAAGCAGCGGATGATGCTGAGGATGGAGGCGATGGCTGACGTCTACGCACTTCTATTCTTGTAGACAGTTGTTGGGCCTCCAAGTGCAGAGGTTTGTAGAACAACAGCAAGTTTTCCCTTAAGTGGATCACCCAAGGTTTATCAAACTCAGGGAGGAAGTGGTCAAAGGTATTCCCTCTCAAGCAATCCTGCAATCAAGATACAAGAAGTCTCTTGTGTCCCCAACACACCCAATACACTTGTCAGGTGTATAGGTGAACTAGTTCGGTGAAGAGATAGTGAAATACAAGTGGTATGGATATAAGACAACGGTGACAGAAAATAGCTTGATGGCGTGGAAGAGACTAAAGGCAAACTGAAATAAAGATGGAAGCAAGCAAACATGTAACATATCTAGTAACAAACGGTATTTCAGTGCTTAGAAACAAGGCCTACGGATCATACTTTCACTAGTGAACACTCTCATATAAATATATTATCTTCATGATACTACTCTTAACTACTCTCCGGTTGGACACTCTAATCCATGGTAGGGCTATAACAACACACCTCAAAGTAAGCCTTTCCCATCTAGAAAACCCCACACTGTCACCTTGAGTACTAGATGAGTCCAACAAACACCACAATTTCATAAAGACATCCAACTCCAAATATAACTCATAACAAGTATTTGTAATCTCTAGCCTAAGTGCCAGCATGGTGTGCACGCTGTCACTTTCACACACATGGGGAGAGCAGAGATCTATTAAAGCACTTGAGTAGCAAGGTAGATCTATAGATTACAAGCTCATGATCACAATATGATCATGCATAGAGAGAGAGATGAACACATAGCTACAGGTAGAACCCTTAGCCTCGAGAGAGAGATCTACTCCCTCCTCGTCATGGGAATCAGCAATGGTGATGGAGATGGTGGTGGAGATTGATGGAGATGGCTCCTGGGGCACTTCCCCGTCTTGGCAGGGTGTCGGAACAGAGACTTTCTGTCCCCCGAATCTCCCCTTTGGTGGCGGCGGCGCTACGGAACTTTTCGTGGCTGGAGGCTTGATGATCTAGGGTTTTGGCATCGGGAGGCTCTTATAAGCGAAGGAGGCAAGGTCGGTGGCCGGCAAGGGGGCCCACACCATGCCCTGGCACGGCCTGGGCCGGCCTGCGCCAAGGGGGGTGTGGCCACCCTGTGGCCCCTCTCCGACTCTCCTTCTGGCTCCGTGAGTCTTCCGGGAAAATAGTAAATTTGGCTTTTGTCCCGTCCAATTCCGAGAATATTCATTTTCTGACTTCCAGGAACCAAAAACAGCAGAAAACACGCAACTAGCACTGTGGCATCTTGTTAATAGATTAGTCAAAGATAATCATATGATAAGTACTCCAAAGTTGGAACAAAACACAAGAAAGTAGATAAAACCAAGCATGGAACATCAAAAATTAGAGATACATTTGCAATGTATCAACATCCCCAAGCTTAACTCATGCACGTCCTTGAGTAGGTAAGTGATAAAAAGAAAGAATATTTTTTTAGGTGACATGCACCATCATAAACTTGATCAAAGTATTTGCAAAACATTGATAGCTGGGATCATAATACTTCAGTCAAAACATGAAAGACAAAGTTCTAGCAATAAGACAAAGAAACTATGTTGCAACATGAAAAGGCACAAACAAAAGATTCATGAATAACAATGCTTTGCAAGACGTTTGTTTGTTTCACATAAAGAAAACATAGCATAATAGCATTGAGCTTGTCCTTCAGAGAGTAGCAAACATAAATGCATAGGACACCTTCAAAGTTCATAAGAGTGACTAGATACAAATAGTTTAAAACAAGCAATATCAAGTTATGCATCAATCAACTAGTCTTGGGACAATGCACATAGAACTAAGAATGGCCACTATGCTCTCAAAGTAGGTGCCTAAAGATAGAAGGTGGAGACTCAATATAATGGTGGAAGAAAGGCCTTTATAAAAGGAAGTAGGGATTCAAGTCTCATAAAGAGCTTCCAAAAATTATGGTACTTATAGCTTTCAGCTCTCATTGCCCCTATCATAAGCATCTTTAAGGTGATTAAGGTTAAAGTGACACAACTAAGAATATATGCTTGACAAGTGATAAGCTGAAATCTCATGCCCCTTACTTACGAGTACCGAACCTCATGCTACTCAACTTTAGTCACAAGTAAGCTCTTGTCATTGTAAGTACATATGTATCATAAAAAACCGCCAACGGGGTACCCCTTGCACATGATACAGCAGTTATCCCATAATCAAAATGACAAGGCAAGCAGACAATGAGCATCTCAGCGATCTTTTTATTTGCTATTTGCATAGGTTTTTATTGAGGATGCTTCATAGAGTGCTCATTATGGTTATGCTGCAAGTTTCCACCATGATTAGGCATGGCTTAGGCTAGCGGCCCAGGCGTTTCTCTAACACACATACAAACTCCATGATCTTACAAGTTCCAATTTTATTTCACACCGTCGGGATCCATAAGCAAAAGAACATGATATCAACGGGGTACAAAGTACAGGTGCAATGTTGAAAGCGTTCCCCATGATACATGGTTCTGCTAATTTCAACTTATAAAGAGCAAGCATATACGCAACAAATAAGGACCAAATGGTTCGAGTTTATTAAATGCAGGAAAAGTAAAGTGTGCCATCAAGTTTGTGAGAGCTTTAATCACTAGTTTTCTCATAACAAGTTTAATTTGGAAGGTAAACAAAAACATGAATATACTTGGAATAGCATATGCTAGTAGGTAGGTATGGTGGACTCTTTGGAATAACTTGGTTTAGGCAATTGGATGCATGAGTGGAACTCATACTTGGTTGTGGAGGCTAGCAAAAGACTGGGAGCGTCAAACTAAGAGAGCAATAATGGCCATAACCATGCAGAGCGACAAAACATCATTGATCAAAGCATAAAGTGATACTACAAGTTGAAAACTAAAGGATCATAAAGGCTATGGTGACTTTGGATAGTCATAACATGGTGTGAGCATGCGCCAAGTCAACCCACATAAAGCATCAAAGGAGAATACCACTATATTATGCTTTAATATGCTAAAACAACGCATGATTCATCCAAGGCACATTAAGAAATATCAATTGTTTATAACAAGTCATGCTACAACAAAGAATACTAAGCATAAATCCAAAACAATATCAAGCATGGCATGACAAAGCATAGGCCACAGTCAAAAACAAGCTCCCTTTACCACTTAAGCATGAACTTTCCTACTCTTTTCCAAACCAAACCAAACTATTTAAAAACCAATGTATGAAAGAGGGGGTCCAACCAATTTATTCAGAAAACTAAGCAAAAAAAAGCAAATGAAAAACCAAAACGAAAACGAAAAAGAAGACGCTCCAAGAACAACACAACTGTGCATGAAACAATAAAAATGAAGCGTTTGGAAGAAACCTGGGATTTTTATTGATGAAGATGGGGATGCCTTGGGCATCCCCAAGCTTTGACTCTTGTACTTTGGATATTTCTTGGGGTGACACACGTGACATCCCCAAGCTTGAGCTTTAGTCCATTCTTCATCTCATTACTCGTTCCTTCCATACACCTGAAATTTTTCCTTCATACAAAACTTCACACAATCTTTATTAGCAACATTAGTGAACTCAAGATAAAAAGTATTTAGGTTCAGTTATAACACCAATAAAACTTCCATGAAAACACAAGCTACTGTAGCAATTTCCTCAAAAAGCTCAATTCCCCAAAAGAACTCAAAAAGAAACCAACAAGAAGCAAATGCAAAAAATGGCAGAAATCTGTCAAAACAGACCAGCAGGTAAAGACGAATTCGAAGACCTTATGTTGCTCAAATCAAAAAGTGTTGAACTAACTAAAGTTAGATAACAACCTGGGGAAGAAGCACAAAAATTCACGCCTCAAAAGGACGTACAGAGATTTTACACGAATTTTAACGGTGAAGCACAGAAATCTGTTTCGGGGCAACAACTTTCCCAATCATTACTTTTCTCTCATTAGAGGTTACTCTTGGCACAAAAAGCAAATAAAAAGGATAAGGAGAGGTTATTACTGAAACAATAACTTCCAAGACTCAACTAAAACTTTTGGGTTATCTCCCAATAAGTACTTTTCTTTAACGCCTTTAAATTAGGCATGATAGTTTGAGAAGATGCTCACATAAGAAATATGAATTGAAGTAAAAGAGAGCATCAAGAAGCAAATTCAAAACACATTTAAGTCTAACCCACTTCATATGCAAAGGAATCTTGCAAAGAAACAAGTCATGAAAGCACCTAGAAACAATCATAGGAAAGCAAAACAAGTGCAACTTCAAGACTTTCAACATAAAGAGGGGAAACTTAATAATGTTAAGATACATAAGACCATGTTTCCCTCTCTCATAATAACTTTCAGTAGCATCATGAATAAAATTAACAATATAACTATCACATAAAACATTCTTATCATGAGCCATATGCATAAAATCATTATTACTCTCCACATAAGCATATGCATTCTTATTAATTGTAGTGGGAGCAAAATCAACAAAATAGCTATCATTATTATTCTCATCACCATAATCATCAAATATAGGAGGCATATTGTAATCATAATTAATTTCTCCTCAATAGTAGGTGGACTGAAAATATCATATGCATCATTGTAATCATCATATATTGGAGGTTTGGTATCATCATAAGCAATAAAATAGCTATCTTCCAAAGGTGGGGAACTAAAAAGATCGTTTTTATAAAAACTAGCTTCCCCAAGCTTAGACTTTTCCATAGCATTAGCAATAATGGTATCCAAAGAATTCATACTAACAACATTGCTATTAGAATGCAAATAAAGTTCCATAGGTTTTTTAATTTTCTCTTCAAACACTTCATGCCCTAACTCAAGATAAATACTATAAAGCTCTCTAATTTTGTTGTTGTTTTCCATTAAGCCTAACTAGTGAAAACAAGAAACAAAAATAAAAAATTGCAGAATCTAAAGGAAATAACTTCGAGCACTCACACCGGAGGATGTGAGTACCTTTTACCTTACCTCCCCGGCAACGGCGCCAGAAAATAGGCGTTTGCCGTGGGAGGTTCTTCTTCTTTAATCCTCCGGTGTGAATAACTTTTACCTTTCCTCCCCGGCAACGGCGCCCGAAAATAGCTTGATATCTACGCACTTCTATTCTTGTAGACAGTTGTTGGGCCTGTGTAGAGGTTTGTAGAATAGCAGCAAGTTTTCCCTTAAGTGGATCACCCAAGGTTTATCGAACTCAGGGAGGAACTGGTCAAAGTTATTCCCTCTCAAGCAATCCTGCAATCAAGATATAAGAAGTCTCTTGTGTCCCCAACACACCCAATACACTTGTCAGGTGTATAGGTGCACTAGTTTGGCGAAGAGATAGTGAAATACAAGTGGTATGGATATAAGACAACGGTGACAGAAAATAGCTTGATGGCGTGGAAGAGACTAAAGGCAAACTGAAATAAAGATGGAAGCAAGCAAACATGTAACAGATCTAGTAACAAACGGTATTTCAGTGCTTAGAAACAAGGCCTAGGGATCATACTTTCACTAGTGAACACTCTCATATAAATATATTATCTTCATGATACTACTCTTAACTACTCTCCAGTTGGACACTCTAATCCATGGTAGGGCTATAACAGCACACCTCAAAGTAAGCCTTTCCCATCTAGAAAACCCCACACTGTCACCTTGAGTACTAGATGAGTCCAACAAACACCACAATTTCATAAAGACATCCAACTCCAAATATAACTCATAACAAGTATTTGTAATCTCTAGCCTAAGTGCCACCATGGTGTGCACGCTGTCACTTTCACACACATGGGAGAGCAGAGATCTATTAAAGCACTTGAGTAGCAAGGTAGATCTATAGATTACAAGCTCATGATCACAATATGATCATGCATAGAGAGAGAGATGAACACATAGCTACCGGTAGAACCCTTAGCCTCGAGAGAGATCTACTCCCTCCTCATCATGGGAATCAGCAATGGTGATGGAGATGGTGGTGGAGATCGATGGAGATGGCTCCGGGGGCACTTCCCCGTCCCAGCAGGGTGCCGGAACAGAGACTTTTTGTCCCCCGAATCTCCCCTTCGGTGGCAGCGTGCTGCGGAACTTTTCTTGGCTGGAGGCTTGATGATCTAGGGTTTTGGCATCGGGAGGCTCTTATAGGCGAAGGAGGCAAGGTCGATGGCCGGCCAGGGGGCCCACACCATGCCCTGGTGCGGCCTGGGCTGGCCTGCGCTAAGGGGGGTGTGGTCACGCTGTGGCCCCTCTCCGACTCTCCTTCTGGCTCCATGAGTCTTCCGGGAAAGTACTCCAAAGTTGGAACAGAACACAAGAAAGTAGATAAAACCAGGCAAGGAACATGAAAAATTAGAGATACATTTGCAATGTATCAATGGCGCACCCTTAGTGGCGGTGCTAAGCCTGATCCGGCACCGATGGTCGGCCTACTCGATCCATTCTTCGGAACCGGCCGACGGTGTGGGGATCGCTGTGTCAGATCTAATAAAGGAGGTGGTCCTTTGGTTTCTTTCGCAGGAAGATGAAGATTTGCTTGATGTCTGCCCTCGTTGATCTGGTCTGGAGAGGCGGGTTCCGGAAGTCTCCACTAACGAACTCCCATGGGCGTATCATGCCTGGAGATTGCTGGATCGGAAGGTATTCGGTCGTGAGCACCTTGTTTTTCTGGCCGTTTGGTTTCAGCAGGAGCGTTGCGAAGCTCTGTTGTTTGTTCCCACTAAGTGCCATTCTTAGAGCTATGTTGAAGTCAGATGCGGAGAATGTCATGAAAGCGGAAATATGCGGGTAGCGATGGTGATTTTAGTTCTTGTGGCGACAGAGATCTGGCTGCGTGATCTGGGATTCATTGCAGCTTCTGCTAGTGCAGGAAGACAACATAGGGGGAGTTCCCAGTCTTACCTTGCAGGGTGAAAATCCAAGGTCTGGCCTTAACTGGTTGTGCCTGGCAATGACCTTGTTGAAGGCATTGTTTTGTGAGTGAGGACTTTCTCCAGGGTGAAAACCTATGATCTTTGATCGGGTAACGACGGCGCTTGGGCACTGTTTCCTTCTTGAAGACGTTGTTATTAGAGTGGTGGACTACTGGTGTTGTTCTGATGGTGTCAGTATCGTTGTTTTGAGGATTAGTTCTCTGTAGCGGGACTTTTCATTTTTGTAATTCTTCTTTCTTTTTTCTGGGCTGTGTGCATCCGTAGAGCCGCTAGGGCATGCGTTGTTGCAGAGGCTGGGTGTAATTGGTATGACTGTGATATTAATATATACTCTTTTCCAAAAAAAGGTGGGCTAGACGGCGACTCCGCCATTCAACCGGAGCTAGGGAGTAGTATATGGCAATGACGTGGCTTGATACCTATATTTTTCAACCTTCCACGGCCGGATTCGGCACTGGCAATAATGAGATCACGATGGATCTAATGTCGCGTACCGGAGAGGGGCGAGGGCGGTGGGAAATCACAATAAGCTAGGGGCACTATTTTTTCAGCCGATGACGGTACCTACTAACCAAACCTGGTGATCCACTCTCTTTTTAATCATCAATGATACGTTCTGCCCAGTCAACGAAGCCGATAATCCGACCGTCATTAGTAACCTTGATAACCAAACAACGAGTCTCTGTATCAAGCCGTCGGCATTAACCTGTAACCGGTGAGAAACGCGCATGCCACTAGTTTTTGGAAGAATCCAGCGACTGATTTCCTCTACGTTCTCATCACTGCTAGGCTCTATAGCCATGACGGACGCAAAAGGTCGGATGTCACGGCTTTTTTTGGCCCCTGGGTCAGTCCATGAAACACGTTGTAAGGACGGACTCTTTCTTGTGCTAGTCAGCGGTAAGCCCTACGATAATGAGTTCATGACCTACAGGTGACAGTCTTTTTCTTGCCTGCTGGGTACATTCTGTTACCACCGGCGGACTTTCGTTGTTCTGCCAGTAAGGCTGTTGTGGTGCTAAGTCTTTTTTTCAATAGTGCATCATGTCAACAGCTTTCCAAAAGCGAGGATCCAAGAATTAAACAATGCACAAGTCCCTATCATTGCCTGGTCATAGATCTTAGGATTTCACCTTGAAAAAAGTTTGCACTCTTAAAACAATGCTTCAACAAGGCCACTACTAGGCACAGTTAAGGCTAGAGCTTGGATTTTCATCCTCAAAGGTAGGACGTTGAACTTCTCCTATGGTGATGCTGCTGACGGCAACTCTCAGAGAAACGATCCTTAAAGATTTTTGGCTTACCCCTAACGAACCTGATCACAGAGGAAAACTTTTTTGTTTTTGGAGCAAACCATTTTTCTGCTACATTCTAGATCGATTTTGGTACATTCGCGTTTATGGAAGTAAAAGTCGGAGTTAGATGAAAAACAAAAACAAAAAGAGAACACGTGTCGGCACCTTCACCTGGGGGATCGGCGGATTTGATCCCCCAGGGGACACTCAGCGCTGTCCTTTTGCAATAGGCCACCAAAATCTAAGGCTAGCCCTAGTGGGAGTATCATAAGGAGTATCATGCATGCCACCTTGACAAAAATCTGATGTGGCACCACAATTAATGAAGAGAGAGGTGTTAGTAGTATCATAATATGATACCGTATCATAGCTCGTAAAACTAGGTAATTTAATGACCAATACATCTCATACACACAATTGCATTGAGATTGTAGAAAAAATTTAATACAATAGTACTATGATACTACTAGATGATACTAACGTAGAGAGATAGTATCATATACTAGTATCATATGCATGATACTAGTAATATGATACTCCCACTATGACCAGCCTAAGGGAGGTCCAATCTTTCATGGTATGTTCTTGCATCTTGATATTTACGATTTTTTTGCCGGAAGATAGTTTTGTCTTTTGTCTGACTCGCTGCTTTCCTAAAAGAGACCACCAACAAAAATCCCCCCCCCCAAACGATCATTAATTACATTGATCGAGAAAAGTGGAATCTGGTAGTAAGTAACTTGATTGTACGTGATAGGTTCATACCCTCGCGTTGCTCTTCTAGGGGGTGGCTCAGGCGACAAACCCTAGCCGATGCCCCATCGTCTCCTCTCCAGTATCCTCCACTGGCACCGGAGGACGCCCGTGGTCTAAGCCCCTCGTTCGACAGCAGCGGAGGAGCCATCTCCTCACGTGGCAGCCTCTCCCCCGCAGGGAGCCCTTCAGTCGCATCGGTGCACCGCTCCGGACAGCGTGCTCATGAGTGTGAAGGTTGGAAACTAGGGCATGGCGGCGGGGGTCGCATTTGCCAATCGGGATGCGACGCTTGGTGAGGGGCGCTGCACCATGGTCCTATGGTAGTGGCGCGTACGCGCGGCCCTACATCAACGGCGTGGTTGTGGCTCGCCTCTAACGTGCTTGAAGTCGTGAGGCCATCTGGCAGAGCCTTCGAGCGGCGTGGGTCGCTTTCGCTATTGGTCGTGCCTTTGGGATGGCCGTGAGGTCTGAGGTTGCTGGTCCTGGTGGAGGCCAGCGGGCGGTGTGGCGACTGCCGACTTGAAATAAATACGGTGTTCCTAGGATTTCTCTCACGTCAAGACGTCAATCTGCTTGATGCATGTCTTTAGTGATCTAGCCGGAGTGTCGAGTTCCAAGAGGCTCCGCCGGCGAACTCCCCTAGGCAAATCATGCCTAGGCCCTAGAGATTGCCGGATCAGATGGGATTTGGTTGTGCGCTTACCGTTTTGTTTCAAAGGGAGAGAGGCAAAGCTCTGCAATCTGTTTCCATCATGGGACATGTCTTTAGTTCCATGGTGAAGTCAATGTGCGAAGAATGTCCTTGACGCTGAGATATGAGTAGTAATGGTGGTTCGAGTCCCGGTGGTGATTAGGAATTGGCTTGGTGGTTCGTTACTTCTAGCAACAGCATTGGAAAGTGGGGCGATAACATAAGAGAAGTTTAGTGTCTAAGCTTTTAGGGTGAAAACCCAAGGTCTGGCCTTAATTTGTTTTGCTTGGCAATAGACTTCTTGAAGGCATTGTTTTGAGAGCGCAGATTTTTCTTCAGTGTGAAAACCTATGATCTATGATCGGGCAACGACGACGCTTGTTTACTGTTTCCTTCTTGGACGCCTCTCTTTTGAAGAAGTTGGATTTCTTGTGTTGTGTTGGTCGTGCTTGGTATGCTCTTACAAGGATCTTTTTGGTTGTGTGCATATTGCCAATAGCGCACTGCGTTTATGTATAGGTTGGGTCTAATTGGTATCTTCACGACATTAATATATTTCCTTTGTCAAAAATAAAGTAACTTGATTGCAATTACAGTTATGTTAAGATAAAATTAAAATAATAAATCTCCAATGTAGTAACAATAACATAAATCTTTTCTTCCGGTGGAATTTTAAGATACAGAGTTACTACATATATCTCCAATAAAAAAACTTTTGAAAGGGTAAAAGCGGAATGGGAAAGGTCTTTCACATAATACTGTATTGGTGGCCTTGATTGGCCTAAGTTGAAGCATGTGGACCTCCTTGCCAACATTGAAGATGAATATAGTGTGGTCCTGAGCATCATATCCCACTATTGACGCTCTATTGATCTTAGGCCCAAGGTTAAGAATCATATCTAACTTAATGGACTTGTGCAGCAACCATGTAGCAACAGTACTAGCATGACAATTAAACTTGCTCATCTCCCAAATTTGTAAGCAGGGCTACATCAGAACAGCGATAGCAACACCGGCGCCGTCCTCTGCTTGGATGATCTGGAGTTTATCCACACAAGCCTTCTCATACATGAGAGGCGCATTAATCACATTCAAGCTTTCCTTAACCACATCAAACTCAAGTATATCTCGATTTAGCCACCAGTAAAGGGCATTATTACTAATAAGAGTGCTGGGGATTAATTCATCGACGTAAATAGTGGATGGATGCACAATTGAGATTCTACTTCCCCACAAGTTTAACTCTGAGGAGTAAACAAAGGCGACGATTGGCTTGTTATTTCCGTGTGAGTCCAAGGTGCGTACCATGACTAGTTTGAAAGGGCTTGAGTGGCAGAGGCCATGCACGTGGCCGTCATCAGTGGCAGCACAGAGAACCGCCCCATGGGGTTCGCAGGGATACGGCGTAGATTCGTCTGCGAATTCAGTCGGAAGGTTGATGCGGCGACTGTGGCCGGTGATAGGGTCGCACACAAGGATCTCGCACCTAGTCTCGAGGTCGATAGCAAGGAGGCGACCATGGCGGCAGTCGAGAAGAACCCACCCGTTGAAGCCTTGGTCCATCGGATGATGGGAGAGGCGGTCGGCTGGAATTTGGTCAGGTGGATCAAGAAAGGAGGTGAAGTCGACCTGTCCATCGTCCTGCTGCTGGAAGCTTCCAAGGAGAAGCGGGGTGTGGTGATGGTGAGCGCGGAACTGCCCAAGGAACCGGGGATCGGCCATGATGATGCGGTGCCAGCGCTTGCAGACTGCGGAAGCACGATGGAGAGACGAGGGCTTTGGGGGGAGACGGAGCAGGATCTCCCAGAGGAGGTCGTCCGCCACCTGCTCAATCCTGGTCGCCATGATCGCTCTCGTTTCTCTGCCAAGAAGATTGGGGCCAAATTGGCGATCACATATACTCCATGATGTCCGTGTTGGTGTTCGAGTCGATCGTGTAGACAGTGGACGATAATTAAGTTGGCAAGTTTGTGGAAGCCATCCATGTCCGTGTTGGTTTAGAAGCCGGAAACGCGGCGGAACCCCGACAAGGATCGTCGAGTGGTCGGGGCCAATCGAGATGCGGCCGGACGCCACGATTCGACGGCCTCCCGGACTACTGAAACAGTACTAGGTTCTCGATTCAGATTGACCCATGTACGTATACTTGGACTGTTGCAGACTTATTACCAGGCCGGTCAGGTGACCAATTGCGTCCACCCTCCGCCGTCGATCAAATTGCCAACTTCGAGCGAGCGGATGCGCCGCCAGCCGGCACCGGCCCAGTACGCGAACGGCGACGATGCTGGTCGGGGGTAAGGATTTTGGGGCACCCCTACGTATCAATTGTGTGCTCCTGATTTCGCTACATTGCCATGTGCACGCGGAACAGGTTCATGCATGCATGGCCGCATAATAAGCATACGTCCTCTCACGATCGATTGCCACAGCAAAAACTCCTCCGTCCGGAGTAACGCTACACCTACGGACCAATTTTGTGATTCATCTGTTGTTCTCTTCCGTGAGCATGTAACGTTTCCGTAGAAGACTCACGGAATCCTTCTTAGAGCATCTACAACGCAGGAGGTGCTTAGGAAAAAAATTGGATTTATTTTGCCACGTCAGAATTGCTTGGTGCTTGCGGTGGACAAGGGGTGCCTAGTTTGGCTTCGATGCCTCATGGGTGCTAAAGAAAATAACTGCTTCGTCTATCCCGGACGCTTGCTTTTCTTCTTCCACGGAATAAATTATGGGCTTGTCCTGCAAGTTCCCAAAACATGTTCTCATGTATTTTTACATTCATAGGAATGGTATACCCATTGCTCGATCAAGCGCGATCTCGGTCCGAGAAGAAAAGGTAACTATGTTTGCTAAGGAAGATCTGAAAATTTACCTGGAAATACTGGAAAAATTCCCTCTGATGTAAGCTTCAATAATCTTATTTATCATTGGACACATCTTATATTTGTCACTACTGTCGTGTGCTGAATGTATCTCTTAACAATTGAACTATCTTGACGGTTGGAGGTTAGTCTTGAATCTACAGCCCTAGAGTACAGACCTCTATTGATCTGTGAACAGTTGAAGGAAGGTGAACATATATTTTTCATCCATTCCCATTATTCTTGCATGGACCTCGGGATGTTATAATATGAAATATGATATATTGTTTCTATGTTGTTTAAATTCAATGCTGCAAACACCTTATTCTGAATGTCGACGAGGAGGATTGATCACTCCTTACTTTTGTAGTTGCAGACGCACACCTAACTTCTAACGTGGACAAAAAACTAAATACGAAGTACTACTAACAAGCTAAGTGGGTAGATGTTTGGAATAAGCAAAGCTCGTACTTTTGCTGACCTCTGTCTTCAGGCTATGATGGAAGTCCATTCCATTTTTTAAATTTTCTATGTGATGAAAACTTCGGTGGCTCTGCTCTCATATTCCAAAATTCCAATATACAGATGTAAGCAGCATGTCTTCTTTTAATTATTGTTACAAACTATTTTTTTTGATTGAATTGATTCAGCTCTACAACTTTTTTGTTTTTATTTATGTTTGTCTTCTCAGAATTGGTAATACTATATTTACTTATTTCCTTAATTGTCATAGCTTTTCTACACAACTTACATGTCATTGCCTTTGAAACATGTCAATATCATTAATTGGAAAAGAACGAACAAAGTGCATAATCTGCAATAGAACGCCAAGTTCAATCCTTGAACCGATGTTCACCACTGTGCCAGATTTGGAGCTTTCTTTTAATTGGTCTTGAATTATTATGTCCAACATTATTTTTCCGTAGATTAGAATCAGAAACCCCTCTCTTATGTAAGGCAATGCAATCTATGTACCAGATCCACCTAACTAAGCCCAGCAAAAATTATACACCACCGCTATCATTGTAATCTACCATGTACTACACTATCAATATATCTACTAACTCTGTTATATTACCAGTGTTGCATCAAATCTAGCTACACATAAAAATGAGTGCCACCACGGGCGTGGCATGCCGCCGTGCCACCTTTCTTGGTAAGCATATATAACAAGCGCACTAGCCCTGACCAGATGTTCTGAAGAAATCTGAGGCAAGTTCGATCTCTTGGGAGATATGGCAGGAATGCAACAATCGCCGACATGGCGAAGGGCAAAGGTCGGTCACTAGTTGTTTGATGGGTTATCGGAACCAGTTTCG
Organism: Avena eriantha; assembly: GCA_910589775.1. Taxonomy (NCBI): domain Eukaryota; kingdom Viridiplantae; phylum Streptophyta; class Magnoliopsida; order Poales; family Poaceae; genus Avena; species Avena eriantha. The sequence goes on along the minus strand of OU342746.1, from coordinate 375,312,824 downwards.
ATCTGTTAAAATTGTGCTCTAGAAGAATGAACAGGATTCGGTCAAAGGCTAAGTGGAAACCATTATGAATAGTTGAATACCACCTAAAAATTAATACCGATGCTAGCTTTGACGAAGCTAAGAACTAGGACACCTCCCCCGCTCCTCGGGTCGCCTCCCCGAGGCGATCGGGGGGGCGAAACTCTAGCCGCCTGGCTGCCGCCACCTCCCACCCTCCTACCTCCCCTCGTCGTCCCCAGAGGCTGTTGCTGGTCTAAGCCTGGCAACGCCCGTGAAGGGGGCGGCGGGGATCTACTTCCCCTCGGGTCATGCGCGCCGGTTGGGAGGGAGACCGCCGTGCCAGGGAAAGGGGGCCATCGCCGGCGGTTCTTGGGTCTGTCCCCTGCCCTGCGGTGGCACCGCCTACTCCTTCCCTCCGCCGTCGTCCTTTTCCCCTCGAGGTTTGGCCCGTTTGCGTTGTTTCGTCCACAAATCACCCCATTGCTGCCGCTGTTGCTGGCCACCGGCGTGCACGCCACAGTCCCCCTTCTTCCCCCCAACCAGCTTTTGGTCGTCCTCCCCCTCTCGATGTTGGCGCACCTCCTCTACCCAAGACCGCACCCAATGCGTGCCTTCTCCAGATCTAGAGCCTGGGCGACGCCAGCTCTGCTGCTTGGTTCGGCCGATGTGGCTGCACAGCTTCTCCGGTCTGGGATCCGGGGCTTGCTCTTGCCTCCCCCTGTCGTCCTTGGACATCCTCCATGGTGCATCTGGGTGGTCAGGTTGCTATATGCCTCTTGGATCAAGGTGGAGAAGGGTTCCGGGCGAAAGCCTGACTACGGCATCGCGTGTGGGCGTCGCTATTCTCCTTGGAGGCGTCATGGAGGAACCCATCTTCTGCTTGTGGTTGGCTATTGGGGGATGCTCGGAACCAAGCAAAAGCTCTATCCTGACTTTGGTCAGTACCGGTGACGATGGCGCCCGCGGACGTCATTCACTTCCCTGGAAGCGTCATCTTGGCTCCCATCCCCCAATTAGCTTTGGTGCTTCCGACTTGGGTGTTCCCGGCAAGCTCCGGCCCTCGCGCTATGCTCTCCGTCTCCATGCCAAGCTATGTTCTTTGGAACTCCATGCAGTTTTGGTTGGCCTACTCTATGGGATGTTCGTCCCAGCGGTGAGATCTCGGTGATCGCGGTCCTTCGGTGACCTTTGAGTTTCTCGCAACCTCGCTTTGTGCTCAGGTTCGCTTATCTTTTGATGGTTGTTGAGGCCAGGAGGAGGTGTGGTGGTAGTCTCGGTGGAACCTTGCCCTTCAGTGGTGACCTCTGCAGGGGGATGCCCTTCGACGATGGTTGTGACTCTCCTAGTTCTTCAAGGTGTAGAGTGATCACTCGGCAGGCGGGTTTCGTTTTCTCGGTGCAATCTCGACTTCGAGATCCCTTCGATTGATCCTACGGCACTCCTCCATGCTCTTCATTGTCTGTTCCAAGTTTGTTGGGTTCTAAGTTGTAATGGTGGTGGCGTAGGCTTTGTTCATGTCTGGTTTCTCCTCTTTGTTTTTCCGCATTTTTTGTGCTAAGTGTTGTGTGCTACATGTGGTAGCCGTTGTGTTTGTATCTGGTTCGATCTTTATATGAAAATGGTTCAGGCCGGCTTATGCCCGCCGTAGTTGCCTAAAAAAAGCTAAGAACTAGGTCACTAGGAGGTATTGTTTTGGTCATGGTTGTCCGTGAAAACTAGGCCAAGGCCCCCACTCAGATTTTTGAATTCCAGTAGTATTTGTTCAAGTTTCTAAAGAAACCTGTTCCAATTCAGCAAATTTATGCAAAGACTGCCCCCAAGTCAATTGATGTGCCCCCAGTGAGAATTCTGTCTAGGTCTGCCCCTGTGTCTTGTGTAAATGACAAAAAAAAAAATCTATGAATAGTCATGTTAGGCACCAAAATTTGTCTTTTTAGATGGGACACAACAAATGTTCTCCCCCCCCCCCCCCCCCCCCCCCCAAAAAAACGTGTGTGCCGACATAAATGTTGATTGTATGTGAGAATATTTTTTATAACCTTTTTTACATTTCAAAATATTTTTTAGATAATAGGTTCATTTGCACCCATGAGTCGAATTTGATTTCCGTCCCTTTTGAAGGTATGTCAGCTGCCCCCCAAATTTTCATACCCATTCTTCCTTTCTTGTCATCTTTTTATAATATTTGAATTGAGTTATTTTTGTCTTGTATATGTGGTTGTGCATTTTCGTACAAATGTTCTTCCCCCCCCCCCCCCCCCCCAAAAAAAATTAATAGAAAGAGTTTTCTTAGATTGAAAGACATAGTGTTAGAGGGCTTCAAAGTGAGTTGTGTTGGATACTGAAGTTTGAGACCTAACAACGACATAAAATCCTAGCGTTCCTGACAAAGAAATAATAACGTGAAAATTTGGCTTTAATTGTCTCTATGGATGGTAATATTTACTCCCAGTGAAAAAAAATAGTACGGAGTAAGGAAAGACGAAAGACTGGTTCTCACCTTATGACTGTAAACGACTGCATTTCTGACATAGTTGACTCTATGCACTGCCGTTGGACAAAAGATGTGTTAGAAAATCGATCACTCAAGTTGGTCTCATGATATATAAAGATCAAGCAGCATATATAGTTCGATAATTTATTGAACTACAACGAAGGATTCATAACCATTATTTGGGTCATAACTTTCTAGCACATGCACGAACAATCATCCATACTAGGTTTGCATAATTTCGTTGTTCACTTATGGCAGCAGCAAGCACCCGCTTTGCATTCGCTTTTAGCCGGGTCATAACCATTATCTTTGCAGTCAAACTGGCAAGCACGCAAGGTTAAGTTGCTCGGTTTTGGGTCATGGCAGCCTGGAAGACGAAGACAAAATATATCCCATTCATTTCCTAGACCTACGCACACCAAAGAACAACAGAGACGAATTAGCATACATACAAGACACAAAAAAGTCATCTGTAACTACAGAATGTCCAAAAATCTGGAAATGCGAAAGTGGATTCTAAGAAAGAAAACGTACCTGTCTCCATGGACCTTGATGCATCACATGAAAAGAAAGCAGTAGACATCACCACGAGAGCTACCAACCAAATCACCCTTGCCTTGTCCTTGATAAGTGTCATATGGAGAGGTTTCGTCCGGTGCTCTATTAAAAGGAGCACCTTAATTGCCAGTAGTTCCCTAGAGGCCCCGCTTCAAATGGGCTGGCAGGACAAAAGATGCTGTGCAAGTTCTCATTGCGAGCACGTATGACTATATATGGAACACATGCCTAGGATTGTCCAGTACTTGGGTGCTTTATCTTATTTATCTGCAATTGCCCCATGTTCTGATTGCTATGTGAATTGTCTTGTCCATGCAACACCCGTCTATCCATCCCTATGCCTACCGCACTCGAATCCCACTGTTTACTGCTTTTGTTACTATTGTCTTTGTTTTGCTACTGCTGTTACTTTACTATTCCTACTACAAAACTGTTGCTACTGATAAACTGCTGTGAGCAAGATTGTTTCCAGGTGCCGCTGAATTGACAACTCGGTTGTTAAGGCTTATAAATATTCTTTGGCTCCCCTTGTGTCGAATCAATAAATTGGGTTTCACTTCCCTCAAAAATACTGCGATACAGCCCCTATACTTGTGGGTCATCAGATCCCAATGAAGACTCAAGTGATGAAACTACTCCACCAAGAGACAACAAACTTATTGAACTTCGTCGCAAGGTTCGGGATTATCGGAACCTTGAGTTAAGGGGTCACACCCTCGATAAGGTTGTTGGTGATCTTCGACGAAGGGTTTCTACAAGAAGGGAATTGGCCAGTTTTGGTGAGCATCAAGCTCATATCTCAATGGTGGAACCGAAGAAGGTCTTTGAAGCTCTTCAAGATCCAGACTAGGTTGTTTCTATGCATGAAGAATTGAATAATTTCAAGTGCAACAAAGTCTAGAAACTCGTGGAGAAACCCAAAGATTGCTGCAATGTTATCGGCACCAAGTGGATATTTAAAAACAAGCAAGATGAGAATGGCATTGTTGTGAGGAACAAGGCAAGACTTGTGGCACAATGTTACTCACAAGTTGAGGGCATTGACTTCGGCGAGACCTATGCTCCAGTGGCTCGCCTTGAGTCCATCCGTATCCTTCTTGCTTATGCTGCCCATAACAATTTTAAGTTGCAGCAAATGGACGTCAAGAGTGCCTTCCTTAATGGTCCTCTACATGAGTTGGTATATGTAAAGCAACCCCCGGGTTTTGAGGATCCTAACTTTCCGAACCATGTCTACAAACTCGATAAGGCACTCTATGGCCTTAAACAAGCCCCACGTGCGTGGTATGAGCACCTTAAAGATCTTCTGTTAGATCGTGGCTTCGAAGTTGGGCAAATCGATCCCACTCTTTTTACTAAGAAGGTTAAGGGGGAGCTCTTCGTATGCCAACTATATGTAGACGATATCATCTTTGGTTCTACTAATAAAGCTTTTAATGATGAATTTTCAAAGCTTATGACTGACAAGTTTGAGATGTCTATGATGGGGGAATTACGGTTCTTTCTTGGATTTGAGATCAAGAAACTTAGAGAAGGAACTGTTATTAATCAAGAAAAGTACATCCAAGACATGCTCAAGAGATTCAAGATGACGGATCTAAATGGTGTTGCCACTCCGATGCAAACAAAATGTCATCCTGAACTTAACCAACATGGTAAAGATGTGGACCAAAAGGTATACCGGTCCATGATCGGCTCTCTTCTTTACCTCTACAAGGTATCAAGCAGCTCCTAAAGAAACCCACTTAGTGGCGGTCAAGAGGATCTTTCGATATTTGGTTCATTCCCCTAACTTTGGTCTCTGGTATCTCAAGGGCTCCAATTTCTCTTTATGTGGCTACACTGACTCAGATTGGGCTGGTGATAAGTATGATCGGAAATCCACTTCTGGAGCTTGTCAATTCTTGGGAAGATCTCTTGTGTGTTGGCCATCTAAAAATAAGAATTGTATATCTCTCTCCACCGCCGATGCTGAATATGTTGCTGCTGCCAGCGCTTGCACTCAATTATTGTGGATGAGGCAAACTTTAAAGGAATACGGTGTCAGTTGTGACAAAGTGCCTCTTTTATGTGATAATGGAAGTGCAATCAAAATTGCGTACAATCCAGTTCAGCACACAAGGACGAAGCATATTGAGATTCGGAATCATTTTATTCGAGACCATGTTGCCCGAGGCGATATTGATCTATCCTTTGTGAGCACGAAGAACCAACTTGCGGATATTTTTACAAAGCCACTTGATGAAGCAAGATTCTGCTACTTGAGGAATGAGCTAAATATCATTGATTCCAGGAGCTTGTCTTGATTACCCATGCACTCACTCGTACATCTCAATCCTACTTTGGTCTAGGTGTGGGCATGGATATAGGGGGAGTGTGGTCCTAACTCATTAGGCTAACCCTACCCCCATAATGCCAAAAGCAAGATAAATCATTTCTCTTAATATCATTTTGTGATATGTGAGCTTATTGATGATATTGGTCGTGAACCCAAGATATATCTTCGCGGTGTCACACCATACACTCCAACAAGGTGGCTTCCGCCACCGCCCTCTCCCTTGAGGAGAATTGGATCTTTTTGGCTGTTTTTACTCTCTCATGTTCTTATGGGAATCACACTCAATCTTGGCTTTTATTTGAGTTGGATCTTGCAATTCTGAGTGTCTAGTACCATCTCAGTTTGGTTATCTTAATCCTAAGCCTTTCCCTACCCCAAAGCCATCTATTCTTGCACACAAGTCCCTTGTACACCTTGTGGGGGTGTTGTTTGGGGACGCGCGGGCCTGATTATGTGTTTAACAACTCTTCCTCCGGGCTGAACTATGGAGAGCTGGAGCGTCACTTGTTCCCCTCTGCGGCTGCTGCTGATGATGAGGATGAGGATGTGACACCGAGGAGCTTGAAGATGAGGATGAGAATGAGAATGAAGACGAAAACAAGGACGAGGACGAGGACTACGAGTGATCCCGTGGGGCGCTAGCATCGCTCTTCTTCCTTTTTGGTGTCTCGATGCGAAAGGGGGAGAAGTAGTTCTATTAGGATATTCGTGGATTTGCATGGGTCGGCCATAAGCACTTGCACTTTTCTATTCGTCGTTTTCTTGCTTATGCCCACTTAGTGTTGAACTTTAAATTTGTGGTTTGTGGTTGTTTGAGACTATGTGGTTGTCTAGATTATGCCTATGGATTTCATCTCATGGATTATGCCTATGGATCCATCTATTCATATCCTATTATGCTGGAAGTATTTATCAAGGAAGGTGCTTATATTGGTCATCTCGATAATAATTGAGGCTTATGTCAAGGATGCCTTCCCTCTACCACGGTGGTATGATTATATTGCTCATATGTCTATGGAATAGATTCACCTATTTGTGTGCATTTGTATTCCAATGCAAAACTCTAATATGCACACATTGAGGGGGAGCTTCTTCCTTGGTTATTGTTGTTTGTCTTGTGAGTTTTCCTACAAATCCTGGTATTGTCATCTAACACCAAAAAGGGGGAGATTGAAAGAACATTTCATGTTTTCCTATGTTTTATGTGTTAGATAACAATACTGTGGAGATTATTCATGTGTGCTAAGTGTGCATGAAGCTTTGAGGGGGGCCGGATTATCCGCCCCACTAAGGGCCGGATAATCCGGCCTACCTCATTGCTTAAAGGGAGCCAAGGCGCGTCGCTCGGTATTGATACGTCCATTTTGCATCACTATTCTATGTCTTAATTCACTATTATTCATTGATATATTTCGTATTGAGAGGTGATACTTATGTTATTTCATCTGTTTTTGCATGGTTGATGACTTTTGGAGCATGGACCGCTGTAGTCAGGATTCTAATGGAAAAGGTGCTGTTTGGAGGCAAAATTCGCGAAGATCAGAAAATTCGAGAAAATATACGGAAAATCCTATTTTTCTAGAAGACTAAGGATGCCAGAAGACGGAGTGGAGATGGGCTACAGGGGGCCCACACCACCCCTGGCGCGGGCAGCCCTAGGCCGCACCAGCAGGTGGTGTGGCCACCCTGGCCCACTCCATCCTCTCCCCTCTGGCGTATATCATCCTCCCGAAACCCTAAGACTCGGGGATGGACCACAGAAAGATTCCACCGCCTCTGCGAGGCGGAAAACACCGAGAGAGAAAGATCTCTCCGGCAGACAGATTTCTGCCGGGGGAATTCCATCCCGAAGAGGGGAGATCGTCACCATAAACACCATCATCAAGCTGGACTTCATCGGGATCATCATCATCATCACCACCATCATCATCATCAGCACCCTCATCACCATCTCCATATTGCTGTAACAATTGGGTTGAATCTTGCATAGTTCATAGGGGAAACTTTCCCGGTGTTGATTACTCTTTGTAGTTGATGCTATTGAGTGAACCATTGAATTATTGTTTATGTTCAGATTGTTATACATCATTATTCCATCTCTAATCATGATCCATATGATGTCTTGTGAGTAGTTTGTTTTGTTCTTGAGGACATGGGAGAAGTCTTGTTGTTAGTAGTGGAGTTGTGTTGAGAAAGATTCAATAGTTTGATATTTAAGTTGTTGTGTACTTCTTCTAGTGGTGTCACGTGAACGTCGACTACATGATACTTCACCTATATGGGCCTAGGGGAATGCATTTTGTATTCGGCTACTAATCGTAGGGGTTGCCGGAGTGACAGAAACCTGAACCCCCGTTAGGAAACCATTGCACAAGGGACGTAAGGGTCTTAGAGTTTAAAACCGTGGTTAGGTTTCTACCTTAATTACTTTCTTGTACTTACGGATGTTTGCAAGGGGTATAATAACAAGTATGTATTAGTCTTGGATGGGTCGGTACATTAGCACAGGTTCACCCACACAACACTTAGCAAGCTAAAGAAGATTAATCAACTATATGAAGCGAAAGCACTTAACAGTCTTCCCATGTGTCCTCGAGAACGTTTGGTCATCTTAAGTAATACACCCAACTTGTCCTTTGCTACATAAAGGATTGGTCCACTTGCTGCATTCATTCCTACTATATTTTATTTACTCGTATTTTGTTTACTTGCTTTATCAAAAACCCTTAAAAATCCGTTTGCTAAGTATTTGCAGAGAAATCCTTATCCATGCCACTAGCCAGCACCTTCTGCTCCTCGTTGGGTTCGACACTCTTACTTATCGAAAATACTGCGATACACCCCCTATACTTGTGGGTCATCAAGACTATTTTCGGGTGCTGTTGCCGGGGAGTGAAGCGTTCACTACAAGAGATTTGTCCCATAGAGGCACTATTTTGATCCTGTAGAGACACTTTTATTGTCTTTACATTCTTGTAGAGGCATTTTACACATTGTCTCAAAAGTGTCGCTATGGGCAGTGTCCCTATGGGATAAGGACACTTGTAATAATGTCTATACTTCTTATAAGAAATAACAAAGAAGCATTATATTATGTCTCTACACGTAGAGTAAAAAATACCATAACAATATGTCAAAAGCAATCCTTGAACTCTTGACCTTCATGATAAAGACATATTACTCTAACCATTTCAACCTTACATAAGATCTTGTTTACATCTAGAATGAATTTCTTTTGAATATAGCACATTATGGCTAAAACATAGAACAAATGTCTCTAGACAACAAGCAAAATGCCTCAAATAGTGTCTTTACATAAAATGTAAAGACATTTTACAATGTGTCTCAATGATTGCTTCTATATAACTTTTTGTCACAATTTAGAATGCCTCAAAATTTGTCTCTAGAATGAAAATCCTATTCCTTCAGAAAAATGTCTTAACTGATGTCTCTATATTTGATACAGATCCTTAAGTGTCTCAAAAATTGTCTCTACAAGATGAAAAATGTCTCTACGTGATTTTTAAAGAGACAAAATAAGAAGTGTCTCAAGAAGAATGTCTCCATGGTAGGTTTTTGTTGTAGTGGCTATTAGAGAGTGGAACTTGTAAAGGAAACTTCTATGGTGCGTATTGTTTACTTCTGCTAGTTGCTTTAGTTTCGTTATGGATAATTCGCTGAGTTTCTTATTTGGTAATGCTACTACCACTGCTAAGGTAGTAGATAAGCCACCAACTGCTAAGAATGATGTTTTAAAAATACCTACAAGAATTATTGATCGTGTTATGGATAACTACTATGTTGGGGATGGAACTGTCCATCCCGGTGATCATTTACTCTTTATACACGAATTATGCGGGTTGTTCAAGTGTGCAGCTATTACTACAGATCAAGTTAAGAAGTTATTCTCATTATCACTGAAAGGAAGAGCTGAGGAATGGTATAAGCTGCTGAAGAATGGTCAAGCTCTAGAATGGGAGGAAATAGTACCTCTCTTTTATTCAAAGTTGTATCCTCCTACTGAGATTCATAAAGATCGGAATCAAATATACAACTTTTGGCCTCTTGATGGAGATAGTACAGCTCAAGCTTAGGGGAGATTGAAGTTATTAATGCTCAAATGTCCCATTCATGAGCTTCCCAACAATATTATTATCAATAACTTTTATGCAAGACTCCCTCTACATGACAAGGATTTATTGGACGCTTCTTGTACTGGATCATTCACTCGTATGGAAGAAGAAGCTAAATGGGATCTTCTGGACCGTATTCAAGACAATGCTGAAGCTTGGGAGAATGATAAAGGTAGAAAGTCAGGTATAAATTATGATTATGAATGCATTGAATCTTTTATGGGAACCAATGAAAAAAATAGCGCGCTAACTTAAATAGCGCGGGCTTCAAAAAACACTACGAACGCTATAGCGTGCTAATAGCGCGCTATTTTTCAAAATAGCGTTTCACAAAAAAGTATGAAAAACAGGATTTCAGTAGCTACAAAATCACAGATATAGCATTCTACAGCTATAAAACTACAGATATAGCATTCTCTAGCGAAACATCAACTAGAGATAATTTGCATAGTTCATAACTCCATATCACATAGCCAAAATCACAACCATAGTTCAGAATTCACACACACTAACATAGAGTCATAGACACGTAGTTCACATAGTCCAGAACACAACCACAAGTTCAACAAGGATCAAATAAACATCATAAAATGGTAGCGTAAAGTTACTTAATCAAATGAACAAGATGAATGGGATTAGAGATTTAGGGTAGGCCACTGGGCCAAAATAGGCTAGAATGGGGAATGAGCTACTAAACATCAACCAAAAAAATAGCGACGCTACGACGTAACATCAAATAGCACGCATAGCGCCGTATTTAGGGAAGGTTCTGGAGCTTTTCCGGGGCGAAATCCCGTCTTTTCTGACCCTTTTTACAACTATACGGGCGTAACTATACGGCCGGAATTATTGCTCCGGTCATATAGTTGCTCATTAAACCGTATGTATACTTTAGTATTTTGGTCGCCATTTCTTCATACAAACTCCGTTTTGGGTGTTCTTGGGCTCATTGAGTTCGTATCGTCGAGGGATACAACACAGTGGTCTTGGATCTTTATTTTGAGAAGTTGGAAAAAATTCACTTTTCCAACACCTCAAATGGCTAAGTCTGATCCCTGCAGCTCCTCCATACTATGCTCTCTTTGTTTCTTTTGCCTTTGTTTTATCCATAATTATCATCAACACCTACACACATGTCAAAGACAATGAAGAGGGATAAAATTCTACCTAAACTACTAAATGTCCAAAGCTCATATTGAATTTAATAAAAACAAGTAATCATGCATATTAGGAATAGCAATAGTTAGATGGAGCATGATATGATAGGCAAATGACTCAATTTATATTGCTAAAAAGTGTTGTATATCACAGCCATAAACTTCCCCAAGCTAGATGTTGCTCGTCCTCGAGCAAAAGGGATAGATAACTTAATAGATGTGATCTTGCTTATCATTGGAAATCAATGCACCGTATCCTTGTTTTTCCTGCATGCTCAAAGCAAGAGAGCACATAATAAGACAAGGCAATATAAGCTCAATTATATTATTTCAAACCACTAGAGATTAGTCAAAAACTTTTATGACCCATGTTAAAGTTAAATCTATCTTGCAAGTAAACTTGTAATCCTTCTATACGCACTTTATTGTATTTTTGTAGTTTTATTTGTATAAGGCAAAGTTGAACACGGTTAGTTGTCAATCATAAATAGAAATAGAGTTTTCCAATGCTGCCCACTCATGCCATCTATTAAAGTCTCTCAAGTGCAAACTTTGATTATTGAGCTCATAGAAATATATTTCTTAGTAACGAGACCATGCCAAAAGAGTGGTATATGTTCAATTGGGACTGTGCAGGCAAGGAATGACACTCGTGACCATTACCAAGGTTTACCTTTTTGGTATAATGATTTCTCATAATGGTCAGTGGAGTATTTCGAATTTTCCTTTTAACGCAGGTCCATGAGAATACCAATGCATGCCCAAATATAACATTTTTGCTACATATGTTGGGCAACTCATAGCCAAAGTCCAAGATTTTCCTATTTTTGGATTGTCCAAAGGCCAGCGGAGTTGTTAGCATCCAATGTTGTGCAACAGTGGCACAAGACACACATAAAGCAATATCTCAATTTGATTTCCAAGTTAAAAGTTTGGCATATGTAATCTTGAAACTTTGAAACATCATTTCGTATTTGAAAACTCACTCAGTAAGCATCTATTAAGACCATCATTTCCAACACTATGGGGTCGTGCTACTCCATAACCATTCACTTAAGACAATTCTGAATAGTGACAACTAGCAAGTTTCGAAGAATTTCTTTATATTATATTTTTTTCTTCTTTTCAAAATGTAGAGAACATGGCAATGTATATTTAGAGGATCACAATATTTTTCACAAGCTCGATAAAAGTTGAACAATGTGCATCAAAGCTATGGCTTGTCTCCTATGGGGCCTAACATGAGCAAGTATATCCGTTATATAAATATGAAGAAAAACTCACCTAAGCAAGCATTCAAAAACAGAGATATACACAATAGCATGAACACTTTTTAAGATAAAGAACTTTGCGCAAGACTCTATGCATGAAAAATAACCTCCCCAAGCTAAGAACTTTCCAAGTATCCACTCGAGAAGATCATGAAAACAAAAGAGAAAATACAGTTATCTAAACAGAGTATAAGAAGTGGTTACCTCCCTAAGCTTAAATTAAAGCAAGGGTGACACACTTTATCGTTGAGGTGCTTTTAACCTCTACTTTGATGGACAAAGAACCTTTGCTTCAATGAATGTTTCGTGATCTGGTGTATGCCTTCCTTAAGAACCTGGTAGGAACAAGACTAGAAATAAGACGAAATATTTTTGTGTTTTTGAAGACACGGGTTTAGCTCACAAGTGATAAAAATACAAGTCCCACTGAGTCAGTTCATCAACCTAAACACCACGCTTAAGTCAACAAACTGATTCTAGGAGTGCGCTTCTCCTAGATTGTGATGAAGTGTAAGTGAGACAAAATATGAAACACGAGTGTGCAACCCCTATGTGCTTATTTAAAAGAGGTTCAAGTTGGAAGGTTTTACCAGACACTAATTGTTGAAATATTGAATTGAAGTAACCAAGTGGCTCATGTGAGTGTTTGCACGGTTGACACTACCATACACGTTATCCCACAAGGTTCAAGTCCCTGCGAAAATAACACACATAATAAAATGCATCAGTTTTGTATACGAACATAGTTCGTTTATCCCACCGAAAAAATAAAGAGAAAACATGAACTTCTTTAGAGAATTACAGTCTAAGAAGTTTCTTAGGTAGAACATTTATTGCTTGCACATATTTGGCTCCCCCTCGAGTTTCGAGGTTTTTTAGAAGAAGTAGAGAGAAAGTATATCGAAATTTTGATACATGGGCTACCTTCCCATAGCGATTTTGTGGTCAGATGCAACTATACTGGTTGAACTATACAGCTGGAACAATGTGTTCCCGCCGTATAGTTGGCCTGCTATTAAAATTTTAGGGTTTTCACCTGGCGGCGCAGCTATATGACCAGAACTATACGGCCGAAATAATTTGTTCCCGCCATATAGTTGGTCATCAAACCCTCTATATCTAGAAAAGAAATTGTACGAAAGCATCGATATCTATACGACCAGAACTACACGGCCAAAAATTTTATTCCCGTCGTATAGTTGGTCGTTAATCCGTTAGTACTTATGAAAGAAAAATTGTCGACAGCAAAAATATCAATACGATCAGAATTTTTATTCCCGCCGTATAGTTGGTCGTTAAACCTTCTATATGCATCAAAAAATTCTATTTCTCCGTGAATTCTTTCTTATCCTGTAACTTAGCGAAACACCAGTATTGATAGAAAAATGACAGATTAAATTTTCGACCAACATTTAGCATGTATAAAATGGGATTTAAGTACAACCGAGTTTATGCAACACATAGTAACAATAAATTCTACCTTTTGAAATTTTCAACAAAATTACTCTAATAGCTAGACATGCGAAGAATAAAAGTGCCAATGCAACAAGAATGCAACTAGACTCAAGACGCAAAACTAAGAAAGACGCCTAATGACTTCCGGGTTGCCTCCCAAGAAGCGCTCTCTTTAAAGCCATAAAGCCAGGCTAGGATGCTCCATACATTATCCACCTGAATCCCAAGGGATATCGACTCGAGGTGAGGTTGTACATACCAAGTTGGAGCATCTTGAAGTAGAGTTCGGTCGGAGTCGTACCCTCTTACGGTGCATCGGCATCATGTAGCTGAAAGAGTTCTCGCTTTCAAGCGAGTGTTGATGCACTAAGCTTGGTGAACATGCCTCCGTGTGTAGCTGCAATGAGATGATTTGAGATTCATGTAAAATTATTAAACCTTTACCTTGGTTACCTGTGTAGGGGAACACTTCATATTATTCTTCCTTCATAGCAGGGTGTTCAGGACCCTACATGTTAGTATAGGAAGGTTCTATCTTTAGTTCATTAGGCCTCCGTAGAGCAATTATCAACAGTTTTAGCATCATAAAAATCACTACTAGAGTGAGAGGCATGACAAACAAAAGTTCTAGTGTGACTCTCTTTGTCAACCTCACCTTTTTGTTCCTCCTTTTCATCGACTAGTGTTTTAATAGCAATGATAGAATCAAAAGTAGGAGTCGAAGGTGTGAGCGGGTGATGAATCTGTTCTTCCTCCTTGTGCTCCTTTTCCTCTCCACTTAAATTATTTTCACAAAAGAGGAATATGAGGTATACTAAATTAAAAACTCCATCAAGTGCTTCACTTTCAACATCAATACTTCCTAGTCTAAATACCATTTCAGATGCACCTTTGAAAATAAAGTATTCTAGTACTTCCAAACTGGCATAGGATTTATCTCTACTATAATTTGCTAGAGTAGGATTGTTGGAACACTTACATTGAAAATTAAGGTGGTCATATGTTATACAAATTGTGCAAAAAGATCCATCATTAGCACTCAAACATAATAAATGCATTTTCAATTGGTCCACCAATTTCTTTATCAGCTCATGCCCAGCAACTAGGCTTGATGCAATTGAATCCTTTATCTCCTTCAATGCTTCTATTATCTCTTGAAAAAAAATTATCTCGGAAGACATGATTAGTAGCAACAGTTTTTATAAATTTTTGGTGGGATGGGTTCCTGCACTAAAACAGGTTATTTTAGTACATGTAGCAACAAATAGTTAAAGAGTTTGTCCCGATGGGAGCTCGGCGAACATGACCCTGTAGCCACGTTGTTAATGCGACCATGTTCGCACCCGAACCATGGTTTGGAAATAGCCTATTTTATAAGTTGCTAGGATAAATGAATGTAAGATGTTTTGTACTAACTACTACTAGGACTAGAAGAAAACTAGAACCAATCAAGGTAAACCAGCGAAAATGCATTAAGTTCTATGGACAACCGTACTCTTAAGCTAGTGTGCTAGTCACAAGATATCCCGTATGTCACTTTGGGGTCAAGCAATTCACAACACTATACCTATCTATGTCATGAGTGATCTTGAGAAATTAAATCTTAATGGGTGGTGCATCCTAAGCTGCGAGTGCCTCCGCAAATCACTTGTAGCAAATAGCTTATTAGTTCTACCCATGAACTTGTCAGTCTCATGGACGAGTAGAGACTAATGATATGTTTTGTGACACTCCGTGAATCCCTAGTAAATTCCTCAACAATGGATTGGACGTCTCCAATCACTAGAATAATATCATGAATAGAACAATGTAAATAGAAATCACAAACATATTAATTAACAAGAACACACCACACTTCAATTACTCAAATCATCATAACATTAATAAAAGGAGGTTCAAGCCATGTTACAACCCATCACGGAGATCATGATGGGGAAGGATGAAGGAGTTGCGGCGATGGAGATGGTGATGACGGTGCGGTGATGGTGGCATCGGTGTGGTGATGGCAGCGGCCTCCTTCTCCTCCTCTTCTTGCCTAGATGGCTTGATGGTGTTGATGGAGATCTGGATCTTGGTGGAGCTGTAGAGGCTATGGAGGCGGCACGGTGGCAGGACACCATCGTGGTGGCGGTAGAGGGGATCTAGATCTTGTATATGGTGTATTGTGGCTTCCTCCTCTCTTTCCTCCTTTATATAGGCCTTGGCGGTGCCCTAGGGTTCCCCCAATACCATCATATGACTTAGGGAAGGTTCGGGAACTTTTCTGGGGCGAAATCCCATTTTTTCCGACCCTTTTTATAACTATATGGGCGCAACTATATAGCCAGAATTATTGCTCCGGTCGTATAGTTGCTCGTTAAACCGTATGTATGCTTTAGTATTTTGGTCGCTATTTCTTCATACAAACTCTGTTTTGGGTGTTCTTGGGCTCGTTGAGTTCGTATCATCGAGGGCTACAACCCTGTTGTCTTGGATCTTTATTTTGAGAAGTTGGAAAAATTCACTTTTCCAACACCTCAAATGACTAAGTCTGGTCCCTACAGCTCCTCCATACTATGCTCTCTTTGTTTCTTTTGCCTTTGTTTTATCCATAATCATCATCAACACCTACACACATGTCAAAGACAAGGAAGAGGGATAAAATTCTACCTAAACTACTAAATGTCCAAAGCTCATATTGAATTTAATAAAAACAAGTAATCATGCATATTAGGCATAGAAATAGTTACATGGAGCATGATATGATAGGCAAATGAGACAATTTATATTGCTAAAAATTGTTGTATATCATAGCCAGCACATGCTAGCGGCTGTAGTGGTGGTGGTGGTGGTGCGCCAATGGCTAGGGTACCAGGTGTTGCGGCGTATCCTCGATTTGCCGCTTCTACTGCTTTTGCGTTACATACCTCTGCATTTTTAATAAAGTGTGGCAGTCCTTCATGAGGTGGTTCGATCGCCTCCTTCCTACGGAGTCGAAGTAGCAGTGCATGTTGCAGGATCCTTCCAACATTTGTAGTGGAGACATTGGGGGTCCAGAGCCCTTGGTTGGTATCGCTATGCTGATTGGCTTCCTCCATTGTCATCTTTGTGAACGAGATATCCACCATTATGATCATTGTTTCTTCGGTTATCCTCTCTAGAAAACCCAGACGCAACATAGCTCAGTACACCGTACTGGTCATTGTTGCGTCTTCTTCTGTCATTATTGTGCCTGTCGCGGTCTTCTTCGGGTGAGCGCCCTCGCTTGTTGTTTACCGCGTCTTCACCATCTGCCTAGCGATTAGCCATGTCGATTGTTTTGGGCTAAACTTTCCCCAACTCTTCTATAAATTCACTTTGTAGAAGGCCGTCATTGAAAGCATCAACTGCCCTTTCATTGGATATGTCCCCAACCGAGTTTTTGATGATGTTCCACCGCTGGATGAAGGATCGTACTAACTCACCTTGTTTCTGCTTGCATGCCCACAATTCCTCCAACATGCGGGCCGCTTAAATATGGATGTAAAATTTCAGATGAATTTATCCTCAAGGTCATTCTAGCTGCTGATGGATTCTTTGGGTAGTTGTCCTAACCATGACCGTGCGACGCTGCTCAAGTGTAGCTGCAAGCTTTGCATCGCGATAGCCTTGGAGTCACCCTGTAGTTTGATGATCGCCAGATAATCTGCTAGGCAGGCTTTGGGTTCCTAGAGACTGTCGTACTTTTGGAGATCGTGAGGAAGTTTGAAATCTTTGGGTACTGGCGTTTTGTGAACCCATCGGGTAAAAAAACTGGCCCCACATAATTCATACTCATCCTTGCTTTCACCATTGTAGTATCTTCGGCTGCTGTGCTCTTCCCTGGATCTGTCAATCCTGTGTTGTGTAATGTCGTTTCTTGCGTCATTTCGTGGCTCGGTGTTTGAAAAGTGCACCCGATGTGGTGACCGCGATCGTCGGGTGTGCCCCACGTGCCGAGGGCTATTGTGATGGCGTGGGGATCTGTCAGGTTGCCATGTGATTACTTGTTCTCCTTGTGCAAGAGATGCTCCCACCATATCATGCCGAGGTTCACGAGAGCAGATCGATGGAGAGTCGCACGAAGATCGCCGAGTACGGGTTGAGTTGTGATTAAATAGGTTTGGGCAGCGATGATTGCGGCTTGTGCTGTTTTTTGCTTTTATGTGACCCTCCTGATCCACCGACGTAAACGATAAATCAAGGTCTTGGGCTAATCCCTTTCTTTTGGCTTCGGGAATATTCTACAGTCATGAAGTTCCTCTCCTTGGTGGTGCACCTCCGGTTACACTTCCTGATCCTTAGGTAGAGCTTAGCTGCGCCCGTCCGAGGCTAGATTCATTGGCTAGCCTTTTTCTTTCGTTGAGTTTGCTCTGCATCCTGAGTAAGGCCCTCTTCATGTGGTGGAATTTGTACTGGTACGCCATCAAATCCTCACACGTTGCTTCTGCTATCATTGGGGATGCTCCCGAAACTGCGTCTCTTGCTCTCTGCCATGTTTTCGCGGATAACAGATGTAGCATCCCATCTGTCTAACATCTGTAATGCTACATGGTCTATTAATAAAATGCTACTTCCTACATATAATTGTTGCATCATAATTATATCATGCTCATGTCATCATGCCACCTTGCATTTGAGCATCATATAAAACCCTTTTTCATTTGGTTCTTATCTCATATGCACTATTAATTGTATTTGCCTCTTGATACATTGTATTTGGTTCTTGATGAATGCTTGATGACCAAGTTGAGTTGGGGGCATATCTTTTATTAACTCCACCACCTTTCTTGTCACCACCCCATTATTCCACCATCCAACTATATGTGAACCTTGCAAATTATTTGGTTTTACCTCTAGCTCATGTGGGTTGGGATGGATCCACTTACAATTCCACATGCTCCCATATATGCATCATGTGTTTTCACATTATTGACATATGGAAGGCCACATGGCCACCTTTGCATGCTAAGTGAGTATTTCCCTTGTCTAGCTTCCATATGGTTTGAATTTGAATAAATGCTCATATAAGAATATAATTTTTTCCATATTATGCTTAGTGGTTCACACACACAAGCTTGGCCACCTTATATTCATGCATGATCTTTTATTTAGTCCATGTGGTAAACAAGCTCTCTTTTCTTTTGTTGGTCCATATTCTAAAATTTGGGAATCTTGCTTATATAATTGCCATGAGATATTCTAGTGGTTTTCACTACTAGAGGGGGCATTTACTATTTATGCATGGCCCATGCAAGCTTGCCATACCTCCTCCATTTGGATTTATTTTGAATTTTGGAGTAAAGCTTGTGGGTTTGGGAGACCATCATATAGCCTTTCGAAGGAGCTTAATTCTACATCTTGCCTCCTTTATTTTTCTTACATGCCTATCCTTGCATGAGCATACACCTTGGGGCTTCTCTGCTTTGCTTCTTTCATGTGATCTTGGTACCCTAATCTTTCTCTCTAAGCTTGAAACCCTCTCTTTTCACTTACTCAAACCTAGCCCTTCTTCTCTTTTTCTCTAGCTCACCTTCCCAACCTAATCTAGCTAAACCCTAGCTCAAGCCCTAATCTAATACCTTCTAGACCCTAGCTACACCCTCTCCCCATTCCATCCCTCCTACCCTAATCGCCACTCCACCAGGCCGAGCCTCCCTAGCCCAGCACCACCTGGCTCTGCCCCTAACTGTCCTTGGCTAGACCAAACCCAGCCCGAGCCACCCATGCCGAACCCTCCTACCGGTCTAACCTAGCCGAGCCTCTCCCCTTTCCTTTCCCTTTCTCTCTTTTTCCTCGCTGGCAAGATACCCACCGAGCCCCTACATCGTGCCATCCTAAGCCGCAGCCCCAGCCAGCCTCGACCCTCGCCTGGCCCATCGACCGAGAGAGAGAGAGGAGAGAAAGGTGCATGCCACCTTTCCCACCCGACCCCATGTGAACCTTCCCCTTGCCCTTATCTACTCCCTCCTCTGCCTTGCAACCTCAGATCTCCCCCAGGGCTCTGCCCTTCACCACCAAGATACCCACTTGCCGCTACCCCTCTCTCTCCCATCCCCGACAACCTCACGTCGGCTCCTTCTTCCCACAACCATCACAAGGAGGCGGGCGAGGGTTTGGCGTTGGGGAAGACCCAGGCGAGCACCTGCATCACCCCAGTACACGTCGACGAGAGGAGGAGGCCCTATACACGCTGCAGACCGACGAGTCTGAGCAAAACCCTAGACGTGGGCCGCCAGCTTCACCGCCGATCCCCTGCGCTCCGGCTCGATCTGCCACCACCAGCACACCCGCGGTGAGCCTCTGCACATCCCAGACACCTTCCCCATGTCAATCTCTTCCTGGACACGCCGCGCGTTTCGTCGAGCGCTCTCGGTGCGGCGCGCTCGCAGTCGCGTTCTCGCAGCCACGCCGCGGTAGGGTCATCTGGTCGCGCAGTCGTTTCCCATCGCCAAACCGAGCCAGCCCCAGCGGTCACCGCCGCCTGCGCGCGCGCGCCGCGTCGCGGGATCGAGTCCCCGCCGCGCCCTGTCCGCATTTTCAATTTCGTCAGACAAACGCGAGAAGAACAACAGTAGCGCGGGGATATTTTCCAATTACCCCCTCGTGTTTTTGTTTGCTCAACCCGCAGTCCTTTCCAGGCCCACCTGTCATCCGCGGTTGCACTTTTACAAAAAGGTACCGCGCTTTTTGGTTCCTCAACCCGCAGTCCCCGTCTGCGCCACGTGGCCGCGCCCTGTTCGCGCGCCCACGTGTGGGCCCGCGAGACCGTCGCCCCCACCTGTCTGTCACCCCGGCTAGAAAACCCCGCGATAAGAAAAGCTCTGCCGCGTGTTGGATTCCGCCAGCTCAGCACGGCCCCACCCATCAGCTGCAGTGGCTAGCTTCTACCTGTGTGCAAAAAGTTTGCGTCCTTTTTCTGTTTAAACAAAATGATTCCAGAAATATGTTAATATGTTTATAAATCCAGAAAATAATATCTTTTAGTTGGTAATTCCAAATAATACAAATAATATATGTTTTTGAATTAGAAAAATGTGAGGATTTCAAATATGCCATCCAAAATAATGTTTGACTAATTAAATTTTCGGAATTGTTTAATTGCAATAAAAATGCCTTTTCTCAATTAATTAATAACTTTAATTCTATAACTCCAAATTTGACAAATAATATGTCTAAATCGATCAGCGTGACGAGCCCGTTCTAACTACGCATTCCATGTTCTGAATTGAAGCATGCATCATATAAAAATTAAACAATCAGAACTGTTTATGGTAATAAAACATGGCCAAATAATTAATAAAATGATTTATTATTGTCCCCACACCTCACCCTTGCCATGTTACATTAATGCCATGTAAATTGTGCATCATTCATCATGGCATGCTTGGATGCTTGGAGCATTTTAATTATTTGTTTGTGCACTTTATTTATGTTGGCCCTTGTTTGTTTGGTTCTTCTTTCGAATAGACGCCGAGCAGGGGAAATATCAGGAATCCTAGGAGTACTACCCAGATCCATCTCTCACTTCAACTGAGCTGCCAGTCAAGCACTACCACATGCTTGCATACATATAGTACCTATTGCTTCTCTTCTACCGCTGTGGTTATGACCGATGTCTTCATGAGCTATGTACATCCCTTGCCTGGTTGCTTATATAGAAGTGGCCAACTCTCTAGGGTTAAGTATTTACTATGTGTGCGCTAATTTGGGAAATTAACTAGCACTGTAGCAATAAATCTTGTTCATAAATGCTTCCTCAAATTTGATATCAAAATTAATTTCATGCTTTAAATAGTGCGCTAATTTGGTGAATTAACCAGTATCAAAAGAATCATGTTCATAAATGTTTCCGCAAATTTAACATCAAAATTAATTGCATTCATAAATTCTCAATGCTACCCCTCATGCCTAAAATACTCCCCCCGTCCCAGTTTAAAGGACACATATTGGAAATCATGCAACCCCAAAACTCCGTGACCTCATATATAAAAAATAGATGTCCCTTTAGTCTGACCTTTTTATTTGCAAAATGTTCGTCATTTGTATACTTGTATTAATGAAATTTTTGTGATGGTGCCCCTATTTTTCCCTTGTTAATGTCATCAAAATAATGAGTTGCTTCTTTCGCTCAAAAACATATGACGTGCACAATTAAGCACACTCATAAGAAAATAATCTTAAAATAACATTTTGTTTGGTAAAAACATATGCATTTTTTGACTTCCTTTGTCAAAACTCCAATCTAGTGTTATCAAAACGAGCATGCCTTTGATTTTGCAGTGGAGTTCCTAACTCTTTCTGGTATTGGCCAGGATCAACTATAGTTTATGTGTGTCTTATGATGCCACAAAAGACTTGTTCATGCTTGCACTTCCAACTAATTTCTCTTATGCTTTTGTGTGCCTACGGAAACAGGTACTTCAAATCCTAATTCGGTGAGTAAGAAGATATTTCTATATGGATGAATAAAGGGAATCTTCATATTCACTCACAATCTTGGTTCTTGTGTCAAAATGTAAAATGGCATCATTTCGAAATGGAGGGAGGATATAACACAAACACCATAAACATGAGAATGTGTTTGTGATGTCCTTTAGTTGGTTCGCATTATGTAGTGCTTACCATTTTATGTGCTTGTTAATAATTTGATTTCCCTAACTTCTAATTGTTTAAGAATTTTATTGTTTGACACTATTCATTTTTATGTCTCCTTTTTCATATCTTTGAAATGTGGTTGAGACTATGTTCAATTCCTCATGTTTACTGAACACCAGTCGTTGACTGTCACATGGTTTCAACGTGGTTTTAGCGGTAAAGGTGTGTTTTAAAGGAATGTAGTACGGGAAACCCCTGCAATGCCTTTTATTTTTTGAAATAATAAGAACCCAAGTATTCATCCATGAGAACTTGAATTGGGTGGATAGATTATACATCCACTTCCCTAACCAAGTGAGCTACACTCACTTCTCCACTCTAAAGGCAATTGTAACCGATATAATAAGATCTAATGATTTCTAAAAGTATACTTTATTGAAATTATTGTATGAAATAAATATATGGCTTTGGAACATGTTTCTAGCACATAGTATAGCATGACTTCCACTTTAGGAAGCAGACACACAGCAGCATGTGCCACCATTTTCGTTCTTGCAGTAGCCTTTGTTCCAGTCATAGCCTTTTTCCTTGCATTGTTTGTTGCAGTCATCAAAGGCATATGCCCATGAGTCCACGCATTCAGAGAAGGCGAAACACAGTTTCCCAAATGCAGGTTTCGTGCCTGCAGAAAATGAACAAAGTACAACAACAACATTCAAATCAATATATATATATATGATATAAATGGACTGCATGACGTCACAAGATCACTTGTGTGAGTTGAATATCAAAAAGTGCCTATAAAGATCTATCCGGAGAATTATATTACCTATAACCCTTCCTGTCGTAGGATGAAATAAAAAAGTGCTAGACATCACCAAAAGAGCTACAAAGCAGAGAACATGCGCCTTGTTCTTGATAAGTGCCATGTGAGTGGTTTGCCGTTCTCAAGCTTATCCTTTTGTTCTCCTTCTAGTTGATTTCTGAAGCTATATTTTCCGCTCACATGTTTATATAGAGGCGCAAGTGCATAATGATTATTAATTTCCGTGATATGGTTAGTAATTTCAGTATATCCTGAATAATAAATGTTTTGGTGGTTATTAGGGTGGGCATTTATTTGTATTAACTACTATCCATACATAACACAAAAATAAAACGGGCAACGGACTCATTGAGCAATATAGATTTACGTAGGCATTTACAATTTGGATTCAAAACATAAATAATTTGTCGGTCATGGGCGTTACATTTGGAGTATAACTCACCTTTACGTGTCAGCGTGACACCAATACAGTGAGTCTGTTTTTATTTTATTTAAATGCTAGATGTTTCTAACTTGCATAGCAACACAATGGCATATCTTTAATTAAGCCTATGGCAAAGCATTGAGATTAACACCCAACCAGCTAAGATTTGAGAAAAAATAATACCAAAATCAGCACGAGATTTATACGTTTACATTTCATATATTCTTAACTCCTATTTATGTTAAAATGTCAAATATCATTGATTAATTAATTTGATTTTTTCTTTGACTTTCTACACCTCCTGAGTCTTGACATCTCGGGCGCACTTCTCAAGTATATCGACTTTGATTCCACATGGGGCAGAGCCAGGATTTAGGAATAGTGGGGCGAGCAATGACGATTACCGATGTACTAGTATATACCAATATCGAGACATCTAATCCACACTAAAATAGCATATAAATATATATTATTTTTTGCAATGAGCTAATGACTTCATAAGAATTTTATGGTGCGTGGCAATACTTGGATACTTTTTTTTAACAAGTTCAAGTATAGACTATCAGGACGAAGAACTCGATCAAAAATTTAAGCACTATGTTAGAATCGAGAATCGAGATCAAAACAATTGGGGTGTAAAATCTTATTCTTTAACTAGTGGAGTATAGTAAGATTAAAGCAAAGGGGAATTTGATTCAATTAACAATACTTACCATTCAACGTAGACTTATGATTGCCGGCGGGCGACCTAAACTGCCAGCGAGGCGAATAGGTGATAGCAGATGGCACGATCGAGCGCTCACGGCTGATGCCCCTATACATGTGCATACCTAGGTAGGTTGGGTTTTTCTTGCTTGATGGACTTAGATGAGTGCATAATGGACTTAAATACTACTACTTAGGCTATTATCTACTCTCCCATTAGTTCAATACACATACATATACTAGTAATAACCATGATTTGTTTCTGGGGAGGGGGCAAAACATTGGGGGGTGTCTGACCCCTACTCGCCCTATCATATAGTAGAAAATAGCCGTCTAACTCGAGTTTTGAAAATTATGCCTAAGATTTAAATTGTTATGTATTTTGCAACATTTTTAAGAAGGATAATCCTCAGCATGTGCATCAATTGGTGCACACAACCATATATCATCAATAATTAAACAATGCAAGCCTTGATGCTTGAAAAATCGGCTTGCACGCATTCATGACATCATCTTCTCCAACATCTACCACACAACTTATCGTTGATGACATCATCGTAAAAAAATAGTAGTAGGCAAAACAAACACACATTTCTCCTAGACAAAGCCCTCATGAAGGGATCGTCACATGTGCGCCGGTGTCTATGGGTCCGGCCATTCGACATATTCACCAGGGCCACGACCAATACACGTCGACCATGATTGATCCAAAGGAAGACGAAATCATGGGATTTTAGAGGGAGAATCTGCATATTTGCTGTGGCATGCGGTCTTGGAAGGAAGCACTCCTATGGAGATATGGCTAAATAAAATACGTCATTTGAGGCGTTTTTTAAAAGGGTGGGAAAAAATTGAGTGGGAAATACAAGAAATAAAAATAAAGATGCTTTCTATTATTGATGAACTTGATTTAAAAGCTGACACAAATGTTTTAACTGTTGACAAGCGAGAGTCATTAAGAAGTGCCAACGATCAAGTCACATCCCTAAGAAGGGATGAGTAAACTAAATGGGCACAACGATAAAAATTTAAACATATTCAGGAGGGGGAAATCATACGAAATACTTCCATTTGATTTTAAATGGTAAGCATAGGAAGAAAAAAATCCAACTTGAACAAGATGAAGGGACCCGTGGGTGAACATAGTCTCCATAGTATGTTGATCGCTCCTTTTGTGAAAAGGAGGTGCACCACACTATTTTCCAAATGGAACACAATAAGGCACCGAGTCCGGATGGTTTTCGAGCAGAGTTCTATCAAAAGTTATGGGAGGTAATTAAATATAACTTGTTGGCATTATTTAGTTAGTTACATACAGGTGATTTGCCTCTTTTTAGACTGAATTTTGGAGTCATCACTCTACTTCCCAAAAAACGAAAATGCAGTACAAATACAACAATATAGACCAATATGTTTATTAAATTGAGCTTTAATTTTTTACTAAGGTGGGTACTAACCATATCACGAGGATTGCCCCAAAGGTCATTAGACCCACCCAATTGGCTTTCATGCCGGGAAGGCACATCCTAGAGGGAGTGGTAGTCCTACATTAAACCATTCCTGAGATTCATCGGAAGAAAATTGATGGGATACTTTTAAAATAGACTTCGAAAAGGCATATGATAAAGTAAATGGTCCTTCCTTCAACATACTTTGTGCATGAAGTGTTTTGCTCCAGAGTGGTGTAAAATGATTGAGCAGTTTGTTCAGGGGGAGTGCTGAAATTCTGGTTAATGATTATATTGATCACTACTTTCAAACAAGAAAATGTTTAAGGCAGGGTGACCCATTATCCCCGATGTTTTTAATATCATTGTCGATATGTTGGTCATCCTAATTGCATGGGCAAAAGAGGATGGACAAGTAGGAGTTATCATTCCTCATCTTGTTGACGGAGGGGTCTCTATTTTACAATATGCGGATGATACTATTTTGTTTATTGAATACGATTTACAGAAGGTTGTGAATATGAAATTGATACTATGCATATTTTAACAACTCCCAAGTTTAAAAATTAACTTCCATAAAAGCGAGATTTTCTGTTTTGGGAAAGCAAAGGATACAAATCTTTGGATGTGAAGCTGGGTCTTTGTCTTTTAGGTACTTGGGTGTGCCTATCTGATATAGGTATGATTATCCGAATTACTGTTATTGGTTACCCTAGGCTTACAACCTGCAAGCCCCAAGAAGGGACCAAGGAAGGCCCAAGAAGCATCTGACGGAAGACATAGCTTGCTAGACAGGGAAAGAGTAGTAACCGACATTGTATTAGTGTTGTAATCATAACTTGTAGCCTATCCGTATACGACCTCGGGACCTAGCCTATTTTATATAGGCTGGGAGGAGCCAGCGGGGAGGCACCGAAAAAAGCCTTGAGCGATATGTAATCTATTTGTTCATAAGAAATGGACGACTTCGAATCCCTTGTTTGTCTAATCAGCCAACGAAATCTTAAGAGTTCTCTTTTCCACGAAAACCTAAGTCCATAACCATGAGCATTGCTGAGGTTACCCCTCGTCAATTGGCGCCGTGTGTGGGAAATATGGACACTGCAATCATGGATTATGCGGCCCCTCTCCACCAAGCAGTAATCCAACAGCAGCGGAACCACACCCACCTACCCCTGTCTCGGTCCCCGTCGACTTCAACGGTGGATCAGATCTCATCATCGAGATCTTTCACTTTCGTGTAAATGAATTCGAAGAACCTGCCCTATCGGCACCGATTTCGTCGGTTCTGTCGGTCACAGTAGTAGCGCCCATGGCGTTACCTACATCTTTTGTCGGCTCATTTGAAGAGGTCGTGCCCCAACCGGCAAATGGTGAGGAAAATTCCAGAAACTCTACAGATCTAGGGGATCTGGCCGATCTATACGACGGTCTCTCCTTTAGGTCAGAAACCCAGTTAACTCCACCACGTGGCTCCATTCCAACAAACGCTGCACCTGAGGAAAGTGGTAAAACTATCAACTTCGGAATCAAGATGGATGAAATCTACCCGGAACAGAAACCATTGGATTTCACTGGTCTCTCAAATAATGTCTCCCATGGATCAGACAACGACGTCAGCAGCTCATACATAACGCACCACCAAGTGTGTGTGATCCTTGGAGATACATCAATGCCACCGGACTCCAACAGTAACCCCATCATTGATCCCAATGACCTTTTATCGGATGATAATGCAGGAAACTGCGGAAACGAAGGATATCCACCCAGCAATTGTGTCGCATTAGGAAGAGAAGGAATGCGCGACGGTGAAAGGCTAACTCTTCGGTTGTAACAACCTCGGACCCTACGCTCTAAGTTCAAGCCTGGATGAACTACAAGTGGTTAAGGGTTTTACAGCGGGGGCCCAGGGGCCACCCACGTGTAGGCCCGTCGACCGTCCTAACCACTTCCAAGAACATCGGGGCAAGAGCGAGCGGCGTAGGAAACATGCGAAGAGATTAAATACATACACAAGTGAGTATGTATGCAAGCTACCTTACAACAGTTCTCAGAGCCATACCATCTAAAAGAAATAGAAATATTGCAACGCCATACGGAAAGATCCAAATATCTTAGATAGATATAATAGTGTAGGATAGCTCCTCATACATCAATCAACAGAGTATCAAGCGGAAGCGGGACATAAGATCCGAGTACGGATAAGAAGAAAATTGGCATAAGATGCCACATAAATAAGCACATCCCACCCACAGATCTCACGGATCCCCATCCCCGGAATCTCTACACCGAGTGATCGTTACCAACATCATCTGTCTCCTCCACCCAGTATCCATCTTGCGAATACACCTATTCATCTGAATCAAACAATTTATCGTGTGAGACCCTAGGGGTACTTAGCAAGTCTTTATGCCTCTAAAGGGGACATATACTTGGGGTGACGCAATTGCAGCAAAAGATAATAACTAACAAGTCTATAGATACTCGCTAACCATCCGCCTAACCAAAGATAGGCAGATGTCCGTTAATTAGAAACAACAGCTATAACAGTATGAAGTAACAGATCCATCCTCCTTCCCGCTTACCAACGAGAAAGCGGACGAACAACCCATCCGTTGGCAGTTTTATCAACCATTCCATGAGTATTGCACTAATTACTAGTCAGATATTTAGTCAGATTAAAAGCGGTACTTTAGTTATACTTGTCTATGATCAAGAAACTGTGCTCCAAGTTGTCCATAACCGCGGACACGGCTTTCAGAAAGATTTACCCTGCAGGGGTGCACAAATAGGAACACACACACGATCGACCTCGGAAAAACCAAATCAAAACCCAACAAGGCTTTCACGACAAAGCAATCACAGGATTCGTCAAATATTTCAGGGGGCCACCCCACTAAGCTACCCGCAATGAAGTTGGCCGGCTCCGGAATGGACCCAGGGTTTGTGTGGACGACGGTAAACGACTGGGAACCCGAAAGTGTGACTGGGCTTGTTGATACAGTGAAAACGTGTCACAATCCAAAACAGTACAGGTGCTCCATGCACAATCTTAAATAAAACAGTAAAGCATGGCATAAGTACAGGATAGTAATAAAGCCCCAAACTACTTTGTGGCCCCAAGAAATAAAGTGCAAGTCAAGCTCATGCAAAGGGGGATTTATAGAGTCTCCCGTATGTGGATAGTGCGAATAGTCAAGGAACAGGTATCAAGTACTTGGGGTCCTACGGGACACAAGTGAGCATGAAAAACCAAATAACAGATATTGCTCACCGGTGCCTCTTTCATTAGTTATCCCATTATTACTCAGGTTAAGTTGTTTAGGCACCTCGTTATCCATCAGACACTCACAAACCCTACACATGCAATTCTACGACTCGCAAGGCTCAAGCAACTCCTGTAGTAATGGCTCATAGGATGGAGGAACAAGCTTCGGTGGGGTTTAAAAGTAAAGGCCATGCAATACTTGGGATTCAGTTTAATGCAATCGCGACTCAATGATGCAAGAATAAGATAGAAGCAATAGGTACTATATGTATGCAAGCATGTGGTAGTGCTTGCCTGGCAGCTCAGTTGAAGCGAGAGATGGATCTGGGTAGTACTCCTAGGATTCCTGATATTTCCCCTGCTCGGCGTCTATTCGAAAGAAGAACCAAACAAACAAGGGCCAACATAAATAAAGTGCACAAGCAAATAATTAAAATGCTCCAAGAAACCAAGCATGCCATGATGAATGATGCACAATTTACATGGCATTAATGTAACATGGCAAGGGTGAGGTGTAGGGACAAGAATAAATCATTTTATTAATTATTTGGCCATGTTTTATTACCATAAACCGTTCTGATTGTTTAATTTTTATATGATGCGTGCTTCAATTCAGAACATGGAACACATAGTTAGAACGGGCTCGTCGCGCTTAACGATTTAGAAATATTATTTGTCAAATTTGGAGTTATAGAATTAAAGTTATTAATTAATTGAGAAAAGGCATTTTTATTGCAATTAAACAATTCCGAAAATTTAATTAGTCAAACATTATTTTGGATGGCATATTTGAAATCCTCACATTTTTCTAATTCAAAAACATATATTATTTGTATTATTTGGAATTACCAATTAAATGATATTATTTTCTGGATTTATAAACATATTAACATATTTCTGGAATCATTTTGTTTAAATAGAAAAAGGACGCAGACTTTTTGCACACAGACAGAAGCTAGCCACTTCAGCTGATAGGTGGGACCGCGCTGAGCTGGCGGAATCCAACGCGCGGCAGAGCTTTTCTTACCGCGGGGTTTTCTAGCCGGGGTGACAGACAGGTGGGGGCGACGGTCTCGCGGGCCCACACGCGAGCGCGCGAACAGGGCGCGGCCACGTGGCGCAGACGGGGACTGCGGGTTGAGGAACTAAAAAGTGCGGTACCTTTTTGTAAAAGTGCAACCACGGATGACAGGTGGGCCTAGAAAGGACTGCGGGTTGAGCAAACAAAAACGCGAGGGGGTAACTGGAAAATACCCCCGCGCTACTGTTGTTCTTCTCGCGTTTGTCTGACGAAACTAAAAACACGGACAGGGCGCGGCGGGGACTCGATCCCGCGACGCGGCACGCGCGCGCAGGCGGCGATGACCGCTGGGGCTGGCTCAGTTTGGTGATGGGAAACAACTGCGCGGCCAGATGACCCTACCGCAGCGCGACTCCGAGAACGCGACTGCGAGCGCGCCGCACAGAGAGCACTCGACGAAACGCGTGGCGTGTCCAGGAAGAGATTGACAGGGGGAAGGTGTCTGGGATGTGCAGAGGCTCACCGCGGGTGTGCTGGTGGTGGCAGATCGGGCCGGAGCGCAGGGGATCGGTGGTGAAGCTGGCAGCCCACGTCTAGTGTTTTGCTCGGACTCATCGGTCTGCAGCGTGTACAGGGCCTCCTCCTCTCGTCGCCGTGTACTGGGGTGATGCAGGTGCTCGCCTGGGTCTTCCCCAACGCCAAACGCCTCGCCCGCCTCCTTGTGATGGTGGTGGGAAGAAGGAGCCGACGTGAGGTTGTCGGGGATGGGAGAGAGAGGGGTAGCGGCAGGTGGGGATCTTGGTGGTGAAGGGCAGCGATGGGCAGAGCCCTGGGGAGATCTGAGGTTGCAAGGCAGAGGAGGGAGTAGATAAGGGCAAGGGGAAGGTTCACATGGGGTTGGGTGGGAAAGGTGGCATGCACCTTTCTCTCCTCTCTCTCTCTCGGTCGGTGGGCCAAGCGAGGGTCAAGGCTGGCTGGGGCTGCGGCTCAGGATGGCACGATGTAGGGGCTCGGTGGGTATCTTGGCAGCGAGGAAAAATAGAGGGAAAGGAGAAGGGAGAGGCTCGGCTAGGTTAGACCGGCAGGGGGTTCGGCATGGGTGGCTTGGGCTGGGTTTGGTCTAGCCAAGGACAGTTAGGGGCAGAGCCAAGTGGTGCTGGCCTAGGGAGGCTCGGCCTGGTGGAGTGGCGATTAGGGTAGGAGGGATGGAATGGGGAGAGGGTGTAGCTAGGGTTTAGAAGGTATTAGATTAGGGCTTGAGCTAGGGTTTAGCTAGATTAGGTTGGGAAGGTGAGCTAGAGAAAAAGAGAAGAAGGGCTATGTTTGAGTAAGTGAAAAGAGAGGGTTTCAAGCTTAGAGAGAAAGATTAGGGTACCAAGATCACATGAAAGAAGCAAAGCAGAGAAGCCCCAAGGTGTATGCTCATGCAAGGATAGGCATGTAAGAAAAATAAAGGAGGCAAGATGTAGAATTAAGCTCCTTTGAAAGGCTATATGATGGTCTCCCAAACCCACAAGCTTTACTCCAAAATTCAAAATAAATCCAAATGGAGGAGGTATGGCAAGCTTGCCTGGGCCATGCATAAATAGTAAATGCCCCCTCTAGTAGTGAAAACCACTAGAATACCTCATGGCAATTATATAAGCAATATTCCCAAATTTTAGAATATGGACAAACGAAAGAAAAGAGAGCTTGTTTACCACATGGACTAAATAAAAGATCATGCATGAATATAAGGTGGCCAAGCTTGTGTGTGTGAACCACTAAGCATAATATGGACAAAATTATATTCTTATATGAGCATTTATTCAAATTCAAACCATATGGAAGCTAGACAAGGGAAATACTCACTTAGCATGCAAAGGTGGCCATGTGGCCTTCCATATGTCAATAATGTGAAAACACATGATGCATATATGGGAGCATGTGGAATTGTAAGTGGATCCATCCCAACCCACATGAGCTAGAGGTAAAACCAAATAATTTGCAAGGCTCACATATAGTTGGATGGTGGAATAATGGGGTGGTGACAAAAAAGGTGGTGGAGTTAATAAAAGATATGCCCCAACTCAACTTGGGCATCAAGCATTCATCAAGAACCAAATACAATGTATCAAGAGGAAAATACAATTAATAGTGCATATGAGATAAGAACCAAATGAAAAAGGGTTTTATATGATGCTCAAATGCAAGGTGGCATGATGACATGAGCATGATATAATTATGATGCAACAATTATATGTAGGAAGTAGCATTTTATTAATAGACCATGTAGCATTACAGATGTTAGGCAGATGGGATGCTACATCGGTTATCCGCGAAAACATGGCAGAGAGCAAGAGACGCAGTTTCGGGAGCATCCCCAATGACAGCAGAAGCAACGTGTGAGGAACTGATGGCGTACCAGTACAAACTCCACCACATGAAGAGGGCCTTACTCAGGATGCAGAGCAAACTCAACGAAAGAAAAAGGCTAGCCAATGAATCTAGCCTCGGACGAGCGCAGCTAAGCTCTACCCAAGGATCAGGAAGTGTAACCGGAGGTGCACCACCAAGGAGAGGAACTTCATGACTGTAGAATATTCCCGAAGCCAAAAGAAAGGGATTAGCCCAAGACCTTGATTTATCATTTACGTCGGTGGATCAGGAGGGTCACGTAAAAGCAAAAAACAGCACAAGCCGCAATCATCGCTGCCCAAACCTATTTAATCACAACTCAACCCGTACTCGACGATCTTCGTGCGACTCTCCATCGATCTGCTCTCATGAACCTCGGCATGATATGGTGGGAGCATCTCTTGCACAAGGAGAACAAGTAATCACATGGCAACCTGACAGATCCCCACGCCATCACAATAGCCCTCGGCACGTGGGGCACACCCGACGATCACGGTCACCACATCGGGTGCACTTTTCAAACACCGAGCCACGAAATGACGCAAGAAACGACATTACACAACACAGGATTGACAGATCCAGGGAAGAGCACAGCAGCCGAAGATACTACAATGGTGAAAGCAAGGATGAGTATGAATTATGTGGGGCCAGTTTTTTTACCCGATGGGTTCACAAAACGCCAGTACCCAAAGATTTCAAACTTCCTCACGATCTCCAAAAGTACAACAGTCTCTAGGAACCCAAAGCCTGCCTAGCAGATTATCTGGCGATCGTCAAACTACAGGGTGACTCCAAGGCTATCGCGATGCAAAGCTTGCAGCTACACTTGAGCAGCGTCGCACGGTCATGGTTAGGACAACTACCCAAAGAATCCATCAGCATCTAGAATGACCTTGAGGATAAATTCATCTAAAATTTTACATCCATATTTAAGCGGCCCGCATCTTGGAGTAATTGTGGGCATGCAAGCAGAAACAAGGTGAGTTAGTACGATCCTTCATCCAGCGGTGGAACATCATCAAAAACTCGGTTGGGGACATATCCAATGAAAGGGCAGTTGATGCTTTCAATGACGGCCTTCTACAAAGTGAATTTATAGAAGAGTTGGGGAAAGTTTAGCCCAAAACAATCGACATGGCTAATCGCTAGGCAGATGGTGAAGACGCGGTAAACAACAAGCGAGGGCGCTCACCCGAAGAAGACCGCGACAGGCACAATAATGACAGAAGAAGACGCAACAATGACCAGTACGGTGTACTGAGCTATGTTGCGTCTGGGTTTTCTAGAGAGGATAACCGAAGAAACGATGATCATAATGGTGGATATCTCGTTCACAAAGATGACAATGGAGGAAGCCAATCAGCATAGCGATACCAACCAAGGGCTCTGGACCCCCAATGTCTCCACTACAAATGTTGGAAGGATCCTGCAACATGCACTGCTACTTCGACTCTGTAGGAAGGAGGCGATCTAACCACCTCATGAAGGACTGCCACACTTTCTTGAAAATGCAGAGGTATGTAACGCAAAAGCAGTAGAAGCGGCAAATCGAGGATACTCCGCAACACCTGGTACCCTAGCCATTGGCCCACCACCACCACCACCACTACAGCCGCTAGCATGTGCTGGCTATGATATACAACAATTTTTAGCAATATAAATTGTCTCATTTGCCTATCATATCATGCTCCATGTAACTATTTCTATGCCTAATATGCATGATTACTTGTTTTTATTAAATTCAATATGAGCTTTGGACATTTAGTAGTTTAGGTAGAATTTTATCCTCTTCCTTGTCTTTGACATGTGTGTAGGTGTTGATGATGATTATGGATAAAACAAAGGCAAAAGAAACAAAGAGAGCATAGTATGGAGGAGCTGTAGGGACCAGACTTAGTCATTTGAGGTGTTGGAAAAGTGAATTTTTCCAACTTCTCAAAATAAAGATCCAAGACAACAGGGTTGTAGCCCTCGACGATACAAACTCAACGAGCCCAAGAACACCCAAAACAGAGTTTGTATGAAGAAATAGCGACCAAAATACTAAAGCATACATACGGTTTAATGAGCAACTATACGACCGGAGCAATAATTCTGGCTGTATAGTTGCGCCCATATAGTTATAAAAAGGGTCGGAAACAATGGGATTTCGCCCCAGAAAAGCTCCCGAACCTTCCCTAAGTCATATGATGGTATTGGGGGAACCCTAGGGCACCGCCAAGGCCTATATAAAGGAGGAAAGAGAGGAGGAAGCCACAATACACCATATACAAGATCTAGATCCCCTCTACCGCCACCACGATGGTGCCCTGCCACCGTGCCGCCTCCATAGCCTCTATAGCTCCACCAAGATCCAGATCTCCATCAACACCATCAAGCCATCCAGGCAAGAAGAGGAGGAGAAGGAGGCCGCTGCCATCACCACACCGACGCCACCATCACCGCACCGTCATCACCATCTCCATCGCCGCTACTCCTTCATCCTTCCCCATCATGATCTCCGTGATGGGTTGTAACATGGCTTGAACCTCCTTTTATTAATGTTATGATGATTTGAGTAATTGAAGTGTGGTGTGTTCTTGTTAATTAATATGTTTGTGATTTCTATTTACATTGTTCTATTCATGATATTATTCTAGTGATTGGAGACGTCCAATCCATTGTTGAGGAATTTACTAGGGATTCACGGAGTGTCACAAAACATATCATTAGTCTCTACTCGTCCATGAGACTGACAAGTTCATGGGTAGAACTAATAAGCTATTTGCTATAAGTGATTTGTGGAGGCACTAGCAGCTTAGGATGCACCACCCATTAAGATTTAATTTCTCAAGATCACTCATGACATAGATAGGTATAGTGTTGTGAATTGCTTGACCCCAAAGTGACATACGGGATATCTTGTGACTAGCACACTAGCTTAAGAGTACGGTTGTCCATAGAACTTAATGCATTTTCGCTGGTTTACCTTGATTGGTCTTGTTACCTTAATACACTATTCTTTGACAAGATGACCCATGTCCGAAGAGGGTGTGGACAATTGAGTTGTCTAGTTGCCACTTACCAACGGTGGGAGACAACGGTATATGAGGGACCTCCACAATTATAGTTAACAGCTATTCCATAATCACTTATCATGCACACCCATTACTTGAGGAATCATAGCATTAATATTTCATCTCATTGCATTCACCTCTTTCTAGCTTTACTTTTGTTCTAGTTTTCTTCTAGTCCTAGTAGTAGTTATTACAAAACATCTTAAATTCATTTATCCTAGCAACTTATAAAATAGGCTATTTCCAAACCACGGTTCGGGTGCGAACATGGTCGCATTAACAACGTGGCTACAGGGTCATGTTCGCCGAGCTCCCATCGGGACAAACTCTTTAACTATTTGTTGCTACATGTACTAAAATATTCTGTTTTAGTGCAGGAACCCATCCCACCAAAAATTTATAAAAACTGTTGCTACTAATCATGTCTTCCGAGATAAAAAAATTTCAAGAGATAATAGAAGCATTGAAGGAGATAAAGGATTCAATTGCATCAAGCCTAGTTGCTAGGCATGAGCTGATAAAGAAATTGGTGGACCAATTGAAAATGCATTTATTATGGTTGAGTGCTAATGATGGATCTTTTTGCACAATCTGTATAACATATGACCACCTTAATTTTCAATGTAAGTGTTCCAACAATCCTACTCTAGCAAATTATAGTAGAGATAAATCCTATGCCAGTTTGGAAGTACTAGAATACTTTATTTTCGAAGGTGCATCTGAAATGGTATTTAGACTAGGAAGTATTGATGTTGAAAGTGAAGCACTTGATGGAGTTTTTAATTTAGTATACCTCATATTCCTCTTTTGTGAAAATAATTTAAGTGGAGAGGAAAAGGAGCACAAGGAGGAAGAACAGATTCATCACCCGCTCACACCTTCGACTCCTACTTTTGATTCTATCATTTCTATTAAAACACTAGTCGATGAAAAGGAGGAACAAAAAGGTGAGGTTGACAAAGAGAGTCACACTACAACTTTTGTTTGTCATGCCTCTCACTCTAGTAGTGATTTTTATGATGCTAAAACTGTTGATAATTGCTCTACGGAGGCCTAATGAACTAAAGATAGAACCTTGCTATACTAACATGTAGGGTCCTGAACACCCTGCTATGAAGGAAGAATAATATGAAGTGTTCCCCTACACAGGTAACCAAGTTAAAGATTTAATAATTTTACATGAATCTCAAATCATCTCATTGCAGCTACACACGGAGGCATGTTCACCAAGCTTAGTGCATCAACACTCGCTTGAAAGCGAGAACTCTTTCAGCTACATGATGCCGATGCACCGTAAGAGGGTACGACTCCGACCGAACTCTACTTCAAGATGCTCCAACTTGGTATGTAAAACCTCACCTCGAGTCGATATCCCTTGGGATTCAGGTGGATAATGTATGGAGCATCCTAGCCTGGCTTTATGGCTTTAAAGAGAGCGCTTCTCGGGAGGCAACCCGGAAGTCATTAGGCGTCTTTCTTAGTTTTGCGTCTTGAGTCTAGTTGCATTCTTGTTGCATTGGCACTTTTATTCTTCGCATGTCTAGCTATTAGAGTAATTTTGTTGAAAATTTCAAAAGGTAGAATTTATTGTTACTATGTGTTGCATAAACTCGGTTGTACTTAAATCCCATTTTATACATGCTAAATGTTGGTCGAAAATTTAATCTGTCATTTTTCTGTCAAAACTGGTGTTTCGCTAAGTTATAGGATAAGAAAGAATTCACGGAGAAATAGAATTTTTTTTGATGCATATAGAAGGTTTAACGACCAACTATACGACGGGAATAAAAATTCCGATCATATTGATATTTTTGCTGTCGACAATTTTTCTTTCATAAGTACTAATGGATTAACGACCAACTATACGGCGGGAATAAAAATTTTGGCCGTGTAGTTCTGGTCGTATAGATATCGATGCTTTCGTACAATTTCTTTTCTAGGTATAGAGGGTTTAATGACCAAGTATATGGCAGGAACAAATTATTTCGGCCGTATAGTTCTGGTCATATAGCTGCGCCGCTAGGTGAAAACCCTAAAATTTTGACAGCAGGCCAACTATACGGCGGGAACACATTGTTCCAGCTGTATAGTTCCACCAGTATAGTTGCATCTGACCACAAGATCGCTATGGGAAGGTAGCCCATGTATCAAAATTTCGATATACTTTCTCTCTACTTCTTCTAAAAAACCTCGAAACTCGAGGGGGAGCCGAATATGTGCAAGCAATAAATGTTCTATCTAGGAAACTTCTTAGACTGTAATTCTCTATAGAAGTTCATGTTTTCTCTTTATTTTTTTGGTGGGATAAACAAACTATGTTCGTATACAAAACCGATGCATTTTATTGTGTGTGTTATTTTCGCAGGGACTTGAACCTTGTGGGACGACGTGTATGGTAGTGTCAACCGTGCAAACACTCACATGAGCCACTTGGTTACTTCATTTCAATATTTCAACAATTAGTGTCTGGTAAAACCTTCCAACTTGAACCTCTTTTAAATAAGCACATAGGAGTTGCACACTCGTGTTTCATATTTTGTCTCACTTACACTTCATCACAATCTAGGAGAAGCGCACTTCTAGAATCAGTTTGTTGACTTAAGCGTGGTGTTTAGGTTGATGAACCGACTCAGTGGGACTTGTATTTATTATCACTTGTGAGCTAAACCCGTGTCTTCAAAAACACAAAAATATTTCGTCTTATTTCTAGTCTTGTTCCTACCAGGTTCTTAAGGAAGGCATACACCGGATCACGAAACATTCATTGAAGCAAAGGTTCTTTGTCCATCAAAGTAGAGGTTAAAAGCACCTCAACGATAAAGTGTGTCACCCTTGCTTTAATTTAAGCTTAGGGAGGTAACCACTTCTTATACTCTGTTTAGATAACTGTATTTTCTCTTTTGTTTTCATGATCTTCTCGAGTGGATACTTGGAAAGTTCTTAGCTTCGGGAGATTATTTTTCATGCGTAGAGTCTTGCGCAAAGTTCTTTATCTTAAAAAGTGTTCATGCTATTGTGTATATCTCTGTTTTTGAATGCTTGCTTAGGTGAGTTTTTATTCATATTTATATAACGGATATACTTGTTCATGTTAGGCCCCATAGGAGACAAGCCATAGCTTTGATGCACCTTGTTCAACTTTTATCTAGCTTGTGAAAAATATTGTGATTCTCTAAATATACATTGCCATG
Organism: Avena eriantha; assembly: GCA_910589775.1. Lineage (NCBI taxonomy): Eukaryota > Viridiplantae > Streptophyta > Magnoliopsida > Poales > Poaceae > Avena > Avena eriantha. The sequence goes on along the minus strand of OU342746.1, from coordinate 375,274,487 downwards.
TTCTCTACATTTTGAAAAGAAGAAAAAAATATAATATAAAGAAATTCTTCGAAACTTGCTAGTTGTCACTGTTCAGAATTGTCTTAAGTGAATGGTTATGGAGTAGCACGACCCCATAGTGTTGGAAATGATGGTCTTAATAGATGCTTACTGAGTGAGTTGTCAAATACGAAATGATGTTTCGAAGTTTCAAGATTACATATGCCAAACTTTTAACTTGGAAATCAAATTGAGATATTGCTTTATGCGTGTCTTGTGCCACTGTTGCACAACATTGGATGCTAACAACTCCGCTGGCCTTTGGACAATCCAAAAATAGGAAACTCTTGGACTTTGGCTATGAGTTGCCCAACATATGTAGCAAAAATGTTATATTTGGGCATTCATTGGTATTCTCATGGGCTTGCGTTAAAAGCAAAATTCGAAATACTCCACTGACCATTATGAGAAATCATTATACCAAAAAGGTAAACCTTGGTAATGGTCACGAGTGTCCTTCCTTGCCTGCACAGTCCCAATTGAACATATACCACTCTTTTGGCATGGTCTCGTTACTAAGAAATATATTTTCTATGAGCTCAATAATCAAAGTTTGCACTTGAGAGACTTTAATAGATGGCATGAGTGGGCAGCATTGGAAAACTCTATTTCTATTTATTATTGACAACTAACCGTGTCCAACTTTGCCTTATACAAATAAAACTACAAAAATACAATAAAGTCCATATAGAAGGATTAGAAGTTTACTTGCAAGATAGATTTAACTTTAACATGGGTCATAAAAGTTTTTGACTAATCTCTAGTGGTTTGAAATAATATAATTGGGCTTATATTGCCCTGTCTTATTATGTGCTCGCTTGCTTTGAGCTTGCAGGAAAAACAAGGATACGGTGCATTGATTTCCAATGATAAGCAAGATCACATCTATTAAGTTATCCATCCCTTTTGCTCGAGGACGAGCAACATCTAGCTTGGGGAAGTTTATGGCTGTGATATACAACACTTTTAAGCAATATAAATTGAGTCATTTGCCTATCATATCATGCTCCATCTAACTATTGTTATTCCTAATATGCATGATTACTTGTTTTTATTAAATTCAATATGAGCTTTGGACATTTAGTAGTTTAGGTAGAATTTTATCCCTCTTCATTGTCTTTGACATGTGTGTAGGTGTTGATGATAATTATGGATAAAGCAAAGGCAAAAGAAACAAAGAGAGCATAGTATGGAGGAGCTGCAGGGATCAGACTTAGCCATTTGAGGTGTTGGAAAAGTGAATTTTTTCCAACTTCTCAAAATAAAGCTCCAAGACCACTGGGTTGTATCCCTCGATGATACGAACTCAATGAGCCCAAGAACACCCAAAACGGAGTTTGTATGAAGAAATGGCGACCAAAATACTAAAGTATACATACGGTTTAATGAGCAACTATATGACCGGAGCAATAATTCCGGCCGTATAGTTGTAAAAAGGGTCGGAAAAGACGAGATTCCGACCCGGAAAAGCTCCAGAACCTTCCCTAAGTCATATGACGGTATTGGGGGAACCCTAGGGCACCCCCAAGTCCTATATAAAGGAGGGAAGAGAGGAGGAAGCCCCAATACACCATATACAAGATCTAGATCCCATCTACCGCCTCCATGGCGGCGCCCTGCTATCGTGCCGCCTCCATAGCCTCTACATCTTCACCAATATATAGATCTCCATCAACACCATCAATCCATCCAAGCAAGAAGAGGAGGAGAAGGAGGACGTCGCCATCACCACGCCGACGCCGCCATCACCACGCTGACGCCACCATCACTACGCTGACATCACCATCTCCATCGTCGCTACTTCGTCATCCTTCCCCATCATGATCTCCGTGATGGGTTGTAACATGGCCTGAACCCCCTTTTATTAATTTTATGATGATTTGAGTAATTGAAGTGTGGTTGAAATGGATCGTATGGGCACCTAGAGGGGGGTGAATAGGTGCTACTCCACATTTTAATACTTTTTCAATTTTAGGCTTAGCACAAAGGGTAAATTCTCTAGATAAACTATTAGGTGGAATTTCCCTATATGCAAACCTATCTACTAGCGAGTAAAGAGCGAGTGGAAGAGGAACGGGTAAACCGTAGTGAAGCACGCGGAGACACAGGATTTGTCTGACCGTAGTTCCTTCCTTGTGAAGGGAAGTACGTCTGCGTTGGAGGGGTGGGCGGTACCAAGACCACCACGCCACAATAGGCCTCACCCTGTTCTCCGATGGATCCCGCCACCTTTCCACTATAGGTACCCTTCGAGGCGGATACCGGCGCCTTTACACAACTAGCGGGGCAACAACTACATAATCAACTTGGAGGCTCCCGAAATGACAACAAGCTGCCACAAGAATAGTGATGCAAAATGGATGTATCAACTCCCCCCAAGCTTAGACTTCGCTAGTCCCCAAGCGAAACTGAGCTCAATAAACATGACCTCGGGTTTATGGAGTGAAGAGTCGATAAAAGAATATGGACAAGAAGCATCACATTCATCAAATACATAGATCATAATAGAAGACAACTCACTATTATATAACTCAACTTGTAATAAGTAAAGGAAACACAATAAAGATACATAAAGTAAATCATAATTGGTAATGGCAAACTTAGCTCTTGGTCGAAGAATAGTTGATAATTTGCTGGAGTTCACAAATAGCTAGTTTTCAATGATAGCTTTCAAAGTAGTAAACATCAAGATAAGAGCAATGTGCAAAACAAGGAACATACGACACGATTGAATAAATCATCATATGAATGAATAAAACACAACAACTCAAAATACTTGCTGAGATAGAAGGGAGTAGGTTTACTGACTCAATCTACAAAGTAAAAGAAAGGCCCTTCAAAGAGGGAAGCAGGGATTGCAAGTCTCATAAAGAGCTCCCAAAACTTATGATACTTACTAGCTTTCAGCTCTCATTGCCCCTATCAAAGGCATCTTTAGGTGATTAAGGTTAAAGTGATCAAATATGAGGATATGTATTGACAAGTTGTAAGTTGAGAATCTCATGTCCCTTGAATACGAGGGTCGCTCCTCATGCTACTCAAGTTTAGTCACCGCTAAGTTCTTGTCATCGTAAGCATATGTGTATCATAGAGAACCGCCAACGGGGTACCCCTTGCCCGATGATACGGAAGAATCCCCATATCAAAATGACAAGGCAAGCAGACAACAAGGATCTCAGCAATCTTCTTATTTACAATGGGAATATGGTGCTTTTTTATCTCTTTCCTCTTTTCATAATATCTCTCCCTTTTTTCTTTTCTCTTTTTCTCAATCTCTATCTCTTTTTTTATAAGAAGAATGCTTCATAGATACTCGTTATGGTTACGCTGCAGGTTTCCACCATGTCAGCATGGATTAGACCAGCGGCCGAGGCGTTTCTCTAACACATATGCATAACTCCATGGACTTACAAGCTCCCCTTTCATTTCACACCGACGACATCCATAGACAAAAGAACATGATATCAACTTGGTACAAAGTACCAGTGCAATGTTGAAAGCATTCCCCATGACAGCATGGTTCTGCTAATTCACAACTTACAAAGCGCAAGCATATACGCAACATAGGTGAGCACAATGGTTCAAGTTTATTAAATGCAAGAAAGTAAAGTGTGCCATCAAGTTCGTGAGAGCTTTAATCACTAATTTTCACATAACAAGTTTAATTTGGGAGGTAGACAAAACAAGAATTTACTTGGCCTAGCAATAATGCTACTAGGTAGGTATGGTGGAAACAAATGGCACGGGTTTTGGGTTTAAAGGAGTGGATGCACGAGAAGAATACCCTCTCAGTACAGGTTTTTGGCTAGTAAGGCTGGGTAGCAAGTATTAGAGTTGAAGGAAACAAACAAACATACAAGTGATAAAAGCAAACATGCAATCTTCCTTGGAAGCACAAAAGATCTTTACTAGGGAATACTAGACTTATGAGCAAATCAAGAAAGAAAGATGATGAAATTATTTTTCTTTAGAGTACTTTTATCTTTTCATTCAACTCCCAAAAATAGTGTTGCTCCTGACCGAGCCAGGTTTGCCAAAACCAACTAAATTAACTCAATGATCCCAAAGTGATACCAATACTAACAACAAGATCAATCATATAACCACGAATTGAAAACTCATATAAGCTATGCAAAATAGTAAATGATAGAACTTCTCAATAATATTCCATAACAGAAACTCACACCAAGGGATACATATCTAACGAGAGAGGGGACACTTCCATAATGCAAACCATACTACATAATAACTCCTCTATTCATGATATGACTCTACTAATAAGGTAAAAATATAGAAGATAGTGATGTGATACCGTGGCACTCCCCCAAGCTTGGAACAAACCAAGGGGATGCCAAACCTGATGACGAATTACTCCTTCGGTGGTGGTGGTGGTGGTAATATTTTCTAAGTTGACGTGAGGAAATCTTCCAGCATCTTGCGAAGCCTATTATTCTCCCATTGAAGCATGTCCACCTTCCTCCTCAAGTCTCGGTACTTATCGCAGAACTTCTTAGTGACTCGTAGGGCTTCCATTGATGCAGGGCAAGAGACTAAAGGTACCAGCCCCTGCTTGGGGTCTTGGAGATCTTCCTCCATAGGCTCCTTTCCTTTATCCTTGGCGGACACCATTATGCTTCTAAGATTTCAAAGATAGTTCCTGGCAGAAACGGATTGAAACAAAAACACGACGAAAACACGATATACGAACCTCGGGAGATCCGAGGGATTATATATTATGAAGTTTCATATCAAAAGGAAGGTACTAGGAGAAAACGAGTCAGAGGCGGAGTCCGGGGTGGACTCACCACCTAGTGGCGAGGCCAGGGGTGGGCCCGCGCCACAGGGTGGTGTGAGCCACCCTGGCTCCATTTCCGTCCCTTTTTCGCTTTGTAGCTTTCCTTATTGACTAAAAACTGCAAAAATATAGTTGGATACTATTTTCGCGGAACTTTTCTCACCAGAATTGTTACCTATTTGAAAATAGACTCTGCAGGTCTCTGAATTTGGTCCTTGATGAATCTCTCCGGAGTTATAACTTGAAAGGCATCAATATCTTCATCTTCATAGACTTATTACTTGAGTCTTAAAACCCTTCTCTTCCTTATTACACCATTATCTCCACTTTCTGGAAATTTCTTTCACACAAAACTTCACACAGTTCTCATTAGCAACATTAGTATAAGTGAAGTGATAAAACCTTTTGAGTCCAACTTCAACTAAAAACCATCAAACATAAGCTACTATAGAAACTACTTCTGAAAACCCAAAAAGAATTCAAAAAGGAAATAGAATAAAGAAGCAAATGCAAGAGTGGCAAAATCTGTCAAAACAAACCAGCAGGTAAAGATCAATTTTTTGGAAAATCTTCTGTTGCTCAAATAAAAAAGTGAAAAACTAACGAAAGTTAAATAACAACCTGGGTCAGAAGCACAAATAATTACAGCTCAATCCAACATACAGAGATCTCTCCTGAATTTTTATGGTGAAGCAGAAAAATCTGTTTCGGGACAGCAACTTCCCCAAATATTACTTTTCTCTCATTAGAGGTTGATCTTGACACAAAAACCAAACAAAACGGATAAAGAGCGTTTATTACCGAAGTAATAACTTCCAAGACTCAAAGAAACAAAAACAAACTGAAAGAAAAAATAAATTGGGTTGTCTCCCATAAAGCTCTTTCTTTATAGCCATTAAGATGGGCATGATAATTTTGAAGATGCTCCCTCAGGAATATGAATTGAAGTGAAAGAGAGCATTAAGAAGCAAACACACACACACACACATTTAAGTCTAACCCACTTCCTATGCAAGGAAATTTTGTAAACAAACAAGTTGTTGAAGCCAGAGGCCACTTGCATAGGAAGGCAAAAGAAGTGCAACATAAAAACTTTCAGCATAAAACGAGGAAACTTGATATTATTGAGATACATAAGAAAACTTTTCCCTCTCTCATAATAACTTTCAGTATCATGCATAAACTTAACAATATATCCATCACAAGGGCCATCATAGCAATGGTCACTTATTCTAACAGAAAACACAGGAATACTAGCTCTCATAACACTACTTTGTGAAAAAATATTAGAGGTATGCTTACAAAGGATAGTGTGTCCCTCTTTTTCATAATTAGTAACAAAGTCTTTCACATTTGCTATTATAGGTTCATCAACCATTTGTTTATCAGGTTCAACAGCTTTGAATATACTTTCATTAACCATACTAGCTATCATAGAATATTCCTTAATCTTAACTGGGAAAGGCATTTTCTCAATGTAAGGTTTAGGTAAAACATGATTAGCAGTATAAACTTCAATATTTCTTGCAGGAACACTCTTAGCAATATCTTTATAAGGTTCATGATACTTATTCCACTTCTTTTTAGGCACTTCAATATAGGAAGCAAAAGCCTTAAAATAAGAAGCACTAGCTTGAGAATCTAGACCATAAGATTTTTTAATATTTTGAAAGTCATCAGTTCCCAACGGAAAAAATAGCGCGCTATTGAACGCTATTAGCGTCGCTATAGCGTTTTCAAGAGCTGGACGCTATGCTATGCATTCCAGGGGTGCTATGGCGCTACGCGCGCTAAATACGGCGCTATGCGTGCTATTTGACGTTACGTCGTAGCGGCGCTATTTTTTTGGTTAATGTTTAGTAGCTCATTCCCCATTCTAGCCCATTTAGGCCCAGTGGCCTACCCTAAATCTCTAATCCCATTCATCTTGTTCATTTGATTAAGTAACTTTACGCTACCATTTTATGATGTTTATTTGATCCTTGTTGAACTTGTGGTTGTGTTCTGGACTATGTGAACTACGTGTCTATGACTCTATGTTAGTGTGTGTGAATTCTGAACTATGGTTGTGATTTTGGCTATGTGATATGGAGTTATGAACTATGCAAATTATCTCTAGTTGATGTTTCGCTACAGAATGCTATATCTGTAGTTTTATAGCTATAGAATGTTATATCTGTGATTTTGTAGCTACTGAAATCCTGTTTTTCATACTTTTTTGTGAAACGCTATTTTGAAAAATAGCGCGCTATTAGCACGCTATAGCGTTCGTAGTGTTTTTTGAAGCCCGCGCTATTTAAGTTAGCGCGCTATTTTTTTCATTGGTTCCCATAAAAGATTCAATGCATTCATAATCATAATTTATACCTGACTTTCTACCTTTATCATTCTCCCAAGCTTCAGCATTGTCTTGAACACGGTTCAGAAGATCCCATTTAGCTTCTTCTTCCATACGAGTGAATGATCCAGTACAAGAAGCGTCAAATAAATCCTTGTCATGTAGAGGGAGTCTTGCATAAAAGTTATTGATAATAATATTGTTGGGAAGCTCATGAATGGGACATTTGAGCATTAATAACTTCAATCTCCCCTAAGCTTGAGCTGTACTATCTCCATCAAGAGGCCAAAAGTTGTATATTTGATTCTGATCTGTATGAATCTCAGTAGGAGGATAAAACTTTGAATAAAAGAGAGGTACTATTTCCTCCCATTCTAGAGCTTGACCATTCTTCAGCAGCTTATACCATTCCTCAGCTCTTCCTTTCAGTGATAATGAGAATAACTTCTTAACTTGATCTGTAGTAATAGTTGCACACTTGAACAACCTGCATAATTCGTGTATAAAGAGTAAATGATCACCGGGATGGACAGTTCCATCCCCAACATAGTAGTTATCCATAACACGATCAATAATTCTTGTAGGTATTTTTAAAACATCATTCTTAGCAGGTGGTGGCTTATCTACTACCTTAGCAGTGGTAGTAGCATTACCAAATAAGAAACTCAGTGAATTATCCATAACGAAAATAAAGCAACTAGCAGAAGTAAACAATACGCACCGTAGAAGTTTCCTTTACAAGTTCCACTCTATAATAGCTAGCGCTTCACTCCCCGGCAACAGCACCCGAAAATAGTCTTGATGACCCACAAGTATAGGGGGTGTATCGCAATATTTTCGATAAGTAAGAGTGTCGAACCCAACGAGGAGAAGAAGGTGCTGGCTAGTGGTATAGACCAGGATTTCTCTGCAAATACTTAGCAAACAGATTTTTAGGGGTTTTTGATAAAGCAAGTAAACAAAATACGAGTAAATAAAAGACAGTAGGAATGAATGCAGCAAGTGGCCCAATCCTTTATGCAGCAAAGGACAAGCCGGGTGTATTACTTAAGATGACCAAACGTTCTCGAGGACACATGGGAAGACTGTCAAGTGCTTTCGCTTCATATAGTTGATTAATCTTCTTTAGCTTGCTAAGTGTTGTGTGGGTGAACCTGTGCTAATGTACCGACCCATCAAGGACTAATACATACTTGTGATTATACCCCTTGCAAACATCCGTAAGTACAAGAAAGTAATTAAGGTAGAAACCTAACCACAGCTTTAAACTCTAAGACCCTTACGTCCCTTGTGCAATGGTTTCCTAACGGGGGTTCAGGTTTCTGTCACTCCGGTAACCCCTACTATTAGTAGCCAAATACACAATGCATTACCCTAGGACCATATAGGTGAAGTATCATGTAGTCGACGTTCACATGACACCACTAGAAGAAGTACACAACAACTTAAATATCAAACTATTGAATCTTTCTCAACACAACTCCACTACTAACAAAAAGACTTCTCCCATGTCCTCAAGAACAAAACGAACTACTCACAAGACATCATATGGATCATGATCAGAGATGGAATAATGATGTATAACAATCTGGACATAAACAATAATTCAATGGTTCACTCAATAGCATCAACTACAAAGAGTAATCAACACCGGGAAAGTTTCCCCTATGAACTATGCAAGATTCAACCCAATTCTTATAGCAATATGGAGATGGTGATGAGGGTGTTGATGATGATGATGGTGGTGATGATGATGATCCCGATGAAGTCCAGCTTGATGATGGTGTTGATGGCGACGATCTCCCCTCTCCGGGTAGGAATTCCCCCGGCAGAAATCTGTCTGTCAGAGAGATCTTTCTCTATCGGTGTTTTCTGCCCCGCACAGGCGGCAGAATCTTTCTGTGGTCCCTCCCCGAGTCTTAGGGTTTCGGGAGGATGATATACGCCATAGGGGAGAGGCTGGAGTGGGCCAGGGTGGCCACACCACCTGCTGACGCGGCCTAGGGCTGCCCGCGCCAGGGGGTGGTGTGGGCCCCCTGTGGCCCATCTCCACTCCGTCTTCTGGCATCCTTAGTCTTTTGGAAAAATAGGGATTTCCGTATATTTTCCTGAATTTTCTGATCTTCGCGAATTTTGCCTCCAAACAGCACCTTTTCCATTAGAATGCTGACTACAGCGGTCCATGCTCCAAAAGTCATCAACCATGCAAAAACAGATGAAATAACATAAGTATCACCTCTCAATACGAAATATATCAATGAATAATAGTGAATTAAGACATAGAATAGTGATGCAAAATGGACGTATCAATACCGAGCGACGCGCCTTGGCTCCCTTTGAGCAATGAGGTAGGCCGGATTATCCGGCCCTTAGTGGGGCGGATAATCCAGCCCCCCTCAAAGCTTCATGCACACTTAGCGCACATGAATAATCTCCACAGTATTGTTATCTAACACACAAAACACACGAAAACATGAAATGTTCTTTCAATCTCCCCCTTTTTGGTGTTAGATGACAATACCAGGATTTCTAGGAAAACTCACAAGACAAACAGCAATAACCAAGGAAGAAGCTCCCCCTCAATGTGTGCATATTAGAGTTTTGCATTGGAATACAAATCCACACAAATAGGTGAATCTATTCCATAGACATATGAGCAATATAATCATACCACCGTCGTAGAGGGAAGGCATCCTTGACATAAGCCTCAATTATTATCGAGATGACCAATATAAGCGCCTTCCTTGATAAAGACTTCCAGCATAATAATATATGAATAGATGGATCCTTAGGCATAATCCATGAGATGAAATCCATAGGCATAATCCAGACAACCACATAGAGTCTCAAACAACCACAAACCACAAATTTAAAGTTCAACGCTAAGTGGGCATAAGCAAGAAAACGACGAATAGAAAAGTGCAAGTGCTTATGCCCGACCCATGCAAATCCACGAATGTCCTAATAGAACTACTTGTCTCCCTTTGGCATCGAGACACCAAAAAGGAAGAAGAGCGATGCTAGCGCCCCACGAGATCACTCGTAGTCCTCGTCCACGTCCTTGTTTTCGTCTTCATTCTCATTCTCCTCATCTTCAAGCTCCTCGGTGTCACCATCCTCATCCTCATCATCAGTAGCAGCCACAGAGGGGAACAAGTGACGCTCCAGCTCTCCATAGTTCAGCCCGGAGGAAGAGTTGTTAAACACATAACCAGGCCCGCGCGTCCCCAAACAACACCCCCACAAGGTGTACAAGGGACTTGTGTGCAAGAATAGATGGCTTAGGGGTAGGGAAAGGCTTAGGATTAAGATAACCAAACTGAGATGGTACTAGACACTCAAAATTGCAAGATCCAACTCAAATAAAAGCCAAGATTGAGTGTGATTCCCATAAGAACATGAGAGAGCAAAAACAGCCAAAAAGATCCAATTCTCCTCAAGGGAGAGGGCGGTGGCGGAAGCCACCTTGTTGGAGTGTATGGTGTGACACCGTGAAGATATATCTTGGGTTCATGACCAATATCATCAATAAGCTCACATATCACAAAATGATATTAAGAGAAATGATTTATCTTGCTTTTGGCATTATGGGGGGAGGGTTAGCCCAATGAGTTAGGACCACACTCCCCCTATATCCATGCCCACACCTAGACCAAAGTAGGATTGAGATGTACGAGTGAGTGCATGGGTAATCAAGACAAGCTCCTAGAATCAATGATATTTAGCTCATTCCTCAAGTAGCAGAATCTTGCTTCATCAAGTGGCTTTGTAAAAATATCCGCAAGTTGGTTCTTCATGCTCACAAAGGATAGATCAATATCGCCTCGGGCAACATGGTCTCGAATAAAATGATTCCGAATCTCTATATGCTTCGTCCTTGTGTGCTGAACTGGATTGTACGCAATTTTGATTGCACTTCCATTATCACATAAAAGAGGAACTTTGTCACAATTGACACCATATTCCTTTAAAGTTTGCCTCATCCACAATAATTGAGTGCAAGCGCTGGCAGCAGCAACATATTCAGCATCGGCGGTGGAGAGAGATATACAATTCTTATTTTTAGATGGCCAACACACAAGAGATCTTCCCAAGAATTGACAAGCTCCAGAAGTGGATTTCTGATCATCCTTATCACCAGCCCAATCTGAGTCAGTGTAGCCACATAAAGAGAAATTGGAGCCCTTGAGATACCAGAGACCAAGGTTAGGGGAATGAACCAAATATCGAAAGATCCTCTTGACCGCCACTAAGTGGGTTTCTTTAGGAGCTGCTTGATACCTTGTAGAGGTAAAGAAGAGAGCCGATCATGGACCGGTATACCTTTTGGTCCACATCTTTACCATGTTGGTTAAGTTCAGGATGACATTTTGTTTGCATCGGAGTGGCAACACCATTTAGATCCGTCATCTTGAATCTCTTGAGCATGTCTTGGATGTACTTTTCTTGATTAATAACAGTTCCTTCTCTAAGTTTCTTGATCTCGAATCCAAGAAAGAACCGTAATTCCCCCATCATAGACATCTCAAACTTGTCAGTCATAAGCTTTGAAAATTCATCATTAAAAGCTTTATTAGTAGAACCAAAGATGATATCGTCTACATATAGTTGGCATACGAAGAGCTCCCCCTTAACCTTCTTAGTAAAAAGAGTGGGATCGATTTGCCCAACTTCGAAGCCACGATCTAACAGAAGATCTTTAAGGTGCTCATACCACGCACGTGGGGCTTGTTTAAGGCCATAGAGTGCCTTATCGAGTTTGTAGACATGGTTCGGAAAGTTAGGATCCTCAAAACCCGGGGGTTGCTTTACATATACCAACTCATGTAGAGGACCATTAAGGAAGGCACTCTTGACGTCCATTTGCTGCAACTTAAAATTGTTATGGGCAGCATAAGCAAGAAGGATACGGATGGACTCAAGGCGAGCCACTGGAGCATAGGTCTCGCCGAAGTCAATGCCCTCAACTTGTGAGTAACATTGTGCCACAAGTCTTGCCTTGTTCCTCACAACAATGCCATTCTCATCTTGCTTGTTTTTAAATATCCACTTGGTGCCGATAACATTGCAGCAATCTTTGGGTTTCTCCACGAGTTTCTAGACTTTGTTGCACTTGAAATTATTCAATTCTTCATGCATAGAAACAACCTAGTCTGGATCTTGAAGAGCTTCAAAGACCTTCTTCGATTCCACCATTGAGATATAAGCTTGATGCTCACCAAAACTGGCCAATTCCCTTCTTGTAGAAACCCTTCGTCGAAGATCACCAACAACCTTATCGAGGGTGTGACCCCTTAACTCAAGGTTCCGATAAGCCCGAACCTTGCGACGAAGTTCAATAAGTTTGTTGTCTCTTGGTGGAGTAGTTTCATCACTTGAGTCTTCATTGGGATCTGATGACCCACAAGTATAGGGGCTGTATCGCAGTATTTTTGAGGGAAGTGAAACCCAATTTATTGATTCGACACAAGGGGAGCCAAAGAATATTTATAAGCCTTAACAACTGAGTTGTCAATTCAGCGGCACCTGGAAACAATCTTGCTCACAGCAGTTTATCAGTAGCAACAGTTTTGTAGTAGGAATAGTAAAGTAACAGCAGTAGCAAAACAAAGACAATAGTAACAAAAGCAGTAAACAGTGGGATTCGAGTGCGGTAGGCATAGGGATGGATAGACGGGTGTTGCATGGACAAGACAATTCACATAGCAATCAGAACATGGGGCAATTGCAGATAAATAAGATAAAGCACCCAAGTACTGGACAATCCTAGGCATGTGTTCCATATATAGTCATACGTGCTCGCAATGAGAACTTGCACAGCATCTTTTGTCCTGCCAGCCCATTTGAAGCGGGGCCTCTAGGGAACTACTGGCAATTAAGGTGCTCCTTTTAATAGAGCACCGGAGCAAAGCATTAACACTCTGTGAACACATGTGATCCTCACATCAAAGCCTTTCCCTTCCGGTTATCCCGATTTCTATCACTTCGGGGCCATAGGTTCCGGACAACAACGTGTGTATACAAGTTGTAGATAAGACAAAAACAATACTATCATAATGAATCAATAACATTTTCAGATCTGAAATCATGGCACTCGGGCCCTAGTGACAAGCATTAAGAACAACAAGTCGCAACGAAGTCATAAAGCACTAATAAAACATACTAGGCACCATGCCCTAACAATCGGATGCCATTACATGAACGATCTCATCCAATCCGTACCATCCCCATAGCCTACAGCGGGGGATTACTCACTCATAGATGGGGGAAACATGGATGGTCGATGGAGAAGCGATGGTGATGATGATGGCGATGATCTCCTCCAATTCCCCGTCCTGGCAGGGTGCCAGAATGGAGTTTCTGGTACTGTTTCGTGGAATCTGGTGGTGGCAGCGGAGCGGAACTCCTTCTGGAAAAACGTCGAACCCCTCGAAGTTTTTAGGTCAGAAGGCTCCTTATAGGCGAAGAGAGAGGCCGAGGGGGTGCCTGGGGGCCCACACCACCCCTTGGCGTGGCCTGGCCTGGCCCGCGCCACCAGGTGGTGTGGCCACCCCAGGGCTCTTCTCCATCTCGTATTCTGGCTCCGAGAGTCTTCGGGTAAAATAGGATTTTTGCATATTTTCTGGGATTTTTCCTGATAGTTGATTTTCTGCACAAAAAGTAGACAGCAAGGCAATTCTGCTGAAAATAGCGTCAGTCTGCATTAGTTGCATCCAAATCACACAAGTTTAGAGGAGAAATAATAGCAAAAGTGTTCGGGAAAGTAGATACGTTTTGGACGTATCAACTCCCCCCAAGCTTAGCTTATTGCTTATCCTCAAGCAACTCAGTTGAAAACTGAGTGCGATAAAAGAACTTTCAAGAACACATTTGCTTCATATGATGTAAATATTCTTAGCAATGTGATCAACTACCTAGGCAATTCATAATAAAGAGTATGAAACTGAGTCTACTTAATAGTCTTGGCAAGCTATGAGGAGGTTCCAACTCAAGAATTATAAGTAGCATGAGGCACAAACATAAGCAACATTACAATGCTCATAGAAAGGTATGATAGAGTGGTTTCTCGCTTGCCTTTGATTATGAATGCCAAGGCACCTCTGAAGTTCAAGTGGTGACTAGAAGTAAAGATATCAAGAATACAAGCATCAAAGTCATAACACAAATAATCAAGTAAACAAACACAAAGAATGACAACCATGCTCTCAAGAAGGTGCTCAAAGAATATGTGGAGACTCAACAAGTAGAATAAAAGGTTTTGAATAACTTGAAAGGCTTCCAAATGCTGAAAGTACGGTACTCGTTAGCTTTGAGCTCTCATTGCCCCTATCATAAGCATCTTTAATGTGGTTAAGGTGAAAGTGACACAACTAAGAGGATATGCTTGAAAAGTTATAAATTGAAGTCTCATGCCCCTTACTTACGAAGACCGATCCTCATGCTACTCAACTTCAGTCACAAGCAAGCTCTTGTCATTGTAAGTATATACGTATCATAGAGAACCGCCAACGGGATACCCCTTGCACATGACACGGGAGCTATCCCATAATCAAAATACAAGGCAAGCAGACAATGAGCATCTCGGCGATCTTTTTATTTACTATGTGCATAGATTTTTATTAAGGATGCTTCATAGAATGCTCATTATGGTTATGCTGCAAGTTTCCACCATGATTAGGCATGGCTTAGGCTAGCGGCCCAGGCGTTTCTCTAACATACATACAAACTCCATGATCTTACAAGTTCCACTTTTATTTCACACCGCCGGGATCCATAAGCAAAAGAACATGATATCAACTAGGTACAAAGTACCTATGAAGTGTTGAAAGCGGTCCCCATGATACATGGTTCTGCTAACTTCAACTCATAAAGCGCAAGCATATGCACAACAAAGAAGGACGCAATGGTTCAGGTTTATTAAGTGCAAGAAAATAAAGTGTGCCATCAAGTTCATGAGAGCTTTACTAAATAACTTTCTCATAACAAGCAAACATTTTATTCGAAAGAAAACAAGGCATATTGAATATGCACGGAAATAGCAAATGATGCTAATGGGTAGGTATGGTGGACACTTTGGAAATATTTGGTTTAGGGAGTTGGAATACTTGAGTAAAACATACTCAGAAAAAGTGATGGCTAGCATTAGTAAGGGAGCGACAAACGAGAGAGCAATAGCTGTCATTATCATGCTTGCAACAAAACAGGACTACTCATGGCATGAAAGTGATTCAAGATCCTCAAGGCAAAATAATTCATCGAGGCTTGACTGATTATTACAGTCATGTGCATGTGTGAGCATGTGCCAAGTCAATCAAATGAAACATTCAGAGGAGGATACCACGGTGTCATACTAATTTATGAATAGAGCAATGCAAGCAAACATTCATGAGACATGCTACAAACTATTAGCGAGCTGGAGCTAATCATAAGAGAGCAAGAACTACTAAGCATCCAAAGAAAACATACACTCTACATGAACGGACTAAGCATGCCCACAGTGATGAGTATATGTACAAAATGAAAACAAATAGAGTTCGTTACCAGCCTCTTACCACGCCTCAAGTTGTCAATGATCCTCATTATTGCTCTTCACTTGTGTGGCTTGAATAATAATATGAAACCAATATCCACTGAGGATTGCCGAACCCTGAAGGAAACTCGCAAAAACCAAAGAGGAACGACAAATATTTTTGGTGTTTTCGATTTTTAAACAAGAACCAAAAGAGAAAAACAAGCAAAGCAAAATCTTTTTGGGTTTTCCAAAAAGTTCAAACAAAGCAAAAAGGGAAAAGCAAACCAAGGAAAAAAGAAGAAATAAACCAAAGAGAAACAACAGAAATATTTTTGGACTTTTTGTGTTTTTAGAAAGCAAAAGCAAAGAAGAACGAAAACTAAAAAGAGAACGAAAACATGAATATGCAAAAAACCGACGCAACATGATATGGAGATGAGTGCGGTGTCGGCGTACCTCCCCCCAAGCTTAGGCTTTTGGCCTAAGTGGGTATCAATCCATGTACGAATAGGGGTTCCAAGCGGGCGGATCTTGGTAAGAATGGTCATAGTTGGGCCCATGAGAAGAAGAGGAAGCTCCCCAATCATAAGCGGGCTGCTGATATGAAGACTCTCCCTCATTCGAGGGCTGGACCGAATCATCCGTGACCTCCCTTCTAGTGTCCTGCTCCTGCTGGGAAAGCTCTCCCAGGTACGTGTCAAGCTCCTCCTCAGTGAGGGACCATCCTTCCCTGTTATCAAGGTTAAACAAAATAGGTGCAAGCAAAAGAACAACACGCTCGGACTTGCTCTTTCTCCAGCCAGCCTTGAGAAAGGTTATTTCATAAGATAACTCACTCAAACTAGCCCACGAGGAAATAAATTTATGTTGTATCATGGAATTAAAATCAAGCCTCTCTATGGGAAACTGTAGGTCTAGATGATGAGGCACTAAACCATGCAATGCTAGCAAACGAGAAGCAATGAGGCCTCCACAAATTCCACCTTTCTCACGGTTAGCAGCGAGACGGAAAGCTATCAAAGCACCCAAGTTGTAAGATCTATCTCGTTTAAGAGCAGCAGAGATAAATGCTAGATCAAACGAAGATAACTTATTGGCAGTTTTCCTAGCAAGAACACACTTGGCAATAAAGTAGGCAAAGTAGCGAATGGAGGGAAGATGAATGTTACGGATTTTCCACTCTCCTTCGAGAAGCTACTCCCTTGGCAAATTTCTGCATATAAATCCATGAGTGGTTCAGGTCTCTCTTTAATCTTCCTACATGATCCCCATTGAGGTACCTTAATAGCTGCACAAAAATCATCAAGAGAAAGGTCGACAGCTATATTGTAAATTTTGTAATGGACCAAGGGGTTAGGCAAAGAGTGACTAAATTTGAAGTCCTGCACCACAGACATGGTTAGCTTCACAAATTGACAAGGTTCATCTTCCAAAAAGTGCTCTAACCCTGCATTAGAAACCAAAGTGTGGAAATCTTGTAGAATTCCTGCAGCTCTCATGAACTCAGGGCATGGATAAATGGAGGGAAAAACTTCCTCCTCCCGATCGACCTTCATGACCTCAGGCACCCAAAGCTCATGTTGGTTTAGGTGGTGTTCACTCATCTTCTATTCTGAAATTTAAACACCTATTACACAAGTGATTGCAAAGTAAATATAATGAAGGATTCTACTCATAGGGACTTGCAAGAGGCCTAAACATGCATTAAAACTATATCTCTAAGCATCAAACAAGCTTACAAGCCCTCATAACCAGTCACCTACAACAGCAAAATACTCAACATATAAACCACTAAACACAAATGTACTTGGACAAGGGGAGGAGTCACATACCAGGGAACAAATGCTCCAAATTTCAGCAAGAAAGATGGGCTGAGCAAGGATATCGAAGAAATCGAGAGCAAGCACAGAAAGAACGTGATTTTGAGCTATGAACTGGAGCTTACTCGGGAGAGAGAAGAAAGTTGCAGGGGAGAGAGTTAGTGGAGGGCCAGGGGTGGCCCACACTAGGGCATGGCGCCACCCAGGGCTGGCCGCGCCACCACATGGTGTGCCTGCCTGGTGGGCCCCCCTAGTACCTACCAGGTACTCCTCTGCCCCTTTTTTCACGTAAAAATTTAATATGAGTTTTCTGGAATTTTTCGAGACACTTTATTTTTGGGCAATTTTCAGAAATAGAAGAATGATTTTTCTGACAAACAGATTTTTTTCTTTTTGAAACATGATGCAAGGACAAAACAAGGCTAGAACTACAGAAGTTCTAACATGCAAGCAACTACACAAAGAAAACTAAACGAAAGAAAAAACTAAAATGCAAAGGATAGAAATAAACGGAGATAATCATAGTGAAAACATTGTTTTGTTCAATGAAATCCTTTTGTTAGCAAGGTTGATCAAGTCTTGCTACCAAAACAATTGCATATGAGACAAAACTTTGTACTCCACTAATTATTATGTTACCTCAAGCTTGATAGCAATGGTCCCAATCATAATAGTTTCAAATTTTTCTCTTGGTATGGGATAATATATTTCTCCAACTTGAATGCCTTCAACATGTTCAATTGAATTCAAGCCATAAGTCCTTTCCATCTTCTTAGGGAAATAGACAGTATTTTCCTTGTCATTAACATTGAAGGTCACCTTTCCTTGATTACAATTAATAACAGCTCCTGCAGTATTAAGAAAAGGTCTGCCAAGAATAATAGACATATTATCATCTTCAGGCATTTCAAGCACAACAAAATCAGTTAATATCAAGCAATTGTGAGCCACCTGAACAGGTACATCCTCACATATACCCACAGGAATAGTGGTAGATTTATCATCCATTTGGCCGCTGGAACACTTCGCTGCCTTTTTATCACCTTTAAATTTGCTTACACACTAGGAAATGTTCTGCTGATAGCTGTGCCCCACAACGTTCAGCTTCGAAGAGGGTCTGTTTTTCTGTTTAGAAAAGATTACAAGGTTCACACCTTTTGCTTTCTGCCGTTTCTCGGGCCCAGTGTCAGTGAGATGCAAGAATGACGTGTGAGTTAGTGGGGGTGCTTGCTGGTAGGAAATATGAAGGCCCTTTTCACCCGCGACGCGATACCGGAGTTATACGGTGTCCGGCTGGACGTTTGTCCTCTTTCGCTATAAACACTAAAACAATAGAAGCACCCTTCTAGAGATAAGAAACCTCATGTACGGTTTTGGAACGGAGATTTTTTGAATAGAATGAACGACCATAACGGATGTTGGCTCAATCCGAAGGAAATTATGCGGAAGCTTTGCAAAATTATTATGAAGCTACGCGACTAGAAATCGACCCCTATGATCGAAGTTATATACTCTATAACATAGGACTTATACACACAAGCAATGGAGAGCATACAAAGGCTTTGGAATATTATTTCCGGGCACTAGAACGAAACCCTTTCTTACCGCAAGCTTTTAATAATATAGCCGTGATCTGTCATTACGTGCGACTATCTCCACTATAGAAAGAAAAAAAGAGAGGATCAAATTTTCTAGTAAATACTAAAAAAGGCTTTCTACATAGGGATCGTAAAAACAACGATTTTTCCCTATCAGCTATAGGAAGGAAGGACACTTCAAGAGAATCAAAAAAGGAAGAAAGTATCGCATATACTACTACTCTATGGATAAAGCTCTCAAATTGATAGGGAAAGCACCGTAAAGATCAATTAGTGAGCGACTGGGTCGATACAATTAAAAAAACTACTTACTTATCTTATCCCACGATATGGGGTCAAATTTAGGAATCCTCTTATGTAATAGAGCCGATCCACTAAGGGATTAAGCAGCGGTGTAGTATCAGATCCCAAAGATAGTAAGTTCTTTTTTCTTTCTTATGTAAAAAAGTCAACGATATATCAGTTGGTATCAATTTTCCTAGCTGAAGCCTCTTATAGAGAGAGAAAGGCATAACACTAACTCCAGCTCCCAAATCACACAAAGCAGTTCTAACATAACTGTTCTTAATAGAGCAAGGGATAGTTGGAATCCTTGGGTCTCCAAGTTTCTTAGGAACCTTACCATTGAAGAAATAATTAGCAAGCAAAGTAGAAATTTCTTCATTAGGGATCTTCCTTTTATTCGAGACAATGTCCTTCATATACTTTGAGTAAGGAGGCAATTTAATAGCATCAGTCAAAGGAATTTGCAAGAATAAAGGCTTCATCCACTTGCAAAACTTATTGTAGTGTTCATCTTCCTTTGACTTGTGTTTCTTATCAGGGAAAGGCATAGGTTTTTGGACCCAAGGTTCTCTTTCACTACCATGTTTCTTAGCAATAAAATCTTCTTTAGTGTATTTAGTATTCTTAGTGTGGGTTTTAGGTTCTTCTTCAACTTTTTATTCACTAGGAACTTCATTTTCTTCATTACCACTTTCAGTTTCAGCATCAGAGATAGATATACTATTAGGATCTATAGCAGGTTCAGAGGGTTCTACGACAGTTTTATGTTTCTTTTTCCTTTTCTTATGAGTAGAACCACTATTTTCAGCTTGTTGAGAATCCTGCTCAATTCTTTTGGGATGCCCCTCAGGATATAGAGGATCCTGGGTAGCAGCTCCACTTCTAGTTCTAATTTCATAAGCATGTTTTTCTTTAGCAGCATTAACTAGCAAGTCGTTTTGCAATTTAACGAGTTGATATATTTGAGTTTGAACCATTTGAAAGTGTTTAACAATCATTTTAACATCATTAGAGGTTGTTTCCACAATATCTTTCAACTCAACAATAGCTCTAGTGTTTTCCATTAGATGATTTTGCACCCTTTTATTAAAGTTATCTTGCTTAACATCAAAGATATCAAATTCTTCTAAGCATTGATCAGGAGGTTTCAAGTAAGGGATATCACCTTCAACAAAGTGTTGGAGAGAGTGTACCTCAATAGTGGGTGAGTAGGGAATAGACTTACATAATTCTTCTATAGGAGGTAAATTCTTGACATCTGCAGCTTTAATTCCCTTCTCCTTAAGACATTTCTTAGCTTCCTTCATCACTTCATCATTTAATTCAATAACTCCCCTCTTCTTTGATGTTGGAATAGGCACAGGAATAGATGGTTCAGGTACAATTACTTCAGGTGTAACTTGTTTAGGAGGAGTCCAATCTTCATAATTCTTGCTTATTTTGGCCATTAATTCCTCAGCTTCCTTTGGAGTCCTATTTCTAAAAACACAATCAGCACAACCATCTAGGTATGTCCTAGATTCCTCGGTTAGTCCATTATAAAATATATCAAGAAGCTCATTCTTAGGTAATGGACTTCCAGCCTGTGGATGAATCAAAGCACAAAACCTTGCCCAAGATTCGGGCAATACCTCTTTTTCTCCCTGTTTAAAATCAAAAAGTTCCTGCAAAATAGCATGTCGAGCACTGGGAGGTAAATATTTCTGCAGAAAAGTACTAATCAAGCACTCAGGGCTATCAATAGATCCATGAGGTAAATTATTAAACCATGTTTTAGCTTCTCCTTTCAGTGAAAAAGGAAAAATCTTAGCAACAAAATAAGTACGCATCTTAATATCATCAGAAAACAAGCCACTCATAGTAGAAAGTTCATTCATATGTGCCACCGCACTTTCATTCTTAGTCCCACAAAAAGGTTCTTTCTAGACAATAGCTATGTAAGATAGATCGAGAGAGAAATCATAATCTTCATCTATAATGTTTATGGGAGAAGCAGCAAACTTAGCATCAAGAGATAATTTGGGTCTAATAGTACGCCTCTCAAGGAGACTCTTAGCAGCGCTCCTATCATGGGTGTTCTTACATTCTTCAATAAACTCATCGGTCATCTCAACATAATCTTCTTCGGTATCATAACTCTCACTAGACTCAGGTGAGCTAACGGGTGTGGTGCTATTTTCATTAGGAGTTTCGGTATTTCCAGCTATAGTTCTAGCAATCATAGCATCTAGGAAAGGACCTAATGAACCACCTTTATCAAGAACAGTAGAAGCAGCATCATAAGCATCAGAAGTTTCAGATTCAGCAGTAGTAGCAGTGTGTGTAGCATGTGTATGTGGTGGTGTAATGAGCTTACTTATAACAGATGGTGAATCAAGAGCAGCAGAGGTGTTCAGAACCGTACCTCTTCTTGTAGTGGATGGTAAAATAGGAACCTTGCCATCATGAGACTTACCCATGATGGATGGATAGCAGCGAATAATAGAGAATCCAAGTGAACTTGATAAATAAAGCTATGCTCCCCGGCAACAGCGCCAGAAAATAGTCTTGATGACCCACAAGTATAGCGGGTGTATCGCAGTATTTTCGAGGGAAGTGAAACCCAATTTATTGATTTGACACAAGGGGAGCCAAAGAATATTTATAAGCCTTAACAACTGAGTTGTCAATTCAGCTGCACCTGAAAACAATCTTGCTCACAGCAGTTTATCAGTAGCAACAGTTTTGTAGTAGGAATAGTAAAGTAACAGCAGTAGCAAAACAAAGACAGTAGTAACAAAAGCAGTAAACAGTGAGATTCGAGTGCGGTAGGCATAGGGATGGATGGACGGGCGTTGCATGGACAAGACAATTCACATAGCAATCAGAACATAGGGCAATTGCAGATAAATAAGATAAAGCACCCAAGTACTAGACAATCCTAGGCATGTGTTCCATATACAGTCATACGTGCTCGCAATGAGAACTTGCACAACATCTTTTGTCCTGCCAGCCCGTTTGCAGTGGGGCCTCTAGGGAACTACTGGCAATTAAGGTGCTCCTTTTAATAGAGCACCAGAGCAAAGCATTAACACTCCATGAACACATGTGATCCTCAAATCAAAGCCTTTCCCATCCGGTTATCCCGATTTCTGTCACTTCGGGGCCATAGGTTCCGGACAACAACATGTGTATACAACTTGTAGATAAGACCAAAAACAATACTATCATAATGAATCAATAATATGTTCAGATCTGAAATCATGGCACTCGGGCCCTAGTGACAAGCATTAAGCACAACAAGTCGCAACAAAGTCATAAAGCACTAATAAAAGATACTAGGCACCATGCCCTAAAAATCTGATGCTATTACATGAATGATCTCATCCAATCCCTACCATCCCCATAGCCTACAGCGGGGGATTACTCACTCATAGATGGGGGAAACATGGATGGTCGATGGAGAAGCGATGGTGATGATGATGGCGATGATCTCCTCCAATTCCCCGTCCCGGCAGGGTGCCAGAACGGAGTTTCTGGTACTGTTTCGTGGAATCTGGTGGTGGCGGCGGAGCGGAACTCCTTCTGGAAAAACGTCGAACCCCCCGAAGTTTTTAGGTCAGAAGGCTCCTTATAGGCGAAGAGAGAGGCCGAGGGGGTGTCTGGGGGGCCCACACCACCCCCTGGCATGGCCTGGCCTGGCCCGCGCCACCAGGTGGTGTGTCCACCCCAGGGCTCTTCTCCGTCTCGTATTCTGGCTCCTGGAGTCTTCGGGTGAAATAGGATTTTTGGCATATTTTCCGGGATTTTTCCTAATAGTTGATTTTCTGGACAAAAACTAGACAGCAAGGCAATTCTGCTAAAAACAGCGTCAGTCCGCATTAGTTGCATCCAAATCACACAAGTTTAGAGGAGAAATAATAGCAAAAGTGTTCGGGAAAGTAGATACGTTTTGGACATATCAGGATCATTTGCTCGACCTTGACTAGGAACTGGGGTAACAGCAGTAGGAGGTGATGGAGCGTGCCCTTAAGGTGAGTCAATAGCCGTAACAGGAGGCTGCTGAACAACAGGTGAGTCAGGGCCAGATAATCCGGCCGATGGAGTGGCCGAATAATCCGGCCTGGGAGTATTTGTAGCAGCTTCATCAGGCTGCCTGGGGCTTGCTTGAACAGGCGAGGGACCGGATAATCCGAGGCTGGCCGGAAAATCTGGCCTGGAGCTTGCATCGATATCTTCAGCACCAGGAGCAATATGGTCATCAGGAGTGAGGTGGCCGGATAATCCGGTTTCCACCGGATAATCCGGTCTGGAGCTTTCTAGAACATCTTGACCTTCAGCAGATGATGGAGATGGTGTAGAAGTTGCTCCCGTGGTTGGAACATGTTGCGAATGTGTAGATGAGGGCTCTTCATGAGTAGAGCATTGTCCTTCCCGATCCGCCACAAGGGGTTCCCCAATGGGGAGGAAAAATCCCACGCCCATTCTTCTTATGGCATCTTGGGGTATTTCAACATCTGCATCACAAACACCAACTTGCTCCGCATGAGAACCGTCATTTTCCTCGAACACCACACTACAAGATTCTACAACATTTCCGGAGAGCTTATTGTAGACTCAATAAGTGTGAGATTTGGCACCATAACCAACAAAATTACCTTCTAGAGCCTTAGATTCAAACTTAGATAAACGAACTCCCTTGATAAGAAAGAAACACTTACAGCCGAATACCCGAAAGTATGAGATGTTTGGCTTGTTACCAGTAAGTATTTCATATGGAGTCTTGTCCAAGATCTTATGGAGGTATAAATGGTTGGATGAGTGACAAGAAGTAGTGATTGCTTCAGCCCAGAAGTTATATGGAGATTTAAATTCGGCTAGCATTGACCTTGCCATATCCATTAGAGTCTGATTCTTCCTCTCGGCTACACCATTTTGTTGAGGGGTGTACGCAGCAGAATATTGATGTCTAATCCCCTCTTCACTTAGGAACTCATTTAAGGTGTAGTTCTTGAACTCAGAGCCGTTATCACTTCTTATAGCCAGAATGGGGACGTTGTGTTGACGTTGAACCTCATTGTTAAAGTCGATGACAGTTTGTTGAGTTTCACTCTTCAACTTGAAGAAATAAACCCAAGTGTATCTTGAGTAATCATCAACTATCACTAGACAATACTTCTTCCCACCAAGGCTTGCATGAGATGGAGGTCCGAAGAGGTCCACATAAAGGAGCTCTAAGATCCTTTTTGACGAGATAATAGTTTTCCTTCGATGAGGAGAGTCATGCATTTTTCCTTCAACACACGCCCTGCAAACACGATCTTTGGCAAAGGAGACATTTTCTTTTAGTCCAAGGATGTGGCCACCCTTGTGGAGACTTTGCAAATTTCTCATATTGACATGGGCTAGTTGGCGATGCCATAGCCAACCCACATCAGCCTTTCCGAAAAGACACATCGGGCATGTAGTGGTTTTCCCCAAAAAGTCCACCACGTATAGGTCATTTTCGACATATCCCACGAAAGCGACTTTTAGAGACTTGCTCCACAAGAGTACCACCAAATCAGCATCAATATAAACTGCAAAGCCCATCTTAAAAAGGGCGCGAACTGAAAGTAAGTTGTACCCAAGGGTCTCAACAAGCATGACGTCTATGAGAGAGATATCCTGAGCCACTACAACTTTGCCGAGACCCAATACCTCAGATTTTGACTTGTCACCATAGGAGACGGTTATGTGATCAAGATTTGGCCGCATATCCGTGATGATCTCCTTGCTTCCGGTCATATGACTCGTGCAACCGCTATCGAGTACCCATTTAGAACCACCGGAAGCATAGCCCTGCACGAAAATTACTTCTTGGTTTTAGGTACCCATATTTCAATGGGTCCTCTCATGTTAGTGACAAGGGTCTTGGGAACCCAAATAGACCAAGGAATGTAACAATCATAAGGGCCTACATAACTAGCATAAACATCACCATAATAACCGCAATATAATTCAAAGTTAGGATTGTTGACCCCTGCAAAACCATCATAATTAGTCTTGTCATTGGTAATGTTGCTAGTCTTTGGTTGAGCAGTCTTGCTCTTCTTCTTGTTGTTGCTTTTCTTGCTCTTTGTCTTGGGAATGTAACCAAGACCTTTACTATTGTTTGTCCTTTGCTTGCTCAGTATCTCATCAATAACTTCTTTACCTTTGTGTTGAGAACCTCTTGCAAGGTCTTCTTTTCCATAGGATGAAGTGGAGGTACTTGGCACATCATACCGTTTCAATTGAGTTTGGAGCTGGTCATGAGACTCATTTAAAGTAGAATGGTCACTCTTCAATGCCTTGTGAGCACTTTCAAGATTATCAAACTTCTCCAAAAGTCTAGCATGAATAGCCCCAAAGTCAATCTTTTCTTTCTTTAGTTTCTTTACCTTGGCAAGAGCATGGTCACGTTCTTTGATGAGTTGAGCCACAGCTTCTTCCTGTGACTCCTCAATGGATTCGAGTCTCTCTTCCAAAGATACTCGAGCTTCCTCTACCACTTAGGCGGTTAAGCCTAAATTAAGAGCCGGGGCTCTTATACCAATTGAAATGGATCGTATGGGAACCTAGAAGGGGAGTGAATAGGTGTTACTCCAAATTTTAATACTTTTTCAATTTTAGGCTTAGAACAAAGGGTAAATTCTCTAGATAAACTATTAGGTGGAATTTCCCTATATGCAAACCTATCTACTAGCGAGTAAAGAGCGAGTGGAAGAGGAATGGGTAAACCGTAGTGAAGCACGCGGAGACACAGGATTTGTTTGACCGCAGTTCCTTCCTTGTTGAGGGAAGTACGTCTGCATTGGAGGGGTGGGCGGTACTAAGACCACCACGCCACAATAGGCCTCACCCTGTTCTCCGATGGATCCCACCACCAAAGGCCTGATCCACCTTTCCACTATAGGTACCCTTCGAGGCGGATACCGGCGCCTTTACACAACTAGCGGGGCAACAACTCCACAATCAACTTGGAGGCTCCCGAAATGACAACAAGCTGCCACAAGAACAAAGTTATCAAATACAACGAACAAGATCTAGGTAGTAACAAGAATACTAGATCAGGGCTTTCTCCAAGTGAATGGAGAGGAGTTCATGCGCTTGATTCGTGATGATGATGATGATGATCATCTCCTCCTTCAATTCCCCCAAAGATCAAAGCCTTCGGGTGGTTGAAGTGGGAGATCGAGAATGGGAGCTCTTCCACAATGTCTGGTCAATTTCGAATGAATCAAGAGTTCTAAACATTAGGGCAAAGGGGTATTTATACCCCCCCCCTCCGAAACCAGCCGTTGGACACTTTGGGGGTCGGGTTATCCGGCCTGGGGAAAACTCCGCCCCAGACTCGGAATATCCGGCAGATAATCTGCCTCCCTATCCGAGCGTCGTGCCGAGCTTGCCCTTGATCAACTTCTGGGGGGCGGATTATCCGGTCCTATGTGAAGGCCGGATTATCCAGCCTAGGGAGGAAAACCGCCCCAGTTCGGATTTTCCAGGAGAAAATCTGACCGGATACCGAGCGACGCGCATTGGCTCCCTTTGAGCAATGAGGTAGGCCGGATTATCTGGCCCTTAGTGGGGCGGATAATCCGCCCCCCCTCAAAGCTTCCTGCACACTTAGCGCACATGAATAATCTCCACAGTATTGTTATCTAACACACAAAACATAGGAAAACATGAAATGTTCTTTCAGTGGTGTGTTCTTGTTAATTAATATGTTTGTGCTTTCTCTTTACATTGTTCTATTCATGATATTATTCTAGTGATTGGAGACGTCTAACCCATTGTTGAGGAATTTACTAGGGATTCACGGAGTGTCAAAAAACATATAATTAGTCTCTACTCGTCCATGGGTCTGACAAGTTCATGGGTAGAACTAATAGGCTATTTTCTATAAGTGATTTGCAGAGGCAATAGTAGCTTAGGATGCACCGCCCATTAAGATTTAATTTCTCAAGATCACTCATGACATAGATAGGTATGGTGTTGCGAATTGCTTGACCCTAAAGTGACATACGGGATATCTTGTGACTAGCACACTTGCTTAGGAGTATAGTTGGACAGAGAACTTAATGCCTTTGCTCTGGTTTACCTTGATTGGTCTTGTTACCTTAATATACTATTCTCTTACGAGATGACCCATGTCCGGAGAGGGTGTGGACAATTGAGTTGTCTAGTTGCCAATTACCAACGGTATATGAGGGAGCACTACAATTATAGTTAATAGCTATTCCATAAGCACTTATCATGCACACCGGTATACACAACATTACTTGAGGAATCATAGCATTAATATTTCATCTCATTGCATTCACCTCTTTTCAGCTTTACTTTTGTTCTAGTTTTCTTCTAGTCCTGGTAGTAGTTATTACAAAACATATTAAATTCATTTATCCTAGCAACTTATAGAATAGGCTATTTCCAAACCACGGTTTGCGTGTGAACATGGCCGCATTGACAACGTGGCTACGGGGTCATGTTCGTTGAGCTCCCATCGGGACAAACTCTTTAAATATTTGCTGCTAGAGGTACTACAATAACCCTGTTTTGGTGTAGGAACCCAGCCCATCAACAGGGTAGCCGCAACCCATAGCAAATAGAAATCGGGAGGATGAGTACCCAAGGTTCAAAGGTGCAATGTCAATGATCCAAAAAGGGCACCCATCAAATAGGATCCAGAAGCTGATCACACGACAAGTTAACATGGCAGTAACAACAACATCACCTACACCAGAGTATCTCCATTGGTTTGAACAAGAAATTACATTCAGTAGAGCCGATCACCCGCTTCGGGTCCTGCGACCGGGTCACTCAGCTCTAATAGTGCAGGCACAAATCGGCAGGTTCTATATGAGCAAGGTTTTCATGGATGCAGGAAACAGTATCAACCTAATCTATGCCAAAACCCTGTGGGCAATGAACTTTTCCTTGAAAAATTTGGCGCCAATAGACACGTCCTTCCACGGCATAGTCCCAAGTAAAGCTGAAATTCCTTTAGGAAAATTTTAACTTGATGTTGTCTTTGGATCCAAAGATAATTGCAGGCGCGAAAAGCTCGAATTCAAAGTTATGGACTGGCCATCACAATACCACGCGGTCATGGGGCGCCCAGCCTTCGCATGGTTCATGGCTATGCCACACTATGCATATCTGGTAATGAAAATGCCAGCACCAGGAGGAATTATAACTGTAAGAGGTGGATTTACCCGATCTGAAAATTGTGATCGGGAATTCAATAAAATCTCCAAATCTGTCGGGATGGAAATAGAATTTAAGTAGCTCAAAATCTCAACGGACACTGAGCCTCTAACAACATCACGAATCAACCCTGATCAAGCTTTCGACACCGCAAAATATACACGAGAAGTCTAGGTGCACCCCACGGATCCAGAAAAGACAACCTTCGTGGCTTCCAATCTTGGTCCTGCATAGGAAAGCACGCTCATCGAGTTCCTCCGTGAGAGCTGGGAGATTTTTTCATGGTTAGCAGCCGACATGCCTAGAATCCCTAGGGAACTCGCTGAGCATGCACTTAATTTGAACCCTCACACCAAGCTGGTAAAACAATCACTTCACCGCTTCGTAGAACCTAAACGAAAGGCCATTGGAAAAGAACTTCATCACCTGACAGACGCTAAATTCATCAAAGAATTCAAGAAAGCATAGTGGGTCACCAATCCAGTATGTGTCCCGAAGAAAAAGGAGTTACACATGTGTATCAACTTCACCGCACAAAACAAACACTATCCAAAGGACAACTTCCCACTACCGCGAATTGATCAAATAATCGATGCAACCGCAGGGTGCGAACGTCTTTCCGTTCTAGATGCATATTCAGGGTATCACAAGACTCGGATGAAGGAAGAAGACCAGGATAAAACAACATTTATCACGCCTTATGGTGTATTCTGCTACACAGCAATGCCCTTTGGACTTAAAAACGCAGGTTCCATGTATCAACGGATGATACAAACGTACAGGTATATATCGACGATGTCATAGTTACCACAAAACCAGGGTCGACTCTTATCGATGATCTTCGTGAAACATTAGATAACCACGACAAACACTGCATCAAGCTCAACCCGACGAAGTGCTCCTTTGGAGTCCCTGCGGGGCAACTCGTCAGATACCTTGTATCAGCAAGAGGAACAGAGGCAAATCCCGAGAAAATATAGGCAATCCTCACGATGCATAAACCAACAAATCTTCATGGCATGCAGCAATTGACTAGACGAGTCACGACGCTCAGTCAATTTATCGCCTGCTTAGGCGAAAAAGCATTACCGTTTTACGTCGTTATGAGGAAATCGGATAAATTTGAATGGACGAAGGAAGCCCAGTGATCCTTTGAAGACCCCAAGGAAACACTTTCAATATCCCTTGTTGTCATGTCACCACGATAAAAAGTACCCCTGCTACTCTATATCGCCGCCACTAATCAAGTGGTAAGTATAGTTTTGGTCGTTGAGCGACCCAAAGTGGGAAAAACTCATGGTGTCCAAAACCAGTTTATTTCCTGAGCGATGTCCTCTCCCCATCCAAACAACAGTATCCGCACTACCAAAAGCTAGCCTACGAGGTCTTCATGGTAGCACGCAAGTTGCTCCAATATTTTTCGGAACATCCGATCATAGTAGTGAATGAGGCACCTGTCTCCAATATCCTCAACAATCCAGAATCCATAGTATGCGTCTCTCTATGGGGCATCAAGATGTCCCCTTGAGATATCACGTACGAGAAGCGCAAAACAATTAAGTCCTAGGTTTTACCCAATTTCATTACTGAGTGGACAGAACTATAATGCGCTGGTCCGCCTGACCTCTCCAGCGCATGGACGATGTATTTTGATGGGTCTAAGATGACAAAAGGGGCAGGAGCCGGGGTTATACTGGTATCACATCAAGGTGATAAAATGCGCTATATACTTCAGATAAGCTTTCCAAACGTGTCAAACAATGAATCTGAGTATGAAGCCCTGTTGCACAGCATGCGTATGGCTAAAGCCTGTGGTGCAACTTGCTTGAAGATATTTGGTGATTCAAATCTTATTGCACAACAAGCAATGAAAAAGTGTGAGGTCGTCAATGACAACATGATTGCTTACCGTGACTTGTACAGTATCATGGAAGCCCAATTCGATGGTGCGAAGTATCGCATATAGGAAGGGCAAGCAATGAGGAAGCAACAATTTGGAAAACATCGGATCTCTCTTCTTACTGGTACCACCTGGAATTTTCTGGGAAGAAATAACAGAACGCTCCATCAAAGCCAAAAGGGTTTCCGAGGTAATAGCACCAAAGGAATGCCACAAAGTCAAGTCGCACAAAAACTCGGGGGCTGTGACAACACCCGAAACCGCAGCAGAGGACCTTAACAAAGAGCTAAACCTGACGAAGTCATGATAATAGAACCCACATGGATGCAGCCATATGTAGCATACATGATGAGAGGATAGCTCCCCGAAGATGTAGTTGAAGCACGACAAATCATATGTCGATCTAAGGTGTTCAGGATCATTAAAGGAGAGTTGTACAAAAGAAGCATTCTAGGCGTACTACAGCGATGGGTTACACCCAAAGAAGAGAAAATCATCCTTAAAGATATACATGAAGGGGTATGTGGTCATCATGCCAGCAGCCAAGAAATTGCGGAAAAAGCTTTTCGGCGGGATTCAATTGGCTCATGACATTACAGGACGCGAAAGATATCATATAGACATGCGGAGCTTGTGAGCCCTTCGCAAAAAAACCCAATGCACACGCCGTAGAACTTAATCCCATACTTGTCGCCTGACCGTTCGATCAATGGGGGCTTGCTATGGTGGGGAAACTTCACAAAACTTCGCCAGGAGGACATGTCTTTTCCCCTCTCTCTCGCTAACAATTGTGTTTTTTGTCCAAAAAGGTTGCGAATCTAGAGCAGCTTCTCTCTTCATTCATTGTTCCTTTTGGCCCTCGTTTTTTCCAATCTGTTAGCAAATCTAGAGCAGCAAATCTAACCAGCACCATAAATACATTCAGTAAATAGAGCAGATGTAGATAAAGTAGCTAATATAGGATATATAGAAGATGTAGATAAAGCAGCTAATATTGGATATATATTAGGCTACTCAATAGCAGCAGCGGATAAGTTCAACACAGACAATACAAAAGAAGCTACTTTACAGCAGTAGCACAAGATTAGTGGCCCCTCATGGCCTCCGCCAGGAGGGCCTCCGCCTCCTCCACTTCTTGCTGCCTAGTCCCTTGACCTTGGGAGCCTTGAGCTTGATGGGGGGCATGTGACCCTCCTCGATGGCCACCTTCTGGAGGTTGCCGAGGTGAAGACTGAGCGTCTAGTGCTTGGCTCTGAAGCCATGGACATGCACTGACTCGCCATAGGTCCTCACGTCCTCGGCATGCTTCACGAGGGAATTGAAGTCGGTGGCGTGGAGCCTCCTAGTGGTGCAGAAGGGGCACTTGTAGACATCACCGGCGAAGAAGTTGTCGTACTGGTATGACTTCAGCCTCCTCAGCACATGACGAGTCTTGGTGTCCTTGGACTCGTCGTCGCTGCTATCCTCGTGTTGGAAAAAAAATAGAGTGCAATAAGGACATGATTTAGATACCATGATTATCAGGATTGATTATTTGCATAAATTAACCGATTGAGATCCCATGATTATTCCCCAATCCCAAAATCTCAAACCTAATCAAATATTGATCCCAACTACAGATCGGTGCTAGTACTAACTAGGGAATCCCTTAACTGCAACTCGGAGGACAAATAAAATAGGATTGAAATACAAACAGGGGGTTCATGGAAATAAGAGATCTAACACAAGAGGATTAGCTACTATAAAAATACCTAGCATCCAACAATTGAAAATACGAGCAGTTGAACCCTAAAAACATACGATCTAGCATCCAATGATGGGAATGGGGGAAGAACAAGGGAAAGGATAAAACCCTAGTTACCTCCGACCATGGGTCAGGAAGCTGGTGTCGTAGGGGTTCTCCGGCCTAATGTAATCATCCTCCTCCTAGGGGTCCCAGCCGAGCGGGAAGTTCCCGACACCGGCGGGGGCCTTTTCACTGGCGACTACAGCGGAAGCAGGGACAGGGGTCTGGACGGGGACGGCAGCTACCTTCGATGCCTTGACGGGGGCTGTATAGGGATGGGGCCTCCTCGCTGGTGGCCTTGGAGGTGACGATGGCCACCACGCCGTTCTTCTCCATCACTGGCGTGGTTGGGGTTTTCTTGGGGGTTTGCAGAAGATGATGGGACAGAGGAGACGTTTGCATGAGTGAGCGAGTGAGTGACGAGTGAGAGTGAGAGTGAGAGTGAGGAGGCCTCTATAAAGGACAACGGAAGGGACGTTTCATTGCACCACCATGCACTGCGTAACTATGTACGCTATTGCACCGTGCACGGCCACATGTGTCCGCTACCACCCTGTGCACCGCAACACGGTGTCACGTTTTTTCCCTCGTGTCTAACCCTGGCGACTTAGTTGTGCTCAGTTATACCCTCGAGTGTAACACTGGCAGTTTGGTTGTACTCAGTTTTGCCCTCCACTACTAACACTGTCATGTGCAATATACTCAGTTTTACCCTCTGGTGGCTGGTCAACACATAGTCAACGAATGGGTTTTAGCTAGATAATTGAGTCATTTTATGCACAACAAATTCAAAAAGATCAAAACATAGTGGCATCTGCCCAGGGAGTCTTATTATGTGACCTGCCACCATAAGAAATATATAGAAATCAAGATTTAACCTAAATCACCACTTCTCAAATCACCTACTATCTATGAAGGTTCATGGCTTTCTACCCAAGCCTCTTCCCAAAATATCCCTCCCCAAAATATAGTTTGATTGCATGAGGCAATAATTGTCAGACTGGTGTATATTTGAATTGCAAATAGTTTGATGTATGCCAAGATATATTTTGTTGTATGAAAGACACATTTTCCATTTTTAAAATCTCTTTCTATTTTCTATGTAAATCCCTTTGTTAGTTTTGCCCTTGGTTTTTAAGTTCTACTCGGCTTTCCATTAGTTTTTAAGTTCTACTCAGTTTTCCCCTCTCTGTTGGTCATAAACTCTCACATCTGTGCTCATCTTGGCTGCTATGCTCTTTGGTTGAGACAGTTTTCACGCAGGTCGTGCCCACCAACCATTGATCCTATGTGATCTAGCGAAGAGGATAACCCCTATATCTGTCGTGGGCATCCCTCTATCCATGCAAAATAATGAGTTTGTCACCGGTACTTTAACTCCATAAAAAATGATTTTGAATATAATTTGAAGGGAAAGTGTTCAAAGTTGTATAATTTTCATATATTCAAGTTTGTGCATTACATTCCACTCTATGAAAATGATAATCTCTCAAGATTTTCTTATCACAACATTATCACGTATTAAGTGCGATTTCAAAGAGTTCAAATGTGTATAATTTTCGTATATGCAAGTTTATGCATTACATTCCACTATGGAAATGGGGGAGAAAATGATAATCTCTCAAAAAATTGTTATCACATCATTATCACGTATTAAGTGCGATTTCAAAGTGATCAAAGGTGTATAATTTTTGTATATCCAAGTTTATGCATAATATTACACTCCATGAAAATGACAAACTCTCAAGATTTTCTTAGCAAAACATTATCATGTCCTAAGTGCGATTTCACGGTGTTCGAAGGTGTACAATTTTTGTATATGTACGAGGCATAAATATTTAGTTTAGGGATCACTTTTCACGTTCTAAAAATGGTAAACTGTCAAGATTTTCCTTGAACAACATTATCACGTACAAATTGTAATTTGAAAGTGTTCAAGAGTTATGCCAATTATAAACACTCTTTTACATTAAGAGTTGTATATATTTTTTAATTTGAAAGTGTTCAAGAGTTGTGCCATTTTCTTATTTCTTATACATCCATATCCCTACATCTCAAAGTTTGACTTTCACCTCATAGATTCACTTGATTACAGCTAAGACATTAACTCAATAAAACAATTAAATCATCATAACGGCTCGCCGCCCGCATTCTCTACAGCAAGCGCGTGCCCAATTGAGCTCCCGAGTTGCGCCATTTGATTGTCCACAGTGAAAGGACATTCACTATCATAATCACTTTTGGTGTTTGTTAACAACTAGTAGACCCTTTTACAGTTTGCCAGTGTCTACAGGTTGATATTCTACAAAAGAAAAAGGACCATTGGCCTGGTGATCATTCCAAGCATGTCCTCTTATATCTTGGGGATTCCAGACCGGAGTCTCCGATCTTCATAGACCGGAGTCTCCGGTGTGGTCCGGAGTTTACCCAGGAGTCTTCGGTGTGGTCCGGAGGCTGGTCCGGAGTCTCCGGTCCCTATCTCAGGCCGGAGTCTCTGGTGTAGAGGGACCAGAGTCTCCGGTCCACTTGGCTCCCTAGTGCGCTGGGTCATTCTGTCAAGGGGTCCGGAGGTTGACCGGAGTCTCCGGTGTAGACCGGAGTCTCTGGTGTGGTGACCGGAGTCTCCGGTCTGCTTCTTCTCCAACGGGCAGAAAAACGGTTCGCTGACCGAAGGGCTATAAATAGGGGACCTTATCCCCTTGTTCTAGCTGCTCGTCCACCTCAAGAACACCATGTCCATCTGAGCCACCAAATCAACAAGATCTCTTCATCCAGCCATCCAAATTCTTTGACCTTTGGAGAATCGAAGGAGGAGGCCTTGATCTACAGCTTCACCAAGAGAGATCTGCATTTCCCCCTCATTCACTTGAGGGCCCCCATGCTCTAGTGTTTCATTGGAAACCCTAGGTTTTTATTTGGTTCTTACAATCTTGTCTTTGATTGTTTGACAGCTTGCTTGTATTTGGGAGCCTCCAATTAAGTTGTGGATGTGTGCCCCAAACTCGTTGTAAAGGTGTCGGCTTCCACCTCGAAGGTTGTCGTATAGTGGAAGAGGTGAATCGAACCCATTGGGGTGAGGTTCATCGGAGAACAAGGGAGGCCTCTCGTGGCGTTGGTGGTTTGAAACCACCCCCTCTCCAAACGTAGACATACTTCCCCTCAAAAGGAAGGAACTACGGGAAACAAATCCTTGTGTCTCTGTGCTCCACTTTGGTTCCTTCTATCCTTTACCGCACTTTACTTATCTAGTTATTGTTTAGTTTGGGATTGTTTGTCATATAGGTAAATTCACCTTAGTTGCATAATCTAGAGAATTTACCTTTCTTGTCAGACCCTAATTTGAAAAAGGAGTAAAATTTGAAGTAGCACCTATTCACTCCCCCCCCTCTAGGTGTCCATACGATCCTTTCAATTGGTATCAGAGCCTCGGCTCTTTATTCGGGCTTAACCGCCTAAGAGATTATGGGCAACCCAGAGGAGGAAGAAAGTGAGGCTAGCCATTCGGTGACCATGGTAGAGCTCAAGAATTTGGAAACAAGCTTGAGCTCTACCTTGGGCAACGAAAACCTACAGTTGCGTCAACTCGTTGAGCAACTTGTTAAGGATAAGCAAACCTCATCCCTCTCTAGTGGAAACACCACCAAACCCAAAGGCTAATGCTCCGGCAAAGCCTTTGGAGGAAGTGGTAGGGGATGAACATAATTCCACTAATTCCGCCACCAAAAAGGGTGATGGGAAGGAAGAGTTCCATACGGTTCCCGGATGGTACTCTCCCGACCCTCCTATCCCTCATCCACATATAAACAATACAGGAGACCCACCTAAGTTAGCTGCACATACGATCGGGAAATAAGGACCGTCTCGGCTGCCGCAGACTGTTTCGACTACGCTGTAGACTATTTCGATTCTACCGTAGCCTACATCTCCTTTGACACCACCGCCATAAATTCCGATAGTGTCTCAACAAAGTTAGCGGATGCAATATCGAATCATGGAAGTACCGAAAAACTACTACGACTCAACCAATATCAGCGCCAAACGCGCGCGTCAGTCAGGTCCATGCAAAGCTGTACAAGCAAGGTCGTCGCAGATCGATCTAGTATGGGCACGACTGCACGCGGACCAATAAACCGCCGCATCACTTCGTGAGTAGTACAAGGCCAAGCAAGGAGCCGCAGTGCGACTCTATGTCCATCATGTGATCATGTCCGTTGCTACTGAACTCCTGACCGCCACGTCGACTACTTGTCTGCTGTGTCAGGTAGCGACTTTGTCCAACAAATATTTGACGATTCTGCCATGTCGATTACTCGTCCGTTGCGTCACTCGCCGTTGCGTCGACTCCCTCCAAAGAAAAATCCAACGTCCCCGCCATAACAACTACGTCCGACTGCGTTGACTCTACATCCGAGGGCTACGCCAACTCTGCCACGACCTTCTGCAGTCTTCGACTGTGAAGGCATGTTGCAATCTTCGATTGCGGCAAACCATTACGGTCTTCGACTCCGGCAACCTGCTGAGTCTTCGACTCCATCGACAAAGCGCTACGATCTTCAGCTGCGGCGACTAGCCTCTACGGTCTTCGGCTGCGACAACCCGGTGCGGTCTTCGAATGTTGTGACCCGATACAATTTTTGGATGCGGCAACTCGTCATCACCGTACGACTCCAGTCCATGACGTCTACTACACATCTGTCGCATCAACTTCTTCAACTACGCCAACCCTACCGCGCGACCCTCTACGCCCTTCGACTCTGTCGTGCAACCCGCTACGATCTTCATCTCCGTCCACTCGCCATGGTCTTCGACTCCAACGACCCGGGGGCTCAGGGGCTCCCTCGGCATCGACCACCCACTACAATCTTTGGTTGGGGCCGCGTCGACTCCGGTCCGCCGCATCGGCTCTCGAACGCCGCCTCGACTACATCGACAACATCGAATCTACACTTGGGGGCTCCGTCGACTCCGCCGCGAGGCCCGTTACCGCCTTCAGCTACGGTGACTCACTATGGTCTCCGACTCCTCCCATCTACTGAGTCTTCGACTCCATCACGCGACTCACTGTGGTCTTCAGCTGCGGTCTTCGGGTGAGATGACCCAATACGGTCTTCGACTGCTGTGGTCCGTTACAGTCTTCATATACGGCAATTGGTCATCACCGCGCGACTCCGATCCGCCGCATCTACTACGTCCGCCGCGTGACCCACTGCTATGTCAACTACATGACCGCTGCACAACTCTTGACCGCCACGTTGACTACTCATCCGGTGTCGATATCGCGACCTGTTGTAGTCTTCGACTCTAGCGATTCGCTACGATCTTCGGCTCCAATGACTCGGGGGCTCGGGGGCTCCCTCCATTTTGGCGACTCGCCGTGGTCTTTAACTTCAACGACCGACTGCGGTCTTCATATCGGGTGACTCGAGGACTTCCTTGACTCCGGCGACAGCGAGCCGCTACAATCTTCGACTCCAGCATGCGACCTGATGCAATCTTCGGCTGCGGTAACGCGTTGTGGTCTTCGACTTTGCCGACCTGATGTGTCTTCGACTCCTTCACGTGACCCGCTGCCGCATCGACTACGTTCGCGATTGCATCGACTTCGTCCACAACGACTACCAATAAAGCTAAGTTACCCTCTATTAGAGATGCTTTCTTTCTTACTTTAATCACACTCGAAACACTCGGGGGCTGCGCCCTCTTCGAGTAACCTAATGTGCCATCGATTCCACGCACTCGAGCACCTCACACGCGACAGCCCGAGTAGCTGATTCTGCCTGATCGTCGAATCCTTGAACTCCGAGCACCTCGACAAGGTACTGAGACTAAGGGTAATCAGGCTAACGAAAAGGCCTAGCATGCAGTGTAAAGGTGTCGACTCGATTGGCACCAGAATTTTACTTTACAAACCGGCATGCAAATATTCTTTACAAGATACAAATACTTCACAATTCTTAATGTTTTATGCAGCTTATAAGGATGTCGACTGCGTCGAGCTATTCTATTGGGTCCTCCAACAGGAGTCGACAAAACAACTGGCTATGACATACACTCAAGACCCAAGTCGAGTCCCTCCTCGGATGGTTGCATCGCTTGATGCTACACACATGTGACGTTGGCCACGCACCCGACAAAAGTGACTGCATCGACTCCATCTGCATCGTCGACTCACCCATGTTTTCTTCTCGCATGATTGGTGACTACATCTACAAAGATACAAGACTCGAGTCTCTGCCTGAGTCTGCGACTCCGCCAGACACTCGGGGGCTACTCCAAACTGGAGCGCTGGTGGCGCATATACAAGATCCTCGAGTGACACGCTCTGAGTCCTCACTCGAATCCACGATTCGACTAAGGACTCGAGGGCTACTCCCATAGGGAGCGCTGGTCGCACACCCGAAGAAATTTGTGGAAATATCCAAGCATCATGAAAACCCTTCACTCGAATCTACGATTCGATTATGGACTTTGGGTTACTCCCATAGGGAGCGCTGAAAGCATCTTCGACTGAAACAAGCAACAAAAGACGACAGCAGTCGCAAAAGTTATTTAGTCCCTGCCTGAATCTTCGACTGAAACAAGCAACAAAAGACAACAGCAGTCGCAAAAGTTATTTAGTCCCTGCCTGAAACTTCGACTGAAACAAGCAACAAAAGACGACAGCAGTCGCAAAAGTTATTTAGTCCCTGCTTGAGTCTGCGACTCAACCAGGCACTCGGGGGCTACTCCCATAGGGAGCGCTGGCCGCGCACCCTATGATTATTTTCTTCCTCGTACATCGTACTGTGTGTCGATAACATCCACACTCGAAGGCTATGGCGACTCCGCCTCATATTTTCCCTACAAAGAGATTACGTCTCCTGGGCCACCCGAATCATCTCCGCAATGACAAAAAGTTCGGATGTCGCGCTTACACCGTGAAGATAAGACCTGAATAAGGCCTGGCAACGCATCTGCTACGCACTACCAGAGATATATCCGTGCCTGCAGGTACGATGAATATGCCTTGATGGACGCGTCGAGTGCTCACACCCATACACTGGAATTCGACTCCTGTAAGGCCTCCGCGGCATGAGTCGAATTACACCAGCAATTTCCGAATTCGAGTCCGGGGACTCGAGTTTGAGTAGGTAGCGTTGTTTTTTGCCCTAGAGCAATTAACCGGTCTTGATCCATCGAACGCACCAGGCACGTTTACCATCATCCCTATGAACTACTATAATTTCGACTGACCCGATGAACTTCCGGGAGAAGTGCTTCGCACTCGACACAATTGTCGACTCCGACATCCTAATGAAAAGATCAAGACTTCTGAGTCTCCATCCGAATCTACGATTCACATGGACACTCGAGGGCTACTGACATGGGTATGCCCAATAGGCACTCGACTACAACCTACCTGGTGTAGCCCGACGGAATGCCCACTCGACGAATTGCTAAGGTCCATGACGCCTATGACAGTTCGAGTGGTATGAAGCCCATATGGACACGGACTCCCAACGTACAAGACAAGGAAAGCTCAAGACTAGAGTTGTAATCTAACTTGTAACCAACTCGTATTGGTACCTGAGACCTAGCCTCCCCATATATAAAGGCTAGGAGGGTCCAACGAGGAGGACACGCTACGACCTAAGACCTCTCAATCGCGAGTCCCACAATAGACAATAGATCTAGACACCGCAAAAGACAATAGACAGATCTACGATCTCCCATACGCCAGATCTAATCTACGTGACACCGCCCTTGGCGACATTGTAATCCTTCGGATCATCATCAATCAAGAGCAGACAAGCAGGAGTAGGGTCCTCTACGAGGCCTGAACCTGGGTAAACCTCGCGTCCATGTGTGCTTGTTTGCTAGCCGATCGAGACTTCCAGCGCTTCCCAATTCCTCGAACCTAAGTCCATAACAATGGGCATTGATGAGTTAAACCCTCGTCAGCAAGTGTTAATGAAATCTCATGTGCGTGGCTCTTGCATTGATTTGTGGAATCTTATTGAAGAAGGACTCAAAATTGAGGATCCAACCAACTTGACGAGAAGAGAAGTGGTCAATAGCCAACTCAATGCGACTGCCTTGCACATGATCCAACTTGGGGTGGGACCAAAGGATTTTCCCCACATTGAGCACTCAACACCGCCAAGGAAGCTTGGGATGCTCTCATTGACTTGTTTGTTGGCAATGAGAGTATGAGGAGAAATAGATATGATGCCTTAAGCAATGAGGCCAAAGGTTTCTTCATGAAGGATGGTGAGGATCATGAAGACATGTATCGAAGACTCAAATCCACAGCCACCGCTTTCAAGAATGTTGGGGCCTCTCACATTGATGACGCTTGGATCAAAAGGAAGTATGTGAGTGCTCTCATGCCCTTCGAGCCTACTGACTTGAAGAGTCCCCAAGGAAGACACAACTACCATCTCATAACCTCCAATGAAGTGATGTAAGAGATGGCAGCCTTCAAGGTTGCTGCCAAGAATGCCAAAGACGCCCGTGCTCGTGCCATTGGAATGAGTAGTGGTGCCAATCTTGCCTTGAAGGCCAAGGTTGTGGAGTATGATGAAGACGAAGGAAGTGATGAGGGACCTTCAATAAGCCACCCTGACGATGTCAAGACTGCTCATGGTGAATACATGGCCTTCTATGCAAGAAACTTTTGGAAAGACCCCGCCAAGGCCAAGATGGAAATGCAACTAAGAAGCAACCCCAATAGGAGAAGAGACAATGGGTCCAAGTTGAGAACTTGTTTCAATGGTGGTGACCGCTATCACTTCATTGCATCTTGTCCCTATGAGAAAAGAGAAGATCATGGGGGTAAACTTGTGTTGAAGAAGACCTCCAAAGCTCCCTACAAGAAACCCTTCATCAAAAGAAACCCAACCAACAAGAAGCCGGGAGAAATTGTCTTGATCACACATGAAGAGTACTCCTCCGATGATGATGATGAAGAGGAAGAAGAGGATACACCAAGTGGTGTGGCGGCTCTTGCCACTACCTCTACCCCCTCATTCTCACTCTTCGACTCTCCAAATGAGAATATCTCCAACAAGAACGTCACTTGCCTTATGGCAAGAGGAATGG
This sequence comes from Avena eriantha, assembly GCA_910589775.1. Classification (NCBI taxonomy): domain Eukaryota; kingdom Viridiplantae; phylum Streptophyta; class Magnoliopsida; order Poales; family Poaceae; genus Avena; species Avena eriantha. The sequence continues at coordinate 375,233,126 of OU342746.1, read as the reverse complement.
AGGTATTATCATCATCACACTCCACTTCCTTAATCAATGATGATTTTGATGATGAGTTATCTCTTGAGGTCAAAAAGGAACTAGTTGCTTTTGATGTGTTCATGAATAACTTGCAAGGGGAACACAATAAACATGTTGTGGACCTCCTAAATCAACTTTCACACACACAAGAACTTCTAGATGAGAGATGCCAATTAGGAAGAGAGCACATGATTGAGGTAGAAGCTCTTAATAATGCTCTAGAAGAAGAACAAGAAACTAGAATATCTCTTGAAACTAAACTAGAGGGCCTTGATGAAGCTAATGACCTCATTATTAATAAACTCATCAAGGAACGTTATCATGCTATTGCTAAATACAAAAAGGCTAAAAAGGATAAGATTGAGTTTGACGTTGTTCATAAAAAACTTGCCGAGGACTTTAGGACACTTGACAAGGCTCATAAGGCCTTGGAAAGTGAACTCTTGTCCCTCACAAAGTCTCGTGAAAAGCTTCAAACTCAATTGATCAATACTTCCTCACCTAGTACATTCATTCCTTCTAGTTGTACAAATACTCTCGAAGAACATGCTAGGTTGAAGGGGGAGCTAGCTAAGACTTCCTTTCCAAAAGGTAACAAGTCTATTGATGACCTCTTAAATAAGCAAAGGTCAAATGGTGAAAAAAGGGGCTTAGGCTTTGTCTCTAAAGCCAAGAAGAAAAAGAATAACAAGAAGAACAAGGCCAAGCCCGCTCAAGAAAAGAACAAGGTCATTGTGGGAAGTAAGACCACAAGTGGAAAAACTATGTCTTATAATGATTTTGCGGGTAGTGCTAACCCTCACTATATCTTAATGCGTTATTACTATGGTGATGTGTATGCACAATATGTTGGCCCATTTGATGGTTATATTGCATGGTCGATTTGGGTTCCCAAGACCCTTATTGCTAACAAAAGAGGACCCATTGAGAAATGGGTACCTAAAAACTAGTTTGATGTTTTGTAGACCTATGCTTCCGGAGGGTCAAAATGGGTGCTCGATAGTGGATGCACAAGTCATATGACCGGAAGCGCTTCTAGTGTCAAGGAGTTGAGACTAAATGTTGATCAAATATCTGTGACATATGCCGACAAATCAAAGTCTAAGGTAATGGGTTTCGGCAAAGTTGTGGTGGCACACGATATCACTCTCGTGGACGTCATGCTTGTTGAAACCCTTGGCTATAATTTGCTTTCAGTCCGTGCTCCAGGAAAGATGGGTTTTGCTGTCTTCATTGATGTTGATATTGTGATCCTCTTGTGGAGCAAGACTCTAAAGGTTGCTTTCATTGGGTACGTCGAGGATGACTTGTATGTGGTGGACTTCTCGGGGAAAACCACTACAAGTCCGATGTGCCTATTCAGAAAGGCCGATGTGGGTTGGCTATGGCACCACCGTCTAGCCCATGTCAACATGAGAACTTCGCAAATCCTCCACAAGGATGGTCAGATTGTTGGACTAAAAGAAAATGTTTGCTTTGCCAAATATCGGGTTTGTAGGGCATGTGTTGAAGGAAAGATGCATGATTCTCCCCACAAGCCAAAGAACTACATCAAGTCCAAGAGGATCTTGGAGCTTCTTCATGTGGATCTCTTTGGTCCTCCATCTCATGCAAGTCATGGTGGGAAGAAATATTGTTTGGTGATTGTTGATGACTACTCAAGATACACGTGGGTATATTTCTTCAAGTTAAAAAGTGAGACCCAAGAGAACTTCATTGACTTCATCAACATGGCTCAATGTCAACACAATGTCCCAGTATTAACAATAAGAAGTGACAATGGAACCGAGTTCAAGAACTACACATTAAATGGATTTCTTAGTGATGAGGGAATAAAACATCAATATTCCGCTGCATATACCCCTCAACAAAATGGTGTAGCTGAGAGGAAGAACCGGACTCTCATTGACATGGCCAGGACTATGTTGGCGGAATTCAAATCTCCATACAATTTTTGGGCTGAAGCTATCTCCACCGCATGCCATGCATCAAACCGTCTCTATCTTCGCAAAGAATTGATCAAGACTCCATATGAGATCCTTACCGGTAACAAGCCCAATGTTTCTTACTTCCGAGTATTCGGTTGTAAGTGCTTCTATCGCATTAAGGGCATTCATTTATCCAAGTTTGATTCCAAAGAATTAGAGGGTATTTTTGTTGGTTATGGTCTCGAATCCCACACTTATAGAATCTATGACAAGCTCTCAGGAATTGTCACAGAATCTTGTAGTGTGGTGTTTGAAGAATATGATGGTCCCCAAGCGGGGCGTGTTGATGTTTGTGATGTAGATGATGAAATGCCTCAGGATGCCATAGGAAGAATGGTTGCGGGTTTCATCCGCCCTGTTGAGGAACCCCTTATGGTGGATTGAGAAGAACTATGCTCTACTCACATGGAGCCCTCATCTTCACAACTTCAACAAGCTACTGTCGAGGTGGACAACGACCCATGCCAAAGACAAGTTGTGGACCCTCAACCTACTGATCAAGAAGGTGCCTCCAACCAAGAGGTGATTGAGCCTCCGTTTGCCAGGATGTCCAGTGGTGCTAAGGCCATTACACAAGCAAGATCTATACAAACTGCCATAAGTACAGCTGAATACCTCGCCAGTTGTGGGACTGATCATGACCAAGGTCAATCCTATCCTCCTATAGAAGAGAATATTTCCAATGATGATCAAGGTCAAGTTAATGGTCAAGACGAAGATCAAAATGATGAAGTGATCCCACCAAGAAACAACAAGGAGATCGAAACTCGTCGCCAAGCTAGAATGGATAGAATATTGGAATTAAGAGACCACACTCTTGAGAATGTGGTTGGAGATCTAAGGAGAGGGATATCTACTCGAGCTCAATTGAAGAACTTTGGTGAGCACCAAGCACACATTTCCATGGTGGAACCCAAGAAAGTATGGGAAGCTCTTGAAGATTCGGATTGGTTGGATGCGATGCACAAAGAGCTCAACAACTTTGAGAGAAACAAAGTATGGAAGTTAGTGGAAAAGCCACAAGATTGCCGCAATGTTATAGGCACCAAGTGGATTTTCAAGAACAAGCAAGATGAGCATGGAATTGTGATAAGGAACAAGGCAAGATTGGTTGCACAAGGGTTCTCTCAAATTGAAGGCATTGATTATGGAGAGACTTATGCTCCCGTGGCCCGCCTTGAGTCCATCTGTATCCTTCTTGCTTATGCGGCACATCATAAATTTAAGTTACAACAAATGGATGTAGAAAGTGCTTTTCTCAATGGTCCATTACATGAGTTGGTATATGTGAAACAACCCCCGGGATTTGAGGATCCCAACTTTCCAAACCATGTCTACAAACTTGATAAGGCACTCTATGGGCTCAAGCAAGCCCCACGCACGTGGTATGAGCACCTTAGAGAGTTGTTGTTAGATCGTGGGTTTGAGATGGGGAAATCGATCCCACTCTTTTTACCAAGAGGGTCAATGGGGAACTTTTTGTGTGCCAAATTTATGTAGATGACATTATCTTTGGCTCTTCTAACAAAGCTTTTAATGATGAATTCTCTAAGCTAATGACTGACAGGTTCAAGATGTCTATGATGGGAGAATTGAGGGTATTTCTTGGTTTTGAGATCAAGCAAGTGAGAGGTGGTACATTCTTCAACCAAGCCAAGTATACTCAAGATATGCTTAAAAGGTTTAACATGAAAGATCTCAATGGAGCTCCCACTCCCATGGCAACAAAGACTCATCTTGAACTAAACCCAAATGGTAAAGATGTGGACCAAAAGGTATACCGGTCCATGATTGGCTCTTTGCTTTACCTTTGTGCATCTAGACCCAATATTGTGTTGAGTGTAGGAGTGTGTGCAAGATATCAAGCGGCTCCTAAAGAAAGCCATTTGATGGCAGTCAAGAGAATCTTTCGATATGTGGTTCATACCCCAAACTATGGTATTTGGTATCCTAGGGGCTCAACTTTCTCTCTTTGTGGGTACACGGATTTGGATTGGGCTGGTGACAAGGATGATAGAAAATCAACCTCCGGGGCTTGCCAATTCCTCGGGAGGTCCTTGGTATGTTGGTCTTCTAAGAAGCAAAACTATATATCTCTTTCCACCGTCGAAGCCGAGTATGTGGCAGCCGCTAGTGCTTGTACACAATTGCTATGGATGAGGCAAACTTTAAAGGAATACAGTGTCCATTGTGACAAAGTGCCTCTTCTATGTGACAATGAAAGTGCTATCAAGATTGCATATAACCCAGTGGACCATACAAGAACTAAGCATATTGAGATTCGTCATCACTTCATTAGAGATCATGTTGCCCGAGGTGATATTGAGCTATCATATGTGTCAACCAAAGACCAACTTGCCGATATTTTCACGAAGCCACTTGATGAAGCAAGGTTTTGTTATTTGAGGAATGAACTAAATATTGTGGATGCTAGGAGCTTGACTTGATTACCTTGCATACTCACCTATTTCTTGACCCATATTTGGTGTAGGTGTAGGCATGGAGATAGGGGGAGTGCGGTCCTAATTCATTGGACTATCCCTCCCCCCATAATGCCAACATTAATAAATTTAATTCTCTTAGTATCATTTAGTGATATGTGAGCATCATTGATGAGTAGTGTCTATGAACCCAAGGAGAATTCTTCACGGTTTCATGCCACAAACTCCTACGTGGTGGCTTCGGCCACCACCCTCTCCTCATTCGAGGAGTTGGTTCTTAGTTCGGATTTATTTGGCGCTCTGATGAACTTTTGAAGAGTTTTCCATGGTTTTCTTGATTTTCATAGTATGTCATCTTAACCCAAGCCCTCTCTCAGTCTTAAAAACTCTCTCTATCTAATATATGTCCCCATACACACACCTTGGAAGTGTTTGGTCGAGGAGGACCGGAGTCTCTGGTGTGTTCACACCGGAGTCTCTGGTGTGTTCACACCGGAGTCTCCGGTGTGGGCGGTTTCTGTCCACTAAAAGGGAGGACGGGGTGAACTAAAACAGCAGTTTCATTCATCCACCCATGTCCTCCCCTCTCTGCCCCCGTCGCCTCCTCTCCCAAATCTTCTTGCTGGAGGTCAAAAAGCCCCCGGGATCCGCCGTGCCGCTGGCCAATCATCTCCTTCCCACCATTGGGTGATTCCCACTGGTGGAATCCCTTCCATGGATAGATCTGGTACCTCTCCTCCTCTTCTTCATCTAGGGTTCTTCCCTTACCTTGTTTTTTGAGGATTGGTACTAGTTTTGACCACAGGAATTCCTTATTTGCGTGCACCTCGGTACTTTATCATTGTTACATTGCCCGATATGTTGGATACAACCCCATTTGAGCCTCCATGATCTTCCCCCGAGTCTCCTGACCGGAGACTCCGGTGCGGTTTGTATCTAACATATTGTGCAAGGTCTCAAGGATCTTGTGATGCCTCCATGGGACATACATACTTACCTCCATGCTATCTCCCTCGCTCTTTTCACAGGCTCTGGCTCTCGTCGTCCTCCTCACACCAAGGCCAAGATGAAGAGAGGGGATCCTCGCTATGATGAGTCTGAGGGTCAGTACATTGTGCCCCCATCCAACCGCAGACAGCAAGCCCGTGATGCAACCTATATGCGGCGGGAACAGGAAAGGGCTAAGGAAGAGAAACGTGCCAAGAGGGCAAAATATGATAACATTCAGTCCTTGGCTCACATGTCTAAGCAGGAGTATCATGAGCTGCGCAAGACCAATTTCTATGAATTGCCTCGCACTAGTGATGACCCTTGTTATTGGAGGAAGGAGCAAGTTGTCTTCATGAAAGACATTTACAGTGTGCTCAAGAGATCTCCTGTATGCCCCCAGAAGTACTTGAGTGTTGAGCAGATGAGGAAGAGCCCATACTTCACTGATGCTCTATGGATTAGTGAGAAGTTGGTTCTGTTCAACTTGATGGAGATTCATGAAGACTACAACATCACCCTCGTGCAGCAGTTCTATGCAACAGTTGTGTTTGGGACTGACCAAGCCAGGACTATGACTTGGATGACTGCTGACCATCGCTATTCTGCCACTTTCTATGACTTTGTTGAGGCCATCTTCGAGACCTTTCAGGGGGTATCTACTCATGTTGGAGTTCGCATGCACTCAGCAGCTCTTGGGGTGAACAAGGAAAAGCTTGCCCCTTTATATGGTAGTGAGGGGGTTGTGGGAGGGTCCAAGGGACTCAAGCCTCTCTACAATCTGATGTTGAGGATCTTCCGCCAGACCATTTCCCCTAGTGCTGGGAATGATGATGCCATCAGATGTGGTTTGGTCAACTTGTTGTATCACACCCACAAGACGTACATGGATGGCCCCGATGCTGATGCTAATCCTATTGATGTGATGGATTACATATTTGAGGAGATGTATCATGCCATCTTATACAAGAAGGCCCCTCCATATGCACCCCTGGTCATGAGACTCATCAACACTCAGCAACATGGCTCGCCGCTTGCTATGCCTCCTAACCTTACCACCCACAAGACGTACATGGATGGCCTCTATGCTGATGCTAATCCTATTGATGTGATGGATTACATATTTGAGGAAATGTATCATGCCATCTTATACAAGAAGGCCCCTCCATATGCACCTCTGGTCATGAGACTCATCAACACTCAGCAACATGGCTCGCCGCTTGCTATGCCTCCCAACCTTACCGAGCACACTCTCGTATCTTTGCAGCAGAAAGGGGCTATGAGGGCTCCTCCTAGACGCTCCCATGCACATGAGGAGGAGGAGATTTCAGAGACTGACAGGGCCCCCTCTCCTTCTAGGGCTCGGAGGAAGAATGCTTCCAATGCACCTCTTCCTCCCATGTCATGTGACTATGTCCATGAGAGGGTCAAGAAGGCCTCATTCTGGGAGAGGACCTTGTGTTGCATGAATGTGGACATCCACAAGCAACAGCATGATTCCTACAAGAGAAACCGCCGCATCGAGAAATTACTCAAGGAGATCAAGGCTCAAGGTGAAGCGTATGATGAGGAAGGTGAGGATGAGTACACTAATGAGCATGGCGCTCAGCCTTCCACCGAGTCAGATCACACTCTTTCGTTTGGGGCATGGAATGCCCATCAAGACAGCTTGGTGGATTGGAAGACCTTCTTTGATGTCACATCTGGGTTTGGGTATCAAGGTACATCCTCTTATCGCCCTCACGGCAAAGGGCATGTAGCTCCAGATGGTGATGGGGACTATGATGATGATGATGAGGATCAGGATTTGGATGAGGAGGACGAGGAGGATGATGACGAGGACTACTGATCCGTTGGGACGCTAGCTTAGGTCTTTTCCCTTTTTTGGTGTTTCGATGCCAAAGGGGGAGAAGACATTGTTATCGGGATTTGCATGGGTTTGGGCTACTTGATTCGTATTTGCCTTCTCGTCTCTATTTGCCTTATGTTATTGTGGGACACTGTTTGCTATTTGTGTGTGTGTGTGACTCTGTGGGTGCTCTAACTTTATTGTAACTCATGTGTGAACTATGTCTTTATCCATGTTCTACCTACCTTGCCTGCTTTACTTGTTTATCTTTGTGCACATAGACAGGGGGAGCATGTCCATACCCTGTCATAAGTAATTGCGAAGTTGTGTTCATGCAAATTCACTAGTTGTCATCGAACACCAAAAAGGGAGAGATTGAAAGGACATTTACTGCCATAATCACTTTTGGTGTTCGTTAACAACTAGTAGGCCCTTTTACAGTTTGCTATTGTCTACAGGTTGATATTCTACAAAGGAAAAAGGACCATTGGCCTGCGGATCATTCCATGCATGTCCTCTTATATCTTGGGGATTCTAGACCGGAGTCTCTGGTCTTCATAGACCGGAGTCTCCGGTGTGGTCTGGAGTTTCCCCAGGGGTCTCCGGTGTGGTCCGCAAGCTGGTCCAGAGTTTTCGGTCCCTATCTCAGGCCGGAGTCTCCGGTGTAGAGGGACCGGAGTCTCCGGTCCACTTGGCTCCCAAGTGCGCTGGGTCATTCTGTCAAGGGGTCCGGAGGCTAGTCCGGAGGTTGACCAGAGTCTCCGGTGTGGTGACCGGAGTCTCCGGTCTGCTTCTTCTCCAACGGGCAGAAAAACGGTTCGCTGACCGAAGGGCTATAAATAGGGGACCTTATCCCCTTGTTCTAGCTGCTCGTCCACCTCAAGAACACCATGTCGATTTGAGCCACCAAATCAACAAGATCTCTTCCTCCAACCATCCAAAGTCTTTGATCTTTGGAGAATCGAAGGAGGAGGCCTTGATCTACAGCTTCACCAAGAGAGATCTTCATTTCCCCCTCATTCACTTGAGCACCCCCATGCTCTAGTGTTTCATTGGAAACCCTAGGTTTTGATTTGGTTCTTACAAGCTTGTCTTTGATTGTTTCACAACTTGCTTGTATTTGGGAGCCTCCAATTAAGTTGTGGATGTGTGCCCCGAACTCGTTGTAAAGGTGTCGGCTTCCACCTCGAAGGTTGCCGTATAGTGGAAGAGGTGAATCGAACCCGTTGGGGTGAGTTCATCGGAGAACAAGGGAGGCCTCTCGTGGCGTTGGTGGTTTGAAACCACCCCCTCTCCAAACGTAGATGTACTTCCCCTCAAAAGGAAGGAACTACGGGAAACAAATCTGTGTTTCTCCTTGTGCTCCACTTTGGTTCCTTCTATCCTTTACCGCACTTTACTTATCTAGTTATTGTTTAGTTTGGGCTTGTTTGTCATATAGGTAAATTCACCTTAGTTAATCTAGAGAATTTACCTTTCTTGTCAAACCCTAATTTGAAAAAGGAGTAAAATTTGAAGTAGCACCTATTCACCCCCCCTCTAGGTGCCCATACGATCCTTTCACACAGCAAGTGCACGGTTGCCATTGTCATCCTTCATATAGGTCAACGGGATGACACCATACTGTGGCCAGGACGAACGGGAGGCCGGAGTGAAGCTAGACAAAGAGTCGACGTCGCCGAAGAAGAAGAAGAAAGGGGTGGCAACAACACGGGCACGGTCGCGGGCTGGCTCAGGGTCCCATCTCGCCAACCTGGGTAAGCTATAGGTCTGGTGCTCACGTGGATAAGCTATGGGTCCCATGCTGATCTAGATAAGTGGAGAGAGGTGTCCACTACGGGAACCAACTGAACATGGCCCCACTTGTCAGCATGTAATGGCAAGGGTCCACTACGGGACCCGACAGAACATGGCCCCACTTGTCAGCACGTAACGGCGATGATCCACTACGGGATCTGACTGAACGTGGCCCCACTTGTCAGCACATAATGGCAAGGCTGACGGACGGTGAGTTTCAGACCGTGTGAGAGTTTCGTACAAGGATATGGGCAAAAGTGAGGAAAAGTTAAGCGGCTAGGAAAAACTGAGTACAACTAAGGAACCGAGGGCACGAAAATAGAAACACCTAGAACATATTGATGCTTGTACAAATTCTTGCAGTATTAGGTTAACAGAGAAAAGAGTCATATAAAGACTTAGAACTATGAGCCTATGTTCTGATGCAAGCCTCGGGGGCTACTCCCATCGGGAGCTCTGTTGCGCATCCGATAGAAAAACTTCGCTCTAGTATAAGGTCATAGAAAAACTTTGCTCTACGTATAAGGTCATAACATGACCCGAAAAAATATTATCCTCGTTTGACAACACACCCGATAAAATAAAAACTCCAATGGAGTCAAAAGATAGGAACCTATGAGCATTACATCATTGTATCCTCAATATGGTTCCTCCCATCGGGAGTGTTTATATACATCACCCAAAAAACGAAAAGCTAACAACTTCAGCAAATCCAACAGCCAAACAAGGCACTCGATGAAATCTCAAAAAATCTCAGGCCACGCCCGACGCGATAATAAGTCTGAATGTCGTATCCATGATATGAAGGTAAGACCCCAGGATTTATCCTGTGTGGTCTGATAACCGCACATTAATGCGTTCTGCCAGTAAATTATCTGTATTGATCATACTTTCAAAAATCTCGACGGACGCGTTAGGTACCCAAAATAATAGAATTAGAATTCAGTATTCGATAAGACCTCAACGGCACAAACTAAATTATGCCAGCAAACTTCGAGTTCAAGCCCGGGGACTTGAATTTGATGTAGGTTCATAGTGTTTTTGCCATGAAGCAATTAACTGATTCTCAATCTATCGGATGTATCAGACCTGTTGTACCAGATCTCTGCAATGATTTAAACAAAAGAAAAACTTTGGCAAGAGACTCAACCCGAATCTGCGATTCGGATGGAGTCTCGAGGGCTACTGACATAGGTATGATAACCCAGATTATTGTTATTGGTTATCCTAGGCTTACAGCCCACAAGGCCCAAGAAGCATCTAACGAAAGACATATCTTGCTAGACAAGGAAAGAGTAGGAACCAATGTTGTATTAGTGTTGTAACCATAACTTGTACCCTACCCGTATACGACCTTGGATCCAGCCTATAATATATAGGCTTGGAGGAGCCATCAGGGAGGCACCGAAAAAATCCTTAAGTGATCTGTAATCGATTTGTTTATAAGCAATCGGACGACTTTGACTCCCTTGTTTGTCTGATCAGCCGACGAAATCCCCAGCATTCTCTTTTCCACAAAACCCTAAGTCCATAACCATGAATATTGTCGAGATTACCCCTTGTCACTATCCATTATAGAAAGCTTAAGAACTTAGATTGGTACCCAGTAGAAAATCGATGTGAAGGGGAAGTGAGTTGATGGAAGGGCAAGCTTTTATCTTATGGTGTTCGCTTGGTTCTAATCAATTCTGTTTTAACAAGTCAAGCTATGTTTATGCTAGAAATCCCGAAGGTTGTAAGGAAGCGGTTGGATTTTTATAGGTCTCGTTTTTTTAGCAAAGTGATGAAAATAAAAGAAAGTATAGATTAATAAATGGAATATAATTTGTAGGCCGAAAGATCGGGGGGGCTAGGTATTGAGGTTCTGGAAATTAAGAATAAATATTTACCGAGCAAGTGGCTTTTCGAATTATTATCTGAAGGAGTGTGGCAAGAGCTTTTGCATAATAAGTATTTAGGTCACAAAACATTATTTGAAGTCCAAGCAAAACCAATGGATTCTCTATTTTGGAAGGGCCTGATGCGGTTAAAGAATGAGTTCTTTTCTAGAGAGCACTTCGTGGTTGGGAATGGTTTAACCACTAAGTTTTGGGAGGATACATGATTGGGAGATACCCCTTTATCACAACAATATCCATCTCTGTATAAAATATACAACGGAAAAATAATACCGTAGCACATGTGTTAACTCAAGTACCCCTAAATATTAGATTCATGAGAGTACTAACTGGTCATAGATGGAATGCTTTGCTAAACTTATGTCAAAGACTCATAATGTTCAATTATCAATGGATCATGACAAGTTTATGTGGAATTTGACATCATTTGGGGTATTCTCTGTAAAATCCATGTACGGAGACCTAATGAATGATTGTACGACTATTTTCTGTGGAAATATCTTTGGAAATTAAAGATCCCACTAAAGATATAGATTTTTATGTGGTTTCTCAATAATGGGATTCTCCTCACAAAAGACAATCTGGTAAAGCGTAAATGGAAAAGATGTACTACTTGTTGTTTATATGGGTCACAGGAAACCATAGAGCATTGTTTATATCTTGTCCATTTGTTCGTCTTCTGTGGCGTATTATTCATTTTGTTTATGACTTAGCCCTCCGACTAATGTAACAACTATGTTTGGGAACTAGTTGAATGGTTTTGATAAATCATCTAAAGCTAGAGTTCGCATTGGTGTCTCAGCTTTATGTTGGTATATCTAGAGATGTAGAAATGATATTATATTAACAGATAAAAACTTTCAATCTTTTATAGGATATACATATGGTGGCTCATTGGGTGTAGCTTTGGACGCTCCTATCACCGCAACACCAGCGGGATATCATGCCTACTGGGCGCAGCCGTCTCTTGATGGTTGTTGGGCACATCTTCAGTCAATCTGGTTGGAGAATGATATCTAGTCTTTTGTTCTATATTTTTCGTTGTTTGATCTTTGTTTCGACCTTATGTAATCGTTGAATTGTAATACACGTGGATTATACTTCTTATAAAAGGTTGTGTGTATCAACTGATACAAAGGCCAAGATTTTATTCTCCTTTTCAAAAAAAAAGGCACGGATTTGATCCAATACTCTCCCTCTCGAAGATTATCACCTCTAATATAAAAAAAAAACTCTGGTACCAAACAAGTCTAACGATTTTGGCGCTGTCTCGCTAGCCGAATCCCGCGCGCGATGCATGCTAGAGAAAACGCGAGAAGCAGATTGAGGACTTCGCCACGCTGCATCTGGCCGCACCACCTTGGATGTGGATTGCCAATGCCCATGCCTATATGTGCACGTCGACCATCGTCACTATATATGCCCGGAGGCCGGAGTAGGCCCGCTACATCACCGACCGAATTCCCAAATACATTCTTTGATTCTTCCATCAGAACAAGACCAAGTACCTCGAGGCGTGCACGAGGCAAAAATACGTACATACAAGTATACAACTACAGGCCCTACAACTATGAACCATGCACGTACTACATCCTGCCGTTGAGCACGGCTGCCGATACAGAGTGGAGAACCCGGATGAGCTCCGCGGAGACGAGGAGCACCGATGCCGGCACGCCGAGCAGCAGCAGCGCCAGGACCCCCGCGCCGAGCCCCGGCCGCGCGCGCAGCAGCAACGCCAGCAGGATGTCGGCAACATCTCGCACGCCCGCGACGTAGCTCCCGTGGTGCCGCCGCTCCAGCTCCGTCCACTCGCCCGGGAGCAGCCCGTAGTCGTCGGCGCCGCCATCCTCATCCTGACCCTCGTCGTCGTCGTCGGGGTCGGACTCGGCCCTGACCTGGCGGATGCGCCGCCGCAGCGTGTCCATGTCCTCGTCGACCAGGCGGCCGTCCCACGGCGAGCCCGGGGGCTCCTCCCACGGGCCACCGCCTCCCGGCGCGAGGCAGAGGATCACTCTGCTCCTGCCGGCGCGACGTGTACTGAACCGCACCATCGTCGCGGCGGCGGTGGCGTCGGGAGATGGCGGGAACGTTTGGCGGCCGGAGAGCACGCCGCGCGCGCCCAGAGCGGCATGGGCTCTTCCCGCTGCCATCGGCGGCATACGCATTGCCGGTCGCTGTAGGATGGTCGATGGCACGTCCCAAGCCTCCGGTAGCTAAACTCAGAGTAAGGTTTGTAGGTACGTTGGCTTAAGGTTGATGGTGTCGCGTGCTGGTTTATATACCGGCGAAGGCAAGACACCGAAGGGTGGCGTGGCGTGGCGTGGCGTAGCGGAGGACAGCCGAATTTTCCGTGGAAGCCTAGCCTAGCCTGGTTGTGCTGTGACTGTGATTGTAGGGCGAAGGGAAAACGTGCGGACAATGGCTAGCTTGGATTCGGAGCCAAGAACACGGCAGCAGCGTCGCGTCGGCAATCCCCCCAGCCCCAGGTGCTGTCCTGTTTCATGGGGTTCGGCTCTGTTTTTTTTCCCTTCGGGGTTGGTTCGGCCGTGGCGTGTGCGGGCCGCGTCGCCTACGTTCAGTTCGCGGGAGCCGAGTGCCGACCCGACCGATGGGCCTGGTTTCCACGCTGTCTACCGGAACCTTCCTCCCTCCTCCCGCCGCCCGGCCCGGCCGTCTTCTGTTAGCTCCATGGCGCAACGGACGACGGTATTGTCATCGGAAGACGGTGCCAGGCAACCACACCGGAATTCCACCCGGATTTCCGTACTAGGATATTAGGCGAGTCCACCTGAAATCCACATTTTCCACAGTTGACGCAGGAATGCAGGATGATGACGATTTTCAAGCTGTGAATTTCATGGCACGCTCTCGAGAGAATGAACGTGTTGAAACGGCGACAGTGCCAACTGTGTTCCGGAAATATCAATATCCGTCGTAACCTTTCAAAAAAAAAATTCAATATCCATCGTTACCTTGATCTGCGAGTGAATTTCGATATTCTTTCAGCTGTGCATATATTTCCGCCGGCGCCATGCATGCACATTGCTCATGTATGATAGGATAGTACTACCTCCGTCCCAAGGGCTTTAAGGCATATAACTTTTTTCAAAACTTAAACCAATTAAAGTTTAACTAAATTTTTAGAGAAAAATACCATGGCTTCTAAAAGTTCTCTACTACCACAAGCTTTGCCCGGCACCGGTGATGGAGGGACGAGGATGGCGGCGCGCCTTCGGCTCGTGCCAGTGTTTATAGTCGTCGCTAGGTGGTCCAATGATCTATTTGTAATTTTTATTATTTTTGAGACTCTTTGTACTACTGTTGATGATTATAAATAGATCGGTAGAATTTCGAAAAAAAAAAACTTTTAAGCCTCGGCTAGACTACCCATGGTTCCTGAAAATATTGTAGTATTATTGATTTCATCAATTCATCTGTTCAATTTAAAATTCCAATCTAAAAAGTCATGGTTGCCTACCGACAAGTTACGAAATGAAAGAACCAAGTGGTCCATTAGAACAAACCGGTACGTACATAGCCGCCAGGGATAGAGGGGCAGACTAGAAAACCCATCTAGGGTTTCCGTACCCCTCGCCGACGACATCATCGGTCTGTTCCGACTCCGGTGGCCTTAGGGCCTTGGAGGTGTGGCAGACCATGGCCTATCGCCGACGGGAGGTTTTTCGTCCTCTGTTTAGCCTATTTTTTAGTGTCTTCTTCGGGATGTCGAGGCGACGGCTACGTCTTGAAGTCAGAATAGTGTCATTTTCGCTCTATGCTCGCTCCAGGGGTGCATCTAGCGCCGATGGAGAGCGCGTGGAGTCGTGTGTCCGGCGGATTTCCCGGGATTCTATCCGTTTTCGTTTTCGTTGGTTTGTTTTCAGGTCAGTCTCTTCCGATCTACGATTATCATCATTGGCGATGATTGATGCTTCAGTGTGTTGGTCCTTTGTGGCCTTAGCACGACGACTTTTCGTCTGTCTACTACAACAAGCTCTATACGACAAGCTTTGCCTGACTCGGGTGATGGAGGGGCGAAGACAGCGGCGTGCCTTCGGCTCGCGCTAGTGTTTGTAGTCTTCGCTAGGTGGTCCAATGACCTATTTGTAATTTTTACCACTTTTGGGCATCTTTGTACTGCTGTTGATGATTATTAATAGATCGGTGAAATTTTGCAAAAAAAAAAGTTACGAAATGAAAGATTTCTAGACAACTCAGTGGGTTGGGAGTAGGAATTGACTTAACATTCCCTTGACAGTTCCAATTCCATGACAACCAAACACGTTTTATATGGAATCTCGATTGAATTCCACGATTCCAGCACTAAATGATTGCTTCCAAACGAGCTCTAAGGTCTTCAGTTCCATTTTTTACCCCATCTTCACATTTTGTTCATTCTGTTAAATAACACTGGTACGCTAGGTCGATGCAACAATGTGTTTGCATTTCTACCACGTCTAACCTTCTCTCCCCGTTATTTTGCATTCTATCGTTCTTGGAATATCCTCGAACCTCCATCAACACATACCTCGCCCAACAAACACATCAAAGAAAGAGGGTCCAAAGTTCTTTAAACGAGATAATCGAGACAAATTTTCACTTCACGAGGTAATTGGTGCCATAAATGTACAACTAAGGATAAAAAGAGGACCACTGAATCATTTTTTTTCTTCCATCTTCAAAAAGGTTCCAAACATGACTAATAATTACTGGCAGGGTAGATATAATTGCCCGTAAAATATCATGAACAACGGAACTGGAAGTGCAGCGGCTGGGAGGAATTTCTCCAGCATGCGCCAATGTAAATACGTAGGTTGGGGAAAGACGGAACAAATTCAAGTTTTTCTTCACACAAAACCACGATGAAGGCACTGTAAGTTTACACTTCACTTATTTCGCCTGACTGTATTCACAAGATATGACGCTACCGATGGGTGATAAACTACACAGCGTCCACACAGATTGACAGCTCGGAACAGACGCGACAACCATTCCTTGGGTACTTAGGAGGTGATGATTGAAAAAGGTCACAAATGAAATACGGGTGTCACCATGGAGATACAGTATGTCAAGAGGATGATAGCCAACAGTTGTGGCCCTCGTGTCCTAACAGCATCCTGCTGATCCTTGAGCCCGGTTGCCACCCACCACATCCACGGTGTCAGGCATATACCTTCAAAAGCGAATTTCCGTGAGATTAAACAATCAAAGTATAATCAGAAATAAACGAAAATAATAGGATTATTAATGCTAGCCAGAACTATCCAGAGGTGAAGAACACCTCAAAACAGAGGCGGTCTATCCTCATATAAAAAGCTAACTATAAGAACTGTTGGTATTCCAGATATTATTCATCTTATTAATATGCTCCATGTTCTACTGCAATTTATTATGTCATAAGCAATATTCACTTGCAGTAAATGTCACTGAGCTTTATTAAAGGATAAAGAAAGTAAGACAGACTGTGCTTACAGTTCTTCCTCTGGTTCATTCTTCAGAGCGTTCTTTACTATACACTGGAAAGCTTCTTCCACGTTTAATCCGTCCTTGGCAGAAGTCTCAAAGTATGGGATGTTCCCTTTCGAGGCACACCACGCTTTCGCCTTTTTCTCAGAGACCTAGAACAAAAGGAATTTACTTATCTGCAGAGGAACCCGTTTACTGAGAAAGCAAGACATGAAGCTAATAGTGATAATTACCACACGGCTGTTTCCACCATCTATATCTACTTTGTTACCCAGCAGAACAAACGGGAAGTTATCAGGATCTGATGGGCTAGCCTGTGAAAGAAACATCCAGAGTGAGACAGACATAACATGATTGTGGACTGTTAATGAATTATGAAAAGCCCTTCACCTGAATCAGAAATTCTTCTCGCCAGTTGTTCAGATTATCAAATGATTTCATAGAATTAACATCATAAACTAGAACACAGCAATCTGCTCCACGGTAGAATGCAACACCAAGACTTTGAAACCTTTCCTGGCCAGCTGTATCCCATATCTACAAAGAAAATAAGCGTGGAATGATATAGTGATTGTGAAGAAAAAAATACAGAAACAATACCATAAAAGCTCAAAAATAAATTTCTTATGTATCCACCCACGATTGTGTTTAACAGGAACCAATCGAAGCACAAGTAAGTCGACTAAGAAATAGGTTGGCATTTAGAATACCTGAATTAACTTTGAAATTGTACCATTTGCATGGTATCAAAACAATCTGTACCATCCGCTAATTTGTAGGGGTTAATAGCTTACACCAAACACTAACAACGTTTATGCTGTCAAAGGCCCAAGGCCAGTTTCCAGTAAACTTATTTACCTAAGATGAAACAAAAATCACCAGGAATAACTATGACATATACTACATAAACCAAACAGAAGTGCTGATCATGCACCGACGGAACCAGTCATGCAACATCATCTGTACAAATAAACGATGAAGAGCAAACATTTTCTTCTAGTATTAGTAGACTACATAAACCAAACGGAAGTGCAGATCACGCAACATCATCTGTACAAATAAACGATGAAGAGCAGACATTTTTCTTCTAATACTAGTTTTAACAAGTGAGGAGCAGTTCGGTAGCTAACGGAGATCATGCCAAGAACTGAACTACTCATGGAGAGCATGATGACAAGGCAGAGACCAGGGGAGGAAAACCTTACTTGCAGAGTGAAGAGCCTGTCCTCGAACTGCACCTCCTTGGTGAGGAAATCGGCGCCAATCGTCGCCTTGTACTGGTTGCTGAACTTCTTGTTCACATATCTAAATTAAATCAAAGCTCAAGGAAACACAAGCCGATAAAGGTACAGTAGAAAATCCCATCTTAAACGGCTAACTCGGCACAATCATCGCATCTAAACACGAATCTCAGGATACTGGTTCATCAAGGAGGTCTTCCCAACCCTAGATCGCAGGAAAACAAGGGGAAAAAGTCAGCGAAATCGAGGAAACGTTCTCCGCGGAGAACGGGGGAGAGAGACAGAGATCCGAAGTGCTCACCCGCTGTCGCCGAGGATGATGACCTTGAGGAGGGTGCGCCGGCGCGAGGCCATTGGGATCTAGGGCCTGGGACGGCCGATCTCGCTCGTGCGTGCGCCGGAGGGTCTGGGGAGGGGAGAGGCGAGACGAGACGAAAGAGCTGAGCTGGCGCGGCGCGTGGTGGGCGGAGCGAGGAAGGGGAGAGACGGAACAGCTGCGCCCGCAGGGTCGTGAGGTGGCGACAGCACGTTGGGCCACAGAGATCGGACGCTTGCGATTTGTTTACAGGTGCTGGGGATGAACGCGCCACAATGCACATAAGTTTGTTCGTCAACTGAAAATTACGATCAAAGTTTGTTGGTTTGTTCTGCAACTGAAATCAACTGAACAATATTTTTGATTTTTTTTTTTGGAAATGAAACAATATTTCTAATGCTAGATAAACATTTTAATTTTCAAGTTAAATTTGCGTATACTCGAGTTGAGTCGATGTTTATTTATGTCCGTGAGTCTAGGTGGAATTGGAGTTTGTCTGCTTTTTTTTAGGTAAAGGCCTAGAAGCGTCCGTTAACATGGTGGGTACAAAGTTGCAAGCAAGTCCTTTACATTTCTTGCTCAGGACAACCTGCTATTTGAAGAAAAGGCCTACAAATATAAAAAAAAGGACCCTAGCAAGAAAATATATAACGCAATCAAGTGCTCGGTATCCTTCACCACCGGCGACCTTGAGGCATCAGCGATGCCGAAGACGGAGAAGCACGACCCAAGGCTCGAAACAGTCGCAATCTTCTCATCGGCAGAGGACCACTGCCACCGGCCATCTCCACATCCGCGGGGACAAACCACTTGGTAGTGAGGAGCGGTCAAGCTCTGCTAGCAAGGGCCTCCACGTCGGAGGTCGAAAAATGGCCGCCTTCCCGGCCAGGGGCACCATGCCAACAAGCCATCATGCAATCTGCTCAAGTTGCTTCCTGCGTACTCAAAACACCGAGCACACACACAGGTCTTCACCCCTTCTTCCTCAACAACGACAAGCACACATCTCTTCCCCCGCTCTCCCTCGCCACCCCGGTCGGCCAAGAGAAGTGGAGAGAATAACACCACAACCAACCATCAAGGAAGAAAACAAGCTTTATGCCCGAGCCACTGAAACCTTCCCTCCCATCAATAGCTCTGCCCAGAGGAGCATCTTGAGAGAGGGTGCCTAGCAACCTTCTAGCGCCACTCGCACGCGCCACGAAGTAGCTCGGAGGTGCGACATCCCGTAGCCGCACGCCAAACTTGTCAACACCCGGATTTTTAATCCCAGATGCCCGTTATGCCATACCTCGCAATCCCAGGATTACCATTTTTGCGAGACATAACGGATTGGATATCACAGTACATCATCCATTACAAACCATACATAAGGTTCTTACACAAATAAGGATCTCATGATCCAGTCTTAATACAACAAGCAGCGGAAATAAAGATAGCGTAGCGGTGGGGTCTATCTTCAGGGGCACAGGCAATGCTGACGAAGGCAGATAATTCTAGTTATCATAGCCGTCCTGCTGACCATCATCTTGATAATCTCCTTCATAGTCTGGCCATGATAATAGCCAGGGACAAAAGCCATGAGTACTCTTTAAGTACTCGCAAACTACCACTAACAAGTATTATGAATCTAAGTTAAAATGCTAACTCTTATGCTTAACTATCCAGTTAAGTTTGAAACCTAAACTGAGTTCTGAAGCAAAGAAAGATAAGATAAAACTCTAAAATCACTTAAGTTGGGGAAACTATTGTCATAAACACAACCCTGTTGTGGTCAAGTCAAGATTCATCATTCTATTCAAAATCTTTAGAAAACATCTGACAACGAAACAGTATGGCCATTCCAACTATCCATATCCGCGGACGTGGCTATTCGAATAGTTTGACACTCTGCAGAGGTGGTACACTTTCACCACAAGATTCGATACATCTGTCAGGGATAACCCTGAATCGTCATACTTAGTATGCAGATAATCAAACATAACCTTCCCTTTACACACCCTAGTATAAGCACCTCTCCTATGAGCATGGCCTCCCAACCATGACCATCAGTCATCTTGGGCACTGCATAGGTGGACAACATTGAGAGGTAGCCTTAGCTCAAACCTCTCCCGTGAGGGAACTAATACTAATGCATATAAATTTCCAGCTACGCCTTACCCAATTCAGGTAATGTGGTTGTACGGTAAATTTGGAATGGTATCGCATCTGAATCCAACCATCAGTTTTATAAAAGGGTTAAGGCTCATGCCTCAACATTTTCATCAACATTAATCCTTTGTGTTTCTCAACACATGTCAAAACATCTCAATAGAATGACTCATCATTCCAAGGTTTTCATAATTCATTTTCACCAAGTGTTCCCATCCAAAGTGACTCAAGTTTTTGATCTACTCTAAACTACTAAGTTAAGAGTGTTCACTAAGGTGGTAAAGATGGGTTTAATCTCATGCCATAGAATGACATCTAAAGGTTTCTAAATAGGTCAAGTTTTATACTTTTTATGCTACCTTCAAAACCAATAAAGAACTTTGTATAAACTAAGAAGGGTAAAACTTATAACTAGGGCTTGGGGTACTATTAGTTAACTAAGGGGGTGTGATCAAAGTATGCTTAAGGCATCTTTCCTAAACCATCTAGTTTGATTCTAGTTTGCTAAGTACTACACTTGCAAGTGCTAACTTGCAAGGGTTAATCTTGGATAGTGCTAGCTTGCTAATAGTAGCTGGCATTGTTAATGGTGGCTTGCCTTGGTTGGTGCAGTGGTTGAAGTTTTCTTCTTCTTCTTCTTGGTAGAACTCCTCCTCGAGAGCTTGGTCGGTACTATCGTCTATAAATACATAGGGAGTGCACAATCACCAAACAATACTTAACTAGGCTAGATAGCATTCTAAGACACACAATTGATGATCTATTATCATCACAAGCATCTCAAGTTTAAATTAAAAGTTGTATTCTTTTTATTTTAGAAAAGTAATTTCTACTCATTGAAAAATTAACTAAAATTTAATATTCACCACCAAAATATGGGATCATGTGAACACATGTCCTCACCACATATTCTAACATGTGGGAATGAGATTTAAGGGTTGGATCAATATTACTTTGGTTTAAGTACCTTATTTAATGATTTAAAGTGACTAGAAATGCCTATATAGCATTATTTTGGTACTAGTCCAAAGTCATTGCATGTAAACCTTAATATTATTACATATTTGGATAGATATGGTGAAATGTGATTTTTGATAGTTGGAATCAACTCAAAAGCTAACTTGGTTGATTTTATAAAAATGTTGCAAGTTGCAAAAGCTTCTGTCTTCTTATTTTTATTAGGAGAGATCTATAACTCTAATTGAATTAAATCCAACGGGCTTGGATAGATCATCTTTATACCTTTCATACAAAATTGGTTTCATGCAATTTGGATTTGTAAAACTCACAGAATTGATTTTTGAAATACTGGACATAAACTAGATTTAACTAAAAAAGAAAAAATCCATATTTGAATCGATGGGCTAGCGCGGGAAAATGAATGGGCCGGCCCAGTGGCGCTTCGCGGCGCGGGGCTCAGCTGATAGGGGGTCCCACGTGTCAGCGACACTTTAAAACGGGAAACGGTACGCGCGACGTGGGCCGTGCGATTAGAAGCTAGATCTACGGCTGAGGGTCGTTGTCGACGACAAACAGGTCGCCGGCGAGCTCGAACCCTAGCGGCTCGGTGGGGGTCTGATGGGGGCGTACCAGGGCTCCAGCGGGGTCAGCGAGGCGGGCAAACGACGTGGAAGACGACGGCGAGGCGAGGCGTGGTCGCGGCGGAGCTTGGGGCGGTCGAAATCAACGGCGCCCTTCTCCTCCTGCCGCGGCTGCTCCGGCTCCAATTCCAGCGAGATGCTGCTCCACTTGCTCCGGCTAGAGGTGGGTGAGGTTCAGAGAGGTGAGGGGAGTGGAATGGTGTGGAGAAGAGAGGCTGGGGAGTGCTGCTTTTATAGGCTCGACGGTGAGACCGAGCAGGATGGGCGGTCGACGGTGGCGACATGGCTACGGCGAGGTAGAGGCATGGTTAGGGGTGGCGATCGATGGGCGGTTCCCTGGCGGTGCTCTAGAGCTTAAATGCGGCCGTAGGGGCGGTGGCACGCGGTCGGGGCGAGGTGGCGCTCTGCGTGGCAGAGGCGGCGGTGTCCACGACGAGCGGTGGCTGTGGGGCGTTGGGCGGCGAACGGGCGTGTCCGTCGTGTTTCCCAGGTCGAGGTGGAGCGGTGGGCGCGGGCTAGTGCCAAGGGGTGGTCTGTGCGAGCGAGGACAGGGCGTGCTCTGGGGGCGGCGTCGGCATGCTCGACCAACTCCGGGCGCGGCGGTTCCTGGCCGCTCTGCCCTCTGTCTCTGTCCTGGGGCTGGTTGGGCAGTGGAGGTGGACCACAAGCAAGTTGCTAGACATGAGGAGAGAGGCTGGAGAGGGCTCCTGCTGCGAGTGCACTGTCGGCCGACGAGGTGGTGCTCGGCATGGCACGACAGTGCAGCTAGGGGATAGGGGAGATGCTGGTTAGGCTCTGGTTAGATCAAGAGGGGACAAGGGGATTAAATGGGGGCAAAACCCTGTAGTAAACAGTGATCTAGGATTAGAGGAGAGATTATGCATGCCAAGTGTTTGGTTAAATGGCCGCATGAAAGAAAGTTTTGAATTTTGGTTTCAAATTTTTTGAGTGATCTCCACTAGTGATAGGTAGTCTCTGGTTGCAACGGTTTTGAAAGTGGAGCTCAAAAAGATGGTTTTTGAAATAGGGGTGATCTATGCATATGCATTAGATTCAATTTTAAACTTTCATTTAAAATAGTTAACATAATATTTTTAGCAGATCAAAAGGTGGGCCTTGGTACCACATTATGTGTACTAGCAAGGGGTGCAAAGATCAAGAATTGTTTCTGTTAAAATTTGAGTACTAGGAATAGCCAAAGTAGGCATGAGAGTTAAATTTGCCAAAATGACCATTCCTCAGTTTTAATTCTTTTTTATTTGATTTTCTTTAGAAAAAGTTAGGGAATGATGTAGATGATGTTTAAATCACCTAAGAAACATTTTACAAGCATTGGATCACTCAATCATGGCAATTCAAACAACTCCTAAATTAAATGCACACATATATGAATGCTTTCATATTAACTTTGAAAAAGTTTTGTTAACTCCAAATTTGATTGATTTGATCTTGATAAGCTTGGATTGAAGTTTTGGGATGTTACAAAACTCCACCCAACTCCCCCCGCCACCACGACCGGTCAGAGAAGGGTCAAGGACTTGCAGCCACCGCCGAACAACAACACCGAAAGCAGCTTTATTTAGAGAAGCGGTGGTCTCCGCTGTCAGCGCCCATCCACCATGGATGAGGAGCATGCCAACGAGGAACTCTAAGATGCGCCAAATCTTGCTGCGGGAATCTCCAGCGCCGCTTCTTCCTATGGGCATACAACCCACTACTGGCACAAGGTCACAAGCCCTACCTAGCCTAACTACTCCAACACCCCCTCCGCCCCCTCCAACCAGCGGCACCGGTGGAGAGAGCTCGGGGGAGGCTCGGTTTCTCGGTGGAGAGAGGAACAATCAGAAGAGAGAGTTCGGGAGAGAGCTCAGGAGCAGTTTGGAGTTTGTCTAGTACAGTTCAGTCCGTCTAGAACAACTTATCATAGTAACTTTTGTGTGGCCTTGCGATACGAGATAGAGGAGAGAGGCGCTTGGGAGCCGGCGGATAAAACCCATCTAGGGATTCATTCCCTCCGCCGGTGATCTCACTTGTCTGTCCTATCTCCGACACCCTTAAGGTCTTGGAAGCGTTGCGGACCATGGTCCCTTGCTGACGGGAAGTCTCGTGTGTTTATTTAGACTGTTTTCAGTGCCTTTTTCAGAATGTTAAGGCGGCATCTACGTCTTGAAGTCAGAATAAGATATTCTAGTCCTATTCTCGCTCTAGCGGTGCGGCGCGTGGAGTCGTGTGTCCGGCAGATCTAATCACTTTTCGTATTCGTTTGAGGTCAGTGTTTTACGTTTGTCATCTTCGACGATAGTTGCTGCTCTCGTGCGCTGGTCCTTTATGGTGTTAGCACGACGACTTCTCATCCGTCTAATACAACACTCTACAATGACTAACTTTGTCCGGATCTGGTGATGCAGCAGCGAGGACGGCAGTGTGCATTCGGCTCGTACCAGTGTATGTAGTCATCACTAGGTGGTTTAATGAACTATTTGTAATTTTTATTTTTTAGGACTCTTTGTACTGCTATTGATGATTATTAATAGATCAGTGGAATTTCGTAAAAAAAACTTTGGTGTGGCCTTTTCTAAAAATACACTAATAGCAACTCTAGTAGATCTCCAAATTTGCACTCTTCAAGAAAATTCAAAATATTGGGAGAGTTTAATCTAGCACATCCAAAACAAACTTAACTCCGAAAGAAATATATTTTGTTATTTTTCACCCATTAGGGATATTATAACTGGGACAAAACGGAGCTCTCACGTGCTATCAGCCTCCCAAGCCATCTATTTTCACGATCTGATTAGTCCCGTCTGTTGATACCGCGTGGGCTAGATATCCCTAGCAAACGCTCCTCTGGAAAATAAACGGTGCCACGTGGTTGATTTGGGCCCATAAAAGCCCATATATTCAAACCGTTCCAGCCAAACAGATGCAGCCAATCGACCGATCCAGGATCCCCCTCGCCTCGCTCTCCCCTTCTCGCATCTCTCTACTCGCTCGTGCGCTACCGCCGCCATTTAGATCTCGTCCTTGTTGCTCCAATCGGCGTCAGCAAGCACGCCACCGTGTTCCTCTCTCTCTCTGACGCTGGTCCACTCCTCCATGCCGCCGCTCTTCGCCCCGAAGGCCTACACCTCCATGAACCCTAGGTTCATAGCCCGACTTCGTCCATGCTACAGGTCCTCTTTCAGCGGCTGATTGCAGTATACACACCTAATTGGTACCATGCACGACCGCATGATGGCAACATGCCAACAAACCCACTCCAATTCATAATCTACTGCTGATTTGGTTTGATGCTATACTTAGAGCCCTGAAACGACTTCAAAAGTGTTTTGTTCTTTCATTATTTCAAGGAAAATTTGAACAGCCTGCCGATAGTCACACCACAGGGTGATCTTCCTGGATGGGTAGCAGGTGATGAAGCTCCATTTTGGTGTCCTTGAACTGACCCAATAGTAATGGAGTTTCTGTAACATGTTCAGAAAGAAAATAGCTCAAGTAGGAATAACAACTCCTATGAGCAGCAGAGTGTTCCACGGACAGACGCACCATGTTTGTGCATATAAATAAATAGTTGATGTTGCCCAATTTTAGAATGTTTTAGGCATATTTAAGTCATCAGTTCATGTCCTGCAGCCGTAGTGTTCTACATTGCTCTTTAAAGACAAAGGTATATGGTTGATCATAAACCTTCTATTTGGTTCCTTTACTATGCGGTATATATTAATCTGTTTTCCATTAATATTTCCTAATTTGCTTATCTATGTCTCTACCTGGGTTAGGTCCTTCACATCTAAATTAATTGTTGTTGCTATTGATGGATCCCCATTTTACTGAAATTTCGACAGCAAACATTTATTTTCCATTTGAAAGGTATTTGTATATCACTGTACCAGTTGTATATATGATTTCAAGGTCATTCGTCTATGTATAGGAAGGTTGTGAGGCTGTATATGGCCAGCAACATGAACGAGTAGTTGCTAATTGACAACTCTTCATGCAGGTTATTAATCTGCATTAATGTTCCGGTAGAAGAAGGTGACATTTGTATTTTCTAATATGTGTATGAATACTAGAATTGTTATACATTGATTTGGTATAGTTAAGACAGTTTTCAAAGACAGATACAAAGATGTTTGTGAATGCTAGAATTGCTATAATCTTTGTGACTTGAAGGTATATTGGTGGAACCTCACAAAGTGCAGATTTTCCTATATTTGTACCAATATTTGTACCGTCTTGATTTCCACAAACATTTATTTACTCCTCCATGGACCACGGAAACGCGCGCCATCATGATCTAGTTGTGCATATAAAACACCATTTGAACTACATTTTCACATCATGTTAATTCAGATTTTGATATTTCTACCACACAATTCCAATAGTATTTTAAATTCATAACTTTTCAAAATATAAAAACATCGATCATCGAAATGGAAACTTCATCACAAATGAAACCCAAAGATAATCACACATTCCTACTACCACTGCGTCCACTAAAGAGCACATCTTGGAAGCCAACATCTCCTCCGAGTGAACTCTCAAATCTCAATAGGCTCTTACCTTGTCATACATCCAACTTGCGTCATTGAACATGAACTTTGCCTCTTGATCATTCTTCTTGTTTTTTTTCTTTTTTTGCATTGACCATCATGCTCTCATGGTCAAGAGCAAGCTTCTGCTCCTTAATCTTCGTCTTGTGCTCCTCAATCTCCGTCATGGGCACCGCAAAGGTCGTCTAGATATTCATCCTCTCCTCCACATTCTTCCGAACTCATTCCATTTTGTTGTGTTCTCTAGCTTCATGTCAGCCGCCAAGATCCTTCCTGGTGGAGATCATGTACTAAAGTTCTTCCTAGTAAATTCCCGGCTTAGTCTCTCATTTTCTGCCTTCCTCCCCAGATGCAGAGGCAGAGGAATTATTGTTTTTGTTGCCTTCCCTTCTTATTTGGTGTTGTAATCTCAACCTAAAAAACGTCTATTTCTTTTGATTCTCATTTTCCATTGAGAAGCAATGTCTTCGATGCCAATACTATCATCAAGCATGTCCATGTAGAACTTCATTAAGAACTACAATGAATACAAAAACGATCATTGCATTTCATAAATCAATCAAAAACTATCACCCGTCATGCATATCGTCATGGTATTTGAAAAGGAAAAAATCAATTAACTTTCGAGCATTCCTCACACACCACTTGGGTGTCCGACTTGCTACTACCATCTCCTACATCTGAGGGGAAAAGGAGTTTGATGGTATGCGCAAGGGAGGTTTGCGATGATCGTCGGCTTCTTCCCTGTTGTCCTTGTCTTCACTACGCCTGATACCTATTGGTTGTGTTTGGCATGATGGGCGCCAAGATGGAGACGACTGTGGTCGTCGCAGGGGAGATGGCACACACAATGGTGGCGGCATGAGCCTGGGTCAACTTCCCGCAGGGGCTCCAGACATCTCTGGTGCTACCACCGTAGAAGGAGGTGAGGGAGGAAAGGTGAAGGTCAACTGCACGGAAGTCCCATCGGTGGCTGAAGGCAACGACATAGGCAGCGGCAGCGGTTGGGAGCAGTGAGAATCACACCAAAATTTCAAGTGGCTTGGTGTGTTCGAGTGCAAGTAATATTTTCCTAACTATAGAGAGGTGGATGTAGTTTTTGGAAGGCTAAAATACTTATAGTGAGTTGGTCCCTTATTAGACATGTTTGCGTAAATTTCCCTTCTTTGCACATAAATTGAGTTCGCTATATACCAGTTGTGCATGACAGCATGAGTGTACACCTTGCGCAAAAAATAATAACTAATCTATCTCTAAGAGAAAGAACATCGTCTCTACATAGAAGTTAATAGGAGCCAACATAGGGTAAATGCCGCGAAGCGACCTTGAACTCACCTATGAAATGCATTCGTATGCCCCCAAATATATAGAAATCTTTACATATTCTCAGAACACTATAGATAGCAATAATTGTAAAAATATATAAGTAAATGGAGTTGAAAAATATGTCTTACTTTGGGAATAGGAATAATGTTTTTGAACATAAGATAATATACTTACTTTGGGAATAGGAATAATGTTGCCGTGATAAATAAAACATCTTTTGTAGTACAATATATAAATATCAATAATATGCACTCCTATTTATAATAGTTTGAATCATAAAATTGATCTAACATTATGTTCTGCATGTGTGCATGGCATAGAAAGAGCAATGTGCCACCAACATGTCACTTCCGTCATGATCAAGAACCCTATAGCCTCGTCTCGGGAAGTATTGGTTCATCCACCACTCTTGATGTATCATTTTCACGCGTGTTCATCCTTTTCACTCTCATCTTAACCTGCTTGTGTGATTGTGATCTATTTGATGCACTAAGCTAATGCTACTAACCATTAAGACGAAGTGGGACGACAAACTTAGCTTGCTATATATAGTGAAGATGAAGTGTTTCTTTTATCAAACAAGCTTCCCTCGTCAATTTCATATAAATAAACCACCCGTCCCCTGCTATGTTTCTTTTATCGAACATAGTTGTATACTTCAGGTTGTGTATCCTCCCGTCCCCCACATCGTCCTCTCTCAGGCGACACGGGGGAAACCCTAGCCGCAGGCCTAGCGGTCTCCTCCCTTTCTCCTCCGCTCCATCGCCACCGCTGAGAATGTGGTCGGGCAAGCCTGTGCCACGGACGGCGATGGTCTTCTTCATCTTGGTCTCCAGTTGCAAGATCAGCACTCCCCCATCAACAACATCCCCCCGGTTCTCAGTGGGAGCTGCAAAGTCCTGCTCCTCTTGGGCAACGTGATGTGGCGTCCAGCGAGACGTGCTTAGCAGCGGCCAGGACATCCTCGTTCTTTGGCTTCAAGGTCTCGATGCCATGGGGCTGGTATTCTAGATCTTATGGTTGCGGGCATGGGAGCCTAGGCCTAGATCCTCGCGGCAAAGTGGTTCATGGGTCGAGTGCTAGGTGGAAAAGCCGGTCTACATCAAGGTCAGCGCGTGGGACTGCTGGTGAAGACCGGGCTCTAGGGGTAGTTGGAGTCGTATACGGTGGCGTCTATGGGTGCCGTAACCTTTTGAAGGCGTCAGCAATGCAACTCACGAGTCCAATAAAACAAAAGAACCTTTTTGTAGCCAGGGACACAACACCAAAAGCCTAAAAACCGTGAAAAGCAACATGCAAAGAGATCTAAACGTCAACCGGTAGGAACAATTCACAAAGTCAACCTTGCAGTAGACTGTGCCCATCCATGCCCTTTTGCGTACACTTCTCACCAATTTTAGCTTCTCTGGGTCATCTTTTCAAGGTTTTTTTTGTCTTGGCTTATCTGCAGATTTCCTAGGCACAATCTTGTTGCATAGTCTGTAGATAACATTGGCGAGATCATCAGAAATTCCTTTAAAGCACACATTGGTTATTTTTCAAAATTATCCAGCAGACTGCTGCTCCACCATATAGCATCACCCAGCTCCATCAAGATGCAACGTTATATATTTCGGATGAGAACATTGTTCACATCAACTAAAGGTTGGTGTGGTATACACAAGATGAAAGCATTATGCACATATTTTGGAGGTTGGTGGTGTAGTACTTTTCATCATTAGGTAGGTTAAAATTTGCCCATGTGAGTAGGTGAATATGATTTTTCTCATTACATATCAAGATTGGATTTGGTCCATAGCATAATGGATGTGCAGAAGATGAGATATTACTTGGGTTCAATGAGGTGGCACATGTCACCATGTAGTGTAGACTGTAAAAAAGGCGAAGTACTTGACACATGCGTGAAGATCTACTATAGTGAGAAGTTTTTTTTTGCATCGTACAATTGTCATAAGATTGAAGGTCTGGTATCCTATCAGGCAGTGAACATAAAAATAGAATAACATTTGCGGTAAAGTTTCAAGATGAAACACTTACTAAAATCAAAAGAAGGAAATACGGAAAAATGTACTATTTTCACGGGTCAAAAAACATCAATGACCATAATAGCAAGGACAACTCAGGTCCGTCAAGCGAAACTAAGGGCCTTAAACGCCATGAACTCCCCATTTGTACAACACCTCACCCCGGAAGAGTAGAATGATGAACCTAGAGAACATGTCGCTCACGAAATCCACCAGTGCGGTACTCAAGTGTTCACAATAAACAACAAGTTACAAAAGTGAGGATTGTACGACGGCCAACTGCGGATGGAACTTAGCTCCTGACGGTGCATTGGACTTTACGCCGACACAACTGCCATACAAGACGTTGGCAATGTCTAGTACACGGCAAAATGCTGATTCAAAAGGTGGACACGATGTAAGACGAGTGAATGCATACACTAGAATCAATCGTCTTGAAAGGCCTGCTACAGGAGAGCTAAAATCTCATAGCAATACTCCTAAGGCCTACCATGCCTAGCTAGAATAGTTTGTTTTCTTTGTATGCACATGTGCCTCTCAAGCATGTATTCATCGACCAACTGATCATATGCATGGCGTTGTGTACTAAACTAAATTGTTGAAGAAGAGGCAAGAGATGATCACTTAAATAAGCGAGAGCTCATTGCCTATATCCGCTGCAAATCGTACTTCCAACGAAAACATAAATTCTGTAAATCTTATCATGTGCTTTGCCGGATTTATGCAAAACTGCACTTTACGAGGCAACCTTTTACTTGTCTCCCCCTCCCGCATTCCTCTCTCTTCCCCATGGGTACTTTTCATACATGGCATTGGCATAATGAATATTAATTACACACTGAATGGGTATCACTGGCATCCACTTGGAGAATTGGCACGCAATTGACAAGCGCCCCCCCCTTGGTTTTGTAGCCCCTAGTTTATGCCAAACCAATTGTGGGTTGCAGGCATTGGCGACATGACGTCTCATTTTTTGTCGGTACCGACAAGTGGCTCGATTACCATGGTATTGGTGGAACATGTCAATGCGATTGACATAGGAAGGTGAAATGAATAGTATCTCAATGGGCTCATGTTGAGTTCGAGACCACTAAGTAATGGCGGAGGCTCCTCATCTGCCTCAACTCTGGACCGGCTCTCGCTCTGCCCTTGCTCGGCGTTCAGGGCCTCGTCTTAGGTTGCTCGTGCACCACTTGTTCTCTGCCACTACCATTGATGTACTAGCATTATATTGTTGTGTGTACTTACATCTTTCCGGTTCTTGTTTTTAACCCTCCCGTTGACCGAATTGTAGATTACTACTAGTTGGTGTGCTAACCTAATGCTACCAACCTGTTAAGATAAAGTGGGTCGATAAACCTATATTGCCAAAGTGGTAACATTATTCACATCAAGTGAAGGTTGATGCAGCATATAGAAGATGAAACCATTATATACACAGATTTGGAGGTTGGTGGTGCGGAACTCTTTGTCATTAGGTTGATTTCATTTTGCAACAGCAAGTAGGCGAATATGATCTTTCTCATCATAAATCAATATCGGATTTTTACTCCTTGCATAGTGGACGCATACCACGAGAGATTACTTGGCCTCAATGCCATGACACCGTAGCATGTCGATGTAGAAATCAGGGAGCACTTTGGCGTATTTGTGAATAGGTATCTAATAGAGCGAGAAGCTCTTCTTTCTGTCGCAAAATTATCGCTGGAATACCTTGTATCATCTAGGGCCATAGACATACAAATATTTCAAAATTACATGTAATGGCTTCAAATAGTCTATCTATTATATACTCCCTCCGACCAATATTAGTTGATTTGGATTTATCTAGATTCGAATGTATTTAGTATTAAAACATGTCTAGATACGTCCGAATCTAGACAAATTCGAGTCAACTAATATGGATCGGAGGGAGTACTAATAGCAATATAAGAGGTTTCTTGAAGCCACCACGTTGATCCACATATATACTAAAAATATTTCATTCGTTGATCTTAATTATAACGGCTATCTATTATATACTAAAAGCAATATAAGATTGTTTTTCGAGGCGTTAGGTTAATCCACATCATCTCAATTATTCTGATGGTTAGATCTAAAGTTTGTGGTTAGGATTTAATAAAAAACTAATAGTCACGTAACTCTAGAATCCCGTTTGACACGTTCAAGTATGTACAGGTTATGAAAGGGAACCACCGTACCGCACCATATAAGACCAAATAAAATGGCAGGAGATTTGACCGGTTGATGTTAGTAGTTGTTTAAATCACACGCATCTATCTAAGGACTCTAGCTGTGTCCGATGAATGTACGTCTTCTTGACCTGCTTGCATCACGCTACTGTCCTTGCTCCTGTACCAGAATTGTTGGCAACTCAGATCAAATAAAGAAGCAGCATCGGCGTGCGGCCGGGGATGGACGCCGTGAATCAAAAGTGTTCCTTCATTGCTACAGTAGCCAGAATCGTTGAGATGATTTGTTGGCTCCATCAAGTAAAAGAAGCAGCAATGGCAGCCGGCCGCGTGCCGCCAGGGCGCTGGAAGTTGTGAATCAAAAGAGTTTTTTGATCTGCTCAATATGCACCACCATTCATGTCTTCACCGCTATGACTAGAGTCCTTGGCAAGTCTGATGGCTCTCTCAAATAAAAGGAGCAGAAACAACGGCGTAGATACAGACCAACTCATATACATGCTATATATTTTCAATGCATTGAGCGAGAGGGCAAGCAGCTGGAGGAAATTGAATTTGCTAGAAGGTCTAACCAACGATGTAAAACAAGATTAAGAAATCAAATAAGGTAAGTATTGACACATGAAACACTTCTGCATGCAACTTTTGTGTTAATAACTTCGGTGTAATGAAGATTTTCTTTCAATTGCGAGTTTATTCACGCTATCCATTTGTGTCCATCCCGAAAACTTTGTTATCCATAATAGTATAATAATTATCTCATCTCTCAGGGACCCTACATACAACTCTTTGTTTTTGATTCTATACGGAGTCAATATTTCACTATTTAATGGTAAGTATAATAATATTAAAAATTAGAAAAAGAAATCATGCACATGGATTTGTTTGAAAAATTATCTTAGAAGTATTACAGATAAATTAAATGCTAAAATAGCATTTTTAGGTAAAATCAATATCTAAATGGCAATAATACGACAATAGAAAAATGGTTTTAATATCTTGCTTTATTGTGTGTACATCACATACTAGAAGAAATTCCGATATATAGAATAGTTGTGAGAACTTTTACAATATCCTGGAATATATATGACCCATCCATTTGTTTCAATCCAACAGATAACACAGCCCGATACCCAACGCAGACACACAGGAGTACCACCTTAGAAAACTTAGGAGTACCTTTACTTGGGGTAAAATTGTAATCAAGATATAATTACATCGTTAATGTTCTTTACGAAATAGGTCATTGATCTGGTTTGTCCAATAGAAAGAGATTGTGGCTGGGTCCCGGCACATTGCCCTATTGTGAATGACAAGCCATGAGCCATCGCATATGCAAGTGTAGGAGCGGGAGGGACATGCCCGATGACCATGGCGAGTTAGCACAAACGGATCGGACGACACAACGGGAGTCACAACAGTGACTGGAAAAAGGGAATCATCTTCCGGTCATCTCCTAGAACAAACCGAATCCACTTACACTGCTTATTTATATCTGATGACACAGCCAACATGGACACGAAAGCAACCTTTGTGTGAGAAAGTATCAAATTAGAGTGAACAGCCAATTTGATTGTTAATCAAGGAACGATCTTGGCGATCTATGTGTAGTACTAATAGTGCACCGTTGGCCATCATTGCAGGTGCGGTGCCTGGATATCATCACGGTGTCCTGAACCATTCCCAACTTCTCATTGTTTCGCATCGTATTAGAGATCAAAGTATTGCATAAATTCAGAACCTAATTTTTTCTGCCTCTATTCCACAGAGCAGGATGCGTTAGGATAAGACTGACAAACAGACGGGTGCGCTCAAATCGGAACGGCTGGACGATGACCCATAAGGTGCTAGATGAAAAGTCTATAATACCATTTCAAATGAAGAGTTCGATTTTGTTGGTACTCATGTAGTCTTCCTAGAGTACCAGGGTACCGTAAAAGTGCTCTTAGTTGTACATACTATACATCTATTGGTACTCTATAAGATTTTCAACAACAACAAAAACGACCCACTTTGAGCGTATAGGAGCTGAAATGTTTTTTACATTTAATTATCCATACTTAAATACACTTAAATAATACTACTATGTCTACATAAGTGTTCATTAGTCGATCTAATTATGTGTAAAGTTACTTGCCGCATCCAATACCTCGAGTCCCCTAATGCTTATCGTTTTTTGGGCATATTGACAAAATCTTCGAAATTTCAAATTTTAGCAAAAATTCTATTACAAGTGTAAAACCTAAAAAGTAATGTGTTTGGCAGTTTTTTTTGTGATCAATATAAACATTGTTTTGGAAGATTTAACTAAAGTAGTACTAATATTGGTAGCCCAAATTGTGGCAGAGTGAAAGACTTCAAATTTGATTACCAAACAATCTTTCAACCCTTGCCATGTAGATTAAGTTGTAATTTGGTATCCAATAGTTCTAAACTTATTTACAATTACTAAAGATGCGCTAACGATGATGCCCTCGCATTTGCGAGGGCCACCCTCTTGAAGCCACCATGTTGATCCACATATACTAAAAATATTTCATTCGTTGATCTTAATTATAACGGCTAAGATTTAAAGCCACAAAAAGTTACGTAGACTATAACCAGGTACAACCTGTCACATAGGTGCAAAACGTAACCACGCTGATATATGTGCATCGGGGCACTTTGAAGGATGAGCCGTGTTCACATTGGACACACGTACAAGGCTTTTATGTTGATATACGATCGATAAAGTTTTTTTCTCTCATAGAGCTTACCATGTCAGACACGTACATCTCAATGGGCCTATAAAAGTACATGAACTAGATCAAAGACGTCCCATTGCCCAGCCCGTCAAGCCACATCTGTAAATTTATTTTAACTGTCAGATCTGAAATAACCACTAAGATTTATGGGGCGATCTGCTTATATGTCATTCGGCAAAAAAGAGTCCGTCTTATACCAGGAGGTGAGCCGAAAATCTATAGTCTGAGAGAAAAAGTTGGATCAGCATATGATTAGCCATTATGTGCTTTCCGACAAAACAAAAAGTCCATGATACATGGTACCGTACGGAAAACTGGATCGATGGGCATGTGCAATCCGGCTGCGAATTGCACGGAAGTGAAGCGCTGGACTATGCAAATTGATATAGACACAAACAACTATAGTATAAGAACAAATAACTGGGATACCCTGCATTCCTACACCGTCAACGATTCTTATATGCCCCATCTCCTCTTGCACCCATTGCCCCTACTCCTATGTGCATTAATGCCATACCGGCGAATTCACATAGTCGTGAGAATCGTTTCCTAGCCAGTCACGAAGATGCATCGGTGCAGATTTAATTTGTAACTTAGGCCTTTGTAGTTCACCAACTTCGTAGTGGTGTTGTTGGTCTGATAAGCCTCTTATCTGTACCATCCCTAATCCTACAACGGTTAAGTTGGTGGCTCTAATTAGTACTTCACCCTTCTGTTTTGGCAAGTGTAGCAGATATAATTGTTTATATGTATCTGGATTCTGGCATATGAATCGGGTCAAAAGATTAATGACCCACGATGTCCTGAATATTCTTCACACGTTTTGGTTACATGGGCATTGTACCTAACAGGATCTGGATATCATATTGTCCACTAACATGGAGAAGGAACTCCATGCATGACCATCGGGGTTGAATTGAATTTCTAAGCATGTGTTTCAAAGAGAAATAATGTTCTCAATTAGTTTAGAAAATTTTCCACGTGTAATGCTTGATGGAATCTGAGTGGAAGTAAATTTCATTTTATATTTCACAGACTATTTAATACCTTCCTTTCCGCATGTACTTTTTAGCATGGTTTATTGTGTAACCTCAGCCTTTTATTCTGATTACGAGTGACACCAAAGTAAATCATGTTTATTTACGATTTACCCATGGTAAGGAAGAAGCATTATTCCAATAAATATCGTAGTATTGTGTGTAAAATGGAGCTGCCTAAGTATTGCATGTCGCCTACTAAAAACAAGCAGTTGTGGAAGTACGGTTGGCACCCACCGAAAACAAATAGGTGCATACCCATTTGAGCTTCTTTTCACTAGGAAGATATACAGCTGAAATATTATTGCAGATGTAAATGCAGTTTTGAAATTAAGATGATGTGTTGTTTTCATAGAGGTTATAATATAGTAATTTAGTTGTAGAAAGAAGAGTTGGGTGTTCAGTTATTAGAAGTTCTTATTTGAGTGCTTTCAATGTTTTGATGGAAATTTCGTAATTGATAATGATTCATATACTCTTATTGAACTCTGAGGCAAAATTGGTTTATTTGAACGTGACTTTTGTTGTCCCCACATGATGCTTATGATTGTTGACTAAGTACAAAAGTTATACTGCCATTCATGAACACACTGATATGCAAGGTTAAATGGAACAATAGGTCTCTCACAAAAAAATAGGTTTATTACCATCATGTCCTATATTTTCATATTGAAAGGGATATGTACATTACATACCTACATTTTCAGTTGCTCCTTCTCACAAATATCGCTATTAGTTTTGGTATTAAGACTTCAGTTATATTATTTTCATACATGTTACCAGCACAACTTAAATATGTACCTAGGAAACCGCGAACCTTTTTAGGAGATCAATATATATAACAAAATCTACATAACACAATTTATTAACTCAGAACAGACCAAGGCAACTCCTAATGGTTTCCCTTCCATGCTATGTTGTACACCTTAATTATTTTCTACAAAATAAATTTCTTGGTTGACCAATGATAACCTTATGATGCTTAGCTTTGTAGTAATTGAAACTAAATTACTCTTTTCTCCGTTCAATCATTATTAAAGAATGGCAGATGTAAGAAATTATATTTGCCATGCACTACTAAAATCATTTAAAATTAGTATATAGGTGGAGTCTATTTGTATGCCACCTCACCTTGTGTCAGTATTTTCCATTTGAACGTGGATCCGAAACTAATGTTAGTTATCTCAAGTTATACACTTACGTTTTCTAACCTAGTCTTAGAAAATCATCATTCCAGAAGAGGATATGCAGTAAATATCACTAATTAAAATGCTAAAACTATATATGTGGTCAAGTTGGCATTGTCCTATGATAGGACAAATAATTTTTACATGGCATGTGGATTGAAGAGTGTGGGTAGCAAGGTAGAGTGACAAAGTTTGAGTAATAGACGATGTCCTAGAATAGTGTGACGATGTCCTAGATTCGCTAATAAGTTTAGATGAGTTGATCATGGAGTATGTCCCCGGTGATCTCGTTTACCTTCGTGTCACTCCCATGAGAGGCACGCACCGCTTTGGTATCAAAGGGAAGCTGGCTCCTAGATACATCGGTCCTTTCAAAATTCGTGGAAGAAGAGGAGAAGTTGCTTATGCTCTTGAGCTCCCTGATCAACTCAAAGTCCATGATGTTTTCCACATCTCTCAACTCAAGAAGTGCTTCAAGGATCCCGGCAGGACCGTGGACCATGAACTCATCAATCTCCAAGAAGATCTGTCTTATCAAGAACACCCCATAAAAATTCTAGAAGTCGCAGAAAGAAGGACTCGCAACAAGTCCATCAAGTTCTGCAAGGTGTAGTGGTCGCACCATTCCGTTGATGAAGCCACTTGGGAACGTGAAGATGAGCTCCGTGCCAAGTATCCTACCCTCTTCGAGTCTTCTTCTTCCTAGAATCTCGGGGCGAGATTCCTGTTTAGTGGGGGAGAGTTGTAGCATCCCAATTGTCTAACAATTGTAATGCTACTTGGTCTAGTAATATAATGGCTACTTCCTATATATAATTGTGGCATCATAATTATATCATGCTCATGTCATCATGCCACCTTGCATTTGAGCATCATATAAAACCCTGTTTCTTTGGTTCTTCTCTCATATGCATTATTAATTGTATTTGCCTCTTGATATTGTATTTGGTTATTGATATATTGTTTAATGCCCAAGTTGAGTTGGGGGCATATCTTTTATTCCACTCCACCACCTTTCTTTGTCACCACCTTACAATTCCACCACCCTAATTTCACATGGGTTTTATTTATTTTTGGCATTTAATCTAGCTCATGTGGGTTAGTGTGGATCTAATCTCTTTTTCTTTTGCTTGGCCTTATTCCACATTTTTGCTAATGCATGGGATCATGCCATGTTATAATATTATTGTTTTCACAAGAATAAAACATGGCATTTATTATTTTGCATGGGCCATGCAAGAGTACCACCACCTTTAGCCCATTTGATTCCTCTTGGTTTTATTGGTTCTTTTCTTTGTGGATCATCTCCATCTCTCTCCACCATTCCCATGTTCTCATCAACATCATTTTCTTTCCTTCATGCATGATCAAATGAGGCCTTCCCCTAAACCCCATTCCTCTCTCGTTTCTTAGGTTCACCTTCACCTCACCTTATGCTAAACCAAAGCCCTCCTTTCATCTAGATTTGATCTTATAAACATGTTTTAAAACCTACACACTCTAATCTAAACCCTAACCCTAGTTCTAACCTAAACCCTAACCTTAACCTCATCTCACCTCCCTCCTCTCACCATGCCGAGGCTGGACCTCTCCCTCTCCCTACCATGCTGGCCCCACCTCAGCAACCACCCCATCTAACCCAACCCCAACTAAAAACCCTAACCCGAGCCACCCTCTCCAACCACCCTAGCTCACCCGAGCCTCCCCTCTCCTCTCTCTTTCTCTCTCTCTGCCGAGCTAGCCCCACCCCGAGCTCCTCTTTGCTGCCCCACCGGCCAGGCTCTACCTGCCCTGCCCTGGCCTCACGCCGAGCCCCTGCTCGAAAGGACAAGGAGGAAAGGTGGCACCCGAGCCACCTTTTCCTTCTCCCCTCTACTGAGTTCCCACGGCACTTTCCCCTTCTTCTTTCCTCCTCCCCCATGCCTCCTCTGCCTCTCCCAGATCCCCAGGGCCCTGCCCTCTTCCCTCCTTCTTCTTCCCCCACGACGCCTTCTCCTCTCGCCGGTCACCGCCAGCACCACCGCCTACTCGTTGTTCCTGCCGGCGAGCCCGACGTGGACGTGGTCGAGGAGATCGAGAAGGGTCCCCTACTTCGCCTCGTACGCGCCAGCGAGGAGGAGAAGGTCCCCAGCAGCCGCAACACGACGATATCGCCGAAACCCTAATCCCGCCGGCCGCCAGCCTCGTCGTCGAACTGCCGCTCCCCAAGCCAATCCGCCGCCACCAACCACCCCGCGGTGAGTCCCTCTCCCGCCCAGACATACTCTGCCTCACCGGGAAGCCCTAGCCGCGCCAGGCGTTTCACCGAACGGCCTCGGTGCGCCGTCGGCCGCTGGCTTCTGCCGCCTCTGCACCGCGCCACACCTCACCTAGCCGCCCAGCTACTCCTTGACAACAACCCCGCCTAGCCGCACTGGTTTCCGTCTCCGCGCGCGAGCCCCAGGTCGCGGGATCGAGTCCCCGCCTCGCTGCGCCGCGCACCGCGCGCGCCAGACCGTGGAGAAGATCCACAGTACGGGCCCGTGGTAGATTTACAAATAGCCCCCTCTTTTTATCTCCCGCTCAACCCGCGCTCCCTAGAGACCCCACATGTCTGTGACTGTTTAAACTTTTACAAAAAGGCACCCGTATTTCCGCAAACGTAACCCGCGGTCCAGTACGTCCCCACCGATCAGCCGCTGCGTGCTCAGCCGCTGTCACGTGGCCCCGTAGCCGCTGGTCCCGCCTGTCAATCGCAGTAGCTAGGTCAGGCCGCGGTGAGAAAAGCTTTTCCGCGTGTGTGTGTTCCCGCCAGCAGCTGGCCCACCCGTCAGCGACTGTGGCTGGGTCGGTCTGAGTAATAATTTTTTTTCCTGTTTAGCTGTTTAAACAAAACAAATTCAAAATTGTTTAAATTCAAATTCAAATCAGATTTCAAATAACTTTTAATTTATAAATCCAAACAATACATATAATATATGTTTTTAAATCAGAAAAATGTGAGGATTTCAAATATGCCATTCAAATTAATGTTTGAGCACTTTAAATTTTCGAGATGATTAAAATTACAATAAAATGCCCTTTTCTTAATAAATTAATAACTTTAATTCTACAACTCCAAATTTGTCTAAATCGATCAGCGTGACGAGCCCGTTCTATCTATGAAATCTTTGTTCTGAATTGAAGCATGCATCATGTCATTATTAAAAATCTTAGCTGTATATGGCAATAAAACTTGACTAAACAAATAATAAAATGCTTTATTCTTGTACCCCACACCTCACCATGCCATGCTACTTTAATGCCATGTAAATTGTGCATCATTCATCATGGCATGCTTGTTTGCTTGTCGTATCTTAATTCATATGCTTGTGCACTTTATTTATGTTGGCCCTTGTTTGTTTGGTTCTTCTTCGAATAGACGCCCAGCAAGAGAATTACCAGGAATCAGAGGAGTACTACCCAGATCCATCTCTCGCTTCAACTGAACTACCAGCCAAGCACTACCACATGCTTGCATACATATAGTATCTATTGCCTCTATCTTATTCTTGCATCATTGAGTCGCGATTGCATGAATTTGAATCCCAAGTACCGCATAGCCTTTATTTTAAACCCCACCGAAGCTTGTTGCTCCATCCCATGAGCCATCTACAAGAGTTGTTTGAGCCATGCGAGTCGTAGAAAAGCATGTGTAGGGTATGTGAGTATCTGATGAATCATGAGGTACCTAAACAACTTAACCTGAGTAGTAATGGGATAACTAATGAAAGAGGCACCGGTGAGCAATATCTGCTATTTGGTTTTTCATGCTCACTTGTGTCCCGTAGGACCCCGAGTACTTGATTCCTGTTCCTTGATTATTCGCACTATCCACATCCGGGAGGCCTTATGGACCCCCCTGAGCAAGAGCTTGATTCATTCTTATTTCTTGGGGCCACAATTAGTTTGGGGCTTTATTACTATCCTGTACTTATGCCATGTTACTGTTTTATTAAGATTGTGCGTGGAGCACCTGTACTGTTTTGGATCGTGACACGTTTTCCCTGTATCGACAAGCCCAGTCACATTTTCGGGTTCCCGGTTGTTTACTGCCGTCCACACAAACCTTGGGTCTGTCTCGGAGCCGGCCAACTTCGTTGCGGGTAGCTTAATGGGGTGGCCCCCTGAAATATTTCTGAATCCTGTGATTGCTTTGTCGTGAATGCCTCGTTGGGTTTTGAGTTGGTTTTTCCGAGGTTGATCGAGTGTGTGTTGCTATCCGTGCACCCCTGCAGGGTAAATCTTTCTGAAAGCCGTGTCCGCGGTTATGGACGACTTGGAGCACAATTTCTCAATCATAGACAAGTATAACTAAAGTACCGCTTTTAAATTGACTAAGTACTTGACTAGTAAATAGTGAAATACTCATGGAATGGTTAATAAAACTGCCAACGGATGATGGGGGTTGTTCGTCCGCTTCCTCGTTGGTAAGCGAGGAGGAGGATGGATCTGTTAATTATACTGTTATAACTGTTGTTCTTAATTAACGGACATCCGTCTATCATTGATTAGGCGGATGGTTAGCGAGTATCTATAGAATTGTTAGATATTGTCTTTTGCTGCAATTGCGTCACCCCCAGGTTGTGTCCCCTTTAGTGGCATAAAGACTTGCTGAGTACCCCTAGGGTCTCACACGATAAATTTTTTGATTCAGATGAACAGGCGTACCCGCAAGATGGATACTGGGTGGAGGAGACAGATGATGTTGGCAACGATCACTCGGTGTAGAGATTCCGAGAACGGGGATCCGTGAGATCTGTGGGTGGGATGTGTTTACTTATGTGGCATCTTATGCTGATTTGCTTCTTATCCGTACTCGGATCTTTTTTTCCGCTTCCGCCTGATACTCTGATGTTGTGGTATGAGGAGCTATCCTAAATTATTATCTCTATCTAGGATATTTGAATCTTGCCGTATGGCGTTGCAATATTTCTATTTCTTTTAGATGGAATGGCTCTGAGGACTGTTGTATGTGGCTTGCATACATACTCATTTGTGTATGTAGTTGATCCCTTCGCCTGCCGATTACGCCGCTCGTTCTTGTCCCGATGT
Organism: Avena eriantha; assembly: GCA_910589775.1. Classification (NCBI taxonomy): domain Eukaryota; kingdom Viridiplantae; phylum Streptophyta; class Magnoliopsida; order Poales; family Poaceae; genus Avena; species Avena eriantha. Next base: position 375,191,234 of record OU342746.1, on the reverse strand, counting down.
TCTGAAAGTGGTTAGGATGGCCGAAAGGTCTACCGTGGGTGGCCCTGGGCCCCACCGTACTATCTTAACCACTTTCGCTCATCCAGGCATGTAACTAAGAGCGTAATTCACCGAGGTAGTTACAATTGGTATCAGAGCCATCCCGCCCTTCAGGGTCTCAGCCAAAATGGTCGTTGTCAGTCTAGCAAATATTTTTGGTAGCTATGTATACTAGGGAAAAACAAACGTGAGAGTAGGACTGCTTACATTTTTCTTCTTACCCACCCACCCACCCTTTTTTGGTAAGGAAGTGTAACGTTTTCAATCCTCTTCAAAAATTCAAACTAGGATTCACGTGTTCTAGGTTCCGTAGTACCATAGGTTGTGTGTGTGTGTGTGAATTCCTTGTCTATCTGGTGCATCCAAATGTTATCACTGTCTACCTTTTGGTTATCAACTGTTGGTACATTCCATACCGACATGCCTTTGTAAATCGACGCGATCTATTCTGATTCGTTGTATACCGATGCGATCTATCTTACTCTTTGTTATCCGACATTATCTTGTTGGGGTGTTCTTTTTCGTAGTTACCAATCTTTAGGTTCATCTTAAGAAGAAGGTGTTGGGATATGTGTTTTACTGATTCATGTGCGGAGTAATGATTTGAGTGCGGGATGGAGTCGCGACCATACCACTACTTTTATCATTCGCTCTTGTATGTTGAATTAGTAGAGTTACTAATCTTGATTCGTTAAGTGGTTTTGCGCATATAGTGGTATTGTAATGCCGAAATTTGCGGAATTTTTTTCTTTGTTAGTTGTGTACCACACTCCTTGTTCAGTCGTGTGCGTTATGCTTAATATCTTCTAGTTGCCTTGAACTTTGTCGATATTTTAATATCATCTCAGTGAATTGCATCCTTTAATCTTGGTTAATTCCATTTTGGTACTATTTTGGATTACTATCATTCTCCATTATAGTACTGACTTGTGTTTTATATCAATCACAGGATGGCACCACTACGCCGTTCTGAGGAGGACATACCACCTGAACTGGGGGCTGCTTTGGCATGTATTGCAAATGCTTTGGGCACTATGCAGCAGAACCAGCAGCGCTTCGAGGAAAGCGTGAGGCGGAATGAGTTTGTTCCGCTACCTCCACCTCCCAAGCGAGGAGACATCAAGAGTTTTCTCAAGTTCAACCCACGCCAATTTGAGGTGTCTGATCAGCCACTTGATGCGGATGATTGGCTTCGTGAAGTGTCAAGGTTGCTGATGACAGCGGATGTTCCCGAGCAAGAATGGGTTAAATGTGCCACTCACCTTCTGAAGGGAGATGCAGCTCTATGGTGGGAAAATTACCGCAAGGCAGATCTCTCTGGTTTTCAACCTACTTGGAAGCAATTCACTGCTGCTTTCAAAGAGCAATATCTGTCAGAAATTGTCATGGAAAGGATGAAGGAAGTTTTTCTCAACCTCAAGCAGGGCACTGACAATGTCAATACCTACATCAGAAACTTCATGAACCTTTCTCGTTATGGTGGCGATGAGATCTCTGATGACAAGAAGAAGCAAAAGAGGTTCCGGCAAGGCCTCAATGCTTCCATCAAATATGCAATCACTCATGCAAGGCCGGCGTCTTTTGTATAACTCCAACACACAGCTCTGCAGGAAGAGGCAAGTAGGCAAGTGTTTGAGGAGTCAAAGAAACACAGCCGTGATACAGCAAGCTCTTCTGCTATGACAGCTCCTTCTAAGCATCGTGTCTGGGTTCCTAACACCCCACCGTCGCTCCCGGCTCCACCAAGGCCGTCAACCTACGCAGCAAGGCCACCAAACTCCTTCACTGCGGCTCCCAGGGGCTACAACCACAACTACTCTGGAGCGCCTGGCGGAGTCCCTGGCTACGTTGCTCCACGTCCACCTGGTGCTTGCTATACTTGTGGAAACATTGGGCATCAGCACTGGAATTGTCCAATGAACAACAAAGCTCTTCCACCACCACCTCCAAGACCTGCGGCAAGTTCTCCTATGATTCGTGCACCTCCACCTCGGGCTCTCAACATCAACACCAAGCCTGGGTCTACGGTTGCTCGTGCCAACTGTGTCAACGCCGCTCAAGCTGAGCATGCACCTGGAGTTGTGATGGGTATGCTTCCTGTTAACTTAGTCCCTGCACGAGTTTTGTTTGATTCTGGTGCTTTGCATTCTTTTGTTTCTCACAAGTTTGCGCATGAGCAAGATCTAGATATGGTTCCTTTAGTACATCGTCTTGTGGTACAATCTCCTGGGTCAAACATGAGGGCTGCTCATATCAGCCATGGCAATCAAATTGAGATTGGTGGCTCTTCGTTTCCGGCTTGCTTAATTATTCTGGGCAATTCCGATATTGATGTTATCCTGGGCATGGATTGGTTAATAGCAAATGCAGCTATGATTGATTGTGCTGAACGATCGGTTTCTCTGAAAATTCCTGAAGGCCATATAGTCTATTCTCCAAGTCTGACTCCTGCAATTCAGCTTTACTCTTTGGTGGCTCTGAATGATGATGCTATGGAAGGTATTCAGAGTGTTCATGTAGTCTGTGAGTTCCCAGATGTTTTTCCTGAGGAGTTGCCAGGTATACCTCCGGATCGTGAGGTTGAGTTTGTCATTGAACTTGAACCTGGTACCGCTCCTATCTCCAAGCGGCCTTATAAAATGGGTCCTGCTGAGTTGGCTGAACTCAAACGTCAGTTGGATGAACAAGAGAAGTTGGGTTTCATTCAGCACAGTACTTCTTCTTGGGGTAGTCCAACCATCTTTGTGAAGAAGCGAGACAAGACTGATAGACTTTGTGTTGACTATCGGGCACTCAATGCTAAAACCATCAAGAATAAATATCCCCTTCCGCGGATTAATGATCTCTTCGATCAGCTAGCTGGAGCTGTGGTATTCTCTAAGCTCGATTTGAGAAGTGGATATCATCAAATCAAGATTCGCAAGGAAGATGTTCCTAAAACAGCTTTCACCACCCGCTATGGCCTGTATGAGTACACGGTCATGTCTTTCGGTCTCACCAACGCACCTGCCACTTTCTCGAGGCTTATGAACTCGGTTTTCATGGAGTATCTTGATAAGTTCGTTGTGGTCTATTTGGATGACATTCTAGTCTATTCTAAGTCAAAAGAAGAACATGAAGAACACCTTTGGTGTGTCCTAAACAAACTTCGTGAGAACCGCCTGTATGCAAAGTTCTCCAAGTGTGAGTTTTGGCTGCCTCAAGTCACATACCTTGGTCACGTCATCTCTGCCAAGGGCATTGCCGTCAACCCAGAAACTATTAAGACAATTATGGACTGGCTTCCACCCATAAATGTCAAAGAAGTCCGAAGTTTCCTTGGTTTGGCCAGTTACTGTCGTCGCTTCGTTCAAAACTTCTCGAAGATTGCGAAGCCTCTTACCGATCTCCTCAAGAAAGGCAAGAAATACCTTTGGACTCCTGCATGTCAAGCAAGCTTTGAAACACTCAAAGAGAAGATCACTTCCACACCAGTCTTAGTTCCTCCAGATACATCAAAGCCTTTCCAGATATTCTGTGATGCTTCATTGCAAGGATTGGGTGCGGTCCTTATGCAAGAAAAACAAGTTGTTGCTTATGCATCTCGGCAGTTGAAGACGCATGAGATCAACTATCCTACACATGACCTCGAACTCGCAGCAGTTGTCTTTGCTTTGAAAGTATGGAGGCATTACTTGCTTGGCAACCGTTGTGAGATCTTTTCTGATCACAAGAGTTTGAAGTATATCTTCACACAGCCTGATCTCAACCTTCGTCAGAGGAGGTGGATTGAAACAATCAATGATTTCGATTTGACCATCAACTACACCCCGGGCAAAGCCAATGTCATGGTCGATGCTCTCAGCTGAAAAGCTTATGTCAACAACCTCATGGTGGAAGAACAACAGCCTCTCTTGTGCGAGGAATTCCGCAAGCTCAACCTTGAAATTGTGGATCAAGGGTACCTTCTAAACCTTCTAGCAACACCGCTCTTGGAAGAAAAAGTACGCTCCATTCAGCTTGGGGATCCTTACACTAAAAAGATCATCTTCAACATTCAGCTTCCGAAGTATGAGTCTTTCCACGTCGACGACCAAGGCACTCTTTTCTTTGAACACCGGATGTTTGTTCCGAACTACCAGGGTTTAAGAGAGCAAGTTCTCAAGGAGGCGCATGATTCTGTTCTTTCTATCCACCCTGGCAGCACTAAGATGTACATGGACTTGAAAACACAATATTGGTGGCCTGGTTTGAAATGATATTGTGCCAAGTATGTCTCGGAGTGTGATGTCTGTCGCAGAGTTAAAGCTGTCCATCAGAAACCTTCCGGTCTTCTACAGCCATTGAAGCCTCTAGAATGGAAATGGGAGAAAGTAGAGATGGACTTCATCACTGGTTTTCCAAGGTCGTAGAAGGGCAACAATGCAATCTTTGTTGTCATCGACAGGCTTTCCAAAGTAGCTCATTTTTTTCCAGTCAAGGAAACAATTTCTGCAATTCCGTTGGCTGAGCTCTATATCAATAGAATTGTCTCTCTATATGGAGTTCCTCTTGAGATCAGTTCAGACCGTGGAAGCATCTTCACTTCCAAGTTGTGGGGAAGTTTCCAAAATGCTTTGGGAACAAAATTGAACTTCAGCACAGCTTACCACCCTCAGTCGCAAGGACAAGTTGAAAGGATCAATCAGATTCTAGAAGATATGCTCCGTGCTTGCGTCATCTCTTTCGGCATGAAGTGGGAAGAATGTCTTCCTTATGCTGAATTCTCTTACAATAACAGCTTCTAGAAAAGTTTAAATATGGCACCATTTGAGGTTCTCTATGGTCGCAAATGTAGAACTCCGATTGCTTGGTCGGGCGCAGGTGAAAGAATATTGTTTGGCCCCAACATTGTAACTCAAGCGGAGGAGAAAGTTCACATCATTCTTGAAAATCTGAAGATTGCTCAAAGTCGCCAGAAGCGCAATTATGACAGAAAGCACACAGACATGGAGTATGTCCCCGGTGATCTCGTTTACCTTCGTGTCACTCCCATGAGAGGCACACACCGCTTTGGTATCAAAGGGAAGCTGGCTCCTAGATACATCGGTCCTTTCAAAATTCGTGGAAGAAGAGGAGAAGTTGCTTATGCTCTTGAGCTCCCTGATCAACTCAAAGTCCATGATGTTTTCCACATCTCTCAACTCAAGAAGTGCTTCAAGGATCCCGGCAGGACCGTGGACCATGAACTCATCAATCTCCAAGAAGATCTGTCTTATCAAGAACACCCCATAAAAATTCTAGAAGTCGCAGAAAGAAGGACTCGCAACAAGTCCATCAAGTTCTGCAAGGTGCAGTGGTCGCACCATTCCGTTGATGAAGCCACTTGGGAACGTGAAGATGAGCTCCGTGCCAAGTATCCTACCCTCTTCGAGTCTTCTTCTTCCTAGAATCTCGGGGCGAGATTCCTGTTTAGTGGGGGAGAGTTGTAGCATCCCAATTGTCTAACAATTGTAATGCTACTTGGTCTAGTAATATAATGGCTACTTCCTATATATAATTGTGGCATCATAATTATATCATGCTCATGTCATCATGCCACCTTGCATTTGAGCATCATATAAAACCCTGTTTCTTTGGTTCTTCTCTCATATGCATTATTAATTGTATTTGCCTCTTGATATTGTATTTGGTTATTGATATATTGTTTAATGCCCAAGTTGAGTTGGGGGCATATCTTTTATTCCACTCCACCACCTTTCTTTGTCACCACCTTACAATTCCACCACCCTAATTTCACATGGGTTTTATTTATTTTTGGCATTTAATCTAGCTCATGTGGGTTAGTGTGGATCTAATCTCTTTTTCTTTTGCTTGGCCTTATTCCACATTTTTGCTAATGCATGGGATCATGCCATGTTATAATATTATTGTTTTCACAAGAATAAAACATGGCATTTATTATTTTGCATGGGCCATGCAAGAGTACCACCACCTTTAGCCCATTTGATTCCTCTTGGTTTTATTGGTTCTTTTCTTTGTGGATCATCTCCATCTCTCTCCACCATTCCCATGTTCTCATCAACATCATTTTCTTTCCTTCATGCATGATCAAATGAGGCCTTCCCCTAAACCCCATTCCTCTCTCGTTTCTTAGGTTCACCTTCACCTCACCTTATGCTAAACCAAAGCCCTCCTTTCATCTAGATTTGATCTTATAAACATGTTTTAAAACCTACACACTCTAATCTAAACCCTAACCCTAGTTCTAACCTAAACCCTAACCTTAACCTCATCTCACCTCCCTCCTCTCACCATGCCGAGGCTAGACCTCTCCCTCTCCCTACCATGCTGGCCCCACCTCAGCTACCACCCCATCTAACCCAACCCCAACTAAAAACCCTAACCCGAGCCACCCTCTCCAACCACCCTAGCTCACCCGAGCCTCCCCTCTCCTCTCTCTTTCTCTCTCTCTGCCGAGCTAGCCCCACCCCGAGCTCCTCTCTGCTGCCCCACCGGCCAGGCTCTACCTGCCCTGCCCTGGCCTCACGCCGAGCCCCTGCTCGAAAGGACAAGGAGGAAAGGTGGCACCCGAGCCACCTTTTCCTTCTCCCCTCTACTGAGTTCCCACGGCACTTTCCCCTTCTTCTTTCCTCCTCCCCCACGCCTCCTCTGCCTCTCCCAGATCCCCAGGGCCCTGCCCTCTTTCCTCCTTCTTCTTCCCCCACGACGCCTTCTCCTCTCGCCGGTCACCGCCAGCACCACCGCCTACTCGTCGTTCCTGCCGGCGAGCGCGACGTGGACGTGGTCGAGGAGATCGAGAAGGGTCCCCTACTTCGCCTCGTACGCGCCAGCAAGGAGGAGAAGGTCCCCAGCAGCCGCAGCACGACGATGTCGCCGAAACCCTAATCCCGCCGGCCGCTAGCCTCGTCGTCGAACTGCCGCTCCCCAAGCCAATCCGCCGCCACCAACCACCCCGCGGTGAGTCCCTCTCCCGCCCAGACATACTCTCCCTCACCGGGAAGCCCTAGCCACGCCAGGCGTTTCACCAAACGCCCTCGGTGCGCCGTCGGCCGCTGGCGTCTGCCGCCTCTGCACCGCGCCACACCTCACCTAGCCGCCCAGCTACTCCCTGACAACAACCCCGCCCAGACGCACTGGTTTCCGTCTCCGCGCGCGAGCCCCAGGTCGCGGGATCGAGTCCCCGCCTCGCTGCGCCGCGCACCGCGCGCGCCAGACCGTGGAGAAGATCCACAGTACGGGCCCGTGGTAGATTTACAAATAGCCCCCTCTTTTTATCTCCCGCTCAACCCGCGCTCCCTAGAGACCCCACATGTCTGTGACTGTTTAAACTTTTACAAAAAGGCACCCGTCTTTCCGCAAACGTAACCCGCGGTCCAGTACGTCCCCACCGATCAGCCGCTGCGTGCTCAGCCGCTGTCACGTGGCCCCGTAGCCACTGGTCCCGCCTGTCAATCGCAGTAGCTAGGTCAGGCCGCGGTGAGAAAAGCTTTTCCGCGTGCGTGTGTCCCCGCCAGCAGCTGGCCCACCCGTCAGCGACTGTGGCTGGGTCGGTCTGAGTAATAAAAGTTTTTCCTGTTTAGCTGTTTAAACAAAACAAATTCAAAATTGTTTAAATTCAAATTCAAATCAGATTTCAAATAACTTTTAATTTATAAATCCAAACAATACATATAATATATGTTTTTAAATCAGAAAAATGTGAGGATTTCAAATATGCCATTCAAATTAATGTTTGAGCACTTTAAATTTTCGAGATGATTAAAATCACAATAAAATGCCCTTTTCTTAATAAATTAATAACTTTAATTCTACAACTCCAAATTTGTCTAAATCGATCAGCGTGACGAGCCCGTTCTATCTATGCAATCTTTGTTCTGAATTGAAGCATGCATCATGTCATTATTAAAAATCTTAGCTGTATATGGCAATAAAACTTGACTAAACAAATAATAAAATGCTTTATTCTTGTACCCCACACCTCACCATGCCATGCTACTTTAATGCCATGTAAATTGTGCATCATTCATCATAGCATGCTTGTTTGCTTGTCGTATCTTAATTCATATGCTTGTGCACTTTATTTATGTTAGCCCTTGTTTGTTTGGTTCTTCTTCGAATAGACGCCCAGCAAGAGAATTACCAGAAATCACAGGAGTACTACCCAGATCCATCTCTCGCTTCAACTGAACTACCAGGCAAGCACTACCACATGCTTGCATACATATAGTACCTATTGCCTCCATCTTATTCTTGCATCATTGAGTCGCGATTGCATTAATTTGAATCCCAAGTACTGCATAGCCTTTATTTTAAACCCCACCGAAGCTTGTTCCTCCATCCCATGAGCCATTACTACAGGAGTTGTTTGAGCCATGCGAGTCGTAGAAAATCATGTGTAGGGTATGTGAGTATCTGATGAATCATGAGGTACCTAAACAACTTAACCTGAGTAGTAATGGGATAACTAATGAAAGAGGCACCAGTGAGCAATATCTGCTATTTGGTTTTTCATGCTCACTTGTGTCCCGTAGGACCCCGAGTACTTGATTCCTGTTCCTTGATTATTCGCACTATCCACATCCGGGAGGCCTTATGGACCCTCCTGAGCCAGAGCTTGATTCATTCTTATTTCTTGGGGCCACAATTAGTTTGGGGCTTTATTACTATCCCGTACTTATGCCATGTTACTGTTTTATTAAGATTGTGCGTGGAGCACCTGTACTGTTTTGGATCGTGACACGTTTTCGCTGTATGGACAAGCCTAGTCACATTTTCGGGTTCCCAGTCGTTTACCGCCGTCCACACAAACCTTGGGTCCATCTCGGAGCCGGCCAACTTCGTTGCGGGTAGCTTAATGGGGTGGCCCCCTGAAATATTTCTGAATCCTGTGATTGCTTTGTCGTGAATGCCTCGTTGGGTTTTGAGTTGGTTTTTCCGAGGTTGATCGAGTGTGTGTTGCTATTCGTGCACCCCTGCAGGGTAAATCTTTCTGAAAGCCGTGTCCGCGGTTATGGACGACTTGGAGCACAATTTCTCAATCATAGACAAGTATAACTAAAGTACCGCTTTTAAATTGACTAAGTACTTGACTAGTAAATAGTGAAATACTCATGGAATGGTTAATAAAACTGCCAACGGATGATGGGGGTTGTTCATCCGCTTCCTCGTTGGTAAGCGAGGAGGAGGATGGATCTGTTAATTATACTGTTATAACTGTTGTTCTTAATTAACGGACATCCGTCTATCATTGATTAGGTGGATCGTTAGCGAGTATCTATAGAATTGTTAGATATTGTCTTTTGCTGCAATTGCGTCACCCCCAGGTTGTGTCCCCTTTAGTGGCATAAAGACTTGCTGAGTACCCCTAGGGTCTCACACGATAAATTGTTTGATTTAGATGAACAGGCGTACCCGCAAGATGGATACTGGCTGGAGGAGACAGATGATGTTGGCAACGATCACTCGGTGTAGAGATTCCGGGAACGGGGATCCGTGAGATCTGTGGGCGGGATGTGTTTATTTATGTGGCATCTTATGCCGATTTGCTTCTTATCCGTACTCGGATCTTGTTTTCCGCTTCCGCCTGATACTCTGATGTTGTGGTATGAGGAGCTATCCTAAATTATTATCTCTATCTAGGATATTTGAATCTTGTTGTATGGCGTTGCAGTATTTCTATTTCTTTTAGATGGAATGGCTCTGAGAACTGTTGTATGTGGCTTGCATACATACTCATTTGTGTATGTAGTTGATCCCTTCGCCTGCCGATTACGCCGCTCGTTCTTGTCCCGATGTTCTGAAAGTGGTTAGGACGGCCGAAAGGTCTACCGTGGGTGGCCCTGGGCCCCACCGTACTATCTTAACCACTTTCGCTCATCCAGGCATGTAACTAAGAGCGTAATTCACCGAGGTAGTTACAACCGAAAAGCGTTGTCAAATGCTTAGGAGAGCGTGGTTGATGTAGACGAGCCGAAGCCAACCTCAAGGTCGTGATGAAGTCCTTGCGCTCCTTGGCTCCAACGACTCTAGTGCCTCAAGTGCGACACCTCGCGGGGAGTTACACACGTCCGGTGCCTGACGATGACTCCCGCTTCCCCGATCCAGTAGCAGTTGCGGAAGTAGAGCTCCCGGATCCGAATCCCGCAGCGCGACATCGCTCTGTGGTGAAGATGTCTCTTGTTCGCGCAGCCCAGACTTGGGACCACGGTCACGAGAGAGAGAGAGGGAGAGAGAGAAAATATCAACTAGAGGTCCTCCCAAAAGTGAGAAGACCTTTATTGATTATTGGTGTATTTAATTTGGCCAAATACCCCCACTATATATAGGGGGATGGGAGGTACTACCTCCCTCAAAGTCCTGGGGTGGGACTAAAGGAGAGGAGGGGGAGGTGTGGCCGCCGGCCACCCTAGTGGGCCCCGCGCGGGGGGCTAGGCCCAGCCAGCCAGCCCCCTTGCCCCTTCTCCCTCTCTCCTTTCCCCTAATGGGCCTTCTCCCTCCGGAAATTAGCCCATTCTCCCTCCGGAAATTAGCCCATTAAGCCTTTGACCATTTTAATTGATTTTCTCCATATTAAATAATTATGAATAAATAATTAAATCAATATTTAACATTCATTCACATATTATTCAACCTTCGTGGCTATGGAACACCTTCCACCTCCACTCCGGACAACCTCCGGACTTACCGAACCTCTTCCGGTTTTCTCTCTACTATTCTTCGGCGATTCTACCGATCCTATAAACACTCTCTAAGCATCATCAAGCCCTTAAGTGTGATACCCCACGGTTCGGGAACACTCCAGACAAGGTCGGGACACTCCCACACTAATGATCGACAGAGGGACCTAGATGGTCATGTGACCCCGGTGCGTTCCACGAAGATCTTTCGTCGTTTGAATCGGGACAGTCGTGTCTTATTACCTTTGTCACTCGATACTTGCATTGCCCGAGATCTGATCAATGACATCACCATGTCGTGTTCAATCTCGTTACTAAACAACGCTACTTGACTCGTTCCGACAAGTGATCCCCATGATCAAATCACACGTTGCGCAGCTATTGGATATAACTTCTCCGAGTTGGCCCTTGAGTATCTTCCCGTCACATGGACGGACAAATCCCGCTCTTGATATATATTGCCTCTACGGTTTCCTCCAAATACCTGAACACACCTTTATAACCAACGTATTACCAGATGACGTTTGATGCTATCTAAGCACTCTCGGGAGACAGTGATTGATATAGCCTCACGGTCTAAGGAATAGTCTATGAGGATCCATTTCTAATCATCGTAACTTGAACTTCGTGACATGATCGGGTCACGATGTTTAGGTTGGGTATTGGTTCATCATCTCATTCTCAGAATGAGATGACCTCCTTTATGGATTTGGGTATTGCTTCGTACTTGTCTTTAATCGGTATTTACAGGAGTTTCCAACATATTCGCTTATAACATAACTCTTTATTCTTTAAGATATGCCATCCTTTATGGATTTGGAAAACATGTCTACAGTTCTCTATTAGACATTGCGGACAAACTCAGCTCAACGTTCTGTGATTCAAACTTAATCACTTTTAAATGTTCCTTATTTGGATTGCATATTATGCTAAGTTATCATCATGGTTTTCTAAGATAGAACCTATGTCTTAACATAGTGGATGATGATCATCCTTTTCTTTCTTTCAACCATTGATGTTAAACTTAATACTATTCCTAATTTGAGTCATTAAGAACTAGTTCCTTAATTAACTTCTATTCTGAAACTCCTTTCAGAATCCCTTAAGGAATACTACATAATATCACAATACACCTATTATCAACTTCTACATCTTATAAATCATTATTTATAAGTACTTGTGATTTTGTTCTTAACACCCTTAAGAATCACTGTATAGGCTCCCACTCAAAAATATGTTACCAACATATCGTTTTGGGAAGACAAACATAGCTCCCACTCAATTTTATGCAAATTGCACATCTACTCACTATTTTGAACAACTTCAAAATCCTTTGATCAAAAATAAAATTTGGAGATTTACTATGAGATACTAGTACTTTACTAGTTTTAAATCCACTAGCCATTCAGCACATTTGAATCAAATTCATTTGAATTTGTCCAATACTTGACAAATTGTGCTTTTGTCATTCACCCCTTTTTCCACTATGGCTTTGCAGTCATTTGGGAAAATCCAAGTAACCCTTTTACTTATGAGATTCAGCAACGAATTGCTTTCTAATCTCAAGGGAATTTTGCTTTTAGGATTTCTCATAATTGTAGTTTACCATTATTTCCTTTGTAGTTCGTAGGTATGTCACATTCCAAGAATCATGAAAAATGATTCACAAATGTCTCCATACTAGATATGGATTTACATTTTGAATCCTACTTCATGTAGTGAAAACACTAGTGGGGAAAACACAATGATCAATATCATTGATTCTTTCCTTCTGTGAAGAGAATCGTTCAGAAACATTGTCCGTTGCACTTCTCAACACTCTGATGCAGGGTTTTGAATCCTCATCGTGTTTTACACTATTTTCCATTTGCTTCATAATTGAGAAACATCACTAGAAGTGAGCTTTCTCAAGAATGCACCAAAATCCAAGCAGTACGAATCTTGCTTTTCCTTTTGGTTTTAGCTATGGATTTCGTATTCAAAGTTTCCAATGAATATGCTACAAGGACTTATTCGCTATTGTTTTGGTTATATCGAATAACCCCACAACTTTCACGAATTCAAATGGTTCACTATATTTTAATTAAGTGCTAACTATTTCTAAGCTAATGGTCTCTACATCTACACTACAACGATTTATTTGGTGCCTTCTATTCAACCCATTTTGATATCTAATAATACATTGTGATGCTTTGCATTTTGACGTTTCAAAACGCTTTGCATTTCACAATTACTTTTATGCCATTCTTATCAAGTCGAATTTCATTACTATTGATCATAGCTTAGTAATTAGATTCCCTTTTATATTTATACCCTTTGTTGATGAAACACTTTGATCAAATCAAATAGTTTCATATTCATGTTTCCTTTGGTAAACTTATTTACACATTTAAACAATCATTTAATGATAATTACCATTTTTGTTAAAACACAATACATCGAATATGTATTAACTTTTAACAATTCATTAAACACCTTGTATTCAAGTAATACACGGTGTTCAAGTTATTTGCCGAACTTAGGCATGATTTATATGTGAAAATAAATCGAATGACTTTCACATATTATCACATAACTTTGAATTTGAACAATGGTTTCATTCATTAATGAAATATCATTAAGTTAGGTATTTTAAACAAGGCATTTTAGTATTTTACAAATGTTCATGCATTATCAATTAGTTTGAAACAACAAGGATAATTCACATATAATCAAACAAGATATGAACACAAATAGAAATCATTCATAAAAGTGGAACAACAGTTTGTTACAAACTCATATGAATAACCGTCTCACAAAGTGTGAGACACACGAAAGAAGTTCACAATCTCTTGATTACAATAATCATCCTAAACATAAACTAAATGATAAATGTTGAGGGAGAGTGTCGTAGGCCGTCATCATCATGCTCGCCATCAACACGCAACGTCACCTCCTTTCCAGCAAGCACCTCTCATGCAAAAGGACCTATTTTCAACAAAACAGAACAAGTATCAGATATACTTAACACTGCAAATGTGTTTGCAAGATTATAACATTTATAAAACTATATATCAAATATATACCTTTGTCATCCATGACCTCTCCGGTGATTGGCTCAACCTTTACGTTCCTGAAACGTAATATGAACTCATGGAAATCCAATGTTTCCGTATCACCACTCATGACGCTACTCCGGACATGTCCTTCGTAGCTGGGAGGCAACGATCGAAGCAGTACATCTATCGCAAATGGATCAGCCATCCAGTAATCCATGAAGTGAACTAGTCTCATGTGTGCATCAAGCATGCGCTCTAAGTGACCCTTCAGACATGTATGCTCCTCCATCTTTATGGAAAGGAACTCTCCAAGCAGCTCGTGCTTCCACATGCGCACATGGCCTATGAACTCTGCTCTTAGCTGATCCACCATTGAATATGGATCAAGATCACCCATGAGAGGATGTAGTTCATCCACCATCCCGTAACGCATTATTATCTGAATGTAGGTGGACATCTCTTGATGATAGTAGCGGTCTGCCAGCTCTTGTGGGGTCTCATAGTAGTCTGGCTCAGTTAAATCCATCGTGCGACGTATGTAGTCTACCACATGATTCCTAGTAAGGAGATCATTCAAGCGCACAAGCCAACTAGGGAAGTTGGATCCATCAAGTCTAAGTTTCTCACCCTTTGCCCAATCCTCAATGACAAAGTAAGCTTCACGATGAGCCATCTACATTTATAATTGCAAAAGGAATTTAGACTAAGTTTATAATTAAATGAGTTAATAATAACTCCACTCAGAAACACCTATCCCCAAAAGGGTTCCTAGTGATAACACGACCCCTATCAGCCACATCTCTCCTGATCGTCACGGCCATCAATGTGGGTTCAAGGGTGGATGCTAAACGTCGGTCACATCATTCATGCGACTCGTGCTCGATCTTTCGACCATCCTTGTTCCGAGGCCATGTCTGCACATGCTAGGCTTGCCAACTCAACCTTAGTGTATCCACTGTGCAACCTGGCTTACACCCACTGTATGCGAACGTAGATATGTCTATCACCCAGGCCTGTAACCATGGATCTCCACATACCGAAGAACTTTCTTGGTGATGCATGATGACCCACAAGTATAGGGGGTGTATTGCAGTATTTTTGATAAGTAAGAGTGTCGAACCCAACGAGGAGCAGAAGGTGCTGGCTAGTGGTATGGATCAGGAATTCTCTGCAAATACTTAGCAAACGGATTTTTAGGGGTTTTCGATAAAGCAAGCAAACAAAGCATGAGTAAATAAATGACAGTAGGAATAAATGCAGCAAGTGGCCCAATCCTTTATGCAGCAAAGGACAAGCCGGTTGTATTACTTAAGATGACCAAACGTTCTCGAGGACACATGGGAAGACTGTCAAGTGCTTTTGCTTCATATAGTTGATTAATCTTCTCTAGCTTTCTAAGTGTTGTGTGGGTGAATCTGTGCTAATGTACCGCCCCATCCAAGACTAATACATACTTGTGATTATACCCCTTGCAAACATCCGTAAGTACAAGAAATTAATTAAGGTATAAACATAACCACAACTTTAAACTCTAAGACCCTTACGTCCCTTGTGCAATGGTTTCCTAACGGGGGTTCAAGTTTTTGTCACTCCGGCAACCCCTACGATTAGTAGCAAAATACACAATGCATTCCCCTAGGCCCATATAGGTGAAGTGTCATGTAGTCGATGTTCACATGACACCACTAGAAGAAGTACACCACAACTTAAATAACAATCTATTGAATCTTTCTCAACACAACTCCACTACTAACAACAAGACTTCTCCCATGTCCTCAAGAACAAAACGAACTACTCACAAGACATCATATGGATCATGATCAGAGATGAAATAATGATGTATAACAATTTGAACATAAACAATAATTCAATGGTTCACTCAATAGCATCAACTACAAAGAGTAATCAACATCGGGAAAGTTTCCCCTATGAACTATGCAAGATTCAATGCAATTGTTACAGCAATATGGAGATGGTGATGAGGGTGCTGATGGTGATGATGGTGGTGATTATGATGATGATGATCCCGATGAAGTCCAGCTTGATGGTGGTGTTGATGGCGACGATCTCCCCTCTCCGGGAAGGAATTCCTCTGGCAGAAATCTGTCTGTCGGAGAGATCATTCTCTCTCGGTGTTTTCCGCCACGCAGAGGCGGCGGAATCTTTCTGTGGTCTCTCCCCGGGTCTTAGGGTTTTGGGAGGATGATATACGCCAGAGGGGAGAGGCTGGAGTGGGCCAGGGCGGCCACACCACCTCCAGGCGCAGCCTAGGGCTGCCCGTGCCATGGGGTGGTGTGGGCCCCCTGTGGCCCATCTCCACTCCATCTTCTGGCATCCTTAGTCTTCTGGAAAAATAGGATTTTCCGTGTATTTTCCTGGATTTTGTGATCTTCGCGAATTTTGCCTCCAAACAGCACCTTTTCCGTCAGAATCCTGATTGCAGCGGTCCATGCTCCAAAAGTCATCAACCATGCAAAAATAGATGAAATAGCATAAGTATCACCTCTCAATACGAAATATATCAATGAATAATAGTGAATTAAGACATAGAATAGTGATGCAAAATGGACGTATCAACTCCCCCCAAGCTTAGACTTTGCTTGTCCTCAAGCGAAACTGAGCTCAATAAACATGGCCTCGGGTTTTTGGAGTGAAGAGTCGATAAAAGAATACGGATAAGAAGCATCACATTCATCAAATACACAGATCATAATAGAAGACAACTCACTATTATATAACTCAACTTGTAATGACTAAAGGAAACACAATAAAGATACATAAAGTGAATCATAATTGGTAATGGCAAACTTAGCTCTTGGTCGAAGAATAGTTGATAATTTGCTGGAGTTCACAAATAGCTGGTTTTTCAATGATAGCTTTCAAAGTAGTAAGCATCAAGATAAGGGCAATGTGCAAAACAAGGAACATAAGAGACATGATTGAATAAATCATCATATGAATGAATGAAACACATCAACTCAAAATACTTGCTGAGATAGAAGGGAATAGGTTTACTGACTCAACTACAAAGTAAAAGAAAGGCCCTTCAAAGAGGGAAGCAGGGATTGCAAGTCTCATAAAGAACTCCCAAAAACTATGATACTTACTAGCTTTCAGCTCTCATTGCCCCTATCATAGGCATCTTTAGGTGATCAAGGTTAAAGTGATCAAATATGAGGATATGCATTGACAAGTTGTAAGTTGGGAATCTCATGTCCCTTGAATACGAGGGCCGCTCCTCATGCTACTCAAGTTTAGTCACCGGTAAGTTCTTGTCATCGTAAGCATATGTGTATCATAGAGAACCGCCAACGGGGTACCCCTTGCCCGATTTTACGGAAGAATCCCCATATCAAAATGACAAGGCAAGCAGACAACAAGCATCTCAGCAATCTTCTTATTTACCATGGGAATATGGTGCTTTTTTCTCTCTTTCCTCTTTTCATAATATCTCTTTTTTCTTTTTCTCTTTTTTTCTCAATATCGGACTCTTTTTTTATAAGAAGAATGCTTCATAGATACCGTTATGGTTATGCTGCAGGTTTCCACCATGTCAGCATGGATTAGACTAGTGGCCCAGGCGTTTTCTCTAACACACATGCATAACTCCATGGACTTACAAGCTCCCCTTTCATTTCACACCGACGACATCCATAGACAAAAGAACATGATATCAACTTGGTACAAAGTACCAGTGCAATGTTGAAAGCGTTCCCCATCACAGCATGGTTCTGTTAATTCATAACTTACAAAGCGCAAGCATATACGAAACATAGGTGAGCACAATGGTTCAAGTTTATTAACTGCAAGAAAGTAAAGTGTGCCATCAAGTTCGTGGGAGCTTTAATCACTAATTTTCACATAACAAGTTTAATTTGGGAGGTACATAAAACAAGAATTTACTTGGAATAGCAATAATGCTACTAGGTAGGTATGGTGGACACCATTGGCAAAGGTTTTGGTTTAAAGGAGGTGGATGCACGAGAAGAATACCCTCTCAGTACAGGTTTTTGGCTAGCAAGGCTAGGTAGCAAGTATAAGAATTGAAGGAAACAAACAAACATACAGGTGATAAAGACAAACATGCAATCTTCCTTGGAAGCACAAAAGATCTTAACAAGAGAATACTAGACTTATGAGCAAATCAAGAAAGAAAGATGATGAAATTATTTTTCTCTAGAGTACTTCTATATTTTTCTTTCAACTCTCAAAAATAGTGTTGCTACTGACCGAGCCAGGTTTGCCAAAACCAACTAAATTAACTCAATGATCCCAAAGTGATACCAATACTAACAACAAGATCAATCATATAACCACGAATTGAAAACTAATATAAGCTATGCAAAAGAGTGAATGATAGAACTTCTCATTAATATTCCATAACGGTAACTCACACCAAGGGATACATATCTAACTAGAGAGGGGACACTTCCATAATGCAAACCATACTACATAATAACTCCTCTATTCTGATGGGTTCGTAGCATGGAAAACAAAAAAATTCTACCGCAAGAACGAACAAAACCCAGATCTAATCTAGATAAAAGCCAAGATCTAATCTATTAGACATGTGCAACGAGATAGATATGTACTAACCCTCGTAGATCCAAAAGCGTTACGAGATTAGATCTCGTGGTTGATGTAGTCAATCACTTGCCGATCTCAAGATCGTGTGGACGATCCTTCCGGCGCCGCGTTCCGGCAGCGCTTCCGCAGTCGGTCACACATGCGGAGTCGAAGCAGACCTTCCTCTCCTCGTTCCAGCGAGCAGCGGAGGTAGTAGATCTTCTCCACGGAATCCCAGCAGCACAACGGCGTGGTGGTGGTGGTGGGGGAGTAGAGAATTCTGTAGGGCTTCGCCTATGCCTGTGTAGAAGAAAGGAGGAGGAGAGAGGCGACGGAGATTTGGAGTTGTGGAGGAGGGCTTGGAGGTGGCGCCCCCACCCCTCTATTTAAAGGGGGGAGGCGCCATGGGAGGGGGAGTCCTTGTAGGACTCCCCTCCCTCCTATGGCCGGCGGATTGGGGAGGGGGGAGGAGTCCTCCTCCCCCACGACTCCTTGTCTTGCCCCACCAGGACTCCTTGATCCCTTTCTTTGTTTTCAAGCAAACTCCAAGAAATCTTCCAGAACCTTCCGGAACATTCCGAAACCTTCTAGAATCCTCATACAAATACTCCGGAACATTTCCTAACTCAGAAAATGATCCCCAATATATGAATCTTATTCTCCGGACAATTCCGGATCTCCTCGTGATGTCCCGGATCCAATCCGAGACTCCGAACATCATTCGGTCTCCAACGCACATTCCATATCTACTTAAAACAACTTTGAACCTTAAGTGTGTCACCCTACGGTTCGTGAATATGTAGACATGACAGAGACACATCTCCTATCAATAACCATCAGCAGGACCTAGAGGTCCATAATGGCTCCCACATACTCAACGATGACTTCGTGATCGATTGAACCATTTACATACGAAACCAATTCCCTTTGTCACGCGATACTATACTTATCCGAGGTCTGATCGTCGGCATCTCCATACCTAGTTCTACCTCATTACTGATAAGTACTCTTTACTCGTTCCGTGATATGTCATCCCTTGTGACCAAGTCACATGCTTGCAAGCTAACTAGATGGCATTCCACCGAGAGGGCCCAGATCATATCTATCCGTCATATGGATGGACAAATCCCAATCTTGGTCCATGCGCTTCAACACATACTTTCAGAATACCCAATGACACCTTTATGACCACCCAGTTACGAAGCGGTGTTTGATGTCATCAAAGTACCCATCCGGTGATGGTGATTAACACAACCTCATGGTCAAAGGATTAGGTTACTATGCATTTAAAAGCTTATAGCAATACGAACTTAATGACTTGATCTTATGCTACGCTTACTATGGGTGTGTGTGTCCATCACATCATTCTCCTAATGATATAACCTTGTTATTAATCACATCCTAATGTCCATGATCAGGAAACCATGATCATCAATTAATCAACAAGCTAGTTCAACAAGAGGCTTACTAGGGACTCTCTTATGTTTACAAAACACACATGTATTAGTGTTTCCTAATAATACAATTATAGCATGGGATGTAAACATTCATCATAAACACAAAGATATAATAATAACCACTTTTATTATTGCCTCTTGGGCATATCTCCAACAGTCTCCCACTTGCACTAGAGTCAATAATCTAGATTACATGGTAATATACCGAACACCCATGGCGTTCTGGTGTTGGTCATGCTTTGCCCTAGGGAGAGGTTTAGTCAACGGATCTGCCACATTCAGATCAGTGTGTACTTTGCAAATCTTTATGTCACCATCTCGGACATACTCGCGAATAGCGTGGAAACATAGCTTGATGTGTTTCAGCTTGCTATGTGACCTTGGCTCCTGTGCATTAGCTATGGCACCTGTGTTGTCACAGTAGATGGCCATCGGGTCCAACGCACTGGGAACCACGCCAAGTTCAGTAATGAATTCCTTCATCCATGTGGCTTCTTGCGCAGCCTCCGAAGCAGCCATGTATTCCGATTCAGTTGAAGATTTTGCCACAACGCTTTGCTTTGCACTCCTCCAGCTCACTGCAGCACCATTCAAAATAAATACGTATCCCGACTGTGACTTCGAGTCATCCGGATCGGTGTTCCAACTAGCATCGGTGTAACCGTTTACAACAAGCTGTTCATCACCTCCATAAGAAAGAACCATATCCTTAGTCCTATTTAGGTACTTTAGGATATTCTTGACCGCTATCCAGTGCTCCATTCCAGGATCACTTTGATATCTGCTAGTCAAACTAACAGCATGTGCTATATCCGGTCTTGTACACATCATGGCATACATGATAGAACCTATGGCCGAGGCATAGGGAATATTATTCATTTTCTCTCTATCTTCTGCCGTAGCTGGACTTTGAGTCTTACTCAAGGTCTTACCTGACAACATGGGCACGAACCCTTTCTTGCTATCTTCCATTCTAAACTTCTTTAGAACTTTGTCTAAGTATGTACTTTGTGAAAGCGCTATTAGGCGTCTTGATCTATCTCTATAAATCTTGATGCCTAGAATATATGCCGCTTCGCCAAGATCCTTCATTGAAAAACTATTATTCAAATAGGTTTTGACGCTATTAAGAAGTTCTATATCATTCCCAATCAACAATATGTCATCTACATATAGTACTAGGAATGCTACAGAGCTCCCACTCACTTTCTTGTAAATACAAGCTTCTCCATAAGTTTGTATAAACCCAAAGTTTTTGATTACTTTATCAAAACGTTGATTCCAACTTAGGGATGCTTGCTTCAGTCCATAAATGGAGCGCTGAAGTTTGCATACCTTGTCAGCATCTTTAGGATCGACAAAACCCTTGGGTTGTACCATATACAACTCTTCCTCAATGTCACCATTAAGGAACACCGTTTTGACATCCATCTGCCAAATCTCATAATCGAAATGTGCAGCAATTGCTAACAAAATCCTCACAGACTTTAGCTTCGCTACTGGTGAGAATGTCTCATCATAGTCAACTCCTTGAATTTGTCGGAACCCTTTCGCGACAAGTCGAGCTTTATAGACGGTAACATTACCATCAGCATCTGTTTTTCTCTTGAAAATCCATTTGTTCTCGACAGCCTTATGGCCATCCGGTAAGGCCACCAAAGTCCACACTTGGTTTTCGTACATGGATCCCATTTCGAATTTCATGGCTTCGAGCCATTTGTCGGAATCTGGGCTCACCATTGCTTCTTCATACGTCGCAGGGTCATCAGCGTTGTCCACCAACATGACGTTCAAGGCAGAGTCATACCAATCAGGAGTGGTACGAACCCTCGTTGACCTGCGAGGTTCGGCAGTAACTTCGTTTGAAGTTTCATGATCATTATCATTAGCTTCCTTTCCAATTGGTGCAGGCGGCACAAAAACATCTTCCGGTGCTACACTACTCTCAAATCCGAGAGAAGGTTCAAT
Source organism: Avena eriantha (assembly GCA_910589775.1). Classification (NCBI taxonomy): domain Eukaryota; kingdom Viridiplantae; phylum Streptophyta; class Magnoliopsida; order Poales; family Poaceae; genus Avena; species Avena eriantha. Next base: position 375,169,508 of record OU342746.1, on the reverse strand, counting down.
AACCTCATCGAGTTCTACTTTCCTTCCAGTCACTTCCTTCGAGAGAAACTCCTTCTCAAGAAAGGATCCATTCCTGGCAATGAAAACTTTGCCTTCGGATCTATGATAGAAGGTATACCCAATAGTTTCTTTAGGGTATCCTATGAAGACGCATTTCTCCGCTTTGGGTTCTAGCTTATCAGGCTGTAACTTCTTTACATATGCTTCACAACCCCAAACTTTAAGGAACGACAACTTAGGTTTCTTACCAAACCACAATTCGTACGGTGTCGTTTCAACGGATTTAGATGGTGCCCTATTTAAAGTGAATGCGGCTGTCTCTAATGCATAGCCCCAAAATGATAGCGGTAAATCTGTAAGAGACATCATAGACCGAACCATATCTAAAAGAGTTCGATTACGACGTTCAGACACACCATTACGCTGTGGTGTTCCCGGCGGTGTCAACTGCGAAAGTATTCCACATTTCTTTAAATGTATGCCAAACTCATAACTCAGATATTCACCTCCGCGGTCAGAACGCAGAAACTTAATCTTCTTGTTACGATGATTTTCCACTTCACTTTGAAACTCCTTAAACTTCTCGAAAGTTTCGGATTTATGTTTCATAAAGTAGACATACCCATATCTACTTAAGTCATCCGTGAAAGTGAGAACATAACGATATCCACCACGCGATGCTACACTCATTGGACCGCACACATCGGTATGTATTGTTTCCAATAAGTCTGTAGCTCGCTCCATTGTACCAGAGAATGGAGTCTTAGTCATTTTTCCCATTAGACATGCTTCGCATCTTTCAAGTGATTCAAAATCAAATGATTCAAGAAGTCCATCTGAATGGAGTTTCTTCATACGCTTCACTCCAATGTGACCAAGATGACAGTGCCACATGTATGTAGAATTATCATTAAATTTTATTCGTTTAGCATCTATGTTGTGAACATGTGTATCACTACTATCGAGATTCAATAAGAATAAACCATTCATCTCAGGTGCATTACCATAAAAGATATTACTCATATAAATCGAACAACCTTTATTCTCGGACTTAAAAGAGTAACCGTCTCACCGTAAACAAGATCCAGATATAATGTTCATGCTTAACGCAGGCACCAAATAACAATTATTTAAATTTAAAACTAATCCCGAAGGTAGATGTAGAGGGAGCGTGCCGACGGCGATCACATCAACCTTGGAGCCATTTCCAACGCGCATCTTCACCTCGTCTCTCGCCAGTCTTTGTTTATTCCGTAGCTCCTGTTTCGAGTTACAAATATGAGCAACCGAACCAGTATCAAATACCCAGGCACTACTACGATTACTAGTAAGATACACATCAATAACATATATATCAAATATACCTTTCTTCTTGATGTTGCCGTTCTTCAGATCCGCCAAGTATTTGGGGCAGTTACGCTTCCAGTGACCAGCACCCTTGCAGTAGAAGCACTCAGTTTCAGGCTTGGGACCAGCCTTGGGCTTCTTTGTAGGTGCGGCAGCTATCTTGCCGTCCTTCTTGAAGTTGCCCTTGTTCTTAGGCTTGCCCTGTCTCTTGAAATTGGTGGTCTTATTGACCATCAACACTTGGTGCTCCTTCTTGATCTCCTCTTCAGCAGTTTTCAGCATGGACGATAGTTCAGGCAACGTCTTGTTCATGCAGTGCATATTGTAGTTCATCACAAAGTTCTTGTAACTTGGTGGCAGTGATTGGAGGAGATGGTGAATCCCTAACTCATTAGGAATCGATATCCCCAACTCTTGGAGCTTGTTTGCGTACCCAGACATTGTGAGCACGTGCTCGCTAACGGAGCTTCCCTCTTCCATCTTACAGTTAAAGAACTTTTCGGAGGCCTCATAGCTCTCCATGGCCGCGCGAGTCTCAAAAATTAGCCTGAGCTGCTTAATGATCTCGAACGGGTCGTGGTGCTCAAAACGCTTCTGGAGCTCCGCTTCTAAACCGTATAGGATGGCACACTGAACTGTGGAGTAATGATTTTTCCGAGTGGCGTAAACATTCTTTACGTCATCGGTAGCATCATCTGCAGGTGGGTCACCTAGCGGTGCTTCGAGCACATAGGTCAACTGACCAGCCCTGAGGACGATCTTCAGTCCATGGAACCAGTCCGTGAAATTTCTTCCATTGTTCTTAAGCTTTTCTTTCTCTAGGAACGCATTGAAATTGATGGAGGGGGTCGCCATAATCTACAACAAATTTGCAAGTAGTTTAGACTAAGTTTATGATGAATTGAGTTCAAATTTAATACTTAAGTTAACTAGGTGAACTCCCACTCAAAACAACATCCCTCACATTGTCTTAGTGATTACACGAACCAAGTCCACTACACCAAGTCCGATCTTCACGAGAGAAGATGTAGTTTCATCGGCGAACAATCTTCATGTTCATCATATCATTTATATGACTCATGCTCTACCTTTCGGTATTCCGTGTTTCGAGGCCATGTCTGTACATGCTAGGCTCGTCAAGATAACCTTAGTTTCCGCATGTGCAAATCTGGCTTGCACCCGTTGTATGCACACGTAGAATCTATCACATCCGATCATCACGAGATGCTTCGAAACGACGAGTCTTAGCAACGGTGCCAACTAAGGGTGAACACTTTATTACTTGATATTTAGTGAGAGGGATCATCTTATAATGCTACCGTCGCGATCTAAGCAATACAAGATGCATAAAGGATTAACATCACAGGCAATTCATAATTAGTGTGATATGATATGGCTCTTTCTTCTTGCGCCTTTGATCTCCATCTCCAAAGCACGAACATGATCTCCATCATCACCAGCATTGCGTCAAGGTCAGTGGTGCCGCTTCATGGTTTCCCATCATCACTAGCAACTATTACAACTACTTGGAATAAAGCTATTACAAGATGAATAGACACGCAGGTCTTAACAGAATTAAAGACAACCATTAGGCTCCTGCCGGTTGCCATATTACAACAAGGATCATTGCATACATCAAATATAATCACAATCACATGATGGCCATATCACATCACAAAACCCCTGCAAAAACAAGTTAGACGCCTCTAATTTTATTTGCATGTTTTACGTGGCTTGGGGCTTTCGAACAATAACGGATCTTACCTACGAAACTAAACCACAACGTTGATACAAGTGCTATCGAGTGCAAAGTGTAAATTGGATATATACTATGGTGGGAGAGACAGACACCCGCAAAGCCACTCGTGCAAAGCAAGTTACACGTCAAGCGTGGAGCAAGTCTCATGTGTGATGACATGTAAGGTTAGCCCGAGCCGCTTCATCCCACCATGCCGCAAGACGCAAAGTACACAAAGCAAAAGACGGCATGAGCACCAATGCCCACAACACCATTGTGTTCTACTCGTGCAACAGATCTACGCATAGACACGACTCTGATACCACTGATGGGTTCGTAGCATGGAAAACAAAAAAATTCTACCGCAAGAATGAACAAAACCCAGATCTAATCTAGATAAAAGCCAAGATCTAATCTATTAGACATGTGCAACGAGATAGATATGTACTAACCCTCGTAGATCCGAAAGCGTTACGAGATTAGATCTCGTGGTTGATGTAGTCGATCACTTGCCGATCTCAAGATCGTGTGGACGATCCTTCCGGCACCGCGTTCCGGCAGCGCTTCCGCAGTCGGTCACACGTGCGGAGTCGAAGCAGACCTTCCTCTCCTCGTTCCAGCGAGCAGCGGAGGTAGTAGATCTTCTCCACGGAATCCTAGCAGCACGACGGCGTGGTGGTGGTGGTGGGGGAGTAGAGAATTCTGTAGGGCTTCGCCTATGCCTGTGTAGAAGAAAGGAGGAGGAGAGAGGCGACGGAGATTTGGAGTTGTGGAGGAGGGCTTGGAGGTGGCGCCCCCACCCCTCTATTTAAAGGGGGGAGGCGCCATGGGAGGGGGAGTCCTTGTAGGACTCCCCTCCCTCCTATGGCCGGCGGATTGGGGAGGGGGGAGGAGTCCTCCTCCCCCACGACTCCTTGTCTTGCCCCACCAGGACTCCTTGATCCCTTTCTTTGTTTTCAAGCAAACTCCAAGAAATCTTCCAGAACCTTCCGGAACATTCCGAAACCTTCTAGAATCCTCATACAAATACTCCGGAACATTTCCTAACTCAGAAAATGATCCCCAATATATGAATCTTATTCTCCGGACAATTCCGGATCTCCTCGTGATGTCCCGGATCCAATCCGAGACTCCGAACATCATTCGGTCTCCAACGCACATTCCATATCTACTTAAAACAACTTCGAACCTTAAGTGTGTCACCCTATGGTTCGTGAATATGTAGACATGACAGAGACACATCTCCTATCAATAACCATCAGCGGGACCTAGAGATCCATAAGGGCTCCCACATACTCAACGATGACTTCGTGATCGATTGAACCATTTACATACGAAACCAATTCCCTTTGTCACGCGATACTATACTTATCCGAGGTCTGATCGTCGGCATCTCCATACCTAGTTCTACCTCGTTACTGATAAGTACTCTTTACTCGTTCCGTGATATGTCATCCCTTGTGACCAAGTCACATGCTTGCAAGCTAACTAGATGACATTCCACCGAGAGGGCCCAGATCATATCTATCCGTCATATGGATGGACAAATCCCAATCTTGGTCCATGCGCTTCAACACATACTTTCAGAATACCCAATGACACCTTTATGACCACCCAGTTACGAAGCGGTGTTTGATGTCATCAAAGTACCCATCCGGTGATGGTGATTAACACAACCTCATGGTCGAAGGATTAGGTTACTATGCACTTAAAAGCTTATAGCAATACGAACTTAATGACTTGATCTTATGCTACGCTTACTATGGGTGTGTGTGTCCATCACATCATTCTCCTAATGATATAACCTTGTTATTAATCACATCCTAATGTCCATGATCAGGAAACCATGATCATCAATTAATCAACAAGCTAGTTCAACAAGAGGCTTACTAGGGACTCTCTTATGTTTACAAAACACACATGTATTAGTGTTTCCTAATAACACAATTATAGCATGGGATGTAAACATTCATCATAAACACAAAGATATAATAATAACCACTTTTATTATTGCCTCTTGGGCATATCTCCAACATATTCATGATATGACTCTACTAACAAGGTAAAAAGATAGAAGATAGTGATATGATACTGCGGCACTCCCCCAAGCTTGGAACAAACCAAGGGGATGCCAAACCTGATGACGAATTACTCCTTAGGTGGTGGTGGTAATATTTTCTTAGTTGACGTGAGGAAATCTTCCAGCATCTTGCAAAGCCTATTATTCTCCCATTGAAGCATGTCCACCTTCCTCTGCAAGTCTCGGTACTTTTCGTAGAACTCCTTAGTGACTCGTAGGGCTTCCGCTGATGCAGGGCAAGAGACTAAAGGTACCAGCCCCTGCTTGGGGTCTTGAAGATCCTCATCCATAGGTTCCTTCCCTTTATCCTTGGCAGCCACCATTGTGCTTCTAAACTTTCAAAGAGTATGTCCTGGCAGAAAATAGATCGAAACAAAAACACGACGAAAACACGATATACGAACCTCAGGGAATCCAGGGGGTTATATATTATGAAGTTTCATTTCAAAAGGAAGGTACTGGGTGAAAACAAGTCGGAGGCGGAGTCCTGGGTGGCCTCACCACCTGGTGGCACGGCCAGGGGTGGGCCCGCGCCATGGGGTGGTTTGGGCCACCCCGGCTCCGGTTCTGTCCCTTTTTCGCTTCGAAACTTTCCTTATCGACTGAAAACTGCAAAAATATAGGTGTATTGTATTTTCGCGGAACTTTTCTTACCAGAACTGTTACCTAGTTGGAAACGGACTCTGCAGGTCTCTGAATTTGGTATTTAGTGGATCCTTCCGGAGTCACCACTTGAATCATCAATATCTTCATCTTCATACACTTATTACTTGAGTCATAGAACCTTTCTCTTCCTTATTACACCATTATCTCCACTAACCAGGAAATTTCTTTCACACAAAACTTCACACAGTTCTCATTAGCAACATTAGTATAAGTGAAGTGATAAAACCTTTTGAGTCTAACTTCAACTAAAAACTATCAAAACATAAGCTACTGTAGCAACTCCTTCCGAAAACCCAAAAATAATTCAAAAAGGAAATCGAATAAAGAAGCAAATGCAAGAGTGGCAAAATCTGTCAAAACAGACCAGCAGGAAAAGATCAATTTTTTAGAAAATCTTATGTTGCTCAAATCAAAAAGTGCAAAACTAAAGAAAGTTAAATAACAACCTAGGGCAGAAGCACAAAGAATTACAGCTCAATCCGACATACAGAGATCTCTCATGAATTTTTACGGTGAAGCACAAAAATCTGTTTCGGGACAACAACTTCCCCAAATTTTACTTCTGTCTCATTAGAGGTTGATCTTGACACAAAAACCAAACAAAAAGGATAACGAGCGGTCATTACCAAAGTAATAACTTCCAAGACTCAAAGAAACAAACTAAAAGCAAAAACAAATTGGGTTGTCTCCCATAAAGCTCTTTCTTTATAGCCATTAAGATGGGCATTATAATTTTGAAGAAGCTCTCATAGGGATATGAATAGAAGTGAAAGAGAGCATTAAGAAGCAAAAACACACACACATTTAAGTCTAACCCACTTACTATGCAAGGGAATTTTGTAAACAAACAAGTTATTGAAACCAGAGGCAACTTGCATAAGAAGGCAAAAGAAGCGCAACATAAAAACTTTCAGCATAAAACGAGGAAACTTGATATTATTGAGATGCATAAGAACACTTTTCCCTCTCTCATAATAGCTTTCAGTATCATGCATAAACTTAACACTATAGCTATCACAAGGACCATCATAGCAATGATCGCTTATTCTAACGGAAAACACAGGAATACTAGCTCTCAAAACACTACTTTGTGAAATAATATTAGAGGTATCCTTACTGGATAGGGTGTCCCTCTTTTTTACACTTGGTGAAAAAGTCTTTCACATTTGCTATTATAGGTTCATCAACTATTTGTTTATCAGGATCAACAGCTTTATTCATACTTTCATCTACCATACTAGCCATCCTAGAATGTTCCTTTACCTTAACTGGGAAAGGCATTTTCTCAATATAAGGTTTAGGTAAAATATGATTAGCAGTATAAACTTCAGTATTTCTTGCAGGAACACTCTTAGCAATATCTTTATAAGGTTCATGATACTTATTCCACTTCTTTTTAGGCACTTCAATGTAGGAAGCAAAAGCCTTAAAATAAGAAGCAATAGCTTGAGAATCTAGACCATAAACATTTTTAATATTTTGAAAGTCATCAGTTCCCATAAAAGATTCCATGCATTCATAATCATAATTTATACCTGACTTTCTACGTTTGTCATTCTCCCAAGCTTCAGCATTGTCTTAAATATGGTCCATAAGATCCCATTTAGCTTCTTCTTCCATGTGAGTGAATGATCCATCACAAGAAGCATCCAATAAATCCTTATCATGTAGAGGGAGCCTTGCATAAAAGTTATTGATAATAATATTGTTGGGGAGCTCGTGAATTGGACATTTGAGCATTAGTAACTTCAATATCCCCCAAGCTTGAGTTGTACTCTCTCCATCAAGAGGCCAAAAGTTGTATATTTGATTCTGATCTTTATGAATCTCACTAGGAGGATAAAACTTTGAATAAAAGAGAGGCACTATTTCCTCCCATTCCATAGCTTGACCATTCTTCAACAGCTTATACCATTCCTCAGCTCTTCCTTTCAGTGATAATGAGAATAACTTCTTCTTAACTTGATATGTAGTAATACCTGCACACTTGAATAACCCGCATAATTTGTGTATAAAGAGCAAATGATCACCGGGATGGACAGTTCCATCCCCAACATAGTAGTTATCCATAACACGATCAATAATTCTTGTAGGTATTTTGAAAACATCATTCTCATCAGGTGGTGGCTTATCTACTACCTTAGCAATGGTAGTAGCATTACCAAATAAGAAACTCAGCGAATTATCCATAACGAAAATAAAGCAACTAACAGAAGTAAACAATACTCATAGTAGAAGTTTCCTTTACCAGTTCCACTCTCCAATAGCGCTTCACTCCCCGGCAACAGCGCCAGAAAATAGTCTTGATGACCCACAAGTATAGGGGGTGTATCGCAGTATTTTCCATAAGTAAGAGTGTCGAACCCAACGAGGAGCAGAAGGTGCTGGCTAGTGGTATGGATCAGGAATTCTCTGCAAATACTTAGCAAATGGATTTTTAGGGGTTTTAGATAAAGCAAGCAAACAAAGCACGAATAAATAAAAGACAGTAGGAATAAATGCAGCAAGTAGCGCAATCCTTTATGCAGCAAAGGACAAGCCGGTTGTATTACTTAAGATGACCAAACGTTCTCGAGGACACATGGGAAGACTGCCAAGTGCTTTCGCTTCATATAGTTGATTAATCTTCTCTAGCTTGCTAAGTGTTGTGTGGGTGAACCTTTGCTAATGTACCGCCCCATCCAAGACTAATACATACTTGTGATTATACCCCTTGCAAACATCCGTAAGTACAAGAAAGTAATTAAGGTAGAAACCTAACCATAGCTTTAAACTCTAAGACCCTTACGTCCCTTGTGCAATGGTTTCCTAACGGGGGTTCAAGTTTTTGTCACTCCGGCAACCCCTACGATTAGTAGCAAAATACACAATGCATTCCCCTAGGCCCATATAGGTGAAGTGTCATGTAGTCGATGTTCACATGACACCACTAGAAGAAGTACACCACAACTTAAATAACAATCTATTGAATCTTTCTCAACACAGCTCCACTACTAACAACAAGACTTCTCCCATGTCCTCAAGAACAAAACGAACTACTCACAAGACATCATATGGATCATGATCAGAGATGAAATAATGATGTATAACAATTTGAACATAAACAATAATTCAATGGTTCACTCAATAGCATCAACTACAAAGAGTAATCAACATCGGGAAAGTTTCCCCTATGAACTATGCAAGATTCAATGCAATTGTTACAGCAATATGGAGATGGTGATGAGGGTGCTGATGGTGATGATGGTGGTGATTATGATGATGATGATCCCGATGAAGTCCAGCTTGATGGTGGTGTTGATGGCGACGATCTCCCCTCTCCGGGAAGGAATTCCTCTGGCAGAAATCTGTCTGTCGGAGAGATCATTCTCTCTCGGTGTTTTCCGCCACGCAGAGGCGGCGGAATCTTTCTGTGGTCTCTCCCCGGGTCTTAGGGTTTTGGGAGGATGATATACGCCAGAGGGGAGAGGCTGGAGTGGGCCAGGGCGGCCACACCACCTCCAGGCGCAGCCTAGGGCTGCCCGTGCCATGGGGTGGTGTGGGCCCCCTGTGGCTTATCTCCACTCCATCTTCTGACATCCTTAGTTTTCTGGAAAAATAGGATTTTCCGTATATTTTCCCGGATTTCCTGATCTTTGCAAATTTTGCCTCCAAATAGAACCTTTTCCATCAGAATCCTGACTACAGCTGTCCATGCTCCAAAAGTCATCAACCATGCAAAAATAGATGAAATAACATAACTATGACCTCTCAATGCGAAATATATCAATGAATAATAGTGAATTAAGACGTAGAATAGTGATGCAAAATGGACATATCAATGCACACTAATGGGGAACACAATCGTTGGTAATTTTAACAGGGATCATCTTATTAGGCTACCTCGAGTATCTAATACTAGCACACAATAAGGTATACACACAATAACATTGAATGTAAATGCGATGTGATATGGTCCTTCACGTCGTGATCTCCATCCGTCGTCACCGGGTTCCGGTGCCGTAGACACCAGGGTACCGGTGTCATTCCGGCGTGGTAGTTCGTCACCTCCGTGACTATCTACTACTACATAACAAAAGATATTCACTTTACCTTTGCCACAACCATATCACAAAGCAACGCCCCCTGCAAAACAAAGTTAGATGCCTCTACTTTATCTTTGCATGTTTTACGTGGCTGAATAGGCTTTCGCACAAGAACCGTTCTTACCTACGAACTTTCAGCACAACGCTGATCAAGTAGTTGTCTCTACTACACCCCTTTTGGGGCCCTCCATTGCAAATGGTATACCAACTAATGCGAGAGAGACAGACACCCCCCTAAGCCACTTTATACGGTACAAGTCGTATGTCAAGCGTGGACCAGTCTCGCGAATGAACGCGTAAAGTCGGTTGGGGGCCGCTTCATCAATCATTACTGCGGTATACACAAGTACACGTGGGAGGGTAACAACTAAAAGATCAACCCCCACACGCTACATCTCGTGTGTTCTACCCGTACTAGCATTACTACGCATAGATCTAGCTCTCATACCACTATAGGGGTTTCGCGTATGAAAACAATAAAATTTTAGCCTACGCCCATGAACCCCTGAAGCTGCCAGGACCTATCTATTAGTAATACAGTAACGAGAGGGGCTTTTCGTGAACTTACCCATGAAGACCGAAAAGTGTTTTCAACGCTCACGAGAGCATGGTTGATGTAGACGAGCCGAAGCCGACCTCAAGGTCGTGATGAAGTCCTTGCGCTCCTTGGCTCCAACGACTTGAGTGCCTCAAGTGCGACACCTCACGGGGAGTTACACACGTTCGGTTCCTGACGATGACTCTCGCTTCCCCGATCCAGCAGCAGTTGCGGAAGTAGAGCTCTCGGATCCGAATCCCGCAGCGCGACGGTGCTCTACGGTGAAGATGTCTCGTGTTCGCGCAGTCCAGACTTGGGACCACGGTCACGAGAGAGAGAGGGGGAGAGAGAAAATATCAACTGGAGGTCCTCCCAAAAGTGAGAAGACCTTTATTGATTATTGGTGTATTTAATTTGGCCAAATACCCCCACTATATATAGGGGGAGGGGAGGTACTACCTCCCTCAAAGTCCCGGGGTGGGACTAAAGGATAGGAGGGGGGAGGGGTGGCCGCCGGCCACCCTAGTGGGCCCCGCGCGGGGGGCTAGGCCCAGCCGGCCAGCCCCCTTGCCCCTTCTCCCTCTCTCCTTTCCCCTAATGGGCCTTCTCCCTCCGGAAATTGGCCCATTAAGCCTTTGACCGTTTTAATTGATTTTCTCTTTATTAAATAATTATGAATAAATGATTAAATCAATTTTTAACATTCATTCACATATTTTCAAGCTCCGTGGCTATGGAACACCTTCCACCTCCACTCCGGACAACCTCCGAACTTACCGAAACCCTTTCGGTTTCTCTCTACTATTCTTCGGCGATTCTACCGATCCTATAAACACTCTCTAAGCATCATCAAGCCCTTAAGCGTGATACCCCAAGGTTCGGGAACACTCCAGACATGGCCAGGACACTCCCGCACCAATGATCGACAGAGGGATCTGGATGGCCATGTGACCCCTCTACGTTCCACGAAGATCTTTTGTCGTTTGAACTGGACAGTCGTGTCTTATTCCCTTTGTCACTCGATATTTGCATTGCCCGAGATCTGATGAATGACATCACCATGTCATGTTCAATCTCGTTACTGAACAATGCTACTTGACTCGTTCCGACAAGTGATATCCCTGTGATCAAATCACACGCTGCGCAGCTATTGGATATAACTTCTCCGAGTGGGCCCTTGTGTATCTTCCCGTCACATGGACGGACAAATCCCACTCTTGACATATATTGCCTCTACGGTTTCCTCCGAATACCTGAACACACCTTTATAACCACCTTATTACCAAATGGCGTTTGATGCTATCTAAGCACTCTCGGGAGACAGTGATTGATATAGTCTCACGGTCTAAGGAATAGTCTACGAGGATCCATTTCTAATCATCGTAACTTAAACTTCGTGACATGATTGGGTCATGATGTTTAGGTTGGGTATTGGTTCATCATCTCATTCTTAGAACGAGATGACCTCATTTCCAACTGGCATAAATGCCACATGATCAGGAAACTTGATCATCTGTTGACCAATGAACCAGTGACTAGAGTTTCACTAGGAACCCCTGGTTGTTTGTATATCACACGTGTATTGATGTTTCCACTCAATACATTTATAGCATGATATAAAACTTAATCATAAACTATATGAAATATGATAATAGTCCTTACTACTATTTGTCTCCAGGGCATATTTCCAACAGTATGTGCCTACCATGAACTAGCTTACTTGTCATTCATTGATCGATCTAAACACATGCAGGGTGTTATGTGTACCAAACAGATGAAGGAGAAGCGAACACCGATCACTTAAATAATCAAGAGCCCAGTGCCATACCTTCTGGTACAAACTGTACTTACTACGGAAACATGTAAATTATATGAATATTGTTGTGTGCTCCGAGTCTAAGAGCATCTCCACCGCAAGTAGGGATATAAATGGCATCCTGTTCAACGCCTCTTATTTGCTGTTAGTTATAGGTTTGTGATTGTTGAAACTAATCCAAAAAAGATAAGCCAACAAAGCACTTATGTGGCATCAGCGGCCCGCCGTTTGACATCCCTGCCGACAAGCGCGTTGGGTTGGGGGGAGGGGGAGGGTGCTGTCCAAACTCGTGGCAACTTTGGGAGGCCGCCTCACACCGGCACACCCTAAGAAAAATTAGAAATGTAAGGAAATTTCATTCAAATTTAGGTAAATTCACTCAGTTTGAATGAAACATTGGCGAAATTAAACCTAAATACGAACTAGAAAACTAAAGTCCGACTACTCGTGGCGGCGCTAGGATTTGCGCCTCCGCGCCTACTCGTCCTCGTCATCAAAGGCAAGGTTGATCCACTCTGGCATTGACCAGGGGAATGCCTAAGGGTACTGGTGTTGGATGGGCGACAGAGGAGGCGGCTCCATTTGCGCCGGCAATGGTGGAGGCGCGACCACGACCATGGAGGCTTGCAGCGCCTGGAATATGCCGACCCAGCGTGCCTCCTCCTCCAGCGCGTCCTCCTCCTACGACTCGCGCAAGGCCAGCTCGAACGCCTCCTCCTTCACCTCCTGGTTGCTACTAGTGGCCTCCAGCTCCGCTGACCAGGCTATGAGGCCCTCGTGGTACGCGCGTTCGTTGACGTGCACCGGCGGTGGCGGTGGCGCCACGGGATGGAAGAAGATGTTGTAAGCCCTGCGCGGTGGCTGCGTTCGTGTCACAACACGATGACAAGGGGGAGACGTTGCCTGGCGGCCTGGTGGTGATGGCGCAGGCACATGGCCCACTATGGAAGGAGTGGCGACGTGGCTCGTTGCGGAAGCGACGAGGGTGGTAGCCACGACGAGTGAGGACCTGGTCGACGTCGAGGCTGTCCTAGTAGGCATGGCAGTCGTCCCTGTTATAAGGCCCGTCATAGGGCACGACCTGGATGTGCACCGCGTCCTCACACTCGTGGAGGAGGAGCGCGGCCCACCACCCTTCGTCCTACCTTTCGGGGTCCTGCTGGTTGATCGGTGGCAGCAGGGACCGGTGGTAGGCGATGACCTACCACAGGTCTTCATCATCGGTATGGAGTGGCGGGATGGCATTACCATCGTGGGCGATGTTCCAGCTGCCGGACAGGCACCAATCCGGCTGCACAAGGAGGTTCACCTCGTAGAGCACCGTCTCCTCATCGAGGCTGAGGTTGTGTCCCCACGCGTCATCTCTCCTGCTGCCGTCGGCCTCGTGGTCATTGTAGGACATGGCTTGTCGCTGTTGGAGAGGGAAATAGAGGGCGGAGGGAAATAGATGGGTGTGCACCGGTGAGAAATGGCCCTTTTATGGGCGCCTTGGGTAGGCCGAACGACCACTGCACCATTTACTCCGGCTTGTCGGCCGACGAGCTGTCACCTGTCGGCGATTGCGCATGATAGCGTCTGAACCCGGCGAAGAAGCACAAGTGTGTGTACGGAACCGGCTCAGAGTCATAAATAACTTTGGCTGCCCGGTTTGTGGCTGCCAATTGGGCCTAGCGTGAACGGGAGCGGCGTGTCTGATCTAGCGCGCGTTGCCGGCCGCCCGAGCCTGGCCCCGGCTTGCCGGGGGCAGCAAGTGGTGTTGGACAGTTTAGTGGGCGGCCCAAACTGATGGCACCGGCTAGGGACCGCTGGTGCGGACCGAATTTTGGCTTCCACCCCCAACTCGGTTGGGGTCCGAGTTTTGGACAGCCGGTGGAGATGCTCTAAGTGTCAAATTTCTGCAAAACAGGTGGCTTTCAAGCTACTGTTATCTACTTCCCCATTTTTAAATATAAGATGATTTAGCTTTGTGAAAGGAGTGCATCTAGTCTCCTTCTGGTGTGTACGTTTACGTAGATCTGGAGTGAGCGTACACATGAAAAGGGATCTAGATACACTCATTTCATAAAGCTAAAACATCTTATATTTTAAAATGGAGGGAGTACTTATATTTGGAGATCTTCTTCTCTGAGCTCTCTCTCTCATCTCAAGCCTGCTGCCTGCCCCAACATGATAGAAAAATGATTTCGCTTCTAGCTACCCTGCATCACCCATGTGAATGCACATATAGAAAGTGTAATAGTTGTACGTAGCATGCAGGCTTGTAAAAAGCGCTTGGATGTTAGTAAACATGAGCAAATAGTAAAAATGGGGGAGTACTTCTTGGCACGTGAGTAGATATATATATAAACTGGTGTGAGATGCTCTTCTTCGCAGCGTACAATTAGCATAGGAAGGCATAGTATCATACTGGGCAGTACACATAAATATATTTCAGATTTCCTTCTTCTTTTTCGAAATGGAGCCGTGGCCCTGGTCTCTGAATCGACTGACGCATGAAACCTTTCTTATTTGCCTTGCTAATATATTTCAGTTACGTGCACTGTAGCAGCTTCTACATGAGACGGTTACCAAACATTAATAAAAGATGAAAATATGGAAGAGCAGATTATTTTCATAGGTAACAGGGAGATGAACGATCATAACAGCTAGAAGTGCTTTGTTGTGTCGAGCGAAACAATGGCTTTTTATTCCATAAACTCTCCACTTGTGTACCGCGTCTCCCAATCACTGAACGGGGGGACAAGTGGGATGTTGCTCCGTATGATATTCATGTCGCTGATGAAGACCACCACGGTGACAATGAGGATCGTATGGCTCTTTATCCGTCTGGAGTTTTCTCCACGGCATCACTGTACTCGGCCATGCACAATGGCGCTGGTATTTTTGTTAGGGTCTGTTAGTAGCTTGCATCCATTTTTTTGCCTAGGTCGGCAATGTTGTGGCTGCGGCTGACACTGCCAGCTTCATACAAGACTTGAGCCATAAATGGCAACCCGTTTGGTAGCCTACATATATTTTTTTCATCCAGGAAAAATAGAAATGTGGTTGTTTAGTTGCCTGCATGTATCTAAAAACACAAGCAAGCCATGCGTTTGGTTACCAACAGCGTTGCTAATAGGGCCACCTCTTTTGGAGAGATGTGAGAATACCACTGAAAACAATCAGAAACACAAATACAAACACAAATGTTGACCAATGACAGTTCACGACAGCGCATGAACAAGGTCAAGTTCATCGGCCACACACACAAATCAGAACTACTTCGTCTACCGCTGCTCCACGATCCTCCTGAAAAAGCTTCAGGGTGCTCATGGCACCTCTTGACAACCTCGGCTTGACTGTAGTCATAGATGACCAACTTGTAAACATTTGGGTAGATGTTCTTGAAGGTCAGCAAGTAACCAATCTTCAGGTGATGAGCTACTGCAAAAGGTGCCCAACCTTGATCGAATCAAGTTTTACCATTGACATCCAGATCGTGATGTCCCATTGGCATCCAGTCGCTGTCCAAATATGGCCCGAATGCATCTGGGATAGGAAGCAATCCCAGCCCAGGTGCTATCAATAACTTGCAGAACTGGGTAGGGGACACTGTCTCATCCCAAGTGCCAACATTGGGAGGCATCCCTGATTTTTTGGCCCTCTTGTTCGATCCATCGGCAGGCTCCTTTCCCTGATCACCGATCTTGATAGCCTGCAATGACTCACAAAGATAAGAAATGAACACAATGCAAAGCAATAAACACAATGTCAAGCAATGAACACAATGCAAAGCAATAAACACAAGGCAAGGCAATGAACAGAAAGCAAATCAAAGAGTCAGAAATTTGTTGTCTCATATTTGGCAATGTTGCACACATAATGTGGCAATTGCATGTCACCTTCAGGGATGACGTGAGCGAACCAAATCAGATACACAAATACAGATTGTACATATAACAAGGTTCGATCAGACATCCATGAAGTAACATTGTGTGAAAATTGTAAGCCTCAGCGTAGCACACATAGTAGGGACATAAGATCACAACAATCAAACATGTCTTCATAGATGATCCCTTAGTACCAAGGATCCTACACAAATTTCCTCTTTAGACAAAAATACTAGATACTAAAGCCCATCTATAGAAAGTTGTTGCATGTGGAACTATCCTAATCATTGGTAGTTCGTAAAGGTAGAAACATTGCCTCATATAGCGCCTTTTTGTAGATTCAGATTCTTACTGCATGTGGCACTTGACATACTGTATTTTCAGAGATGGAGTGAGCGAACCTAATCAAATGCTCAGGCAATGAACACACCACTTGGTTCGATAACTCCATCCCAAAAAAGTGCAGTTGATCAGTCTAATCATCGGCAAATGTTCATCCATGAACCATTGTCAGATTTGCCTTACTCGATACACAAATCAATGGTGCTTACTAACGAAGAACGGAATTACAAATCACATGAACTCGTCATGATAATGGTGCAACAGTAAACTCCCAAATCGAAAAAAACTAGACTAGGGGATATCCATGCAGATCTACAACGCATGGCATCTAGAACCCTAACCATAACCTTCTACATGCAGATCTACCATCTGGATGGCTCGAGGAAAAAGGGGGAAGAGCTTACTGCCATGGTTCGGATTCATCGCCGGAGTCTGGTACTAAGATGGCAGCCGCCGATGGTGAGCGTGAAACTTGAAGGTGTAATCTCCCTCTAAGCCCTTGACCACCAGCGATGATGGTGTGCAACTGATTCGTCGCCGGGAACAATACCGTCGAGTGGGGGAAGAGTGACCGCAGCGCACAGAGGAGAGTGAGTGAGAAGGGTGGGTGGCGAGGGTATTTATGGTGGTTGGAGTAGAAGCAACGCAACGTCTCTCTCCCCGTCTCCCACCAATGCACGATTTCGTCTCTTTTTCATTGGCCCAAGCTAGGCCCCAGAAAAATGGCTGATTAGAGCGTTGTCACTAGGCCTAACTCTGGCATGCTTTAAGACGTGCGCGGGCCATGACGTGGGGGACTGAAGGCAACCAATCGGGCCAATTTCTGCCCAACTAATCCTGTCAGAGATGATGCAGGCTACCAAACGCGCTCTTAAAGATCTTTGGAAGGTTAGAATTCCGCTGAAAATCAAATATTTTGCGTGAAACCAAGAAAACTCCGGGGGAAACCTCAGATCCCGAGGGGTCGACATGGCGGAAGATGATCTGGTTCCCCTCGTCCCTCTAGCCAAGAAAAATCCCGGGGAAACCTCATATATGTAACAACCTCGGACCCTACGCTCTAAGTTCAAGCCTGGATGATCTGAAAGTGGTTAAAATAGTACAGCGGGGGCCCAAGGGCCACCCACGTGTAGACCCGTCGGCCGTCCTAACCACTTCCAAGAACATTGGGACAAGAGCGAGCGGCGTAGGCAACAGGCGAAGAGATCAAATACATACACAAATGAGTATGTATGCAAGCTACCTTACAACAGTTCTCAGAGCCATACCCTCTAAAAGAAATAGAAATATTGCAACGCCATACGGCAAGATCCAAATATCCTAGATATAGATAATAGTGTAGGATAGCTCCTCATACATCAAACATCAGAGTATCAAGCGGAAACGGGAAACAAGATCTGAGTACGGATAAGAAGCAAATCGGCATAAGATGTCACATAAGTAAGCACATCCCGCCCACAGATCTCGCGGATCCCCATCCCCGGAATCTCTACACCGAGTGATTGTTGCCGACATCATCTGTCTCCTCCACCCAGTATCCATCTTGCGAATACACCTGTTCATCTGAATCAAACAATTTATCGTGTGAGACCCTAGGGGTACTCAGCAAGTCTTTATGCCTCTAAAGGGGACATATACCTTGGGTGACGCAATTGCAGCAAAATATAATAACTAACAAGTCTATAGATACTCGCTAACCATCCGCCTAACCAAAGATAGACGGATGTCCGTTAATTAGAAACAACAGTTATAACAGTGTATATCAACAGATCCATCCTCCTTCTCGCTTACCAACGAGAAAGCGGACGAAAAACCCATCCGTTGGTAGTTTTATTACTCATTCCATGAGTATTGCACTATTTACTAGTCAGGTATTTAGTCAAATTAACAGCGGTACTTTAGTTATACTTGTCTATGATCGAGAAACTGTGCTCCAAGTCGTCCATAACCGTGGACACAGCTTTCAGAAAGATTTACCCTGCAGGGGTGCACAAATAGCAACACACACTCGATCAACCTCGGAAAAACCAACTCAAAACCCAACGAGGCATTCACGACAAAGCGATCACAGGATTCATAAAATATTTCAGGGGGCCACCCCACTAAGCTACCCGCAACGAAGTTGGCCGGCTCCGGAACGGACTCAGGGTTTGCGTCAATGGTTGTAAATGATTGGGAACCCGAAAATGTGACTGGGCTTGTCGATACCGCGAAAACACTCCGCATCCAAAACAGTACAGGTGCTCCACGCACAATCTTAAATAAACAGTAACATGGCATAAGTACATGATGGTAAATAAAACCCCAAACTAGTTTGTGGCCCCAAGAAATAGAAATGAATCAAGCTCTGGCTCAGGGGGGTCCATAAGGCCTCCCGGATGTAGATAGTGTGAATAGTCAAGGAACAGGAATCAAGTACTCGGGGTCCTATGGGACACAAGTGGCCAGGAAAACCAAATAACAGATATTGCCCACCGGTGCCTCTTTCATTAGTTATCTCATTACTACTCAGATTAATTTGTTTAGGTACCTCGTTATCCATCAGACACTCACATACCCTATACATGCTGTTCTACGACTCGCATGGCTCAAACAACTTCTGTAGTAATGGCTCATGGGATTGAGGACAGACTCGGTGGGGTTTAAAAGTAAAGGCTATGCAGTACTTGGGATTCAATTTAATGCAATCGCGACTCAATGATGCAAGAATAAGATAGAGGCAATATGTACTATATGTATGCAAGCATGTGGTAGTGCTTGCCTAGCAGTTCTGTTGCTGAATATGAAGGATCCGGGTAATACTCCTGAGGCTCCTGATATTCTCCTTGCTCAGTGTCTATCCGGATAAAAACCAAACACACACGGGGTCGAAATAAATACATTACGCAATCATATAAATCATATGCAATAAGCAACAAGGTATGCCATGATGAAATGATGCACAATTGCATGGTATAACATAGCATGGCAAGGGTGAGGTGTGGAAACAAGAAATAAGCACTTTTATTAATTATTTGGTCAAGTTTTACTTGCATAAACCATTCAGGTTTTTAAGTTTTTATTTGATGCATGCTTCAATTCATATCATTGAATGCATAAATAGAACAGACTCGTTGTGCTAATTGATTTAAACATATTATTTGTCGAATTTGGAATTACGGGATTAAAGTTATGAATTTATTTAAGATAAAGGCATTAATTGACATTTAAATAATTTCGAAATTTTAAATTGCTCAAAAATTATTTTGGATGGCATATTTGAATTCCTGGCATTTTTCTGATCAAGAAACATATATCATTTATATTATTTGGAATTAGCAATAAAAAGTTATTACGAAATGCATTTTAATTGGGAAAAGGGCAAAATGGCCGTAGGTGTGCCTATTAGGATTATCCAAATAACAGATAAAATATCATATCCAGAATATTTGAGCGAACCAAAAACTTCTCATGTTGAAAAATCTTTGAATTTTTAGTGAGTTTTTCTGCAGAGGTTCAATGTACAGTGACTTGTTTCTTTTCTTTTGACACCCGCTCAGTTTAGGAAAAAAAGGGTGGATTCAAGTAGGGTAAGTAGGGATCTATCTTGGGATGGATCAAATGGAGAAACTGGGAGCCAACCAATAGGATACTATTCGATTACTGATAAAAGAGGAAGCTCGATTGAATTTACATCAGATGTATCGGGTGAGTTGGTATTCGGCTGATCAAACTGAATTGGCTCCGCAGGTGAGTGAATAAAACTCAGATAGCAAACTACTAGACAGCTGCTGAATTGATCAACCCTTGGTCATATATATAGCTAGCTAAACAGCCAGCCTAGCTAGTAGGTGAATCAAAAGGCACACACATAAAATTAGCTAGCTGGAAAACGTCCTTTCCAGGCACATGGCTTGCTCACTGACATGGGCGTGCGCGACGGCGAAACTGATAAAGGCGTCCATTGTCTGGAGGCGCTGGTGCTGATCGTGGAATGCATATGTAGCGCGGGGTGCAGCAGTGAAAGGTCGGAGCTGCAATTCAAGCTGGAGTTGATGTATAAAGGGGAACATTGCCGGCTTTGAACGGAACTGTATTCGGGTAGTCTGAACAAAAAGTTTCTGATGAAAACTGAAGAACGGCTAGCAGAACAGAGGCTGGACGGTGACGACCCAAACCAAGGAGATGCGGGTGTTCGATGCTGCGGTGCTGTCTAGGAGGTGGAGATGCTCGCGGACATGCTGTATTCAAGGGAGTCCCTCTACACCTAGGCTGCCGACAATTGGAACACGACCATGTCCTCGGCCATGGATGCCATGACTAGACAGTGAAGATGGCAAGGCTGCGGTGCAGGAGAAGGAAAAAAGGGGGACGCGGTGCTCACCGGGGGCTCGATGAAGAGCTTGGATGACGCGAAGGCGGCCGAAGAGGAAGAAGAGGTGCGTGGTGGGCATGTCGGGCGAGGCGCTCGGCACAGACATCGTCGACAACAGGGGAGGGGGATGCTCTAGGCAGGTTCGACTCCTCCTTGACGGCTGATTCGATGCGGACGAGGACGGGGACGTTGCTCCGCTACTGCTCGGTGCCGAACGGTGACCGAGGACGACGGTAGGAGGGTGCGCACTGCGGCGGCGGCCATGTCGTTGGCGTGGTGAAGGGGATAGGAACAGAGGGAGTAGATCGAGATGGGGAGTGGTTGGGGATGCTCGGCCTCTACTCCTTCTTTTTGTGGAAAGGAGGCGAGTGTGGCTAGAGATATCGGCGTCACACGCTCGGCGTGTCCTCGTTTTTGTGTCAAGAAGAGAAACAGGGCACATGGGAAGCTGGCCTTGCTGTTTTGATCGAATCATAAGGTTCAGCTGCCAGGGGTGTTTAGGTTCAGACACAAACATGTTAGCTAGCTTGGTGGATCGATGCATGACCACACATGTTCTAGATGGCATGGTTTTAGTGTGTACGTGTAGACATGTGTATGTTGTATCACATACACGAGTAGGATTAGCTAGTGTGGATGTGCGTGTGTGTTTGTATTCACACTCACGGGTAGGGTTTTGTTGTAGAGTGTGTGTATATGTGTATGAGTAAACACATGGGTTGGAATTAGGGCAAGATATATATAGCTAGCTAGCTAGGGTTGATTATATGGACAAAAAGAGAGGTTTAGGTCTTAGCTCTAGTTAGATTTGAGAGAAAAAAAATGTGCGGGTTAGATAGATAAAAACAATTGACCAAGATACTTGTTGCATAGGAGGATCAACATCGAGACCATTTCATGCATGATTCTAGAGGAAGATATGGCACTAAGGTATGAGAAGATTTAGCTAGGTTTACTTTTCATAGATTGGTTTACATTCAAAACTCTTGCTTACCTTATTCAAATTCAAACAAGCTCACCAAAATCAAACTAGAGGAAAAAGGAGATGGAGGGCTCCCATAGTAGATATTGTGAAAACGATATGAACCATGTATGGAAGCACGCAGAGTAGAATTGGATCCATCCAAAATACATGAGCTAGAATTAAAAGCCAACAAAGAATAATATTAAGCTCGGATATATATGGATGGTGGAAAAAATGGAAGTTAAACCCACATGGAACCAAGCAAGATTGTAGGGTGGAAAGAATTAAAAAGACATCCCTCAACTCAAATTAGGCATTAAGCATTATATCAAGAAGCAAAATATTAATAAGGCAAATGCAATATGAGGAGAAGAACCAATGTAACAGGTTTTAATATGATGCTCAAATGCAATGTGGCATGATGACATGAGCATGATATAATGATGATGCAAGTATAATATGTAGGAAGTAGCAATATATAGACTAGGCAAGTAGCATTGCAATTGTTAGAGAATTGCGATGCTACAACTCTCCCCCACTAAACAAGAATCTCGCCCCGAGATTCCTAGGAAAAAGAAAAAGACACAAGGAGAGGCGGGTGTTTGGAACGAAGGTGATCGTTTGCGTTCCCAAGATGATGAACAACGGAATGGTGCGACCAATACACATTGCAACCACTTGCTAGACTTGTTGCGAGTCTGCGTTTGCTTCAAGAAACAAATGGTTAGAAAAATTGAAGGATTGTCGTAAAACAAGAAGGATAGGATGAACATAGCTCCGGTTTCTCGAGAAACATGTTAAAAGAATAGAACCACTTGTGAAAGAAATAGAGAGGACGATGTATCAGGGAGAAAGAAACGACACACCATTAAGATTAAAGATTTACAGATACAAGAGCAGATAAATCTTGTCTTGCCGGAAGAAAAAGAGCTGCTTTGGAGAAGTTATGCACTACTATGAAAGTAGCATTGTACCTTCCCTCAGATTTAGGAAAAGAAGTTTGGAGAACAATATTGCCTTCAAACAATAGAGTTCCTCGACATCACGGAAAAAGATTTGAGTTAGACATTGTCGGATTAGATTCTTCTTGCACCGGTAAGAACCAAGGATCACGCAATTGAGATGCGCGGACATATCTTCTAGACAAGGAGGTGATGTTATATGGTGGAATCCCGAGAAGAAAAGAATATGGAGGATCTGGAGTTTATTGTAGAGATACTTATTGCTTTCTTTAACCTTGAGTCTAATGCAATAGATTTGCGACTGCTGGCATCAACCATAATTGGCTTTACCAAGAGAAAGGGATTGTCAAATTGAAGACAGATATAGTTTCCTTCCATCTTGTTTGAGGATGTTGAGCACCGGTGGAATGAAGAGTACCCGAAAAGATAAATGCATCTGCTTCCACTAGACAATTGAAGATTTTGCTCCATGTAGAAAGGCGAGATCACCAACAAGAGATTATTGATTACTTTCTTCGAGAGAGCACTCCGGATAGACAAGGACGGAAGTAAAAGTATCGAGGGATAAAGGCCACTTCTAACTTCCGTGGAATGAGTTAAATTACATTAATCCGCCAATCCAATGTACAAGAGCGAATGATAAGAGTAATGGTATGGTAGCTACTCCATCCCGCACTCAAAGCATTACTCCGCACATGAATAGGAAAACCATGCAACCCAACTACCAAAACAGACTGAATATCTTGACAAGGTTAACTCATGGAACTCCATTAGAACACAAGGATAGATGCAAACGATTCACCGGATTCGAAATAGATAAGGATGATTATGTTGTTGTCATGTCGGAAGTACCAAGCCAACGGGAAGATATGAAGGAAGATTATGGAGAACAACTACAAGATTCAACAGATAAAGAAAAAGATAGCACCAACTTGGACAGAAGGATTACAAAAGATCTAGAAATTCTTCATGGCATCCAGTGGATTGAGCATAGACGATTGAACGAGGTGGTTCGAAAGATTACTTGACGAGACCGAGGTGAAAAGAACTCCATGTTCTTCTTGAAATGATTGAGAGAGATTTAGCAGTCTTGAGGAAATCTTCAGCAGAACGACGATGACAACTCGCCAACAAGGAAAGACTCCGGGTTTGATTGAAGGTGGAGGATGGAATTGACAATGGACTTGCTGATTCCAGAATTGAAGCAATGTATTTAGCAGAAAGACGTGGTCGATATAGGTGACTTCAAGAAATCAGAATTCTCACTTTGAGACTTTGCACACAAGCGGTGTTCTCGCCGCTTGAGAGAAAGAGACACAGATGATCTTCCATTTTCTTCCATTGATATAGAATAGGCCAGCATATCATCAAGATATACCACCATGGATGAACAAAATCTTCCAAGAATATCAAGATCAAGAGGCGGGAGGACGAACAATGCTCAAAACACTTTCTGAGCTCAATGCTCTTTGAAAGATCAACATTAAGGGCAAGGATTCGTGTTGAAAGAGATGCATTGGCAGAATAGATTATCTGGTCCTTCGGAAGAGAACAAGAAATGCCACTTGGTTCACATTGTCGATTGGATCGCCGGTTACTAAGATAAAAAGATCTTGGATAAAGGAACGATGATAGCTCATACCTTAAGAAAAGCTATCAGAGGCGAAAAGATGCAATTCCCTCGTATCAAAGAGAATTTTGCAGATATATAGTTCCAAAAAGATGTGAAGCATGATAAACAGATGATAGACCACCGTAGTGCCTTGAGAAAACTCCGGATTGCCAAAGATACTTGAATATGGATAGATATGATCATGGTGTAACTCAAAATCATAGGAGATAACCGCCATCATTTGGAGGATAGGATTTATAGTATTGATTATACTCCACTCATGATAAGTGTCATATAGCTTTGGCGAGAACCAAATTACGATCACAAGCATCGGGTCGACACATGTTATGTATTTAGCCCAGAAGAATTGATGATGAAGTAAAACTCCAGGATTAAGTGCCGGTGACAAAAGAATGAGTTAGCATGGGCATGCCGATAAAAGGAAGATAGATAATGTTTCACACACGACTGAAGAGGAGTGTGGAAACACAGATGTATCAAAGAAAAAATTTCCGCATTTTTCGGCATTAAAATACCAATAAATGCGCAAAACCACTTATCAGATAGGGATTAGCAACTCCACATTCTGTGAAAGCATGCTGGAAGGAAGAACACCCTTAACAAGATGGTACCGGTTAACAATGAGTCGGATAGATCGCGTCGGTTTACAAAAACCTGTCAGTATGGACTGTACCAACAGTTGATAACCAAAAGAAGATTGCGACCAGAAGGTTGGATGCAACAGATAGACAAGGAGATACACACTTACACACACTTTCTATGGTACTACGGAAACCCAGAACACGTGAATCCTAGTTTGAATTTTTAGAAGAGGATTGAAAACGTTACACTTCCTTACCAGAAAAGGGTGGGTGGGTGGGTAAGAAGAAAAGTGGGAGCAGTCCTACTATCGCGTTTTATTTTTCCCTAGTATACATAGCTACCAAAATATTTAATAGACTGACAACGACCATTTGCTGAGACCCTGAAGGGCGGGATGGCTCTGATACCAATTGTAACAACCTCGGACCCTACGCTCTAAGTTCAAGCCTGGATGATCCGAAAGTGGTTAAAATAGTACAGCGGGGGCCCAAGGGCCACCCACGTGTAGACCCGTCGGCCGTCCTAACCACTTCCAAGAACATTGGGACAAGAGCGAGCGGCGTAGGCAACAGGCGAAGAGATCAAATACATACACAAGTGAGTATGTATGCAAGCTAACTTACAACAGTTCTCAGAGCAATACCCTCTAAAAGAAATAGAAATATTGCAACGCCATACGGCAAGATCCAAATATCCTAGATATAGATAATAGTGTAGGATAGCTCCTCATACATCAAACATCAGAGTATCAAGCGGAAATGGGAAACAAGATCCAAGTACGGATAAGAAGCAAATCGGCATAAGATGCCACATAAGTAAGCACATCCCGCCCACAAATCTCGCGGATCCCCATCCCCGAAATCTCTACACCGAGTGATTGTTGCCAACATCATCTGTCTCCTCCACCCAGTATCCATCTTGCGAATACACCTATTCATCTGAATCAAACAATTTATCGTGTGAGACCCTAGGGGTACTCAGCAAGTCTTTATGCCTCTAAAGGGGACATATATCTTGGGTGACGCAATTGCAGCAAAATATAATAACTAACAAGTCTATAGATACTCGCTAACCATCCGCCTAACCAAAGATAGACGGATGTCCGTTAATTAGAAACAACAGTTATAACAGTGTATATCAACAGATCCATCCTCCTTCTCGCTTACCAACGAGAAAGCGGACGAAAAACCCATCCGTTGGTAGTTTTATTACTCATTCCATGAGTATTGCACTATTTACTAGTCAGGTATTTAGTCAAATTAACAGCGGTACTTTAGTTATACTTGTCTATGATCGAGAAACTGTGCTCCAAGTCGTCCATAACCGTGGACACAGCTTTCAGAAAGATTTACCCTGCAGGGGTGCACAAATAGCAACACACACTCGATCAACCTCGGAAAAACCAACTCAAAACCCAACGAGGCATTCACGACAAAGCGATCACAGGATTCATAAAATATTTCAGGGGGCCACCCCACTAAGCTACCCGCAACGAAGTTGGCCGGCTCCGGAACGGACTCAGGGTTTGCGTCAATGGTTGTAAACGATTGGGAACCCGAAAATGTGACTGGGCTTGTCGATACCGCGAAAACACTCCGCATCCAAAACAGTACAGGTGCTCCACGCACAATCTTAAATAAACAGTAACATGGCATAAGTACATGATGGTAAATAAAACCCCAAACTAGTTTGTGGCCCCAAGAAATAGAAATGAATCAAGCTCTGGCTCAGGGGGGTCCATAAGGCCTCCCGGATGTAGATAGTGTGAATAGTCAAGGAACAGGAATCAAGTACTCGGGGTCCTACGGGACACAAGTGGCCAGGAAAAACCAAATAACAGATATTGCCCACCGGTGCCTCTTTCATTAGTTATCTCATTACTACTCAGATTAATTTGTTTAGGTACCTCGTTATCCATCAGACACTCACATACCCTATACATGCTGTTCTACGACTCGCATGGCTCAAACAACTTCTGTAGTAATGGCTCATGGGATTGAGGACAGACTCGGTGGGGTTTAAAAGTAAAGGCTATGCAGTACTTGGGATTCAATTTAATGCAATCGCGACTCAATGATGCAAGAATAAGATAGAGGCAATATGTACTATATGTATGCAAGCATGTGGTAGTGCTTGCCTAGCAGTTCTGTTGCTGAATATGAAGGATCCGGGTAATACTCCTGAGGCTCCTGATATTCTCCTTGCTCAGTGTCTATCCGGATAAAAACCAAACACACACGGGGTCGAAATAAATACATTACGCAATCATATAAATCATATGCAATAAGCAACAAGGTATGCCATGATGAAATGATGCACAATTGCATGGTATAACATAGCATGGCAAGGGTGAGGTGTGGAAACAAGAAATAAGCACTTTTATTAATTATTTGGTCAAGTTTTACTTGCATAAACCATTCAGGTTTTTAAGTTTTTATTTGATGCATGCTTCAATTCATAACATTGAATGCATAAATAGAACAGGCTCGTTGCGCTAATCGATTTAAACATATTATTTGTCGAATTTGGAATTACGGGATTAAATCTATGAATTTATTTAAGATAAAGGCATTAATTGACATTTAAATAATTTCGAAATTTTAAATTGCTCAAAAATTATTTTGGATGGCACATTTGAATTCCTGGCATTTTTCTGATCATGAAACATATATCATTTATATTATTTGGAATTAGCAATAAAAAATTATTACGATATGCATTTTAATTGGAAAAAGGGCAAAATGGTCGTAGGTGTGCCTATTAGGATTATCCAAATAACAGATAAAATATCATATCCAGAATATTTGAGCGAACCAAAAACTTCTCATGTTGAAAAATCTTTGAATTTTTAGTGAGTTTTTCTGCAGAGGTTCAATGTACAGTGACTTGTTTCTTTTCTTTTGACACCCGCTCAGTTTAGGAAAAAAAGGGTGGATTCAAGTAGGGTAAGTAGGGATCTATCTTGGGATGGATCAAATGGAGAAACTGGGAGCCAACCAATAGGATACTATTCGATTACTGATAAAAGAGGAAGCTCGATTGAATTTACATCAGATGTATCGGGTGAGTTGGTATTCGGCTGATCAAACTGAATTGGCTCCGCAGGTGAGTGAATAAAACTCAGATAGCAAACTACTAGACAGCTGCTGAATTGATCAACCCTTGGTCATATATATAGCTAGCTAAACAGCCAACCTAGCTAGTAGGTGAATCAAAAGGCACACACATAAAATTAGCTAGCTGGAAAACGTCCTTTCCAGATAGGGCTGGGCGTTCGGTTACATCGAACTATTCGGTTCGGTTTCTCGGTCTAATACTAGTTTCGGTCCTCAGCAAATGGTGACCGATCGGTGTTACAAAATAATCCTAACCGAGGATTCGGTGCAGCCATGTTTTGGTTCGGTCAATTGTTTCTCCCCGAATAAACCGATCGGAAGGAAATGAATGACAACTTGAAGAATACAAGCACCAGCGTCAATTGAAGTTAACCTGGCCTAAAGGGAATGGGAGCAGCTCGGGAGACGGAGATAGATTGAGCTTGACAGCCGTTGCTCGCAGAGAAGGTTCCTGTGGGGCACCTGGCGCGATTTTCACTAGCCGATATAGAGAATTTGTCGAAATCAAAGGCAGAGGCGGTCAGCAATATCTGTAGGTGAGAAGTTGGAGGAAGAAAGAGCAAGGCGCCGCCGCCAGCCGCCGAAATAAAGCAGGAGCGTCTCCTCAATCCTCGTCACCTTGCACCCTGGCCGGCGGCTGCCATGTCTCGACGGGATAAGGTGAGATGTTCGTGCGTCCATCCAGACTAGATAAGGTTTGGGCTATCCTTGTAATGCCAACACGGGAAATTAACTAGTGGGTTATGGCCTTATAGGCCCATTACATGGAATTGTCCAGTTACTATTCTTCTTGGTTTCTTAGGTCCTTTCGGTTATCCTTGCATCAAAACCGAACTAACCAAAGTAATTTCGGTTTCCTAGAAATCCTGACCGAATTTAGTACCAGCATTTTCGGTTTCGGTCCATTCGGCTTCGGTCCAGGTTCTTTCGGTTCGGTAATTCGGTCTTCGGTTAAAATGCTCACCCCTATTTCTAGGCCCATGGCTTGCTGACTGACATGGGCGTGCGCGACGGCGAAACTGATAAAGGCGTCCATTGTCTGGAGGCGCTGGTGCTGATCGTGGAATGCATATGTAGCGCGGGGTGCAGCGGTGAAAGGTCGGAGCTGCGATTCAAGCTGGAGTTGATGTATAAAGGGGAACATTGCCAGCTTTGAACAGAACTGTATTCGGGTAGTCTGAACAAAAATTTTCTGACGAAAACTGAAGAACGGCTAGCAGAACAGAGGCTGGACGGTGATGACCCAAACCAAGGAGATGCGGGTGTTCGATGTTGTGGTGCTGTCTAGGAGGTGGAGATGCTCGCGGACATGCTGTATTCAAGGGAGTCCCTCTACACCTAGGCTGCCGACAATTGGAACACGACCATGTCCTTGGCCATGGATGCCATGACTAGACAGTGAAGATGGCAAGGCTGCGGTGCAGGAGAAGGAAAAAAGGGGGACGCGGTGCTCACCGGGGGCTCGATGAAGAGCTTGGATGACGTGAAGGCGGCCGAAGAGGAAGAAGAGGTGCGTGGTGGGCATGTCGGGCGAGGCGCTCGGCACAGACATCGTCGACAACAGGGGAGGGGGATGCTCTAGGCAGGTTCGACTCCTCCTTGACGGCTGATTCGATGCGGACGAGGACGGGGACGTTGCTCCGCTACTGCTCGGTGCCGAACGGTGACCGAGGACGACGGTAGGAGGGTGCGCACTGCGGCGGCGGCCATGTCGTTGGCGTGGTGAAGGGGATAGGAACAGAGGGAGTAGATCGAGATGGGGAGTGGTTGGGGATGCTCGGCCTCTGCTTCTTCTTTTTGTGGAAAGGAGGCGAGTGTGGCTGGAGATATCGGCGTCACACGCTCGGCGTGTCCTCGTTTTTGTGTCAAGAAGAGAAACAGGGCACATGGGAAGCTGGCCTTGCTGTTTTGATCGAATCATAAGGTTCAGCTGCCAGGGGTGTTTAGGTTCAGACACAAACATGTTAGCTGGCTTGGTGGATCGATGCATGACCACACATGTTCTAGATGGCATGGTTTTAGTGTGTACGTGTAGACAGGTGTATGTGTGTATCACATACACGAGTAGGATTAGCTAGTGTGGATGTGCGTGTGTGTTTGTATTCACACTCACGGGTAGGGTTTTGTTGTAGAGTGTGTGTATATGTGTATGAGTAAACACATGGGTCGGAATTAGGGCAAGATATATATAGCTAGCTAGCTAGGGTTGATTATATGGACAAAAAGAGAGGTTTAGGTCTTAGCTCTAGTTAGATTTGAGAGAAAAAAAATGTGCGGGTTAGATAGATAAAAACAATTGACCAAGATACTTGTTGCATAGGAGGATCAACATCAAGACCATTTCATGCATGATTCTAGAGGAAGATATGGCACTAAGGTATGAGAAGATTTAGCTAGGTTTACTTTCCATAGATTGGTTTACATTCAAAACTCTTGCTTACCTTATTCAAATTCAAACAAGCTCACCAAAATCAAACTAGAGGAAAAAGGAGATGGAGGGCTCCCATAGTAGATATTGTGAAAACGATATGAACCATGTATGGAAGCACGCAGAGTAGAATTGGATCCATCCAAAATACATGAGCTAGAATTAAAAGCCAACAAAGAATAATATTAAGCTCGGATATATATGGATGGTGGAAAAAATGGAAGTTAAACCCACATGGAACCAAGCAAGATTGTAGGGTGGAAAGAATTAAAAAGACATCCCTCAACTCAAATTAGGCATTAAGCATTATATCAAGAAGCAAAATATTAATAAGGCAAATGCAATATGAGGAGAAGAACCAATGTAACAGGTTTTAATATGATGCTCAAATGCAATGTGGCATGATGACATGAGCATGATATAATGATGATACAAGTATAATATGTAGGAAGTAGCAATACATAGACTAGGCAAGTAGCATTGCAATTGTTAGAGAATTGGTGCATAGGATTTCGGTTGAATCTAAACGTTTTATGTTGATTGCCTTTGCTGCTATGATGTGGGCTCTCTGGAACATTAGAAATACGGCACTAACTGAGGGGTATAAATTATTTGCAATAGTAAGTACGTGGACAGGGGATATTCCCCTTATCCTACCACATGCCTTCTTGTCACTGACGAAGATCACCAGGAAGATACGCGCAGATTCGTAGCAAACAACAAGTCACAAAAAAGTGGATGGCATGAAGGCGGGCTGCGGATGCAACGTAGCTCTTGACGTTGGACCGGACACGGCAGATGCGAACGCAGGCGCCATGCAGACCATTGAGGAAAACCAGTACAGAACAAACCACTAATTTTAAAAGTGGACACCGTATAAAAAGAGTGCATGCATACACCAGAACTGAGAGCTCCCGAACAGCTACTGCAAGAGCGCTAAATTCTCAGATCAATATTCTTGAGGCCTACCATGCCTAACTAATGGAGTTTCTTTTACCTGTATGTGCCTATCTCTATGGACTGGATTAATTGTCGAGAATGGATCAACCTACTGGTAACATGCATGGCGTGGTATCTGAACTACTACAGGAGAGGCAACAATCGATGACTTAAATAAGCGAGAGCCCTGTGCCCCTGATCTCACAATTGTGCTGTATTTTTCCACTCTTTGTTTATTTCGAGATCCTTGTATTTTCTCTCTCGTCTGAAGCCTCGCGAGCATGATAAAAAATGATTTCCGGCTACTTTGCGTACGGCTAGCGTACCCATGTGAATGCACATACCGAAAGTGTAAGGATTGTATGTAGCATGTCCTTCTTACTAAACTAGCACGGTGGTCCTCGCAAATGCGAGGGCATTAGTGACAAAGGCATTTTGTAATTTCATGAGTATTTCGTATATTGTGAATGTAGATATTATTTTTCAATATAAAAGACCAAATGATATTAAGAATTGCTGGACCATCTCCAATACACCGTATTAATAATGGCCGTATGGTACCCGCTAATTGTATCCCATATTACATCAGAGACCAAATTAAAATGTAAATTGTAGGTTGTTGCTATCATATATTGTGGTCCATTAGTAACTCCAATCCATCAGAGTAGGGTTAGAAAGATTACATTAGTTCAAGTAAATTTAGAAAGAGACATTCCGTCAAAACAATTAAGGTCACGAAGATCTATAAGTTGGATCACGTCGGAAATTGAACGATGTTTTATGTTAATAGTAAGGTACAACGGCTGTGTAAAATTATTAGTAAACTCTAGTAAATCACATATATACTATTATTACGACACATTAATAATTCTGGTCAATCAAAGAATTGACATGATGGAGTTTAAGTAAGGTTAGAAAGATTTATTAGTTGCATCAGGTTAGTTGTTAAAGGGTGTTATGTATCATTAAGAATATGTATTTGTTGTGTATAATTATTAACATGGTCAAATAGATCAAGTGTCGTATAGTATTTACATATTGTTACTAACCTAAATCACTCATCTCGAAGAGATTAGCTCATGTACCAAGTACATATGTATTTATTTCTCGTGGACTCTTTGTTAGTAAGATACAGAACAATAGATAAACGAAGAGTGATAATATCCAATGACAGTTGCTCTTTTTTGCTAGAAGATGGTTTGCTTTTCTCTCGATCAACATATCTAAATGTGTATACATTATAATGTAGTACATACTAATTCAGTTCCTCATTTTTTGTTAGTAGCAATACCAATTGTACTACAATGATATTTGTTTCACCTACAAAAATGAATTGCCAGAATATATAATACAATTTGAGAATCCAAATTTTATACACATGCACGCACACGCACATGCACACGCACACGCGCGAGATCGTGTTCATACTTATTATCACCATACATCCTTATTGTTTATCTAAGCCTCATATGGATCACAATTGTATGACATCGAGTTCATGCTTGTTTATCACTATACATCTTTAATGTTTCTCTTATCCTCCTATGGATCAATTTTACTTTTGATGAGGTATTTGTTCCTATATAGTTGGTTAGGCATTACAATGTTTGCCAGTGATGAAAGCTGAAACACCGAGTTACTTGGAATGGAGGAAGTTTGTACTATATTGAAATGATTGGATAACTTTATTGGTAGTGCAGTAGTTCTTATCATTAGACAGATACCTTTTACAATAGTATAGGTATGTATATGACCATTCTCATCGTGTATAAAGATTAAAGATCACATTTACTCCATAGTATAATGGACGCATAAGATGATAGATTACTTGGGCTCAATAATGTGGCATAATAGCGTTGACATTAAAAATGGGGGAGCACTTGGCACATGAGTGAATATCTTCTTAATGTGGCATAATATTTTGTACCTCGCTCTAATTGCTACAAATTGGACTTAACTTGGAAAGATATT
The DNA here is from genome assembly GCA_910589775.1 of Avena eriantha. Taxonomy (NCBI): domain Eukaryota; kingdom Viridiplantae; phylum Streptophyta; class Magnoliopsida; order Poales; family Poaceae; genus Avena; species Avena eriantha. Next base: position 375,136,078 of record OU342746.1, on the reverse strand, counting down.
ATAGGTAACGATTGTTAACATAAAATATATACTAATAAAATATGATTTAAAACATAATAATATAGTCTCTTCGATTCATATTAATGGTCTTAACTTTGTTTAGACTCATATACTCCCTCCGTCCCAGAAAAGATGTCGCCATGTCTATTTTGCAAAAAGGCCCTTGAATAAATTCCGACCAAACCCACAGTCCTCCTTTCCGTCTTATCTTCCTCGTCCGGCTCGCTCGCTCTCCGGTCTCCCCACGCGGCCACGCCGCCCCTCGCCACCCCAGTCCGCCTTGCTCCCCCAACCCCCACACCCACCCCAGGATGCCGCCTTGCTTCCCCCACGCTGCACGGCCGCTGCCTTGCTCGCCGCACCTCGTTTTCCCTCTCCTCGTTCGAAGAGAATCCAATCCTACGCCTCCGGTGCTCATGGTTGGATTTTCCGTCCAAGACACCACCGCCGTGGCGCTTCTCCACGCTGACGGGACGGATTTGCTAGCAGCTGCTCGATCTTCTCTCTGACGGCGGGAGAAGCTCCGCGAGCCCCTGGAGAAGGTTGGATCCTTCGCCTGGGCTTGCTAGCTCCGCGAGCTCTAGGAGATTCAAGGTGGGATTTGTGTGTGTGTGTCATGAACCCCGTTAATTTCGTCTTGATGAACTGATTTTGTGGGAAAATTGGTCGTGTACTGAGTTGATTTCACCTTGATGAATTGATTTGGTGACCAAATTGTGTTAATTTTCCTTTTGAAACCTAGAAGATTTTCCTTTTGAAACTTTCCCTGGACCCTGCTCAATGGCGAGGCTATACGGCCTGCACTGCAAACCGAGCGAGCTCTGAGCTGCTACTAACGAACAAGAACTAATCCAGGATTCCAGGTCCACGTCAGGATCTCCATAGGTACCCCCTGCTATTCCAGGTCCATGGCAGGATTTTTGCTTACTCAGTGTAATTATGCTTTTCCTTCTACTCCAAGGGATGGTTCTAGTGGTGAAACACAAGCCATGTACTTGTGCTGAACCAGCCTCGTCCTTGTCCTGAAGCTAGGTATGGTTCCTGTATCCTTCTGCAATAAACTGAAGATCCACTTTTGTTTGTTTTGCAATCAACTGTCTTTCAGACAAGATTTTGTTCTGCTGATCTACAACAAGTACCCAACCATTTTTTAACACCTCCTGAGGAGAATGTAACTCTCTTAATTTGTAGTACATCATTGATGTTTAATCTGTCCTGACATGAGGATCCAGATGCATAAAAAATGTAAGGAAACAGTGAAATAATCCTGTCATGTGTAAGTACTGCCTGCCTGCCTGATTGCAATATTGTAATTCATGAGTAGTGTAGCCTCGCAGTCCCTGACAGCTTGCCGGAGGCGCTGTGAACAACTGTTACTTGATGGGCATCAGGGTCTTAGATATTTTTTGGGATGAACAGGGTTAAATATATTAAAGATCGTGTTCACTGTTTTTGGTGGTTTTAACTTTTCAGTAAGCAGAAGTTCTTTCTCCAGGTTAAAAGTGAGATACTTGTTCTTAAGGAAAACAATATATATTTAAGCTAAAAACAGAGCAAGCTAATTAGACCAATCACTTACTGGTTAGTAACTTCTACTACTAGCTAACTAGGTTGCTCCAAGGCTAATCAAGCTCTTTATTATTTTTTAAGATTGTGATTGATGGCTAGCTAGAAAAAGACCACAGAAGTTATCCCAACACCACGTCATCACTCAGCCGTAATAAAGTAGAAGACACGCATTGACATTACTACTGATTTGGGACTAACCCCATGAGGCCATGAAATACAATTCCCCACGCAGTGCCAAAATTAAAATTCTTATATATGATGTTACATCTTGTATGACAAGATGAAACCATACCACATCATGTTGGAAAACACGAGCTGATTTGATCAGCTGGCAAAAAAGCTCAAATTTAATAATGTTTACAAATTGGAAAAACAATGATGTGCATATTTTGCTGACTACTACTCCCTCCGTCCGATAATAAGTAACTTGGATTTGTTTAGATTCGGAAGTATCTATACACTAAAACACGTCTAGATTCATACGAATCTAAACAAACTCAAGTCACTTATTTCTGGACGGAGGGAGTACTACTTATAGAATAAATGGAGTTTCAGTTGTTAGAAGTTGGTGAGTGTTGTATGTTGTAATTCATCTTTTGTTATTTTTCCTCGGTTGCTAATTTTGAATTAACTTAATTTATTGTCAGGTACAATGGGATGAACCTTCATCCATTCTTGTTCCTCGGTTGTTCACCATCCATGATCTTTGCCGCCTCCGGTGGCGCGAGGGCAGCGGGACGACAACCGACTGATCGATCGACGGAGGCAGCGCGACGGAAAGATTTCAGTTTGTATTTCGATTTTGAAGCCTAAATTTCAAACGTTTTGCATGTATTAGGGATATTTTTGCAAAAAGTAAAATGAACTAGAGGCTTAGAGGGCTGCGACATCTTTTCTGGGACGGAGGGAGTATTATGTATCTAGTCTAAATATTTAACTAGATAAATACGAAAGCAAACAAATTTGAGGTCATTAATATAGACCAGAGGGTACGATTGTATGCGTATAATGTTGGCCTAGTTTCTTTAGTGTGCCAATTTCAGAAAAAAAAAAGGCCGGGATCATCCCTCCTTTTGAAAAAGCTCATATTTCTAGTAGTTCCCACCGACAAACTGACAAAGACAATTAGTCTAACTTCACCTGCTACCTTACCTCAAGAGCTTTTAACCTGACCGAAATTCGTGAGAAATGGTAAACCCAAAAACCTTCTAGCACTATGCTTTTTTTCACACAAAAAGTCGTAAAATCCAAAGACAAATACTAAGCCGGCCTAATATCCAGAAACTCGCAGCAAGCTCGCGCGGCATCACGTCAAAGTAAGCCGGCTCGCCCTGGCCTTGTCCGCCTGTTCGTCGCCGTGCTCGCCCGCGCGCGGGCGGCTCGTCCTCTGCGCGTCGTCGTCGTCGCCGCTGCTCGAGCTGGACGCGTACAGGCCGTACTCGCTCGTGGCTCGTGGCCTCAATGATGTGCCACTGTAGCACGTCAAGGTAGAATGTGGATATAGTTAAAATAGAGAGTTCTTGGGGCATGAGTGGATACCTACTAGAGTGGGAAGCTCTTCTTTGATCGTACAAGTATCATCGGGAGATCTGAAACCATCTTGGGCAGTGAATCTAAGAAAATATTTCAGAATTACTTGGAATGTAACAGCTTCATCCTAAGTCGTACGGTTACCAGCACTAAAAAGAAGAAATTAAGGAAGAATAGATCATTTTCACAGGTCACATGACATGAATGGCCATAAAAGGCTAGAAGAGCTTGGACTGTTCGAGTGAAATAAGACCTTTTTATTCCATAAACTCTTTATTTGTGTACCACGCCTCCCCGTAAGTGAAACAGAAGACAAGTAGGACGTTGTTCCAGTTGACGGTCCTGTGAGTGACAATGACCATCAGGGCGACTCTCAAGCGTTCAAAGTAAACAACAAGTCACAAAAGTGGGGGTTGGACGATCCCCGAATAAGGGATGCAATAGCTCTTTATGTTGGATTGAACAGAATAGGTGGGAGCACATGCACCATGCAGGTTGTTGATGAGTAACTTGTACTCCCTCCGTTTCAAAATATAAGATGTTTTATCTTTGTGAAAGGAGTGTATCTAGATTCATTTTAGTGTGTAGGTTCATTTAGATTTGGCGTGAATCTACATACTGAAAGAGGGCTAGATACACTCTTTTTACAAAGGTAAAACATCTTATATTATGAAACGGAGGGAGTAGTACACAACAAAAGGCTAAGTTAAAAATGACTACCGTAAGAAGGCAAAAATCGCATATCAATATTCCTTAGGCCTACCATCACGTCTAACTAGCATAGTTTGTTCAGTTTGTATGTCCCCTTTATGGACTGGCCTACTTGCCATACTTCTACTGATCACATACATGGTGTTGTGTGCTAAACTACTGAACCAGATCAAGGCAAGAGTCGGCTACTTAAATAAGAGAGTGCATGCATGCAGTGGCATATATGGCGCACAATGTACTTTCTACGGAAACATAAAAATTATGTAAATCTTGGAGTGTGTTTGAGACTAACTCGTGCTGAATTTCTACGAAGTTGTGCCTTCAAGTCACTCCCTACATTTTATAGATCATTGTCCTCTCTTTCTCTCATCTGAAACCTGGTTAAGATCAAGAATTGTTTACTGACTACTTTGCATACCCATGAGAGTGGACATGCCGGAGTTGTAATGAGTGTATCTTGTTTTCATAAAAGCGCTTGAATGTGATCGAGTAAACACAAGCACCATCATTTATACTCCCACAACTTCACCATCCCACCAGGAGGTGTTTCTCATATCACAAAGGTAAAACTAACTAGACACAAGCCACCTATCGAGGCCTTTAGTCCAGTCCAATTTGTTGTATCACCAGAACAATCAGACCACAACTAGCACATACTAATTTTTCTACAAAAAACAAATTATGGTGGTTGACTATAACCCCCTCCCTCAATTCCACTTGATATGCAAAACTATGTTTTCAAAATCGAGGTTGGTGGATCTTTAACTATCAATAAAGCCGACGAGAGTTCAAACCTATCTTCATCATACATCTTTCTTGTTTCTCTAATCCTCCCACACATCAATTTTACTCTTTGATGATCTATTTATTCTTATATGCTTGATCAAACTTTATGAAGTTTGACATATACTTTATTGAAATGCTTGTATAAACCAGATATATGGTACTCAGCCTAGCTTACACGAAATATATCACACCTTAGCATAGCATGGCATTCATTTTAAGAAACAACATATGGCACCATATATCCTTTGTATTTGTGATAGAAAAGTTTCTTGCATTCTACATTGCAGTCATCAAAGGCATGCAACCATGACTCCATATGCATTCTAAATAAGTGGAACATAAATTTTCAAAGGCATCTTCGATGGACTCAAAAAACAAAGAACATCAACAACTTTCAAATCAGTATATATGAAGAACATGAAATACAATAACTTGGTGTGTCGATATTTGAAAGTGGTTATGTACGTGATCTCGAATGTAGACGAAGAAATAAATTTAATTATGTCCGTCCGTGCTGCAGGGTGATACTAAAAGTGATATACATCATCAAAAGAGCTACAAATTAGTATGGAACATGTGTGTTGTTCTTGAAAACTTCCATGATGAGTGGTGTACTATTCTAAAGTTTACGGTGTAGTTGTTTTTAGTTGATATTGCCAAACCTATATATCTTGTGACGGTATTCATACCAAAAGGCATGAATGCAATGATTGTTATATTTATTCTTTTATGCATTAAATGTGTTTACCTGGCCTGGGCACAATGATAATTAACTAGTACCATTACATAACAAAATTATGAACACAATATTTCTTTAATATCATCACTTTTTGGAATTTTGCCTAGATCTGGTGATAATTTGGTAAGTCTGAAATGGAGATAATGTAAAAAAGTTTCCCCCCATACCGCTGCATACTTTAGTTACTATCTAGTGAACGGATCTTTCTCATTACGAAACAAGATCGGATTTACTCGATAGCATAATCGACGCAGAAGATGAGAGATCATGTTGGCTCCATCATGTGGGAGAGTAGCACGTCACCGTGTTACGTAGATAGAATAAACAGAGGAGCACTTGGCGCATGAGTGAATATCAACTAGAGTGAGAAGTGAATATCAACTAGAGTGAGAAGGTCTTTTCTACGTCTTACAATTATCACATGAAGAGCACTTCTAAGCAAACATAAAATTATTTCAGAATTACATGGCGATACTGTAGCAGCTTCAAGCTGAGGCGGTTACCAAATTAAAAGAAACATGGAAGACTGGATTATTTCACTTGTAACACGAGATGAATCAATGACCGTAACAGCTAGAATAGCTCGAATGTGTCAATCGAGGCGAAACAAGGGCATTTTATTCCATAAACTCTCTGTCCATGTACCACGCCTCCGCATATCACTAAACAGCAAGACAAGTAGGGGCCGTTGCTCCTTCCGATGCTCATGTCGCTGACGAAGACCGTCAGGGTCGTAGTTAAGTGTGCAAAGTAAATACTTAACAAGTTACAAATGAGTGGATTGCACCATGGCTGGCTACGGATGTAACATGGCTCGGGACGATGGAATCAGCCACGACAGGTGTAACGCCCGTGCCATGCCGAGAATCAATATCATGAGGTAGGCAACAAAACTCGAATCTAAAAGGTGGATAGTACCATCTAAAACGAGCTCATGCCTACACTCGAACTACATGTTTCGTTGATGCTACTACATGAGTCCAAAAATCTCATATCAATATTCCCGAGGCCTACCATTCCTAGCTAGCGTGGTTTATTCCGTTTGTACTTGCCTCGATATGTTGATTGGCTTACTTGTCCCGCATGGATGGATCATTGGACTATTCACATGTATGTGTTGTGTACTAAACTGCCGAAGCAGATGCAAAAATCGATCCCTTAAATAGGCGAGTGTCATGTGCCCATATCAGGTACAGACTACTTTTTATATATGGGAACATGGAAATTATATAAATCATTTCATGTGCTTTGATTCTATCTCATGCCAAATTTATGAAAAACAGTACTTTCAATCCACTATCTACTTATTTCGAGATTCTTGTGATCTTACTCTATCTCTCTCAAGCACATGATAAAAATGATTTCCGGCTAGAAGAAAAACATGTATAACCAGGATGATTGCATTTTCTGTTCTCAGAATGGATCTGTGCATTATTTTTTTACTTGAATGCATTGTAGCTAGACATGTTTGGCAGGAAATTTCCGATATTGAAATGAATTTGAATTCACTACAAAATTCTAGCTAGCTAACTCTAACATTCTGTCTTAAATTTTGTTAGTTCTTGTGCTATGTTGAAAATTAGAAATGGCATGATTTTTAATGGTCACCCCTGAATTGATGTTAAGCAGATTTGGAGACTGGCGCTAAGAGTTTTCTGAGAAACTAGGAGCTGATTTCCAAACCACTGGTGCCGTAGGAGGCTGGCTCATTCTGCTAGCATGGAAAATTTATAGCAACTTGCTCCCATGCTAGTTTTGAAAATTTTGGGGCATGCCCAACACTTTTTATGACATGGAAGAGATAAGGGATATGTTGGAGATGGCTTTTTGCAGCCGGTGCCTAAAAACCTATTTTTAGTGCACAAGATTTAAAATACATCATCCGTTAGAGATGCTCCTAGGACATACCCAATGAGAAGACACTGAAACTAAAGAACATTAACAACGTCATGATAATCACAAAACAAGACTACAATCGAAAAATATAATTTAACTACTCATTGTTTGCATTAACAATTATCACGTCATTAATAGAATATTTTGTACCTCTCTCTAATTGCTACAAATTGAACTTAACTTGGAAAGATATTATAGGTAACGATTGTTAACATAAAATATATACTACTAAAAATGATTTAAAACATGATAATATAGCCTCTCCGGTTCATATTAATGGTCTTAACTTTGTTTAGATTCATATATTATGTATCTAGTCTAAATACTTAACTAGATACATACGAATGCAGACAAATTTAAGGTCATTAATATAGACTAGATGGAGTATTATATGCGTCTAATGTTGGCCTAGTTTCTTTACTGTTTTCTTTTATGGTTGATCGGCTGTGTGCATCCTAGTTATGCAGAACTAGGTGTAATCTTTACTTTAATAAGTAATAAAACGTCAATTTTTAAAAAATGGCCGGAAACATCCTTCCTTTTGAAAATGCTCATTTTTGTTGTAGTTTCCACCGACAAACTGACAAAGACAACTAGTCTAACTTCACCGGCTACCTTACCTCAACAACTTTTAACGTGATCGAAATTCGTGAGAAATGGTAAACCCAAAAACCTTCTAGCACTATGTTTTTCACACAAAAAGTCATAAAATCCAAAGACAAATACTAATATCCAGTTTCCGAAAAGTTGCATCGCGTCACTTCAAAGCAAGCCGGTGCGCCCTGGCCGCGTCCGCCAGAAAATGTATAGGCTAGGAAATTTTCCATAGATGCGACGGTTCACTCTTTTGATTCATTAGGAAAGGCACAAGGAATAAGTCAATGAAGTTTTCCTCCATGTCTCACTTTCAAGGCAAAACGTAAAGGAATCAAAAAAATTCACTCAGACCTCAATCTTTGAATTCTATGCACAAGGAACGAGAAAAGTTATACACCTGCCATCCTTTTCTATTCCTATCCCTTTTCTGATATCTTTTCCCCTCATGGATCTATTCAGTCTGGTCAAAGCTTTCTTCTTGATATGAGATCTTGATGAAGAATCTTATTCTGGTCATTTTGGTTATAGTTTTGGATATGCAGAATTAGTTTTTCAGAATTAATTATCTCAGATTCCCAACGATTTTGTTCACGTTTTAACCCGTTAAAGTACTTGGCATCCAACGAGTTTCAGTCTGAAAATCTACCTGAAATTTAACATTTCTTAGGTGGTTAATTTCTTAGGTGGTTAGTAAATTACCCTAGTAGTGTGTCTAGAAAGGTTTGTATTTTCCATTCTCCCAAACGTGGCCTAATTAATCACTACATATATGAAAGTGGAGAGTTTCAACGATCGCTTAGCAATGCCAAATCAGTCTCTGGTACTGTAGATCGCATCACTGTGCTTTTTTCCCACTTCGTTTACCGGTTTACCGGTTGATCGGCTCACGGCTCCACCTTCTAGAAATATCGCCACCAGCACGCCACATCTACAGTACCATGAGGATTTCTTTCCTTCTCTGGAAGAGTCCGGTCAATTCCCCACGGCTGCACCGCTTTTCATCTTCCTGTCGTGATTCTTCCTCTTCCTCTCCTCCACCCTGGATATCGATCCCCACGCGTGCTCCCTCTTCCCTGGTGTGGGACCTAGCGCGGCCTACCGTGGCGACTCCATCCCCGACCCCGAGCAGCCCATCACTCAGCGGTCGGCGGCGTGCTCGGCTCCAAGGTTATAGGCGCCGACGTCTTCTGTCCGTGCCTCCTTTTCCTTTGTCTAACGCCTCCTCCTGTTCCTAGCACCAGGCACCAGGCGCTGCCGGCCATCCTTCCCACAGCGGCGGCGGCGGCGAGCAGGAGAGGGAATCGTTCTATGCGCCGGTGAGAGGGTGTCGCCCATGGCGGCGGGGAGAGCTGCGCGAGGAGACGAGGTGGGGGTTGGGCAGCGCAGTCAGGTGCTCAGCATCGCCCCAAGGACACAAGCAGGCTCGAGCTGAGGCGACGGCAATCTGAGGTCGCGGTGACGGCGGGTTACGGACGTTCGACGGTAGGACTCGACGTCACAGGGAAGCAACATCGCGTGGATAGCTGAACCAATTTTCCTTATCTCCTTTTTTTCTGCAAAATCCCTTATATTCCCTCGCCTTTCCGCTATGGTTCGTGGTGGCGAGTGGCCGCACGGGCGAGTTGCCGGACACGGCGGCAGCGTCCATTGAGTGCCGCGGCGATGGATGTAAAGCATGATGGCGGTGCCTATAGAGGAGCACGTTTGCGGTTGTCGCTACTGCCTCGCACACAGGCACCCCATCACCGGAGCGGCCGACCTCTCCTGATCATCTCTTCTCTGCATATGCGTACCTTCGGAGCCATTACTATGTTGTTGGGTACTTGGTTTGTCAAGTGAAGCATCTGTTCTTTTTCTTTTTCTGTTCAATGCAATTGTTCAATAAACTGTACCTTTTTTTGATTTGTTGCAGGCCTTCCCTTGCGTGGGTTTTAGTCTGCCCAAAGAGGACTTGAACTGAACCATGATCAGCCCATGGATCAGCAGCTAAAAGATCCGTCCCTACTCTTCTCCAATTGTTTACATCTGATTCATTTGTTTTTGCCCTGCCAAGACATGATGGGTTTCATCTTCACAAGTGCTTCTCTGAATTGTTCTTTGGAATTGTTATATCTGGTGTCAAACTTTAAATGACCAACACACCTCCACTGCCTTATGGCCCTCGCTCACCTCCTCCTTTTGACCATTAGGTGCATCAATCCCACCATGCGAGCTGTAGGGTTGGAAGAGGCCGATGTGTGGGGGCAAAACCAGTGCAACGAAGACGACATGAGGAGCTTGGTGGCGGGTAGGGTACTGCTGTAGCGGAAAGGGAGGTCGCCGACTATTGCAGCAGTGCATTTTCCTCTCCTATTTCTCTTTCATCTTTGACCCCTCTGTATCACTCCTTTCCGCAGCGATCAACACTACACCGGATGAGGAGAACAATAAGAGGAACCAGTCCATGACAAGTAGGAGAGGGTATCAAGACCAGCAACGACATTGGCCTGCACAACAAAATAGCGTGAGTTCATTAACAATCTGAAGTGTGAAACTATAGCTTCAATGCCGTTATAGAGCCGAATTTGCCAACCAAAATTTCCTTCGATGCATTTTTCAAGAAGAAACATTTGTACTACAACATGTTGTCCTATCAATTATAAAATGGGGGACAACTTTCTGCTGGCAGGTGGCATATTATATGAGCTCAAAAGAAGCCATTTTGTAAGCCTACCCCAAATAGAGCCAATAACATCATAGCCGGTGGTAAGATCAGGGTCAAGGTGCCGGAGTGATCACATGAATCATCTGGCATTTCTCATACTATTGTTTTTGCACGTGTAAAATGTAAACATGACTTCAGCATGTATTGTTATCCGCAAGTTTCGTGATTTTCTTGAGAACTCCCTTTAGAAGTGCCACTTCTACCAATTTGTACTCTTACATGAACCTTTGTTTCGCTGACCTGCTTAAGAGTATTGGTTGTCCATGAATCCATGATAAATATGTAGATAAACTTTTTCTGATATTTGGCTACCAAATAAGACATGCTTAAATGTATACCGTTTCTGGCAATTGATTCTAAATTTGTTTGCACCACTACCTACAGATAAACGACTAGCATTTTTCAGGATTCCAGCAGATTTCACTACAGTAAGGAAAAAGGTAAGCATTGTGAAAAAAACTCTGAAAATGCTTTGGGATTAGAACTCTGTAATGTCTGGTTATTTGATTGGCCATGAAATGTGTACAACAACTTTATATACTAATTATGAAATCTATCAATTTAGTTGTTATTCTTTTTCTATAAAATCTCCATGGTTATATGGTTATTTTCAGAATGATTTGCAATGCATGAGCAACTTCTATTAGCTCCTGCTTTCGAGAATTTTCGACAATAGAAACGGTTTCATGAAGTATGACGGTGAAGTAATTTATATGTTACCATGTTTTAACAACAATATATTATCTTCCGTTCGGAGTCATTGCTCACTGGCTGCTCGGGAGTGGAACTGCAGAGTTGAGCTGTTCCTGCTCCTTGCTCCTGCCTATTGGACTAATTTACCCCCTTAAGAATTCCCCCTTTGTATGAAGAGATTTGAGCCCTTAAATTTATGCACCCTCTTTTTGTTTTATAGGTTGTATAAATAGAAGATGGAAACACCCCCAGGGCCCAACTCTACTGCCAGGACATGTGGGTTTGGTTTGGGCGAACTAACGCAGTGGGCTCTTTGTCTTCAAGGAAACCAGGTAATGTCTTCTGCTAGCCCCAGGTGCCATTGTTAACTGCACCCATTATGTGTGTCACGCTACGTCCGCATTAACGCCCTATACATATTTGTTTGATTAATTGTTCAAATAGAATTAAGCAACATTGAAGACAACCCTTGAGCAAGACGAAGTAAGTTAGATATGTTCTATTTTACACGTGTTTGAAATCCTTGGTCTGTTTGGTTTATGTATCAGACATCTGCACTTTATTTTGTAGGCTTCTACAAAAGTGACAATGAAGAAGAAAATGTATTGTTCTTCAATTGTTCAAATTGGTTTGCACAATATTTATTTGTCACTAATAGGATGGCCACTAATTTAGAGTGGGTTTAAATTCTCATGGCTGCACTACCTGCTGACCCTACTGAGAAGCATTAAGAACAATTATTTTGTTGCTAATCCAAACATGTACAGCGCGGAGAACCCACCTTGCAAGGTCGATTGGCAAAGCTCAGCAAGCAAAAAATCTGAATCAATCAACATAACGCTTTGTACTCTTGCCAGTTTGATCTCAGTGTTTTCATTGTATCTATGATATAACGCTATCTATTTTTATATTTTTTAACTGCACATGCTATCCTACAAAGTCTCATATAATGTCTTCTTTCAGGGGAGCATTATTATAATCTAAGAGAGCCATCAGGGAAATGATAAACTCTTACGACTTGTGGTATTAGCATGATTGCTGTCGATTTTTGTATCCAACTTTACGGGTAATTTTTCCGACCAAACTTTCAGAGCGATATGCAAAAAAATGAGTTAACGAAGAGGGGCGCGACGTGTCGTCGCGCCTAATTCCCTAGTCAGAACTAAAATTAGGGTATCAATCACCATAAACACTTTATGATTTCCACAAAGAATTGGGACGGACATTCTCATACCTTTCTATAGTTCTTTGAAGGGTTGGAGGAGCTGAAGTCCTCGGAAAACGACGGAATGGAAGGAGAAGCCGCCAGGCGAGATGAGATGTCAGAGACGACGGGCGACGGTGATTGGCTAGGATCAGGTCGAGAGGAGGAGTTACTAGGGCCGCTGGAACCTTCACATTTTTGCGCGTCCATGGAGACGAGAAGGGCCCAAACTAGTAAACGTCCAAGCATGCCAATCACATTTTTTGCTGAGATTTTTAGTGGGCTGTATATAGAGGACACACCTGGGCAGGGCCCCTATTTTTCCTGGGCCCAGGGCGGCTGCCCCTCCAGACCCTCCCCAGGACCGGCTCTGTGCACAAGGAACGAGGAAAGTTATACACCTGCCATCCTCTCCTATTCCTATCCCTTTCTTGTTCCTTTGATTTCCTTTCATATGAATCAAAGGGGACCTAATAGTGAGAGATAAAAGAGAAGACACTGGAACTAAAGAACATTAACTACCTCATGATAATGACAAAAAAGGACTACGATAGAAGAATATAATTTAACTACTCATTGCTTTCACTAACAATTATCACGTCAATAACAGAAATATTCTGTACCTCGCTCTAATTGCTACAAATATGACTTAACTTGGAAAGAAATTATAGGTAACGTTGTTAACATAACTAAATAAGTCCTTGTAGATAAAGTATATACTACTGAAAACAAATTTAAAACATAACAATATACGGTTGTATGCGTCTAGACCGGGATCATCCTTCCTTTTGAAAAAGCTCATGTTTCTTGTAGTTCCCACCGACAAACCTACAAACTAGTCTAACTTCACCTGCAACTGCAACCTTTACTCAGCTTATAACCTGACCAAAATCCTTGAGAAATGGCAAACCCAAAAAAGTTCTAGCACTACGCTGTTCACACAAAAAGTCGTAAAATCCAAAGACAAACACTAATATCCAGTTTCCGAAAAGTTGCATCGCGTCACGTCAAAGCAAGCCGGCGCGCCCCGGCCTTGTCCGCCTGCTCGTCGCGCCGTGCTCGCCGGCGCGCGGCCGGCTCGTCCTCTGCGCGTCGTCGTCATCGCCGCTGCTGGAGCTGGACGCGTACAGGCCGTACTCGCTCGTGGCCTCGCTGACGAATCCCGTGGCGCCCGTGTGGCCGTCGGCGCCCGGCTGCAGGAACGCCATCCTCCTCATCCGCCTTAGCTGCTCCGTCGCGCCGTCGTCATTCGTCTGGCTCTGTCCCGGCTCCACGCCGGCGTTCAGGGCCTCCAGCGGCAGCTCGCCCTCCAGGTACCGGACGATCTGCGTTTGTCACGTGCACAGTTAGTTTATGTCTCTGCTGGCTGAACACTGGACTAAATTTGCTACAGTAGTGTCAAGGGATGTTCTGAATTTCAACCTGGCTCATCCGAGGGCGGGAGCGGGCCGTGTGGCGCACGGCGACGGCCGCGCAGGCGATGAGCCGCTGCATCTCGTGCGCGTCGTAGTTCGCCTCGAGTATCGGATCGATGAGCTCGTCGGAGATTTGCTCCTCGAGAGCCTTCGTCAGCAGAGGCCGTGCCTGAACCAGAAACAATACCAGCATTCAGATAGTTCTTGCATGCAAAAAATGCTCTTAAATTCGACATGGAACTGTGTTCGTCCGACAAGTGAACTGAACTAATATGAAAGAAAAGTAGTGCAGTTGGTAACTTGAGAAATCAGACAAAATTCAGTAGTACTCACCCAGGAAACCAGAGTCTCGTCGTTGTCGGGCTCGTCGGACAACACGGCCCGCATCCCGGTGATGATCTCCAGGAGCACGACCCCGAAGGAGAAGACGTCGGACCGGTCGGTGATTTTTCCGGTGCTAGTGTACTCCGGCGCCATGTACCTGCCAAAACAAGCCAGTTCCCATCGTGACTTGGCATTTTAATCAGGGACAGTTAAAAGTAAGTGGAATCAGTACCCGAACGTTCCCATCACTCGCGTGGAAACATGGCTGTCGTCTCCGTGTTGGATCTTGGCCAGCCCAAAGTCCGAAACCTGCACAGGTAATGCTCACACTCTGAATCTGTACTTACATTCTCTGAATCACTGAATGTGCTTTAAAGTCATTTTACCTTGGGCTCGAAGTTGTCGTCCAGTAGGATGTTGGCAGCCTTGATGTCGCGGTGGATAATCTTAGGATGGCCTGAAATCATCGTGATCATCAGTCTATTGCAAGTTCAGAACCGAATTAAGCATTTGCAAATTCAGAAATGAGGGAGCAGACAGCAGAGACAAACGGCTTACAGTCCTCGTGCAGGTATGCCAATCCTTTGGCCGACCCGAGCGCGATCCTCCACCTCCGCTCCCAGTCCAGCGTAAGGCCGCCGCCGATGCCTGAAACCCCCACAAACTCTCTCTCGTCAGGACCGATGTCATCGTCGACGACAGTGTACACCGAACACGTACCGTGGAGGTGGAAGTCGAGGGTGCCGTTGGACACGTGCTCGTAGACGAGGAGGCGCTGCTGGTCGTGGACGCAGTAACCGAGCAGGGACACGAGGTGGCGGTGGTGGACGCGGCCGATGCTCTCCACCTCGGCGCGGAACTCGCGGTCGCCCTGCCCGCTGCCGGGCCGGAGCCGCTTGATGGCCACCTCCTGCGCCTGCGCGCCCAGCGTGCCGCGGTACACGTGCCCGAACCCGCCCTGGCCCAGCAGGTTCGCCTCCGAGAACCCGCCGGTAGCCGCCGCCAGGTCCGCGTACGAC
The DNA here is from genome assembly GCA_910589775.1 of Avena eriantha. Taxonomy (NCBI): domain Eukaryota; kingdom Viridiplantae; phylum Streptophyta; class Magnoliopsida; order Poales; family Poaceae; genus Avena; species Avena eriantha. Next base: position 375,120,891 of record OU342746.1, on the reverse strand, counting down.
ACGGTGCCGCCTGTGACGGCGGGGTGCTGTTGAGGGGGCTCGGAGGCCACGGCGCTGCTGGTCCGCCACGACGAGACGGCGCCGTGTGGCGCGTACGTTATGTATGAAAGCGGCGCCGAGAAGGATGGGCGCCGTGGCTGGCGCGACGACGACACCGGCAGCCGCTGGTCGTAGGGGTCGCCTGATACGCATTGACAAACACAAAATTTAGCAGAGATGCTAAGTGATCAATGATCAGTGCGTGACGAAACAGAGTAAATTTCAGTAAGTTAGCTAATTAAGAAGAAAAGAACTACACACAGGCCGGCCAAGAAAATGCAGGGACTAGCACACACTTGTAATGAGATCAGATCAGATCATGTATCCATCAAAGAAAATAACAGACACTAGCGGCGTGCACATTTCTACTATGTACGCCGGCCGGCGCACTCGGCTAGCTCCCGTGGACATGTGTCGCCGTCGATCACCTACACTAGCCCAAAAACACGAAGTGCTCCTCTGATGTCACATGCGCACGATCGGCATGGTCAGTGCGCCGTGCACGGCATGGTGGTGCCGTGCGACCAAACCGCGGACCGAGACTTTCAAGTCAACGCACATACGTTCTGAACCTCTGATGCTACGTACCTGAAGCGTAGAGCTCATGTATGAGATGGGGAGCAGTATGTACGTACCTGACGAGCCGGGAGGCAGGCGGCTGCCGCGGCGTCGCTTCCTCCGGAAGCAGTAGACCAGCCCGGCCACGAGGCTGATGACGACCAGTGCTGAGACGGCCACGGAGATGACGATCACTGTCTTGGATGCGTGCGAGTGCGACGGCGAGGATACTGGCGACGGCGACGGAGGTACAACAGGCGGTGTTGAAAACGAACGTGGTGAGTTTGGGATGCCGCTCGGGGGTGACTGGGTGATGTTAGGAGGAGCAGGAGTGACACGGGACGGTGGTTTAGTCGAGGGCGGTGTCGGAGTATACGGCGAAGGTGGAGAAGGCACACCCAGTGATGGTGGTGTTGTTGATGGAGGCGGGGATGGCGTTCCTGGAGCAGACGGGGACGTGCTTGGTGGTGCGGGCGGCGACGCTGGTGGTGTCGGGACCGCTGGTGAAGGAGGAGACGACGCTGGTGGTTCCGGGATCTCTGGTGAAGGAGGAGACGACGCTGGTGGTGTTGAGTTCACTGGTGATGGCGGAGCCGGTGTTGCTGGCGTCGGCTGCACTGGAGATGGCGGGGACGAAGTGGGTGGTGCCGGGTTCACGGGATTAGGCGGCGACGTCGTTGGGGGTGTGGGCACCACTGGAGATGGTGGAGACAATGTTGGTGGCGCCGGGTTGACTGGGGATGGCGACGGCATTGGTGGTTCTGGCACCACCGGAGCCGGCGGTGACGAGGCTGGTGGCGCCGGGTTCACTGGAGATGGAGATGGCAATGGTGGTGGCGGTACTGGTCCCGCTGGAGCCGGCGGTGACTGAGCTGGCGGTGCCGGGTTCACTGGAGATGGCGATGGCATCGGTGGTGCTGGCGCCACTGGAGACGGCGGCGACAAGGATGGTGGTGCCGGGTTTACGGGAGACGGTGTTGGTGGCACTGGCGTCACCGGTGAAGGCGGGGATGGTTCTGGTTTTGCAGGAGAAGGTGGCGTTGGTGTTGGTGCTGCAGGTGCCACCGGAGTAGCCGGAGACGCTGTAGGCGGAGCTGGCGTCACTGGATTGGACGGTGAAGGCGTTGATGGTGCAGGCACCACCGGAGAAGGCGGAGATGATGCCGATGGCGCGGGTGTCACGGGCGGCGCCAACGGAGAAGCTGGAGGAGGAGAAGCTGCTGGCGGCTGCGGTGGAGGAGAAGATGCAGGCGGCACAGCTGGCGTCATCGGCGGCGGGGACGATGCTGGCGGTGCAGCTGGCGTCACGGGCTGAGAAGTAGATGGCGGCGGATCAACTGGCGTGGACGGCGGAGCTGCGGGCGTCTCCGGGGTAGAAGATGGCGGCGGAGCTGCTGGTGTCGCCGTCGGAGGAGCTGATGGCGGCGGGTTAACTGGAGTAGCCGGTGTTGGCGGGGCAGCAGGTGTGACCGGCGGCGGAGACGATGGCGGCGGGTCGACTGGCGTGACCGGTGCTGGCGGGGCGGCTGGGGTAACTGGCGGCGGAGAAGATGGTGGCGGGGCGGCTGGGGTAACTGGCGGCGGAGAAGATGGTGGCGGGGCAGCAGGCGTGACCGGCGGCGGGTCAACTGGCGTGAGCGGTGCCTGCGGCGGAGGAGAAGACGCCGGCGGAGTATCGGGCATCGGTGGCGGTGAAGATGGCGGGGGAGCGGCGGGCGTCGCAGGCGTCTCCGCGGGAGGAGGTGACGACGTAGGCGGATGAGGTGGGATCACGGATGCGGCAGGAGGCGTTGGTGTCGGAGTCTGCGCCGGTGGCGACGGTGGAGGTGCACTTGGTGGCTGCGGTGGCGGCGACGGTGGAGGTGTACTGGGTGGCTGAGACGGTCGAGGAGTATCTGGCTGTCGCAATGGTGCAGGAGGCGGAACTGACGGCGGCGGCTGCGGGGGAGTAGTAGTGTCAGATGGAGGCGGAACTGACGGCGGCGGCTGCGGGGGTGGAGTAGCGTCAGATGGTGGAGGCGGCAGACTCGGCGTAGCAGGCGGCGGGTCGTTGCTTTCAGGAGACGGCGGCGGGCTCGTGTCAGGAGGAGTACCAGCCGGCGGCGATGGGCTATCCCCCGGCGGCGGCGCGGACATGGAACGCACCGTTCAGCTCAGCTTGCGCGACAGACGGCGGCGGGAGGAAGCGATCGAGATGGAGAAACGCGGGCGAAAATCCCCGAAGCCAACAGAATTTATCGTGTTTTATCCTCCGCTGCTGGCTTGAAACTCGCCCCGCACGATGCGTTTTTCCTGTTCTGTTTTGCCGCCTCTATCTCGACAGCGTGCAGTTCAGAACAGAGATCGTGTTTTTTTTTTCCGTTTGAACCTAGGATTTTAGTCAGTTAGTTGAGCAGATAGGGTAGCTTGTTAGGCTTTAGGCTGTTTTACCGGCTAAACGCGCGTGTTCTGATCGGAAATGGAGATCGAACAGAATGTGAATTCGGCCGAGAGCTGCGTACGTACTCCACAACTTATCCCGCGACTTTGCTTTTCTGCAAGTATTGTGAGAACGCCTTGTTTTGTTTAGAGCATCTCTAGCAGATACCGCATATTTCGGTCCGTAAAATTTTGGCTCGACATGCGGTATCGCGACCAAAAACTGACTTTCCAAATACCGGTACCGGATTTTTTTTTGCGGTTTCTCGCATCAAGAGCAACCACCTCGCATATATTCAGCGGAGGGTCCTGGATGCAGGAAACCGCATCCACTTCTCCCTACCGAAGCACGCACAGAAACCCTCCTCCCGCTCGCCCCTACCGCTCCTACCCATGGCCGGCCAATCGTGCTGGAATTTGCCGGCCGAGGCGGCTGTTCGAGCTCCGGCGGATGGGGCTCTGGCGGTCGAGCTCCCGTGCCACCGCCTAGCGAGGAGGAGTTGCGCCGACGCAGGTCCAAACAGGCGCGCGCGGCGCACTAGTGCGCACCCGCGTCACCTCAAGGCATGGGACGGGTTCGGGTTCGGGTCCGACGCGCACGGTGTAGAGGCGAACAGCTCCCGCGCGGCCGCGAGCTCTGGCCTGCTCCTCCGGGCGCCTTCTCCGGTGGTTCGCGCGCCACCTCTTGCTCCCGCTCTGGCTCCCGCTCGTTGGGGCCACATCTCCGATATCGACAGCTCGGGGGACGAGGAGGACTCCGGCTCGGAGGAGGACGACGCGGTCTGCGGGGTGAAATTTAACTCCCTTGGGACCCTCGTCTCCGATCCATGAGAGCGAGCGAAGCGCCGTCGCGACGAGCGCGTCCGCGAGCTCCGCCGCGTCTGCCGTCCATCGGCACGCGAGCACGATCGGCTCGGCATCTTCGTCGCGGACTACTCCGACGACACCACCGACTCGGACGGTGAGTAGGCGAGCATCGCTGCCGCCGTAGAAGTGCCGGTGAGTATGTACCACCGGCGGTAGCTAGGGTTTTGGATGTAGGGCGCGGCATCCAGATTTTTGATGTTAATTTCTGTCGATCTTAATGAACAAACAATCCCCTATGTATGAATTTGACGCCAATGTGTGTTGATTTTGAAATACGCAGTTCTTCATAGTATATCTGTTCCATGCTACGAAATTTGGTACCGCAAACGAAATTTGGTACCGCAAAACTGGTTCGCGGTTATACAGTATCCGCTAGAGATGCTTTTATACTACCTCTGTCCTAAAGCTTAAGGCATATAACTTTTTTTTAAAGTCAAACTACCTAAAGTTTGACCAAGTTTTTAGAGAAAAATATTAGTATTTACAATACATAATTCATACCCTTTCATACATCATGAAACATATTTTCACATGGTATCTATATAATATAATAGTTTTTGATAGATTTTTAAAAAAAATTGGTCAAACTTAAATGCCTTGACTTTTCAAAAAAGTTATATGCCTTAAGCCTTGGAACGGAGGGAGTATTAACTAATGAGATGACGTTCTGTAACGGCTAGAGTGAGGAACTTATTTCTGCTCATTCATGCTTCTGAATCCTTACAAGTTTGCCCAAGTTGTCATCGGACCGTGACCGTGTCTGCCAACTGCAGCAGCAAGTATTCGTACAGTACATGCCATGGATTCATAATTAAGATCTGTAATCGTGTCTTCTACGTTCACCACCAAACCCTCTGCCGTACCAAAACATGAAAGTGCCTCCCAAGTAGGGATGGCAATGGGTACCCGATACCCGATAACCCGCTGGGGCCCCGCTCTAAACGGGGAGGGTCTGGTAAAGAAATATACCCATGGGTCTGATTAGTGGTAAAATATCACACCCATCGGGTCTGGCAGGTGCGGGTATGGAGGTGCCAGACCCAGACCCACATACCCGCATACCCGGTATGCCATAGGGGGCCCACTTGTAAGTGTGCAGAGAGGAAACCCTAAATCCCCCACTCGGCCACACTCCCTAATCCCCACTCGTCCATACCCCCAGTTTTCCCCTCCCGACCCTGAGCCGCCACCGCGAGTCCCCATCGCGTCCCCCTCCCGCATCTCGCTCTGGCGCCTCCTCCTGCATCTCGCGCCTTCCACCGATGTGCTGCCGGCAAGCCTCTCTCCCTACGTCGTCGGCTCTCCCTTGCGCAGTTGCCGGCCCGCAGCGCGCCATGGAAGGCGCTCCCGTCGAGGGGGAAGAGGGCAGTGACGCTGAGGTCACACCGACGCTGCCCCTGCCGGGAGAGGAGACAGAGACTCCCCAGATCCCTCCGCACGGAAGCGGTGCATGGCTGGGTTTCTCCTCGTCGTGAATCAATCGGCCTCGAGCAATAGGGGAGCAAAAGGAGGTGGCGAGGGCGCTGGTTTGCCGTCGGTGGCTGGTACCGGGAGCAGCCGGAAGCGGTGCCATGTGCCGCTAGTCCATGACCAGGAGAAGGGGAGCTGCGTCTAGGAGAAGGGAGCCACGTCCAGAAGAAGGGGCAACACGCCCAGAAGAAGGTCAAGCACGCCGTCTTCGACCAACAACCGCAGAAGTCTCCAAGCCCAATGTAAGGATGTGTTCTTATTGCAGCAGGAGGTGTTCATGTTTCTTTGTGATCTGCTGAATGTTGCAGCAGCTTTACATGTTGGCTATTACAAGATCTGTAGGTGTTTAGGACTATTAGTTGTAGAGAGGTTGATTAGGATTGTAGTTGTAGACAGATTACAAGAGCTACTATTAGTTCTAGATATTGTTTAATTGTGTTACTTCTGCTGAATAGATGATAACAAGCTGATTTATGTGATTTATTTGATTAGGATTCAAGTTTGACCGCCATATGAGCCGTTCTACTTGCTGCAAATGGAGCTTCAAGCTTGAAGACATGGACTATTTGTTGTTCGGATCTGTCATGTGTGCGTGCGCCTATTTCTTGTTATTGTCGTGTTGAATATTTGGACTATTTGTTATAAACCTGTAATATGTTACTACTATTTGCTAGATGTTTGAACTTTGAAACCGATGAACTACTTGTTGTCATGAACTTTGAAACTGTGATGTTGTCAATTACTTTGTATATTTCCTGTATACTTGCTGTCAAATTTCGTGCTATTATTGCCAGTCAAATTTCCTGAACTTTGATTCAGACATGTAATGCCAGTCTTTCAGGTGTACTTTAGAAAGCCCATGCCAGTTCAAATCGGGGGACTTCCCGGCCTCTGCACAAACTAAAGTTGCACACAACGCCTTTTAAGAATAAGTACCATGATTTTTATGCTTGGTAAATACTGAACATGGTCCTCAGGATAAATTGCATGAGTACCAGGAGAACCTAATATAGAGATGCCCGATCTCAGGAGACTAATATGGAGGTGGATGCTTCTAACAGTCAGTCTTCCGTTGTTGGTCCGCAAGGCAACAATCTGTCGGCTTTGCCTGTCTTTGCGGTCACTCCGTTCAACACTAAACTGTAGGCCCCTCTCGGTAAACGGATTCTTGAGGCAGCACGGAAGTCTCATTTGTTATTTCAGAGACCTGGGACTGTTTTGCTGTCTCCCCATCGTTTTTCGGATCCTGTAATTGCTTCTGCTACTGGTACTTCTCCGACGAGTATTGATCGGTCTCCTGGGAACCGCCTCTGCTTCGCTGAGTTTCAGCAGCCAGCCATGCGGACTGAATCGCCGGGGATCGCTGTTGTGGTCTTTGCTGATGGGTTGTGAAGTGCTACTGTGACCACCGGGTGCACGCTGCAACCTTCTGGCCAGGAAGCTGACAATGTGCTGGGCCGGGAGACGTTGATGGGTGCTGCGCCTCCGGCGGAAACGCTGTTGTCGGCCCATGATGCGTGACAAGGTGATGGAGAGGAGCCCACTACGCCAACAAGACACGTTGCCTCACCGAATGGGCCGATTGCTGTCGCCTCCCCCGTCGGGCCGGCTGTCTCTCCCGCCGGGCCCATGGATGCTGCTCCTCTCGCTGGGCCGATTGTGGCTGTCTCTCCCGACGGGCCTGTGGATGCTGCTCCTCTCACTGGACCGGTGCCTGCGCCGGCCTAATCACTGTGCAGCTAGGTGGGCTGTGACTGCCGGATGAAGGTGGATGAGCTGGCCCCTAGGTCGAGTTTTCTTCACCACCATAGGATGGCTTAGGCATTACTTATGTTGTGTCACTCCCTTTGAAGGTGGTGTCTTCTCGTCGTCCACTAGTTGCAAAGGGGGACATGTTTCCGACAAAGGGCAAAGTGTCCACTCCGCGGCGTAGCGTGCGACACCCAGTGGGTGATGATGGATCTTTAGCTTCCGATGAGGATTCCTTATTGTAGGCAATGCGCCGTAAGACGGAGAAGAACTTGGAAACTGTTGGTAATGTCTCATCTTCCAAATCCTTCCTCCATTTTTCTTCTGCTCATATTAATTCAAAGTTGAGTAGTGTAGGAGTTCGTTTTGGTTCGAATGCTTGTGATATTTATATTTCAACAAAGGTCTTGAGACGGTTGAAATATGACCGTCTAACAGTTAGTCCAAAAGCTTCGACCTTGTTGGATACCACCTATACGGATGATGAGGATGCGAATGCGAATGCCATGACTGATGGTTAGCTCCTATCTCATCTTGAGGTTACTTTGGATGAAGACAAGCTGAGTTCATTATATGATCTAACAACGTCTGGTCGGAAATCTTCCTCCGTTAAGAAATGTAACAAGTCTCGGAAACGAAATTTTGCACCAAAATCAATTAACCCAATGAATGGTATGTTTTATAATAGTAGAGGTCTTCATGACTTGGCTAAATATTTACATATCACGCAATGTTCTCGGAATCATAATTTGGATTTTGTGGCTATTTCGGAGATGGGTAGACGATATTTCTCACAAAGTTTACTTGGCCACCTATCAGGTGGCATAGACTTTGTATGCAATTCTCGTCCACCACGTGCTCGTTCTGGTGGTATTTTACTTGGCATAAGGACTGATACCATGGATATCTTAGCTTGTTCGGAAGGAGAGTATTATATAAAACTCCACATTTGCAATAAAGTTGACAATTTCACATGGAGCTTTGTCGTTGTGTATGGTGCTGCACAGAATGCGTTCAAGGCTGATTTTCTTCGTGAGTGGTGAACCTAGCGAAATATAATCCGTACCCTATAATTATAGGAGGATATTTCAATTTTCTTAGGTTTCCATTCGAGAAGAGTAAAGGTTGGTTTGATGATCATTGCCCGTTCTTTTTCAATGTTGTCATTGACAGTCTTGATTTGAAGGAAGTAACCATGATTGAACGATGATTTATTTGGAAAAATTGTCTTCCAGAACCTACATATGAAATACTTGATTACGTATTGATGGACTCAGATTAGGAAGAACACTTCTCCTAGTCTCGGTAAGTGCCCTCGAACGTATTGAGGCTCTGCCGGACCATGCTCCCATCTTGTTGACTACTGGTATACCTAGGACACGATGTTCTCGTCCATTCAAATTTGAACATAGATGGTTACATCCGGAAGGTTTCCAATATATGGTCAAAACTATTTGGGAAAGACCGTTTAAGGCTAATACCCCAATCCATAGGTGGAATAATAAATTGCGAGCAACACACCAACACCTCGGGGGTTGGGCACGTCACAAAACTGGTAACAAAGGCTCATATCTACTATTGATGAACTCGAAGCATTAGCAGAAACACGTTTGTTAACAATGCATGAAATTAAGCGTAAAGGCCAATCGAATGCGGAGATAGCACGCCTTCTATGCGAAGATGAACGCATATGATACCAACATTCCAAAGTTCAATTTATTTTGCATGGGGATTCGAATACTAGATACTTTCATAGTGTGGCCAATGACAGACACAAGAAGAAACTTATCCGCTCCTTAATGCAAGATGATATTAGAACGATTGAGGGTGATGAGGAGTTGAAATCTTACATTACAAATTACTACAGATGGTTGTTTAGGGAACCAGAAGAAGGTACCTTCTCCATGGATGAGTCCCAAAGAGACGATGTACCCCAGGTTTATGAGGAAATAATCTATTGACTGCTCCCTATACTGAGGAGGAGGTCAAAAAGGTTGTTTTCTAAATAGAACACAATAAGGCCTCCAGTCCTGATGGATTCCCAGGTAAGTTTTATCAAACCTTTTGGGATGTTAACGAAACAGATCTAATGGAGATGTTTAGCTCTTTGCATGCTGGACAATTGGATTTGTTTTGATTGAATTTTGGAGAGATTATTTTATTACCTAAGTTTAATGAAGTAGAACGAGTCCAACAATATAGAACGATTTGTCTTCTTAATGTTAGTTTTAAAATTTTCACCAAAGTCGCTACTATCAGGTTAAATTCAGTGGCTGATCATGTAGTTCGCCCATCGCAAACTGGCTTCATGCAAAATCGTAACATACTTGGCGGTGTGGCTACCTTACATGAAATAGTGCATGAACTACATAGGAAGAAGTTGAATGGGGTCATTCTAAAAATTGATTTTGAAAAAATCCTATGATAAAGTCAAATGGTCCTTTCTTCAAGAGACTCTTAGAATGAATGGTTTTTTCTGCTGAATGGCGTGCTTTAATCAGTAGCTTTGTGTCGGGGGATAGCGTTATTACCATCAAAGTCAATGCCGATGTTGGCAAATACTTCTATACCAAAAAAGGGCTAAGACAAGGTGACCCATTATCGCCAATACTATTCAATATAGTGGCTGGTATGTTATCTATCATGATTGAGCGTGCAAAGTCTGAGGGCCAAATTGAAGGGGTGATTCCCCATCTAGTGGATGGTGGTTTATCTATGCTTCAGTATGCCGATGATACAATTCTTTTTATGGAAGATCTTGAAAAGCCAAGAACCTAAAACTCATACTTTCAGATTTTGAACAGCTTTCTGGATTAAAAATAAATTATTTTGGTGAGGCTCATGATGCGAAGAACCTTTATGCTGATCTCTTCGGTTGTAGTCAAGGCATATTTTTGATTCGGTATTTGGTCATTCCGGTTCATTATCGGAGGCTTAAAAATGCTAAATAGAAATTTTTTGAGCAAAGTCTGCAGTTGAGATTGAGTAGCTGGAATTGTAAATTACTCTCCATAGTAGGAAGACTAGTACTCATCAATTCAGTACTAAGCAATATGGTATTGTATATGATATCATTCTTTCAACTTCGAAAAAGAGTCTTGCAAAGGTTGGATTATTTCCAATTAAAATTCCTTTGGCAGAGAGATAGTGAGAAGAAAACATATAGACTGGATAAATGGAGTGTGCTTTGTATACCCAACGAACAGGGGCTGGGTATTAATGATTTGGAGATCAAGAATATAGCCCTACTTAGTAAATGGCTCTTCAAGTTACTAACTAAAGAGGGTATATGGCAAACTCTATTAAAAATAAAATATATTGGTTCAAAAGCTTTGTCCCAAATGATTTGGAAACCTGGTGACTCTCACTTTTAGGAAGGCATGATGGCTACGAAGAAATATTTCTTTCGCTTTGGCACATTTTCTATTAAGGACGATTCATAGATAAGTTTTGGGAGGACAAGTGGCTTGGTACTGCTACTCTCCGTGAACAATATCCTGCGTTGTATTCCATTGTCCGTTCTAAGGAGGAAACAATTGCCACTGTATTGGAATCTCCCCCCCCCCCCCCCTCCAATATGACTTTTAGGAGAGATTTGATTGGTACCAGGCTTGACTCTTGGAGCACGTTGTTGCACTGGTTAGAAAATGTCCAACTCTCAACTGGGCCTAATGAATTTCATTGGAACTTAAGTGAGGATGGTTCTTTCTCTATTAGTTTCTTATACAATGCTTTAGTCCAGGTAATCATACCATTTTTATATAATAGGATGATCTGTAAAATAAAGATACCTCTAAAAAACAAAATCTTTGTTTGGTATCTTCGTCGAGGGGTTATCTTTACTAAAGACAATCTTATTAAGAAAAATTGGTATGAGAATCCTATGTGTGTATTTTGTCATCATAACGAGACAATCAAACACCTATTTTTTTCCAATGCAATTTAGCTAGGTCTATATGGTCAGTTACCCAATCATCTTTAGGCTTGTATCCACCATGTAGTATTGTCAACATATTTGAGAATTGGTTACATGGTATAGATAACAATTATAAGTTACTTCTTCGGGTTAGAGCGATTGCTATTATATGATCGCTATGACTATGTAGAAATGATAAAGTTTTTGATGATAAAAATTGTTATCTCTTGCAGGTTATTTACAGATGCACCAACACCCTCCGGTCTTTGGTCGGTTTGTATCGTGCAGACTATCACGATCTTTTTACGGAAGTGTGTACGCGGCTGGAGGATACGGCGCGGGATTTATTTACCTGACAAGGCATGGATGGCAGCATAATCTTCGGATTGGCCCTCCTTCAACATCATAGGAGTTTTACAATTTCTCATTCTGATATGTAATTCGCCTTTTTACTATTCATTGTTTGGGTATGTGGACAATGTCGGCTATGTGCATCCTAGTAGCTATGAAAACGCTGGATGTAATACTTAAATCTTTTGAGTAATAAAGCGTCTCTTATCGAAAAAAATCCAACATGCCAGTTATACAAACTTACAATAAGCTAAGAGCGCCACCCTAGCCTGGCCCTGATCAACCATCGTGTAAATTCCCATGCAAATGTTCTCAAGTCCGGACTATCTTTAGCTGGTAGGCATATTCGTTCAGTCCTGGCCTATATACTGCTACCATTGACATCCAAAGGATCAAACCGAGGTCCGGACCGAACCCTGAGGCTGGCTCCGATAAGAACGTGAGTCGATATTCATGGTTAGTTGACTATCTACAGCTTTGGACCTTCGTCACTAACGGAGGCTGCGCGTGCTGGCCTCGGCATTCTTGCACCAGACCACTGGTACTTGTTGTTCTGAACTTCAGAGGAACAAAGTGAACAACCTTCAGGTATTCAGAGCAAGCCGCGACGGTGTTGACAGCCGAGCTGACATATGTGCTTGCGATGCAGAACAGGCAGCCTGGGGAGATTTGAGCTGAGGCCGTGGCGGACCTGCAGGTGGAGGCTACTGCTGCCACTGCCATCTCCCTGGACCCTGGTGCAGGGCAATATTCTAAACTTTGTTTAATGAGTAATGGATGTAAAAATTATCGGATGAACCGGAGAGGTTTAAGTGGCATTAATATTTCTTCATGGAAGTCTATGTATGCTGATTATATGAATGGACATACTAGATTTCTAAAAAGATATCTATGAAATTAAAGGTACCTCTTAAGATAAAGATCACGGATCTTTATATGGTTCCTAAATAAGATGGTGCTACTTACTAAAGATAACCTCGTGAAACGAAGATGGACTGGATGTAAAATATATGGTTTTCTTTTGTGACTCGGAGAAGTCCATCCAACATTTATTTATTATATTAATGCCCTTTCACTTGTTTAATTTGGAGAGCTGTGTGTTTCACTTTCAATATACATCAACCAATAAATATTACTAATATATTTGGTAACTGGTTCAATGTAATTGGCATATAACGGTTAAAGTTTGAATCCGTGTGGGCTTTGTGCTTTGTTATGTTCAATTTAGAATTGTCGAAATGATATTATTTTTAATAAGAACGCAACACAAATTTTTGTTGCAGGTTATCCGCAGAGCTACATACTGGATCCAAGCAGGTCATTCTTCTTTTCCGTGGAGCTGCGGGGACATGTGGATTCTGGATGCAGTCTATCTTCGGCCACGGTGGCTGGCTTCATTCTAAAAGAATGCAAGATGCATAGAGTCCTTTTATTTTCTTTGTTTTGTTGGTTGACTCATATCGCCACTTTGAGCGACTGACCCCTGACTTGTAAAGTTTGAATATTATCAATTTGGCAATAAACTTTGAATATTTGATGTAGAGGCCGGGAAGTCCCCTTTCCCAAAAAAAGGTCCGGCATCCAAACATCTTGTAAAAACTCTTCTCTACCTTAATGAAATGACGAGCAACTATTGGTTGTGTGTTCTTGAAGAAACAGTGAATTAATTTCACCAAAATTGTTTAAAATTAGCTATTTTAGTACAGGAATATTTGCATTTTGATCAAAATATTTCGGTGACATATTTGAGCAAACCTCAATTTTTGTCAAATATCTTCAATTTTTCAGTCAAATTCAAGCAAAAACCAACAAATTGTGGTCTACTAGCTAGAGTCCCCTTGTGACTCTATGATTTGTAAAATCAAATCTTCAAACTAAGAAATGAGTCATGATGGGAAAAACCATACTGAGTTTGGACATTATATGGGCATTAAACATGGTCTTTACTCCGTGTGTGTACTGGACACAATCGTGCAATGCATGAATTGCTCCACCTGCACACCATTCTTTTGGGCGTGGAAGTTAAAAGGAAACGTTGTGAGATTGCTAGGAAGCAATGTTGAGTCCGTCGAAGAAATCCAGAAGTGCGGGGGGAGTAGAGATAGATCCCATGTTTGAGGCTAACTAGCTAGACTAAGGTTTGGATAACAATCTTCCAAACTCAGAGGTAAGCCATAAGAAAAATACTAGGCAATTGGTTGTTCGGGGGATGTTATTTAGGCTTGGGACACATCTGGAATGTGAGATCCTCAATGACTAAAGTTGCTACTCCCTCCGTTTCAAAATATAAGATGTTTTAGCTTTATGAAAGGAGTGTATCCAGACATCTTTTAATGTGTAGGTTTACTCTATATCTAGATGAACCTATACATTAAAATAGGTCTAGATACATTCCATTCACAAAGCTAAAACATTTTATATTTTGAAACGGAGGGAGTACTTTCAAGGCTGCCTTGACAGTTTATGTTATGGTAGATCAATGCTACTTGGATTTTCTCGTCTCCGCTAAATCATATAGACAGACGATTATCCTATATCTGTAGTTATCCATCTTATTGCTATGGCCTACATCCGTGGAGGATGGCACACACCCATAAATGCGTATATGCCCTTCGTCTTGCCAGAAGTCGTAACAGGCATCAACACAGTTGTCTCTGAGGAGGAGATGGCTAGAAGAAATCATCATTAACTTTCGAATTGGCTTCGCCTATTGAATGAGTCAAGATATTTGATTTAATGTCAAAGATAAAATGACAACAATAAAAAAACTGAAATAGTTTTATAATATTTTTTAACAACTTTCTTAAATTGATAACTCGTTTTACAAGAAATTCGTTTCTTACCTCCTAACTCCTAAGGATTATAGTCCAACGCTATTTGTGTAGTCATTTTTCATGGAAAATCAGGTAATGCATGATATTAGTGCAAATGTGAATTTGTATGACCCTGTTCCTAAGTCTGAGTTCTATTTGCGAATTTCTTGATCTGAAATATTGAATACTCTAGATTGGCGAGTTAGATTTTAGATATACCTATTTCACTTCATCCCTTTCTCCTATGCGAGATAGTGGTGCCACTAAAAATTATCTCCATATCCGGCACTTTTTTAGGGCGGCACAAGCGAAAAGTACGTGCAAAAGTTGGTTACCCAGCGGATGAACAATCACGGCACCATTTTTTCGTGGCGGTCACTTATACGCCATTGCAGTCACGGTAGGTGTCGTGGTAGGTTTCCGGGTAGGCCAGCGTATTGTAATACCGCAGTAGAGGTGCAAAGTCAAAGCGACTGAAGATTTGAACACCCAGTGAGAAGAAGTATGTAAGAAAAGATGTACTGAGAAGAAATATCTCAGCGGGTTTAAGAAGGAGTGCATTCGTATTGTCCAAACTATACTGTCGATTAGGAGTGAACTAACTTACATAGTTGAGCATATGTAATAAGTAATACCAGTGTTGTTTATTGTGTATATATATTTCTGATATTTTGCTACCAAAGATGTACAGTTGATTTGGCTCGAATGCTTTACCAAATAATAAGTAATATCTATGTTGTTTAATTCCTCCTTTTCGGGTATAAAGTATATTAGATCTAGAAAGCCCACCAAGCCCACAAAGGCTCTCGATATATTCCCAATAAGCCACCACTGACCTTCATATTTTAGCAAAGCCTCACTCTCGCAGAGCTGCCAACATTCAGCCAACGTGCACCTGCACTTAACAGATCTTTCGCTCGTGCCACTCCCCATAAGTTCTTGAGCTGGATCTGTTTGTCTCGCCCCCTCTAGTGAGATCTCGAGACGGATATGTCCGTATTGCCTCTCTCCGTGATATCTCAAGCAGATATCGAGTCGGGTCTATGTTGGGCAACGCGCAGAGCCATGCCGAAAACAAAAACTTTTCTGCTCTGGCAAGGTCTCCGGCGAGCCACCCCAAGATTCGGCCAAGGTCAAAGGCAATATCTTGTACCTTTTAACATGCAGGTGCCGAAGCTGAGGAAGTATGTCGCGGTGGTGCCGTACGTTTCCCTCGTCTCGTACAGCTCCGGCGAACTTCTCGATCCTGGGACCACCTCGTCGTCGGCTCTGTGTCCTCCTCGTTCCGCCTCCGACTTCACCGCTCAACACTGCTGACGAGAACCGCAGGTGTGGTGCCTCTGCTATCTCACCCACGTACAAGGTGGAACAACAGCAAGTGAGATGCTAGTCTCGGTCTTTCCGCCGCGGACAGGAAGGTGGTATTGCCAATTCTAGCGAAACCCTAGGAAGTAGTACTGATTGGATTGGATTGTCTGTCGCCACCCACCTTTCTTTATATAGGAGAGTAGGTGAGGACACACAACACTTGTGTCCCCCGGTCCTAAACCCTAACCCTAGTCAAAGTGGGTTCAACCCATTGACATGTGTCCCTGTCTGAACAAGTCAAACTTTTTGGCTTGTGATAGTCGGATCATCATCCTCCTAATTCCACTCTCTTAAGTGTGCGATCCCGCAGGCTTACGGTAAGCCAGGCACAACTCAGTAATCATTCAGTTAGAGTAGTAGCTCAGTGAATTTCCGAGTAGAGCTGATAATCGGTAGCAGCCTCTAGCAAGACTTGTCGACTCTCGGTTTACGCAAGTGCCATCAATATGATGATTTGTTTGAGTCCCTTTGCCTCACGATATTGGTGATAAACCGCAGGGGAGATTCCGTCATCCTAGTGCCGGTTTACTCTTTTCTCATTGCAGTGATTATTGATTCCCTTCGACTTCCCTATGTCAGACTACCTCGATCAAAACTTGATCGAGTAGCGCATGGCCATACTTTTGAATCATATCACACGAGAGAGCCTAGATAATATATCTCCGAGATGGAGGGGAAAATTCCGTCTTGGATGATCCACGTTACGCAACTTGCTTCGAAGTTGGCCCAAGACCACCCTTATGACTCCCACTTACGGTGAGCGTTAGATGGAGTCAAAGCCGTCTTTTACACAACTTGGATCGTGCGATCCCATCAGGTCTAAGGATTTCATTGTGTTAGTCGGAGTGTATGATGGTTTGCTCACATCTTACTAACCTTTGGATCGGTCCGGCTATCGTACTACTAGCCAATGCAAGGAAGATAGCATCTCCATGCTCATGAGACGGGAAACATTGTGATCTTCCAACTTACAAATTAGTCTCGGCAGTGGGTTTCCCTCCCAACCTCAAGCGACTAAGGACAAACTGACTAGATCTAGATACAAGTATGTGGTTCCACATCTGGAACAATTGCAATGACACATACAACTAGCTCTAAGTCGGATACAGGGTTACAAATACAAGGTGGAATGTGAGCCTCTAGGGCATCATTCCTAACAGTCTATCCATCTCGCCTCCCATAAGATCTCGAGCCGGATTTGTCCATCCTCGATGGAGAATATTATCAGGATCCATCCACTTGTCTATTTTTTGTGTTCTGGTCGATTGGGATTTCAGTGATTTCTTTTACTGATTTGATCTATTTGCTTTTTTGTAGGATAGTTTGAGATACATCAAACACAAGATGCTCGTTCTAGAAAGGGAAAACAACCAGTTGAAATAAGACATCAAGAAAATTGTGTAAAAGAAGAAAATCATAGAAGAAAATAAGATGCAGGTAGAGTTGCAGGTGGCTGATAAAAACTTGCACATGAGAGAAAGACATAAATAGATAGGTTGAGGATAAAGAGAATAATGTGTCATTAACTGTTGTACCGTTGGAAGGTACCAAACACGGTAGAGTAATGTGCCGCCCTCACCCTTATACACAACCATAACATTCTGCTATCATTTTTAATATACCAAAGCGCATCCTATGTGGTGTCGTGGAAGCGCTAGGTCGGCGGATGACGTTGTGCCGAGCTAAAAAATGCATCGCCTTTGAACTTAACCCGGTGCAGTTATCCCTGATGGCCTTTTTGCTATGCCAGTGCGAGCGCGGTGATTAGGCCTGTGTTGCGATGTCTATAAGCGCCACGCCCACATGTCCATGTTGTAGCACTGCATGAAACAAAAAAAATCTAAAGACCATTTTTTTGTTCAGCGAGCTGCCTAAACGGTTGTAATTATATATTTCGGTGACACTAAAAAAGCTTAATAATATAGCTTCTCCTTACTCTAAAGTGTTGGGTATCCTCCTCATGTGGTTGTGAGAAGATAGGCTATTGAAACTTTTAAGGCGGCACAAACAGATGCAAGAGTCATGTTAGACACTATGCATGAGAGAAGGGAGAGAATAAGCCTCCCATCTGGCCACCATTAGGTGAAGTGACGAAAATATCAGGTCAACCTTCATTAGAAAAGAAAGAAGAAAAATCAAGAGAGAAGGGAGGGAGAGAAAGTTGAAGATGAGCTTGAGATTAATCACCGGCGTGGCCCACAAGGTTGCAAAGTTGATATACACTGCCTTGTGTCCTTCAAGCTATGTTTCCATCATCTTTGGTGAGATTGTCCCAATACTAACTCTTGTATCTCAAATCTTGTTCTTAGCATCCAAATCGGTGATATCTTGATCTTGGTGTGTGAGATCCTCTAGTGCTATTTAAAGAAGTGCATCCACATTCATAATAGTAGAAAAAGATTTGAGTGGCTTTGTCCGTGGTTTTTTCCTCAAGTTGAGGGGTTTTTCACTTAAAGGATTGGTGTTTCTGTGTTGATGTTACTATAATTTTTAAGCTGAGAGCTACCGGTACTTGTATTAACTCCTTGCTATTTTTAGCTAGTACTTGTACTACCTGGTTGTTGTTTGGACCCATGACTTGTCCTAGATTGATTGGGGGATCTATTCTTTTCATATATATATATATATATATATATATATATATATATATATATATATATATTGGATGCATATGATTCCTTCCATGATTGAGTAACGATCCATAGAGTTAGTACATGACACTAAAGTTCACAAATTATTCTGTCGCACATTTTAAAATCATATTTGATCATGTTAATTTTCCAACAAGAATATGTGTTCTGATCCATGTTCCTTCCACAAGCAGATTCCCATAAGATGTAGTATTTCTCTTCTTGTACCTCTTGCACAAGCTTATTTTGTTGTCGCTGCTAGCTTCACTGATTTTCTTGTCTAGTCACTACACGTTTTTTGTGAGGTGATATATGTGTTGTTAAAAATGGTCAGTATCATTTGAATTTATTCTGGTCTAAATTAACGAAGGTAATTAAGGACAAGTACAATGCCCCTTTGTCATGGCATGCAACTTCTAGTTAGTGACTCTTCATACCTTGTAAATCCAACTTTTTAACTGAATAATGTTGTGTGGTCATGGAAAAAATATATTAGCAAAATGCGATTCTTTGCAAGAACTTGTGAAAGTGCCTGGTGATACATGTTTCTGATAAGACATAAGTTTCGACATTATATATGCGTTAAGCATGGTATGTACTCCATATTTATATTGGCGTCAATGCTGCACAGGCACACCATTTTCCCTGTCTTTGAAGTTAAAAGGAAACACCGTGAAGTTGTTGGCAAACAATGTTGAGTTTGTCGAAGGAATCCAATATAGTGCGAGAGGGGAGTAGAGAGAGCTCCAGCCGCTGAGGCAAACTAACTAGACCAATGTTTGGGTATTAGCCATTCAAACTCAGAGATATGTCATAGCAAAATTCTATACAACTTGCGGTTGTTCGGATGATGTTATTTAGCTTGGTACACATCTGGAATATGAGAACATCAGTAACTTGACCTCCTGGCATGACTACCGGTTATGCCATAGCGATGCAGATTGGATCTTCACATATCCGCTGAACCATGTAGGCAGGCAATTCTCATATTTCGACAAGGTTCCTTATTATTGTTTAGCAAAATAGTGGGCTACCATGGGGCATAGAAATGCATGGCAGTCCACCTGTTGATCTCTTACATGGAGCATGAAACCGAGTCATAGGAGCACAAAAAATAAATGGAAGTTCCAACGCCGTCGTACCGAGACCATCATGGATCCTTCCACCATATCATGCCCACAACGCAAAGAAAAGTCAACTCACATGGATCAAAGAAACATCAATCTGCTTTGAGGTTTTCACGTTTTTCATCTGTCTTACCTCCCAAAATACTAGTCCACGAACAGCATCATGCGTTTTTTCCTACGATTGCGCACGCCTTATCTTGATCACATACGTGTTTAGACAAATTCAGCTACACAAGCTTTTAACGACTCCACTCCTTGGACTCAAAATGCCTTATCTTGATCACACACTTGTTTCTTGTACTGCCTATTTTTCTACCGTTGGATTGACTTGGTTGGACGACTCCTAAATTCTCCAATAATGCTAAAACTTGTAATAAGTTATACATGGCCAAATTTCAAGGTGTTTGCTCAGCTCATGTAATAGATTACATACCAGGAACATGCTGAAAAGAAGGCATTACAACAATGGTCTATTGTTTACCTGCCTGTGTGCAATTCTAGCGATGAACTTTGGAACATCTCCCTTTTTTGATGCTCCTTTATAAATACCTGCTGGTCTAGACTGTTATAGAACATGAAACAATGTTCCAAGTAGGTTACATATCATAAACCAAGCCAACGAAGTCTTTCCATGGTCATTTATTCTTCGAGACTTTCATCATTGTTGTTTGGGTGGATAATATTCAAAGGAATTAGAACCTAAAGAGCTTCCTTGAGAGCCGAACTCAATCTGATCTCCATCTTCTTAGGTTTAAGGTTCCCCAAAACCTTAATGATCACACTTTGCTCTTATAGAATGAATTTGCGTGTGTGAACCTTTGTACTCTGGGGTGTTCCACCCATGTTTAAAATACCGGCGGTCTCCTCCAAATGATATACATGTTATATTGTGCTAATAGTGTGCTATATTTCAAGTAGCATTCTAGAAAAATTACCAGATATAGCCCAAAAATAAAAGATTTAAGAAGAATAAAGGATATAGTCCAAAAATGTCAGAACAATACATTCATAACCACATACAAAATTAGTTCTCCAATTGTCTAAAATCTTAAAATCAACATCTCACGGGGAAACAACATAACATCAATTAGTTATTAAGAATCATCTTCAAAAACATAGCATTAATAGTGCATTCGAGAAAATAGCGCGGCAACGATATGAAGTTTTAACGCCATATAGCATGCTAATTCGTAAATAGCGCCATAGCGAGCAAAATTAGTAAAATTTAGCGTGGGCTTTCTAGACATGCTATAGCGCAATATTAGCAGCCAAATGGCATGCTATTTTTTTCCATGGTTCTACTTCCTTCCACGTAACCATGCAATTATCTCTCTATATAATATATTTGTTACATTACCACAATAGAAGACTCTCTTACTGTCTAATTGTTAAAAAAACATGAGAATTTATCGTGGAAAAACCTTCAACAAGACGTTGCACATTGCACAAACATGTAGACGAACCCAACATTTATACTGTTAGTATGTATGTTTTTGAAAATTAAGCCACAAGTTAGGACAGCATAGATTCATTAAAGATGGTGTGTACCCAATGTGTTTACTTGACCCTGATCGTGCAACGCCTGAACTGCTGCACGTGCACACCATTCTGCCGTCCTTGGAAGTTAAAAGGCAACACCGCCGTGAGGCTGCTGGCAAGCAATGCTTAGTTTGTCTAATGAATCTAGCTAGTCGGGGAAGGACTATATAGAGCACTCCCCCACCATTGCATTGCATCCGGCTAACTACGGGTTTTGGTTAGCAGCCTTTCAAACTGAGAGATATGTCATACGAGTCCTACTCCGGTGCTCCGCCCCTAGCGAAGTTGAGGGGTTATTATTTTTTTTTCCTTTTTTCTATCTTAGGCCCGGCGAAACCCATATCCAGCCCGCGTATACCCTTATGAATAGATACGTACCTATACGGCGCGTTTGAAAAAAAAAGTCACGTGACCAGATCGATCCTATCTTGCTGGCCCACATCGTGCATGAGGTGTTATTCGCCGCTTGTCCCGCATCTAATTAGGTTAGGCGCCGGCGCGCCGCCGGCGGACGGACGGCGGACGGAGCGTGCGACTGTCGTCTCTGCCATCTCCGGTGAGTTCGTGGCCGCATAAGGTTTCCAGAATCACGGAGGGTACCCTCTCTTCCCTGTGAGGCTAGTGTTAGGGGCAACCTAGGGTTAGGGGTTCCGCCCCACCGATCGATCGTATCGAGGGGCAACCTAGGGTTAGGGGCTCCGGCGCGTGGGGCGGTTCTTCATCCACTTCATCTGGCGCATCGACCAGTGCGGTGGGGTGGGCTTTATCCGCCGGCACATCTATCAGCGTGGTAGATTGATTCGTTCTTCTTTAAGTTCATGACATGGGCAGAAATATGATTAGTATATCATTTGTTTGTGTTCTTTGTTGATGTACTGAAGTAATGTACTGTTGTAGGAAATGGTGGAATCTATGCCAGGTATTTTTGAGGTAGAGAAGGAACCTGAGTTGGAGTTTCCTGCATATGGGTCAGATGATTCTAGTGAAGGTGTTGGCGATTGGGTAGATGAATCTATGTCAGGTAGTGAAGAATTATCTGTAGATTCAAAGTCAAATGATGGTGATAGCTCTGAGCATGTGAGCACAGATGTTATTAATGTAAGTTATTTTATTTGATTCAATTATTAGGGATAGCAAAATAAGTATGTTAACGTTAAAATTACAACATTATTCATGATGCCAATTTATGTAGATGGACATAGACAATGATAAGGAGGAAAGCAATTCCAAGTCTCTGTTCGAGGAATACATTAATGAGGTACATAGAGTGTACTAATTATTTGTGAAGCAACGAAGTAAATGACCATTAGTGGATGAGTAATTGTGTTATTATTTTGTGCAGGAAATAGCTGGTCTTCAAAACATGTATGACTACTATGGTGAGTCGGACATGGAGAGTGATATTTTTGATGGAACAGATTCTGGGGAGTCAAAGGAGGTGAACATTATTGAGGTAAGATTTATGGATATGTTTGTTGTGAATAATTATCTAGGACCCGGTTGTTGAATATAAAATTATGTAGGTTTTCATTGTTTTTCTCTACATGTGCAGGCCCCGGTTGATGATGTGAGCTGGAATGTCAATGATGTTTGCAAAGCTGAGGATAAGATGGACATGTTGATGAAGATAAAGGAGATGACTTTTCCTTGCGAAGCAGCTGCTTTTGTATTCTACAACAGCTACGCTAAAGATAATGGATTTAGCATCAGAAAAGACAAGGTCGGATATAGCAAGAAGCGTACGAAACATTTGGTTTACAGACGTTATTTGTGTTCGAGGGAAGGTGAGCGTGATAAGAGGTTGATGACCGGGGAGGGACGAAGTCGGAGGCTCAGAGCTTTGTCCCGATGCAAGTGTGGGGCTCATCTGACAGTGAAGCTTAATGCAAAACTTGGCGTATGGTACGTTGAAAGTTTTGAGCCCAATCACAGTCATGTGTTAGCAAGACCGGATGAAGTACCTTTTCTTTGGTCGCATAGAAAAATAAAAGAGTACCAGAAGGCTAAGATATTAGCTATGGGAGCCGCAGGAATTAGAAAGCACATCATAATGGACTCCATGATCAGCAAAAGTGGATGGTACAACGGTGTTGGGTACGTCAGGAGGGATATGTACAACCTTTGCAGCAAGGAGAAGAGAAAACTACTGGCGAAAGGTGATGCTGCCACGACCATTGGCATTATGGCTAGCATAAAGGAGAGGGACCCCAGCTTTTATTTTGACTATGACTTAGATGAAGAAGGACGACTGAAAAGAATGTTCTGGTGTGATTCCCAGTCTATACAGGACTATGAGGACTATGGGGATGTCCTTGTGTTTGACAGCACGTACAAGATGAATCGATATGGTATGCCATTCATACTTTTTGTCGGTTTGAACAATCACCGTAGGACTACTGTTTTTGGTTGTGCCATAGTTTCGGATGAGACAGAAGAAACATATGTGTGGCTATTGCAAACATTTCTCAAGGCAATGTGTCAGAAGATGCCTCGGAGTGTAATCACGGATGTTGACTCGGCGATGATTAGGGCAATACGCAGAGTATTTCCAGATGTCTGGCACCGAATATGTACTTGGCATATTGAGAAAAATATGAAGGTCCATCTTAGTAGTAAGTCCTTGGGAGAGTTTCGCTCTATGTTGTACTACACTACGTCGAAAGCCGTATTTGAGCAGAGATGGCAAGCGTTCTTAAGGAAATGGCAGTCGGAGAAAACCAAAACTTGGTTGAGAAGGATGTATAGGAAGAGGGGCATGTGGGCTGCAGCGTATCTGGCTGATGGTTTTTGGCTTGGTATGAAAAGCAACCAGCGAAGTGAAAGTCTAAATTCCTGTCTTCACCTGCACCTTGATGGAGAGATGACTTCAGTGGATATGATATTGCATTATGAGAATTGCATCAACCGCATCCGTGAGAACGAGGCGCGAGATGACTGCACGGCCTCACAGACTATACCAGTGCCCGTAACTAGATGTAGGGAACTGGAGGTAGCTGCTTCGCATAAGTTCACCCCGGCTAACTTCTATATGTTGCAGGATGATCTGAAGAAAGTTGGTGGCCTACTGACTGTTGAAAAAAAGCTAGGATCTGGATCAGAAATATTTGTCGTCGCATGGCATGATAACCGAAAGAGGCAGTTCACCGTGGAATATACACCGGAAAATCCAAAAGAATCTATAAAGTGCAGCTGTAGAAGAATGATTAGAAAAGGTCTACCGTGCAAGCATATATTCCATGTTCTGAACGAATTGCATATATATAAAATTCCAGATTGTTGTGTTCTTCGTCGGTTGACAAAAGACGCAAGGCACGGTCTTCCTGCAAGGCGTACTAGTGATTTGTTCGGAGTAGGATGGTCAGGGGCTGGGGAAAGATTGAAATATAGCCAGGTCAGTGTGCTAGCTTCAGAAGCTATGCCTGCGGCATGCAAACACCCCTCCCTTTGGGATCAGTTGCAGGAAAGTTTGAAGGCTGTGATATCTAAGGCTATTGAGTACGATCAGAAGGAGGAGTTGGCAATTGTTCCTATTTGTCTAAGCTCGTTAGCGGTTGAACACGTAGAAGATCATGAAGGAAACATTGTTAAGGTTCAGGATCCTTTAAAAGTATCGAGCAAAGGTGCATAGAAGCATAGCTCGAAAGATGAGGAATACGATTATCGTCCAAAGTCTAAAAATGGGAGACCATTATCATTTGACGAACATAGAATCAAGTGCAGCGCTTGCAAGGAACGAGGACACAGCAAACGCAGCAAGCATTGCAAACTTAACCAGAAGTAAGTGTTACTAAACTACATTGAATATATAAATAATAAACTTGTCAAACTTATTGAAATTTTGTGTTTTCATGTGCAGGAAGGTGGTATAGGAACATCACTAGAGGAGTTATTTGAGTTAATATTATTAGAAAATCTATAAATTTGGTGGCACGGTTTTTAAAGTTGTAATACGATTTTGACGTACACTATTATTATGGTTACGCCGTTGTTGTTTTGTACTTTGTCATTGTCTTACCACGTCTTCATTTATTTTGGTTTATGATGAAATTTGTGCCATGTCAATTTTGACGATGATATGAATATATTACAAGTTCGACCCGATGTAAAAAAGTTTTATGATGTAAAAAAATAAAAAGAATAATGCTGAGAATCTAGATGTTTGCATAAAATTGCAACGATTTTTATCCGTGGCTGGCCCACGAAGTAGTTGATTGTTCCCCGGTTAATTTGGGTTGTAATGCTACCCGGCCCATGGACTAGTCACGGTCCTGGTAGCCGGGCCTAGGGTTTGCAAAATTTTACTATATAAATATGCGTACCCTTAGTCTCATCTAGGGTTCGTCTGGGCTATGTCGTCTCGCCGTGTGACTGATCGGCGGCTACAGGCGCGCGCAAACTCGTCGGCTGGGATGGATCCGACGGAAGGCGCTGAGGGATGGGCGAAGCTTACATCTGTTGTCCATTACAACTGCGGGAAGATCAAGAAAGGCGCATCGCCAACCCTAGATGAGACGGTTAGTTCTTCAAAATATTTCTTTCTGTTCCATTTCTACGCAATTTACGCAGTATCTGATATTTTGCAATTTAGGATGTTAATGAGGACCTGTTGCCCCACTTTGTTGATGCTTTGCCGCAATATGAGTATGATCCTGCTTACAATGGTATCGAGCGCAAAACCAAAAATAGGTGCGGCCACTCGGTGTTCCCTGCTCGTCGTGTCTGCAAAGATGGTTGTGATGCTGGTAGACGGTTTCTGGGTTGTCCATATGAGGTTTTACCCTATATCCTTGTGTTATGTACTTCATTGACAATATATTAAGATATCACATAACAAATATAACTTTTTTCATTATTTCAGGATTACATAAGTGTGGACATGTCGAATGGGTAGAAGATGAATGGAAAGGAAGAGAAAGATATGTGATTGGGCAACTAGCCGAAAAGAACAACAAGATATTGATGGCAAAAGAAGAGGCTGAGAAAACTCTGAAGACACATTTGAAAATGCAAAATAAATTATTAAAATATAAGGACAACATTATTTGTTTCCTTGTGACAATGTGTGTTGCAATGTTTGGACTTTTAGTAGCCATCATGTACAAGTGGCAAGATGCAAAGTAGCAAGTTGTTACAAAAGAGGAGTTTTTTTACACTCTAATAATAAACCAGCTGTGTCTTTTTCGTCATATAACAATATATGAGTAGCCTTAAGTGCATATAATAAAAGAAAATAGTTGAGGTCATTATGTTACATAGTTGATCGACAAAAACAAGTTATAATGGCTAGGGAACCTTCTTCGGGACTAAAACCTAACCACTCTAACTTGAAAATTCTAATCATCTATGCTTTCATTACTTGTTCATCTTTGAAACGATCTCGTGAACTTTTTTTTCATGGCATCTAATTTGTTGGACGGCGACAACATCATTTCTGCGACGACACGTCTCCTCCTTGCGTTAACCGTGGCCTACAAATTAGTAGAAATCGCAGTGAGTTGAAATTTATTAAAGATGGAACATTTGGTTCGTAATCATACCTGGAAAAATTCTCCTGTCATCCGTTCACCATCCCAATGCTCCATGCATTCGATGACAAATAATCCACAAGAGTTTCTGTTATAAAGGTATAAGAGTAGAAAGATTAATACAGTGCTCATGTTCATTCCGTCGTACAGAATATGATGTAACATTTACTCACTCATCCCGCTGCTGCGGCATCTCATACTCTTTAATTGACCACTTTGAAACATTCGGATATCGACCATCTGTAGTTGCATTTGCCACTTGCATGTCTTGTCCAATTTGGCGACGCTGTAAAAAGATCATGGTTAAGTGCGCAACACATTTTGACAAAAAAATAAGGACAATATATTCTCCACATACTAGTGCCTCGACAGTCTCCAAAGTTAAGTCCAGAGGATATAGCGAGTCCAGAACTTGGAACTCTTGCTTTGGCATGTGCATGACCACCGCCATCCAGTGTGTATTGCCAATATTCAAGGGAAAATAAGTCTACAAAAAACTTATATTATTAAATATCTGATGGATTTTTAGATGTATATTATTAAATATCCGATGGATAATATAATATACCTTTTTAGGAACTGTATATTTTTCCAACACTCTACCAACTGTTCCAGATTTTTGCATCTCATTATCCATGTTCATGGTGGACTCTTCTACTTTGTCTCCAATAATTGCACGGTCTACTAGAAATTTAGATCTCCATGCTGGACATAAAAAAGGTCATGCCCAATCCGGAGGGCTAAATGTCCAATGTACCCATCTATTACCTGCAACATACATCATTTAATAAAGTGTTTGCGACACACAAAACATAAATTTAATGTATTGGCATTATATTAAAGTATTGCCAGTACGTGCAGTTAGCACTTACATCGTCAGCCAACCATTTACGGTCTAGAACAACATGTAGTCTTTCTGCACTAACTTCATCTCCACGGGAGTTCTTGTATAAGCTTTTTTTCTTGTGTTGTTCTGACCGAGATACGAGCTCAAGAAATACGACGGCGGCATCTATTTGTTGTGGGGTCAAATTAGTATATGAATCAGTGTTGCAATTTGCATCTGGTTTATCATCGAAATCGAGAACTGCATATATAAATAAAAAACTGAATTAGTATATTTGAATGCAAGACATGTTTACAAGTTTTATTAAATAATTCAAACATGAACTTTACCTTTTGCAGTAGATCCGCGGACTAAACGCTTGATGGGTTTGTCAAGAGCATAAGGAGACTGAAACTTTTTTAGGACTGTACGCTTCCGTTTCCCAGTTAACTCATCTTCCTTTCGGCTATCAGCTGCTTGACAGTCATTTGCTACACCTTTATTTAATTGTGCCATAGACATAAACTTAGTAACAGAAACAACAGAAATATTAATATCAGATTCTTCTTTTACTGGTTCTGCATTATCAATAATAAAATGGTTATCCGGTATGCTGCCAAGTGCACCAATCCTCTTGTCCGGTATAGGATCATTCACACCATTCGTCTTGCTAAGTGGTGTATGGCCATTTACGCCATTCTTCGGAATCGCTATCTTTCTTGTACATGAACTCTTTTTTTTTCACGAGGTCCATTTTGAAAAGAACCAGCATCTTCTTCCTCTTCCAATTCTGCTGAAGCCGCTGCATCCATAGGTTTGTACGTCACGTCTTCCTTGTTGAACAGTTTCAATGTTCTCTACAAGACATGGAAATGTAAGAGCACATCCAAATGTTCATCTATAATAACCTTAACTATATAGTTTAGTATCTCACCTGAGCACATAAATCCGCTATAGGAGTCAACATTTTATGCAACTGTGTGTCCAAGTGATCTGTCACCCGCTTAAACAAAAGCTCCAACTGATCATTACCAGTTGTGTACGATTGATCTTCTTATGCGGAACACTAACCGGCTTGGCCTTTTGCTTACGAGCGGGCATAGGATCTGCCATCAATGGCTCTTGCATACGATATTCTTCAGTGATATTATCTTCTATCTGCATGATGGTACAGATGATACAAGTTGTAAGTCCTGCATATTTTATTTACATGAGTCATAATCTAAGAAGGCAATATACGAGGGAAGCCAAAAAAATATTAGCTTGACATTACCACGACCACGCTCATTCTCGTAGTCGAAATTGTCTCTCTTTGTGGCAGCGGCTTCGTTCCAATTCCTCATGAGGGGGCGTATGGACATTTTAGGATTAAATGCACATTCGCCTTCCTGAGGTAGCAGTTTCTCCCAGTACAAGTACTACATTTTAAGAAATATAAGTAAATTCGCTATAGCACAGACATCACAGAGTATAAATGCGAAAACAAATGAGTACGAAAATAAAACCTGCAATAGTCCAAGATTTCCTTTCGGCCATTGACGGATTATTTTTCCTTTTCTCCCAATCCTGATGCTGTCCATTAGAACCCTCCTCGTTAAAGCATTCCAATTAATCTTGCACATTCTGTTAACATCATCAACTAATGCATAGAACTGCTTCGGAACAACCTTTGTCGCCATAGGCGCAATAACTGTTCCAAGTAGCACTAGCACCACCTTTCGCAGAAAGTCGTCATCGGCAATTTTAATTTTAATGATGTCAGCGATTAAATCATCAATTACGATGTTTCCAGTAGATTTGCTCAGAAAGTGTGTGGGGACGCGATCCTTCACGTCCTCTCCTTCTTCAGTAAGTATGTCCGCTGCTAAAAAACCTTTATTCTCGAGACCAAGGATACACTCTACGTCGACAGGCCCAATAGAGATTGCCCCATTTGTCTCTTCTATGGCAAATGTACCTGTTGTAGGGTCAAAAGCCTCGAGCATGAACCTTCAATAATAATTACCATGAATCAGTATATAGGATAAAAAACATATGCACAATGGTAGAACAGAAATATTTGCAATAGTACCTTATTAGGATTGTGCGCATCTTCGTAGATGGCATCATCATCATACTATGCAAATTTGTTTGGGCTAGTCTAGCCCGTTGAGCGATGGAAATACCCGCCACTAACTTACACCATTTTTCGATGTTGCAACAAATATCACCCTTAAGATCGTCCATCCTAAAAACCAAAAACACAATTAATATATTGGCGAGACACTAATATGTAGACTGTATTGCTGCATGCGATATGAGTTACTCACTACACACATAAAATGACGATACTATTTTCTATAAATATGTCTGGTCATATCTAAATGAACTAGTGAATCTACAGGGCCTAAAAATATTGATAACAGTCGTCCTAGTTGGCTTGTGTCTTCACCGGCAAGCGTCCACTCTACCATTAACGACAAACAACATAGGACAGAATTTCTGCGCGATTCAATAGTATTTGAAAACGAGAAATCACTACAACCGCACAAGGATACAATTAAACATAAATGTAAGGGAAAGTAGTATCGAATCTTAGAGCTCTAAGTCATGAACCGACTAGCCTACCACTTTTGAGGATCAGAGAAAGATGTACCTAAAATAAAACTACTGATGCGCAGGATTAGAGGTTTACCTGAACAACCTCTATAGAGGAGGAACGACCACTGTGGAGGAACAAGGCCGTCGAATCTGCGCCGCGGAATTAGGTGCACACGAGGTCAAAGGGGCTACGAGTCGACTAGCGGACTATGACGGCGTTTAGGGTTAGGAGGAGGAAGCGATCGTGGGGTTTAATATTCGGTTTAGTCAGAATTATTTCTACTCGGCCGGTCCTTCTTGGGCCAATAAAGGCCTCTGGATTCATCCCGTCCGACATATTAAGGGCCGGCCGAAGATTTTTTTGTCAGACCGAAGTTTTTTGTTATCTTTTTCGATATAAATTTTATAAAATCCTTAAATTTCAAACTTTCAATTATAGGAAAATAACTATATATTTCACATCAGTGGTTGACATGTAACATGTATACAAAGTTTGAAATTTTTTATAGAAGGTCGGAAAAAATGACAACTTAGAAACAAGTCGTTTCGTCTAACTTGAACCATCTTTTCTAAGCATGTGAATTTTTTGACCTTCATTAAATTTTCTAATTTTTTTACACATGGTGACACAACCAATCTAAAACACATGGGCATGGTTTTGCATTTTTTTTTTGAATTTTTTTACATTTCTATTGCCCCGGTCAAATTTAGGACAAAAAAACTAAGATATTCGAACAAATATAATGCTTATGATGTGCAAGATCTCTTTAAAAGTTCTAGCTATATACAAACCGCATACTATACCTCCATATTAACAACATATAAAAATATGGTATCAAAATTTGAAAGTTAACTTGCTCAAAATTCAAATTTGATTTGGAGGTGATTTAGTATTTTCAAATTTTTACATGCACCAAGTTTTGAATATGAAAAAAATCTACAAATGGAAAATGTGTCCCTTGGAGTCCTTCAAACAATGGTAAAAACCTCATGGAATTCAGACATACACAACTCCTGAAATCCAAATCTGAATTTTTAGGTCAAATTCACGTCGAACGTAGAGGACGCATATGTACGAACCAAGCTGACCTAACAATATATCCATGATTAAACCACATCTTGTGGACCTAAAAATGATTTTTGCCAAAAATAATGAGGTTCGAATGATATAGCTGTAGTTCAATATTTTAATGTTTTGACCATATTGACCAAAGTTTGACTTGAGGTAAAATTTGAGCAAACAAGCATTTCACAATGAACAAAGTGGTCACATTCCAACTAAATGACCTCAAAATCCATACCATGTTGGTGAAAGACAATTTGTATTTAAATTTTTGAACTACCTTCACAAAATGTGTTTGAATTTAAATTATTAAAATAGAAAATGGTATGTGAAATCATAGTTGGACAAAAACCCCAAAAGAAGAAATGTGTGCTATGGCAAGATACACCTACCTGCCAAATCTTAGCCCATTCTAACAAAGCATGCCATAGAGTTGGCCATTTCCTAGATAATTTGGGTACTTACCCATGAGACTCACACTTGAAACCAAGTGTGAGAGAGCAACCTCAACTTTCATTCTACAAACTCAAGGTCTATTATTTTTTGTGCAAACTAGGGTATAATCTAAGACAAATGGCCAATGTTTTATATTTTTTTGATTTTTTTTGAATTTGTAGTGCCCTGTCAAAGTTTGGTCAAATTCGCGTCGAACAAATAAAATGCATAAAGATGTGCAAGCTCTCTTTCAAATGTTCTACCAATGTCCAAACTACATGCTATACCTGCATGTTAACAACATATGAAAATATGTTACCAAAATTTAAAAGTTAACTTGCTCAAAATTCAAATTTGATTTGGAGATGATTTAGTATTTTCAAATTTCTACATTCACTAAGTTTTGAATCTGAAAAAACTCTACAAATGAATAATGTGGTCCCTACAGTCCTTCAAACAATGGTGAAAACCTCATGCAATTCAGAAAAACACAGCTCCTGAAATCCAAATCTGAATTTTTCTGAAAATTCATGTCAAAACCACATATTTGATGTGTTTAACTGAATTTTCAAATTTCTACATGCACCAAGTTTTGATTCTGAAAAAACTCTACAAATGAATAATGTGGCCCGTACAATCCTTCAAACAATGGTGAAAACCTCATGCAATTCAGAAAACACAGCTCCTGAAATCCAAATCTGAATTTTTCAGAAAATTCATATCAAAACCACCTATTTGTTGTGTTTAACTGAATTTTCAAATTTATTTATGCACCAAGTTTTGAATCTAAAAAAACACTACAAATAAATAATGTGGCCCCTACAGTCCTTCAAACATTGGTGAAACACTTATGCAATTCAGACAAACACAACTCGGCAAATCTAAATCTGAATTTTTATCAAAAAAATGTCAAAACTATTGGGAATCTGCAAAAACTTTAAAAATGATAAAAACAGTATAAAAAACCTAAGTACATAAAAATATTACAATTATTTTACATACAGTTATCCAATCTTTATTACAAGCTATATTACAACTTACAAGTAATATTGAAAAAATAACAATTTTTTTAAAAAAGGGACACAGCCCAGCCAGGTCTTCTGCCCGGACAAGCTACCTACGACCTAACTGGGCCTCTTTGAGCCCATTATGTCCCCAACACCGCACGACGTCAATCTGGTCGGACGACTGGGAGTTTAGTCCCACCTCGCCAACTGGAGAGGATTCTGACCAGCTTAAATAGCCGCGCGTTCGGCTGCTATCAAAAGCCTCTCTGTTCTATCTTACCTGCAATCAGTCACGAATCCTACTTTGGCCCGTTGGGCCTACTGGCAGGTCACGGGCCTGCATCCTGGCCATTCATTTGGTTTCTAGTCGTATGCATGCCGTGATTCCCTTGAGGAATACCCTGCCAGTGGGTGGCCTTTTTTTGCTTTATTTGATCTTTTTTCTCCTATATTTTAACATAAATTCATACATTTTTGATACAAATTTACATGGCATAATGCATATACAACACTATCTCTGCACTTTAATGACTCTCACCATTTCAAATTTTGAAACAATACTACAATTTGCTGCACCTATCAAAACCTTCTAATTTAGAATTGGCACACATATTACTAACTAGCAGCACGGTTATCATGCCACATCACAGATACATATATAAGAAACAAGCAATTAACAGCATGTAACCATAACCTTAGTAGCAGCATAATAACATATAAGTCTTACGGGAACTTCACCACAGTACCAAAATAACATAGTTCTCAACCACTTCTACCTAATTAACCAGTTCAACATATTAACCATATATACATAAACATCATCGCTATAATGATGATGTGACCATACATACTAGCAGCTGATCAACATTCACTCTTCAGTCTCGGAGTCGCTGAACACAAACTCCTCTGGCTCGAGGACCCTGAGGAGAGCTTCGTGCCTGCCACGATCACGCAGGTCACCCTCAAAGTAGTCCTCACCCAGACGTCCTCGAGTGGCAACCTCGCGGACATTATGGACAAGACCCACCCTCAGGCCCCCACGTGGCTTGAAGTGGTGGAATTAGCACCTGTAGAACTCAGCATTGAATGGCAGGTACATAGAAATCTCCTGAAGCCTAAGTTTCTTCTCCTCTTTCCTCACAAAGCACTTGTAGGTCCATTGCTCAACATCATTATCTGAACCAAAACCAGAAAAGTACTACACAATCAAAAAAAGAAATCAAGAGTTAGTACTTTTAATTTGGTACAACAAATACTATATTTGTGCATATCTGAATGCACTTGAATAGATGGAAGAACAAACCTCCTCATCAGGGACCGGGGAGAGTACATCATAGCCAGCAGCAGGGTTTGGTGCCTGCCAAAAAAATTACAACATTAATTACCGAAAGCATTCAACAAAAGTCATTGAACAATAATAGCAAAAATTGATAGCATATCAAATTATGGTTCACAAATCAGATCACTAAACTAACATTGATTAACTTGACAATAAAAGCTAATTAAGCTACATGTCATTAAATTATAAGGATTGTGCAATTATGTTGCATGTACATAATTGTACAGTAATTATGCAACCTTTGTTCTATCAAACATATAATCAAATTTTCCTATACTACATGTCATGTCCATACATGTAGTTGCCTTAGATAGTCAGGATCAGTTGCAAGAATTGCAAAATTTATGAGGCTTTTCATAAAGCTGTGATAACAGCTCACAATAGTAAACAATTATTTAAACAAGGTATGCTAAAAGGCTAAGTTTATTTGCAGCCACAGAACCAAGATATGCTAGAAGGCTAAGTTTTTTGCAGCCACAGAAACAAGGTACGCTAAAAGGCTAAGTTTTTTGTATTCATTACCACCAGCGTGTTCATTAACAGATCATGAAGACGATCAGACTCAACTTTTAGTATAAGTCTCCAGTTAAAGTGTCAAAATACAACCATAAAAATCTACTCTAGTATGCTAATACAGTTTAGGGCATGCAGCCATTTACCATTTATCACCGTGCAAAATCAAGGAAAATGATAAGCTGATATTTCAATATACCCACTAATTAAACTACGCTGAATATCATATCTTAGGAACATCACTCTATACATGCAATTGTAGTACTAGCAAGATGAAAGAATATTTATGCAGGTATATCACTCTATTCATTTAACAGAACTACTCTAGCTTACATATGATCATACAATTTCATAAAAAAAACTACAACAAAAATATACAGGCAACATTG
The DNA here is from genome assembly GCA_910589775.1 of Avena eriantha. Taxonomy (NCBI): domain Eukaryota; kingdom Viridiplantae; phylum Streptophyta; class Magnoliopsida; order Poales; family Poaceae; genus Avena; species Avena eriantha. The sequence continues at coordinate 375,086,369 of OU342746.1, read as the reverse complement.
TGTAATTTCATAGTTAAATTTCCCGAATATCCTATGCCGAACTATTTCCTAGGGCTAGACTCATGCTGCAATGAATAATTGTCAATTCCTAAACACAATCTACACCAGGAATCTACAGAACCAAGCTTCCATCCACAAATAATCCCTAAATTATATCAATCCCTAATACTGATAAGCTAAATCTACATAACTGAGCTTCCATCCAAACAATCTAAAGGGGAAAATAGGAAATTAGCAGAAAAAACTCTTACCTGCATCGGAGCAACCACTTGAGGCTGCACCGGCGCCAGATCCTCCACGGTGCCGACCACCACGTCCAGATCCAGCCGCTCCGCCTCGCTGACCTCCGCATCCACCATCTCCACCTCTCCTAGAGCCGCATCGACCAAAGTGGCCAAAGCGGTCGTACCACCATCGCCACCGCCATGGCCCTCGACAACCTCGACCGCATCTGAGCGGGCCACGGCTCCCATCCCCACCTAGCAGAATCGCCCGGATCGGCTCCGGAGCCCACTCCCGCCATCGCCGGAGTCGAAATCGCGCGGAGGAGGATGACACTCAGGCTGGAAGCGGAGGAGACGATGACGTGAGGTAGGGTTTCTCACTCCTCAGTCCTTTCCGTATCAGGTGAGGCAAAAGGGAGGGGGGAAATGGTGGGATCTAGCGAGGCGGAGCGGCCGAGAGGGCTCTTATACGTCCCGTCGTTTCGTTTCCGCTGACGTCACCGGCGCCGAGTCGATTCGTTTCCGCACGTGACGTACACTGTACAAAATACGCGTACAAAAAAAGGTACAAACTACCACGGGTCTGTATGGGCTTGAACGGGCTCTACATATCTCTCCGAAGTCAAGTATTTACGATCTTGCCACCGGTAATGAACCGGTATTGGACAATCTCCACCGTCCCTCCTCCGTTCTTTTCAGAATCAAAGCCAAGGGTGGAGCACCGGAGCAGAAGTGATGTCATACGAAAAAACTAGGAAAAATGGTGATTGTTCAGAAGATGTTATTTAGGATTCGGACACATCTGGAATATGAGATTGTCGATCACTGGGGTTCCATGTATCTTGGCTGGCCTGTCTATTCGTGTTGCAGCTGACAGATGCGGACTGGAGAACTACAAATGCGCTAAATCAACATGGCCAATGATTCTCTTATATCGGGACGAATAGTTCTTAGTCTTGTTTGTTAGGGGTACCACCTGTAGCAGTGCAGCTTGATAACCTTAAATACATGCTGCTCTTGCCATTGCCAGATGATGTGTGGCAACCATCAACAATGGTGTGCCACTCTGGGAGAAGTGGTGCACCATGCTCCATGCTCCATGGATTTCATGTACGCGCTGAGAGAAGTGGTGTGCTGAATGCCCTGAAACCCTTCTGTTTGAGAGGAACTGTTTGAAAGGCATCAAATTGTCTTCGCCTATTGATTCGATCGAGAAAATGGAATTTACGCCGATTATGAAATTGTCTACATGATGGGCAGTGTGGTAGTTCTTTGTAGAAACTATAGCTTGAATCCTAAGCTCATTCTACAAGAATCTGTTTAATTGTACAAGTGTTATATATATATATCTTAATGGTTATAGTCCGAGGATATTTTCGAACAACATCTTACAAACGTGAACTTCAAACTGACTTGTACTCCGCGTTCCTACATAAAATTGTGTTCTACCTATTCTATCGACTTGAAGTTTAGAAGAACTCCAAATTGGCTAGTTACGTTTTGTTTTAAATACTCTGACCTGTTTCCCTTCATCCCTCCCGTCCTTGTGATCGACGGTGAAACACGCACGAGACCTCTTTTTTCTGATTGATTGTTTGTCTTGTGTGCAGTCTCATAGAGATGTCCATGGTGATGACCGATGGTACTCTATCTGATCCATAATAAGAATCGTCGATTGGTCGGTGACCTTTTTTCTTGGTGATTGATTGTCTTGTGTGCAGTCTCATAGACTTTTTTTCTCATCTCATCGATGTCCTTTTCAAAGGTGATTTTTTTTTGAACAAAACTTAAAGGTGATCTCTGTGTTCCCAAAAAAAATACTAGTAACTAAGCTAATTAGGGCCAGGTGCAGCCACGGACATTCAGCTTTTGGTTACACGTCCGACACCCCACCGAGCTGGGTCGCACAATGTCAAGGCGTGTCCACATCTTGACAGCTCGTGCCTCTATATTAGCAACATGCAGACCATAAACTCCGTATGATCCTCATTCTCCAGTTGGGTGCAACCACCGTTGATCCGATCTCGTGCCCCCAGCCCCTACTGACATAGTACATCGCTCATTTATTTCCGTCAATACGTGAAGTAGACTCGTCTGACAAAACAGCTCGACCCTGGACTGATATTTATAGATAGAAGATGCTAGTGTGACAAAATTGTGAGTCAGTCTGGTATTTCATCTTTTTTTTTCTATGTGGCACTGATACGTCCCTTGTGGAAAATTAATTTCATCAATCGTGGTGTAAATTTTCCATCCTCTCTTGGGTATTGTAGGGTTGTGTACTAATTTGAGTAATGAGAAGGACAAACTTTAGTGGGTATAGTTGGTGCTGCTAGCAGGACTCGGCTTCTTGCTACAGTGCCGAGTCAAGTGTTTTAGCTGTATGTGTGTACCGTCGGGTATGGACCTAGCGGTTGGTTATATATCCGGTGGTCCTCTCACAATCCCACTAATTGTGTGCAAGGTTTTAAAATCTTGGCATGATTGCAGCTAGCTAATGATGTGGTGAACAGCTTTCCAGCAAGGAAGGGTAGTAAACAAACTGGTCTCCTTTATTTTGATTCAAACTGATAGAGAGCAGTGTCTACGTTTTGCGTTGAAAGACATATATATATATATATATATATATATATATATATATATATATATATATATATGAGGACTTTTCATTTTAAAAATTACACGGATCTATTAATCATCAACAGCACTAAGAGCACTAGTAATAAAAATTATATATAATTCATTTGACCACCTAGACGATGACTACAGACACTTGCGCGAGCCGAAGACGCACGTCCTCACCCCTACATAACAGGAGTTAGACAAAACTTGCCGTAGTAGAACTTGTTATAGTAGTCAAACAGGAAGTCATTGTGGTAAGCCCCTAAAAGACCAGCGGACCAGAGCAGCTATCATCGTCAATAATGTCACCGTAGATTGGACGAGACTGACCTGAAACAACATCAACAGACACAAAAACAACCTGGTCCAAGGAGATCCGTCGGACACACGACTTCATGTGTTCTCTGCCAGTGTTAGACGCACCATCGGACACACGACTTCATGTGTTCTCTGCCAGTGTTAGACGCACCATCGGAACGAGGATATGACAGAAAGGATCTTATTCTGGCTTTACGAGGGAGCCATTGCCTAACCATTCGAAAGAAGATACTGAAAACAGTCTCAACAAAAAACAACAACCCTTCTGCTGACAAGGGGCCGTAGTCCGCCACACCTCCAAGACTCCAAGCCACCGGAGACGGACCAGACCAATGGTGCCGCCGGCGAGGGGGGCGAAATCCTAGATGGATTCTTCTGTCGCCTCAGACCACCTCTTTCTGTCCTCTCGCGTGCGGGTGACTTCTCTTGATTTGACATAATTTCCGAGCCGAGACCTTATTACTAACACAACACTGGAATTCTCGTAGCTCTTATTACCATGGAACATGTTTGCATTTTTGACGAATTCCGCCAATATATAAAAAAGGTCAGTTTATATAGTCTGTAGAAAATATTTTCATTCTGATCAAAGTATGCCATCGACATATGAATTCGAGCTAAACTGAAAAGAGAGGAGACATGTGTTTTTCTGAGTGTGGTACACCTACACCCTCACTTCTTCTAGGTATTTTTTTTGTGCACCAAAAATTCAAAGGGAAAAATTTATCTGTGTACTAGGACGAGCTTTGTGTGGCTCTGGTGATGGAGGGCCGAGAACGACGGCATACCTTCGACTCGCGCTACTTATCGTTAGGTGATCCAAAGACCTATTAGTAATATTTTTACTTTAGTCTCTTGTGTACTGTTATTGATGATTTTTAATAGATCGATGAAATTTCGAGAAAAATGCCATTTGAGAGAAGAAAAAAGAATAGTTGAATATTATATTACATCTATTTGCTACCAATTGTTATTTTTGTGTAGACCACATAAGATAAGTTTTCCTTCTGAATATTTTTGTGTAACATACTATAATCTTGTATTACAATCATCTTTTTTGTAAAAAATAGCTGTGATTTAGTGTCAAAAGACAAAATCAAAAGATAGTGGGGATGCATATGTCATGGTGCTCACTAACAACTTTTCCAAAAGAGAATTCAATTTCTTGTCAGTTTTGCTCGCTTTTAGTAGGATTAAAGTGAAAATCCCAATCATTCGACCAAACTGAAAACCATAATAACTGAATTTCCACAAATTTCAGTGGTGATTGGAATATTTCTTGTAACTGAAAACTTGCACCATGCCATGTGGGCCCCGTTTCCCTCGGCCCCTCCCTCCTAATAATCCATTTATCTCTGAAATCTTGATATATAACGACCCGTCAGTCCTTCATCCACATTCAGACACACACACACACACTACCCTTACCCTGCCTCAGCGGCTAAAGCTTCAGGCATCTCCCCACTCCGCAGGCAGCTCATCCCAGCCAAACATGGACATGGACTCCGAGCCGTCCACGCCGACCCAGTCCTCCTACTTTGCCGGCTGCATGATGACCTCCCCTGCGTGCCTCCCTGTCGCGCGCCGGAGCCCCGCCCGCTTCCACCTCCTGTCCCGCGACGGCGGGCGCGACGTCCGGCGGCGGGCGTGGAGGCGGCTGCTGATGCGGCTGGTGCGGGAGAGCAAGAGCTGCATCTGCAGCCCCAGGGCCAGCAGGGCGCCGCCCATGATCACCTTCGGCTACGACGCCGCCAGCTACGCCAAGAACTTCGACGACGGCCGCCGGCCCTCCTCCGCCGACAACGACAGCCCGGTCGCCGCCGGCCAGCCGGTTGATTCGCCCGAGAGGGTCAGATGATTCCTTTTTCTTTTGATTTTTTGTTTGGTGTTCTTGGGGGTGGTAGGTGCGACGTTGGTGTCGATGTCTCACTCTCATCAGCGGAAAATCGCTGTCTGTACAGTACAGAGGATGTAAGATTTCTTTGTTGTCGAAATGCGGCAGACGCGTCGCACTCCGTGTGGCTCCCTCTGGATTCCCCTTGTCTGAATTGCTGTCACGCGTCGTAACGAATTGGGTGCTGATCGACCTATGTCAATCGTGTGAACACCAACTAGTAAGTAGAGTTTGCTAGCTTGGCTTGTGTGATTTCTCTTCTAGATCAAGACAACTTCTCATGGGAAGGGACGAAATCTAGTTGCAGTAGGACGCACTCGCCGTCATCGACAAGGGGAATTCAATTCGGTGGGGAAAGGGAAAGAGATGTGATGATGGTAGATGGAGCGAGGAAGACGGCCATGTTTATTTTAAGGAGATAAGTGAGCCGAACGCAAAGTGGGGCTGATCAACCACTCATGGAGTCGAGAGAGGTAATCATGGTACGATCATGGCACGAGACTCCCTTCGAGAGAGGGGAAAAGGGAGCAAGGAGTCCCGGTTTACACTCGACCCTGTCGGCTCCAAATATCCAAATGGAACGGCATGTTCTGAAAAGAAGGAAAAGGTAGAATGAAATCGTGTCCAGTCTGGGTACTGATGCGATCTTGTGTCCAGGGGGGACGTACCGTGGTTAGGTTACTGTAAACTAAAAAAAAAGGTTCGATTTTGGTAATGCTTGGTCAAATCCACCTTGACGTGGCCTCTTGCCGCGGCTATAGTACTGTCGATTGACGATTGATTGACAATTGTGAGAATGAGAAAAGGAAGGGCGTTAGGCACCGGTACTAATCTGCAGACAGAAACTTGACGCCCCGTGTTGGCTCGTTCTGCTGTCCAAATGATCGCAGCACATGGAGCCCGATCGAGCCTCGCTGCAGATCGGTGACGCGGAACGTTATACACCCCTACAAAAAGGCCCTTGTCCACAAGTCAAAAAAGAAGGCCTTGATCCAGGTCCCAAACCAACGGGTACAGGAATGTACTATTAACGCATCCATTGCTGCAGAACAAACTTCCTACAGTAGATTATTCCAGATAAGTAACCATTTGACAGTGGTCACTAAGACTCCGTGGCCCAATGGATAAGGCGCTGGTCTACGAAACCAGAGATTCTGGGTTCGATCCCCAGCGGAGTCGCTTCATTTTTAATCGCGGCATTCTGTTTCCAACAAAACAAATTTTACTACTTCTGAAGTTTTCTCTGTTTTTTATGCGTCCGTTTCAAATTGTTCTCCGAACAGGAACGTACTCTACTTGCTTCTAGACCATTTGTTCTTGAAGCAGCTCTCCATCCAATCCAGCAAGGCGTGTATATACAAGGCGACCAAATCTGATCATCATCGTCTAAGGGCAAACAGACAGATCGAGAAAATATCTAGTGATACCACACATTAGGTGATACTATGATACCACTCCATCCAATCCAGCAAGGCGTGTATAAAGAATTTGAGAAAGGTTGTTCTACTACATGCTTGTTACACTCGTAGTAGACTGACCCATCGTGCTCCTTTGTGCCGGAGCGGGACTGCTGCACCAGGCTAGCACAAGTGGGGCACATGATGATTGGGATGAAGGGGCCCTAGCACCATCGCAGAAACGGAAGAGCTTGCCGTGGACATCGTGGAATCGGAGAAACTCCTGCTGAAGAAGACGTATGCCAGCAGGCACAGACCAGCTACGACGACAACATAACGGAGAGGAGCGGTTGGCTAGGGTTCTAGCTAGACAAGAAATGGATTAGGGAATTGCGCGCAGTGAGACAGAGAGGTAGTGGTTTGGGTCGATTTGCAAAAAGGATGGGAATAAGTTAGGAGGGAAGAGCTCAAGCCTCAGTAGGAAGATATAGCAGGAACATCCCCTTGAAAGATGAGATGACGATGAAGAATTTGAGAAAGGTTGTTCTACTACACAAAGAAGTAATGTTAATGTTGAATGGAGTTGGGTTGTTTTTCTTGGTCAGTGTTCTGCTGATGATGAAGAACTGAGCAATGTTTCAGTGTCTTAGTGCTCATTTTATGGTCTGTTTAGTGTAGTGGTAGATGTTAGTGCAGGTTAACTGGTGTAATTTGTAATGCGCCATGTTATGTATGTGTAGTGAATGCAAATGGAAAATCCTTTGTGCACTTTTCTATTTGAACTAAATGCATTTAGTAAATCCTTTGTGTGACATGTCTATGTGTGGACAAAATGCACACAATTAAGTGAACAAAATTGATAGTTTGGATATATGCCAACATTGATAGTTATATTGACAAAATAATTATAATGAAAATTATATTGACAAGACAGTAAGAACATGGTGCAAATAACATAGAATGGTATATGCAGAGAACGTATTAAAAATAGCAAATCTTAGAGTACAAGATAAAATTCCAAAAGTGCATCCAAATAAAATCTAGAAGGTTGGTAAGATGGAACTTCATTATAACACAACCGTTGGCACATCAAGAAATGCACAGACCTAAAAGTAGGTATAATTTGCAAACTTCCATCAATATGTCAACCCTAAATTTAGCTAAAATCTGGCTCATCTAGATGAGTTTATTTAAGCTCATCAAACATGTTAAGTTTCTTGGCTCTTTTTCGTACAATTCTTCTTCATTTTGCATTTGTATCTAACCTTGACCTTCATGCAGACCAACAACCACTTTAGATGTTCTTAGTTCTTCAGAATATCTTGCTCTTTTAACAGTTGTTAGTTTCCACTCTGCTTCTTTCTTCTCAGCAAAAACTTTCTTTGTTGCCTCCTTCTTCTCAGCAGTTGCTTTCTTCTCTGCCTCCTTCTCAATAGCTTATTTTCTCCTCTTCTTAGCTATCTCTTGCTTGGTCTCTTCAATAATCTTATTAATCTCATATCAAACCTTTTTATTGAGTTCAACATCATGTCCTCTCATTTCCCTTCTTTATGTAGCTTCCATTGCTTTGGCATGTGCTTACTCAACGTTTCTCTATTATTGCTCAAGATTCTTCATAGAACTATCATCAGCTCTCCCTAGTGTTGTTGTATATCTTGCCTCCAGTATGGCAGTCCTCTTGTCCTCAATTTCTTTATTCCTCTGCTGCTGCATGGCAGTAATTGTTGAGCTGGTTCACCTTGCATTATTGTTAGTTGCTTTATCGATGGTTGAGGCAATATTCTTTGGACATCTGAGTTGAAGGATGACTCTACAATTATCCATGTAGTTGTATCTCTAGGAATAGGTCTTTGTATTGAAGTTTTAGGTACAAGATTAAGTGGAAGATTCATTTAATGGCAAAATTCAGTTAAGTAGACGATTAAGTGCATGATGTTTATGTGTTGAGACATGTTGTCAACAAGATAGTCAACACTTGTTGCATTGACATGGTTTTCTTGTGGTTATTAAGCATTAAGGACAACAAGATCATCAGCACTTGTGCAAGCAAGATTAAGGACAAGATTCAGACAAAGTGTAAGATTTTTGTACATGTGTCATGACAGGTTCTTATTCTAGTGGTGGAGGCACAATTGTTGCATTAGGTGGTGGGAGCTCTTATTTCCTCCACTTGCAACTTGAAATGTTGTAATCAGGATGACCATAGTATGAACAATGCATGATGACCCCATGCCTAATCATTCTCTTTCCTCCACCCCTTTCATCAACTTCAAATGGAGCTCTTCTTCTGCATCTAGTTGGCCTCCCAGCATGCTTCTTGTAATCAGGAGGCATAATTGGTGTCCAGACTTCATATTCACCCATTCAGTTGTGTCCTTTCATGGATATACAACATTTCCATGGGATTTAATTATACATCTCAAGGCTATAACATTTGTGAAAAAAAATAGCGTCTGACATGCGAAACCCCAGTGACACAAAGGGGGAGTACGGTATTCGCTTAGTGATCCGCTTGGGATCAATAGTACAATCACTAATCTTAAGGCTTTGGTCTATTTTACTTAATAATCGTTGTAACCCGTGGTTTCGTTATATGACGGTTGGACTAAGATACTATTGGCACATGTAGTTTTAGGGGCTCTAGTAGTTGAGGATGTACTACCCACAATTCCTCTCGCTATTAGATCATTTTACACATGAATGTGCTTAACTTTATCTTTATCACATTTGTATGCATAGCTGCAGATGAATCTTCAACAATGGCCTATCTCCATCATTGAAAACAACCTAAAAATACAAAGTAAACTAGAAAGGTCCGGTAAACTAAAACAAAGTTAATTAGCAAGTATTGTAGACATTCTTAAATTCCATTTGCAAGTGCTTCCCAAGGTTCGATAAACCTAGATCTATTCTAGCAAAAAAACTACTATATTGTATCTATAATCCGGATCAAATGTATAAAGGAGCCATAGTTGATGTCATGATCCATGTCTTCCATGCATGTGGAATCGTCATAGGTGTAGTGCTTCGATCTTGCGCTTCCTATTCTATGAGGCACTTGTTTATTTCTTTCTTTACTTTTTCTATCTGTCTATATTTTCTCTCTTTTTTCCACTCTTTTTATTTTTCGTTTTCACTTGCCTCTTTCTTGTGCCAACAATTATACAAGATGTTATATTAGATAGCGCATACATCGATTTCTTGGAATTCTACAAGGTATCAAATGTGCAAAGCCCAAGCAATCATAGGAGGGACTAGTCTCAGTAGGTGTTTGTAGGTTGCAAAGATAGTGTTGTTCACAAAGGAATGCAAGCGGCGAGAAGTCACGGAATGTATATACATTTTGTCACTGATCTTCACCCTTTATTGTTGGATTCCGCGTTACCCATCGAATTTTGATGTAGTAGATAGCATGAACAATGTGTATGATTATGTAGATGTCATTATCCTCTTCGAAACGATCTAAATAACACCAAAATCCGAGTTCGAATGCAAAAGTTATGCTCAAAACGGTGCAAAAGATGAAGCTGTTGGCGGGAAAATTGGCTATGGTGGGCCTGGCGCCGAAACAATTTCCCGTGCCGGAATGATTTCGGTGGCGCCAGAATTGTATACTAGAGGCAATTTCAGCGGGGCGCCGAAATTTTCTAGATCCACCGGAGCTGGCACCAGGACGATTTTGGTGGCTGCCGGAATGTCCACTGGAACGAGTTCCTGAACTCGAAATTCATGATTTGTGCGGAAAAACACAATGGAAAACTCCAGATCTAAGGGCAAATGATGGAATTGGGATATGCGAACACAAAGGAAGGTAGATCAGCAAGTTTATCAAGTAATTCATGGATCAAAACCTACCAAAACACACTCAAATCACAAATCTATCCAAAACACGAAATTGGGCTATTTTTGGTGAAATTTTTGAATTTAAGGGGAAAAGACCAAATCAATGAGAAATATGTGGCAACCAAAACCTGCCCATACCTTATGATAGGGGTTAACCTCGAGGGTGGCCCGATCTTCATAGATCTCATGGTCAAATCGAGGGAAAAGCATGGGGAAAGGAGGAAGGTAACATAGGTAAACACACACCACGTGAAGAACACGATGAACACACACAAACACAAACATGACACAAGGCCTATTGCTCCCTCTGGTGGCCACCAGTATGATAAAATCCTTACAAGGAGAGATCGGTCAACGTGCTCCCGTCAATCCCAATCGGAGAGGGAAGAACACCTTGGAGAGGGTCTTGATAACTTTACTAGATCCAACTCAAAGTAAAGACCTTGTACAGCTAAGGATGGTCAAAGGCCAAATCCATAGAGGTGGGTGATGATAGAAGGTTCCCTTATGAAGGGAAGGAGACATAACTAGAAGTGATCCATATTAGGGGTTTCTAGTCTATCATCTATGTCTAAGGGAATAAGGGAGAGCCATATGGGTTATTTATAGTACTTGGCCGAAGGGGTAGGTGAAGGGAATATTCCATGGCATCAAACCCAGTTATGTGTGCAGAAAGGTGGATTCCGGCGGTAAGTCTGGTGGTCATCGATTTGGTTCGGCGGTTACCGAACAAGTGTACTATTAGCCATTTCGACGGTCGCCGGTGTCCGCCGGGCCTGGCGCCAGAACGGGTGGGTGGTTTCAGCGATGATTCCAGCGGCACCGATTCTCCCACCGGAATGGCCATGCTTCTTTTGTCTCCACTTCCAAGCCACTATCTTATCAGGCTTGAGGTTCCGAGCTTCCTCCCTTGCCTCCGTACTTGTCGATGTGAACCTATAGGGCAGGTTTGATAGCATGTAGTTCCCCCGGACAGGCCAAGTTGGGCAGAAATCAGGCTGTTTGGTTGCCTGCATCCCCTGCACGTTGTGGCCTGTGCGCGCCTTAAAGCAGGCTAGAGTCAGTCCTAGGGATAACTCTCGAATCAGCCATTTTTCTGGGGTCTGGCTTGGGCCAACGAAAAAGAGCCAAAGTGGTGCGCTGGTGGGAGATGGGGAGGGAGACGCCATGTCGCTTCTTGCCCACCGCCATAAATCTCCTCACCACCCACCCTTCTCGCTCACTATACTATGTGCGATGTGGTGACTCTCCCTCCACTCGATAGTGTCGTTCCCAGAGGCGGCGGTGAAGGGCTTAGAAGGAGGAAACTCCGGCGGTGAAGGGCTTGGAAGGAGATACTCCGGTGTTGAGGCTGTCACTCTGATGGGTTCGTAGCATGGAAAACAAAAAATTTCTACCGCAAGAACGAACAAAACCTAGATCTAATCTAGATAAAAGCCAAGATCTAATCTATTGGACATGAGCAACGAGATAGATGGAACTAACCCTCGTAGATCCGAAAGCGTTAACGAGATTAGATCTCGTGGTTGATGTAGTCGATCACTTGCCGATCTCAAGATCGTGTGGACGATCCTTCCGGCGTCACGTTCCAGCAGCGCTTCCGCCTTCGGTCAAGTAGACGATCCTTCCGGCGTCGCGTTCCAGCAGCGCTTCCGCCCTTGGTCAAGTTGACGATCCTTCCAGCGCCACGATTCGGCAGCGCTTCCGCAGTCGGTCACACGTGCGGAGTCGAAGCAGACCTTCCTCTCCCCGTTCCAGCGAGCAGCGGAGGTAGTAGATCTTCTCCACGGAATCCCAGCAGCACGACGGCGTGGTGGTGGTGGTGGAGTAGAGAATTCTGCAGGGCTTCGCCTATGCCTGTGCAGAAGATGGTGGAGGAGAGAGGCGGCAGAGATTGGACGTTATGAGAGCTTGGGTGGAGGGGGCGCCCCTGCCCTTCTATTTAAGGGGAGGAGGCGCGCCTGGGGAGGGGGAGTCCTTGTAGGACTCCCCTCCTCTAGGGCCAACGAATTTGGGGAGGGGGGAGGAGTCCTCCTCCCCCACGAATCCGTGTATTGACCCACCAGGACTCCTTGATCCCTATCTTGATTTTCAAGCAAACTCCAAGATATCTTCTAGAACCTTCCGGAACATTCCGAAACCTTCTAGAATCCTCATACAAACACTCCGGAACATTTCCTAACTTAGAAAATGATCCCCTATATATGAATCTTATTCTCCGGACCATTCCGGATCTCCTCGTGATGTCCCGAATCCAATCCGAGACTCCGAACAACATTCGGTCTCCAACGCACATTCCATATCTACTTAAAACAACTTCGAACCTTAAGTGTGTCACCCTACGGTTCGTGAATATGTAGACATGATAGAGACACATCTCCTATCAATAACCATCAGCGGGACCTGGAGATCCATAATGGCTCCCACATACTCAACGATGACTTCGCGATCGATTGAACCACTTACATATGAAACCAATTCCCTTTGTCTCGCGATACTATACTTATCCGAGGTTTGATCGTCAGCATCTCCATACCTAGTTCTACCTCGTTACTGATAAGTACTCTTTACTCGTTCCGTGATATGTCATCCCTTGTGACCCAGTCACATTCTTGCAAGTTAATTAGATGACATTCCACCGAGAGGGCCCAGAGCATATCTATCCGTCATATGGATGGACAAATCCCAATCTTGGTCCATGCGCTTCAACACATACTTTCAAAATGCCCAATGACACCTTTATGACCACCCAGTTACGAAGCAGTGTTTGATGTCATCAAAGTACCCATCCGGTGATGGTGATTAACATAACCTCATGGTCGAAGGATTAGGTTACTATGTATTTTAAAGCTTATAACAAACGAACTTAATGACTTGATCTTATGCTACGCTTACTATGGGTGTGTGTCCATCACATCATTCTCCTAATGATATAACCTTGTTATTAACGACATCCAATATCCATGATCAGGAAACCATGATCATCCATTAATCAACAAGCTAGTTTAACAAGAGGCTTACTAGGGACTCTTTTATGTTTACAAAACACACATGTATTAGTGTTTCCTAATAATACAATTATAGCATGGGATGTAAGCATTTATCATAAACATAAAGATATAATAATAACCACTTTATTATTGCCTCTTGGGCATATCTCCAACAACGGCGAATATGAACCATGGCAGTAAGATTTCCCCCCTTTTTCCCTGATGCATCTAGAAGGTAGATCTGCTCGTAGAAGTTCATGGCTAGGGTTCTAGATGGCATGTGTTGTAGATCTGCCCGGATATCCCCTGCTCAAGGTTTTTTCGATTTTGAGGGTTACTGTTGTACCATTACCAAGACTAGTTCATGCGATTTGTGCTATATTTCTTTGGTAGTATTGAACCTGGATCTGACAACGGGGCCTGGATGACCATTTGCCGATGATTACAATGGCTAAGGGCACTTTCAGGACGAGGTGATTGAACAAGGATGAGTGTTCAATGGTTTGTGCATTCCTCTAGGTTCACTCACCCCGTCCCTAAAACTGGTATTCGTCTATTGCCACATGAAGTCATGGTTAGGGTTCTATATGAGACAATGTTTCCACCTTTACGAACTGCCAATGATTAGGATAGTTCCACATGCAGCAACTTTTTATAGATAGGCTTTAATATCTAGTATTTTTGCCCAAAGAGGAAATTTGTGCAGGATCCTTGGTACTAAGGGATCATCTATGGAGACATGTTAGATTGTTGTGATCTTATGTCCTTGCTATGTGTGCTACGCCGATGATTACATTTGTCACACAATGTAACTTCAGGGATGTCTGATCGAACCTTGTTGTATGTACAAACCCTATATTTGTGCATATGATTTGGTTCGCTCACGCCATCCCTAAAGGTGACATGCAATTGGCACATTATCTGTGATCAACATGCCAAATATGAGGCACCAAATTTCTGACTCAATGGTTTGCTTTCTATTCATTGCTTTGGATTTTGTTCATTGGGTTTTCTTTCTGTTCATTGCTTTGGATCGTGTTCATTGCTTTGCATTGTGTTCATTTCTTTGGATTGTGTTCATTGATTTGCATTGTGTTCATTGCTTATCTTTGTGAGTCATTATAGGCTATCAACATCGGTGGCCGGGGAAAGGAGCCTGCTGATGGCTCTAACAAGAGGGCCAAGAAATCTGGGATGCCTCCCAATGTTGGCAACTGGGATGAGGCAGTGAGCCTTACCCAGTTCTACAAGGTGTTGGTAGCACCTGCACTAGGATTGCTTCCTATCCCAAGCGCATTCATGCCATACTTGGATAGTGTCCCTGACACGGTCACTCTGAAGCTGACGACTGGATGGCAATAGGACATCCCGAATTCAGATGTCAACGATAAAGCTTGCTTCGATCAAGGTTGGGCAGCTTTTGCAGTAGCTCATCACTTGAAGATCGGTTACTTGCTGACCTTCAAGAAGATCTACACAAAGGTTTATAAGGTGTTCATCTATGACTACAGTCAAGCCGAGGTTGTCGAGATGTGCCCTAAACACCCTGAAGCTTTCAGAAGGATCATGGAGCGGCGATGGCTTCTGTCTACGTGAAAAGTAAGTTTGATTTGTGTGTGTGACCGATGAACTAGACCTTTTTCGTGCGCTGTCGTGAACTATCGTTGATCAACATTTGTATTTGTGTTTGTGTTTATGCGGTATCCTCACCTCTCTCCAAAAGAGATATCAGCAACGCTGCAGGCAACCAAACGTACGGCTTGCTTGTGTTCATTAATGCATGCAGACAACCAAACAGGCATTTTTATTTTTCATGGATGCAAAAAAGGCATGCAAGCTACCAAACGGGCTGCCATTCATGGCCCGAGGCCTGCATGAGGTTGGCACTGCCAGCCACAGCACTGCCGGGCTGGGCCAAAATATGGATGCAGGCTACCAAACATGCCCATAATGATAATGGGACGAAGTATGGAAATAGTATACCATTCAATAGGGTAGGAAGTTGGCTCGCATAGAGGATAGGATTCACCTTTGGAGTTCATGACGACTTATCATAAGTGGAAGTCTTTGATATGACAACGACCGTAGGTCAGGCTATATCAATTCTAAAACCCTAACAAACCCCTACAAGTACTAATGCACCCACCACCCACCAAACACTATTGTAGCATGAACTCATCCTCAATGAGCCGCAATCAACTAGCAAACCCTAACCATAATATATGGTGTTCACCTAGAGCCGTCCTCGCCACCAGTACACAGCATCATGACGGCACACGCTTTGTAGAAAGGGTTCTACCTTGGCGATGGACCATATGGCCTTTCCTTGGCCGATAAAAGGCCTCTCCTCCCACTGTCATGTCTTGGATGAGAACGCGCTCATAGGGTAGGGCGACGGCGGCCACCCCGAGATGTCTAATTTGGTGTTATCGAGGTACCGGTGGAGAACGCAATGCATGAAGAACACCTCGAAGTTAGCCGAGACCGTTGGTAGGATCGAACGCGAGGAAGTCAGACTGACCAAAGCACATGACCGACGTTGAAACGGTAGGAGTGTTGGAATTTTCCAACGGACCAATCACATCAAACTAGACGGACAAACGCGCACAAAATCTTTTAGCCAGGGGCACGTATCGTGCCCTCTTTTTTTCCTCTTTATCTTTTTCCTTTTTCTCCACGGTACAATTTCACGCAGCACATCATCGTGTATATATATATACATGGCCAACCTGACCAACCTCCTAATTCTACTCTAACACGAGCAGACCAGACTAGGAAACACTTGGCCTAAACTAACACTACACGGACACACATAGTCCTAGTGCTACTTAGACACGGCAAACAACAACTAGCTAGCTAGCTCATGAATTCCATCCGACTAGTATAAAATTAGAAAGGGAACCTAATTAGACTAGAACTCACGAGGGCGAGATCATTGCTAACAAGGAGGTCTTTGCGCAGCAAGCTGTGGGCCGTGGGCGTCGATGCTGGTGTTGCCAGCCCTTGCAGACGGAACGGCAGGCGGAGAGGCTGCGTGGCGGCAGTCGGCCGAACACGTCGCCGGGAGCTGATCCATCCATTGGTTTGTTTGGCGTCTAGGCAGAGCTGCGCGGTGCCGAACGGTCTAGAGTTGCTTTCCGGTTTCGCTCAGATTTGTTTGTTGATGGACCCGTTCCCGGTGCCGGACTCTTAAAACAAGCGCATTTTGTGGATATATCAATATCAATTGCAGAAACTAGGCGCCCGTGTGCAATGTGCGGCGGCAACTCCAGCACAAGTGGAGACAACGGCGCTCTTCTTTTGCAGATGGATGCCCAGCTAGCCTTCCTCTCTTATTTGGCTGCCAACAGCAAGCAGAGTGAACAGGTCAGAGCTGCAGGTAAATTTCCTCTTCGCGCTTCTTGCAGCTTCCTCCCTCTGTTGCTCGGATCAAAGTACGACGATATCTGTGCAATTGCAAAACAAAAACAAAAAGGAATAGGTGCGAAAATGAGGATTGTTCCCAGTCATAAAAAAACGACCCTCCCGTAACTCAAGTACTGAACAAAGGTGCTAAACAGCAACCACATGGAAATACGAAGGTTGGTGGGTCCTTCAATCAAATAAATAAAAAACGAAGGGCTTAAAGTTGGTTCTGGATTTGAATCTTTTGATGAGTGCTTTCTGTCATAGAAGTTAACGTTTAATTTTACCACGTGCAAGACTCCGTGGCCCAATGGATAAGGCGCTGGTCTACGAAACCAGAGATTCTGGGTTCGATCCCCAGCGGAGTCGTTTTTTGTATTTGCCATGTTGGTAGTACTTTTTTTTCGATTTGTTCTCAACAAAACAAATTTTAGGTGCTTCCAAACTGTTCGTCGCGAACAAATCTTAAGAGCTCTGTTGGACATTTTGAGGTTACTTTTTTTTGGATATTCTTTCTTCTATTCTTCAGTTCTTTCAAACTGTTCCTCACCAAGAAACATGATTTACTTGTTTCTGAAATTTTGTTCTCAACGAAACACCATTTAGTAGTTATGGAGTTTCTCCATACAGAGTTGTGTACTCATGCAAGTGCCTTCTTCGGTGAAGTACAACAGCTAAAGGGGTCTCCGCAGAAGGTTTCCTAGGTTTTTGTTTTTGTTATTTAGGATCTTGCGGGGTCAACGAAGCAGAAGCGAGAATGTTTGCTTATCATTTGGCCAACTCTGTTTCGCAATCATAAGTGGAGGACCTCGGTACCATCCTCTTCCGTGCGGTTCTCGGCGGATTTAAGCGGAGAGGATGTGTGCGTGGTCGCTAACAGAGCGGTGCCTGTGTCTCACCGGCATGGTTCCTGCCTTCTCCCTCTGTACGTGTTCCTGGGCTCCTTTTGACGAGGTCCTGGACTCCTGGTCGCTGTCCGGAGCTCTCCGCGTGGCGCCACCGGCGAGCTCACGGCCTCCGGTGCCATCATGTAGATAGAGGCAGCTGTGGGGCAGCTAAGGAGGTCAGGCCTCATCTTCCTTGTCCGCATGATCCATTAAGCTGCCTCTTTCTCATGTTTCCCTCTCCCCTGAACGCAGATAAGAAAAAAACAGAGGCTACGGGGCGTGCACGGTGAGCAGCAACGGCAGGAAGAAATGATGTGGACCTGCACTGGCTTGTGGTGTTCATCATCCGATGGACAAAGAAGCTGGTCGGTGCAGATTTTGTGTGAGGACGCGTTGAAGCCAGTTCTGCCCGGTTGAAGGCCTGAAAGTCATCTTGGTAAAAGACCAGCTGAGTGTTTGGATGGTAATGAGTTATCCCTTTGTATTCCTCTAACCAGATTTCGTGCGTGCTTTCGTGTTCTTTTCAAATATTCCTAATGTTCATACTCATATGGGATTATCCTCCGCTGCAACGTCGCGGTTTGCTTACCATTTTTTGTCTGATGGTTCGTCTTTCAATGCCAAAGCAGGCTGGTTTAGCTTATTTATTCTTTGACTCAAAAAATTGGTTCGCTCATGTTCTTTGTTGTCTTCTCTGAGTTTTTCTTTTGGCAGGTTCTCAGACTTGTGTGCATACGGGCTCGATTATTGGACGTCATCTAATAAGCATTGCCATGAAACTCCATATTTTTTTTGTAAGTGTCTTTTAGGGTGTGTATGCAACTACTGAGAAATAAGATCATGAAAAATCATGTGTTGTTTTTCCCTTCTGCATGTTGTACTACTTGATTTTAGTGCTGTTTTTTCTCCTTTTGCTGATCCTGGCAAATTGTTTGATGGTATGGACAAAGTAGAAGAAATAATGTATAGTCGTTAAATTAGCCCCTTCTAGGGCCAGATAGGGGATCTAAGAAACATATACATCATGTGTGCCCTCTGTTCATGTGCCCTTTGTTCATCTGCAATTTACTTTGTGTATATGAGCACCCATACTCAGCTATTGGTTATGTTATCTTAAACAGGTTTCAACTTCACAGTTCCAATATTGGTCGCTGCAATAATTAAGGACTGCTTTTTCTTTTCCATTTTTGTGATAGTTCTTCCGAGAACGGCTATTATTTTTTCCTCTACCACAAGATCATTTCCCTTGGTGTAGTGCACTTAGTGGCTAAGAAGCGCATCACATTTGTTAATTTGTTGGCACTTTTCATTAATAGTTTGACGAAGATAGTTACTAAGTTTCGCGTACCATGGACTAGGCAGCAGTGTTTCCTAGAGTAATTGTCATACTGAGAGCTCTGTATATGCATATTCCTCTATCTACAGTTGCAAGTAGTTGGTGGTGCATATGAGTCTAATGGCCCAGCTAGAGATAAATCAGGTTTCAGTAGTAATAAGGTTTATCCATCATTCGCAGTCCATTAGCTCGTGTTCTTTCACCATTAGATTACTAGAAAAATCAAAATTAGTGGCCAGGATCACTTGGTCTTCAAATGACAAGTTAATTAACTTGCTAAGCAATTTTGTATTTCGAATTTCTCTGACCATATAGATTTCTTAGTTTCTGCATATTGCAGCCTTTATATTCTTCCTTTTCTCACCTTGACTGGTTCCTCTTTCTCATCGTTGGAAACTGCTTGCACGTTTAGGTTGAATACGGGAAAACAGAGATATATAGACTGAAGAAATTGTATATGAATTGTTCCACCATGGTAGATTTCCAGGTACAGAACCTACCTAAGAACCATGGAAGTTCATGGAAAAAATTTCCCGGGGCTGCAGACTGAAATTATCTGTTTTTTGTAAAATCCCCATTCTAATCGACAGTGTCATATTTCATGTTCTGTACCTTTTTTCCAGGCCAATGTGACCTCTACCTAGAAATTAAAACGATAAGAGGTGTGCTCATCCATGAACACCGAGAGACAACAAGAAGGAAGAAACAAGAAAATTTTCGCCAAACAATGCACGTAAAATACGGTATAATATTGTATAAATAAAGTTAGTCTGCTTTTTAAAATGACCAACAATCTCCAATAAATCTAACCACACTTTTTATAATCCATTCAACACTTGAAGAAAAGCAATTCTGCTAGGGTGCTGTAATCAACTTGCCAGACGTCTCAACAAAAGCCAACAAAAACTTGCTCTCAGCCACACGGCGGGAAAAGAAAGGGGTTATTTGTCCTTTACAACAACAAGAGTTGATTCCCTTGCAATAAGATTGGATCGTGGTGTAGTGGTATGTCAATTATTTATGTTGTTAGGATCCACCCCTATTTGAGCTATTTGTCCTTTTGTTGTTTAAATTGATTTATTGTACGTCTTTCTTGGACATTCATAAGAACCGTATTCTTTTCTTTTTCCAAAAAAGAAAGTACTATTAGTGTAATTGAATCTAACAATCATTAGTTTCATGGTTGGGCTGTTTTGCAGACCAGGCAACATTTTGAATGTTCCTTGCTTTGGTAGGAAATCATTTGCACAAGTAAAACACCAAGCATCTGCGGTTACAATTGTTTTCCATGGCATTTGGCACATGACATTTACGTGAGGAGGTAACCATCTTTTGGAGCCATAGACATTGTTTTCTAAGGTGACTTGGTTCTTCTTGCTAATATATGGTCCTGCAAATCGACCTCCATATATCCTTAACTCTTTTTTGCGAATTCTAGATGTTCTTACTTGAGTTCTCTAAATCAATGCAGGCTGACAGTGACTCCGATTTTGTCCCAGATGTAGTGCCATCTGCAACTGAAGCCTCTGAATATATGCAAATACATACTTTAGTGTAATTAGTTTTGCGAGAGTGTATATTCAAGTGTAATTCATTTGCTCATTGAAGGGGAATGTTATATAGGATAATACAGTGAGTACTTACTTAACGGCATAACTTAGGCTTAACTTTGTTATCTGTGCGAAATCTGATATCGCATGAAAAGAAAGTTTGCAAAATTAGTTGGAGAAAATGAAGATTTTGCATACAAGTTGTGCATTTAATTTGCATATTTTATCCACCACACGAGCGCGGCGTGTCGCCGCGCCAACTTCCCTAGTCATTTATCATTTGGTGAACTCTGCTTTGCAATCATAGAAAGAGTAATATCGAAGGATAAATTAACAACGTCCCTAAACGGCTGGTTGCCGCAAGCTAGTTATCAGTTGGTAACTTTTCGGATGCATCTAACTTCAAACTCCTAAGATCAAAAATAATGAAGAGTATTATAGATGGTTGACAATTCAATCGTAAGTTGCGATCATGCTAGAGCTTAAAACTGGCTTCGAAGCTATTTGCTCTCCAGCAGCTCTCCATCCAGCAAGGCGTGTATGCACAAGACAACCTTATCTCATCATCGCCATCTAAGGGCAGACAGCCGAGGTCCTCAAGCTTGGAGCTCTTAAGATGATAGGCCATCACTCTCGTCGACCACGTGTGCAAAAAGACAATCTCCTTGTAAGGATGAAAGCCAAGTATGGAGATATACCCACGGAACCCTTTTGGTAACACTAACTTCAGTAGTCGCAGCAGCAATAGCGTCATCCTCGTCGTCGTCCGAATCCCACTCCGGTTCCTCTTTCCCTGGCGCTACATGGTTGGCGCCTTGTACATACCAGGATCGATCGCCGTCTTTCCAAGGAAAACTTGCTAGCGTGGGCCCGAGGTCGATCTCATGGTTCAGCATCCACTGGGTGTCATCGGTTGATTCATTTAGTAACCAAATCTGAAGTCTACACCCATTACCATGTTCGAACCCATAGTACACGCCTTTCTCGGACTTTCCGAGATACGGATGAATCCTTCTGCATGCTTCATCCATCGGGGGGAGGTGAATTACGCGGTACTTATTATCCTCCAAGCTTAATCTGCGCAACAAAAAATTGTTGTTGTTGCAACATTAACGACATATATAGTTGTATGGGAATTATATTATGGAGTGGCTTTGCTAATAATAAGGAAAAAATGTGGAAACAAGAGATACCTGATGATGAAATAGATTCGGGGAAATGATACTGATCCTCCAGGGGGATCGCACATCCTGATCCCCCGGCTTGCTCCGACGTGGTCCACCCGCACGTTATCTTCTCCTCCCGCAAACTCTGCTCACCACGCGCGGTTGCCGCCGTCGTTTCCATACTCTGTGCGCCACCGCCATTCCTGCACTCGCTGATGTGCGCCGCCGCCGTTCCCGCAGTGGCCGATGTGCGCCGCCGCTGTTCCCGCCGTCCCCAACACGCGCCGTCGCTGTTCTCGCCGTCCGCTAACGCGCCACCGACCGTCCAATCAGCCTGCACCTCTACGAGCTCTCTGGGTTGCGGCGGGGAGACATCGGTGCCCCACATCGCCTCTTTTCCCAAACTGGAATCATGGCGGTCGGCGGTGCCGACAAGTCCTGCTGCAAAACAGGGAGAGGTGATGCTCCAAGGCGCGTACAACAACGCTACAAGTAAACCTCGCCAGAAGCCGCCGCTGACGTCCATCCGGCAAGCACGCCCCCGCGGCTGCGCCGCCATGACTCATGTGTGGTCGACGGTGTCTGATGTGGAGCCACGGCGCGGTGTTACACAGGCAGGACATCGATGCTACAAGAAATGGTCATCGTTGCTACAATTGAAGGGTCACGATGCTACTGATCAATGGATGCGTTTTGATTTTTCGCTACAGGGCGATGCTACGATAGTATCAAGTTTTTGCTATTTTTCTTTTATGTTTTTGCTACAACAGCACAAAGTATTTGCTACAATATTTTCGACGAAAGTCCTCAGCAAAGTCGGTTTTGCTACGGCAGCCACCGACGATGTCTCCGGTGAGGTCGTTCTTTTTGCTACATTAGCACTTTTTTCTTGCTACCACCGTTTTGAGGTTTTGCTATAATAGCGTAAAGTTTTTGCTACACGGTCTTCGGTGAGGTCTACCGGCGAAAGCCTCTGGCGAGTCTCCGGCGAGGTCGAATATGCTACACTAGCACAACTTTTTTGCTACACGGTCGTCGGCGGCGTCTCCGGCGAAATCTCCGGCGAGGTCCAGTCTACTATTCTATTTTTTAGGTCGAACTTTTTTGCTACATGTAGCAAAAGCGGACAGTATGTAGCAAAAACGGAACACACTGTAGCAAAAACGGAAAAAGAAGGGACACGTGTCAGACCCGGGGATCAGAAGTTTTGATCCCCGGGGGACGCTCGTAGCACTCCCCATAGATTTGGCACACGTAGAGGCGATGATGGAAGGAACACGCTCTGCAGAAACGGCTCCACGTCGGCGACGGACCGCACGGCCGTCTTCCCTTCCCTGACGAAAGACCTCTCCTCCCACCGCCACGTCTTGGACGAGAAGGCGCTCATGACGTAGGGCGACGGCGGGCACCCGGAGCTGAGTAGCTTGGTCTTGCCGGGGTACCCGTGGAGGACGCACTGCATGAAGAAGACCTCGAAGTGCGGCGAGACGGCGCAGGGTCGAACGCGAGGAAGTCGTCCTCGAAGAAGCCCTTGTTGATCCACGTTCGGTCCGTGTAAGGCGGCAGGCACGCCCACTGGCCCGTGGCCGGGTTGACGACGCGCGCCCTCGCGGAGGAGGAAGAGGCCGTTGCAGTGGGCGCCGACGGCGTTCAGGTAGCGGAGGTTCCCCTCGATCCTGGCCCCGACGGAGGGCCGCGCGAAGAACGTCGGCGGGTCGGTGGTCGGCCAGACCGGGCTGTAGACGACGTGTAGATGCCGGCAAGGGTCAGCGGCAGGAGGTCCTCGCGCAGCAGGCGGTGGGCGTCGATGATGCTGTGCCAGGGCTTGCAGACGGAGCGGCACGCGGCGAGGTCGCGTGGCGCCAGACGGCCGAGGACGTCCGCGAGCACGTCGTCGGGGAGTTGATCCATTGGGCTGTTTGGCATGCAGGGCAGCTGCGTCGTTGTCCAGCTGAACTCTCGATGTTTTGCCCTTTATTGATCGATCGGGTACCAGCAATGGAGTTTAGAGTTGGTTCAGGTTTCACTCTGATTTGTTAGCGATGGACTCGGTTTCGGACTCGTGCTGTCAACCAGGTAATCTGGCATATGGATGCCCAATTGCGCAGCAATGCCATCTTCTTCATCCATGATCTCTGAGGGATTCCAGTCTTCAATTATCCTTGCCAATACACATCGCTACTTAATCCTTCAGCGGTTGTCGATGAAACAATTTACTACCGAAACTCCATAGCAGCTCAGCTTCTCCATGCAGAGACATGATAGGGAAACATGTTGGGCACAGATTTCACCAATCTAGGAGCATAAATACTAGTGATAGGAGGAAGGCATTCTTCACATCTAACTGAAGCCAGCACAAGCACGTTACATAGCTGCTGCATCATAGTCACAGACCCACAGTGCATAATAGATACTACTACTCCTACGGTAAGATAATAAAGGCGGTAAACAGGAAGTTGAGGCGATATCAGGAAGCCAACGTCATGTCATGTCCATTTAGCTTGGGCAGGTCACCTGCGTGCTTCAGCCTTCCTCTCTTCTTTGGCTGCCAACACCAAGCAGAGTAACAAAGGTCAGTACTGCAGACAGTATTCTTGGCTCTAACAGGTTTCAGGCTTTCATCAGTATAACAACATGTCCAAGGAAAGGCACACATGTGCTGGCTGTAGCAATGAGGTGTGTATACGTACCAGCTTTTTCCTCGTCACGCTTCTTCGCAGCTTCCTCTCTCTGTTGACGGATCAAGGTAAGGCGGTCTGCAGTTGCAAAACAAAAAGGCATAGATGAAAATCATGATTGTTGCCGGTGCTCTGAACAAAGGTGCAAAACAATAATCACAGTGAAAATTCTATGGAATATATGATAGCCTTGTATGCAATCAAAGTTCATTAACATAGCCTTGTATGCAATACAATCAAAGACAAATGGATGCCTACAGAAGAGCAAAGTTCGTTAACACATCTAATAGGGAAAAAAAATCTTTAATGGAGGTCTAGGAAGATTCTATTCCACATAGATGAACAGGGATCAGAGGGAACACATTAGTTTCTGTTCTAATAATACCTCGGATTAAGACAGGGCAAGTATAGTGCGGCATCAAATGCAGCAGCTTCCTTAAACCTAACATGTTAAAACCATATGGACTTGCAAAGGAATCAAAATCGCAGTGCCGTAGGCCATTTATTCTACTCCAGTTATAATGTTTGATGAGATGTATTGACATGAATATAGTGGAAAATATCATCATGATCTACGATGTGCAAGTTATGAGTACAGAACAGAGCATAGAGGCCAGGAGATCTTAATAGTAGAGACAGTCACTCCTAAACCCTCACCTAAGTCTTTCCTAGCCTGTTCTGTTTTTCCTTCCTCCTGAAGCCTCTTGTAGTGCAGTATGGATCTCTGTTTCTCAAGCTCCTCTCTGGAAGAGTAAAAGATCATGATAAAGTACTGAAAATATTCGCGTCAAAAGAGTACTGAAAATAACAGTAGTGCATTGGCCATGCTTAACACGCATAAACTTTAGGCTCACACATGAGTTTTTCCTGTTCATCCTATATTCTGGAAAGAACAACTATTTACCGTTTACAATTTTTTTTCTTTAACAGGTCCTATAGCATACAAACATAAGAAAAGGGTAACTTTCTTTGTGCAACAAGGCCTACAAAACTTTCAAAAAGAACCAACTGCCCAACAAACCATAGTAGTAAATAGTCCTATTGTCAGCTCACTGAGATTTCCTTTTCACTCCAGAACTTATACCAATTGTATGAACAATATTATTGCACACTTGATGATTCACATAGAAAGGAGATAAATGTGTTTATAAGAATCAATGTTATGTAAAGAAGAAGCGTGCACACACCTTTCACGCCTGGACAGACCAGCTGTCCTATCAACCTGTGTCAGTGCAAAGTAAGTTAGCTAGCAAAACATGAACTGGTAACTGCTTCAGAATGTAACAGATGTAAAGAAAACTGTAACAGATGATGACAGGAGTGCACAGAATATGAACAAGACTAAGTACTTATTATGGTGGGTATACTATACATTTTAAAAGGCAAAGCTAATAGGTTAAGTACATGGAGTAGAAACATTCTAGCATAACTAATAGATACTGTACCATCTTCCTCACTTAAATTATCAAGAACCTCAATTCAAAATTGAAATTGAAATTTTGCCTGTATATAATTTGTATGTGAATAGTAAGCCTTCTTTCTAGAAAACTAAACTTGTAATGCAACCAGCCTATCACCATTGATGACATCAATACATTATAGTTTAGCAATAAGCAGGAAACAAACAAAAAAAGTCAGACTTACATCAACATCCTTGGCTTTAATATTCTTTGGTTTCGCCAGGTTTGGATTGTCAATCTCGATAAGACCTGCAGTGCCTTTGTGTTTCTGATAGTAGTGAAAAACAGAGGCAGACTGTCACGTAAATAAATAAAATGTTTACACTGAAGGACTAAAGGGTGTAGAGTGCAGGAAGATAATATCTTACAGTCTTCTCAACCTCTTCCTCGTCTTCCTCCTCTATTGATTCATCCCTTCTTTCATATACCTCCTTTTCAACTTGCTTCTGTTTGGTTCACAAATACAAGTCCAGAGCCAAAACAAGCATATGAGATAGCCACACTTAGCTGATTTTGACTAGGATTGTAATTTGAAAATAAAAGATGCAAACCTTCTTAAAGCTCTTTGGACGTCCTGCTGAAGTACCAGCCGCTGCATTCAGTTTCATATGAAAGCTATGAGAAGACTGTAAGGGAATGGCCAATTCAATAGGCTCAAAATACTGGGAGGAGAATTATAAACTGTGCAGCAACATCTATCTGTCCTATAATAATTCTTCTGTAGCAACAGTGCTACTGGAACGTCCAAATTTCCACCTTGATGTCGAACTCTACAAAGTGCTGACAGTTTCCATCTATACTAGCTAATGGAATTACACATAACCAACTTCCAGGATAAAGATAAAACGCATCAGGACAATAAGAACCAATTTACTGCAGCCACACCACAAAGAGCATAAACATAGCTAGATAAATATATTATATATACCCACATTGCACAACTGAGTCTGAATGGAAGAGTCCACAAAAAGTATTGAACTAAGGTGAGGTAGCACTTCGAAACAAAGCAGGAAATCGTGCAGACAGAGATCTGCAGACGACCAAATTATCCAGCCATAATCTGAAAGACAAAAGCAATTGACAGGAGAAACGCACACGCAGAACAGATATCCATGATCAACACACCAATCGAGGAGCTCATGCCTCCCTTTTATTTGGTTCACAGAGCACACCCAAGCAACCCCTGAAAAAGGGCGAGGTAGGATACACAGCAAAGTTGCCAAAGGAACACACAAGATGGGGCAAATACAAGTTCCAAACCTCCAACTACAACAGATCATCCAGTTTGAGCCCCAAAAAGGACGGCCTTTTGATGCTAGCTTTGGTCCTGGATTCCAACAAGGCAACAATCAAGCAGCTTCCAACAGAAACGATGGCGCTAATCGCTAAACCTAAGAAGACTGCATCGTCGTCGAACAAATCACAGCTCAGGTACGGCGGGAACGGCCGGAACGTTCGAAGGAAATAGGCCTCGATCAAGCAGCGAAGGCCCATCGCAAACACCTCCGCCGCGCGCGCGAATCGCTAAAACCCTAAGAAGACCACCACATCGGGGTGGAACGAAACACCCACCAACGGCGGCGGCAATCGAAGGAGGTAGGTAGGTAGGGTCGTAGGGAGCGAGCATTGCGTACGTACCGAGCTCCTCCTCGGAGGAGAAGGTGCGCTCCCCGGTGGGCTTGCCCTTGAACTTGCCCCTCGCCATGGGTGCTTGCTGCGACGGCGGCGGCGAACTGCTCCAAGCCCTAGCTAGCAACCTCCTGCCTCCGTACGGTGACTGCTTTCCCGCGAGGGTGCCTCTGTGTCTCGGGCTCTTGCGCCGCGGCGCTTTTATCGGCGGAGCGGAGGAAGTGAGGTGGAGTCCCGGAGGACCCGGACCCAGCCGAGACGCTCCCGCTGCCGTGTCCTGGGTCCTGGCCCAGCCCGGCCCAGCCCGTTTGCTGCTTGCTACCGTGCCTACTACGGTAACGATAAGTAGTCTGACTAGTCGCAACCGTGCATGCTACGTTGCAGGCCTGCAGCTTGCCGCTTGCAATTCAGCGCTGACCATTCCGAGTCCCCATTTCGTTATATTTGGACTCGAACGTGTTGTTGTTTTTTCAAAATTTCACCGATCTATTAATAATCATCAACAGCAGTACAAAGAGTCTTATAAAGTAAAAGAAATTACAAATAGGTCATTAGACCACCTAGCGACGACTCAGACACTAGCACGAGCCAAAGACGCGTTGCCGTCATCGCCCCTCCATCACCGGAGCCGAGCAAAACTTAGCGTAGTAGAGCTTGTTATAGTAGACAGATGGAAGGTCGTCGTGCTAAGGCCCCATAGGAACAGCACATCAGAGCAGCAATCGTCGCCGAAGATGACAACCATGATCGGAAAAGACTAACCTCAAACCACACCGACGAATACGAAAACGATCGGATCCCAAGAGATCCGCCGGACAAACAACTCCATGCGCCCGCCAGCGTAGACGCACCACCGGTGCGAGGATAGAGGGCGGGGAGGACCTTATTCTAATTTCAGAATGTAGCCGCCGCCTCAACATCCCGAAGAAGACACTGAAAAAAGGCGATAGGCCATTCATCCAAACAGATTAAAACTTTTTCTTAATTTACAACGGAATATTTATGAATTGCTGGATTTTTTAAAAACATATTGTTTTAAAATTTGTGTTCTGAATCAGGACTAACCCGCAACGGGGTAAGTTGGTGACTTATTAGCTTCTTAAAGTCCGTCTCCACTCTCCGGGGTGACATTCACCAAATCTCCGCTGAGTGAATCAAACAGTGGTATAATAAATAGATAAAAATAATTGTGAAAATGAAAATCCCTATCTTTTGTGAAAATGAAAACATGAAAATCAAAACAAAAGTGAGAAAATGGGAGAAGGCCCCTTGGAGCGGCCTAGCCAGCCCCCTCCCCCAACCCTAGCCGGTCGCAATAATATATTTTTCTAGTTGTGTGTTAAAACCATGCAAAAAAGATGTCATGGTGATTTAACAAATGCATGCTCAATTTTTGTGTGTACGCAATAAATACCATCAGTCAGAACAAATGTGAGAACGAGAAATCATTGCACACATGCATCAATGCAGCATGAAAACAAGGTTTGTAGCAACGAAAAGATGACCTTGTAGAATGAATGCAACACTTACCACACACACTCAAAGTAAGTCGCAACATGTCGTCATTGTGTTCGCATGAAACCAAAACTAAGATTGTACCACGTCGAACAAATGTATGCATCATTAAAAAAATCTCAAAGTCACGAACTTGTGTTTTGGGGGCCCGGCACCGCTCGGGCGAAGTAAGGGATGTAAATCTGCCTAGAGATTGAATATTTTCCCCTTGTGATCCATCGTAACAACTCAAGTCAATTAACGAGTATGTAACTCCTATACCGTATCAGAGGAACACAAAGGAATTCTTAGTATGTAGATCTCTATATTTATGTGAACAACCAACGGGCAAATTTTTTCTTAATCCTACAATATATGTGTGTAGGGATTTCTATGTAAACAAAGTATCATAGCCACCTCGAGGTCGCTTTGAGGTCCCACGCCGAGCTCCGGTGGTGGTCCAACTAACGACGAGTTCAGAGAGATATGGCAGCCGGTGAAAACCGAGCCTCGACCTCGGTCTTGGCGGACGATGACGGCATCGTTACCTTGTCGAAGGCATCGTCTTCGGTGGTCTTGTCGCTTCACTCAGGTTTGCTTTGGGGAAAACCCTAGATCTAGGTCTCCCGGATCGGATGGTGGTCTTGTCGCTTCACTCAGGTCTGCGTTGGGTAAAACCCTAGATCTGGGTTTCCCGGATCGGACGGTGGTGATGCCCGACGTTGCAACCCCTCTTGAGGGCATCGTTTTTGGAGAAGATGTTGGCTGGGTCTGGAGGTGGATTGGTGGAATGGCGTGTTTTCTTCTACGGTGATGATGACGACGGGTCTCGGCGGTGTGGCGCAGCAAGGTCTCCGCGGCTAACGTGAGATGATGGATGCGTGCATGACGGTGGCACATCTGGCGTCGTGGCGATGTCGATGGCAGGCTTGGCAAAGGGCTATGCAGATCACTGCCCTGAAGATGCCTCAGTGGTCCAATGGTGGTGACAGCTTCTGTAGTGTGTGCATGAGGTACTCGCTAAGAGTCTGCTAGACCGGATGAGCACTCCCCTTTCGCCTAGAGGGTATCTTGGGGTATGCAATGTTCCCAAGTTGACGGGGTTTCTCGTGTTTTAAGGGCATAAATAAGACCCTCCTAGCATGATTTTCACCTATTGTCGGGTTTGTAGGTGGTGTGCGGTGGCTTCGGGTGTTTTTTTGAATGCTCTTGGTCAGCCTTTGTTGAATAATTAAATAAAAAGGTCGTATGCATCTTTTCGATGCAGAGGCCATGGCCTCACCCTCCATTTTGAAAAAAAAACATCAAGGTCGTCACCAATCGGTCTAGCTTGCTGGAGCAAGATCCTGGTCAATGGCTTGAGGGTAAGAAAATCAGAAATCTCGAGCTCCGCCACATGAAGCATCCCATGGCAACAAGGTGTGACCTTCCTTTGGGTAGAGGAAGGTGAAGCCAAGACTAGGCAAAAGAAGGGTCGGTGGCGCTTGTTGAGTGGAGCGATCGCCATGGGGCCAAAGTGCCCTAGCTAAAAAGCTAGGCAATGATCACTACAATGCCTGGCCCATCGGAGTGAGGATCGGTCGATGGTTAGGCACGGGGTATCGTTTCCCTAAGTGTATCGATGGACAACGAGAACACATTATGTGTAGGAGTATGTTATTGTTTTCATTCTCTCTTCATCTCCTTCTTTTTGGTAAAGACATTGATGAGCACGAATAAATTACTAACCCTTTTCCATTATGAGGAACATATTTCTAGTAGTACATAGTACTATTGGTCCATCATCTTGACCGGCGACGTTCACTTCAGACAGCAACATATGCCGCTGTAGTCCGACTGGCAGTATCCCCTGTTGGGGTCATAGCCAAGGAACTTGCAGGTCCTCTTGCTGTTGTCCACGGCCCACGCCGCTGGGTGCTCGCAGCTCGGGAAAGCCACGCAGAACTTCACCCATTTCTCTGCCCCTACGCATGCGCACTAAATCCACGCCCAAATAAATCAGTTCACTTGCATGCACGGGTTTTGAAGATGAACTACATAGCTTGCTAAAACGTCTTACATTTTGCAACATGGGAGTAGATGTGAAGAAAGAGGAACGAAAAATCATGCGACATACCTATGTCTCTTCCTGTTGCGTGGCATGGATGGAGAGTGGTGGACATGACGAGGAGAAGAGCTAGCAGGCACGCAGGCATCGCCTTGTTCATGGTAAGCGCCATGAGATGACTGACTTTCTGTTGCCTTCTTCGTACTCGTCAATGTCTCGTGTGTGCTCTTGTGCTGGTGGTGTTTATATAGAGCGGAGCGGACTAAATAATCTTCCGTCAGCACAGTAATACCCCCTCCTTAACAAACAATATTTTCTAGACCAAATCTTGGTCATCAATTCTGTGATCAATGATTTCGAGAGTACACCCCGTATCACAGTCAAAGTGTAAATTGCAATTAACCGGCTTTTAATTGCCTCCAAATTATCTTTGGTATTAAAAATAGTACTTCATCTGATCCATAATAAGTATCAGTGATTTAGTATAAAGTAGGAGTAGCATTATTTGTGACATTCTGTTACGCATGACAGGATATGTTCTATATTTAGGGCCCCTTAAAATCATGGAGTTAATTTTTGCCAATCTAAACTTGTCCACCTCCTGAGATATATACATCATAAATCATGCCCCCAAAAGTTCCATTGCCTCACATGAACGATGACGTGACATGACTTGGTCCATATCAGCCAGCATAGTCCCTCGAAGTTGCTTATTGTAACACATCAGACTCTTCATGCCCGGGTTGTCACTCCTGGCACCTTAATTGGATATCTAGACTGGTCTCACGGATCAATACTAGTCTTTTTTGTGCACTTTGTCCTCACTCGTTGATATGTCCATTTTGCATCACTATTCTATGTCTTAATTCACTATTATTCATTGATATATTTCGTATCGAGAGGTGATACTTATGTTATTTCATCTGTTTTTGCATGGTTGATGGCTTTTGGAGCATGGACCGCTGCAGTCAGGATTCTGGTGGAAAAGGTGTTGTTTGGAGGCAAAATTCGCGAAGATCAGAAAATCCGGGAAAATATACGGAAAATTCTATTTTTCCAGAAGACTCAAGATGCCAGAAGATGGAGTGGAGGTGGGCCACAGGGGGCCCACACCACCCCATGGCGTGGGCAGGCCTAGGCCGCGCCAGGGAGTGGTGCGGCCGCCCTGGCCCACTCCAACCTCTCCCCTCTGGCGTATATCTCCTCCCGAAACCCTAAGACTGGGGGAGCGACCACAGAAAGATTCCGCCGCCTCTGCGGGGCGGAAAACACCGAGAGAGAAAGATCTCTCTGGCAGACAGATTTCTGTCGGGGGAATTTCTTCCCGGAGAGGGGAGATCGTCGCCATCAACACCACCATCAAGCTGGACTTCATCGGGATCATCATCACCACCATCATCACCCTCATCACCATCTCCATATTGCTGTAACAATTGAGTTGAATCTTGCATTAGTTCATAGGGGAAACTTTCCCGGTGTTGATTACTCTTTGTAGTTGATGCTATTGAGTGAACCGTTGAATTATTTTTTATGTTCAGATTGTTATACATCATTATTTCATCTCTGATCATGATCCATATGATGTCTTCTGAGTAGTTCGTTTTATTCTTGAGGACATGGGAGAAGTCTTGTTGTTAGTAGTGGAGTTGCGTTGAGAAAGATTCAATAGATTGTTATTTAAGTTGTGGTGTACTTCTTCTAGTGGTGTCATGTGAACGTCGACTACATAACACTTCACCTATATGGGCCTAGGGGAATGCATTGTGTATTTGGCTACTAATCGTAGAGGTTGCCGGAGTGACAGAAACCTGAACCCCAGTTAGGAAACCATTGCACAAGGGACGTAAGGGTCTTAGAGTTTAAAGCCGTGGTTAGGTTTCTACCTTAATTACTTTCTTGTACTTACGGATGTTTGCAAGGGGGTTTAATCACAAGTATGTATTAAGTCTTGGATGGGACGGTGCATTAGCACAGGTTCACCCACACAACACTTAGCAAGTTAGAGAAGATTAATCGACTATATGAAGCGAAAGCACTTGACAGTCTTCCCATGTGTCCTCGAGAACGTTTGGTCATCTATAAAATACAACTGGCTTGTCCTTTGCTGCATAAAGGATTGGACCACTTGCTGCATTCATTCTTACTGTCTTTTATTTACTCGTACTTTGTTTACTTGCTTTATCGAAAACCCATAAAAATCCGTTTGCTAAGTATTTGCAGAGAATTTCTGATCCATACCACTAGCCAGCACCTTCTGTTCCTCGTTGGGTTCGACACTCTTACTTATCAAAAATACCGCGATACACCCCCTATACTTGTGGGTCATCACTCGTACGCACCCGGTACCCACTTTCCGGTCGGTCACCCATCCTCAAATTGCTCTAGGCCAAGCACGCTTAACATTAGAGTTCTTTTCAGACGAGCTTCCGGAAAAGAAGTTGTAACTTCTTGATATGAGTATCATATCAATCCTATTAAGCCGTGCGTCAGGGTCTCACACTTATAGGAATAGGGTGTGCGTGTGTGCATTCATAGGGGGTGAGTTTACGTGCATGTGAGTTCATAGTGTGTGCGTTGTACTATGTTTCTTTAAAAAATGACATGATGCCAAATTTCTTCAGTCTTCTAGAAGTCATTCTTCTCCTCTGCCTGAAATATGAAATCATCTCTCAATTATCTGTTTTCTAGACTCACCACTAAAGTGTAAAAATGTATGCAGAGTAACACTCCTAGAGACGTCGGTAACAAGAGATAACCAATTGTATACCAATTGCGAGGATGATATTAATTGACACTTTTTTATTCTTAACATTTTTTTGGTTAACCATAGGAGGGCAATCTCAGGCTAGACAAGGTTGAGTGGCAAAGCTTGAATTAGCACCTACGCGACGGTGGACTTTGAATAAGATGGAGCAAATTTTTCTACGATTGTGTGTTCTAGTGTTCATGTCACTAGATGACACCCCGCACGTTGTTGCGGGACATATTGCTAAAAAATATTATATTTGCAAATCAACCGTCCTAAAAATTAGCAAAATAATAATACAAAACATGATAACAATTGTAATTTATTAGTAAAACGGAAGTCTATGACTTCTTGGTGGATAAAATGATTAAACAATGAAGAAATAATAATGGGTGGAATCCATATCAAAATCTATGAAAGGATATATATAAATACCACAAATGAAATCCAGATAGCATACATGTGTAGATGGATAATAGGTGGGGTATATGAATATACCGCAACAGACCTCACGTTTCCATTCCTAGGCTATTTTCACAAGTATGCAACTTTATGTGCAAGTGGATAATTGTGTCTAGAATAGGCTATTTTCACAAGTATGCAACTTTATGTGCAAGTGGATAATTGTGTCTAGAATATAATCGATAATAGTGTATATAGAAACCATTAACATTGTTGCCTAAGCCACACTACTTTGTATTCCAATGAAATCATTCCACTTTGCGTAGGTAAAATAACAAATGAGAATTAATAGAAAGGGCATGGTGAGTAGGAGTCACATAATAGGAGATGATGATCTTATTTATTTTCTTCCAACCATGCTGACTTGATTGACCAAGGAGTGCAACTGACTCGATTATTGACCTTTGGTAGTTTCCTATACTGCTTCAGCCATAAAAAGAATTAGAGAGTATGCATGTGAAGGAAAGCCCAAATTCCACCATCCCATCACTCCGAAGACTATAGTCTACCTCCCTCGCCCCCATCTCTTTCATAGTAGCAAGAAAGTGGAATCACACATGAATGTGGTTACAAAGAACAAAGAGATTGTATAAAGATAAGAATTATTTACAACTGTGCTGGCAATGAAAAGAATCCCCCAATTCCATAATCTAGTTACTTTGTTGCAGTCTCATTCGAGTACATCCGTGAGACCTGGTGCAGTTTCAAATAAGAGTTGGTGTAGTTATTGCTTTTTCCCAGCAATAGCAAGGCGGAGCAGCCAACTTGCTCTAACAAATGGAGACAACTAGAGAGAAGGTTCCGACAGATTAGCGTATCAGTTGATAGAAGGAATATCAATTGACCATTTGAAATCTACATAGAAACTGATTCTGAAAATTGCCAATCCGAACTGAAGGCGTGTGTAAATGATGACCTTGGAGATGTGCTCAAAATTATAGTATAATAAAACCCATGTGAATCAAGCAAAGAAAATGTTGGAACATCAACGAATGGTAGCATCACTTTCCTAAAGGCCGTGACTATTGATAAAATAGAAGGAACAAATCAGATTCAACAGTTGCATCTCTCAACAGAAATCTTCTCAATTGAAGCAACCCCATGATGTACATGTCGCTCCCCATTGTAGTAAATAACGATGTAGATTCGAGAAACCTGCAGACACCACAGTATTGCCTTTTCTGACCACCATGCCAATGCTTCAGCCAGAGGTTTTGGTGATGTATTGTGTAGAGATGGAGACAACGGTGCTAGAGATAACCGATGACCCAATGGAGGGTATTGAGAATATAATTGCTCATGTGGCAACTATAAAAAGAGTGCAGAAGGGAGCGGAGAGGACACAACAGTCATTTCTTTCCTGAGGTAGAACAAGGCGACGGAATAGGGAGCGTCAAAGATGTATACCTAGGAGAGGAAGAGTGCGCTGCCGAGATCACGTAGAAGAGGAACCAACAATAATCGATTGCTTCAGCCTCCATAGAGAAAACAGAATAGACACCGTAATGGACAAATTCTTATGTTTTGGTGAAACTAATGGGCCACACATGTGGGCTTGCTGCATGAGAAATGGGTCGTGCGACCCGGCCAGCACGAATTAAAACAGTGTACATGAAACAGAACGGTGTTGGGGGCACAGAATGGAACACAATTTTTTTGCAAGCTAATTTATCTGCTAATGTGGCAGTTTGTTGAGGTGGATAGGCTGCATGTTGAGAGAAATATCTTTATGGGGATCACCTATTTAGTATTATAGATTTGTGTACATCGTTCTACCAGAAATACATGTATATGTTTCCACTTCTGAGTTGTGTATTCTTTAGTTTACATGTATTCTGGGTTGTGTATTCTTCTGATTAATGTACATGTATATGTTTTTGTCAATTTTGAATGTTCCTTACAATTTTCCCAAATGGATATTAATCACTTAGTTGTTTTGATGATTTTTTGCACTTTTTTGAAACTATGTGTTCTGATTTATTGTAACACTTCCACTTTGTAACGTTTACCGTATACTTCATTATATTGTTATTGCAACGTGTATGGTATTTCCCTTCTATAGATGATGTTTTGTGTGATACGTGGGAAGCTCTACCAAAAAGTATATTTCCTCAAGTTGTTTTTGTCTATATTCTGTTTTAAGTTATGAAAGAGAATAATTGATTGATTTTATCATAAAGAGTATTTTAAAAGTGTTAGTGATAGTGATACAAAAGTATCCTAGCTTCTAGAAATGAATTATGTGATGCAACAGTGTGTTAGTGATACACGAACAATGTTTAATCATGTGAATCGAGGAAAGTGCTACAAAAACTTACACATAGTTGTTATTCTTGTACATTCGACATATATTTATGGTATGTTTGATTATAATATACTTGTTTGGCTGTCTATGAAATTTCGGCTGATAATTGACTGGTTTGCATATAAGTGTCTACTTAGATGATGGTTTCATAATATTAGATGAAGATGGACTACTGCAATATATGCTCTGAAACAAATATCTTCGAAGAAAGACTTTGTCTCAAGTAACGGACACCAATGAATTTACCCTTTTGAAAATGACTCGTGCGAGAAAGAACTGAGTTTTTACATGTGGGTGACTCAAAATGGGTAATGCAAAACACACTTTTTTTAGGAGGACACATGGTTAGGTGATATGCAACTATGTGAGCAATATCCTCCCAACATCATCCATAAGAGTTTGAAGAATAAAGCTAGGGGGTCATTGAACCCGTTATAGGAAGTCTTCGAACTAAAACATTTTGTAACTATTACACGAGAAACTTTATTATAATCTCTCAAGCAATGATCGAATCGACCTTCCCAATTAAGCATGCACTCATGAAAATGTTTGCATAAATTGTTGTTGCATCATTCCAAATTCTTTCTTGACCATTGCAATATTGTATGACCTCTAGTGAATCTGACTCAGCTTCAATTGTATAGCACCCAATAGAACTTGAATTTTCAAGCCCACGCTACATAGTTAATGCCTCTTCCCTTGATGCTGGTGTTACATGCGGTATAAAGTGTGATGTTGCCTTGACAAAAAAACATGACAATCTCGATTATGTCTTTTTGACAAATGTGACCCTTTTGCATAATGAATGCCTCATCTGACCTCTTGGCGAAACTAATTCAAAATATGACCCTAGGTTCGGCGCTATAGAGGATGGAGTTGAAGTTGTGTAGGTTGGGGCCAAAGGTTTTCATCGCCGAAGTAGGTTGGCGCCATGCCATATAACACCGAACCACCTAGATCCACTTCATCTTGAAGGCGTTCACTTGAGGCACTAGCACATGACGTCGTAGTCCGAAGTATCCCTTATCGGGGTCATATCCAAGGAACTTGCAGCCCGTCTTACAATTGTCCACAACCCATGTTGTCGGGTGCTCGCAGCTCAGGAAAGTCACGCAGAACTTCGCCAATATTTCTATGCGCCTACTCATACGTACACACAACAAAACCACATCCAAATAAATCAGTTCATCTACGTGATGTTTTAAAGATGAACTGGATACGTAGACAAGGACTACATGAAAATCGTGTACCTACTATGTCCCTCCCTGTCACGTGACATGGGAGGATAGCGGTGGATATGGCGAGGAGAAGAGATAGCAGGCATGTGGACACTACCTTGTCCATGGTAAGCGCTTACCATGTCGTCTGTTTCGGTTCTTGATTGTAGGTGTACAGGATACTTTAGGCATACGATCGTGCGACGAGAATATTTCCATTGACTCGTGTAAAGAGGGATTTAGGTGTACGGTCCTTTATAATAGTTCATAAATCATATATTACTATATGACTAACGCTTCCTATTCAATTATGGCGATTCTACTCTTTAGTTTGAGTAGGAGGCATCGCTCTGTAAGTCGTGTCACGGATACTGGACGGGTGCGAACCTGTCTCTTATGTTTGGAAGTACGCGGCCCGCTCGCTCGCAAAAACAACTCTTATAACATCCGCGATTTCATGTGATAGAAGTTTAGAAGTTTAGTCCAATAACTTAGAGTGGTTTTCAGCCAGCATATAAACCCAACAACGAGAGTTCGGTCGGGTTTGATACTTTACCTTAGGAACTCCAGTCTCTATGAGAAGGCCTCAAATATGATTTTTATCTTGCATGTCGGCGTTTACTTAGTGCAATAACAGTTGCCCAGGCTTACACTTGGGTTCCGACATGTCGAGAACACTTGGTCAACAACTTATTTTGCATCAATCTATTGTTTAACGTTTTGCTAACAGCCATGCCCGAGGGACTAGTATGATATTATCAACAATTGAATAGCGTGTACATATGAAATTAATTAAATTATGAACCATAGTAAAGCATAAATAAACTGAACTAATGCAAATTTAACTATCAAATATAGTAGAAAATTATCATACTAGACTAATATTATAATGGATCATCGGCGTAATTACGTATGCAAAAAGAATTATGAATATATAAACCACACGAGGAATAATTATCACACATATATGATATTCAGTCAAATATAGAAAGAGTGGATCATCAACATGGTTAACCAAGCATTTTCTTATCTTTTTCACAGCCTTGAAAGTAAGTTTTGTCATGCAATACATTACTCTTCCAATCATATACCCATATAAATAATAATAGGACCATGTCGACTTTCATGTCGCCCATATATATCCTCATGTATCGAAATATTTTTATTTTCTAATTACATTTGAATCATGTCATGCATAGAAATTATAGCTTATTTCCCATTGATCACTAATGAGACACACAATAGGTAGCCTATTTTGCAGTGTAACATGGATAATTAGCTTCTAGCTTTGTTTTGCATTTGGATGATATCAGTTGTATTACTCTGCCTACCACTATTGTTGATGCTTTACATGCTTCTGGATTGTACATTGGTTCCACTATAAATATCAGATGTCTAGCTTTTAAAAGATTTGCTATTGAAATATAGCACCATACACACATAGGGAATTCTTTTTCACACTATCATAAATGAAAGGATAGAGATGTCGCCTAGAGAGGGGGTAAATAGGCAATTTTAAAACTATTACGGTTTTGGCTTGATAGAATGCGGAATTAAACTAACGTTTATTTTACAAGCATAAAACCTAAATATGTTAGGCTCAACTAAGTGCACCAACAATAAGTTAAGCTAAGCAATATAGCACAAGATAAATATACCACAAGTGATAAGTAAGATATAAGTACTTAAATTTTGATGGCTATCACAAGAAAAGTAAGCTCCGGTATAGAGATAACTGAGGCACTCGGAGACGGAGATGTATTCCCGTGTTCCCTTACAAGTAAGGTACGTCACGTTGGAGAGGTGTGGGATTCCACAAAGGATTTCCCAACGCCACGAAGGCTCACCTTCTTCTCCGAGTCTATCCCACGAAGGAATATGCTCTTTCCTTATGGCTAGCTTTTCCTCCACTCCAGAGACGGCAAGCTCCACAACCACTTCACAAGCCCCACGAAGGAGAAGCCCGGGTCTCTTCGCAATCTTCCACGAAGAGGACACCGTGACACCAACCGCCAAGCCAACTAGGAGTTTACCCTCCAAGAGCAATAAGCTCACGGTCTCTCGCTCCAGCAAATCATAATGGAGATCTCAACAATTATGCAAGAATGCAAAGCAAGAACAACAAGGGTGTTCAAATCCCTCACTCTCAAATCCCACCAAAGCAACAAGGGCTAGGGAGGAATTAGAGAGGAAGAACAATGGTGGAAGTCAACAAATGACTTCAAGATCTAGATCCAATGGGTTCCCCTCACTTAGAGGAGGAATTGATTGGTGGGGATTGTAGATCTAGATCACCTCTTCCAATGCCCTCAAAAAGATGCAAGAATCATAGGAGGTAAGGGGGAGGAGGCAAGCTCAAGAGGGTCAATAATGGAGGTCAATTTCGTGCTCAAGAACACCCAAAAACGTTGGGGGAATAACCCCCTTTTATAGGGGAAAGCAAATATGACCGTTGGGAGAAAACTGCGCGAACCCGGGTTGAAGTTCGGTTGAACCGGCCCAAAAACCAGACGGTCCAGTATCAGGCTCGGTTGAATCCCAGTTTGAACCCGGTTGAACCGGATCTAACCGGGAAGGGGTACAGAGAGTAATCTCGGTTAGACTCGGTTGCGAAACCGGGCATCTCGGTATGAATCCCGGTTGAACCGAATCTGAAACAGACTTCACGAAAAACGCAATAACTTTTGCATCCGAACTTCGATTCCGATGATCTTAGGATTGTTTTGACTAGGAAAACAAGCTCTACAAGATGGTGTAGAGAAACATCATAGTCCAACAAAGTAGTATAGAACAAAATGAAGACAGGTATGAAGCTTCCCTATAAGAAGAACCGGTAAAACCTTCAAACTCGAAAACGCCATAGAAGATGCATACGAATTCCATTTTTGATGAACTTGGGCTTGTTGAAGAGCTAGCAACAAGCTCAAGAACCTCACATGGATAAACACCAAGAATCAACAAAATATGAAGATGAAAAATATGCAAAGGATTGCGCTCCCTAAGACAATGTGATCAAGATACCCAACCGAAAGCCCCTCTTGATAGTGCAGCTATCTATCCTATAACTCGGTCTCCCAACAACCACCTTGAGACCGGTAAAAGGAAAGCCTAGCAAGGCCATACCTTTTCCTTGTGCATCCCACTTGATCTTGATGACAATGCTTCATGCTCCATCCAAGCCGGAATGCAACACTAGATCATTTTTGTTTCGTGGAGACTCATAATTTGCTCCCCATACACCACTATGGGATAGCTTCATTAAGACACATCTTCACATGTACATTATCACCAATATGGACGGCAAGCTTCAAGCAAATGATCTTCTCGAGATGCTATCTTGAACTTGCCCTTCTCAACCTTGATGACGATCACCACTTGATGTCATCCTCTCATGGGCTATATGAAATCTTCACTTTTGAAGCATGCCCATGGAAATATACCTATACCATATAGAAAACGCAAAGGCACATATATAATGGGTTAGTTCATGATGCATAGATGACAAGGCTTACCATACCACAAGATCCATGTGGTACATTCTTTATGCTTCATGTGTTGACCAACTTGAAATCACTCTTGACTCTTTGTATCGGTCAACCAAGTATATTCTCATGCTCCATCTCAATATCTTGAGGTACATAACTAATTCTTCATTTGATTACATGCTCTAAATCTTAGTCAACCATAGCTCAACTAATGAGGCTATCATGACACCGACTTAGAGCCATATCTTGAATTCTTCTATTGAGATCACACTCTCAAGAACTTGAACATATCATATTCTTC
The DNA here is from genome assembly GCA_910589775.1 of Avena eriantha. NCBI lineage: Eukaryota > Viridiplantae > Streptophyta > Magnoliopsida > Poales > Poaceae > Avena > Avena eriantha. The sequence continues at coordinate 375,044,913 of OU342746.1, read as the reverse complement.
TCTTCAATTCGATGATCTTGATGCCAAAACTCAAGGTATATATTTATCTTCATGGCATCTGGTGTCTACGCACTTCTATTCTTGTAGACAGTTATTGGGCCTCCAAGTGCAGAGGTTTGTAGAACAGCAGAAAGTTTCCCTTAAGTGGATCACCCAAGGTTTATAGAACTCAGGGAGGAAGTGGTCAAAGGTATCCCTCTCAAGCAACCCTGCAATCAAGATACAAGAAGTCTCTTGTGTCCCTAACACACCCAATACACTTGGCAGGTGTATAGGTGCACTAGTTCGGCGAAGAGATAGTGAAATACAAGTGGTATGGATAATTATAAGTGGTAACGGTGCCAGAAAAGAGCTTGACGGGTAGGAAGAGACTAAAGGCAATCTGAAAAAAGATGGAAGTGATACATTGCAAATGTATCTAGAATTTTTGATGTTCCATGCTTGGTTTTATCTACTTTCTTATGTTTTGACCACACTTTGGAGTACTTTTCATATGATTTCTTGGACTAACCTATTAACAAGAGCCACAGTGTCAGCTGCCTGTTTTCTGCTGTTTTTGGTTCCAGGAAGTTAGAAAATGAATATTATCGGAATTGGACGGGACAAAAGCCAAAGTCATTATTTTACCGAGGGACACACGGAGCCAGAATATGAGACGGAGAGGAGCCAGGGGGCGCCACACCACCTGGCCGCGCGGTCAGGCCTGGCCCGCACCAGGGGGTGGTGTGGCTGCCTCCAACACCCCCTCGGCCTCTCCTTCCGCCTATAAGATGCCTCCGATAAAGAAACCCTAAGTACCCGATCAAAAATCCACGAAAGAGTCTGTAGCCGCCATCGTCTCCATCCCTAGGTCGAGAGGGATCTGAAGCTCTTCTCGGCACCCTGCCTGAGGGGAGAATTCACCCTGGAGGCCTTCTTCATCACCATGCAAGCCTCCGGTGTGATGCGTGAGTAGTTCATCTCTGGACTACGGGTCCATGTAGTAGCTAGATGGCTGGTTCTTCTCCTTTGTGCTATCATGTTTAGATCTTGTGACCTCCGTTCATGATCAAGATCATCTATTTGTAATTCCTACATGTTGTGTTTGTGGGGATCCGATGGATATTGATATGCTATTTCAGATTGATTATTGATTCTATCATGTCTTTGTTATTTGTAATCTTGCATGCTTTCCATTGTTAGTAGCTATCTTGGCCAAGTAGATGCTAGCAACTCCAAGAGTTAGTATTTATGCTCGATAGTGGGTTCATGCCTCTGGTAATCTGGGAAAGTGACAGAAATCTCTAAGGTACTAGATGTGTTGTTGCTACTAGGGAGAAAACAACAATCCTGTGTTCATAGAACAATCGTATTGTTTACTTTACACGCAATTTGTAATGCAATAATCTGTTGCTTGCAACTTAATACTGGAGGGGGGTTCGGATGATAACCTGAAGGTGGATTATTAGTCATAGATGCAGTTGGATGGCGGTCTATGTATAATGTTGTAATGCCCAATCGAATCTCAAAGGAGTCAAGATGATTAGTATATGCTTGTATGCTTTCTCGATGTTTGTCAATTGCCCCGCTATAATTTGTTCACCCAGCATGTTATCTATCTTAAGGAGAGCCACCTCTAGTGAACTATGGACCCCGGTCATTTCATTTACATACAATCTACAAACTGTTTACTGCTTTGTGTTTACTTTCTGGAAACTATTACTTCCTTCCATTTGATACGTTTAATCCTTTGTTTTCCGCAAAACATGGTGAGATTGACAACCTCATCGTAAGTTGGGGACAGAGTTCTGTGGTTGTGTTGTGTAGGTCTCCACGTTGTTGCTTGCACCGGTAGTGCGCCCTGCCAACGTTCAGCTAGCAACACCTTTGGGGTGTTTCCTTGCTCCTACTGGATTGATACCCTTGGTTTCGTACTGAGGGAAAACTTGCTGATGTGCTCATCATACCTTCCTCTTGGGGTTCCCCAACGAGCTCGATATATTTTGGGCCATCAAGCATATTTTCTGGCGCCATTGCTGGGGAGTTAAGGACATCTTCACAAGGGGAGTCCCTCATAACCAATCTCTTTACTTTGTTATTTTGTTTTGCTTAGTTTACTTTTGTTTTATTTGCTTGTTTCTTTATCAAAAACACACAAAAATAGTTTTACTAGTTTGCTTTGTTTACCAAAAACACACAAAAATGACTACTCTTGAAAATACTAAGTTGTGTGACTTCACTAGCACCAACAACAATGATTTTATGAGCACACCTATTGCTCCACCTGTTCCTGAAGCCACTTTCTTTGAGATTAAACCTGCTTTACTCAATCTTGTTATGAGATAACAATTTTCTAGTATTGGTAATGAAGATGCTGCTGCCCATCTAAATAACTTTGTTGAACTTTGTGAGATGCAAAAGCATATGGATATAGATGGAGATATTATTAAGCTTAAATTGTTTCCTTTCTCTTTGAGAGGAAAAGCTAGAGTGGTTGAATTCCTTAACTAGGAATAGTATTGATTCTTGGACTAAATGCAAAGATGCTTTCATTGGAAAATACTATCCTCCTGCTAAGATTATATCTATGAGAAGTGAAATAATGAAGTTTAAACAATCTGATAATGAACATGTTGCTCAAGCTTGGGAAAGAATGAAATCTTTGGTAAAGAATTGTCCCACTCATGGACTGATGATGGCTCAATGCACGGCGCCCAGAAAAATGCTTGATGGCGGTGTTGATTAGAGCTCGTTGGGAACCCCAAGAGGAAGGTATGATGAGCACAGCAACAAGTTTCCCTCGGCTATGAAACCAATGTTTAATCGAACCAGTAGGAGCAAGGAAACACCCCAAAGGTGTTACTAGCTGAGTTTTGGCAGGGCGCACTACCGGTGCTAGTAGCAACGTGGAGACCTACACAACACAACCACAGAACTCTGTCCCCAACTTACGATGAGGTTGTCAATCTCACCATGTTTTGCGGAAAACAAAGGATTAAACGTATCGAATGGAAGGAAGTAATAGTTTCCAGAAAGTAAACACAAAGCAGTAAACAGTTTGTAGATTGTATGTAAATGAAACGACCGGGGTCCATAGTTCACTAGAGGTGGCTCTCCTTAAGATAGATAACATGCTGGGTGAACAAATTATAGCGGGGCAATTGACAAACATCGAGAAAGCATACAAGCATATACTAATCATCTTGACTCCTTTGAGATTCGATTGGGCATTACAACATTATACATAGACCGCCATCCAACTGCATCTATGACTAATAATCCACCTTCAGGTTATCATCCGAACCCCCCTCCAGTATTAAGTTGCAAGCAACAGATTATTGCATTACAAATTGCATGTAAAGTAAACAATACGATTGTTCTATGAACAAAGGATTGTTGTTTTCTCCCTAGTAGCAACAACACATCTAGTACCTTAGAGATTTCTGTCACTTTCCCAGATTACCAGAGGCATGAACCCACTATCGAGCATAAATACTAACTCTTGGAGTTGCTAGCATCTACTTGGCCAAGATAGCTACTAACAACGGAAAGCATGCAAGATCACAAATAACAAAGACATGATAGAATCAATAATCAATCTGAAATAGCATCTCAATATCCATTGGATCCCCACAAACACAACATGCAGAATTACAAATAGATGATCTTGATCATGAACGGAGCCCACAAGATCTAAACATGAAAGCACAAAGGAGGATAACCAGCCATCTAGCTACTACATGGATCCGTAGTCCAAGGATGAACTACTCACGCATCACACCGGAGACTTGCATGGTGATGAAGAAGGCCTCTAGGGTGAAATCCCCTCTCCGGCAGGGTGCCGGGAAGAGCTTTAGATCCCTCCTGATCTAGGGATGGAGATGATGGCGGCTACATACTCTTTCGTGGATTTTTTTATCGGGTCCTTGAAGTTTACGTCCCGAGGGCATCTTATAGTCGGAAGGGGAGGCCGAGGGGGTGCCTGGGCCGGCCACACCACCCCCCTGGCACGGGCCAGGCCTGGCCGCGCGACCAGTGGTGTGGCCGCCCTCTGGCCCCTCTCCGTCTCGTATTCTGGCACTTGATGATATTCGGAAAAATAGGCACTTTGGCTTTTGTCCCGTCCAATTCCGAGAATATTCATTTTCTGACTTTCCTGGAACCAAAAACAGAAGAAAACAGGCAGCTGGCACTGTGGCTCTTGTTAATAGGTTAGTCCAAGAAATCATAAGAAAAGTACTCCAAAGTTGGAACAAAACACAAGAAAGTGGATAAAACCAAGCATGGAACATCAAAAATTATAGATACATTTGCAATGTATCAACTGACTGCTTGGATGATCATCCAAACTTTTTATGCAGGATTAAACTATTCTTCAAGGAACCTATTGGATTCTGCTGCTGGAGGTACCTTTATAACCATTACTTTGGGTGCTGCAAAAAAGCTTTTGGATAATATGATGGTTAACTATTCTCAATGGCATACTGAGGGAGTTCCACAAGGTAAGAAGGTAAATTATGTTGAAGAAACCTCCTCCTTGAGTGATAAGATTGATGTTATTATGTCTATGCTTGTTAATGGGAAAGCCCATATTGATCCAAATAATGTTCCCTTAGCCTCTTTGGTTGCTCAAGAAGAGCAAGTTGATGTGAACTTTATAAGAAATAACAATTTTGGCAACAATGCTTATGGTAATAACAATTATAGGCCCTATCCTCCTAATAATACTTATGGTTATAATGGCAAACCTGGAGAACCTAGTGAGGGAAGAATTCTAGAAGTTGAAAGAGCCACTAAAAACTTCATGCAAATGCAATATGAGCAAAATAAATTATTCACTAAAACTATGGAGGAACAATCTACCATTTTGAAGAATATTAGCCATCAACTTGAGAGTCTAAATAGGGAAATTCCTAGTTTACAATTGAAACTTTCTAATGCCGAAAGAAATATATCATCCTTGTCTGAAGCTCAATCTTCATTGATAAATAAAATGGCTGCTAAACCTGAAACTAATGATAATCCCTTTGCAGCTACTAATGCTATACAAGTAAGAATTGATGAAAATGTTAGACTATTAGCTGAATTACATGCTAAGTGGGAAAGAGAAGATGAAATTGATATAAACATTAGTGTTTCTACTATCACTACCACTAGTGTTGAGGCTAGTAATAGCTCTACTACTTTAGAAGATAACTATGATTTTGATCTTGATGGTTGCAATATCTCTGAAGTTATTAAGTTCCTACAAAAGCTTGCTAAAAGTCCTAATGCTAGTGCTATGAATATGGCATTTACAAAACACATTACTGATGCTCTCATAAAGATTAAAGAAGAAAAGATGAAACATAAAGCTTCTATTCCTATAAAACAAGAAGATGGTTGGGAACCCATCATTAATATGAAAGTGAATGATTTTAATTTCAAAGCTTTATGTGATCTTGATAGTAGTGTTTCTATTATGCCTAGAAGGATTTATGATATGCTTGATTTTCCACCACTTGAAGATTGTTATTGATGGGTTCGTAGCAGGGAAAACAAAAAAATTCTACCGCAAGAACGAACAAAACCCAGATCTAATCTAGATAAAAGCCAAGATCTAATCTATTAGACATGTGCAACGAGATAGATCTGTACTAACCCTTGTAGATCCGAAAGCGTTACGAGATTGGATCTCGTGGTTGATGTAGTCGATCACTTGCCGATCTCAAGATCGAGTGGACGATCCTTCCGGCAGCGCTTCCGCAGTTGGTCACACGTGTGGAGTCGAAGCAGACCTTCCTCTCCTCGTTCCAGCGAGCAGCGGAGGTAGTAGATCTTCTCCTCGGAATCCCAGCAGCACGACGGCGTGGTGGTGGTGGTGGAGTAGAGAATTCTGCAGGGTTTCGCCTAAGCCTGAGCAGAAGAAAGGAGCAGGAGAGAGGCGGCTAGGGCTTGGAGTGGAAGGGGGCAAGGGGTGGCGCCTCCACCCCTCTATTTAAAGGAGGGAGGCGCCATGGGAGGGGGAGTCCTTGTAGGACTCCCCTCCCTCCTTGGCTGGCGGATTGGGAAGGGGGGAGGAGTCCTCCTCCCCCACTACTTGTCTTGCCCCACAAGGATTCCTTGATCCTTTCTTGGTTTTCAAGCAAACTCCAAGAAATCTTCTAGAACCTTCCAGAACATTCCGAAACCTTCTAGAATCCCCATACAAATAATCCAGAACATTTCCTAACTTAGAAAATGATCCCCAATATATGAATCTTATTCTCCGGACAATTCCGGATCTCCTCGTGGTGTCCCGGATCCAATCCGAGACTCCGAACAACATTCGGTCTCCAACGCACATTCCATATCTACTTAAAACAACTTCGAACCTTAAGTGTGTCACCCTATAGTTCGTGAATATGCAGATATGATGGAGACACCTCTCCGATCAATAACCATCAGCGGGATCTGGAGATCCATAACGGCTCCTACATACTCAACGATGACTTTGTGATCGATAGAACCATTAACATACCAAACCAATTCCCTTTGTCACGCGATACTCTACTTATCCGAGGTTTGATCGTCGGTATCTCCATACCTAGTTCTACCTCGTTACTGATAAGTACTCTTTACTCGTTCCATGTTATGTCATCCCTTGTGACCCAGTCACATGCTTGCAAGCTAATTAGATGACATTCCACCGAGAGGGCCCAGAGCATATCTATCCGTCATATGGATGGACAAATCCCAATCTTGGTCCATGCGCTTCAACACATACTTTCAGAATACCTAATGACACCTTTATGACCACCCAGTTACGAAGCGGTGTTTGATGTCATCAAAGTACCCATCCGGTGATGGTGATTAACATAACCTCATGGTCGAAGGATTAGGTTACTATGTATTTTAAAGCTTGTAGCAAACGAACTTAATGACTTGATCTTATGCTATGCTTACTACGGGTGTGTGTCCATCACATCATTCTCCTAATGATATGATCTTGTTATTAACGACATCCAATGTCCATGATCAGGAAACCATGATCATCCATTAATCAACAAGCTAGTTTAACAAGAGGCTTACTAGGGACTCTTTTATGTTTACAAAACACACAAGTATTAATGTTTCCGGTTAATACAATTATAGCATGGGATGTAAACATTTATGATAAACATAAAGATATAATAATAACCACTTTATTATTGCCTCTTGGGCATATCTCCAATAGTCTCCCACTTGCACTAGAGTCAATAATCTAGTTAAAAAACTTGTGCATTCAACACCTATGGATTTCTGGTGTTGTATAGACACTATTGCTAGTGGTAAACATAATCTTCGGATCTGACACTTCCAGGTCCGTGTGTATTTGCATGTCCTTGCGTCTCTACACATTACTCATTCTCCAATGAGATGGCATTGTATAAATTTGGTCCTTTGGTGAGACCTTTAGTTCCTTGGGATTAAATTATGTTGATACAATTGTCATACAATGTATCTTCATAGTATTATCCTGCTATGAACCACACCTAGTTTGATAACAAACTACTTAACACAAATGCCCTCCTTTGCTGCTACTATAGCAGTTATATACTTAGCCTTTTGTTGTAGTATCTGTCACAATATCTCAACTTTGGAACTCATCCAAATCCATCATGGAACATCCTTTCCATTATTGTGCCACCCATAGTCTAAATTGAGATAAATTTAATTTGTATCTTGTGACAAAACTAGTATCAATGTAACACTTTACAATGAACTACCTTTAACTATTTGTCACTTATACATGATATATTCTTAGTTCTTCCAAAGCTCATAAGAATATCTTTACTATTGTCCAATGATCATCTTATGAATCATTCTGGTATATGCTCATAACATTTAGAGCATAGGACATATCTGGATGTGTACATCTCAAAGAATGATTGATCAAAATATTCTCGTGATTTCACCAAGTGTCAAAACACTTGAATCTCGTGTTAACACACTTGAATCTTGATTTAGTCCTTTCCGTGCGTCAAGAACCTTTCTTGTTGTTTCCATATTGAACTCATTCAACATCTTATCTATGTACATTTGGCAAAACCATATTAGCGCCTCAATCTATCCATATAGACATTGATGCCTAATTCTTGAGTTATGCCTAAGTCTTTCATCGAAATGAAATTCTTAACCTGTGTCAATAAAAGATACATTATTTCTAATCAACAATATGTCTTTCACATAATGTATTAGAAATATGTCTTAGCGCTCCCACTTAATTTCTTGCAAAATGCAAACATCTTCATCGTCTCTGAAGATTCCAACTCCGCGATGCTCACTTCAACCATTAAAGTTTTGCATACTCTTTTAGCATCCTTTGAATTTAACAAAACCCTTTGGATCGTGTCATGTACACGTCCTAGGTAACCATTCTATTAGAAGAACTTGTTTTGTTTGTTCAACTACCATATACCAAAATATATGTAGTGGTTGCTACATTAATCCGTCCAGACTAAATATCGCTATGAAAGATCAAATCTTATCATAGTCAATTCCTTGAACATTGTCGTAAACTCTTTCCGACATGTCGACTATTTCATAGATTTGAAACATCCATGTCTATTTCTTTATAGATCCAAACACGACCGATAGGCTTCACGCCTTTCCGGAGGGTCTTCTAAGTTCAGAAACTTGATTTCTCGTGTATGGATACTATCACGGATTCCATGACTTCTAGTCATTTTATGGAGTCAGGGCCCATCATCGCTTCTTTGCATGTAGTCGGTTCATCATTGTCAAAACAATAACGACTTGCTTATCAAATCTTACTCTTTGATTCTTACCGACCCACACGGTTCTATAGGAACTCTAATCTCCGAGATCAGACCTTTTGTAATCACGAGAGCCATGAGCATTGTGGCTGCCACCGGGACACTTTCCGGCGCTGCGCTACTTAGCACATATAGCTAAGGTTCAACAACCTTATCAAAGTTCTATTGTCCTCCCACTTAACTTTTCACGAAAAATTCCTTCTCAAGAAACTTGACGTTCCAAGCGACAAACTGTTTTGTCCTCGGCGTTATGGAGAAATTCCCAACAAATTCTTTGGAATAACCTACAAAGACGTGCTTATCCGACTTTGGTTGTAAACATTTTACTTATGCATAGCATACCAAAATTTAAGAAAAGACAATTCGGGTTTTATCCCAAACCATAACTCATATGGTGTCATTTCAACAGATCACGATGGAGCTCTTTTCAGTGTAAAAGCGGTAGTCACTAAAGCTTTAATCTTTAATATATAATGGCAGTTTTATAAATGACACCTTTGATCTTACCATGTCAAACAAGGTTTCATTACATATCTTGAACACTCCATACTCCTATGGTGTTTTGGGAAATGCAAATCCATGGAACGATTCCTCAAATCTTAGGTGTTTTGCTAAACTTGTAACTCAAACATCTTTCTTTATGATCCAATCATAAACTTTTTTTATTTTCTTGTTATAATAATTTTCCACTTCATCTTGAAAGTTTTTTGAACATTTTCAAATGTTTCATACTTCTTCCTTATAGAGTAAGTATATACATATACTCACTCAAATCTTCGGAGAAAGCATATGAAGTTGAAATTCATCACCCACGACTACACATAATGGACTATATACATCAATATGTACAAATTCCAATCAGTTAGTCGTTCGTTCCTCTTTTGACCTACAAACGGAGTTTTAATTATCTCCATGAAAGTATCACAAGCGTCATTTGATCAAAATCAAAGACTCCAAAAAATCCATCAACATGGAGTTTCTTCATGTATCCCTTTCAATATAATTTAAACGGCGATGTCACTTTGCAAGTGATCTTTCAATCATTTGTCTTGCGACATTTTAGCATTAGTTTTATGGTCGTTATTTCTCCTACCAGACTTGTATATTATCCATCTATTATGGAATACGGTAATTATTTGAACAACCTTTTGTCGTCATAATACCTGATCAAAATAACAATTATTGAAACAAATCTTGAAGGCAAGCTTTGATGTTAACGAGCAACACAACAACCCTTTGTTTGTTTTCGATGAACATCATCACATTTTCTCTTGCTAGTTACTTAGGCCATTGCAGTTCATGAATTGTGTTGTCCTGTATGACACTTCATACCAACCAATTCAGTATCCAATACCGAAGAACCACATTGTTTAACAAGCAAGGAATACAACCATAACATGTATATCTTCTATATGCCTAAGTTGGACATCTCCAACCTTTTATTTTCTGCCAAATATTTAATAGATTCTCTTTCAGCAATTCCTTTTCTTTTAAAAGAATCTATCAACATCAATAGTGGTGTCATCAACATGACACATGGTACAAAGCGTATATAGTCAAATACCAATACCTTTGGACTTGCACTTTGAAGTGGATCACCTTCATCAAATGTTTGGCATTCTTTCAAATTACATTCTTTAGTAATCTTTTAGTGTAGTAAACATTTTACTTACATCTTCTATTCATCCTTATCATGACAACTTTCATGATCAAGCTGCTATAGCTTATAAAGGTGAATTGTGAGTATAATGTTTCTTTTTCAAAACCTTTTGGAGGATTAGGACGACTAGCGTCTCCAACCTTCACAAATTCTCATCAAATATGAGGACGTATACTCTATCATGTTGTAACCAACACATTGTTTTAGATATCGCAATACCTTTCACATATGATGGTTTCTGAAACATTGCTTTCAGCTCTTAGATAAACTTGATATTAAAAACAATCTTTTGAGTATCACGAATCATGGAGGCAAATATGATACATTAGATACTAACACTAGAATTGTTACTCTTGATTTAATACTATTTATTAAACTTCACAGAGTAAACGGAGTTTGCTGAAAGTTTGCAACATGACTTTTAAACTTTAAATTGACATTCAAAACAATACGATACCAGTTCGTAAAGTAAATATCCAAAATTTCTATAGTTCCACTATCTCAACTATAACTAAGCGTAAGGTGGTGAACGGATGCCAATGACTACAACAAACTATGCAAATTCACTTTGATTGTGTTTATGATAAATTGAGTTCGACTAATCCAAATTACAAATAAACTCCCACTCAAAACAACATCCCTCGAGTTGTTTTAGTGATTACACGAACCAAATCCACTACACCAAGTCTGATCATCACGTGAGATGATGTAGCTTTAAAGGCGAACAATCAACATGTTCATCATATCATCCATATGACTCATGCTTTACCTTTCGGTATTCCGTGTTCCGAGACCATGTCTGTACATGCTAGGCTCGTCAAGGTTAACCTTAGTTTCCGCATGTGCAAATCTGGCTTGCACCCGTTGTATGCACACGTAGAGTCTATCACACCCGATCATCACGAGATGCTTCGAAACGACGAGTCTTAGCAACGGTGCCAACTAAGGACGAACACTTTATTACTTGATATTTAGTGAGAAGGATCATCTTATAATGCTACCGTCGCGATCTAAGCAATACAAGATGCATAAAGGATTAACATCACAGGCAATTCATAATATGTGATATGATATGGCCTTTCTTCTTGTGCCTTTGATCTCCATCTCCAAAGCATGGACATGATCTCCATCATCACCAGCGTGGTGTCAAGGTCCGTGGCGCCGCTTCATGGTTGTCCATCACCAACAGCAACTATTACAACTACTTGGAATAAAGCTATTACATGATGAATAGACACGCAGGTCTTAAACAAAATTTAAAGACAACCATTAGGCTCCTGCCGGTTGCCATATTACAATAAGGATCATTGCATACATCAAATATAATCACAATCACATAATGGCCATATCACATCACAAAACCCCTGCAAAAACAAGTTAGACGCCTCTAATTTTCTTTGCATGTTTTACGTGGCTTGAGGCTTTCGAATAAGAACGGATCTTACCTACGAAACTGAACCACAACGTTGATACAAGTGCTATCAAGTGCAAAGTGTAGATTGGATCTATACTATGGTGAGAGAGACAGACACCCGCAAAGCCACTTGTGCAAAGCAAGTTACACGTCAAGCGTGGAGCAAGTCTCATGTGCGATGACATGTAAGGTTAGCCCGAGCCGCTTCATCCCACCATACCGCAAGATGCAAAGTACACAAAGCAAAAGACGGCACGAGCACCAACGCCCTCAAAACCATTGTGTTCTACTCGTGCAACAGATCTACGCATAGACACGGCTCTGATACCACTGATGGGTTCGTAGCAGGGAAAACAAAAAAATTCTACCGCAAGAACGAACAAAACCCAGATCTAATCTAGATAAAAGCCAAGATCTAATCTATTAGACATGTGCAACGAGATAGATCTGTACTAACCCTTGTAGATCTGAAAGCGTTACGAGATTGGATCTCGTGGTTGATGTAGTCGATCACTTGCCGATCTCAAGATCGAGTGGATGATCCTTCCGGCGCCGCGTTCCGACAGTGCTTCCGCAGTTGGTCACACGTGCGGAGTCGAAGCAGACCTTCCTCTCCTCGTTCCAGCGAGCAGCGGAGGTAGTAGATCTTCTCCTCGGAATCCCAGCAGCACGACGGCGTGGTGGTGGTGGAGTAGAGAATTCTGCAGGGCTTCGCCTAAGCCTGAGCAGAAGAAAGGAGGAGGAGAGAGGTGGCTAGGGCTTGGAGTGGAAGGGGGCAAGGGGGTGGCGCCTCCACCCCTCTATTTAAAGGAGGGAGGCGCCATGGGAGGGGGAGTCCTTGTAGGACTCCCCTCCCTCCTTGGCCGGCGGATTGGGAAGGGGGAGGAGTCCTCCTTCCCCACTACTCCTTGTCTTGCCCCACAAGGATTCCTTGATCCTTTCTTGGTTTTCAAGCAAACTCCAAGAAATCTTCTAGAACCTTCCGGAACATTCCGAAACCTTCTAGAATCCCCATACAAATACTCTGGAACATTTCCTAACTTAGAAAATGATCCCCAATATATGAATCTTATTCTCTAGACAATTCCGGATCTCCTCGTGATGTCCCGGATCCAATCTGAGACTCCAAACAACATTCGGTCTCCAACGCACATTCCATATCTACTTAAAACAACTTCGAACCTTAAGTGTGTCACCCTATAGTTCGTGAATATGCAGATATGATGGAGACACCTCTCCGATCAATAACCATCAGCGGGATCTGGAGATCCATAACGGCTCCCACATACTCAATGATGACTTTGTGATCGATAGAACCATTAACATACGAAACCAATTCCCTTTGTCACGCGATACTCTACTTATCCGAGGTTTGATCGTCGGTATCTCCATACCTAGTTCTACCTCGTTACTGATAAGTACTCTATACTCATTCCATGTTATGTCATCCCTTGTGACCCAGTCACATGCTTGCAAGCTAATTAGATGACATTCCACCGAGAGGGCCCAGAGCATATCTATCCGTCATATGGATGGACAAATCCCAATCTTGGTCCATGCGCTTCAACACATACTTTCAGAATACCTAATGACACCTTTATGACCACCTAGTTACGAAGCGGTGTTTGATGTCATCAAAGTACCCATCCGGTGATGGTGATTAACATAACCTCATGGTCGAAGGATTAGGTTACTATGTATTTTAAAGCTTGTAGCAAACGAACTTAATGACTTGATCTTATGCTATGCTTACTACGGGTGTGTGTCCATCACATCATTCTCCTAATGATATGATCTTGTTATTAACGACATCCAATGTCCATGATCAGGAAACCATGATCATCCATTAATCAACAAGCTAGTTTAACAAGAGGCTTACTAGGGACTCTTTTATGTTTACAAAACACACAAGTATTAATGTTTCCAGTTAATACAATTATAGCATGGGATGTAAACATTTATCATAAACATAAAGATATAATAATAACCACTTTATTATTGCCTCTTGGGCATATCTCCAACAGTTATTTGAATGTCCCACTTGATGACAATGCTAAAAAGAAACTCATGGGGAGTATTAATGATGTTCTTATTATGGTTAACAATGCCTATGTCCCCGTTGATTTCTATGTTTTGGATGTTGAATGCAATGCTTCTTGTCCTATTAATTTGGGAAGACCTTTTCTTAGAACTGTTGGTGCCATTATTGATATGAAAGAAGGCACCATTAAATATCAACTCCCACTCAAGAAAGGTATAGAACACTTCCCTAAGAAGAGGGAAGATCTCTTTTGCCTCTCCTATGAATTTTTTTTCTCTTAATGCTTCTTCATTTGAGAACACTTGATTCTTTTTCTTGCTTCTTATGCCTAACTTAAAGGCGTTAAATAAAAGTACTTATTGGGAGATAACCCAAAAGTTTTAGATTAGTCTTGAAAGTTATTACCTTTGTAATAACCGCTCCTTATTCTTTTTATTTGTTTTTTGTGCTAAGAGTAACCTCTAATGAGAGAGAAGTAATAATTGGGAAAGTTGTTGTCTCAAAACAGATTTATGTGCTTTACCGTAAAAATTCGTGTAAAATCTCTGTACGTCCTTTTGAGGCTTGAATTTTTGTGCTTCTGCCCCAGGTTGTTATCTAACTTTAGTTAGTTCAACACTTTTTGATTTGAGAAACAGAAGGTCTTCGAAAAAATTCGTCTTTACCTGCTGGTCTGTTTTGACAGATTTCTGCCATTTTCTGCATTTGCTTTTTGTTGGTTCCTTTTTGAGTTCTTTTGGGGAATTGAGCTTTTTGAGGGAAGTGATACAGTATCTAGTGTTTTAATGGAAGTTTTATTGGTGTTAGAACTGAACCTAAAGACTTATTATCTTGAGTGCACTATTGTTGCTAATAAAGATTGTGTGAAGTTTTGTATGAAGGAAAAAATTCAGGTGTATGGAAGGAACGAGTAATGAGATGAAGGATGGACTAAAGCTCAAGCTTGGGGATGCCACGTGTGTCACCCCAAGAAATATCCAAGAAGTACAAGCGTCAAATCTTGGGGATGCCCAAGGCATCCCCTTCTTGATCAATAAAAATCCCAGGTTTCTTCCAAACACTCCATTTTTATTGTTTCATGCACAGTTGTGTTGTTCTTGGAGCGTCTTCTTTTTCGTTTTCGTTTTTCATTTGCTTTTTTTGCTTAGTTTTCTGAATAAATTTGTTTGGACACCCTCTTTCATACATTGGTTTTCAAATAGTTTGGTTTGGTTTGGAAAAGAGTAGGAAAGTTCATGCTTAAGTGGTAAAGAGAGCTTGTTTTTGACTATGGCCTATGCTTTATCATGCCATTCTTGATATTGTTTTGGCTTTATGCTTAGTATTCTTTGTTGTAGCATAACTTGTTATAAACAATTGAGATTGCTTAACGTGCCTTGGATGAATCATGCGTTGTTTTAGCATATTAAAGCATAGTATTGTGGTATTCTCCTTTGATGCTTTATTTGGGTTGACTTGGCGCATGCTCACACCATGTTATGAATATCCTAAGTCACCATAGCCTTGATGATCCTTTAGTTTTCAACTTGTAGTATCACTTTATGCTTTGATCAATGATGTTTTGTCGCTCTGCATGATTATGGCCATTATTGCTCTCTTAGTTTGTCGCTCCCAGTCTTTGCTAGCCTCCACAACCAAGTATGAGTTTCACTCATTCATCCAATTCCTTAAACCAAGTTATTCCAAAGAGTACACCATACCTACCTACTAGCTTATGCTATTCCAAGTATATTCATGTTATGAGAAAACTAGTGATTAAAGCTCTCACGAACTTGATGGCACACTTTACTTTTCTTGCATTAGTAAACTTGAACCATTGGGTCCTTCTTTGTTGCGTATATGCTTGCGCTTTATAAGTTGAAATTAGCAGAACCATGTATCATGGAGAACGCATTCAACATTGCACTTGTACTTTGTACCCCGTTGATATCATGTTCTTTTGCTTATGGATCCCAACGGTGTGAAATAAAAGTGGAACTTGTAATATCATGGAGTTTGTATGTGTGTTAGAGAAACGCCTGGCCCGCTAGCCTAAGCCATGCCTAATCATGGTGGAAACTTGCAGCATCACCATAATGAGCACTCTATGAAGCATCCTCAATAAAAACCTATGCAAATAGCAAATAAAAAGATCGCTGAGATGCTCATTGTCTGCTTGCCTTGTCATTTTGATTATGGGATAGCTTCTGTATCATGTGCAAGGGGTACCCCGTTGGCGGTTCTTTATGATATACATGTACTTACAATGATAAGAGCTTACTCATGACTAAAGTTGAGTAGCATGAGGTTCGGTCTTCATAAGTAAGGGGCATGAGATTTCGGTTTATAACTTGTCAAGCATATCCTCTTAGTTGTGTCACTTTAACCTTAATCACCTTAAAATATGCTTATGATAGGGGCAATGAGAGCTGAAAGTTGACAAGTGCTGACCCACAAGTATAGGGGGTGTATCGCAGTATTTTCGAGGGAAGTGAAACCCAATTTATTGATTCGACACAAGGGGAGCCAAAGAATACTTATCAGTCTTAACAACCGAGTTGTCAATTCAGCTGCACCTGGAAACAATCTTGCTCACAGCAGTTTATCAGTAGCAACTGTTTTGTAGTAGGAATAGTAAAGTAACAGTAGTAGCAAAGCAAAGACAGTAGTAACAAAAGCAGTAAACAGTGGGATTCGAGTGCGGTAGGCATAGGGATGGATGGACGGGCGTTGCATGGACAAGACAATTCACATAGTAATCAGAACATAGGGCAATTGCAGATAAATAAGATAAAGCACCCAAGTACTAGACAATCCTAGTCATGTGTTCCATATATAGTCATACGTGCTCGCAATGAGAACTTGCACAACATCTTTTGTCCTGCCAGCCCGTTTGCAGCGGGGCCTCTAGGGAACTACTGGCAATTAAGGTGCTCCTTTGAATAGAGCACCGGAGCAAAGCATTAACACTCCGTGAACAGATGTGATCCTCACATCGAAGCCTTTCCCTTCCGGCTACCCCAATTTCTGTCACTTCGGGACCATAGGTTTCGGACAACGACGTGTGTATACAACTTGTAGATAAGACCAGAAACAATACTATCATGATGAATCAATAATAAGTTCAGATCTGAAATCATGGCACTCGGGCCCTAGTGACAAGCATTAAGCACAACAAAGTTGCAACAAAGTCATAAAGCACTAATAGAGCTACTAGGCACTATGCCCTAACAATCTGATGCCATTACATGAACGATCTCATCCAATCCCTACCATCCCCATAGCCTACAGCGGGGGATTACTCACTCATAGATGGGGGAAACATGGATGGTCGATGAAGATGATGGTGGAGGTCGATGGAGATGGCTCCGAGGGCACTTCCCCGTCTCGGCAGGGTGTCGGAACAGAGACTTTCTGTCCCCCGAATCTCCCCTTCGGTGGCGGTGGCGCAACGGAACTTTTCGTGGAAAAATGTCGAACCCCCCGAAGTTTTTAGGTCAGAAGGCTCCTTATAGGCGAAGAGAGAGACCGAGAGGGTGCCTGGGTCCACCACACCATGCCCTGGCGCGGCCAGGCCTAGCCCGCGCCTGGGGGGGGGGTGTGGCCAGCCCCTGGCCCTCTTCCGTCTCGTATTCTGGCTTCGTGAGTCTTCTGGAAAAATAGGCACTTTTCCTTTTGTCCCGTCCAATTCCGAGAATATTCATTTTCTAACTTTCCTAGAACCAAAAACAGCAGAAAACAGGCAGCTGGCACTGTGGCTCTTGTTAATAGGTTAGTTCAAGAAATCATATGAAAAGTACTCCAAAGTGTGGACAAAACACAAGAAAGTGGATAAAAACAAGCATGGAGCATCAAAAATTATAGATACATTTGCAATGTATCAACATCCCCAAGCTTAACTCCTGCTCATCCTCGAGTAGGTAAGTGATAAAAAGAAAGAATAATTTTTGAGGTGACATGCACCATCAAAGACTTGATCAAAATATTTGTAAAACATTCAAATATGGGATCAAAGTACTTCAATCATAACATGAAAGACAAAGTTCTAGCAATAAGCAAAGAGACTATGATGCAACATGAAAAGGCACAAACAAGAGATTCATGAATAACAATGCCTTCCAAGACGTTTGTTTATTTCACATAAAGAAAACATAGCATAGTGGCATTCAACTTGTCCCTCAAAGAGTAGCAAACATAAATGCATAGGACACCTTCAAAGTTCACAAGAGTGACTAGATACAAATAGTTTAAAACAAGCAATATCAAGGTATGCATCAATCAACAAGTCTTGGGACAATGCACATAGAACTAAGAATGGCCACTATGCTCTCAAGAAAGTGCTCACAGAATAAGTGGAGACTCAACAAGGAAATGAATAGGTTTTGAATAGTTTGAAAGGCTTCCAAATGCTGAAAGTATGGTACTCATTAGCTTTGAGCTCTCATTGCCCCTATCATAAGCATCTTTAATGTGATTAAGGTTAAAGTGACACAACTAAGAGGATATGCTTGACAAGTTATAAATCGAAGTCTCATGCCCCTTACTTACGAAGACCGATCCTCATGCTACTCAACTTTAGTCACAAGTAAGCTCTTGTCATTGTAAGTATATACGTATCATAGAGAACCGCCAATGGGGTAGCCCTTGCACATGATACATGAGCTATCCCATAATCAAAATGACAAGGCAAGCAGATAATGAGCATCTCAGTGATCTTTTTATTTACTATGTGCATAGATTTTTATTGAGGATGCTTCATAGAATGCTCATTATGGTTTGCTGCAAGTTTCCACCATGATTAGGCATGGCTTAGGCTAGCGGCCCAGGCGTTTCTCTAACATACATACAGACTCCATGATCTTACAAGTTCCACTTTTATTTTACACCGCCGGGATCCATAAGCAAAATAACATAATATCAACGAGGTACTAAATACCAATGTAATGTTAAAAGCGTTCCCCATGATACATGGTTCTGCTAGCTTCAACTTATAAAGAGCAAGCATATGCAACAAAGAAGGACGCAATGGTTCAGGTTTATTAAATGCAAGAAAATAAAGTGTGCCATCAAGTTCGTGAGAGCTTTGCTAACTAACTTTCTCATAACAAGCAAACATTTTATTCGGAAGAAAACAAGGCATATTGAATATGCACGGAAGTAGAAAATGATGCTAATAGGTAGGTATGGTGGACACTTTGGAAATATTTGGTTTTAGGGAGTTGGAAACATGAGTAAAACATACTCATTAAAAGTGAAGCCTAGCAATAGTAAGGGAGCGACAAACGAGAGAGCAATAATGGCCATAATCATGGAGAGCGACAAAACATCATTGATCAAAGCATAAAGTGATACTACAAGTTGAAAACTAAAGGATCATAAAGGCTTATGGTGACTTGAGATAGTCATAACATGGTGTGATCATGTGCCAAGTCAATCCAAATAAAGCATCAAAGGAGAATACCACTATACTATGCTTTAATATGCTAAAACAACGCATGATTCATCCAAGGCACATTAAGCAATCTCAATTGTTTACAACAAGTCATGCTACAGCAAAGAATACTAAGTGTAAAGCCAAAACAATATCAAGCATGACATGACAAAGCATAGGCTATAGTCAAAAACAAGCTCTCTTTACCACTTAAGCAAGAACTTTCCTACTCTTTTCCAAGCCAAACCAAACTATTTGAAAGCCAATGTATGAAAGAGGAGGTCCAACCAATTTATTCAGCAAACCACGCAAACTAAAAACCAAAACGAAAACGAAAAAGAAGACGCTCCAAGAACAACACAACTATGCATGAAACAATAAAAATGAAGTGTTTGGAAGAAACCTGGGATTTTTTTTTATGAAGAAGGGGATGCCTTGGGCATCCCAAGCTTTGACGCTTGTACTTCTTGGATATTTCTTGGGGTGACACGCGTGGCATCCCCAAGCTTGAGCTTTAGTCCATCCTTCATATCATTACTCATTCCTTTCATACACCTGAAATTTTTCCTTCATACAAAACTTCACACGATCTCATTAGCAACATTAGTGCACTTAAGATAAATAAGTCTCAAGGTTCAGTTCTAACACCAAATAAACTTCCATTAGAACACTAGCTACTGTATCACTTCCCTCAAAAATCTCAATTCCCCAAAGGAACTCAAAAGAGGAACTAACAAGAAGCAAATGCAGAAAGTGGCAGAAATCTGTCAAAACAGACCAGCAGGTAAAGACGAATTTTTTCGAAGACCTTTTGTTGCTCAAATCAAAACGTGTTGAACTAAAGAAAGTTAGATAACAACCTGGGACAGAAGCACAAAAACTTACAGCTCAATTCGACGTATAGATCTCTCTCAGGATTTTTTACGGTGAAGAACAGAAATCTGTTTCGGGACAGCAACTTTCCCAATCATTACTTCTCTCTCATTAGAGGTTACTCTTGGCACAAAAAGCAAATAAAAAGGATAAGGAGAGGTTATTATAGAGGTAATAACTTCCAAGACTCAACTAAAACTCTTGGGTTATCTCCCAACAAGTACTCTTCTTTAACGTCTTTAAGTTAGGCATAAGAAGCAAAAACTAAAATGGATAGAATAGAAGTAAGTGGAGATAATCATGGTGAAAACATTGTTTTGTTCAATGAAATCCATTTGTTAACAAGGTTGATCAGGTATTGTTACCAAAAAAATTCCATATGAGACAAAACTTTGTATCCCACTAATGATTATGTTACCTCAACCTTGATAGCAATGGTCCCAATCATAATAGTTTCAAATTTTTCTCTTCGTATGGGACAATATATTTCTCCAACTTGAATGCCCTCAACATGTTCAATTGAATTCAAACCATAAGTCCTTTCAATCTTCTTGAGGAAATAGACAATGTGTTCATTAAAGGTCACCTTCCCTTGATTACAATTAATAACAGCTCCTGCAGTATTTAAGAAAAGGTCTTCCAAGAATAATAGACATATTATCATCTTCAGGCATAAAAGTTTGAGAGGATGCTCTCATAAGAAATATGAGTTGAAGTAAAAGAGAGCATCAAGAAGAAAATTTAAAACACATTTAAGTCTAACCCACTTCCTATGCATAGGAATCGTATAAGCAAATAACAAAGTGACAGGCATAGGAAGATAAAACAAGAGTAACTCCAAAACTTTCAGCACATAGAGAGGTGTTTCAATACCATGAAAACTTCTACAACCATATTTTACTCTCTCACAATAATTTTCAGTAGCCTCATGAAGAAACTCAACAATATATCTATCACATAAAACATGCTCTTCATGATCTACAAGCACTAGAGCTTTATTATAAACATTTTCAAGAGAAACCTCAGGAACATAACATTCATTATCCTTTAGTAAGCAAGGGGGACAATCAAATAATGTAAGGGATAAAGAGTTACTCTCATTAGAAGGTAGGCATGGGTAGCTAATCCATTCTTCATCCTTTTGTTCATCACTCTCCTCCTCTTTTTCATCTAATGAGATTTCAGGTTCATCAATTTCTTCTTCCATAGGATCCTGCAAGGCATTAGTCTCTTCCATTTGGGGAGAGCATCTATTAAAATATTCAAGGATATAGCCATTTTCATCCTTGTAATTATCAAAGAAAAATTTAAGTATACCATACACCTCATATTTGTAAGGTGAATCATCAATATTTTCAAGCAAAGTAGCAAGTTCAAAAGCACCCTTCCAAGCAATAAATTCTTAAATTTGTTCCGCATCATAAAAGTCATAAATTCCTTTAGCATAGTAAGATATGGTATCATTATCACTATACTCACATTGAAAAGGGAGGTGTTTATACCTCTTTCTGCAACAAGACTCATCACAGCAATAAGTAACAT
Organism: Avena eriantha; assembly: GCA_910589775.1. Lineage (NCBI taxonomy): Eukaryota > Viridiplantae > Streptophyta > Magnoliopsida > Poales > Poaceae > Avena > Avena eriantha. The sequence continues at coordinate 375,023,217 of OU342746.1, read as the reverse complement.
TATAAGTAGAGCACACGTTTCTAGCAACGGTATACAATCTATCAATTTGTTCCCATAAGTGTTTCCCTTTTTGTGACAAGCGGTGTTCCTTATAATAATATTTTTGATCTTCCGTGAACCCACCTTGCCAATAAGCTTCAGTTTCAAAGAAACCAACCATTGACAACAAGCATGATAAAGCAAGACAATAACAGACCAACGAAAATAACAACTAGAGTAGGAACTATTTTTTTGTATTTTCAATAAAGGAAGAAGCAAACAAGGCAAAAAGATAAACTTAGCTTGAACAATAGTGAATCCAAGTGAACTTGATAAATAAAGCTATGCTCCCCGGCAACGGCGCTAGAATATAGTCTTGATGACCCACAAGTATAGGGGGTGTATCGCAGTATTTTCGAGAGAAGTGAAACCCAATTTATTGATTCGACACAAGGGGAGCCAAAGAATACTTATCAGTCTTAACAACCGAGTTGTCAATTTAGCTGCACCTGGAAACAATCTTACTCACAACAGTTTATCAGTAGCAACCGTTTTGTAGTAGGAATAGTAAAGTAACAGTAGTAGCAAAGCAAAGACAGTAGTAACAAAAGCAGTAAACAGTGGGATTCGAGTGCGGTAGGTATAGGGATGGATGGACGGGCGTTGCATGGACAAGACAATTCACATAGTAATCAGAACATAGGGCAATTGCAGATAAATAAGATAAAGCACCCAAGTACTAGACAATCCTAGGCATGTGTTTCATATATAGTCATACATGCTCGTAATGAGAACTTGCACAACATCTTTTATCCTGCCACCCCGTTTGCAGCGGGGCCTCTAGGGAACTACCGGCAATTAAGGTGCTCCTTTTAATAGAGCACCGGAGCAAAGCATTAACACTCCGTGAACACATGTGATCCTCACATCAAAGTCTTTCCCTTCCGGCTACCCCGATTTCTGTCACTTCGGGACCATAGGTTCCGGACAACGACGTGTGTATACAACTTGTAGATAAGACCAGAAACAATACTATCATGATGAATCAATAATAAGTTCAGATCTGAAATCATGGCACTCGGGCCCTAGTGACAAGCATTAAGCACAACAAAGTTGCAACAAAGTCATAAAGCACTAATAGAGCTACTAGGCATTATGCCCTAACAATCTGATGCCATTACATGAACGATCTCATCCAATCCCTACCATCCCCATAGCCTACAACGGGGGATTACTCACTCATAGATGGGGGAAACATGGATGGTCGATGAAGATGATGGTGGAGGTCGATGGAGATGGCTCCGAGGGCACTTCCCCGTCTCGGCAGGGTGCCGGAACAGAGACTTTCTATCCCCCAAATCTCCCCTTCGGTGGCAGCGGCGCAGCGGAACTTTTCGTGGAAAAACGTCGAACCCCCCGAAGTTTTTAGGTCAGAAGGCTCCTTATAGGCGAAGAGAGAGACCGAGGGGGTGCCTGGGGCCACCACACCATGCCCTGGCGCGACCAGGCCTAGCCCGCACCTAGGAGGGTGTGGCCAGCCCCTGGCCCTCTTCCGTCTCGTATTCTGGCTCCGTGAGTCTTCTGGAAAAATAGGCACTTTGGCTTTTGTCCCGTCCAATTCCGAGAATATTCATTTTCTGACTTTCCTGGAACCAAAAATAGCAGAAAACAGGCAGCTGGCACTATGGCTCTTGTTAATAGGTTAGTTCAAGAAATCATATGAAAAGTACTCCAAAGTGTGGACAAAACACAAGAAAGTGGATAAAAACAAGCATGAAGCATCAAAAATTATAGATACATTTGCAATGTATCAACAAGTACCAGAATTTTTGGAAGCTCTTTATGAGACTTGAATCCCTACTTCCTTCTATGAAGACATTTCTTTTACTTTTATGTTGAGTCTCCACCTTCTATCTTTATGCACCTACTTTGAGAGCATAGTGGCCATTCTTAGTTCTATGTGCATTGTCCCAAGACTAGTTGATTGATGCATAACTTGATATTGCTTGTTTTAAACTATTTGTATCTAGTCACTCTTGTAAACTTTGAAGGTGTCTTATGCATTTATGTTTTGCTACTCTATGAGGGACAAGTTGAATGCGACTATGCTATGTTTTCTTTATGTGAAACAAACAAACGTCTTGCAAAGCATTGTTATTCATGAATCTTTTGTTTGTGCCTTTTCATGTTGCAACATAGTTTCTTTGTCTTATTGCTAGAACTTTGTCTTTCATGTTATGATTGAAGTACTATGATCCCAGCTTTGAAAGTTTTACAAATACTTTGATCAAGTTTATGATGGTGCATGTTACCTCAAAAATTATTCTTTCTTTTTATCACTTACCTAATCGAGGACGAGCAGGAGTTAAGCTTGGGGATGTTGATACATTGCAAATGTATCTATAATTTTTGATGTTCCATGCTTGGTTTTATCTACTTTCTTATGTTTTGTCCACACTTTGGAGTACTTTTCATATGATTTCTTGGACTAACCTATTAACAAGAGCCACAGTGCCAGCTGCCTGTTTTCTGCTGTTTTTGGTTCCAGGAAGTCAGAAAAATGAATATTCTCGGAATTGGACGGGACAAAAGCCAAAGTCATTATTTTACCAGGGGACACACAGAGCCAGAATACGAGACGGAGAGGGGATAGGGAGCCGCCACACCACCTGGCCGTGCGGCCAGGCATTGCCCGCGCCAGGGGGTGGTGTGGCTTCCTCCAACACCCCCTCGGCCTCTCCTTCCGCCTATAAGATGACTCCGATACATAAACCCTAAGTACCCGATCAAAAATCCACGAAAGAATCTGTAGCCGCCATCGTCTCCATCCCTAGATCGGGAGGGATCTGAAGCTCTTCCTGGCACCCTGCCGGAGGGGAGAATTCACCCTGGAGGCCTTCTTCATCACCATGCAAGCCTCCGGTGTGATGCGTGAGTAGTTCATCCTTGGACTACAGATCCATGTAGTAGCTAGATGGCTGGTTCTCCTCCTTTGTGCTTTCATATCTAGATCTTGTGAGCTCCGTTCATGATCAAGATCATCTATTTGTAATTCTGCATGTTGTGTTTGCGAGGATCCGATGGATATTGAGATGCTATTTTAGATTGATTATTGATTCTATTATGTCTTTGTTATTTGTGATCTTGCATGCTTTCCGTTGTTAGTAGCTATCTTGGCCAAGTAGATGCTAGCAACTCCAACAGTTAGTATTTATGCTCGATAGTGGGTTCATGCCTCTGGTAATCTGGGAAAGTGACAGAAATCTCTAAGGTACTAGATGTGTTGTTGCTACTAGGGAGAAAACAACAATCCTTTGTTCATAGAACAATCATATTGTTTACTTTACATGCAATTCATAATGCAATAATATGTTGCTTGCAACTTAATACTGGAGGGGGTTCGGATGATAACCTGAAGGTGGATTATTAGTCATAGATGCAGTTGGATGGCGGTCTATGTATAATGTTGTAATGCCCAATCGAATCTCAAAGGAGTCAAGATGATTAGTATATGCTTGTATGCTTTCTCGATGTTTGTGAATTGCCCCGTTGTAATTTGTTCACCCAGCATGTTATCTATCTTAAGGAAAGTCACGTCTAGAGAACTATGGACCCCGGTCCTTTCTTCTACATACAATCTACAAACTGTTTACTGCTTTGTGTTTACTTTCTGGAAACTATTACTTCCTTCCATTCGATACGTTTAATCCTTTGTTTTCCGCAAAACATGGTGAGATTGACAACCTCATCGTAAGTTGGGGACAGAGTTCTGTGGTTGTGTTGTGTAGGTCTCCACGTTGTTGCTGGCACCGGTAGTGCGCCCTGCCAACGTTCAGCTAGCAACACCTTTGGGGTGTTTCCTTGCTCCTACTGGATTGATAACCGTGGTTTCGTACTAAGGGAAAACTTGCTGTTGTGCTCATCATACCTTCCTCTTGGGGTTCCCCAACGAGTTCGATATATTTTGGGCCATCAGGAAGCAAGCAAACATGTAACAGATCTAGTTGCAAACGGTGTTTCAATGCTTAGAAACAAGGCCTAGGGATCATACTTTCACTAGTGAACACTCTCATATAAATATCTTCTCTTTATGATACTACTCTGAACTACTCTCCGGTTGGATAACTCTAATCCACGGTAGGGCTATAACAGCACACCTCAAAGTTCGCTTTCCCCATCTAGATAACCCCCCACTATCACCTTGAGCGCTAGATGGTTCCAACAAACACCACAATCTCATAGAGACATCCAACTTAAATTATACTCATGACAAGTATTTATGTAACCTTAGCCAAAGTGCCACACAGTGTGCCCACTGTCAACTTCACACACGTGGGGATAAGCAGAGATTCATTAAAGCACTTGAGTAGCAGGATAGATCTATAGATTAGAAAGCTCATGATCTCAATAAGATCACACATAGAGAGAGATGAACACATAGCTACCGGTAGAGCCCTTAGCCTCGAGGAAGAACTACTCCCTCGTCATCATGGAAGTCAGCAACGGCGATGGAGATGGCGGTGGAGTCGATGGAGATGGCTCCGGGGGCACTTTCCCGTCCTGGCAGGGTGCTAGAATAGAGACTTCTGTCCCCCGAATCTCCTCTTCGGTGGCGGCGGTGCTGCAGAACATTTCATGGCTGTATGCTGGATTCTTTAGGGTTTCTGCATCAGAGGCTTCTTATAGGTGAAAGGACGATGTCAGAGGGTGGACCAGGGGCCCACACCCCTCGTGGCGCGGCTAAGGGGACCCGCGCCACCCTATGGTGTGGCCAGCCCCTGGCCCCTCTCCGTCTCGTCTTCTGGCTCCGTGAGTCTTCCGGTAAAATATCGACTTTGGCTTTTGTCCGGTCCAATTACGAGAATATTTCTTTTCCAACTTTTCTGAAACAAAAAACAGCAGAAAACATGCAACTGGCATTGTGGCATCTTGTTAATAGGTTAGCTCCAGAAAATGCATGAAAGTATCTCCAAATGTAGACAAAACATAAGAAAGTAGATATTAAACAAGCATGGAACATCAAAAATTATAGATACGTTTGCAACGTATCAACATTCATACTTGAATCCAACATATGGACTACAAGCATGACCTATGGAATATTCCTTCATATAAAACTCAATGAAAACATTAGTCCATAGGGATTGTCATTAATCACCAAAACCACATATAGGGGCAATTACCCTTTCAATAAAGATTCAAAAATGATTGGATGATATTAAGGTTATTATATGTCAATTTTTCTAAAGCTGTTAGCCAATGTAGTAATGCTTCTTTAATGGTTAGTGTTACATATGTCAAGTGGGGTGTATGCACATAATTATGCTACTAGCCTACTTTTTAAGCTCTTGCTTCCTTATGCATGTGTAAATAACCACAATTTGTTTTGTCTAGTATATTCCATACATTGAATAATGTGTCTTGTTTCATATGGATGCCTCATTGCTACTCTATGTTGTTTATTAGTATTATCATCCTTTCTGTACCAGTTATTTTAAAGTTGCTTTATGGTCTTTCTTCGCGTAAATAGGATTTGTGTGATGCAAGTCATTTTCTTTGTATCCCTATGTTCGTGTTGGATAGAAAGGATTATAAATATTAGAGTGTGATTACTCTCTCCTTTGTTATAGTTGTTTGTTGTTCTAGGTTTATCAAAGGTTTACTATTGTCAAATTCTCCTTTCTATAGCTTTATTACTTTTGCCTTCATCCAAATAATATTTCTTCCACTCCATGATTGCAGCTTGATGGAAACCGTCGAGATCTTGGTCAATGTCACTTTGGAAGCTGTGTTGAAGAAGCTACTCCTTCCAAGCCCCAAGTATGAAATTCGTGCTATTGGAGTAGGGCACTTTCTGACCAAAGTGATGTTCTACCCTTTTGCACCATTTCTCTAGAACTTATTACACACTCTCTGTCGAGATACTCAGTAGATACCTAATAAGAGGAAGCAACAAATGATGTTGCACTCCAAGTGATCAAATGGATGTTGTGTGCGATGCCATCCGTCGCAAGATAGTTTCAGAGCATCGTAAATGCCATCCTTCTTGACATTCACGTCGTGCCTAGTGATATTAAATTACATACATATGAGTCAAGTGATGACATGCTCAAAACCATAGGTGCATATCCATGTGAGACTAGATCTACGTAGGATGAATTGCCCCATGGGTGCTACGGGTCACATGAAGGAAATCAGGGCAATTCAGGTTATGAGGTCTAGGACTATGACTTCGATGGACGTCCTATAGATTATGAGGTGTGATCATCGTTACATAGACTGAGATCACTACCTCAGGTGTCCCCTTATAGACAAATAGTCTCGGTAATCATCGTGTGTATTTCTTCTTGGGCTATATGTAATGAGTTATGAACACCTCTAATGTGAACCTGAGTGGGAATCATGTAATATTATCTTTGAACTGTCTGTTCAAATATATTGTAATATATTTCATATTTTTTCTACTTATATGTCTTGTGGATTTATTTTGCGCTCGTTGGAGTGATTATGTTTATTTGTCGGCCAACACTACTCTTCATATATATAGTGGTCTACAAGATGTTTATCAGTCTGCAGGCTGGAGGTCAGTGCGCCAAGACATGCCTTAATCTAGTTGATTTGGTATGTGAGTGTTCCTCCCATGTTCACTTTCCAGCTATACGGTAGCCTTCTTGTTTTCCTAGACCTAAGGCAGGAATATACTAGTACTCATACTAAGCTACTACATGGGCTGAGGCCACTGCCTCCAGTGGACCCAATGTGGTCGTCCTAATGCTATAGCTGATGGGCCAATCGCGACCTGCCTTTCTTGGTCTACTTGAGAATACCCTTTATTGTGTTTTTTCATGCACCTTACTATGATTCTTACAAGACTTGCAAAGAACTTCGTCGTACATATACCACTTTCATCTATGTTCATGAAAAATGTGTTAATAAGGCATGCCAGAAAGAGGAATGACCGGACTGAAGTGTGACAATATCGGTTTCACACCCATTATGATACTTTGTTTCAATAAGGAGAGCTAAAAAAAGTTGTGTTGCAACTGTTGTAGGATGTGATCATGAGATGATCAAGCCTAATTGGCCAATTCTAAGGGTGACTTAAAGCCCATCAGCGATGTGGGTCAAAGCCTGTCAGCGATGTGGGTTAAGGAAATGCCATTTTTTACTGTTATCAATTTTATTTTTCCAATAGTTATGTGAATTCCTATATAATGTCTGCTATCTCTTTATTTCTATAAACACACAATTAAGTTGATACATTGTGGCCATAAACTTGTACAATATTAATTGGACTATTTTATTGCCTATAGTAAGAGACATCCATCTTTAATGATACGAAAATTGTTGCTCAAAATGACAGTGGAATACATATTATGTATGTTATAACTAATATTAAAACTAAACAATTTATGCTTCCTAATATTCAAACATATTATATGCTTATAATCATTTTTGGCATGTCACCTCTAGAAGGTAATATAGGTAATATGCCACCTTATCTAATGGATAAAAAATGGACGGTCCAAAAGTCGACCGAGTTAGAAAATTCATATAAACATGTGTAGGAACATTAATTGGTAGTAGTTAAATATCTACATTATTATCTTTCATAAATTAAATGGTTCATACGATCTAAAAATGGCTTTAAATGTACAACACTAAAAATGTGGAACATATAAATGCATCATGCAGATAGAGCCACATCTTTGAGATAGAATACCAACATTTGCATCACACATATCTTCAACATAGGAGATATGGAATATCCTTCACATTTGCTTTTTTTTTCATCAGGTCATTATCCATGTCTATAAGAGATGCCATAGACCATTTTGATGTGCATCTATTATATGCTCTCTTACTTGCCTTCTTGACTTCCTATTACTTGCGACATGGGATCCCTCAACATGCCAATCATTCTATGCTTGCTACTACTCATGCCACTCGATTTGGTTCCGGGTAACTATCTATAAAATTTCTCAATGTATTCTCTATACACTTGCTAGACATATGTGAAATTTATACACCATGTTTTTAACTTCATTTCTTGTTGCGCTTGAGAACATTATAGGATCTGATTTTTTTCATGCACCATATTTTGATTGTTGTTTTATAGGTTCAGAGGCCAAGACTTGCAAACAACTCATTAGGACATATGCCACTTTCATCTGTGCTCGGGGTGAATGTCTTGAGGCCTGCCACAAGGAGGACTTTACTGAAGGGAAGTGTGTCATTGTCAGCTTTAGACCCATTATTACACTTTGTTTGTGCAAGAAAGAGTGTTGAAGGAAAATGTGTTGCAGTTATCGTAGAATGTGTTGTAACAAGTAATAAAATTGTGTAGCAATAACTAATAATGATCAGTAGAAAAATTTGTGACTCTGTTAAATGGTGCTTATGTTTTGGCTTATAGTACACATGAACTTCTAACTCATGTCACCATTCTAAAATTTCACATCCTAGAAATACTAGATCCATGAGAGAATGAACCCTAATTCGTATGCCTACTAAAGTTTGTGTTGCAAAAATAACGTGTTTTTAATGACGTTGTAACAAAACAAGTTTCTTAGATCCGTAGACTTTGTCCCTGATTTTCTTAATTAACAACTGGGTGAACAAAACTGAATGTTTCTTATATTTACTAGTTCAAATAATGAAGGGGGGAGAGGTTGAGGTTTATAGAACCCTTTAGGAAAACGTTATTGAACTAAACTGAGGACACATTTTTAGGGTTCTGGTTTTATAATTTTTTAACAAGAGGGAGAAACAAAGGGTGTGTGTGTGGGGTGGGGGGGGGGATTTTTTGGAAATAGAGAGAGGGAGAGAAGCACTCAGAAGGAATACATCCACATGTAGAAAACAAAGTTTAATTTTCATGCAATTTTCAAAACAAGGTAATACACAGTATGATGCATGGTGATAACATGATGATGAACAAAAAGAAAAAGAGCAAGCAAAATCTAATAGGGGTATTTTCCAGGTCATTATAGTACATAAGTTGAGGAGTCATCTTAACAGAAGACAACATATCTAACGTAGATGGAGTGCTGAAACAGTATGTTGCTATTGCAATTAGAGTAGACAATCCAACATTCCGTTTTGACCGCCCATTTGTACATGTTGTGTGACAAGTAGTGTTTATGACTTTTAATATTCTACCTTTCCAACCAGAATGGCGAATATGTTTAGGACATAGTTAAATAAAATTGGTATACAAAGTATAAAAAAACTTTGCCAGTGTCTGCGCTTTGACTTATGCTATGTGAATAGGTCATAATGAGATTGTTTTTACAACATTTTTTCTAATTTCTAGTTATGTTCTAAGTAATGCATAAATATGTTGTATCCGTACCTGGTGCTTAGTTCAACATGTGGAAGCTCATGCCTTTATGGACTATGTACGCAACCACTTGAAGATGGGTACCTTAGGAATTATTCAAGCTAACGACTTAACAAAAAGATTGATCTTGCATACATATAATATATGCTCCTATTACCCTGGTTGTTAGCTATTAACATGCTTCTATTTTCCTTATTATGCCTTTTTTACAGATAAAAACTTGTAGTAAAGGAATGGTCGTGTGCATTGACCAACATAGAGGCAGCGGCGTCCCCCTTTTATTGGAAAAAAATAGACAACTTGATTGGTTGTAGAAACTTTTGTGGTATATGAAAACTTACCACTTTTAGTCAACGGTGGGTCTAGGAAGCGATAGTTTACCAACAAAAAGAGCCTACTAAATGAAATGGAGAAATAACAGTTTGAAAACTATGCGTATGGCTAGAGGTGGAAAGAAAATTCTAGACAAGCTTACTGAATACTTGAAAACACGGTTTAAGCTCGGACACTAATTACTTGAGCCAAGATAGCATTCCTAGCTCATTAAAAAAAATCCTAATGAGTGGAAATAAGAGTACCCATTAGACTCGTTTATAGCTCGTAATATGCCTAAGCTCATAAACTAGTGAGCTCAACTGCATCTTTGCTCAATTTCATATTTTTTTCGGTCGCCGCAGAAATAAGCCTAACTTTGGGAAACAATCCGGTTGTAATAAGGTTTTTCCAGAAGAAAAAAACGGTTGTAAGCGATGGCACCGAAAACCCTCTGTTTCTGTGGCGTAGCCGGCCCGTCACCTGCAGATCCCGGCCTTTCACTGGGCACGGCCCGGTTACAATACGGAACACCCCACCACAACCCTTAACCCTAAGACCCTCGCCATCTCCCAGACTTCGACGCCTCCCTGCTCCGCCGTCTAGACTCTCGCGCGAACCTCACCACCACCGGCGACCGGCTGCCCTGCATCCACCTCGCTCGCCTCCTGGGTTCGCGTCAGATCTACACGCGCGGCGACCCTCTTCGTCTCGGCACACCCAACCCGCCGGTCCTCCCCAGCCAAGGCAAGTTCCTTATCCTCCCCTCGCCCTACTAGATCCTATCCATCCTTGCACGCTGTCGCCGCCGGATATGGGGAGCCTCTGATTGCGTGGCTAGGCTTGACTGCAAGTGAATTCCACTTTTGAATTCTAGGTTTTATTGCTGTAGAGTGGAGAACTTGGTTAGGTTTTTAGACAGTGATTCCCCTTTCGGATGCCCATGGTGCTGCAGCTGCGCCTCCATACGTGCTCTCGCTTGTTGCATTGGAACTAGAAATCTCTCCTACGGTCCTTTTTAGCTTGCCTCATAGGTGTAGATAGCATGGGTTTCTGTTTTCCTGCAACTGGTGTCAAGTCAGTGAACAAGAGTGCAAGAAACAAGTTGATCATCCTGTTTATCATTTTGTTTTTGCAGTTTCAATCATGGCACGCCGAGGATTGATGGAGCAGGACCTAAGCAAACTCGATGTCACAAAGCTCCACCCGTTGTCACCTGAAGTCATCTCGCGGCAAGCAACGATCAACATTGGTACTGATACCATCCTTTTGGCAATGTTTTGATTTTCAGCAACTTCCAGTATGGATAATTAATGAGCATACAACAGTATTACACGCTATGTGGATTGTTCTCGTTACCTGATAGCCCTGCGTTCTTGTTATCATGCAAGTCACTGTGTAATGTTTCTTGCTTAGTGTGCACCATCGTAGGTTTGCTGCTAATGTGTATGCTACACATGTTATTCTCAAGGTGGGTTTTATTTGCATGATGTTGCTTACTTGTATGATAACTTCTCTTTAAGGGGGGGCCATCCACACGAGCAACTAGCAGTTTTCTGTAGATCTTATTTGCAACTTTGATTTGTGGACAGTCACTTGCTCTTGTTTATTTTCCATCCTTATTTTTCCATGGCATCTGGGTCATACTCGAATGTTACATGGCAATTATACAAAGAAAGAACCTTCTGTGGTGTCATAATATTTTTCATCATGTTACACCTCAGGTACAATTGGTCATGTGGCCCATGGCAAGTCTACTGTCGTGAAAGCTATATCTGGAGTTCAGGTATCACCCATTATGTTTATCACATTTTCTTTCAAGTGCTTAATCTGAAATCAGTAAATATTGGACAAGTATCAAACTATCAACCATACTTATCAGTAACTGCTTGTGAGTTTGCTATTTTACTCAAATTTGTCATGCTTATATGATATATGTATGCGTAAACTGCACATATATCTTTGAAAGTTATCCAGGAATACATTCCGAATGTCCTTAAACCTGATTAAGAAAAAAAATCCGGGGAACTAATTTGATATTACTTTGACAATAGTTTTATTTTCTGGTTCTTGTAATGACAAGTTTGCAACTGTTGTAGTCCATGCTTATTTGTCTATGTAGCTTACCATAATTTCTAAAATGGTTAGTAACCTATGGATGTTGAGATGCTCATCCTTTCCGTCCGTTGTTTATTTTGTACAATATTCTGATATCTTTGTTTTGATTTGTAGACTGTTCGCTTCAAGAACGAGCTTGAGCGTAACATCACTATCAAGCTGGGTTATGCTAATGCAAAAATCTATAAATGTGAGGATGACAAGTGTCCACGGCCAGTGTGCTACAAGTATGCTAAACTCCACTTTTTTTTGCATGATTAGCTTATATGCTCTCACACTGTTCACAATGTAGAGAAAAGAACTCAGGAGCATTGTTCTATTCTCATATTGATCAGTGTTCACATGATTATTTTCTAGTGGAATATATGGTAGAAGCCATGATTGGAATCTCAAATTTAATATCGGGAAATTAATTTAATCTATGATTATTTACCACTCATAACTCAAAAGTTACTTTGTTTCCAAGTTCTTTTACACTATTGACCCTTTAAATTATATAAAGGGCTTATGGAAGCGGAAAAGAAGATACTCCTTATTGTGATGTGCCTGGGTTTGAAAACACTAGGATGAAGCTGCTGAGACATGTTTCCTTTGTTGATTGCCCGGTATGATGAACCTACGCTTTTACTGTTATGAATGTTCCTTACTAAAGTTCTAGTACATGAATGCTCAAGCACAGAGCCTGACCATTTGTTGCCTACCCAAGTGATTAGTAACATTGCTGCAACGTATGGTTCTATTTGATTTTGTTTGCTGCCAGCTATGATCATGATGTTCCTCTTGCATAAACTGATAGGTGATAAACGCTGTGTCCATTACTAATTGTATGGCCAAATATTCGACTGTAGTGATATAAGAGTTCAGAGGTCATGCAGAGTTGGTTCTCTGATGAAACCATTTGCTATTCGTTTGATTGTTTCATTGATTGAACTTACATATGATGTCACATAAGCGGTACATGTATTTACATGTCATCTCCTTGAACAGGGCCACGATATTCTCATGGCTACAATGCTTAATGGAGCAGCTATCATGGATGGAGCATTGCTTTTGATAGCAGCAAATGAAAGCTGCCCACAACCCCAGACATCTGAGCATCTTGCAGCTGTTGAAATCATGCGTCTTCAACATCTCATAATTCTGCAGAATAAGATTGATCTTATCCAGGAAAGTGCAGCAATGAACCAGCATGAAGCAATCCAAAAATTCATCCAGGTCACTACTGTTTCTCATTGCTCTTGTTATAATACATGTATTCCCTTTCATGATTTGATCTTCTTTACTCGCATCTGTGCAGGGCACGATAGCTGAAGGTGCTCCTGTGGTTCCAATATCTGCCCAGCTGAAGTACAACATTGATGTGATCTGTGAATATATTGTGAAGAAAATCCCTATTCCGGAAAGGAACTTCACTTCACCTCCTAACATGATTGTTATTCGTTCCTTTGATGTCAACAAGCCTGGTTCTGAGGTCGATGAAATTAGGGGTGGGGTAGCAGGTGGCAGCATCCTCAGGGTATGTAGATCTCAGTCATGGAACATTTGTTATTAGATCATAAATTCTTCCTTTTTTTATCCTATTATAGATATACACTCAATGGTTATTCTTATTTACAGGGAGTCCTCAGGGTGAACCAGAACATTGAAGTTCGCCCAGGCATTGTCATGAAGGATGAGAGTGGCAACATCAAATGCACCCCAATCTACTCAAGGATTGTCTCGCTCTATGCTGAGCAGAATGAGCTCCAATTTGCTGTACCAGGAGGGCTTATTGGTGTGGGAACCACCATGGATCCAACTTTGACTCGTGCTGATAGGCTGGTTGGCCAGGTTCTTGGAGAAATTGGGTCGCTTCCTGATGTATTCGTGGAGCTTGAGGTTTGTCAAATCTTTATTGCTTCATGATTTTGGCGAAAACATTGTTAGCCGTTAACGATGTCCTTGCACTTTGCTTTGCAGATCAACTTCTTCCTTCTCCGAAGGCTGTTGGGTGTGAGAACAAAGGGCACAGAGAAGGCAGGGAAGGTCTCCAAGCTCACCAAGGGTGAGATCCTGATGCTTAACATCGGGTCTATGTCCACCGGCGCTCGTGTGGTTGCTGTCAAGAACGATCTCGCCAAGCTCCAGCTCACCGCGCCTGTCTGCACAAGCAAGGGCGAGAAGGTGGCCCTCAGCCGCCGTGTCGAGAAGCATTGGCGTCTCATCGGATGGGGCCAGATCCAGGCCGGCGCGACGCTCGAGGTCCCACCCTGCCCGCTGTGAAGCACTCCCCTGCAGTTTGTGAGAGAAGAGAGACGAAAATGTGGAAGGGCAGAGAGCTCCTAGGTACAGTTTTTGTGAGGTGGAGGAGAAAACATGAGTCTGGAAGTCTTGTCTTTGTGGGTTATTATCCCGGATTTGTCTACGCTACTAGTTTGCTTTCTCTTTCGTTCAAACTTAGGATTTACCTTTGCCATGTTATCATGGAGTGTTTAGTAGGCGAGGAACCTACTACTTTGGTTCAGATTTACCTATATCGTCTTGCCTATCAACGCATTGACTTCATCGTGTCTTTTGTTGAGCAGACTTCAGAATTTTATGCAGCTTTTTGCCTTTGGTTAGTTTCCCGTAGCTAAGCTATTCCTTTGCACTGGCATGCTCATCTCCATAAAGTATCATGCAGAACAACGATATCGCTATCTGCCCAAGAAACTTTTGCACATTTTCCAGTCAGTTTGTTCGTGTAGATTAGTGTTTTCTGACTGATGGCCGCTGCAATAGGTTCATGGTTAAACAACCTGACAGGCTTTGTCAAAGTTGTATGGTTTTACAATGAGATCTTTTTCCATGATAGGATCCAAATAAACTCAGTATCTCGAGTAGTGTTTGGCAAACCAACAATACAGCGAGGAATTAAACTGAGCTGGGTATATCAACGCCTGGCAAGCAATACTACAGTTTGCACAAAACCAGAGTATTTGTAAAAAAAGAGCTCCAGACCTTTCTTGATTGATGTAAAAAAATCTCAGTTTTTGCAATACTACAGTTTTGAAATTTTACTATTTTATTACTGTCTACGGTATCTTCCCAATACCGAGAAAAAACAGCAGGTGCCAAACGGAGCCTAAGCTCTAATTTTTTTTTTTGATAGAGAAGCAAATGTATTCAACAAAAAAGTCTAAACCGATTCAATTTGCATATTTCATCAAGTACAACTACAAAATGACTATAAAGAACAAGAAAAACATACTGAATAGAGCCACATTTTAAGATATATCGTAACATTAAGTTGTATCCACGTTGGCAAGTCGGAAATGTCGAGGAAGATGACCTCTATGGTTACTGTAGGAATGGAAACATAGCACAATCTTTTTATCATCAATTTTCGCTAATATCTCTTTCTCAACATAGCAAATCATCAAATCATTGAGCCAATCATCCCCTATCTTGTTTCGAAGAACTGACTTTATAATATTCATCGCCGAGAAAACTCTCTCAACTAATGTTGTTGCCACGGGTAATATCAAAATAAGTGTAATAAAGTCAAATGTTGTCTCTTCTAAACCAACTTGAGAGAAAGATCACTGAATTCTATTCATCACATCAACATATTGTTCAATTCGTCAACCAATAGACAATAATCATGTGAAGAGAAATCATCATAGTACATAGTTGCAAGCTAAACTAGCTTATCATTATCAAAGTTGCCGAATGAGTCTCTAGGATCAAGGCATGCAGTGCACAATAATAGGCGTGTAAAAGCTTTAGAAAATCTATAATTCACTCAATTATGTTTCTATCAAGCAAGTAACCATGTTGCGTGAGCTCTTTGGGTAACCCTAGTTGCAATGTTATCATCCATATTCGGTACTATAATATTTCTCCCACCACAGAAGTTAGTAGCAGCAAGCAATAGAGTCTACCATCCATCATCTCTCAATTTCTGCAATAGACTTTTCAGTAAGACAATCATATTCATAACACTCACTGTGTCTTGGTCCTCAGATTGCAATGCGTGTGACAAACCATTTGTTAAACCAAGCACTCGTTAAACCAAGCACTCGAAGCATAAAAAATAAAACTGAAATCTGAAGTCTCAAAGGGAAAATTAATCCGCTGGTGACGTGTCTTTTGAAATTTCTTAAAATTGATGTCGAAATTTCAAATTGATGTCTGTTCTTCCTGAGCTAGAGCCAACATTGTGAATGCTTCTTCCTCCCCGGCCTGTATCCACT
Source organism: Avena eriantha (assembly GCA_910589775.1). Classification (NCBI taxonomy): domain Eukaryota; kingdom Viridiplantae; phylum Streptophyta; class Magnoliopsida; order Poales; family Poaceae; genus Avena; species Avena eriantha. The sequence goes on along the minus strand of OU342746.1, from coordinate 375,007,251 downwards.
CAGCCTCCTCGTCGGCATCCATCAGAGCCGGGTTGCCTGTGCGTGGCGTTGGTGGCGGGGCAAGACTTATCGGGAAGTGGCGGGTCGGGCGCTGCCTGTTCGCTACCTGCTGCTGATGCGCGCTGGCACTGCAGGCAGCGGGCGTGGCGGCGGCCAGCGGGAAAGGAGGTGCGGACGGCTGAGCAGGGCATGTCAGCAGTCGGGCAGGAGAGGAAGCACGTACAGCTTGGCGGGGCTTGGCTCAGCCAATGGGAGAGGAGCACATAGCTAGGGATTTGTGGCTAACTCGCGAGGGACACGGGTTGGGAGTCTACCACCATTTTCTTTCATAGATTTTTCTCTGCCCCACATGAGCCGGGTCAGTCGCCCACCCTCGACCCCCTACTCCGCCCGTGCTAGCAGGCGGTGGTGTGGTTCTGGTTTCAATTACTACCATATTAGTATATGAAAACCAAATTTAGTGTAAAAAATAACTTGTAACTAATGTAAAATTCTAAATTCGTTGATATCCATGAATTGTACTTTTCATCTCTTAGTGCTTAGATTGCACTCACGATTGAAATTTCATAACATGAGAGTTGGCTACTGAGAGCACCAAGAATCCAAGAGTAACCCAAAGCCCAGGAGTACAAAGCATGTAGAGTCACTTTGTTGTCATGACGAAAAAGTGAATCAAATACCTGGTGCTAGCATATATTTCTAGTAGATAAGTATACTCCCTCCATTCCATAATTCATGTAGTGGTTTTAGTTCAAATTTGAACTACAATCACAACAAGAATTATGAAACGGAGGGAGAAGATAATTGACCTTCAGAGGCTACACTGAGAAGCTGGATTGCATGAAGCTGTTATGGGAGCCGAAAGTGAATCTGGGATTCCACAAGTCCTTGACCTCAGCATATATACATAACAGAGTAAAACGAAAACACAGCCATCTGAACACACGAATCCTCAAATACCCGGCCACATCAGTTTCTGAAGAAGGGGAGCCCATTCGGCTTGCACTTGATAAGCAAGGGCAACCGGACTACATTTTTACAGTCAGAAATATAGCACTACAAACATAGCCTCTATTGAAGAGGCCTACAACCAGAAAAATTATAGGGCCGCACTGTTGAGATCCAAAATTTAGCTGATGTGCTGTTACAATTTGTCTGAGCGATACCTTGGTGTATGTCATGTCCCGTCGCTTGGGTTCCAATAGTAGTCATTTTTTCCGGTGGGGTAACCATAAGGAAGATGAGGTCCATAGACGACATTCTCATTCAGGAATGACATTGGGTCCACCTCTGATACCTCTTGATAAGCATTTGAAGTACTGGCTTGATTGGTCTGGTAAGCATTCGAAGCACTGACTTGATTGGATATGTTAAGAGACACTGTTTCATAGGCACTAGAAGCACTGACTTGATGATTAGAGGTGTTGCGAGCTGGATTTGTGCTTGCACTGCTATCCTTTTGATTGGCCTTGGTCTTCCTGGCAGTCCTTTTGTTATCCACAGGACTGTTTGCACTAAGCTTGACCATTTGCTGCTGGATTTCATTCAATGAAGTACTCGCCAACTTTGACCTTTTCGCATCAGAAGACTTGAACTCAAGCCGGTACAAGGCTAAAGCATTAGAAGCATTGATCTCATATTCAAAAAGATGCCACTCGTAGCTGCTGGATGGTTGTGGGTCCATGTAATATGATTTCTTCAGACCCCCAGAGTCTTTCATCACTTGCTTCCTTGATTCATGCCATCCGCGCCCATTGTAATCTGGCAATGATCTTTGTTTCCTGTTTCCGCTCTCAAATGCCCTTCTTGGTCGGTCAAAGAACAACCATTCTCTAAGAGATTCACCCTCAAGAAGAGAAAGATCAAAAAGTTCTGAAAAATAGAAAAGAACCAACAATTAGCACACAAATTTGCTAATATCAATGTTCACCTAAAAGGGTAACACTTGATAGCCAAACGTACCAGGTGCATTCCAAGGTGATTTTGACGTTGCAGCCCCTTCACAGACAGGAATGCCAACATTTTTTCCTTGGATTTTTGCGCAAAGAGCATCAAATAGAGGCCCATCTTTCAAATCAATACCCCTTGGACGCATTACGGGCCTTGTCCCTAGAAGACCATCGTCATTTAAAGCCAAACCAGCATGGTAAGGGTTGCAGTAATCTTCACACTCATCTGATCCTCGCACAGGGCGACCACAGTCCCAAAGTGCACACTTTGGCCCCAAATATTGCGAAGGTGACGGAGACATTGTTGTGAGCAAGTCCGACATATGGAAAAGAACATCTCCAGTATTTTGCACAGAGCTATTTGCATCAACATACGAATTAGGAGGTTGCAGATCTAGTGGCAAATTGAATTGTTGATGTTCCAGCTGACCAATCCCTTGCAGATTATTGAGGACAGCTGGGTTTGACCCATGGAGAAAATCGTCAATACTGAGTTCATGGTCTATATTGTAGTATATCTGCAATCAAAGGTAAGAAAAATGCCCATTAAAGCCAAGGACAAATCAATATTCAAATGCATTACAAGTTGCAACATCAGAGGGATAACAAGTTATGCACTGAAATAAGAATAACACACATATTTTACAGGCATGCCATAACAATTAATCAAAAGCAGTATGGAAGAAGAAGCATAAAGTGTACATGTGTTCATTATGATATCAGAAGGTACAGAAGATAGATCAAAGAAGGCAGGAAGAAAATTCATAAACTAAAATGGGCTGGAACTCAAGACAATTACACAACTAAAATTAATATAGCAAATGTTGAAATTGAAAATCATCAAGCAAGGCCTTAACATCTAATCACCTAAGCATCTTATCTTCGGGAGACAATGATAATTTCACATGTATAATCAGGTTAGCCACCAAATAAATTGTATTATTGTGACCTGTGCTCCCCAGAAGGTTAGACAAACTATACTGTAACACGTTACTCATCACAGGACAACACATTTCTACTTGCTGGCATAATGAAGTACATCACACCCCAGGTGAAAACATTTTGTCGTAATCTTATCTGAAGAGGGAGGTTACTTTTTTATGGATCTGGATCTTTATGAGGTTCTACAATGAACTATGCACATAGTACTTGATTTTGTAACCAAAAATGTCAGACAAAACCAATAACAGGGTAATAAGTAGCCAAGCCAAAAGCAAGACTGCTACCTAAGCATAGTGGTAAAGGAAAAAAATTAAAATTTCCATCGGCTGAACTCCACTTGCACATACATCTAGAACTGCAGCTTCCTAAACATAGTGGTAAAAGAAAAAACTGAACAAGTTCATGCACTGAACTCCAATTGCACATACATTTAGAATTGCAATTAAAATCTTTTACCATATTTAACAGTGGTCCAAACCCCAAATTGTTATAGTAAATAAGTGTGTCTGCACACGCAACATCCCTAAGAATATTATGACTGGTTACTGTGGGTTACGCTATGCAACAAATGTTGCATGCAAGTGAAGAATCACGTGGCACATCAGAATGTTTCCCTGCATAATGGAGCTTACCGGCAAGGATTGAACACATGGATGGTGCAAAGTTAGCCATTCAGTGACAAAGTCCTACTGTCCTAGTAGTCTAATACACAAGTTCCTTGACATGATTGACAACACAATCGAACAATTCCACAAAATCATTAAAAAAGGGAGGCATCAAGAGCGATACCTGATCACTGAAGAATGCATTAGCAATATCAGCTACTTCTCCTCCGCAATCTCCCATCATTGCATGACCCGGTGAGGCTTCCCCCTGCACTTGCAGCTCGGGGTTGACATTCTGATCATTCTGCCCGAGCCCATGGCTCAGACGAGAGGGCTGCACGGGCAGCGGTGATCGGGGGACCGCCAGCTTGCTGGTGGCGTCGTCCTCCTCCTCAATCGCCAGTTGCAGCAACCGCAGCGTCTCCGACGGCGGATCCGCGGCACCCTGGCTGTTCCCCTGCGAGTTCTGCAACGCATCAGGAGTCTAAGTCAGACACCACGAAACCCTGAACTGTAGTCTATGCATAAGGGGAGGCTAGGGTTTGGTAAGGTGCCTGGAGGGAGGAGGCGGGAGAGGCGACGCTGAGCTCGGCTCGCCACTCTCGGAGCATCTGGTGGACCTGCTCCTCGAGGACGGCGGCGTCGGCGGAGCGGCTCTCCTTGCGGGCGGACTGGAGGCCGGAGAAGATCTCCTGGAGGTCGTCCACTCGGGTCTTGGCGCGGTCGCGGAACTGCCGGTGCCGCGACGACGAGCGAGGGCTCTTCCCTGTCGCGGAGGCGCCGCCGCCGCCGCCACCGCCGGCCGGATCGCCCGCCATCGTGGCGCTGGTGCTGTTGCGGCGATTGGGAGAAGGACTGGAGGGTCGATTCGCCTTGGTTTTGCAAGGGATTTGTTTTCCTTCATTTATTTTATTTCCCATGTTATTATTTGGAAATAATCGATTTTCCATATTTTTTCCCTAGGGAATCATTTTTGCATGTTTGGGGCTCCTTTTGATCAGTAGGATTCTCCAAATAGAAAATTCAGAGTATTAAAGTGGTTTTTTTTTTGAAAAGCTTCACCCAAATATTTTATAATCATCAACGTACGGTAGTATAAAACTAAAAAGTAATGAAAATATAAATAGTTCTTTGAACCACATAGTGATCACTGCAAGTGTACTAGTGCGAGCCGAATACACGCCTCATCCTCACCCCTGCATCGCCGGAGCCGGGTAATGCTCGTTGTAGTAGACAAATAAGAAGTCGACATGCTAAGCCTCCAAATAACCAACACAGGAGAGCAGTAACCATGCCAAAGATGAGACCCGTAGGTAGAAGAGCTAGACTTGAAACCCAACGAACACGAAAAATGACTACATCTTTAGAGATCAGTCGAACACATAATTCAACGAGCTTTCCGTCAACACTAGGCACCACCAGAGCGAGAATATGGTAGGAATAAGAAGAACTTTATTCGGATTTCAGAATGTTTCACTGTCTCATAATTCCAAAGAACACCTGTCATTGAGGGGCCATGATCCACCTCAACTCCAAGACCCCAAGGCAATCGGAGGCGGAGCGAAATAGCAGAGTTACCGACGTTTTGGCCAACGTCATATATAATTTTAGGTTTTGCCCTGGTGACCGCTTTTCCGTTAAAACACGGTCAACTTCTCGAATGTGCATTTTTGTTTGTGACCCGTGCTGATTGAACTAGAGACCTGACGACACATGCTCAACAACGAGTGCATCGAGGATGGAGGCATGTTGTGTGGGGGTTAGGGTGGGGTAGGAGGGGGGGGTGGTTCGGCGAGGGAGGTAGGCCACGAGAAGATGGCCAGGACGAGGCGAGTTTAGAAGGATACCGAGGACGGCAATATGACTACTTGTTTTCTTATCATGCTGACCTTTTTTCCTTTTTGTCTTCTAGTTTTTCTCTTAACTGTCTGCTAATTCATTATGCATTTCTATCTTTGCATTGTTTTCACTTTTTATAGAAAGTATTTTACTTCATAATCTATTTTTACTCTAAACATGTGCAAGTATTTACTCATATGTAATCTGTTTAATTATAATTTAATGATATTCAAACATAACATACTCCACGATTGAGATTAATTATTGTAGATTAGGCAAAGTGTTACCTAAACTGTTGAAATATTATCAAACCCCATAGAGAATACTTTTATTGTGCCTACAAATTTCAGAAGTCGTGTAAACATTCTATTGATCATAGATAGGCAACACTTTTAAACAGTATCTAGAATATGTTTTGGGATAGTTTTTCTCTACAAAATATCACTACTGGCTAGAATTGTTTATGAGTTGCCGCAACATTTTATTTGACATTGTAAACGTTTATATTAGACATGTATGGACAAATTTTAAGACCATTGCCCAGTTTATTTTCCTCTAAAAATACTAGTGGTGGTAATATTTGTTGATTACTCTAATGGCTATCGGCGTGCATGTATCCTTAACATTGTGGTTCAAATTAAAATTATGTAAAAACCCTCATTGGTATTCACAGGTTTTGGTTTGACATCTATGTCATGTTTATTACGATCGACATTAGAAAAATAGATAATTATGTAAGGAAAGAACAAATATTGAAGACCTTGAAGGTTTGCTATTTTTTAAGACTTTATTTTGTAATCACTGGAAATAGTTTATGTATCTCGACCATGTACTATTCGAAACTATAAATATATTGACTGTTAAAAGAAAATTAAGATCACTGAGCATATTTAATTAAGTATCTGATATACTCTTGAATCAGGCTTTCGCCACGCTATATTAACATAGCAACCACATGGTACCATGAACATTTTCGGGCCACAACACAACCAAGCCCAATAGAAAAGAAAGAGACCTAAAAAAGAAACAAATACCAACATTGACAGATCGATGAATTGAAGACGTCCCTCTATCGCCACGCCCTTCGGAAAGGTCTCACCGCATTCCTGTCATTCTGAACCGTCGTGTACCAAGCAACACCTTCAACAAGGGTGCAATGATGATGACACTGCTGCCTGAACTGGTCCTAGGGTATTCCTCGGTACATAGAGGGGGTGTAGAGGAGGTACCTGACGCCCTTCAGGAAGGAGAGGCGACACTCGTAGGCGTCACCACGTCAGTGTCGGGCATGTCCGACAGGGATTCTGCCCACCCCCAAAGAACCACCACCCCGGATAGTGCGAAGTGCTCCACCCAACCTACCGCCAACCAGCAAGTGACACCACGAAAAAGGTGCCATCTTCATCATCTCACTACGGGAATCGACACGAGGCCTCGAGTCCCGAGCAAGGGGGCAGCGGTACCAGGGGTAGTAGCATCACAACTGTGCGAGAGGGAACTACCTCCACCACCGTGGTAGTAGCCGACCGACGCGGCAATTGATGACTGGATTCCTGCACCAACAACATGGTTATTGCAGTACCTGTAGCAGCAAATATTTAAGAGTTTGTCTCGATGGGAGATCGTCGAACGGAAACAACACGACCCCGCAACCATGCTGTCAATGTGTCCATGTTTCGCACCCAAACCGTGGTTTGGAAATAGCCTATTCTATAAGTTACTAGAACAACGATAATTGAGAGAGGTTTAAAGTATCTAATAACAAAGAACTTTTAATAAGAACAAAATAAACTAAGATGGAAAGTAAGCAGGAATATGAACTGAATTAAAGAGATTGTAGTTGTAGGATTGAATGGAATGAGAGAGGGCTTCTAGGCTTTGGTCTCACTAGTACTAGATGGGCAAATATATGTGTGATCTGTAAGAGATTACTCAGACAAATAAATGTTTCCCAATTGATTACCGGGCTGTCACACTGTGTGCACTATGCATGGTTCTCGCGCATCATCGCAAGGAAAAAGGCACTTCCGGACCAAAGGATCACATAAACTCATCTTAGATCACAATAAATTCTAACTTAGCGCACTAGATCATACCTCAACCTAGAGTTGAATCAATCAGTCACACATGGATGAACAACAAAACATATATAAATATATAATGATATCACAACCGTATTCAGTCTTATAATTACTAAACACAAGAGAGAGAGAGAGGGAGATGGAGATGATGATGGAGATGGAGATGATGATGGAGATCGATGCGTGGTGGTGGTGATGTCTTCCTTCTCTTCCCCCTCTTCTTGCTTGGATGCCTCGATGGTGATGGTGTTGAGGGAGATCTAGATCTCGGAGGTATGGTTGAGGCAGAGCTCCGCTGCAATGGAGATCATATGGGTGGCAGTAGAGCTCCACCCCTGAAGGGCTATGGCTTCGTGGCTCTCTCTTGGCTCCTTCCTCCTTTATATTGGCCTTGGGGGTGTCCTAGGGTTCCCCCAATATCGTCATATGACTTAGGAAAGGTTCTGGAGCTTTTCCGGGGTGAAATCCCGTCGTTTCCAACATTTTTGGCAACTATGCAGGCAGAGCTATACGACCAAAAATATAGCTCCGGTCGTATAGTTGCTCGTTAAACTTGCAGATGCTTTTAGTATTTTGGCTGCCATTTCTTCATACAAACTCCATTTTGGGTGTTCTTGGGCTCGTCGAGTTCGTATCGTCGAGGTATACAACCCTGTGGTCTTGGATATTTATTTTGATAAGTTGGGGAAAAATCAATTTTTCAACCTCTCAAATGGCTAAGTATGGTCCCTACAGCTCCTCCATACTATGCTCTCATTGTTCCTTTTGCCTTTGTTTTGTCCATAATCATCATCAACACCTACACACATATCAAAGACAAGGAAGAGGGATAAAATTCTACCTAAACTACTAAATGTGCAAGGCTCATATTGAATTTAACAAAAACAAGTAATCATGCATATTAAGCATAGCAATGGTTAGATGGAGCACGATATGATAGGCAAATGACACAATTTATATTGCTAAAAAGTGTTGTATATCACATCCATCAACTTCCCCAAGCTAGATCTTGCTCGTCCTCGAGCAAAAGGGATCGATAACTTAATGGATGTGATCTTGCTTATCATTGGAAATCAATGCACCATATCCTTGTTTTTTCCTGCAAGCTCAAAGTAAGAGAGCACATAATCATATAAGGCAATATAAGTTCAGTTATATTATTCTAAACCACTAGAGATTAGTCAAAAACTTCTATGCCCCATGTTAAAGTTAAATCTAGCTTGCAAGTAAACTTGTGATCCTTCTATATGCACTTTATTGTATTTTTGTACTTTTATTTGTATAAGGCAAAGCTGAACACGGTTAGTTGTCAATCATAAATAGAAATACCGTTTTCCAATGATGCCTACTCATGCCATCTATTAAAGTCTCTCAAGTGCAAAATTCGATTGTTGAGCTCATAGAAAATATATTTCTTAGTAACGAGACCATGCCAAAAGAGTGGTATATGTTCAATCGAGACTATGCAAGCTAGGAAGGACACACGTGACCATTACCAAGGTTTCCCTTTTCGGTATACTGATTTCTCATAACGGTCATAGGAGTATTCCGACTTTTGCTTTTAACGCAGGCCCATGAGAATACCAATGCATACCCAAATACAACATTTTTGCTACATATGTTGGGCAACTCATAGCCAAGCTCCAAGAGTTTCCTCTTTTTGGATTGTTTAAAGGCCAGCAAAGTTGTTAGCATCCCATGTTGTGCGGTATTGGCGTAAGACACACATAAAGCAATATCTCACTTTGATTTCCAAGACAAAAATTTGGCATATGTAATCTCGAAACTTTGAAACATCATTTCTTATTTGACAACTCACTCAGTAAACATCTATTAAGACCATCATTTATAACACTATGGGGTCGAGCTACTCCATAACCATTCACTTAAGACAATTCTGAACAGTGACAACTAGCAAGTTTAGAATAACTTCTTTAATTTTTTTTTCAAAATGTAGAGAACATGGCAATGTATATTTAGAGGATAACAATATTTATCACAAGCTAGATAAAAGTTGAACAAGGTGCATCAAAGCTATGGCTTGTCTCCTATGGGGCCTAACATGAGCAAGTATATCCCTTGTATAAATATGAACAAAATCTCACCTAAGAAAGCATTCAAAAACAGAGAGATACATAATAGCATGAAAAAAATTTAAGATAAAGAAATTTGCACAAGCCTCTACGCATGCAAAATAACACTCTGATACGTCCATAACGTATCTATAATTTTTGATGGTTTTATGCTAATAATATGCTTTTGATACTCCTTTTTATATAAATTTTATGATTTATTTGGACTAACCTACTAATAGTTGCAAAAGTGCACAATGTTCTGGTTTTACACTTTGATGTGTAGGAATTACCAAGAATACAAGTGGAAACCTTGTTGGAGTCAAATTGGGATTTTCTAAAAATCTGTTTCAGAACTCTTTTTGAAGATGGTCACGTTTCGAGTCGAATACGATGTCAAATGGAAAACTCTTCAACTACAAAGTTGTTGGAAATTTCACGACAAACGTTCTGGGCATAAAATTTAACTGATTCCGAGTTCGGATGGGCCCGATAGGCCCGGTTTACTGCAGCCCAAGATGGGATGACGGGAATCCGAGAAGCTATATAAAGGGAGGAAACCTAATTCGTGGGAGACACCTCCACCCACGAATTTGCAGCCACCAAAGCCACATTTTTGCCTCCCAAGAAGCCACGAAGGAAGGAGGCTAAGGGGCGGTGCTCCCCTATGATACCGGCGGCGGGGAAGGAGTCCCCCGCGACACCGCCCTCTTCACCATCTTCACCGCCATCTCCATCGCTGTTGTTGATTCCCATGATAAGGAGGGAGTAGATCTCTCTCAGGGCTAAGGGTTCTACCGGTAGCTACGTGTTCATCTCTCTCTCTCTCTATGCATGATCATATTGTGATCATGAGCTTTGTAATCAAGTAGATCTACTTTGCTACTCAAGTGCTTTAATAAATCTCTGCTCTCTCCATGTGTGTGAAAGTGACAACGTGTACACCATGGTGGCACTTAGGCTAGAGATTACAAATACTTGTTATGAGTTATATTTGGAGTTTGGATGTTTCTATGAAATTGTGGTGCTTGTTGGAACCATCTAGAGCTCAAGGTGACAGTGTGGGGTTATCTAGATGGGGAAAGTGAACTTTGAGGAGTGCTGTTATAGCCTTACCATGGATTAGAGTGTCCAACTAGAGAGTAGCTCAGAGTAGTATCATAAGATATGATATTTATGTGAGAGTGTTCACTAGTGAAAGTATGATCCCTAGGCCTTGTTTCTAAGCATTGAAACACCATTTGCAACAAGATTGTTACATGTTTTCTTGCTTCCATCTTTATTTCAGATTGCCTTTAGTCTCAACCACGCGCCATTAAAGCTATTTTTTAGCACCGTTACCACTTATAAGTATCTATACCACTTGTATTTCACTATCTCTTCGCCGAACTAGTGCACATATACACTTGACAAGTGTATTGGGTGTGTTGGGGACACAAGAGACTTATTGTATCTTGATTGCAGGGTTGTTTGAGAGGGATACGTTTGACCACTTCCTCCCTGAGTTCGATAAACCTTGGATAATCCACTTAAGGGGAAACTTGCTACTATTCTACAAACCTCTACATTTGGAGGCCCAACAACTGTCTACTAGAAGTGCGTAGACATCAAGCTATTTTCTAGCGTCGTTGCCGGGGAGGTAAGGTAAAAGGTACTCACATCCTCCGGTGTGAGTGCTCGAAGTTATTTCCTTTAGATTTTGCAATTTTGTCTTTTTGTTTCTTGCTTTCACTAGTTAGGCTTAATGGAAAACAAATTTTTTTTAGAGAGCTTTATAGTATTTATCTTGAGTTAGGACATGAAGTGTTTGAAGAGAAAATTAAAAAACCTATGGAACTTTATTTGCATGCTGATAGCAATGTTGTTAGTATGAATTCTTTGGACACCATTATTGCTAATGCTATGGAAAATTCTAAGCTTGGGGAAGCTAGTTTTTATGAAAATGATCTTTTTAGTTCTCCAGCTTTGGAAGATAGCTATTCTATTGCTTATGATGATACCAAACCTCCAATATATGATGATTATAATGATGAATATGATATTTTCAGTCCACCTACTATTGAGGAGAAAATTAATGATTACAATATGCCTCCTATATTTGATGATTATGGTGATGAGAATAATAATGATAACTATTTTGTTCAATTTGCTCCCACCACAATTAATAAGAATGACTATGCTTATGTGGAGAGTAATAATCATTTTATGCATGTGGCTCATGATAAGAATGTGTTATGCGATATTTATATTGTTAATTTTATTCATATTGCTACTGAAAGTTATCATGAGAGGGAGAAACATGGTCTTATGTATCTCAACATTATTAAGTTTCCCCTCTTTATGTTGAAAGTCTTGAAGTTGCACTTGTTTTGCTTTTCTATGCTTGTTGCTTTGTGCTTTCATGACTTGTTTCTTTACAAGATTCCTATGCATAGGAAGTGGGTTATACTTAAATGTGCTTTGAATTTGCTTCTTGATACTCTCTTTTACTTCAATTCATATTTCTTATGTGAGCATCTTCTCAAACTATCATGCCTAACTTAAAGGCGTTAAAGAAAAGTACTTATTGGGAGATAACCCAAAAGTTTTAGATGAGTCTTAGAAGTTATCACCCTTTAATAACCGCTCCTTATCCTTTTTATTTACTTTTTGTGCCAAGAGTAACCTCTAATGAGAGGGAAGTAATGCTTGGGAAAGTTGTTGTCTCGAAGCAGATTTTTGTGCTTCACTGTAAACATTTTTGTAAAATCTTTGTATGTCGGTTTGAGCTGTGGTTTTTTGTGCTTCTGCCTAGGTTGTTATCCAACTTTCGTTAGTTCAACACTTTTCGATTTGAGCAACAGAAGGTCTTCGAAAAAATTGGTGTTTACCTGCTGGTCTGTTTTGACAGATTTCTGCCATTATTTGCATTTGATTCTTGTTGGTTCCTTTTTTGAGTTCTCTTTAGGGAATTGAGCTTTTTGAGGGAAGTGCTACAGTATCTTGTGTTTTAATGGAAGTTTTATTGGTGTTGAAACTGAACGCAAAGACTTATTATCTTGAGTGCACTAATGTTGCTAATGAACATTGTGTGAAGTTTTGTATGAAGGAAAAATTTCAGGTGTAAGGAAAGAATGATGTAATGAGATGAAGAATTGACAAAAGCTCAATCTTGGGGATGCCACCCCGTGTCACCCCAAGAAATATTCAAGAGGTACAAGCGTAAAAGCTTGGGGATGCCCAAGGCATCCCCTTCTTTATCAATAAAAATCTTAGGTCTTTTTAGACACTTCATTTTTATTGTTTCATGCACAGTTGTGTTGTTCTTGGAGCGTCTTCGTTTTTGTTTTTAGTTTTAATTTGCTTAGTTTGCTTGAATAAATTGGTTGGACCCCCTCATTCATGCATTAGTTTTCAAATAAGATTGGTTTGGATTGGAAAAGAGTAGGAAAAGTTCATGCTTAAGTGGTAAAAAGGAGCTTGTTTTTGACTATCGCATATGCTTTGTCATGTCATGCTTGATTTTTTTTGGCTTTATGCTTAGTGATTTTTGCCGTAGCATGAAATGTTATAGACAATTGAGATTGCTTAATGTGCCTTTAAAGAATCATGTGTTGTTTTAGCATATTAAAGCATAGTATTGTTGTATTCTCCTTTGATGCTTTATTTGGGTTGACTTGGCGCATGCTCACACCATGTTATGACTATCCCAAGTCACCATAGCCTCTATGATTATTTAGTTTTCAACTTCTAATATCACTTTATGCTTTAATTAATGATGTTTTGTCGCTTTACATGATTATGGCCATTATTGCTCTCTTAGTTGGTCGCTTCCAGTCTTTTGCTAGCCTCCATACGAAGTATGAGTTCCACTCATGCATCCAACTCCAAATAAAACCAAGTTATTACAAAGAGTCCACCATACCTACCTATTAGCATTTGCTATTCCAAGTATATTCGTGTTTTTATCTACCTTCCGAACTAAACTTGTTATGTGAAAATTAGTGATTAAAGCTCTCACGAACTTGATGGCACACTTTACTTTTCTTACCCCTAATAAACTTGAACCATTGTGTCATCTATGTTGTAAATGCTTGCACTTATATGTTGGGATTAGCAGAACCATGATGTCGTGGGGAACGCTTTCAACATTGCACATTTACATTGTACCCAGTTGATATCATGCTCTTTTGTTTATGGATGTCGTCGGTGTGAAATGAAAGGGGAGCTTGTAAGTCCATAGAGTTATGTATGTGTGTTAGACAAACGCCTGGGCAGCTCGTCTAATCCATGCCTAATCATGGTGGAAACCTGCAGCGTAACCATAATGAGCAATCTATGAAGCATTCTTCTTATAAAAAAAGAGATAGAGATTGAGAAAAAAGAAAAAAAAGAGATATGAGAAAAGAGGAAAGAGATAAAAAAGCACCATTTTCCCATGGTAAATAAGAAGATACTGAGATGCTTATTGTCTGCTTGCCTTGTCATTTTGATATGGGGATTCTTCCGTATCATCGGGCAAGGGGTACCCTGTTGGCAGTTCTCTATGATACACATGTACTTACTATGACAAGAACTTACCGGTAACTAAACTTGAGTAGCATGAGGAGTGGACCGCGTATTCAAGGGACATGAGATTGCCAACTTATACTTTGTCAAGCATATACTCCATAGTTTGTTCACTTTAACCTTAATCACTTCAAGATGCTTATTATAGGGGCAATGAGAGCTGAAAGCTAATAAGTACCATAATTTTTGGAAGCTCTTTATGAGACTTGAATCCCTGCTTCCTTCTATGAAGACCTTTCTTTCACTTTTATGTTGAGTCTCCATCTTCTACCTTTATGCACCTATTAAGAGAGCATAGTGGCCATTCTTAGTTTTATGTGCATTGTCCCAAAACTTATTGATTGATTCATAATGTTGATATTGCTTGTTCTTGAACTATTTGTATCTAGTCACCCTTATGAACTTTGAAGATGTCATATGCATTTATGTTTTGCTAATCCATGAGGGACAAGCTGAATGTCACTATGCTATGTTTTCTATATGTGAAACAAACAAACATCTTTCAATGAATTGTTATTCATGATCTTTGTTTGTACCTTTTCATGTTACATCATAGTTACTATATCTTATTGTTAGAACTCTATCTTTAATGTTCATGGTTAGAGTACCTTGATCCCAGCTTTCAATGCTTTTATAATAATGATGATCAAGATTGTGTTGGCTGCGTGTCACCTCAAAAATTATATTGTTTTTATCGTTTACCTACTCGAGGACGAGCAGGAACTAAGCTTGGGGATGTTGATACGTCCATAACGTATCTATAATTTTTGATGGTTTTATGCTAATAATATGCTTTTGATACGCCTTTTATATAAAGTTTATGATTTATTTGGACTAACCTACTAATAGTTGCAAGAGTGCACAATGTTCTGGTTTTACACTTTGATGTGTAGGAATTACCAAGAATACAAGTGGAAACCTTGTTGGAGTCAAATTGGGATTTTCTAAAAATCTGTCTCAGAACTCTTTTTGAAGATGGTCACGTTTCAAGTCGAAGACAGCGTCAAATGGAAAACTCTTCAACTGTAAAATTGTTGGAAATTTCGCAACAAACGTTCTGAGCATAAAATTTAGCTGATTCCGAGTTCGGATGGGCCTGATAGGCCCGGTTTACTGCAGCCCAAGATGGGATGACGGGAATCCAAGAAGCTATATAAAGGGAGGAAACCTAATTCGTGGGAGACACCTCCACCCACGAATTTGCAGCCACCAAAGCCACGTTTTTACCTCCCAAGAAGCCACGAAGGAAGGGGGCTAAGGGGCGGTGCTCCCCTATGATACCGTTGGCGGGGAAGGAGTCCCCCGCGACACCGCCCTCTTCACCATCTTCACCGCCATCTCCATCGCTGTTGTTGATTCCCATGATAAGGAGGGAGTAGATCTCGCTCGGTGTTAAGGGTTCTACCGGTAGCTACGTGTTCATCTCTCTCTCTCTCTCTATGTATGATCATATTGTGATCATGAGCTTTGTAATCAAGTAGATCTACTTTGCTACTCAAGTGCTTTAATAGATCTCTGCTCTCCCCATGTGTGTGAAAGTGACAGCTAGTACACCATGGTGGCACTTAGGCTAGAGATTACAAATACTTGTTATGAGTTATATCTGGAGTTTGGACGTTTTTATGAAATTGTGGTGTTTGTTGGAACCATCTAGAGCTCAAGGTGACAGTGTGGGGTTATCTAGATGGGGAAAGTGAACTTTGAGGAGTGTTGTTATAGCCTTACCATGGATTAGAGTGTCCAACTAGAGAGTAGCTCAGAGTAGTATCATAAAGAGATGATATTTATATGAGAGTGTTCACTAGTGAAAGTATGATCCCCAGGCCTTGTTTCTAAGCATTGAAACACCATTTGCAACTAGATTGTTACATGTTTGCTTACTTTCATCTATATTTTAGATTGCCTTTAGTCTCAACCACGCGCCATTAAAGCTATTTTCTGGCACCGTTACCATTTATAATTATCTATACCACTTGTATTTCACTATCTCTTCGCCGAACTAGTGCACCTATACACTTGACAAGTGTATTGGGTGTGTTGGGGACACAAGAGACTTCTTGTATCTTGATTGCAGGGTTGCTTGAGAGGGATACCTTTGACCACTTCCTCCCTGAGTTCGATAAACCTTGGGTATTCCACTTAAGGGAAAACTTGCTGATGTTCTACAAACCTCTACACTTGGAGGCCCAACAACTGTCTATAAGAATAGAAGTGCGTAGACATCACACTCCCAAGCTAAACTTGAGAAGATCATGAAAACAAAAGAGAAAATGCAGTTATCAAAAGAGAATATAAGAAGTAGTTACCTCTGATACGTTGCAAACGTATCTATAACCTTTGATGTTCCATGCTTGGTTTTATCTACTTTCTTATGTTTTGTCCACACTTTGGAGTACTTGCTGCTGTACTATGATCCCAACTATCAATGTTTTACAAATACTTTGATCAAGTTTATGATGGTGCATGTGACCTCAAATATTATTCTTTCTTTTTATCACTTACCTACTTGAGGACGAGCAGGAGTTAAGCTTGGGGATGTTGATACGTTGCAAATGTATCTATAATTTTTAATGTTCCATGCTTGGTTTTAATGTTCCACACTTTGGAGTATTTTTATACACTTTCTTGGACTAACCTATTAACAAGATGCCACAGTGCCAGTTGCCTGTTTTCTGCTGTTTTTAGTTCCAGGAAAGTCAGAAAACGAGTATTCTCGGAATTGGACGGGACAAAAGCAAAAGTCAGTTTTTCACCGAGGGGGCATGGAGCCAGAATACGAGATGGAGAGGGGACAGGGGGCAGCCACACCACCTGGCCGCGGCCAGGCCTGGCCCGTGCCAGAGGGTGGTGCGGCCACCCAGGGCACCCCCTCGGCCTCCCCTTTCGCCTATAAGATGCCTCCGATATAGAAACCCTAAGTACCCGATCAAAATTCCACGAAAGAGTCTGTAGCCGCCGTCATATCCATCCCTAGATCGGGAGGGATCTAAAGCTCTTCCCGGCACCCTGCCGGAAGGGAGAATTCACCCTAGAGGCCTTCTTCATCACCATGCAAGCCCCGGTGTGATGCGTGAGTAGTTCATCCTTGGACTACGGATCCATGTAGTAGCTAGATGGCTAGTTCTCCTCCTTTGTGCTTTCATGTTTAGATCTTGTGAGCTCCATTCATGATCAAGATCATCTATTTATAATTCTGCATGTTGTGTTTGCGGGGATCCGATGGATATTGAGATGCTATTTCAGATTGATTATTGATTCTATCATGTCTTTGTTATTTGTGATTTTGCATGCTTTCCGTTGTTAGTAGCTATCTTGGCCAAGTAGATGCTAGCAACTCCAAGAGTTAGTATTTATGCTCGATAGTGGGTTCATGCCTCTAGTAATCCGGGGAAGTGATAGAAATCTCTAAGGTACTAGATGTGCTGTTGCTACTAAGGAGAAAACATCAATCCTTTGTTCATAGAACAATCGTATTGTTTACTTTACAGGCAATGCGTAATGCAATTATCTGTTGCTTGCAATTTAATACTAGAGGGGGTTCGGATGATAACCTGAAGGTGGATTATTAGTCATAGATGTAGTTGGATTACGGTCTATGTATAATGTTGTAATGTCCAATCAAATCTCAAAGGAGTCAAGATGATTAGTATATGCATGTATGCTTTCTCGATGTTTGTCAATTGCCCCGCTGTAATTTGTTCACCCAATATTTCATCTATCTTAAGGCGAGCCACCACTAGTGAACTATGGACGCTGTTCCTTTCTTTTATCGTCGATCTACAACTATTTACTGCTTTCTATTTACTTTCTGCAAGCTTTTACTTTCTTGCACACAATACGTTTAATCCTTTGTTTTCAGCAAAACCGGTGAGATTGACAACCTCACTGTAAGTTGGGGGCAAAGTTATGTGGTTGTGTTGTGCAGGATTCCAAGTTGGCAACAACACCTTGGAGGTGTTTCCTTGCTCCTACTGGTTTGATAACCTTGGTTTCATAACTGAGGGGAACTTACTGCTCTGCTCGTCATACCTTCCTCTTGGGGTTCCCCAACGAGCTCGTTATTACACGAGTCAACAACCTCCCCAAGCTTAAGTTAAAGCAAGGGTGACACACTTTACCGTTGAGGTGCTTTTAAGCTCTACTTTGATGAACAAAGAACCTTTGATTTGATGAATGCTTCACGATCCGGTGTATGCCTTCCTTAAGAACCTGGTAGGAACAAGACTAGAAAGACGACAAAATATTTTTGTGTTTTTGAAGACATGGGTTTAGCTCACAAGTGATAAAAATACAATTCCCACTGAGTCAGTTCATCAACCTAAGCACCACGCTTAAGTCAACAAACTAATTCTAGAAGTGTGCTTCTCCTAGATTGTGATGAAGTGTAAGTGAGACAAAATATGAAACACGAGTGTGGAGCCCCTATGTGCTTATTTAAAAGAGGTTAGAGTTGGAAGGATTTACCAGACACTAATTGTTGAAACATTGAGTTGAAGCAACCAAGTGGCTCATGCGAGTGTTTGCACGGTTGGGACTACCATACACGTCATCACACAAGGTTCAAGTCCCTGTGAAAATAACACACAAAATAGAAGACAACAGTTCGGTGTACGAATGAAGTTCATTCACCTAACTAATGAAAGAAAACGAAAAGAAAACATGAACTACTAAATATAATCACAACTTAAGGACTTTCTAAGATAGAACTTTATTATTTACATATGCTTGGCTTCTCTAAAACATGGGAGAAGCTCTCAGGTGGTGTTTCAAGGTTTTTAGAAGAAGATGGAAGAAGAAAGAATGAAATTTTGAGCAATGGTTACCTTCTAGTTGGCGTTAGAGGGGTTTTCCCAACTATACGGGCGCAGCTATATGACCGGAACAATGTGTTCCCGCCGTATAGTTGTCCTGCTGTAAAAAAATTAGGGTTTTCCACCTGGAGGCACAACTATACAGTCAGAACAAAATGTCCCGCTGTATAGTTGGTCGTTAAACTCTCAGTATATTAGAAAAGAATTTGTACGCAGGCACCGATATCTATACGACCGGAGCTATACGGCCGAATTTTTTTATTCCTGCCATATAGTTGGTCGTTAAACCTTCTGTATACATTAGAAAAATTCTATTTCTTCATGAATTCTGTCTTATCCTTTAACTTAGTGAAATGCCATGTTTTGACAGAAAAAGAACAACTTTAATTTTCGACCAACAACAACATGTAGTAACAATAAATTCTACCCTTTTGAAAACTATAACAAGATAACTCTAATAAAAAATCTTGCAAATAATAAAAATGCCAATGCAACATAAATGCAACTAAACTCAAGACACAAAACTAAGAAGGACACCTAATGACTTTCGGGTTGCCTCCCGGGAAGCGCTTTCTTGTAACCAAGTAGCCAGGCTTTTATACTCCACATTTATTTAGCAATGGAGGCAGTTATAGGAGTAATTTTGCTTACCTCCAACAAGTGTTTTCAGGATTTATATCATACTTTTTTCTTCTAAGATGTACCCACTTGCGGTGCATCGGTATCTCGTAAGTGTTCTCGTTGCCACGAGAGGATGGATGTACCAAGCTCGGTAAATATATATTCTTTCCTTCCTGCATAGAGGGTGTTAAAGATTTATTATCAAACTTCGAATATTTACCTTGATTACTATTTTGAGGGTATAACTAATAATGTTCTTTTGGATCCAGTAGCTTGGTCTTTGCCATCGAACTTTCCTGCACCTCATTAGTAAAACAAAAGTCATAGCAAACAGATATGGGAGGCACACAAGATTCTATCTTTGGATCATCATAATTGATTCCCCCGAAAAGAGTATTTAAACAAACACTACTAGCATCATCAAAAACTTCTTCAAGGCAATTATCAGGGATTATAGAAAATTGAAGTCCTCAACATCACTAAAGTCAGCAATAAGGATCAGGAATAGGTGGGGGATCAGGTTTGAGAGCGGCTTTCAATTTATTCCATGCCTTGATTCCTTGATTTCTTCTTTCTTCTTGATGCGTCCCCAATACTCTTCATGAAGCTGTTTCACTTCATATGTAGATGTTAGATGTGTGGGATATTCAACACGAGGCTTCTTATTTTTATTTGTCCTAGTTTTAGGCTTCCTGGATTTACCCTTCTTTCCTACTTCAATGATGCAACAAGTGGAAGATACGGGAGTAACAGTAGAGGGCTGTTCTCCATCGTTAGTAGCAGCAATTCTAATATGATTAAAATAATTAGCTATGAAAGGTATTGCTTTAGAAAGAACATCTCTAACTAAGGTATCATCATAAGGAATTTTTCCTCTTCTATTTTCATCTTTAAGAAACTCATTGACCAGGTTCTCTAGATTAGTAGGGAGAGGTTTTTCTTCATGCACAATTTCACATTGCCATTGATGAAAATTATTATGTATATCTCTTAAGAGTTGCCAAGCTTCTTCCAAAGTTTTTCCAAGGAATGCACCATCACACATCACATCTAGCTTATCCTTAGAAGAGTGATTTTAGCCTCCATAAAAGTGATTCAACAATAACCAATCAGGTAAATTATGATGTGGACAATCATGCATTAATTTTGAGAACCTGCTATAAGCTTGTATTAAATACTCATTGTTGCTTTGCTTGAAATTCAGGATATGAAGCCTATGCTCATAAGTTTTCTTTTGTGAGAAATACTTACCGATAAAAGCTTCGGAGATACCTTTCCATGAATTGAAGTGTCCCGCGGGATGCGATCTTAGCCAATCTTTAGCTTTTCCTTTCAGTGAGAACTAGAACAGATATAACTTTAGCTTATCATTTGTCCATCCATTTGCCTTCACCGTAGAACACAATGAAGTAAATTTGTCAATATGCTCATATGGATCATTGTCCGGATCTCCTGCAAAAGCTATTTACATGATCATATTTATCCACATAGGATTAATCTCATATCCATCCACATCAATAGCGGGTTGAACAATAAGAGCATGTAAATGATCAACACTCAGAGAAGCATACTCGGCAAGATTTTTACTTTCCATAGTTCCTATGTTTTTTTAATTTCCTATATCTAAAATAAATAACAAGACTACTAACAAAAGGTAAACTATTTTTTTTGTTATTTTCAAATAATCAAAGCAGTAAGATAAATAGCTGAAGGGAATATGCACGAGAGGCAATAATAAAGTGGTTATTATCTTATTCCATGTTTATGATAAATGTTTATTTTGCATTCTATAATTGTATTAATTGGAAATGTTAATACATGTGTGTTTAATAAACAAAATACAAAGTTCCTAGTAATGCCTCTCATATAAACTAGCTCATTGATTAACAAGATGATCAAGGTTTACTGATCATGGACATTGGATGTTGTTAATAACGAGGTCACAACATTGGTGGAATGATGTGATGAACATTCATCCGAAGTATAGCATTACGATAAAAGTCATTATGTTTATATTGCTATAACATCATACGAAGTAATCCTAGTCCTTAGACCATGATATCATGTTAATCACTAACACCAGAAGAGTACCTTGATAACATCAAACGTCACACCGTAACAGGGTGACTATAAAGGTGGGTTCAGTGCTACAAAGGTGTTATGTAGAGGCTCATGGATCAAGAGTGGGATTTGTCCATCCCGATGACGGATAGATATACTCAGGGCCCTTGATACGTCCATTTTGCATCACTATTCTATGTCATAATTCACTGTTATTCATTGATATATTTCATATTAAGAGATGATACTTATGTTATTTCATCTGTTTTTGCATGGTTGATGACTTTTGGAGCATGGACCACTGCAGTTAGGATTCGGATGGTAAAGGTGCTATTTGGAGGCAAAATTCGCAAAGATCAGAAAATCCGGGAAAATATATGGAAAATCCTATTTTCCAGAAGACAAAGGATGCCAAAAGGAGGAGTGGAGATGGGCCATAGGGGGCCCACACCACCCCCTGGCGCGGGCTACCCTAGGCCGCGCCACCAGGTGGTGTGGCCGCCCTGGCCCACCACTGGCTCTCCCCTATGGCGTATATATTCCTTCCAAAACCCTAATACTCGGGGAGCGACCACAGAAAGGTTCCGCCGCCTCTACGGGGCAGAAAACACCGAGAGAGAAAGATCTCCCCGGCAGACAGATATCTGCCGGGGGAATTCCTTCCCGGAGAGGGGAGATCGTCGCCATCAACAGCACCATCAAGCTAGACTTCATCGAGATCATCATCATCATCACCACCATCATCACCATCAGCACCCTCATCACCATCTCCATATTGCTGTAACAATTGGGTTGAATCTTGCATAGTTCTTAAGGGAAACTTTCCCGGTGTTGATTACTCTTTGTAGTTGATGCTATTGAGTGGAACCATTGAATTATTGTTTATGTTCAGATTGTTATACATCATTATTCCATCTCTGATCATGATCCATATGATGTCTTGTGAGTAGTTTGTTTTGTTCTTGAGGACATGGGAGAAATCATGTTGTTAGTAGTGGAGTTGTGTTGAGAAAGATTCAATAGTTTGATATTTAAGTTGTGGTGTACTTCTTCTAGTGGTGTCATGTGAACGTCGACTGCATGACACTTCACCTATATGGGCCTAGGGGAATGCATTGTGTATTCGGCTACTAATCGTAGGGGTTACCGGAGTGATAGAAACCTGAACCCCCGTTAGGAAACCATTGCACAAGGGACGTAAGGGTCTTAGAGTTTAAAGCTGTGGTTCCTAGTTACTTTCTTGTACTTACGGATGTTTGCAAGGGATATAATCACAAGTATGTATTAGTCCTAGGAAGGTCGGTACATTAGCACAGGTTCACCCACACAACACTTAGCAAGCTAAAGAAGATTAATCAACTATATGAAGCGAACACTTGACAGTCTTCCCATGTGTCCTCGAGAACGTTTGGTCATCTTAAGTAATACAACCGGCTTGTCCTTTGCTGCATAAAGGATTGGGCCACTTGCTGCATTTATTCCTACTGTCTTTTATTTATTCGTGCTTTGTTTTCTTGCTTTATCTAAAACCCCTAAAAATCCGTTTGCTAAGTATTTGGAGAGAATTCCTGATCCATACCACTAGCCAGCACCTTCTGCTCCTCGTTGGGTTCGACACTCTTACTTATGGAAAATACTGCGATACACCCCCTATACTTGTGGGTCATCAAGACTATTTTCTGGCACCGTTGCCGGGGAGTGAAGTGCTATTGGAGAGTGGAACTGGTAAAGAAAACTTCCAGTATGAGTATTGTTTACTTCTGTTAGTTGCTTTATTTTCGTTATGGACAATTCGCTGAGTTTCTTATTTGGTAATGCTACTACCACTGCTAAGGTAGTAGATAAGCCACCACCTGCTGAGAATGATGTTTTCAAAATACCTACAAGAATTATTGATCGTGTTATGGATAACTACTATGTTGGGGATGGAACTGCCCATCCCGGTGATCATTTGCTCTTTATACACGAATTATGCGGGTTATTCAAGTGTGCAGGTATTACTACATATCAAGTTAAGAAGAAGTTATTCTCATTATCACTGAAAGGAAGAGCCGAGGAATGGTATAAGCTGCTGAAGAATGGTCAAGCTCTGGAATGGGAGGAAATAGTGCCTCTCTTTTATTCAAAGTTTTATCCTCCTAGTGAGATTCATAAAGATCAGAATCAAATATACAACTTTTGGCCTCTTGATGCAGAGAGTATAGCTCAAGCTTGGGGGATATTGAAGTTACTAATGCTCAAATGTCCCATTCACGAGCTCCCCAACAATATTATTATCAATAACTTTTATGCAAGGCTCCCTCTACATGATAAGGATTTATTGGATGCTTCTTGTGATGGATCATTCACTCACATGGAAGAAGAAGCTAAATGGCATCTTCTGGACCGTATTCAAGACAATGCTGAAGCTTGGGAGAATGACAAAGGTAGAAAGTCAGGTATAAATTATGATTATGAATGCATTGAATCTTTTATGGAAACTGATGACTTTCAAAATATTAAAAATGTTTATGGTCTAGATTCTCAAGCTATTGCTTCTTATTTTAAGGCTTTTGCTTCCTACATTGAAGTGCCTAAAAAGAAGTGGAATAAGTATCATGAACCTTATAAAGATATTGATAAGAGTGTTCCTGCAAGAAATACTGAAGTTTATACTGCTAATCATGTTTTACCTAAACCTTATATTGAGAAAATGCCTTTCCTAGTTAAGGTAAAGGAACATTCTAGGATGGCTAGTATGGTAGATGAAAGTATGAATAAAGCTGTTGAACCTGATAAACAAATAGTTGATGAACCTATAATAGCAAATGTGAAAGACTTTGTCACCAAGTATAATAGAAAATGCTGCATTTATTCCTACTGTCTTTTATTTACTCGTACTTTATTTACTTGCATTATCAAAACCCCCTAAAAATCCATTTGCTAAGTATTTGCAGAGAGTTCCTGATCCATACCACTAGCCAACACCTTCTGCTCCTTGTTGGGTTCGACACTCTTACTTATCAAAAATACTGCGATACACCCCCTATACTTGTGGGTCATCAAGACTATTTTCTAGCGCCGTTGCCGGGGAGTGAAGCGCTATTGGAGAGTGGAACTGGTAAAGGAAACTTCTACTGTGAGTATTGTTTACTTCTGTTAGTTGCTTTATTTTTGTTATGGATAATTCGCTAAGTTTCTTATTTGGTAATGCTACTACCACTGCTAGGGTAGTATATGAACCACCACCCGCTGAGAATGATGCTTTTAAAATACCTACAAGAATTATTGATCGTGTTATGGATAACTACTATGTTGGAGATGGAACTGTCCATCCCGGTGATCATTTGCTCTTTATACACGAATTATGCGGGTTGTTCAAGTGTGCAAGTATTACTACAGATCAAGTTAAGAAGAAGTTATTCTCATTATCGCTGAAAGGAAGAGCTGATGAATGGGATAAGCTGCTTAAGAATGGTCAAGCTCTTGAATGGGAGGAAATAGTACCTCTCTTTTATTCAAAGTTTTATCCTCCTAGTGAGATTCATAAAGATCGGAATCAAATATACAACTTTTGGCCTCTTGATGGAGAGAGTACAGCTCAAGCTTGGGGGAGATCGAAGTTACTAATGCTCAAATGTCCCATTCATGAGCTCCCCAACAATATTATTATCAACAACTTTTATGCAAGGCTCCCTCTACATGACAAAGATTTATTAGATGCCTCTTGTGCTGGATCATTCACTCATATGGAAGAAGAAGCTAAATGGGATCTTCTGGACCGTATTCAAGATAATGCTAAAGCATGGGAGAATGACAAAGGAAGAAAGTCAGGTATAAATTATGATTATGAATGCATTGAATCTTTTATGGGAACTGCTGACTTTCAAAATATTAAAAATGCTTATGGACTAGACTCTCAAGCTATTGCTTCTTATTTAAAGGCTTTTGCTTCCTACATTGAAGTGCCTAAAAAGAAGTGGAATAAGTATCATGAACCTTATAAAGATGTTGCTAAGAGTGTTCCTGCAAGAAATACTGAAGTTTATACTGCTAATCATGTTTTACCTGAACCTTACATTGAGAAAATGCCTTTCCCAGTTAAGATAAAGGAACATTCTATGATAGCTAGTATGTTTAATGAAAGTACAAATAAAGCTGTTGAACCTGTTAAACAAATGGTTTATGAACCCACAATAGAAAATGTGAAAGACTTTGTTACTAAATATGTAGAAGAGGGACACACTATCCTTTGTAAGGATACCTCTAATATTGTTTCATAAAGTAGTGTTATGAGAGCCAGTATTCCTGTGTTTTTCTGTTAGAATAAGTGATCATTGTTACGACGGCCCTTGTGATGGTTATATTTTTAAGTTTATGCATGATACTGAAAGTTACTATGAGAGAGGAAAAAGTGTTCTTATTTATCTCAATAATATCAAGTTTCCTCGTTTTATGCTGAAAGTTTTTATGTTGCACTTCTTTTGCCTTCCTATGCTAGTAGCCTCTGGTTTCAACAACTTGTTTGTTTACAAAATTCCTTTGCATAGGAAGTGGGTTAGACTTAAACGTGTGTATTTTTTCTTCTTAATGCTCTCTTTCACTTCAATTCATATTCTTATGTGAGCATCATCAAAATTATCATGCCCATCTTAATGGCTATAAAGAAAGAGCTTTTTGGGAGATAACCCAGTTTATTTTTGCTTTCAGTTTGTTTTGTTTCTTTGAGTGTTGGAAGTTATTACTTCGGTAATAACCGCTCCTTATCCTTTTTGTTTGGTTTTTGTGTCAAGATTAACCTCTAATGAGAGAGAAGTAATATTTGGGGAAGTTGCTGTCCTGAAACAGATTTTTGTGCTTCACCGTCAAAATTCATGAAAGATCTCTATATTTCGGATTGAGCTGTAATTTTTTGTGCTTCTGCCCCAGATTGTTATTTACCTTTCGTTAGTTTTGAACCTTTTGATTCGAGTAGCAGAAGATTTTCGAAAAAATTGATCTATACCTGCTGGTCTGTTTTGACAGATTTTGCCACTCTTGCATTTGCTTCTTTAATCGATTTCCTTTTTGAATTCTTTTTGGGTTTTCGGAAGGAGTTGCTACAGTAGCTTATGTTTTGATGGTTTTTAGTTGAAGTTGAGCTCAAAAGGTTTTATCACTTCATTAATACTAATGTTGTTAATGAGAACTATGTGAATTTTTGTGTGAAAGGGATTTGTAGGTAGTGGAGGTAATGGTGTAATAAGGAAGAGAAAGGTTTCATGACTCAAGTAATAAGTGTATGAAGATGAAGATATTGATGTTATTCAAGTGGTGACTCCGGAAGAATATACTAGATACTAAATTCAGAGACCTGCAGAGTCTGTTTTCAAATAGGTAACAGTTCTGGTAAGAAAAGTTCCGCGAAAATACTATCCAACTATATTTTTGTAGTTTTTAGTCAATAAGGAAAGCTATGAAGCGAAGGAGGGACGGAAATGCACTACCCTGTGGCGTGGGCCCACCCCTGGCCGCGCCACCAGGTGGTGTGGCCACTCCGGACTCCGTCTCCAACCCGTTTTCGCCCAGTACCTTCCTTTTGTTGTGAAACTTCGTAATATATAATCCCCCGGATCTCCCGAGGGTCGTATATCGTGTTCTCATCGTGTTTTTGTTTCGGTCTGTTTTGTTCAGATGTCGTTCAGGGGTTCATCTTCAAAGGATTATGAGCTGCGACACCGTCGTGAGCTCTATCACAATCTTGAGCGTGAAGACATGGATCGGAACGGCAAGGAGGAAGTAAAGGACATGACAACAAGCATGAAGGGGCTGATACCTCCGACTCTAGATCTCAGTTCCTGCCCTGTAGCAGTGGAAGCTCTACGAGTCGCTAATGAGTTTTGTGACAAGTACCGAGTCTTGAGGAGGAAGGTGGATATGCTTCAAGAGGAGAATAACAGGCTTTGCAAGTGCTGGAAGATTTCCTCGCGCCAACTGAGAGGATACCACCACCACCGAAGGAGTAATTCGTCATCAGGTTTGGCATCCCCTTGGTTTGTTCCAAGCTTGGGGGAGTGCCGCGGTATCACATCACTATCTTCTATCTTTTTACCTTTTTAGTAGAGTCATATCATGAATATAGAAGTTATAATGTAGGATGGTTTGCATTATGGAAGTCTCCCCTCTCTCGTTAGATATGTATCCCTTGGTGTGAGTTGCCGGTATGGAATATTAATGAGAAGCTCTATCATTTACTCTTTTGCATATCTTATATTAGTTTTGAATTCATGGTTATATGATTGATCTTGTTGTTAGTATTGGTATCACTTTGGGATCATTGAGTTAATTTAGTTGGTTTTGGCAAACCTGGCTTGGTCAGTAGCAACAGTATTTTTGAGAGTTGAATGAAAAAGAGAAAAAAGTACTCTAAATAAATACAATTTCATCATCTTTCTTTCTTGATTTGCTCATAAGTTTAGTATTCTCTAGTTAAGATCTTTTGTGCTTCCAAGGAAGATTGCATGTTTGCTTTTATCACTTGTATGTTTGTTTGTGTCCTTCAACTCTTATACTTGCTACCCAGCCTTGCTAGCCAAAAACCTGTACTAAGAGGGAATTCTTCTCGTGCATCCAATCCTTAAGCCAAAACCTATGCCATTTGTGTCCACCATACCTACCTATTAGTATTATTGCTATTCCAAGTAAATTCATTTTTTTATCTACCTTCCAAATTAAATTTGTTATGTGAAAATTAGTTATTAAAGCTCTCACGAACTTGATGGCACACTTTACTTTCTGGCATTTAATAAACTTGAACCATTGGGTCCTTCTTTGTTGCGTATATGCTTGCGCTTTATAAGTTGAAGTTAGCAGAACCATGTATCATGGGGAACGCTTTCAACATTGCACTGGTACTTTGTACCTAGTTGATATCATGATTCTTTTGCCTATGGATCCGGCGGTGTGAAATAAAAGGGGAGCTTGTAAGATCATGGAGTTTATATGCGTGTTAGAGGAACGCCTGGGCCGCTAGCCTAAGCCATGCCTAATCATGGTGGAAACTTGCAGCATAACTATAGTGAGCATTCTATGAAGCATCTTCAATAAAAACCTATGCAAATAGCAAATAAAAGGATCGTTGAGATGCTCATTGTCTGCTTGCCTTGTCATTTTGATTATGGGATAGCTCCTGTATCATGTGCAAGGGGTACCCCGTTGGCGGTTCTCGATGATACACATGTATTTACAATGACAAGAGCTTACTCATGACCGAAGTTGAGTAGCATGAGGTTCGGTACTCGTAAGTAAGGGGCATGAGATTTCAACTTATAACTTGTCAAGCATATCCTCTTAGTTGTGTCACTTTAACCTTAATCACCTAAAGATGCTTATGATAGGGGCAATGAGAGCTGAAAGCTAATAAGTACCATAATTATTGGGAGCTCTTTATGAAACTTGAAATCCCTGCTTCCCTCTATGAAGGGCCTTTCTTTTACTTTTTAGTTGAGTCAGTAAACCTTTTCCCTTCTATCTCAGCAAGTATTTTGAGTTGTTGTGTTTCATTCATTAATATGATGATTTATTCAATCATGTTTCTTGTGCTCCTTGTTTTGCACATTGCTCTTATCTTAGTGATTACTACTTTGAAAACTATCATTGAAAACCAGTTATTTGTGAACTCCAGCAAATTATCAACTATTCTTCGACCAAGAGCTAAGTTTGCCATTACCAATTATGATTCACTTTATGTATCTTTATTGTGTTTCCTTTACTCATTGCAAGTTGAGTTATACAATACTGAGTTGTCTTCTATTATGATCTATTTATTGATGAATGTGATGCTTCTTGTCCGTATTCTTTTATCGACTCTTCACTCCATAAACCTGAGTTCATGTTTATTGAGCTCATTTTTGCTTGGGGACAAGCGAAGTATAAGCTTAGCGGGAGTTGATACGTCCATTTTGCATCACTATTCTATGTCATAATTCACTGTTATTCATTGATATATTTCATATTAAGAGGTGATACTTATATTATTTCATCTGTTTTTGCATGGTTGATGACTTTTGGAGCATGGACCGCTGCAGTAAGGATTCTGATGGAAAAGGTGCTGTTTGGAGGAAAAATTCACGAAGATCAGAAAATCTGTGAAAATATATGGAAAATCCTATTTTTCCAGAAGACGAAGGATGCCAGAAGGAGGAGTGGAGATGGGCCACAGGAGGCCCACACCACCCCCTGGCGCAGGCTACCCTAGGCCGCGCCACCAGGTGGTGTGGCCGCCCTGGCCTACCGCTGGCTCTCCCCTCTACCGTATATATTCCTCCCGAAACCCTAATACTCGGGGAGCGACCATAGAAAGATTCCACTGCCTCTGTGGGGCAGAACACACCGAGAGAGAAAGATCTCTCCGGTAGATAGAATTCTGCCGGGGGAATTCCTTCTCGGAGAGGGTAGATCGTCGCCATCAGCACCACCATCAAGATGGACTTCATCGGGATCATCATCATCACCACCATCATCACCATCATCACCCTCATCACCATCTCCATATTGTTGTAACAATTGGGTTGAATCTTGCATAGTTCTTAGGGGAAACTTTCCCGATGTTGACTACTCTTTGTAGTTGATGCTATTGAGTGGAACCATTGAATTATTGTTTAAGTTTAGATTGTTATACATCATTATTCCATCTCTGATCATGATCCATATGATGTCTTTGTTGGGTCCGCAGCATAGAAAACAAAAAAATTCCTACGGTGTGAACTACACGCCAAGATCTATCTACTAGGTACAAAGCAACGGGTGGACATACATCCAACGAGAACTTACCCTCGAAGACAACGAGTTTTGTTAACGAGTAGGAACTCGTGGTTGATGTAGTCGTACACTTGCCGATCTCAAGATCGTGAGGAAGTCCGAGCGCCGCAACTCAGCAGCGCATCCGCACTCGCACACACGTTAAAGCCAGCGGACAACCTCCACCTCCTCACTCCAGTGATCTAGCGGAAGCAGCAACTCCTTCCAGACGAAATGCCACCGGGAACATGTATCTCGCTAATCCGAGACCATGGGGGAATAATTCTAGAGGGGGAGAGAGATCCTTCACAAGGAGGTGTGTGGATGAAGGAGGGAATGGGTGGACTTTTATAGGAGGAGGGGGGGTGCCCCCTCTCTCCATGGCCGGCACATGGGGGGGGTGTGAACCCTCACCTCCCCCATTCATGTGGTGGCAACCCCTCCACATTAAAATGCCTCTTCACATTCCCTTTTAAAGTCTCCACTTTAAATGCATTAAATTTCTCCAAATTTAATGCTCTCTCATTTAATAAAACTCTTTTTATTAAATTTATTCAGAATTTTGTTAATTACTTTAATTAACAAACATTCACATATAGCCCCTTGCAATATTTCAATATTACATGCAGAACCACTTTCTGCAATTTCACCCGAAACAATTTCTGGTTTCTATTGAAACAATTCCTGCGCTTTGCAATTCTTTCGTCTGAAACATATGTGCTCCAAAATGGTGTCCGGTAACTCTTAAGTGTGCCACCCTTCGGTTCGCGAATAATGCAGACATGATCGAGACCCTTCTCCGATCAATAATCAGCAGCGGGACCTGGAGATCCGTACTGACTCCTACACATTCAACGATGACTTCTATGATCGTGAGAACCTTTAACGCTTGTAACTAAATCCCTTTGTCTCTCGATATATTACATGTCTGAGATTCGATCATCGATATCTCCATACCTAGTTTGATCTCGTTACCGACATGCACTCTTTTCTCGTTCCCGTGATATAACATTCTAGTGATCACATCACTTGCTTGCAAGCTATCTTAATGTGATATCACCGAGAGGGCCCAGAGTATATCTATCCGTCATATGGATTGACAAATTCCACTCTTTATCCATGAGCCTCAACATAACACCTTCGTAGTACTGAACCCATCTTTATAGTCACCCTCTAACGGTGTGACGTTTGATGTTATCAAGATACTCTTCCGGTGTTAGTAATTAACATGATCTCATGGTCTAAGGATAAAGATTACTTCGTATAATGTTATAGCAATATAAACATAATGACTTGATCGTAATGCTATACTTCGGATGAATGTTCATCACATCATTCCACCAATGGTGTGACCTTGTTATTAACAACATCCAATGTCCATGATCAGGAAACCTTGATCATCTTGTTAATCAACAAGCTAGTCTATAAGAGAGGCATAACTAGGAACCCTTTTTTTATTAAACAGACATGTATTGATGTTTCCGATCAATACAATTCTAGCATGTAAAATAAACATCTATCATATATAAGGAATATATAATAACAACTTTATTATTGCCTCTCAGGGCATATTTCCTCCAGTCTCCCACTTGCACTAGAGACAATAATCTAGTTCACATAGTGATAAATCTAACACCCATGGAGTTCTGGTGTTGATCATGTTTTGCCCTAGGGAGAACTTTAGTCAACGGATCTGCTACATTTAGGTCCGTGTGTACTTTACAAATCTTTATATCTCCATCCTTGACATGCTCGCGGATGGAGTGAAACCGACGCTTAATATGCTTGGAATTCTTGTGAGACCTCGGTTCCTTTGTGTTGGCTATGGCTCCATTATTGTCACAATAGATCAGCATTGGGTCCAACGCACTGGGAACCACACCTAGTTCCGTAATGAACTTTTTCATCCAAACCGCCTCCTGCGCCGCTTCTGAAGCAGCAACATATTCCGCCTCCGTCGTTGATCTAGCCACCACAGGTTGTTTGGAACTCCTCCAACTAACTGCTGCTCCGTTCAAGAGAAATACGTATCCGGATTGAGACTTAGGGTCATCCGGATCGGTGTCAAAGCTAGCATCAACATAACACTTAGCGACTAGCTCTTCTTCACCTCCGTATATAAGAAACATATCCTTAGTTCTTCTCAAGTACTTGAGGATGTTCTTTATCGCTATCCAGTGTTCCGAACCTGGATCAGATTGGTACCTACTAGTCAAACTAATAGCATGTGCCACATCCGGTGTTGTATATAGCATGGCATACATAATAGAGCCTATGCCCGAGGCATAGGGGATCTTATCCATCATCTCTCTTTCTTCCGCCGTAGCCGGACTTTGAGTCTTACTCAATGTCTTGCCTTGCAACATAGGTAAGAACCCCTTCTTACTTTCGTCCATATTAAACTTCCTTAATATCTTATCAAGGTATGTACTCTGCGATAGCCCAATGAGGCACCTTGATCTATCTCTATAGATTTTAATGCCTAATATATATGATGCTTCACCAAGGTCTTTCATCGAAAATTTGCTGTTTAGATAACTTTTAACACTGTTTAAAAGATCTATATCATTTCCAATCAATAATATGTCATCCACATATAATATCAGAAATGCCACATTGCTCCCACTCACTTTCTTGTAAATACAAGCCTCTCCATAAGTTTGGACAAATCCAAACTCTTTGATCACCTCATCAAAGCGGAGATTCCAACTCCGAGATGCTTGCTTCAGTCCATAGATGGATCGCTGAAGTTTGGATACCTTATTAGTATCCTTAGGATTGACAAAACCCTTAGGTTGTATCATATACAACTCTTCTTCAATATTACCATTGAGGAACGCAGTTTTGACATCCATCTGCCATATTTCATAATCGAAATATGCAGCAATTGCTAACATAATCCTAACCGACTTAAGCATCGCTACGGGAGAGAATGTCTCATCGTAGTCAACTCCTTGAATTTGTCGAAACCCCTTTGAGACAAGTCGAGCCTTATAGATGGTCACATTACCATCAGCATCAGTTTTTATTTTGAAAATCCATTTATTCTCAACAGCCTTTCGGTCGTGAGGTAAGTCCACCAAGTTCCAAACTTGGTTCTCGTACATGGACTCCATCTCGAATTTCATTGCTTCTAGCCATTTGTTGGAATCCTGGCTCATCATCGCTTCTTCATACGTCGCAGGGTCATCCATTTCATCAACCATGAAATTCACAACAGGATTGCCGTACAGTTCAGGAGCTGCTCGTGTCCTGCTTGACCTGCGAGGTTCGGTAGTGTCCTCTTTCGGAGTTTCATGATCATTGTCATTAGCTCTCTCTTCATCAGGTGAAGTCAACTCCGAAACAACTTCCGGTGCTGCGCCACTCGCCATTCCATGAAGAGAAGGTTCAATAACCTCTTCGAGTTCTACCTTCCGACTACTCACACCTTTCGCGAGAAACTCCTTCTCAAGAAAGGATCCATTCTTGGCAACAAAAACCTTGCCCTCGGATCTGTGATAGAAGGTATACCCAATTGTTTCCTTAGGGTATCCTATGAAGACGCATTTTTCCGCTTTGGGTTCAAGTTTATCCGGTTGAAGTTTCTTCACATAAACATCGCATCCCCAAACTTTAAGAAATGACAGCTTAGGTTTGTTTCCAAACCATAATTCATACGGTGTCATTTCAACGGATTTAGATGGTGCCCGATTTAAAGTGAATGCAGCTGTTTCTAGTGCATAACCCCAAAATGACAGAGGCAAGTCAGTCAGAGACATCATAGATCGAACCATATCCAATAAGGTACGATTACGACGTTCCGACACACCATTACGTTGTGGTGTTCCGGCAGGCGTGAGTTGTGAAACTATTCCACACTCTTTCATGTGTGTGCTAAACTCGTAACTTAGATACTCTCCTCCACGGTCAGACCGTAGAAATTTGATCTTTCTATTACGATGATTTTCCACTTCATTCTGAAATTCCTTGAACTTTTCAAAAGTTTCAGACTTGTGTTTCATCAAATAGATATACTCATATCTACTCAAATCATCCGTGAAAGTAACAAAATAACGATATCCACCTCGCGCCGACACACTCATTGGTCCACACACATCAGTATGTATGATTTCCAATAGATCTGTCACCCGTTCCATTGAAACGGAAACGACGTTCTAGTCATCTTGCCCATAAGGCATGGCTCACATGTATCAAATGATTCAAAATCAAGTGATTCCAAAAGTCCATCAGAATGGAGTTTCTTCATGCGTTTAATGCCAATATGACCTAGACGGCAGTGCCACATATGTGTAGACATATCATCATCAAGTTTAATCTTTTTAGCATTAACATTATGAATGTGTGTAATATTACTATCGAGATCCAACAGAAATAAACCATTCAACATAGGTGCATGACCATAAAAGATATCATTCTTATAAATCGAACAACCATTGTTTTCAGATTTAAAGGAATGACCACTTTGCATCAAACACGATGCAGATACAATGTTCATGCTCAGTGCAGGCACTAAATAACAATTATTTAGGTTTATAACTAATCCCGATGGCAAATGGAGAGGTAGCGTCCCGACGGCGATCACATCAACTTTTGATCCATTGCCGACCCGCATTCTGACCTCATCCCTTGCTAGTTGTCGCTTGTTCCGTAGCCCCTGAACCGAGTTACATATATTAGCAACCGATCCCGTATCAAATACCTAGGTGCTACTGTGAGTACTAGTCAAGTACACATCAATAACATGTATATCACATATACCTTTGTTTGCCTTGCCGGACTTCTTGTCCGCCAAATACTTGGGGCAGTTGCGCTTCCAATGGCCAGTTCCCTTACAATAGTAGCACTCGGTGTCAGACTTAGGGCTAGCTCGGGGTTTCTTTTCAGGCATGGCAACAGACTTGCCACCCTTCTTTCCCTTGTGCTTGCCTTTCTTGTATTTCTTGAAACCGATGGTCCTATTGATCATCAACACTTGATGTTCTTTCCTAATCTCCACTTCTGCAGTCTTAAGCATTGACAGAAGCTCGGGAAGAGACTTCTTCATGCCCTGCATATTATAGTTCATCACGAAGCTCTTGTAGCTAGGTGGCAGAGATTGGAGAACACGATGTATGCCTAAGTCAATGGGAATCGTTATTCCCAAGGACACAAGCTTATCGGCGTACCCAGACATTTTGAGTACGTGCTCACTAACGGAGCTGTTTTCCTCCATCATGCAGCTAAAGAACTTTTCTGTAGCATTTTAACTCTGTACGGCAGCATGGGTATCGAAAATCATTTTCAATTCTCCCATGGTATCAAAGGCATTGCCATTTTCGAAACGCTTTCGAAGTTCTGGCTCTAGCCCATACAGTATGCCGCAATGAACTAAGTTGTGGTCCTTCTGACGAGTCACATAGACATTCTTTTCCTCGTCAGGGGCATCAGGAGCTGGTGGGGAGCCTAGCGGCGCATCTAGAACATATTGCTTTTGTGCAGCAGTGAGGAGAATCCTCAAATTCATAACCCAGTTGGTGAAGTTGCTACCATTCGCAGCAAGTTTCTCTTTCTCTATGAACACATTGAAATTAAAAGCAGGTGGTGCCATCTACAACAGAATTTGTAAAGTTTATTTAGACTAAGTTTATGATAGATTGAGTTCAACTAATCCAAATTACTAATGAACTCCCACTCAAAAATGACATCCCTCGTGTCTTTTTGGTGATTACATGAACCAAATCCACTACACCAAGTCCGATCATCACGTGAGTTGATGTAGCTTCAAAGGCGAGCATCTATATGGGCATCATATCAACTATATGACTCATGATTAACCTTTCGGTCCGTGTTCCGAGGCCATGTCTGTACATGCTAGGCTCGCCAAGTAAGAACCTTAGTATTCGCGTGTGTAAAACTGTCTTACACCCGTTCCTATGAAAGCGTAGATTCGAGTACACCCGATCATCACGTGATGTCTCGAAACACGATCCACAGAACGGTGATACTCAAGGAAGAACACATTTTTATCTTGATATCTAAATGAGGGATCATCTTACAATGCTACCAAAAGCGCCAAACTAGCAGTATAAGATGCTAACATCTAATGTGTAAAGTGAGATGATATGGTCCATGCATTTGATCTCTATCACTTGCATC
This sequence comes from Avena eriantha, assembly GCA_910589775.1. Taxonomy (NCBI): domain Eukaryota; kingdom Viridiplantae; phylum Streptophyta; class Magnoliopsida; order Poales; family Poaceae; genus Avena; species Avena eriantha. Next base: position 374,970,827 of record OU342746.1, on the reverse strand, counting down.
GTGGTATGATCTCTATCATTCCTTTGTGTGTAAGGCCAAGGTCTATGGAACTTACACGTTGAGTGTGTTGTAAGAGTATCTATCATACATCTACTTACAACAATACCATATCAATACACTAGCCCAACAACGATCTAAACTAGACGCCTCTAATTTATCAATTGCAAGTTTTACGTGGCTTAGGGCTTTCGGAGATAGAACCGTTCTCACCTACGAACATGAACCACAACGAGGATAACTAAGTTATTAGCAACTCGTTGTAAATCAGATATTGACTATAGTAGGAGAGGCAGACACCCGCCAGCCACTTATGCAAAACAAGTTGCATGTCATTCGTGGAACCGATCTCATGTACGATGACATGTAAGGTTGGTCCGGGCCGCTTCATCCCACTATGCCACCAATATCCAAAATACATAGAAGATGCAATAACATGATCATCATCGCCCACATATAAACATATGTGTACTACCCGTGCAAAGCACCTACACATAGATCTGGTTCTGATACCACTGTTGGGTCCGCAGCATAGAAAACAAAAAATTTCCTACGGTGTGAACTACACGCCAAGATCTATCTACTAGGTATAAAGCAACAGGTGGACATACATCCAACGAGAACTTACCCTCGAAGACAACGAGTTTTGTTAACAAGTAGGAACTCGTGGTTGATGTAGTCGTACACTTGCCGATCTCAAGATCGTGAGGAAGTCTGAGCGCCGCAACTCAGCAGCGCATCCGCACTCGCACACACGTTCAAGCCACCGGACAACCTCCACCTCCTCGCTCCAGCGATCCAGCGGAAGCAGCAACTCCTTCCAGACAAAATGCCACCAGGAACATGTATCTCGCTAATCCGAGACCATGGGGGAATATTTCTAGAGGGGGAGTGAGATCCTTCACAAGGAGGTGTGTGGATGAACGAGGTAATGGGTGGCCTTTTATAGCAGGAGGGGGGTGCCCCCTCTCTCCATGGCCGGCGCATGGGGGGGGGGGTGACCCCTCACCTCCCCATTCATGTGGTGGTAACCCCTCCACATTAAAATGCCTCTTCACATTCCCTTTTAAAGTCTCCACTTTAAATGCATTAAATTTCTCCAAATTTAATGCTCTCTCATTTAATAAAACTCTTTTTATTAAATTTATTCAGAATTTTGTTAATTACTTTAATTAACAAACATTCACATATAGCCCCTTGCAATATTTCAATATTACATGCATAACCACTTTCTGCAATTTCACCCGAAACAATTTCCGGTTTCTATTGAAACAATTCCTGCGCTTTGCAATTCTTTCGTCTGAAACATATGTGCTCCAAAATGGTGTCCGGTAACTCTTAAGTGTGCCACCCTTCGGTTCGCGAATAATGCAGACATGATCGAGACCCTTCTCCGATCAATAATCAGCAGCGGGACTTGGAGATCCGTACTGACTCCTACACATTCAACGATGACTTCTGTGATCGTGAGCACCTTTACGCTTGTAACTAAATCCCTTTGTCTCTCGATATATTACATGTCCGAGATTCGATCATCGGTATCTCCATACCTAGTTTGATCTCGTTACCGACATGCACTCTTTTCTCGTTCCCGTGATATAATATTCTAGTGATCACATCACTTGCTTGCAAGCTATCTTAATGTGATATCACCGAGAGGGCCCAGAGTATATCTATCCGTCATATGGATTGACAAATTCCACTCTTGATCCATGAGCCTCAACATAACACCTTCGTAGTACTGAACCCATCTTTATAGTCACCCTGTTACGGTGTGACGTTTGATGTTATCAAGATACTCTAACGGTGTTAGCAATTAACATGATCTCATGGTCTAAGGATAAAGATTACTTCGTGTGATGTTATAGCAATATAAACATAATGACTTGATCGTAATGCTATACTTCGGATGAATGTTCACCACATCATTCCACCAATGGTGTGACCTTGTTATTAACAACATCCAATGTCCATGATCAGGAAACCTTGATCATCTTGTTAATCAACAAGCTAGTCTATAAGAGAGGCATAACTAGGAACCCTTTTTTTATTAAACACACATGTATTGATGTTTCCGATCAATACAATTAGAGCATGTAAAATAAACATCTATCATATATAAGGAATATATAATAACAACTTTATTATTGCCTCTCAGGGCATATTTCCTTCATGATCCATACCACTAGCCAACAACCACTAGCCAACACCTTCTGCTCCTCGTTGGGTTCGACACTCTTACTTATCGAAAATACTGCGATACACCCCCTATACTTGTGGGTCATCAGCCCTCTCAGTGATATCACATTGAAATAGCTTGCAAGCAAGTGATGTGATCACTAGAATGTTATATCACGGGAACGAGAAAAGAGTGCATGTCGGTAACGTGATCAAATTAGGTATTTGGATACCGATGATAGAATCTCGGACATGTAATATATCGCGAGACAAAGGGATTATGTTACTAGCGTTAAAGGTTGATACGATCACATAAGTCATCGTTGAATGTGTGGGAGTCAGTATGGATTTCTAGGTCCCGCTTCTAATTATTGATCTGAGAGGGGTCTCGATCATGTCTGCATTATTCGCGAACCTCAGGGTGACACACTTAAGGGATACCGACACCATTTGGAGCAAATATATTTCAGATAAAGATTTAAGAAAGCGCTGGAATTATTTCAATAGACACCAAAATTGTTTCGGGTGAAATTGCTGAAACTAGTTTTGCATGTGATGTTGAAATATTACAGGGGGTTTTATGTGAATATTTGTTAATTAAAGTGATTAACAAATTTCTGAATAAAATTAATAAAAGTGTTTTATTTAAAGAGAAAATGCATTTAATTTGGTGGACATTAAATGCAAAGTGAGTGGGGTTGAAATAGATGTGAGTGGGCTTAGTGGAAGCTCCACCCACATGAATGAGGGAGAGGTAGGGGCACCCACCATGGCCGGCAGCCATGGACTTGGGGCTGCGCCCCTCCCCTATAAAAGGAGCCCCATGGATCCTCTCCTCTTGCCCCACCTCCTCGTGAAGGTTCTCTTCTCCCTCTAGTTATTCCCCATGGTCTCGGATTAGCGAGATACATGTTCTGGGTGGCTTTTTCTGGAAAGGAGTTGCCGCTTCTGCTGCATCGCTGTAGCGAGGAGGTGGAGGTTGTTCAGTGGACCGGACGTGTGTGTGATCACGGATGCATTGCTACTTTATGGTGCTGGACTTGATGGTGCTGGACCTAATGGTGCTGGAACTGCTGGACCTGAAGGACTTTATCACGATCTTGAGATTGTCAAGTGTACAACTACATCATCCATGAGTTCCATCTCGTTAACAAAGCTTGGTTGTCTTTGAGGGTATGTTATCTATGGATGTATATCAACCCGTTGCTTGTATCTAGTAGATAGATCTTGGCGTATAGTTCCTATCATAGGATTTCTTTGTTTTCTATGCTGCAAACCCTTTAGTGGTATCAGAGCTTGATCTATGCGTAGGTGCTTTGCATGGGTAGAACACATAAGAGTATGTGGGCGATGATGATCATGTTATTGCTTCTTTCATGTATTTTAGATATTGGTGGCATAGTGGGATGAAGCGGCCCGAACCAACTTTACATGTCATCGCACATGAGACCGGTTCCACGACTGACATGCAACTAGTTTTGCATAAGTGGCTAGCGGGTGTCTGTCTCTCCTACTATAGTCAATATATGATTTACAAAAAGTTGCTAATAACTTAGTTATCATCGTTGTGGTTCCATGTTCGTAGGTAAGATCGATTCTATATTTGAAAGCCCTAAGCCACGTAAAAACTTGCAATTGATAAATTAGAGGTGATCGTTGCTAGGCTAGTGTCATGATATGGAAATGTTGTAAGTTGATGTATAGTTGATACCCTTACAACACACCTAACATGTAAGTTCCATAGACCTTGGCCTTACACACAAATGAATGATAGAGATCATACCATGATGCACATGATAGTGATCAAATGCATGGACCATATCATTCCACCTTACACATATGATGTTTGCATCTTATATTGCTAGTTTGGCGTTTTAGTAGCGTTATAAGATGGTCCCTCATTTAAATATCAAGATAAAATGTGTTCTTTTTTATGTATGCATCGTTCTATGGATCGTGTTTTGAGACATCACGTGATGATCGGGTGTACTCGAACCTGCGATTTCATACAATGGGTGTAAGACAGTTTTACACACGCGAGTACTAAGGTTCTTACTTGGCGAGCCTAGCCTGTACAGACATGGCCTCGGAACAGAGACCGAAAGGTTAAGCATGAGTCATATAGTTGATGTGATGCCCATATTAATGCTCGCCTTTGAAGCTACACGGACTCATGTGATGATCAGACTTGGTGTAGTGGATTTGGTTCATATAATCACCAAAAAGGCACGAGGGATGTCATTTTTGAGTGGGGGTTCATTTCTAATTTGGATTAGTCGAACCAAATTTATCATAAACTAAATCAAAGTGAATTTGCACAATTTGTTGTAGTCATTGGCATCTGTTTACTACCTTATGCTTAGTTTTAATTGAGATAATAGAACTATAAAATTCTGATTATTTACTTTACGAACTAGTGTGTATTGTTTTGAATGTCAATTTAAAGTTTAGAAGTCCTATTGCAAACTTTATTTACTCCATGAAGTTTAATAAGTAGTATTAAATCAAGAGTAAGAATTCCAATGTTAGTATCTAAAGTATCATGTTTACCTCCATGATGATTGATATTCAAAAGTTGTTTTAATATCAAGATTATCTAGGAGCTGATTTTTTTTTCCAGAAACCATCATGTATGGAAGATATTGTGATATCTGAAAGAATGTTTTTGGTTGCATTATGATAGAGTATAATTTAACAAAATACATGTTCTCATATTGTATGAGAATTTGTGAAGGATGGAGATGCTAGGCATCCGGATCTCCCAAAAAGGTTTTGGGAACTAACATTATACTCGTGATTCTTCCTTAAAGGCTATAGTAGCTTGATCATGAAAGTTGTCATGATAAGGATGAATATAAGATGTAAGTAAAATGTTTACTACACTAATAGATTACTAAAGAATGGATTTTTGAAAGAACACCAAACATTTGATGATGGTGATCCACTTCAAAGTGCAAGTTCAAAGGTATTAGTATTTGCCTATATACACTTTGTACTATGTGTCATGTGAATGACACCACTATTGATGTTGATAGATTTTTTAAAAGAAAATGAATTGCTGAAAGAGTATCTATAAAATATTTGGCAGAAAAGAAAAGGTTGGAGATGTCCAACTTAGGTATATAGAAGATATACATGTTATGGATGTATTCCTTACTTGTTAAACAATGTGGTTCTTAGGTATTGGATACCAAATTGGTTGGTGTGAAGTGTCATACAGAACAACACAATTCATTAACTGCAACGACCTAAGTAACTAGCAAGAGAATAAGTGATGATGTTTATCGAAAACAAATAAAGTGTTATTGTGTTTTTCGTTGTCGTCAAACCTAGCCTTCAAAATTTGTTTTAATAATTGTTATTTTGTTCCGGTATTACGAGAACAATGGTTGTTCAAATAATTACCATATTCCATAAAGGATGGATGAACTTTTACAAGTCTAGTTGGAGAAATCACATCCATAAACATTATTGCTAAAATTTCGTAAGACAAATGATTGTAAGATCACTTATGAAGTGACATTGATGTTTGAATTATATTGGAAAGTAAACATGAAGAAACTCCATGTTGATGGATTTTTGGAGTCTTTTGATTTTGATCAATTGACGCTTGTGAAACTTTCCTCGAGATAATTGAAACTCCGTCCATAGGCCAAAGTGGAACGGATAGCTTATTGGAAATTGTGCATGTTGATGTGCATAGTCCATTATGTGTAGCAATATGCCATGGATCTTTTTTTCTTCATATGCTTTCTCCAGAAATCTGAGTGAATGTATCTATATATTTACTTAATAAGGAAGAAGTATGAAACATTTGAAAATTGTTCAAAGACTTTCAAGATGAAGTGAAAAATCATTGTAACAAGAAAATAAAAGAGTTTATGATTTGATCATAAAGGAAGATATTTGAGTTATATGTTTCACAAAACACCTAAGATTTCAGGAATTGTTCCATGAATTTGCACTTCCCGATAAACCAAAGGAGTATGGTATGTCCGAGGGATCAAATCAAACCTTGTTTGACATGGTAAGATCAAAGGTGTCATTTATGAAACTGCCATTATGTTTTAAGGATTAAAGCTTTAGAGACTACCGCTTTTACCTGAAAAGAGCACCATCGTGATCCGTTGAAATGACACCGCATGAGTTATGGTTTGGGATAAAACCCGAATTGTATTTTCTTAAATTTTGGTATGCTATGCATAAGTAAAATGTTTACAACCAAAGTCGGATAAGCAAGTCTTTGTAGGTTATCCCAAAGAATTTGTCTGGAATTCCTTGATACGTTGCTAATGTATCCATAATTTTGATGTTCCATGCTTGGTTTTTATCTACTTTCTTATGTTTTGTCCACACTTTGGAGTATTTTTATACACTTTCTGGGACTAACCTATTAACAAGATGCCACAGTGCTAGTTGCCTATTTTCTGCTGTTTTTGGTTCCAGGAAAGTCAGAAAATCAATATTCTCGGAATTGGACCGGACAAAAGCCAAAGTCGATATTTTACCGGAAGACTCACGGAGCCAGAAGACGAGACGGAGAGGGGCCACAGGGTGGCCACACCACCCCTTGGCCCGGGCAGCCCTAGGCCGCGCCAGGGCATGGTGTGGCCCCCCTGGTCGCCCACCGACCTTGCCTCTTCGCCTATAAGATGCCACCCGATGCATAAACCCTATATCATCCAGCCTCCAGCCACGAAAAGTTCCGCAACACCCCCGCCACCGAAGGGGAGATTCGGGGGACAGAAAGTCTCTGTTCCGACACCCTGCCGGGATGGGGAAGTGCCCCCGGAGCCATCTCCATCGATCTCCACCACCATCTCCATCACAGTTGCTGATTCCCATGATGATGAGGGAGTAGTTCTTCCTCGAGGCTAAGGGTTCTACCGGTAGCTATGTGTTTATCTCTCTCTATGCATGATCATATTGTGATCATGAGTTTTGTAATCAAGTAGATCTACCTTGCTATTCAAGTGCTTTAATAGATCTCTGCCCTCCCCATGTGTGTGAAAGTGACAGCGTGCACACCATGGTGGCACTTAGGCTAGAGATTACAAATACTTGTTATGAGTTATATTTGGAGTTGGATGTTTCTATGAAATTGTGGTGTTTGTTGGAACCATCTAGTGCTCAAGGTGACAGTGTGGGGTTACCTAGATGGGGAAAGCGAACTTTGAGGAGTGCTGTTATAGCCCTACCATAGATTAGAGTGTTGGAAATATGCCCTAGAGACAAATAGTAGTAAGGACTATTATCATATTTGATATAGTTTATGATTAAGTTTTATATCATGCTATAACTGTATTGAGTGGAAACATCAATACACATGTGATATATAAACAACCAGGGGTTCCCAGTGAAAGTCACTAGTTCATTGGTCAACAGATGATCATGTTTCCAGATCACGTGGCATTTATGCCAGTTGGAAATGGAGTCAACTCATTTGGAGAATCAGATGATGAACAAATACCCAACCTAAACATCGTGACCTGATCATGTCACGAAGTTCAAGTTACGATGATTAGAAAAGGATCATCGTAGACTATCCTTAGACCGTGAGGCTATATCAATCACTGTCTCCCGAGAGTGCTTAGATAGCATCAAGCGCCACTTGGTAATACAATGGTTATAAAGGTGTGTTCAGGTACTCGGAGGAAACCGTAGAGGCAATATATGTCAAGAGCAGGATTTGTCCATCCATGTGACGGGAAGATACTCAAGGGCCTACTCGGACATGTTATATCCAATAGCTGCGCAGCGTGTGATTTGATCACAGGGATATCACTTGTCAGAATAAGTCAAGTAGCATTGTTCGATAATGACATTGAACACGACATGGTAATGTCATTGATCAGATCTCGGGCAATACAAGTATCGAGAGACAAAGGGAATAAGACACGACTGTCCCAGTTCAAACGATGAAACATCTTTGTGGAACGGACAAGGGTCACATGGCTATCCAGGTCCCTCTGTCGATCATTGGTGCGGGAGTGTCCTGACCATGTATGGAGTGTTCCCAAACCGTGGGATATCATGCTTAAGGGCTTGATGATGCTTAGAGAGTGTTTATAGGATCGGTAGAATCGCCGAAGAATTGTAGGGAGAAAACCGGAAGGGTTTTGGTAAGTCCGGAGGATGTCCGGAGTGGAGGTGGAAGTTTTCCATAACCATGGAGGTTGAATAATATGTGAATGAATGTTAAATATTGATTTAATCATTTATTCATAATTATTTAATAAAGAGAAAAATCAATTTAAATGGTCAAAGGCTTAATGGGCTAATTCCCGGAGGGGAGAGTGCCCATTAGGGAAAGGAGAGAGGGAGAAGGGGCCAAGGGGGTGGCCGGCGCCCTAGTGGGGACCATGGGGGTGGCCGGCGGTGCCACCCCTCCCCCTCCTCTCCTTTAGTCCCACCCCGAGACTTTGAGGGAGGTAGTACCTCCCCTCCCCTATATATAGTGGGAGTATTTGGCTAGATAAATACACCCAATAATCAATAAAGGTCTTCTCACTTTTGGGAGGACCTCTAATTGATATTTTCTCCCTCTCCCTCTCTCTCTCGTGACCGTGGTCCCAAGTCTGGACTGCGCGAACGAGAGACTTCACCGTAGAGCGCCATCACGCTGCGGGATTCAGATCCATGAGCTCTACTTCCGCAACCGCTGCTGGATTGGGGAAGCGGGAGTCATTGTCAGGCACCAGACGTGTGTAACTCCCCGTGAGGTGTCGCACTTGAGGTACTCAAGTCGTTGGAGCCAAAGGAGCGCAAGGACTTCATCACGACCTCGAGGTCGGCTTCGGCTCGTCTACATCAACCACGCTCTCCTAAGCGTTGATAATGCTTTTCGGTCTTCAAGGGTAAGTTCGCGAAAAGCCTCTCCTGTTACTGTATTACTAATAGATAGGTCTTGGCAGCTTAAGGGGTTCAGGGGCGTAGGGTAAAAATTATTGTTTTCATATGCGGAACCCCAACAGTGGTATCAGAGCTAGATCTATGTGTAGTAATGCTAGTACAGGTAGAACACATGAGATGTAGCGTGTGGGCATTAATCTTTTAGTTGTTACCCTCCCACGTGTACTTGTGTATACCGCAGCAATGCTTGATGAAGCAACCCCCAACCGAATTTACGCGTTCATTCGCGAGACTGGTCCACGCTTAACATACGAGTTGTATCGTATAAAGTGGCTTAGGGGGTGTCTGTCTCTCTCGCATTAGTTGGTATGCCATTTGCAACGGAGGGCCCCAAAAGGGGTGTAGTAGAGACAACTACTTGATCATCATTGTGCTGAAAGTTCGTAGGTAAGAACGATTCTTGTGCGAAAGCTCATTCAGCCACGTAAAACATGCAAAGATAAAGTAGAGGCATCTAACTTTGTTTTGCAGGGGCGTTGCTTTGTGATATGGTTGTGGCTAAGGTAAAGTGATTACCTTATATTACGTAGTAGTAGATAGTCACGGAGGTGATGGACTACCATGCTAGAATGACATCGGTACCCTGGTGTCTACCGCGCTAGAACCCTGACACCGGAATCCGGTGACGACGGATGGAGATCACGACGTGAAGGACCATATCACAACGCATTTACATTCAATGTTATTGTTTGTATATCTTATTGTGTGCTAGTATTAGATACTCGGTGGTAGCCTAATAAGATGATCCCTGTTAAAATTACCAACAATTGTGTTCCTCCTTAGTGTGCACCACCAAGAAAGTTCTTCGGTATGAGGCGATCCATGGTACAGGGGGTGTCAGACATATCTATGTTCGCATATAGTGGGTGTAAGCCATGTTGCACAACGAATACACTAAGGTTGATTTGGCGAGCCTAGCACGCCATAGAAGTGTGTCCTCGGAACACGGATGGTTGAAAGATCGAGCACGAGTTGCATGAATGATGTGACCGATGTTTAGCATCCACCCTTGAACCCACATTGATGGCCGTGACGATCGGAGGAGATGTGGCTGATAGGGGTCGTGTTATCACTAGGAACCCTTATGGGGATAGGTGTTTCTGAGTGGAGTTATTATTAACTCATTTAATTATAAACTTAGTCTAAATTCCTTTTGCAATTATGAATGTAGAGATGGCTCATCGTGAAGCTTACTTTGTCATTGAAGAATGGGTAAAGGGTGAGAAACTTAGACTTGATGGATCCAACTTCCCTAGTTGGCTTGTGTGCCTGAATGATCTCCTTACTAGGAATCATGTGGTAGACTACATATGCCGCACGATGGATTTGACTAAGCCAGACCACTATGAGACCCCACAAGAGCTGGCAGACCGCTACTATCGTCAAGAGATGTCCACCTACATTCAGATAATAATGCGTTACAGGATGGTGGATGAAATCCATCCACTCATGGGTGATCTTGATCCATATTCAATGGTGGATTAGCTGAGAGCAGAGTTCATAGGCCATGTGCACATGTGGAAGCACGAGTTGCTTGGAGAGTTCCTTTCCATACAGATGGAGGAGCATACATGTCTGAAGGGTCACTTGGAGCGCATGCTTGATACACACATGAGACTGGTTTACTTCATGGATTACTGGATGGATGATCCATTTGGGATAGGCATACTGCTTTGATTGTTGTCTCCCAGCTACGAAGGACATGTCCAGAATAGCATCATGAGTGGTGATACGGAAACATTGGATTTCCAAGAGTTCATATTACGTTTCAGGAACGTAAAGGTTAAACCAATCACCAGAGAGGTCATCGATGACAAAGGTATATATTTGATATACAATTTTATAAATGTTATAATCTTGCAAACACATTTGTAGTGTTAAGTATATTTGATACTTGTTTTGTTTTGCTGAAAACAGGTCCTTCTGCATGCGAGGTGCTTGCTGGAGAGGAGGTGACGTTGCGTGTTGATGGCGAGCATGATGATGATGGCAAATGATGCTCTCCCTCAACATTTATCATTTAGTTTATGTTTTGGATAGTTATTGTAATCAAAATATTATGAACTTCTTTAGTGTGTCTCACACTTTGTGAGACGGTTATTCATATGAGTTTGTAACAATCGGCTGTTCCACTTTTATGAATGATTTCTATTCGTGTTCATATCTTGTTTGATTATACGTGAAATATCCTTGTTCTTTGAAACTAATTGATAATGCATGAATATTTGTAAAATATTGAAATGCCTTGAAAAATACCCAACTTAATGATATTTCATTAATGAATGAAACCATTGTTTAAATTCAAAGTTATAATGATAATATGTGAAAGTCATTTGATTTATTATCATATATGAATCATGCCTAAGTTCGGCAAAATAACTTGAACACCGTGTATTACTTGAATACAAAGTGTTTAATGAATTCTTAAAAGTAAATACATATTCGATGTATTGTGTTTTAACAAAATGGTAATTATCATAATATGATTGTTTAAATGTGTAAATAAGTTTACCAAAGGAAACATGAATATGAAATTATTTGATATGATCAAAGTGTTTCATCAACAAAGGGTATAAATATAAAAGAGAATCTAGTTACTATGATTTGATCAATAGTAATGAAATTCGACTTTATCAGAATGGCATAAAAGAAATTGTGAAATGCAAAGTGTTTTGAAACGTCAAAATGCAAAGCATCACAATATGATATTGGATATTAAAGTGGGTTAATAGATGGCACCAAATAAATTGTTGTAGTATAGATGCAGAGACCATTAGTTCGAAATAGTTAGCACTCAATTAGAATATATAGTGAACCATTTGAATTCGTGAAAAACGGCTCCATATCTAGTATGGATCGTCATGAAAATTTTGGGGTTATTCGATATAACCAAACAATAGCGACTAAGTCCTTGTAGAGTATTCATTGGAAACTTTGAATACAAAGTCCATAGCTAAAACCAAAAGAGAAGCAAAACCAGAGTTGCTTGGATTTTGGTGCATTCTTGAGAAAGCTCACCTTTAGTGATATTTCTCGATTATGGAGCAAATGGAAGATGGTGAAAAACACGATGAGGATTCAAATCCCTGCATCAGAGTGTTGAGAAGCGCAATGGATAACGTTCCTGAATGATTCTCTTCACAAAGGAAAAAATCAATGATATTGATCATTGTGTTTTCCCCACTGGTGTTTTCACTTCATAAAGTAGGATTCAAAACATAACCCATATCTTGTATGGAGACATTTGTGAATCATTTGTCATGATTCTTGGAATATGACATACCTACGAACTACAAAGGAAATAATCGTAAACTAAATTATGAGAAATCCTAGAAGCAAAATTCCCTTGAGATTAGAAAGCAATTCGTTGCTGAATATCACAAGTAAAAGGGGTTACTTGAATTTTCCCAAATGACTACAAAGCCATAGTGGAAAAGGGGTGAATGACAAAAGCACAATTTGTCAAGTATTGGATGAATTCAAATGACTTTGATTCAAGTGTGCTAAATGTCTAGTGGATTTAAAACTAGTAAAAGTACTAGTATCTCATAGTAAATCTCCAACTTTGATATTTGATCAAAGGATTTTGAAATTGTTCAAAATAGTGAGTAGATGTGAAATTTGCATGAAATTGAGTGGGAGCTATGAAAGTCTTCCTAAAATAATATGTGATTGACATATTTTTAAGTGGGAGCAATATAAGTCTCAAATTCAAATATGTAGGAACATAGTTTGAGTAAGAGTAGTGACTCATACCCAAATATGGTAGGAACATATTTTGAGTGGGAGCTTATAGGAGTGACTTTTAAGTTTGTATTAGACACATTAAGAATAAAAGTGCAAGTGCCGATAAATAATGATTTATGAGGTGTAGAAGTTGATAATAAGTATATTATGATATTATGTAGTATTCCTTAAGGGATTCTGAAAAGGGTTTCAGAATAGAAGTTAATTAAGGAACTGGTCCTTAATAACTCAAGTTAGGAATAACATTAAGTTTAACATCAATGGTTGAAAGAAAGAATAGGATGATCATCATCCACTATGTTGAGACATAGGTTCTATCTTAGAAAACAATGATGATAACTTAACATAATATGTGATCCAAGAAGGAACATTTGAAAGTGATTAAGTTTGAATCACGAAACGTTGAGCTAAGCTTGTCCGTAGTGTCTAATAGATAACTGCATACATGTTTTCCAAAATCTGTAAAAGGATGACATATCTTAAAACATAAAGAGTGATGTTATAAGGGAATATGTTGGAATCTCCTATAAATACCGATTAAAGTCAAGTAGGAAGTGATACGTCCAAAACGTATCTACTTTCCCGAACACTTTTGCTATTGTTTTTCCTCTAAACTTGTGTGAATTGGATGCAACTAACATGGACTAACACTATTTTCAGCAGAATTACCTTGGTGTCTAGTTTTTTTTGCAGAAAATCAACTATCAGGAATAATCCCGGAAAATATGCCAAAAATCCTATTTCACCAGAAGACTCACGGAGCCAGAATACGAGACGGAGTGGGGCTGGGCCCTGGCCACACCACCTGGCCACGCGGGCTAGGCCTGGCCGCGCCAGGGGGTGGTCTGGCCGCCCCAGGCACCCCCTCTGTCTCCCTCTTCGCCTATAAGTTGCCTCCTGACCTAAAAACCCAGGGGGTTCGACGTTTTTCTAGAGAGAGTTCTGTTGTGCAGCCACCACCAGATTCCGCGATTCGAAACTAGAAACTCCGTTCTGGCACCCTACCGGGATGGGGAATTGGAGGAGATCATCACCATCATCATCACCATCGCTTCTCCATCGACCATCCATGTTTCCCCCATCTATGAGTGAGTAATCCCTTGCTGTAGGCTATGGGGATGGTAGGGATTGGATGAGAGATTGTTCATGTGATGGCATCGGATTGTTAGGGCTTGATGCCTAGTATCTATTATTAGTGCTTTTTGACTTTGTTGCAACTTGTTATGCTTAATGCTTGTCACTAGGGCCCAAGTGCCATGATTTCAGATCTGAACATGTTATTGATTCATTATGATAGTATTGTTTATGGTCTTACCTGCAAGTTGTATACACACGTTGTTGTCCGGAACCAATGGCCCCAAAGTGACAGAAATCGGGATAGCCGGAGGGAATGGCTTTGATGTGAGGATCACATGTGTTCATGGAGTGTTAATGCTTTGCTCCAGTGCTCTATTAAATGGAGCACCTTAATTGCCAGTAATTCCCTTGAGGCCCCGCTGCAAACGGGCTGGCAGGACAAAAGATGTTGTGCAAGTTCTCATTGCGAGCACGTATAACTATATATGGAACACATGCCTATGATTAACTAGTACTTGGATGCTTTATCTTATTTATCTACAAATGCCCTATGTTCTGATTAATATGTGAATTGTCTTGTCCATGCAATGCCCGTCCATCCATCCCTATGCCTACCACGCTCTAATCGCACTGGTTACTGCAATTGTTACTACTGTCTTTACTTTTACTACTGCTATTACTTTACCATTGCTACTACAAAACTCTTGCTACTAATAAACTGCTGTGAGCAAGATTGTTTCCAGGTGCAACTGAATTGACAACTCAGTTGTTAAGGCTTATAAATATTCTTTGGCTCCCCTTGTGTCGAATCAATAAATTGGGTTTCACTTCCCTCGAAAATACTGTGATACACCCCCTATACTTGTGGGTCATCAAGACTATTTTCTGGCGCCATTGCCGGGGAGCATAGCTTTATTTATCAAGTCCACTTGGAATCATTATTGTTTGTTGCCATCCATCCATCATGGGTAAGTCTCGTGATGGCAAGGTTCCTATTTTACCATCCACTACAAGAAGAGGTATGGTCCTGAATACCTCTGTTGCTCTTGATTCACCATCTGTTATGAGTAAGTTCCTTACACCACCACATACACATGCTACACACACTGCTACTACTGCTGAATCTGAAACTTCTGATACTTATGATGCTGCTTATACTGTGCTTGATAAGAGTGGTTCATTAGGTCCTTTCCTAGATGCTACGATTGCTAGAACTATAGCTGGAAATACTGAAACTCCTAATGAAGACACTACTACACCTTTTAGTTCACTTGAGTCTAGAGAGAGCTATGATATTGAAGACGGTTATATTGAGATGACCGATGAATTTATTGAAGAATGTCAAAACACCCATGATAGGAGTGTTGCTAAGAGTCTCTCTGAGAGGCGTACTATTAAACCCAAATTGTCTCCTAATGCTAAGTTTGCTGCATCTCCCATAAACATTAAAGATAAGGATTATGATTTCTCTCTTGATCTATCTTACATAGTTATTGTTGAGAAAGAACCTTTTTGTGGGACTAAGAATGAAAGTGCGGTAGCACATATGACTGAGCTTTCTACCATGAGTGGCCTGTTTTCTGATGATATTAAGATGTGCACCTACTTTGTTGCTAAAATTTTCGCCTTTTCACTGAAAGGAGAAGCTAAAACTTGTTTAATAATTTACCTGTTGGATCTATTGATAGCCCTGATTGCTTAATTAGTACTTTCCTGCAGAAATATTTTCATCCTAGTGCTGGACATGCTATTTTGCAAGAACTTTTTGATTTTAAACAGGGAGAAAAAGAGATATTGCCTGAATCATGGGCAAGGTTTTGTGCTTTGATTCATGCACATGCTGGATGTCCATTACCTAAGAATGAGCTTCTTGATATATTTTATAATTGACTAACGGAAGAATCTAGGACATACCTGGATAGTTGTGCTAATTGTGTTTTCAGGAATAGGACCGAAGGAAGCTGAGGAATTAATGGCTAAAATAAGCAAGAATTATGAACACTAGACTCCTCCTGAACCAGCCATACCTAAAACAATTATACCTGAGCCAGCTATACCTGCGCCTATACCAACATCGAAGAAGAGGGGAGTTATTGAACTAAATGATGAAGTGATGAAGGAAGCTAAGAAATGTCTTAAGGAGAAGGGAATTAAAGCTGCGGATGTCAAGAATTTACCTCCTATAGAAGAATTATGTAAGCCAATTCCCCACTCATCCACTATTGAGGTACACTCTGTCCAACATTTTGATGAAGGTGATATCCCTTACTCTAAACCTCATGATCAATGCTTAGAAGAATTTGATATCTTTATTGTTAAGCAAGATAATTTTAATATAAGGGTGCAAAATCATCTAATGGAAAACACTAGAGCTATTGTTGAGTTGAAGGATATTGCGGAAAGAACCTCTAATGATGTTAAAATGCTTGTTAAACATTTTCAAATGGTTCAAACTCAAATCGATCAACTTATTAAAGTACAAAAAGACTTGCTAGTTAATGCTGCGAAAGAAAAACATGCTTATGAAATTAGAACTAGAAGTGGTGTGGCTACTGATGTCTACGCACTTCTATTCTTGTAGACAGTTGTTGGGCCTCCAAGTGTAGAGGTTTGTAGAACAGTAGCAAGTTTTCCCTTAAGTGGATCACCCAAGGTTTATCGAACTCAGGGAGGAAGTGGTCAAAGGTATTCCCTCTCAAGCAATCCTGCAATCAAGATACAAGAAGTCTCTTGTGTCCCCAACACACCCAATACACTTGTCAGGTGTATAGGTGCACTAGTTCGGCGAAGAGATAGTGAAATACAAGTGGTATGGATAATCATAAGTGGTAACGGTGATAGAAAATAACTTGATGGCGTGGAAAAGACTAAAGTAAAACTGAAATAAAGATGAAGCAAGCAAACATGTAACAGATCTAGTAGCAAATGGTGTATCAATGCTAAGAAACAAGGCCTAGGCATCATACTTTCACTAGTGAACACTCTCATATAAATATCTTCTCTTTATGATACTACTCTTAACTACTCTCCGGTTGGACACTCTAATCGATGGTAGGGCTATAACAGCACACCTCAAAGTAGGCCTTTCCCATCTAGAAAACCCCACACTGTCACCTTGAGTACTAGATGAGTCCAACAAACACCACAATTTCATAAAGACATCCAACTCCAAATATAACTCATAACAAGTATTTGTAATCTCTAGCCTAAGTGCCACCATGGTGAGCACGCTGTCACTTTCACACACATGGGGAGAGCAGAGATTCATTAAAGCACTTGAGTAGCAGAATAGATCTATAGATTACAAGCTCATGATCTCAATAAGATCATGCATAGAGAGAGATGAACACATAGCTATCGGTAGAACCCTTAGCCTTGAGAGAGAACTACTCCCTCCTCATCATGGGAATCAGCAATGGTAATGGAGATGGCGATGGAGATCGATGGAGATGGCTCCGAGGGCACTTCCCCGTCCCGACAGGGTGCCGGAACAGAGACTTTCTGTCCCCCAAATCACCCCTTCGGTGGCGGCGGCGCTGTGGAACTTTCGTGGCTGGAGGCTTGATGATTTAGGGTTTTGGTGTCGGGAGGCTTCTTATAGGCCAGAGGGCAAGGTCGGTGGAGTGCCAGGGGGCCCACACCACCTGGTGGCGCGGCTAGGGCTAGCCCGCGCCTGAGGGGGGGGGGGGGGTGGCCAGGCCCTGGCCCTCCTCCGTCTCGTATTCTAGCTCCGTGAGTCTTCAGGAAAATATCGACTTTGGCATTTGTCCGGTCCAATTCTGAGAATATTCATTTTCTGACTTTCCTGGAACCAAAAACAGCAAAAAATAGGCAACTGGCACTGTGGCATCTTGTTAATAGGTTAGTCCAAGAAAGTCTATGAAAAGTACTCCAAAGTTGGAACAAAACACAAGAAAGTAGATACAACCAAGCATGGAACATCAAAAATTATAGATACATTTGCAATGTATCAACATCCCCAAGCTTAACTCCTGCTCGTCCTCGAGTAGGTAAGTGATAAAAAGAAAGAATAATTTTTGAGGTGACATGCACCATCATAAACTTGATCGAAGTATTTGTAAAACATTCAATGCTGGGATCATAGTACTTCAATCAAAACATGAAATACAAAGTTCTAGCAATAAAACATAGCAACTATGTTGCAACATGAAAAGGCACAAACAAAAGAATCATGAATAACAATGCTTTGCAAGACGTTTGTTTGTTTCACATAAAGAAAACATAGCATAGTGGCATTCAGCTTGTCCCTCATAGAGTAGCAAATATAAATGCATAGGACACCTTCAAAGTTCATAAGAGTGACTAGATACAATAGTTTAAAACAAGCAATATCAAGTTATGCATCAATCAACTAGCCTTGGGACAATGCACATAGAACTAAGAATGGCCACTATGCTCTCAAAGTAGGTGTATAAAGGTAGAACGTGGAGACTCAATATAATGGTGGAAGAAAGGCCTTTTGTAAAAGGAAGTAGGGATTCATGTCTCATAAAGACCTTCCAAAAATTATGGTACTTATAGCTTCCAGCTCTCATTGCCCCTATCATAAGCATCTTTAAGGTGATTAAGGTTAAAGTGACACAACTAAGAGGATATACTTGACAAGTTATAAACCGAAATCTCATGCCCCTTACTTACGAAGACCGATCCTCATGCTACTCAACTTTAGTCACGAGTAAGCTCTTGTCATTGTAAGTATATGCGTATCATTAAGAACTGCCAACGGGTACCCCTTGCACATGATACGGGAGCTTGCCCATAATCAAAATGACTAGGCAAGCAGACAATGAGCATCTCAGCGATATTTTTATTTACTATTTGCATAGGTTTTTATTGAGGATGCTTCATAGAGTGCTCATTATGGTGATGCTGCAAGTTTCCACCATGATTAGGCATGGCTTAGGCTAGCGGCCCAGGCGTTTCTCTAACACACATACAAACTCCATGATATTACAAGTTCCACTTTTATTTCACACCGCGGGGATCCGTAAACAAAAGAACATGATAGCAACGGGGTACAAAGTACAAGTGCAATGTTGAAAGCGTTCCCCATGAAACATGGTTCTGCTAATTTCAACTTATAAAGCGCAAGCATATACGCAACAAAGAAGGACCCAATGGTTCAAGTTTATTAGGGGCAAAAAGTAAAGTGTGCCATCAAGTTCGTGAGAGCTTTAATCACTAGTTTTCTCATAACAAGTGAAAGGTAAACAAAAGCATGAATATACTTGGAATAGCATAAGCTAGTAGGTAGCTATGGTGGACTCTTTGGAATAACTTGGTTTAGGGAGTTGGATGCATGAGTAGAACTCATACTTTGTTGTGGAGGCTAGCAAAAGACTGGGAGCGACAAACTAAGAGAGCAATAATGGCCATAATCATGTAGAGCGACAAAACATCATTGATCAAAGCATAAAGTGATACTACAAGTTGAAAACTAAAGAATCATACAAGCTATGGTGACTTGAGATAGTCATAACATGGTGTGAGCATGCGCCAAGTCAACCCAAATAAAGCATCAAAGGAGAATACCACTATACTATGCTTTAATATGCTAAAACAACGCATGATTCATCCAAGGCACATTAAGAAATCTCAATTGTTTATAACAAGCCATGCTACAGCAAAGAATACTAAGCATAAAGCCAAAACAATATCAAGCATGGCATGACAAAGCATAGGCCATAGTCAAAAACAAGCTCTTTTTACCACATAAGTATGAACTTTCCTACTCTTTTCCAAACCAAACCAAACTATTTGCAAACCAATGTATGAAAGAGGGGTTCCAACCAACTTATTCAGAAAACTAAGCAAACCAAGCAAACTAAAAACCAAAATGAAGACGAAAAAGAAGACGCTCCAAGAAAAACACAACTGTGCATGAAACAATAAAAATGAAGCGTTTGGAAGAAACCTGGGATTTTTATTGATGAAGAAGGGGATGCCTTGGGCATCCCCAAGCTTTGACGCTTGTACTTCTTGGATATTTCTTGGGTTGACACGCGTGACATCCACAAGCTTGAGCTTTAGTCCATTCTTCATCTCATTACTCATTCCTTCCATACACCTGAAATTTTTTCTTCATACAAAACTTCACACAATCTTTATTAGCAACATTAGTGCACTCAAGATAATAAGTCTTTAGGTTCAGTTTAAACACCAATAAAACTTCCATTAGAACACTAGCTACTGAAGCACTTCCCTCAAAAAGCTCAATTCCCCAAAAGAACTCAAAAAGGAACAAACAAGAAGCAAATGCAAATAATGGCAGAAATTTGTCAAAACAGACCAGCAGGTAAAGACGAATTTTTTCGAAGACCTTCTGTTGCTCAAATCAAAAAGTGTTGAATTAACGAAAGTTAGATAACAACCTGGGGAAGAAGCACAAAAATTCACGCCGCAAAAATATGTTCAGAGATGTTACACGAATTTTTACGGTGAAGCATAGAAATCTGTTTCGGGACAACAACTTTCCCAATCATCACTTCTCTCTCATTAGAGCTTACTCTTGGCACAAAAAGCAAATAAAAAGGGTAAGGAGCGATTATTACAGAGGTAATAACTTCCAAGACTCAACTAAAACTTTTGGCTTATCTCCCAATAAGTACTTTTCTTTAACGCCTTTAATTTAGGCATGATAGTTTGAGAAGATGCTCAGATAAGAAATATCAATTGAAGTAAAAGAGAGCATCAAGAAGCAAATTCAAAACACATTTAAGTATAACCCACTTCCTATGCATAGGAATCTTGTAAATAAACAAGTCATGAAAGCACAAAGCAACAAGCATAGGAAGGAAAAACAAGTGCAATTTCAAAAATTTCAACATGAAGAGGGGAAACTTAATATTATTGAGATGCATAAAACCATGTTTCCCTCTCTCATAATAACTTTCAGTAGAAACATGAATAAAATTAACAATATAACTATCACATGAAACATCCTTATCATGAGCCACATGCATATAATCATTATTACTCTCCACATAAGCATAGTTATTCTTATTAATTGTAGTGGGAGTAAATTCAACAAAATAGCTATTATTATTATTATTATTATTATCATCACCATAATCATCAAATATAGGAGGCATATTGTAGTCATAATGAATTTTCTCCTCAATAGTAGGTGGACTCAAAATAACATATTCATCATTGTAATCATCATATATTGGAGGTTTGGTATCATCATAAGCAATATAATAGCTATCTTCCAAAGCTAGGGAACTAAAAAGATCATTTTCATAAAAACTAGCTTCCCCGAGCTTAGACTTTTCCATAGCATTAGCAATAATGGTGTCCAAAGAATTCATACAAACAACATTGCTATTAGCATGCAAGGAAGGTTCCAAGGGTTTTTTAATTTTCTTTTCAAAGAATTCGAGTTCAAACTTAGGAAAAATAATAAAAAAGCTCTCTAATTTTGTTGTTGTTTTCCATTAAGCCTAACTAGTGAAAACAAGAAACAAAAAGACAAAATTGCAGAATCTAAAGGAAATAACTTCGAGCACTCACACCGAAAAATAGGCATTTGCCGTGGGAGGTTCTTCTTCTTTAATTCTCTGGTGTGAATACCTTTTACCTTTCCTCCCCAGCAACGGCGCCAGAAAATAGCTTGATGTCTACACACTTCTATTCTTGTAGACAGTTGTTGGGCCTCCAAGTGCAGAGGTTTGTAGAACAACAACATGTTTTCCCTTAAGTGTATCACCCAAGGTTTATCGAACTCAGGGAGGAAGTGGTCAAAGGTATTCCCTCTCAAGCAATCCTGCAATCAAGATACAAGAAGTCTCTTGTGTCCCCAACACACCCAATACACTTGTCAGGTGTATAGGTGCACTAGTTCGGCGAAGAGATAGTGAAATACAAGTGGTATGGATAATCATAAGTGGTAACGGTGATAGAAAATAACTTGATGGCGTGGAAAAGACTAAAGTAAAACTGAAATAAAGATGAAGCAAGCAAACATGTAACAGATCTAGTAGCAAATGGTGTATCAATGCTAAGAAACAAGGCCTAGGCATCATACTTTCACTAGTGAACACTCTCATATAAATATCTTCTCTTTATGATACTACTCTTAACTACTCTCCGGTTGGACACTCTAATCGATGGTAGGGCTATAACAGCACACCTCAAAGTAGGCCTTTCCCATCTAGAAAACCCCACACTGTCACCTTGAGTACTAGATGAGTCCAACAAACACCACAATTTCATAAAGACATCCAACTCCAAATATAACTCATAACAAGTATTTGTAATCTCTAGCCTAAGTGCCACCATGGTGAGCACGCTGTCACTTTCACACACATGGGGAGAGCATAGATTCATTAAAGCACTTGAGTAGCAGAATAGATCTATAGATTACAAGCTCATGATCTCAATAAGATCATGCATAGAGAGAGAGAGATGAACACATGGTCACCGGTAGAACCCTTAGCCTCGAGAGAGAACTACTCCCTCCTCATCATGGGAATCAGCAATGGTGATGGAGATGGCGGTGGAGATCGATGGAGATGGCTCCGGGGGCACTTCCTCGTCTCGACAGGGTGCCGGAACAGAGACTTTCTATCCCCCGAATCTCCCCTTCGGTGGCGGCGGCGCTGTGGAACTTTTCGTGGCTGGAGGCTTGATGATTTCGAGTTTGGGTGTCGGGAGGCTTCTTATAGGCCAGAGGGCAAGGTCGGTGGAGTGCCAGGGGGCCCACACCACCTGGTGGCGCGGCTAGGGCTAGCCCGCGCCTGAGGGGGGGTGTATGGCCAAGCCTTGGCCCTCCTCCGTCTCGTATTCTGGCTCCGTGAGTCTTCTGGGAAAATATCGACTTGGGCTTTTGTCCGGTCCAATTCCGAGAATATTCATTTTCTGACTTTCCTGGAACCAAAAACAGCAGAAAACATGCAACTGGCACTGTGGCATCTTGTTAATAGGTTAGTCCAAGAAAGTCTATGAAAAGTACTCCAAAGTTGGAACAAAACACAAGAAAGTAGATAAAACCAAGCATGGAACATCAAAAATTATAGATACATTTGCAATGTATCAGCTACCCAGGATCCTCTATATCCTAAGGGGCTTCCCAAAAGAATTGAGCAAGATTCTCAACAAGCTGAAAATAGTGGTACTACTCATAAGAAAAGAAAAAAGAAACATAAAACTATTGTAGAACCCTTTGAACCTGCTAAAGATCCTAATAGTATATCTGTCTCTGATGCTGAAACTGAAAGTGGTAATGAAGAAAATGATGTTCCTGATAAAGAAAAAGTTGAAGAAGAACCTGAAAGGCACACTAAGAACACTAAATACACTAAAGAAGATTTTGTTGCTAAGAAACATGTTAGTGAAAGAGAGCCTTGGGTCCAAAAACCTATGCCTTTCCCTAATAAGAAACACAAGTCAAAGGAAGATGAACACTAAATAAGTTTTGTGAGTGGATGAAACCTTTATTCTTGCAAATTACTTTGACTGATGCTATTAAATTGCCTCCTTATTCAAAGTATATGAAGGATATTGTCTCGAATAAAAGGAAAATCCCTAATGAAGAAATCTCTACTTTGCTTGCTAATTATTCCTTTAATGGTAAAGTACCTAAGAAACTTGGAGACCCAGGGATTCCAACTATTCCTTGCTCTATCAAAAATAGTTATGTTAGAACTTCTTTGTGTGATTTGGGAGCAGGAGTTAGTGTCATGCCTTTTTCTCTATATAAGAGACTTCAACTAGAAAAACTGATACCAACTGATATATCTTTGCAAATGGCTGATAAACCTACCACTATTCCTATTGGTATATGTGAGGATGTACCTATTCAAGTGGCTCATAATTGCTTGATACTAACTGATTTTGTTGTGCTTGAAATGCATGAAGATGATAATATGTCTATTATTCTTGGGAGACCTTTTCTTAATACTGCAGGAGCTGTTATTAATTGTAATCAAGGAAAGGTGACCTTCAATGTTAATGACAAGGAACATAATGTCTATTTCCCCAAGAAGATTGATAGGACTTATGGTTTGAATTCAACTGAACATATTGAGGGCATTCAAGTTGGAGAAATATATTGTCCCATACCACGAGAAAAATTTGAAACTATTATGATTGGGACCATTGATATCAAGGTTGAGGTAACATAATCATTAGTTGAATACAAAGTTTTGTTTCATACAAAATTGTTTTGGTAACAAGACCCGATCAACCTTGTTAACAAAAGGATTTCATTGAACAAAACAATGTGTTCACCATGATTATCTCCGCTTACTTCTATTCTATCTATTTTAGTTTTTGTTTAGTTTACTTTTCTGTTGTTAGTTGTTTGCATGTTAGAGTGTCTTAGAATTTCTGAATTTTAGGCTTGTTTTGTCATTGCATCATTCCAGAAACTTTTTCTGTCAGAAAATCTTTTATCTATGCCTGAAAATTGCTCAAAAATAAAGTGTCTCGAAAAATTCCAGAAAATTCATATTAAATTTTTACGTGAAAAAAGGGGCAGAGAAGTGCCTGGAAGGTACCAGGGGGGTCCACCAGGGAGGCACACCACCTGGTGGCACGGCCAGCCTAGGGGCGCGCCTGGCCATGGTGTGGGACACCCCTGGCCCTCCACTCACTCTCTCACTTGCCACTTTCTTCTCTCTCCCGAGAAAACACCAGTTCCATGCTCGAAATCGCGTTCTTGTTGTTCTTGCCCTCGATTTTTCAATCTCCTTGCTCAGCCCATCTTTGCTGCTGAAATTTGGAGCATTTGCTCTCCGGTATGTGACTCCTCCGCTTGTCCAAGTAGATTTGTGTTTAGTGGTTTGTATCTTGAGTATTTTGCTGCTGTAGGTGGCAGGTTATGAGAGCTTGTAAGCTTGTTCAAATCTTAGAGATATAGTTTTGATGCATGTTTAGGCCTCTACAAGTCCCTATGAGTAGTGCCCTTCATTATATATTCACTTTGCAATCACTTGTGTAATAGATGTTTAAATTTCAGAATATCAAAGATGAACAACCACACCTTTGGAGAAATTTTAGAGAGGGATGCACCTAGGAGGTCAAGGCCCTCAAGATCATCCTCTCAGTTTGGGCCTTCATACAACGAAGATCTCATTGCACCTCGCTTGGGTAATGAAGGAGATGATGGGGATGCTCACCCATCTACTTTTCCTTGTTATAACTTGTTGTAACCTACAGGGATTCTTGATGATTTCTTGCTACTAATTCAGAGGGTTGGTTTGACCTCATACATGCAATATGAGAGTGAGAAATACGCTATGCTCACCAAAACTTTTGTTGAGAGTTTCGTTTTCACTAACACCCCCTACCAGTCAACTGTCTCTTTCAGAATCTATAATCTGCCTTTTACCATGTGATGGCTCAATGCACGGCGCCCAGAAAAGTGTTGATGGCTCGTGGTTGATGTAGAGCTCGTTGGGAATCCCAAGAGGAAGGTATGATGAGCACAGCAGCAAGTTTCCCTTAGATATGAAACCAAGGTTTAATCGAACCAGTAGGAGCAAGGAAACACCCCAAAGGTGTTACTAGCTGAGCTTTGGCAGGGCGCACTACCGGTGCTAGTAGCAACATGGAGACCTGCACAACACAACCACAGAACTTTGCCCCCAACTTGCGACGAGGTTGTCAATCTCACCGTGTTTTGCGGAAAACAAAGGATTAAACGTATCGAATGGAAAGAAGTAAAAGTTTGCAGAAAGTAAACACAAAGAAGTAAACAGTTGTAGATTGTATGTAAAGAAAAGGACCGGGATCCATAGTTCACTAAAGGTGGCTCTCTTTAGATAGATAACATGCTGGGTGAACAAATTACAGCGGGGCAATTGACAAACACCGAGAAAGCAATACATGCATATACTAATCATCTTGACTCCTCTAAGACTTGATTGGGCATTACAACATGTCGTGGTGGTGTCATGGCAGATGCCATGGATAGGCTAAAGGTGGGGACTAAATGCGCTAGGGGAATCCAGGGAGGGATAATGAGGTGATTCCTCACACAGAAGTTTTATATATCATTCACTTCCAAGGTAACAAGTGCTCCTAGAGCTGTGTTGGCGAGAGGAGGAAGAAGGAACTCTCTTACTCTCACCCACAGCTAACCCGTACCAGACCTACCAGAGATCAACCCTTAGAACCTAAAACCAATCAGAATAGCGGAACCCCTTCTACAGAGGCCCTAGCCCTCCTTATATAGGGGTGGCTAGGTCTCCACTTAGGGCATACGTGGAGGCATATTCCAGGGAATATGCCTCCTCCCAAAATAGTAAGCCGACCGGGTTGCTTTTCCCCTACATCACCCATGCAAAGGCTACGTGAGCCTCTGCGGTGCCTGCGTCAGCCGACACGAGCGTCGTCACCTCTTGTCGGCCACGCCTCAGTGGTCCTGCCCCTGTTCGCTTCGCTCATGCAGTGCGTACCGGGGTTACTTTTGACCAGCGAGATTCCTTCCTTCTCCTAGAAGCTAGATATGACCCGGATCATAGTTGACCCGGCCACACCCGTTCCTGCATACAAGTTAAATTCTCCTATCCGACTTACTACTTAAGTCGGTCGAGGCTCCGTTAGGTGGACATCCCCTGGCCGGGTTACTCCGAGACTCGGTCTGCCTTGAGGTGACCCGGCCAGCGTCCGCTTTGGCCTTGCCGAACCTCGGCTAACTCGGCCTTTTATACCCCAGCGTGACCCTACCCGGGGGTATCCCCCCAACATTAGTCCCCGAAGGTGGTGTGGTCTTAGCTGCCTTGGCCGCTAAGGCCACATCAGGTTCAATTTCACTGAGATTTGGACGTTATCTCCAAGTTACCTCCTTATCTCGGATCGTATGGATTTACGTTCCCTTGGCACATTCCAAGTTTTCACTTGCTGGCCGGGTTACCACCTTATTTCGGACCTCATGGTTTTACTTTCCCTTGGCACATTCCAAGTTTTCACTTGCTGGCCGGGTTACCACGGTCTCATCCGGGTCTTCTTTCCTTCTCTCGTACGCTAACCAATGTGGAGGCTAATCATTAGGTTGCCTCATTTTAAGGGCCAGCCACAGTAACCACCACAGTAATTGTCAGTTATCATTGCGCACGGGTCACGTCACGCCTGCCTCCTCGTTTACCGCATCAATGCGTCACGTCATGGGATCAGCTACACCCTGTGCCCTTCCGTGTGGCTCGCTGCTGATTGGTTGACGCGGGACATACATGGCCACACCGTGTGGCGTACCCGCATGACACGATCCCACTTCCCCCTCGAGGGAGTGGTTAAATAAGGGAGGGGCGCACCCCTTAGGTCTTTTCCTACTTCCGCGCCCCTCTGCCTCTAGCTCTTCTTCTCCTTCGTCTTCCCTGCGATAGTGCCGCCACCACTGCTTCTTAGTAGCAGCGCCGCCGCCGCATTGCTTCCCCATGCCTCTGCATCGCCGCCACCGCTACGCGCCTTCTCCGCCACGGGTCGTTGTCAATCTAGGCCGTTGCCCCCCACTGCTGCTAGCGCCAGTGAGGGCAGCGAACACAAGATGACAGAAGAGGAGCTCGCTGTCACCGAGCAAGAGATGGAGGAAGACATCGCCATGGCGGACCGTGGTGCGTGGGCTGGGTCCTGGGTCTGCCAAGACGACCTGGACTGGCTCTACCGCACCAGATGCATCCCCGCCGGCATCACCGCGTGCCTCGCCTCCGCTGAACTCGCCCCCTCACCCAATCCAGGTGAGTTTGTCGTGTTCTTGTCCCACTTCCAGCGGGGGTTCGGTTTGCCGGTCAACGACTTCTTCCATGACTGGTTAAGCACCTACGAACTCCAGCCGCACCACCTTCCTGCCAACGCAATTACTTCTCTTTCTGCCTTCGCCTCCACGGTCGAAGGCTATGCCGGACTATGGCCCACGAAGGAGCTATGGATCTGGTTTTTCGGTCTTCGTCATAATGTTATTCCAAACATTCAACTTGATCCGAAGGACAAGCAGCTCATGCAATTCGGAGCCGCGTCCATCTCACCCCGGAGGCTATCCGTCTTCCCCCGAGTCACCGGGCTAGACTCCTGCAAAGGATGGGCCCGGACTTTCTTTTATGTCCAGAACGAGGGCACTGAAGACTTGATCCGGCTGCTCCCCTATGCTCCGGGTCCTCCTAACCCGGAGTTGTGGGACGTTGTCCCCAAGAAGCCCACGGCCTTGGCTAACTTGGTCAACAAAAGGTTCGCGGAGCTGAAGGATCTCGGGTTGCGCAACGAGGATGCCATGATCATGTTCGTCCGCAACCGGATCTGCCCCCTCCAAAAGCGCACTCACAAGGTGTGCCACATGAGCCTCCCCCCTCCAAAAGCGCACTCACAAGGTGTGCCACATGAGCCGGATCAGGAGATGTTCCTCCCGATGCCCGACGCTACGAAGCGACCCACCGGTAAACTCTCTTCTATTAGAGATTGGCCTGATGATGAAGATGACTCAAATGTGGAGGTGACGGAAGCTGTTGATGTTGTCCCCCTTTCTTATGCTTTTCCGACATCAGCTAACCCCGGTGGGCAGATCCACGAGGACCCTCCCCTTGCTACGGGTGAACCTGTTCTGGCAGCACCGAAGAAGAAGCGTGGAGCTGCATCAAGTTCCTCCTCCGGACCTTCTCAGCCCGCCAAAAGGCGAAAGAAGTCCAGAGACAAAACCGCCTCCAAGCCAGCAGGCAAGGCCCCAACACGAAGGGCTCGGAAATCCAAGGAGCCCCTGACCTCGGATGCGTAAGCCTCTTTTCCCTCTGCAACTTACTCTTCCTTGCATTGTTTTAGTTTCTCTTTTGACATTATTTGATTCGGCGGGGCTGCGGTGGAGGTCCCCCAGAGTGGATCTAGCATCTCTTCGCCGCTCCGACTTAGCCCTTCCCCCCTCGTGACGACGAGTCACGCCCGCTGAGCCCTATTCCAGAGGGTTCTACGGCTGCTCCGTGTTCTATTCCACCTCGTCAAGAGGGGGGTAACCTTGGAGCGGGGGAGACCGGCCCAGCCGAGGCTACCTCAGCACCAGCACCAGCTCCAGCACCATCAACCACTCCAGCACCAGCACCAACTTCGGTACCAGCACCAACTCTGGCACCAACACCAACTCCGGCAGCAAGAACATCAACAACACCACCAAGTTCAGCAATAAGAGCACCAGCTCCAAGCTCCTCCGCCTCGTCCGAGTCTTCTCAGTCTCGGCGAGGAAGTACCCAGGCAGCTCCTAAGGGGAAATCTGCTGCAACCACTTCTTCCTCCCAACAGCCCAAGGGCAAAAAGGCCCCTGACGCCACTAGGACAGCATCTGTCAAGGCTGGACAGCGTACCCTCGCATCCATGCTTCCCAAGAAACCTCCAGCCCCAAAGGACGTCCTCGCCGAGCCAGCTGATGCGCAACAACTTGTTCTGCACACCAGCCCGGCCCTTTCCCTGGTTGAGAGGAAAGAGGCGCATGCGAAGGGCTTGGTGGCGCCCCATATGCCCACCACCGAGCGATACCCTCCGAGCCTGATTGAATTCGTCATGAATTGGAACAAGGCAGAGGTAGTCCAAGACGCTGATCTCCCGGAGAAGTTCGGTCCCGCCGAATTCTCCGCTCAAATGAACACCGCCTTTAAGGCGCTCAACATCACGGGTCGGATGATGGAGGTACGTTACTCGTTTTCCTTAGCCAGTTGTAGGTATTTAGTAATATAACCATTAGTCCCCGAGCCTCCGGGGGAGTAACTTGTTACTCGACCGGATGCTCCTTAGAAAGCTAACGTAGCTCCTTGATAACTTCAAATATGCACACACCTAGATCCGGGTTAAGTCCCACTTGGCCCGGATTTAGTACACTTCGAATATGCACACACCTAGAGCCGGGTTAAGTTCCACTTGGCCCGGATTTAGTACACTTCGAATATGCACACACCTAGAGCCGGGTTAAGTTCCACTTGGCCCGGATTTAGTACACTTCGAATATGCACACACCTAGAGCCAGGTTAAGTTCCACTTGGCCCGGATTTAGTACACTTCGAATATGCACACACCTAGAGCCGGGTTAAGTTCCACTTGGCCCGGATTTAGTACACTTCGAATATGCACACACCTAGAGCCGGGTTAAGTTCCACTTGGCCCGGATTTAGTACACTTCGAATATGCACAGACCTAGAGCCGGGTTAAGTTCCACTTGGCCCGGATTTAGTACACTTCGAATATGCACACACCTAGAGCCGGGTTAAGTTCCACTTGGCCCGGATTTAGTACACTTCGAATATGCACACACCTAGAGCCGGGTTAAGTTCCACTTGGCCCGGATTTAGTACACTTCGAATATGCACACACCTAGAGCCGGGTTAAGTTCCACTTGGCTCGGATTTAGTACACTTCGAATATGCACAAGGCTAAGTTATATCTTTGTACTCTTTGCAGGTGACCACCAACCGCCGTAGCGTTGAGTTTCAACGTCTCCTTGACACCCATAAGACGCTGCGCGCCAAGCATAATGCACTTTTCACTGAACACGAGAAAAGGGGTAAGTTTCTTCCTTGGCACTTCTCCGTTTTTCTTCATTTTCCTCTGCCGAACTAACCTATCATTCGGTTTCCGCAGCTGGGGTGGAGGCTGAGAACAAGCTTATGAGGAAGAACTTGGATCAGATCAAGGGTAAGTCATTTTTGTCCGACCTTGCTATGCTTTATATCTCCTTTTATCCTTGGCTCGACAAACATTCATACCTCGGCTTTGTCGGGTCAATACACTATTTCAGCATCTCTTGAAGATAGTGTGCCCATGCCTGATATGATGCTGCATTTTCTCGAACAAGCAGGACAGCATCAAGACGAGCTCAAAAATAAAGACGATGAGCTCGCCCTCCTCCGGACCAAGGATGATGAGATCGCCAGGCTCAAGGCTGATATGGAGAAAATGAAAGCACAACACCAGTCCGAGCTCCAAAAGGTTGGCCAGGACTACACTGAAGAGCGGGAGCGCATCAATCTCCGGATCACCAAGGATCAGGATCTACTCAAGGAGGCCGACACTGAGCTTAAGTCGGCGAATGCTGAGCTTGTGCAGCTTCAGAAAAGACGTGATGACTACACCAGGGAGTTGACTCGGGTCCTCAGCCATATATCACGTAAGCTCCTTTCCCTTATCCGACATATTTCTCCGGGTTACTTCACATGTCTTTTCTCTTACTTGTTTCTCTTGTCTCGTTTTCAGGCAAATTTCCTGAGGGCACTGCCATTGCGAGCGCCGCAGTTGCAGATTTCCGCCGAGAGAGGGGTACTCCCGCTGCTCCTGGAGGTGAGGAGATTCCTTATGACATGGAGGACCTATTGGTTAGCCTGTCATCTCGCATGGAACTCATCAAGAACTATGGCAAGGATATCCTCGATGTTGCAGTCCGAATCTTCAACACGTTCTGGCCTGGAGAAGACACTCTGGAGATTACCAGAATTCTTGTTGAGAAGTTAATGGAAATCGAGACCCAGCTCGACCTCTGGAGGGAGTCCGCCGGACGTGCTGCAGCTGATACCGTTCTTCACCACATACTCACGTGGTACGAGAAGATCGATCTCAACCTCCTGACGCGCCTGCGCACCGGGTCCAAATGGACCAATGACCCGGAGTGGGTAGCTCGGCGCCAGGCTTGCGCCCATAGCCTCATTGAATATGCTCCCATTCATGAATGAACTGAGGGACCGAGCTTCCTGGAAGCCGCTGGTGACAAAGAGGTTGAGAACGTTGAAGATGGCTCGGACGAGGATGGAGAGGACGATGCCTCGGATATCAAAGACGGTGAAGATGATGCCGAACTTCCTCCTCCTGCTGCTCCTTGAGTGAAAACACTTGAAAACTTATCAGGTCCCCGGTATGCCGGGTGGAATTGTATCCAGTACGCATGTGATATTTTGCTACTAAGTTTCTTATGCCGGATTAGCTTGGGCGTAGTCCCCGAGTTTCATTTTCTTGTTCGTCCAATCTTTTGGCTCGGGTCGTGTCTCCCTTGATTCGGTTTTACAACTACGAATCTGAGCTTCAAAAATTGTTTTAACAATACTTGGAAACTTTAGGCTTAGCTCAAAATAATTCAACATAGTAATTTGAATGTAAATACAAGGTTAGTCCGGAAAACAAACGTCGGCTCGATTAAGTTTTTTTCCTTAGTCGTTTTTCATGTGCCAGGCAGTTCCAAACTTATTCTCTTGCTTGCCATGAAGCCAATTCTTGTTGGACAACAGCAAGTCGAAGAGTTGGGTTTTTGCTGCCCACACACTACTAAACCGAGTTAAGTAGAACAACTTACTCCAGTTGACGTATAAATAATAAAAGATAACAAATATTATTAAGGCAGTCCCCGAGTTACTGCTCGAGGTGCCAACATTTCATTGATAGGCTCATTGTCGGCATACATACCGACATCTGAGAAGACTCGTATACATACACTTCTTAGTTAAGTGTAGAAAGGTCGAAGTAGAGCTACATTCCATGGACGCTTAGATTCCTTGCCGGACCTGTCCACCTTGTTCTTTTCCTGTGGCTTTGCATCTATGAGATAATAAGAATCATTGTGCAATGCTTTGCTCACAATGAACGGCCCTTCCCATGGGGGGAATAATTTATGCATGCCAGTAGTACGTTGTACCAACCGGAGCACCAGATCGCCTTCCCGAAAGACTCGGGGGCTTACTTTCCGGCTATGATAGCGTCGGAGATTTTGCTGATATATGGCGGATCTGGACAATGCCAGTTCTCTCGCTTCTTCCAGCAGATCAACATCATTTTGCCGGGCTTCTTGCACTTCGGCTTCTGTGTATTGGGTGACCCTAGGCGAATCATGCTCTATCTCGGCTGGTAATACAGCTTCTGCCCCATATACCAGAAAAAACGGCGTATAGCCTGTTGATCGATTCGGAGTTGTTCTTAAACTCCACAGTACCGCTGGTAGTTCTTCTATCCAGCACCCCGCTGATCTTTGCAGCGGCTCAATGAGCTGGGGTTTTATCCCGGATAATACTAATCCGTTGGATCTTTCCACTTGTCCGTTTGATGCGGGGTGGGCTACTGAGGCAACGTCCAGCCGGATCTTCTTATCCCGGCAGAAACACGCAAATGCTCCTTCAGCAAAATTTGTGCCATTATCAGTGATGATACTGTGAGGATAACCGTATCTCAAGATGATGTCTTTGAGAAATGTTACGGCCGTAGCTCCATCACACTTTCTTATAGGCTTCACTTCAATCCACTTCGTAAATTTGTCCACCATGACCAAAATGTGAGTTATATTCCCCCTTGCTGCTTTAAACGGGCCAACCATATCCAAGCACCATACGACAAATGGCCATGTAATTGGTATGGTCTTGAGCTCCGACATTGGCATATGTGTCTTGGTAGCATACCTCTGACAACCATTGCATTTTCTCACCAGATCTTCCGCTTGTTCTAAGGCACTTGGCCAGTAGAATCCATGTCGGAAAGCTTTTGCCACCAAGGCTCGGGACGAGGCATGATGCCCGCACTCCCCTTGATGTATATCTCGGAGGATGTCAAGCCCTTCTCTCGGGTCAACGCATCGCTGGAGGACATTGGTCACACTCCTTTTGTATAACTCGGAATTGATGATCGTGTATGCCTTAGCTCTCCTCCGTGTTTGCCTGGATAGTACCTCCTCAGTGGGCAAAGTTCCATCTTTCAGGAATTGAAATATAGGTAGTGCCCAAGCTGGTATTGCTCGCACGGGGAACACATCCTCATCAATTTTCATCTGATCCACCGACATAACTTCAACCGGATCACGTTGAGCAGTCCCCGGGTCTTGCGAAGCAGTCCCCGGGTTCGCTGAGGCAGTCCCCGGGTTTGCCGAGGCAGTCCCCGGGTTTCGCGCACCACCTCCCATGTCAACGTCCATGGGCACAGCTCCGGATTCCGTGTCCTCCGGGACATAAATTGAGTCGGTTTCTGGGGACGGCCTGATGGATGGTTTCCTGAGGTGCTCTAATGCTACACCCGGTGGAATTGCTTGTCGGGTTGAACCGAGCTTCGACAACATGTCGGCAGCCTCATTTTCCACCCGGGGTACATGGTGAAATTCACATCCCTCAAAGTAACCAGATATCTTCTGCACATGAAATCTGTACAGAGCCATGTTTGGATCAAGGGCGTCCCACAGTCCCGACACTTGCTGTACTACCAAATCTGAGTCGCCAAAGCACAGGATTCGACGTATTCCAATCTCTTTGCCACTTTGAGCCCATGCACAAGTGCTTCATATTCAGCGACATTGTTTGATGCCGCGAAATGGATCTGCAACACGTATTTCAGCTGGTCCCTCTTTGGCGAGGTAAGTACGACTCCGACGCCTAGCCCAGTTTTTGTTTTTGACCCGTCAAAGTGCATTCACCAATAGTTCGGATCTGGTAGTGGCGGTTCGTATTGCACCTCGGCCCAGTCCACAAAAAAGTCCGCCATAGCTTGAGACTTGATTGCTTCTCTTCTGTCATATTGTGGCGCATAAGGAGCTAGTTCAATTGCCCATTTTGCAATTCTGCCACTCGCATCCTTGTTACTCATTATCTCAGATATAGGAGCCTCACATATTACCCTGATGGGATGGTCCTCAAAGTAGTGCTTTAGTTTCTTAGCTGCCATGTACACGCCATACGCCACCTTTTGATAGTGTGGATAGTTCTGCTTTGAGGCTGATAATACCTCGCTCAGGTAATACACTGGCCTTTGCACCGACTTACCTTCCTCGTCGCGCTCTACCACTATTACTGCACTTACAACTCGGTTGGTTGCGGCTATATAGAGCAACATTGGCTCCTTTGATAGTGGAGAGGCTAACACTGGTGCAGTGGCTAACATCTTGTCTAAGTGGGCAAAGGCTTCATTGGCCTGCGGCGTCCAAACGAATTTATCCGACTTTTTCATGAGTTGGTAAAGAGGCAATGCCTTTTCTCCCAACCGACATACAAACCGACTTAACGATGCCAGGCAGCCCGTGAACTTCTGGACATCGTTAAGACACTTTGGCAGTTCCATTCGTTCAATGACTCAGATTTTAGTTGGATTAACTTCGATACCTCGGCTGGAGACAAGAAATCCGTGTAACTTTCCAGCCGGGACAACGAAGGTACATTTTTCCGGGTTAAGCTTCATCCGGAACCTTCTTAGGTTCGCGAATGTCTGCCTGATATCGTCAAGGAGCGTTTTGCTTTCCTTGGTCTTGATAACCACATCATCCACATACACTTGTACATTTTGACCAATTTGGTCATGCAAACATTTTTGCATACATCTTTGGTATGTTGCCCCTACATTACGTAAACCAAACGACATGGTGCGATAGCAATAAGCCCCATACGGGGTGATAAATGCAGCCTTTATTTGATCATCCGGATTCAGAGGTATCTGGTGGAAACCAGAATATGCATCAATGAACGACAACAATTCACATCCAGCAGTTGAGTCTATGACCTGATCTATCCTTGGCAGTGGAAATGGATCTTTTGGACACGCCTTGTTCAGGTTCGTGTAATCGATACACATACGCCAAACCACCAGCACATTCGGATCATCCTTCTTCTTCTCCACCAGCACCGGATGAGACAGCCAATCCGGGTAAAGAACTTCCATGATAAATCCTGCAGCTAGTAACCGAGCTATCTCATGTCCAGTGACCTTTCTCCTATCCTCGGCGAAGCGGCGGAGAGGTTGCTTCACCGGTTTGCTCCGAGTCTCACGTTTAAAGAGTGCTCGGCCAACTCCCTCAGAACACCTTGCAAGTCCTGTGTGGACCAAGCAAAAATATCCCGATTCTCACGGAGGAAGTTGACGAGCGTGCTTTCCTATTTGTCACCTAACCCGTCACCAATTGTTATGGTGCGCTCTGGGAACATATCATCAACAGGAATTTTCTTGGTATCTTTTGTGGCTTGGAATGAGACACTTCCATGCGGGTTACTCAGCGCCGGCATATACTGCTGCGCGGACTGAGCCAATGCCGCCACCTCTTGGATTTCCTTTTCTCTTGCGCAATCACGAGTGACTCGGCCAGGTTAGACCCGGCCGACGCACACTCAATGGAACGTCGGAAATCCCCAGCAATGGTAATCACTCCGTTTGGCCCGGGCAACTTCATCTTCAAGTAACTAATGTGACAGCTTGCCATGAACTTGTTCAGTGCTAGCCTTCCAAGTAACGCGTGATACGCACTTTCCAAGTTCACCACTTCGAATTCCAAATTTTCAGTTCGGCAGTTCTCTCTTGTGCCAAACAATACGTCAACCCAGACCTTGCCTATGGGCTCACAAGAAATGCCGGGCACAATACCATGGAAAGTTGTCCTTGTAGCCAGGAGCATGTTCTCCGAGATACCCAACTTGCGCATTGTATCCGCATACATGATGTTAATGCTACTGCCATTGTCAATCAGTACCTTGGAGAACCTTACATTGATGTTAGGCCCAATGAATGTCGGATCTAGCACTAACGCATACGAACCAGGACTTGGCATAAGCTTGGGATGATCTTTAATGCTCCAGGTGATTTCCTGGTCCGACCAAGGCATATACCTCGTCAC
Organism: Avena eriantha; assembly: GCA_910589775.1. Lineage (NCBI taxonomy): Eukaryota > Viridiplantae > Streptophyta > Magnoliopsida > Poales > Poaceae > Avena > Avena eriantha. The sequence continues at coordinate 374,934,370 of OU342746.1, read as the reverse complement.
TGCTGGCATTACCGCATTCACCTCCATATGTCGATGTTGCAAGCTTTTTCTATCTGTTTCCTCAGTTGTGAACACACAATAACTTTGATGATGCTCTCTATACTCATTCCTCCCTTCATTTCCGGGGTACCTCTGATCCGGTTGATGCTGGTTTTCCACTTGATGCACTGCATCCCTTCTCTCATGGTTATCATACCTCGGCGGAGGGGGAGGCAACATTAGCTGTTGCGTGTTCGCTCCGGAGAGCAATTGCTGCCGGGGTAACTCCTGCCGAGGTTGATCATTCCGGGGTGCCTGAGCATTCCCCGAACCACCTTGCTCTATTTTGCGCATCCACTCACACTGCCTTGTTGTATGACCCGCTGGGTTACTCAGATTTGGCGTGTGAAATTTACACGGCTGATCCAACATTGAGTCATAAGTATACCTCAGACGGTCCTTCTTTTCTTGACACTGTTTCTTTTGCTCTGGCGTCCAAGTTTTCTTGCCATCATTTCTCGGAGTCCATTGCCCTCCAGTTTTCTGACGTTGATTGCCCCTACTCCGGGCTGATCTTGATTCACAGCTGCAACTTGTTGCGAACTGTACCGGTGATCCGGTCCGTCATCTCTTCTTTTACCTCTGTAATCATTCCTTCGGGATGATCCTGCTCCATCTCTCTGGTAGTATTCATCATTTGACTCGTTTGACACGAGCCTAGGTTGAGTCGGATCACCCAGAGCATACGAATCAGCGATCCGGATCATCTCTGCCAGTGTAGTTGGCATTTTCCTTTGTAACTTTTGCCATAGCTCACTTGCATATCTGCACCCTTGCGCAAACCACGCTATGGCCTGTGATTCTATCACGCCCTCACATGAGTTTCTCACGGTGCACCACCGGGTTAAGAACTCTCTGTCCGTCTCATTCGGTCTTTGCTTAGACATAGCTAGGGTCTGTGGCCTATTTGGCCTCTGATATGTACTTGAGAAATTGCTGATGAACATCTCCTCAAAATCTATCCAGCAGTTAATACTTTCGGGTGGCAAATTGTTCAACCACACCCTCGCTGGCCCCTCCAACATCTAGGGTACATATCTCACAGCCCATCTCAAGTTGCCTGTAGCAATTTTCACTGCTGTAGCATAGTTTATCAACCAATCCTCTGGATTTGTACTACCGTCATACGTCTTAGTACCTCTGGGTAACTGGAAGTTAGGCACCGAAGGCTCCTTCATGATCCGGGGCCCAAAACACGCAGGACCCGGAGGACCTTGACACTCAATCTGTTCCAACCATACAGTCGATCCAGTTTTAGCCTGGCATCATCCGACATCAAATCTCTGCTTCCCAATCTCGACCCTATCACATGATAGTCCGGCCTTGGGTATTCCGCATTCACCATTTCCGAATCTCCATCATTATACCGGTCCTGCTCTCTTGGAGCGCCTCTCTGTTGCATACCCCGGCTGGCACTTTGCTCTTGCCTTGGTATATTCCGCTGTTGCGGTTGTCCTGCCGAGTTACGTTGTCCGGCATTGCCATTTATAGCGTTTCCTTGACCGGCATTGCCTTGGTCGCGATTACCTCGGCCAGCTTCACCTCGGCTCACACTTCGTCGATCGTCATTTCTCTGTACTTCTTTTCCTTTCCCTGCCCTCGTCGGGTCATACGGGATGATCTGTTTGTTTCTTCTGGCCGAGGTTACTACCTCTTCTCTCCTAGGCCCGCCATGAGGAGATGATGCGGCTCCAGCGGATTTCTCCGGGTTACCCACCGCCGAATGAACGATCTTGGAGGCCCCAGCTCTCTCCGGGTTTGCCCTGAGCAGTTCCTCGTTTTGCCTGTTCGCGATCCGAACCAACTCATTGACCCTTTCTTGCTACCTCTGACGGGCTTCACCCGTAAGACCCTCTAGCTCGGATGCTGCTGCATCTGCTGCTCTGAGGTTCTTAGCCGGGGTACTGTACCTCGGCAGCCCCACGAACAAGCAGTTTTCTGACTCCTCAATCCTAGTATCACCCTCTTTGTTCATTTCACTCATGAGATTTCTCCCCTTTACTTTTACATCATCAACTTTGTTTGCCTTTGCGTAATCATGCAGCGTCATGTTCAACGACTGCTGAGCTGCAGCTATCTTTTTCGCCCCCTCTAGAATTTTTTGCCTAGTTTCCTCTAGCTCGGCCTGTGCCTGAGCCGGATCTACTACTGCTGCTACATGGTTTGCCAAGCTATCCATCGTTTCCCGCAACACATTCTCTGGCCTCTCTAGCGGAGGACCTCTACCTTTCCTTGGTGCCTTGGGTGTTACCTCCGGATCTGGTGCCAGATCCTTGCTTGTGCCAGCCCCAGGCGCAGTCATCATCACCTCCGCATAGTCCGGGGAGCAAGTGATATGCGCCCCGTGAGCCACGCTAAGGGGAGGCTCACCCGCCTCGACGACGTGTCGCGGATGAACACATGATACATCCAGAGCAACGTAGACCTTGTGCGCGCCGAGCTTGACGAAGAGGCCGTTGCGTGGAAGAGGACGTGTGCCGAAGCAGCCAGCGTTGTCGCTGACGAAATCCAGCGCTCCAAAGCGCTGGACGAGCCCGGAGACGATGCGTTCACCGGTGCCGATGAGGTTTCCCGTCCGGATCTTCACCCCTGCTAGCGCCGCTAGCCCCACAGTGGGCGCCAACTATCGTGGTGGTGTCACGGCAGATGCCAAGGATAGGCTAAAGGTGGGGACTAAATGCGCTAGGGGAATCCAGGGAGGGATAATGAGGTGATTCCTCACACAGAAGTTTTATATATCATTCACTTCCAAGGTAACAAGTGCTCCTAGAGCTGTATTGGCGAGAGGAGGAAGAAGGAACTCTCTTACTCTCACCCACAACTAACCCGTACCAGACCTACCAGAGATCAACCCTTAGAACCTAAAACCAATCAGAATAGCGGAACCCCTTCTACAGAGGCCCTAGCCCTCCTTATATAGGCGTGGCTAGGTCTCCACTTAGGGCATACGTGGAGGCATATTCCAGGGAACATGCCTCCTCCCAAAATAGTAAGCCGTCCGGGTTACTTTTCCCCTGCGTCGCCCATGCAGAGGCTACGTGAGCCTCTGCGGCGCATGCGTCAGCCGACACGAGCGTTGTCACCTCTTGTCGGCCACGCCTCGGTGGTCCTGCCCCTGTTCGCTTCGCTCATGCAGTGCGTACCGGGGTTACTTTTGACTAGCGAGATTCCTTCCTTCTCCTAGAAGCTAGATATGACCCGAATCATAGTTGACCCGACCACACCCGTTTCTGCATACAAGTTAAATTCTCCTATCCGACTTACTGCTTAAGTTGGTCGAGGCTCCGTTAGGTGGACATCCCCTGGTCCGGGTTACTCCGAGACTCGACCTGCCTTGAGGTGACCCGGCCAGCGTCCGCTTTGGCCTTGCCGAACCTCGGCTAACTCGGCCTTTTATACCCCGACGTGACCCTACCTGGGGGTATCCCCCCAACACAACATAATACATAGACCGCCATCCAACTGCATCTATGACTAATAATCCACCTTCAGGTTATCATCCGAACCCCCTCCAGTATTAAGTTGCAAGCAACAGATTATTGCTTTACGAACTGCGTGTAAAGTAAACAATATGATTGTTCTATGAACAAAGGATTGTTGTTTTCTCCCTAGTAGCAACAACACATCTAGTACCTTAGAGATTTCTGTCACTTCCCCAGATTACCAGAGGCATGAACCCACTATCGAGCATAAATACTAACTCTTGGAGTTGCTAGCATCTACTTGGCCAAGATAGCTACTAACAACGGAAAGCATGCAAGATCTAAAATAACAAAGACATGATAGAATCAATAATCAATCTGAAATAGCATCTCAATATCCATCGGATCCCCGCAAATACAACATGTATGAATTACAAATAGATGATCTTGATCATGAACGGAGCTCACAAGATCTAAACATGAAAGAACAAAGGAGGAGAAACCAGCCATCTAGCTACTACATGGATCCGTAGTCCAAGGATGAACTACTCACGCATCACACCGGAGGCTTGCATGGTGATGAAGAAGGCCTCCATGGTGAATTCCCCTCTCCGGCAGGGTGCCGGGAAGAGCTTCAGATCCCTCCCGATCTAGGGATGGAGATGACGGCGGCTACAGACTCTTTCGTGGATTTTTGATCGGGTACTTAGGGTTTTCGTCCCGAGGCAACTTATAGGCGGAAGGAGAGGCCGAGGGGGTGCCAGGGCTGGCCTCACCACCCCCTGGCGCGGGCCAGGCTGGGCCGCGAGGCCAGGTGGTGTGGGGGCCCCCTGGTCCCTCACCGTCTCATATTCTGGCACTTGATCCCTTCCGGAAAAATAGGCACTTTGGCTTTTGTCCCGTCCAATTCCGAGATTATTCATTTTCTGACTTTCCTGGAACCAAAAATAGCAGAAAATAGGCAGCTGGCACTGTGGCTCTTGTTAATAGGTTAGTCCAAGAAATCATATGAAAAGTACTCCAAAGTTGGAACAAAACACAAGAAAGTGGATAAAACCAAGCATGGAACATCAAAAATTATAGATACATTTGCAATGTATCAACATCCCCAAGCTTAACTCCTGCTCGTCCTCGAGTAGGTAAGTGATAAAAAAGAAAATATTTTTTGAGGTGACATGAACCATCAAAGACTTGATCAAAGTATTTGCAAAACTCAAAGCTGGGATCATAGTACTTCAATCATAACATGAAAGACAAAGTTCTAGCAATAGGCAAAGAAACTATGATGCAACATAAAAAGCTACAAACAAAAGATTCTTGAATAACATGCCTTGCAAGACGTTTGTTTGTTTCACATAAAGAAAACATAGCATAATAGTATTCAACTTGTCCCTCAATAGAGTAGCAAATATAAATGCATAGGACACCTTCGAAGTTCATAAGAGTGACTAGATACAATAGTTTAAAATAAGCAATATCAAGGTATGCATGAATCAACTAGTCTTGGGACAGTACACATAGAACTAAGAATGGCCACTATGCTCTCAAAGTAGGTGCATAAAGGTGGAGACTCAATAAATTGGTGGAAGAAAAGCCTTTTGTAAAAGGAAGTAGGGATTCAAGTCTCATAAAGAGCTTCCAAAAATTATGGTACTTGTAGTTTTCAGCTCTCATTGCCCCTATCATAAGCATCTTGAAAGTGATTAAGGTTAAAGTGACACAACTAAGAGGATATGCTTGACAAGTTATAAACTGAAATCTCATGCCCCTTACTTACGAAGACCGATCCTCATGCTACTCAACTTTAGTCACGAGTAAGCTCTTGTCATTGTAAGTATATGTGCATCATTAAGAACCGCCAACGGGGTACCACTTGCACATGATACGGGAGCTTTCCCATAATCAAAATGACAAGGCAAGTAGACAATGAGCATCTCAACGATCTTTTTATTTGCTATTTGCATAGATTTTTATTGAGGATGCTTCATAGAGTGCTCATTATGGTGATGCTGCAAGTTTCCACCATGATTAGGCATGGCTTAGGCTAGCGGCACATGGGTTTCTGTAACACATATACAAACTCCATGATCTTAAAAGTTCCACATTTATTTCACACCACCGGGATCCGTGAGCAAAAGAACATGATATCAACGGGGTACAAAGTACAAGTGCAATGTTGAAAGCATTCCCCATGAAACATGGTTCTGCTAATTTCAACTTATAAAGCGCAAGAATATACACAACAAAGAAGGACCCAATGGTTCAGGTTTATTAGGGGCAAAAGTAAAGTGTGCCATCAAGTTCGTGAGAGCTTTAATCACTAGTTTTCTCATAACAAGTGAAAGGTAAACAAAAGCATGAATATACTTGGAATAGCATAAGATAGTAGGTAGGTATGGTGGACTCTTTGGAATAACTTGGTTTAGGGAGTTGGATGCATGAGTAGAACTCATACTTTGTTGTGGAGGCTAGCAAAAGACTGGGAGCGACAAACTAAGAGAGTAATAATGGCCATAATCATGTAGAGCGACAAAACATCATTGATCAAAGCATAAAGTGATACTAGAAGTTGAAAACTAAAGGATCATACAGGCTATGGTGACTTGAGATAGTCATAACATGGTGTGAGCATGCGCCAAGTCAACCCAAATAAAGCATCAAAGGAGAATACCACTATACTATGCTTTAATATGCTAAAACAACGCATGATTCATCCAAGGCACATTAAGAAATCTCAATTGTTTATAACAAGCCATGCTACAGCAAAGAATACTAAGCATAAAGCCAAAACAATATCAAGCATGGCATGACAAAGCATAGGCCACAGTCAAAAACAAGCTCTTTTTACCACATAAGTATGAACTTTCCTACTCTTTTCCAAACCAAACCAAACTATTTGAAAACCAAAGTATGAAAGAGGGGGTCCAACCAATTTATTCAGAACACTAAGCAAAAAAAGCAAACTAAAAATCAAAACAAAAACGAAAAAGAAGACGCTCCAAGAAAAACACAACTGTGCATGAAACAATAAAAATGAAGCGTTTGGAAGAAACCTGGGATTTATTGATGAAGAAGGGGATGCCTTGGCATCCCCAAGCTTTGACACTTGTACTTCTTGGATATTTCTTGGGGTGACACGCGTGGCATCCCCAAGCTTGAGCTTTAGTCCATCCTTCATCTCATTACTCATTCCTTCCATACACCTGAAATGTTTCCTTCATACAAAACTTCACACAATCTCATTAGCAACATTAGTGCACTTAAGATAAATAAGTCTCAAGGTTCAGTTCTAACACCAAATAAACTTCCATTAGAACACTAGCTACTGTAGCACTTCCCTCAAAAAGCTCAGTTCCCCAAAGGAACTCAAGAAGGAACTAACAAGAAGCAAATGCAGAAAATTGCAGAAATCTGTTAAAACAGACCAGTAGGTAAAGACGAATTTTTTCAAAGACCTTATATTGCTCAAATCAAAAAGTGTTGAACTAACTAAAGTTAGATAACAACCTGGGGCAGAAGCACAAAAAATGACAGCTTAATCCGACGTACAGAGCTATCTCAGGAATTTTTACGGTGAAGCACATAAATCTGTTTTGGGACAGCAACTTTCCCAATTATTACTTCTCTCTCATTAGAGGTTACTCTTGGCACAAAAAGCAAATAAAAAGGATAAGGAGAGGTTATTACAGAGGTAATAACTTCCAAGACTCAACTAAAACTCTTGGGTTATCTCCCAACAAGTACTTTCTTTAACGCCTTTAAGTTAGGCATAAAAATTTGAGAAGATGCTCTCATAGGAAATATGAATTGAAGTAAAAGAGAGCATAAAGAAGAAAATTCAGGACACATTTAAGTCTAACCCACTTCCTATGCATAGGAATCTTTTATGCAAATAAATGCACAAAAAACAAAGTGACAGGCATAGGAAGATAAAACGAAAGTAACTTCAAAACTTTCAGCACATAGAGAGGTGTTTCATTACCATAAAAACTTCTACAACCATATTTTCCTCTCTCATAAAAATCTGGTGCGGTGTTGACGTGGGAGTTTCTTCTTCTTTGTTCCCCGGCAACAGCGCCAGAAAAAATCTTGCTGACTCGTAGTTGATGTAGAGCTTGTTGGGAACCCCAAGAGGAAGGTATGATGAGCACAGTAGTAAGTTTTCCCTCAGTTATAAAACCAAGATTTAATCGAACCAGTGGGAGCAAGGAAACACCCCAAAGGTGTTACTAGCTAAGCTTTGGCAGGGCGCACTACCGGTGCTAGTAGCAACGTGGAGACCTGCACAACACAACCACAGAACTTTGTCCCCAACTTGCGATGAGGTTGTCAATCTCACCATGTTTTGCAGAAAACAAAGGATTAAACGTATCGAATGGAAAGAAGTAATAGTTTGCAGAAAGTAAACACAAAGAAGTAAACAGTTGTAGATTGTATGTAAAGAAAAGGAGCGGGATCCATAGTTCACTAGAGGTGGCTCTCCTTAGATAGACAACATGTTGGGTGAACAAATTATAGCGGGGCAATTGACAAACACCAAGAAAGCAATACATGCATATACTAATCATCTTGACTCCTCTGAGACTTGATTGGGCATTACAACATAATACATAGACCGCCATCCAACTGCATCTATGACTAATAATCCACCTTCAGGTTATCATCCGAACCCCCTCCAGTATTAAGTTGCAAGCAACAGATTATTGCTTTACGAACTGCGTGTAAAGTAAACAATACGATTGTTCTACGAATAAAGGATTGTTGTTTTCTCCCTAGTAGCAACAACACATATAGTACCTTAGAGATTTCTGTCACTTCCCCAGATTACCAGAGGCATGAACCCACTATCGAGCGTAAATACTAACTCTTGGAGTTGCTAGCAACTACTTGGCCAAGATAGCTACTAACAACGGAAAGCATGCAAGATCTCAAATAACAAATACATGATAGAATCAATAATCAATCTAAAATAGCATCTCAATATCCATCGGATCCCCGCAAACACAACATGTATGAATTACAAATAGATGATCTTGATCATGAACGGAGCTCACAAGATCTAAACATGAAAGCACAAAGGAGGAGAAACCAGCCATCTAGCTACTACATGGATCCGTAGTCCAAGGATGAACTACTCACGCATCACATAGGAGGCTTGCATGGTGATGAAGAAGGCCTCCAGGGTGAATTCCCCTCTCCGGCAGGGTGCCGGGAAGAGCTTCAGATCCCTCCCGATCTAGGGATGGAGATGACGGCGGCTACATACTCTTTCGTGGATTTTTGATCGAGTACTTAGGGTTTTCATCCCGAGGGCAACTTATAGGCGGAAGGAGAAGCCGAGGGGGTGCTAGGGCCGGCCTCACCACCCCCTAGCGCGGGCCAGGCTGGGCCGCACGGCCAGGTGGTGTGGTGGCCCCCTGGTCCCTCTCGGTCTCGTATTCTGGCACTTGATCCCTTCCAGAAAAATAGGCACTTTGGCTTTTGTCGTGTCCAATTCTAAGAATATTCATTTTCTAACTTTCCTGGAACCAAAAACAGCAGAAAATAGGCAGCTGGCACTGTGGATCTTGTTAATAGGTTAGTCCAAGAAATCATATGAAAAGTACTCCAAAGTTGGAACAAAACACAAGAAAGTGGATAAAACCAAGCATGGAACATCAAAAATTATAGATACATTTGCAATGTATCATCATGGCAGGGACCGTGAAGAATATTCAAGGGCGACCCGCTGATTTGCTGGAGCTCTATCGAGGGGTGACCAATGACGATGACCACGTAGCTCAGCACGGGAAGATAAGAAACATCCAACTCCCAGCTCTTAGATACTTTGCCTATTATCTTGCTACTACCATTCTTGGTAGGGAGAATACGAGTAATATCTCCAATTATCATTTAGCCTTCCTCGCTGCTGCGCTTAACAATGATACTTGGTACAATCTTGGCTCTCTTATTGCTCGCCGCCTAGCTGCTAGGGGACCTATTTATGGGGGCATCATCACTTCATGTATGGTTAGTGCATTAGAGCTTTCGGTGGATCCCAATGATACTATATTGGCGCCACAAAGGCTCAACCTTGCTGCCATGAAAACACATCACTTTGACACTGCTAACTCTGATATGGACAGTCTAGTATACAGGATGTTGTTTACTGACGGGGATGAAAGGGAGATTCCTTTGCCGCAACCTACTTTATTCAGTGTTCACATGAGGCCGTGGTCGCGCTCCAAGGAGGAGGTGGACGAGCAGCTCCGCTTGCTGGGTTTCCACAGGCAGCACAAGGAGGATGTGCCCTCCTACGATTACTCTGCGCACTACGGTGGGGCGTCCTCGAGCTCGCACCAGGACGAGGGTACCTCCTTGCCATACTAAAGAGGCGCTCCATCTTGGCCAGCTTGGGATTGATACCCACTTAGACCAAAAGCCTAAGCTTGGGGGGAGGTACACCGACATCACACTCATCTCCATATCATGCTTCGTCGGTACTTTGTATATTTATGCTTCGTTCTATTTTTAGTTGTCGTTCTTTCCTTGCTTTTGCTTTCTAAAACACAAAATGACCAAAAAAATTAGGTTGTTTCTCTTTGTTTGCTTCTTCTTCTTTTTGCCTTGGTTTGTTTTTCCCTTTTTTGCTTTGTTTGAACTATTCGAAAAACCCAAAAAGATTTTGCTTTGCTTGTTCTTCCTTTTTGGTTCTTTAAAAAAAAATCGAAAACACCAAAAATATTTGTTGTTCTTCTTTGGTTTTGTGAGTTTGTTGCAGGGTTCAGCAGTCCTGAGTTGAATTTGGTTTCATGTTATTATTCAAGCCACATAAGTGAAGGGAATAATGAGGATTAATGACAACTTGAGGTGTGGTAAAAGGCTGGTAACAAACTCTATTTGTTTTAATTTTTGTACATATACTCATCATTGTGGGCGTGCTTAGCCTGTTCGTGTAGGGTGTATGTTATTTTTGGATGCTTAGTAGTTCTTGCTTTCGTATGATTATCTCCAGCCTGCTAATAATTTGTAGCATCGCATATGAATGTTTGCATGCATTACTCTATTCATAACTTGGTATGACACCGTGGTATCCTCCTCTGAATGTTTCACTTGAATTGACTTGGCACATGCTCACGCATGTATATGACTGAAATAGTCAGTTAAGCCTCGATGAATTATTTTGCCTTGAGGGTCTTGAATCACTTTCAGGCCATGATTAGTCCTGTTTTGTTACAAGCATGATTATGACAGCTATTGCTCTCTCGTTTGTCACTCCCTTGCTATTGCTAGCCTTCACTTACACTGAGTATGTTTTACTCGTGTTTCCAACTCCCTAAAACCAAATATTGCCAAAAGTGTCCACCATACCTACCTATTAGCATCATTTGATGTTCCGTGCATATTCAATATGCCTTGTTTTCTTCCTAATAAAATGTTTGCTTGTTATGAGAAAGTTACTTAGTAAAGCTCTCACGAACTTGATGGCACACTTTATTTCCTGCACTTAATAAACCTGAACCATTGTGACTGTCCATGAAAGTTATATGCTTGCAAATTATAGGCTCGGGATTAGCAGAACTATGCTGTCACGAGGAACACTTTCAACACCTGTAAATATATACCCAGTTGATATCATGCTCTTTGCGGATGTCGTCGATGTGAAATAAAAGGGGAGCTTGTAAGTCCATGGAGTTATGTATGTGTGTTAGAGAAACGCCTGGCCCGCCGGTCTAATCCATGCCTAATCACGGTGGAAACCTGCAGCGTAACCATAATGAGTATCTACGAAGCATTCTTCTTATAAAAAAGAGAGAGATAGGTATTGAGAAAAAGAAAAAAAAAGAGTTATGAGAAAAGAGGAAAGAGAGAAAAAAGCACCATTTCCCATGGTAAATAAGGAGATTGCTGAGATACTGCTTGCCTTGTCATTTTGATATGGGGATTCTTCCGTATCATCGGGCAAGGTGTACCCCGTTGGTGGTTCTCTATGATACACACGTATTTACTATGACAAGAACTTACCGGTAACTAAAGTTGAGTAGCATGAGGAGCGACCCTCGTACTCAAGGGACATGAGATGTCCAGTTTATAGTCGGACAAGCATATAACTCAGATTGGACCTCACTTTCACCTTAACCATATTAAAGATGCTCATGATAGGGGCAATGAGAGCTCAAAGCTAATGAGTACCATACTTTTAGCATTCGGAAGCCTTTCAAACTATTCAAAACCTTTTCATTTCTTTGTTGAGTCACCACCTATTCTATGAGCACTTTCTTGAGAGCATAGTTGTCATTCTTAGTGTAATGTGCTTGTCTCAAAACTTGATTAATTGTGTTATGACTTTGATGCTTGTATCTTTGATATCTTTACTTCTAGTCTTCACCTGAACTTTAGAGGTGCCTTGGCATTTACAATCAAAGGCAAGCGAGATACCACTCTGTCATACCTTGTTATGAGCATTGTAATGTTGCTTATGTTTATGTTCCATTGCTACTTATTATTTTTGAGTTGGAATCTCTTCATAGCTTGCAATGCCTATTAAGTAAACTTAGTTGCATACTCCTTATTATGAATTGTCTAAGTAGTTGATCACATGCTAAGAATATATACATCATATGAAGCAAATGTGTTCGTGAAAATTTCTTTTATCACACTCAATTTTCAACTGAATTGCTTGAGGACAAGCAATAAGCTAAGCTTGGGGGGGAGTTGATACGTCCAAAACGTATCTACTTTCCTGAACACTTTTGCTATTATTTCTCCTTTAAACTTGTGTGAATTGGATACAACTAACACGGACTGATGCTGTTTTCAGTAGAATTACTTTGGTGTCTAGTTTTTGTGCAGAAAATCAACTATCAGGAAAAATCCCAGAAAATATGCCAAAAATCCTATTTCGCCAGAAGACTCACAGAGCCAGAACACGAGACAGAGTGGGGCTGGGCCCAGGCCACACCACCTGCCACGCGGGCTAGGCCTGGACCCACCAGGGGGTGGTTTGGCCGCCCCAGACACCCCTCGGTCTCCCTCTTCGCCTATAAGTTGCCTTCTGACCTAAAAACTTAGGGGGTTCGATGTTTTTCTAGAAAGAGTTCCGCTCCGCCGCCACCACCAGATTCCGTGATTTGGAACGAGAAACTCCGTTCTGGCACCCTGCTGGGACAGGGAATTGGAGGAGATCATCGCCATCATCATCACCATCGCTTCTCCATTGACCATCCATGTTTCCCCCATCTATGAGTGAGTAACCCCCCGCTGTAGGCTATGGGGATGGTAGGGATTGGATGAGATCGTTCATTGTAATGGCATCAGATTGTTAGGGCATGGTTCCTAGTATCTTCTATTAGTGCTTTTTGACTTTGTTGCGACTTGTTATGCTTAATGATTGTCACTAGGGACCGAGTGCCATGATTTCAGATCTAAACATGTTATTGATTCATTATGATAGTATTGTTTATGGTCTTACATGCAAGTTGTATACACACGTTGTTGTCCGGAACCAATTACCCCGAAGTGACAGAAATCGGGATAACCGGAGGGAATGGCTTTGATGTGAGGATCACATGTGTTCACAGAGTGTTAATGCTTTGCTCCGGTGCTTTATTAAAAGGATCAGCTTAATTGCCAGTAGTTCCCTTGAGGCCTAGCTGCAAACGGGCTCGCAGGACAAAAGATGTTGTGCAAGTTCTCATTGTGAGCACGCATGACTATATATGGAACACATGCCTAGGATTATCTAGTACTTGGATGCTTTATCTTATTTATCTGCAATTTCCCTATGTTCTGATTGCTATGTGAATCGTCTTGTCCATGCAACGCCCGTTGATACATTGCAAATGTATCTATAATTTTTGATGTTCCATGCTTGGTTTTATCCACTTTCTTGTGTTTTGTTCCAACTTTGGAGTACTTTTCATATGATTTCTTGGACTAACCTATTAACAAGAGCCACAGTGCCAGCTGCCTGTTTTCTGCTGTTTTTGGTTCCAGGAAAGTCAGAAAATGAATATTCTCGGAATTGGACGGGACAAAAGCCAAAGTGCCTATTTTTCTGGAAGTGATCAAGTGCCATAATACGAGACAGAGAAGGGCCAGGGGCCGGCCACACCACCTGGCCGTGCGGCCAGGCTGGGCCCACACCAGGGGGTGGTGTGGTGGCTCCCGGCACCCCCTCGGCCTCCCCTTCCGCCTATATATTGCCCTCGGGACGAAAACCCTAAGTACTCGATCAAAAATCCCTAGACCGAGAGGGATCTGAAGCACTTCCCGGCACCCTGTCGGAGAGGAGAATTCACCTGGAGGCCTTCTTCATCACCATGCAAGCCTCCGGTGTGATGCGTGAGTAGTTCATCCTTGGACTACGGATCCATGTAGTAGCTAGATGGCTAGTTCTCCTCGTTTGTGCTTTCATGTTTAGATCTTGTGAGCTCCATTCATGATCAAGATCATCTATTTGTAATTCTGCATGTTGTGTTTGCGGGGATCCGATGGATATTGAGATGCTATTTCAGATTGATTATTGATTCTATCATGTCTTTGTTATTTGAGATCTTGCATGCTTTCCGTTGTTAGTAGCTATCTTGGCCAAGTAGATGCTAGCAACTCCAAGAGTTAGTATTTATGCTCGATAGTGGGTTCATGCCTCTGGTAATCTAGGGAAGTGACAGAAATCTCTAAGGTACTAGATGTGCTGTTGCTACTAGGGAGAAAACAACAATCCTTTGTTCATAGAACAATCGTATTGTTTACTTTACACGCAGTTCGTAAAGCAATAATCTGTTGCTTGCAACTTAATATTAGAGGGGGTTCGGATGATAACCTGAAGGTAGATTATTAGTCATAGATGCAGTTGGATGGCGGTCTATGTATAATGTTGTAATGCCCAATCAAGTCTCAGAGGAGTCAAGATGATTAGTATATGCATGTATTGCTTTCTCGGTGTTTGTCAATTGCCCCGCTGTAATTTGTTCACCTAGCATGTTATCTATCTTAAGGAGAGCCACCTCTAGTGAACTATGGATCCCGGTCCTTTTCTTTACATACAATCTATAAACTGTTTCTGCTTTGTGTTTACTTTCTGCAAACTTTTACTTCTTTCCATTCGATACGTTTAATCCTTTGTTTTCCGCAAAACACGGTGAGATTGACAACCTCATCGCAAGTTGGGGACAAAGTTATGTGGTTGTGTTGTGCAGGTCTCCACGTTGCTACTAGCACCGGTAGTGCGCCCCGCCAAAGCTTAGCGAGTAACACCTTTGGGGTGTTTCCTTGCTCCTACTGGTTCGATTAAACCTTGGTTTCATAACTGAGGGAAAACTTACTGTTGTGCTCATCATACCTTCCTCTTGGGGTTCCCAACAAGCTCTACGTCGAAATTCGAGCGCATCAAGATCTTTTCTAGGGCCGTTGCCGGGGAGTCAAGGACATCTTCACAAGGGGAGTCCCTCATAACCAATCTCTTTACTTTGTTGTTTTTGTTTTGCTTAGTTTTCTTTTTGCCTTGTTTGCTTGATTTGTTCTTTAAAAACACAAAAAAATTAGTTTTACTTGTTTGCTTTCTTATTTGAAAACCCAAAAAAATGACTACTCTTGAAAACACTAAGTTGTGTGACTTCACTAGCACCAACAACAATGATTTTATGAGCACACCTATTGCCCCACCTGTGGCTAAAAATACTTTCTTTGAGATAAAACCTGCTTTGCTCAATCTTGTTATGAGAGAACAATTTTCTGGTATTGGTAATGAAGATGCTGCTTCCCATCTAAATAACTTTGTTGAACTTTGTGAGATGCAAAAGCATAGGGATATAGATGGTGATATTATTAAGCTGAAATTGTTTCCTTTCTCTTTGAGAGGAAAAGCTAAAGAATGGTTGAATTCCTTAACTAGGAATAGTATTGATTCTTGGACTAAGTGCAAAGATGCTTTTATTGGAAAATACTATCCTCCTGCTAAGATTATATCCATGAGAAGTGAAATAATGAAGTTTAAACAACTTGATAATGAGCATGTTGCTCAAGCTTGGGAAAGAATGAAATCTTTGGTAAAGAATTGTCCCACTCATGGACTGACTGCTTGGATGATCATCCAAACTTTTTATGCAGGATTTAACTATTCTTCAAGGAACCTATTGGATTCAGCCACTGGAGGTACCTTTATGACCATCACTTTGGGTGCTGCAACAAAACTTCTAGACAATATGATGGTTAATTATTCTGAATGGCATACTGAGAGAGCTCCACAAGGTAAGAAGGTAAATTCTATTGAGGAAACCTCCTCCTTGAGTGATAAGATTGATATTATTATGTCTATGCTTGTTAATGGGAAAACCCATATTGATCCAAATAATGTTCCTTTAGCCTCTTTGGTTGCTCAAGAAGAGCAAGTTGATGTGAACTTCATAAGAAATAACAACTTTGGCAACAATGCTTATGGTAATAATGCTTATAGGAACAATTTTGGTAACAACAATTATAAGCCATATCCTCCCAACAATGGTAATGCTTATGAAAATTCTTACAACAATAATAAGAGTGCTCCCTCTGAACTTGAAGTTATGCTTAAAGAGTTTATTAGTAAACAAACTGCTTTCAATAAAACTATTGAGGAAAAACTCTCTAATGCTAAAAGAAATATAACATCTTTGGCTGAAGCTCAATCTACTTTGAATAAAATGGCTGCTAAACCTGAAACTAATGAGAATCCCTTCGCAGCTACTAATGCCATACAAGTAAGAATTGATGAAAATGTTAGACTATTAGCTGAATTACATGCTAAGTGGGAAAGAGAAGATGAAATTGCTAGAAACATTAGTGTTTCTACTATCACCACCACTAGTGTTGAGGCTAGTAATAGTTCTACTACTTTAGATGATAAATTTGATTTTGATCTTGATGGTTGCAATATCTCTAAAGTTATTAAGTTCCTACAAAAGCTTGCTAAAAGTCCTAATGCTAGTGCTATGAACATGGCTTTTACAAAACACATTACTGATGCTCTCATAAAGATTAAAGAAGAAAAGATGAAACATAAAGCTTCTATTCCTATAAACCAAGAAGATGGTTGGGAACCCATCATTAATATGAAAGTGAATGACTTTGATTTCAAAGCTTTGTGTGATCTTGATAGTAGTGTTTCCATTATGCCTAGAAGGATTTATGATATGCTTGATTTGCCTCCTCTTGAAGATTGCTATTTGAATGTTCCACTTGATGCTAATGCTAAAAAGAAACTCATGGGGAGTCTTAATTATGTTCTTATTATGGTTAACGATTCCTATGTCCCCGTTGATTTCTATGTTTTGGATGTTGAATACAATGCTTCTTGTCCTATTACTTTGGGAAGACCTTTTCTTAGAACTGTTGGTGCCATCATTGATATGAAAGAAGGCACCATTAAATATCAACTCCCACTCAAGAAAGGTATAGAACACTTCCCTAAAAAGAGAGAAAATATTTCTTTTGCTTCTCCTATGAAAACAAAATTTGGTCTTAATGCTTCTTCATTTGAGAACACTTGATTCTTTCTTTGCTTCTTATGCCTAACTTAAAGGCGTTAAAGAAAAGTACTTATTGGGAGATAACCCAAAAGTTTTAGATGAGTCTTGGAAGTTATTACCTCTGTAATAACCTCTTCTTATCCTTTTTATTTGCTTTTTGTGCCAAGAGTAACCTCTAATGAGAGAGAAGTAATGATTGAGAAAGTTGGTGTCCCGAAACAGATTTCTATGCTTCACCGTAAATATTCGTGAGAGAGATATGTATGTCGGATAGATCTGTAATTTTTTGTGCTTCTGACCCAGGTTGTTATCTAACTTTCTTTAGTTCAACACTTTTTGATTTGAGTAACAGAAGGTCTTGGAAAAAATTCGTCTTTACCCGCTGGTCTGTTTTGACAGATTTCTGCCATTTTCTGCATTTGCTTCTTGTTGGTTCCTTCTTGAGTTATTTTGGGGAATTGAGCTTTTTGAGGGAAGTGCTACAGTAGATAGTGTTCTAATGGAAGTTTATTTGGTGTTAGAAATGAACCTTAAGAGTTATTTATCTTAAGTGCACTAATGTTGCTAATGAGATTGTGTGAAGTTTTGTATGAAGGAAAAATTTCAGGTGTATGGAAGGAATGAGTAATGAGATGAATGATGGACTAAAGCTCAAGCTTGGGGATGCCACGCGTGTCACCCCAAGAAATATCCAAGAAGTACAAGCGTCAAAGCTTGGGGATGCCCAAGGCATCCCCTTCTTCATCAATAAAAATCCCAGGTTTCTTCCAAACGCTTCATTTTTATTGTTTCATGCACAGTTGTGTTGTTCTTGGAGCGTCTTGTTTTTCATTTTTGTTTTGGTTTTTAGTTTGCTTGGTTTTCTTAGTTTTCTGAATAAATTGGTTGGACCCCCTCTTTCATACATTTGGTTTGTAAATAGTTTGGTTTGGTTTGGAAAAGAGTAGGAAAGTTCATACTTATGTGGTAAAAAGAGCTCGTTTTGACTGTGGCCTATGCTTTGTCATGCCATGCTTGATATTGTTTTAGTTTTATGCTTAGTATTCTTTTCTGTAGCATGACTTGTTATAAACAATTGAGATTGCTTAATGTGCCTTGGATGAATCATGCGTTGTTTTAGCATATTAAAGCATAGTATAGTGGTATTCTCCTTTGATGCTTTATTTGGGTTGACTTGGCGCATGCTCACACCATTTTATGACTATCTCAAGTCACCATAGCCTGTATGATCCTTTAGTTTTCAACTTGTAGTATCACTTTATGCTTTGATCAATGATGTTTTGTCGCTCTGCATGATTATGGCCATTATTGCTCTCTTAGTTTGTTGCTCCCAGTCTTTTGCTAGCCTCCACAACAAAGTATGAGTTCCACTCATGCATCCAACTCCATAAACCAAGTTACTCCAAAGAGTCCACCATACCTACCTACTAGCTTATGCTATTCCAAGTATATTCATGCTTTTGTTTACCTTCCACTTGTTATGAGAAAACTAGTGATTAAAGCTCTCAAGAACTTGATGGCACACTTTACTTTTCGCCTCTAATAAACTTGAACCATTGGGTCCTTCTTTGTTGCGTATATGCTTGCGCTTTATAAGTTGAAATTAGCAGAACCATGTTTCATGGGGAACGCTTTCAACATTGCACTTGTACTTTGTACCTCGTTGATATCATGTTCTTTTGCTTACGGATCCCGGTGGTGTGAAATAAAAGTTGAACTTGTAAGATCATGGAGTTTGTATGTGTGTTAGAGAAACGCCTGGACCGCTAGCCTAAGCAATGCCTAATCATGGTGGAAACTTGCAGAATCACCATAATGAGCACTCTATGAAGCATCCTCAATAAAAACCTATGCAAATAGCAAATAAAAAGATCGATGAGATGCTCATTGTCTGCTTGCCTTGTCATTTTGATTATGGGAAAGCTCCCGTATCATGTGCAAGGGGTACCCCGGTGGCGGTTCTTAATGATACACATATACTTACAATGACAAGAGCTTACTCGTGACAAAAGTTGAGTAGCATGAGGATCGGTCTTCGTAAGTAAGGGGCATGAGATTTCGGTTTATAACTTGTCAAGCATATCCTCTTAGTTGTGGCACTTTAACCTTAATCACCTTCAAGATGCTTATGATAGGGGCAATGAGATCTGAAAACTACAAGTACCATAATTTTTGGAAGCTCTTTATGAGACTTGAATCCCTACTTCCTCTTACAAAGGCCTTTCTTCCACCATTATATTGAGTCTCCACCTTCTATCTTTATGCACCTACTTTGAGAGCATAGTGGCCATTCTTAGTTCTATGTGCATTGTCCCAAGACTAGTTGATTGATGCATAACTTGATATTGCTTGTTTTAAACTATTGTATCTAGTCACTCTTATGAACTTTGAAGGTGTCCTATGCATTTATATTTGCTACTCTATTGAGGGACAAGATGAATACTATTATGCTATGTTTTCTTTATGTGAAACAAACAAACGTCTTGCAAAGCATTGTTATTCATGAATCTTTTGTTTGTGACTTTTCATGTTGCATCATAGTTTCTTTGCTTATTGCTAGAACTTTGTCTTTCATGTTATGATTGAAGTACTATGATCCCAGCTTTGAATGTTCTGCAAATACTTTGATCAAGTCTTTGATGGTGCATGTCACCTCAAAAATTATTGTTTCTTTTTATCACTTACCTACTCGAGGATGAGCAGGAGTTAAGCTTGGGGATGTTGATACGTTGCAAATGTATCTATAATTTTTGATGTTCCATGCTTGGTTTTATCCACTTTCTTGTGTTTTGTTCCAACTTTGGAGTACTTTTCATATGATTTCTTGGACTAACCTATTAACAAGAGCCATAGTGCCAGCTGCCTGTTTTCTGCTGTTTTTGGTTCCAGGTAAGTCAGAAAATGAATATTCTCGGAATTTGACGGGACAAAAGCCAAAGTGCCTATTTTTCCGGAAGTGATCAAGTGCTAGAATACGAGACGGAGAAGGCCCAGGGGCCGGCCACACGACCTGGCCGCGCGGCCAGGCTAGGCCCGCGCTAGGGGGTGGTGTGGTGGCTCCCGGCACACCCTCGGCCTCCCCTTCCGCCTATATATTGCCCTTGGGACGAAAACCCTAAGTACCCGATCAAAAATCCACGAAAGAGTATGTAGCCGCCGTCATCTCCATCCCTAGATCGGGAGGGATCTGAAGCTCTTCCCGGCACCCTACCGGAGAGGGGAATTCACCCTGGAGGCCTTCTTCATCACCATGAAAGCCTCCGGTGTGATGCGTGAGTAGTTCATCCTTGGACTACGGATCCATGTAGTAGCTAGATGGCTAGTTCTCCTCCTTTGTGCTTTCATGTTTAGATCTTGTGAGCTCCATTCATGATCAAGATCATCTATTTGTAATTCTGCATGTTGTGTTTGCGGGGATCCGATGGATATTGAGATGCTATTTCCGATTGATTATTGATTCTATCATGTCTTTGTTATTTGAGATCTTGCATGCTTTCCGTTGTTAGTAGATATCTTGGCCAAGTAGATGCTAGCAACTCCAAGAGTTATTATTTATGCTCGATAGTGGGTTCATGCCTCTAGTAATCTGGGGAAGTGACAGAAATCTCTAAGGTACTAGATGTGCTGTTGCTACTAGGGAGAAAACAACAATCCTTTGTTCATAGAACAATCGTATTGTTTACTTTACACGCAGTTCGTAAAGCAATAATCTGTTGCTTGCAACTTAATACTAGAGGGGGTTCGGATGATAACCTGAAGGTGGATTATTAGTCATAGATGCAGTTGGATGGCGGTCTATGTATAATGTTGTAATGCCCAATCAAGTCTCAGAGGAGTCAAGATGATTAGTATATGCATGTATTGCTTTCTCGGTGTTTGTCAATTGCCCCGCTGTAATTTGTTCACCCAGCATGTTATCTATCTTAAGGAGAGCCACCTCTAGTGAACTATGGATCCCGGTCCTTTTCTTTACATACAATCTATAAACTGTTTCTGCTTTGTGTTTACTTTCTGCAAACTTTTACCTCTTTCCATTCGATACGTTTAATCCTTTGTTTTCCGCAAAACACGGTGAGATTGACAACCTCATCGCAAGTTGGGGACAAAGTTATGTGGTTGTGTTGTGCAGGTCTCCACGTTGCTACTAGCACCGGTAGTGCGCCCTGCCAAAGCTCAGCTAGTAACACCTTTGGGGTGTTTCCTTGCTCCTACTGGTTCGATTAAACCTTGGTTTCATAACTGAGGGAAAACTTACTGCTGTGCTCATCATACCTTCCTCTTGGGGTTCCCAACGAGCTCTACGTCGAAATTCGAGCGCATCACCCGTCCGTCCATCCCTATGCCTACCGCGCTCCAATCCTACTGTTTACTGCAATTGTTACTATCGTCTTTACTTTTAATACTGCTATTACTTTACTATTCCTACTACAAAACTGTTGCGACTAATAAACTTTTGTGAGCAAGATTGTTTCCAGGTGCAGCTGAATTGACAACTAAGTTGTTAAGGCTTATAAATATTCTTTGGCTCCCCTTGTGTCGATTCACTAAATTGGGTTTCACTTCCCTCGAAAATACTGCAATACACCCCCTATACTTGTGGGTCATCAACTTGCTAGTTAATGCTGCCAAAGAAAAACAAGCTTATGAAATTAGAACTAGAAGTGGTGCAGCTACCCAGGATCCTCTATCCCGAGGGGCATCCCAAAAGAATTGAGCAGGATTCTCAACAAGCTGAAAATAGTGGTACTACTCGTAAGAAAAGAAAAAAGAAACATAAAACTATTGTAGAACCCTCTGAACCTGCTAAAGATCCTAATAGTATATCTGTCTCTGATGCTAAAACTGAAAGTGGTAATGAAGAAAATGATGTTCCAGATAAAGAAAAAGTTGAAGATGAACCTGAAAAGCACACTAAGAATACTAAATACACTAAAGAAGATTTTGTTGCTAAGAAACATGGTAGTGAAAGAGAGCCTTGGGTCCAAAAACCTATGTCTTTCCTTGATAAGAAACACAAGTCAAAGGAGGATGAACACTATAACAAGTTTTGTGAGTGGATGAAACCTTAATTCTTGCAAATTCTTTTGACTGATGCTATTAAATTACCTCCTTATTCAAAGTATATGAAGGATATTGTCTCGAATAAAAGGAAGATCCCTAATGAAGAAATCTCTACTTTGCTTGCTAATTATTCCTTTAATGGTAAAGTATCTAAGAAACTTGGAGACCCAGGGATTCCAACTATTCCTTGCTCTATCAAAAATAGTTATGTTATAACTGCTTTGTGTGATTTGGGAGCAGGAGTTAGTGTCATGCCTTTTTCTCTATATAAGAGACTTCAACTAGAAAAACTGATACCAACTGAAATATCTTTGCAAATGGCTGATAAATCTACCACGATTCCTGTTGGTATATGTGAGGATGTACCTATTCAAGTGGCTCATAATTACTTGATACTAACTAATTTTGTTGTGCTTGAAATGCCTGAAGATGATAATATGTCTATTATTCTTGGGAGACCTTTTCTTAATACCGCAGGAGCTGTTATTAATTGTAATCAAGGAAATGTGACTTTCAATGTTAATGACAAGGAACATACTGTCTATTTCCCCAAGAATATTGATAGGACTTATGGTTTAAATTCAATTGAACATGTTGAGGGCATTCAAGTTGGAGAAATATATTGTCCCATACCAAGAGAAAAATTTGAAACTATTATGATTGGGACCATTGCTATCAAGGTTGAGGTAACATAATCATTAGTGGAATACAAAGTTTTGTTTCATATAAAATTGTTTTGGTAACAAGACCTGATCAACTTTGTTAACAAAAAGGGATTTTAATGAACAAAACAATGTTTTCACCATGATTATCTCCGCTTACTTCTATTCTATTTATTTTAATTTTGCTTTCGTTTAATTTACTTTTCCGTTGTTAGTTGCTTGCATGTTAGAGTGTCTTAGAACTTCTGAAGTTTTAGCCTTGTTTTGTCATTGCATCATTCCAGAAACTTTTTTCTGTCAGAAAATCATTCTTCTATACCTGAAAATTGCTCAAAAATAAAGTGTCTCGAAAAATTCCAAAAAAATCATATTAAATTTTTATGTGAAAAAAGGGGCAGAGAAGTGCCTGAAAGGTACCAGGGGTGCCCACCAGGCAGGCACACCACCTGGTGGCACGACCAGCCCAGGGGCGCGCCTGGCCATGGTGTGGGCCACCCCTGGCCCTCTACTCACTCTCTCACTTCCCACTTTCTTCTCTCTCCCGAGAAAACACCAGTTCATTGCTCGAAATCACGTTCTTGCTATCCTTGCCCTCGATTTTTCGATCTCCTTGCTCAGCCCATCTTTGCTGCTGAAATTTGGAACATTTGTTCTCCGGTATGTGACTCCTCCGCTTGTCCAAGTAGATTTGTGTTTAGTGGTTTATACATTGAGTATTTTGCTGCTGTAGGTCACAGGTTATGAGAGCTTGTAAGCTTGTTCAATGCTTAGAGATATAGTTTAGATGCATGTTTAGGATTCTACAAGTCCCTATGAGTAGTGCCCTCCATTATATCCACTTTGCAACCACTTGTTTAATAGATGTTTAAATTTCAGAATATCAAAGATGAACAACCACACCTTTTGGAGAAATATTTGAGAGGGACACACCTAGGAGGTCAAGGCCCTCAAGATCAACCTCTCAGTTTAGGCCTTCATACAACGAAGATCTCATTGCACCTCGCTTTGGTAATGAAGGAGATGATGGGGATGCTCACCCATCTACTTTTCCTTGTTATACCTTCTTACAAGCTGTAGGAATTCTCGATGATTTCTTGCTACTGATTCAGAGGGTTGGTTTGACCTCATACATGCAAGATGAGAGTAAGCAATACGCTATGCCCACCAAAACTTTTGTTGAGAGTTTGGTTTTCACTAAAACTCCCTATCAGTCAACTATTTCTTTCGGAATTTATAATCTGCCCTTTACCATGCCATTGGAAAGATTTTTTAGCATTATAGGTGTAGGCATGACAGGGACTGTAAAGAAGATTCAAGGGTGACCCGCTGATTTGCTGGAGCTCTATCGAGGTGTGACCAATGACGATGACCACGTAGCTCAGCGCGGGAAGATAAGAAACATCCAAGTCCCAGCTCTTAGATACTTTGCCTATTATCTTGCTACTAGAATTCTTGGTAGGGAGAATACGAGTAATATCTCCAACTATCATTTAGCCATCCTTGCTGCTGCGCTTAACAATGATACTCGGTACAATCTTGGCTCTCTTATTGCTCGCCGCCTAGCTACTAGGGGACCTATTTATGGGGGCATCATCGCTTCACGTATGGTCAATGCATTAGAGCTTTCTGTGGATCCAAATGATACTATATTGGCACCACAAAGGCTTGACCTTGCTGCCATGAAAACACATCACTTCGTCACTACTGACTCCGACATGGACAATTTAGTATATAGGATGTTGTTTACTGACGGGGATGAAATGGAGATTCCTTTGCCGCAATCTACTTTGTTCAGTGTTCACAGGAGGCTGTGGTCGCGCTCCAAGGAGGAGGTGGACGAGCAGCTCCGCTTGCTTGGTTTCCACATGCAGCACCAGGAGGATGTGCCCTCCTACGATTAGTCTACGCACTACGGTGGGGCATCCTCGAGCTCGCACCAGGATGAGGGTACCTCCTCACCATACTACGGAGGCGCTCCATGTTGGCCAGCTTGGGATTGACACCCACTTAGGCCAAAAGCCTAAGCTTGGGGGGAGGTACACCGACATCACACTCATCTCCATATCATGTTTCGTCGGTACTTTGTATATTCATGTTTTGTTCTCTTTTTAGTTTTTGTTCTCTTTTTTTCGCTTCCTAAAACACAAAAAGACCAAAAATATTTCTGTTGTTTCTATTTGTTTGCTTCTTCTTTTTGCCATGGTTTGCTTTTCCCTTTTTGCTTTGTTTGAACTATCCGAAAAACCCAAAAAGATTTTGCTTTGCTTGTTCTTCCTTTTTGGTTCTTGTTTAAAAAAATCGAAAACACCAAAAATATTTGTTGTCCTTCTTTGGTTTTGTGAGTTTGTTGCAGGGTTCAGCAGTCCTCAGTGGAATTTGGTTTCATGTTATTATTCAAGCCACACATGTGAAGGGCAATAATGAGGATTAATGACAACTTGAGGTGTGGTAAGAGGCTGGTAACGAACTCTATTCGTTTTCATTTTTGTTCATATAGTCATCATTGTGGGCATGCTTAGTCTGTTTGTGGGTGTATGTTATTTATGGATGCTTAGTAGTTCTTGCTTTCTTATGATTAGCTCCAACTCGCTAATAATTTGTAGCATGTCATATGAATGTTCACGTGCATTGTTCTATTCATAACTTGGTATGATATTGTGGTATCCTCCTCTAAGTGTTTCACTTGAATTGACTTGGCACATGCTCATGCATGCATATGACTGAAACAATAGTCAGTTAAGCCTCGATGAACTATTTTGCCTCAGGAGGTCTTGAATCACTTTCATGCCATGATTAGTCCTGTTTTGTTTTAAGCATTATTATGACAATTATTGCTCTCTCGTTTGTCGCTCCCTTACTATTGCTAGCCTTCACTTGCACTGAGTATAAGTTTTACTCGTGTTTCCAACTCCCTAAAAACCAATATTGCCAAAAGTGTCCACCATACCTACCTATTAGCATCATTTGCTGTTCTGTGCATATTTAGTATGCCTTGTTTTCTTCCAAATAAAATGTTTGCTTGTTATGAGAAAGTTAGTTAGTAAAGCTCTCACGAACTTGATGGCACACTTTACTTTCTTGCACTTAATAATCTTGAACCATTGAGTCCATCTTTGTTGCGTATATGCTTGCGCTTTATAAGTTGAAGGTAGCAGAATCATGTATCATGGGGAACGCTTTCAACATTTCACGGGTACCTTGTACCCCGTTGATATCATGATTCTTTTTCTTATGGATCCCGGTGGTGTGAAATAAAAGGGGAACTTGCAAGATCATGGAGTTTGTATATCTGTTAGAGAAACGCCTGTGCCGCTAGCCTAAGCCATGCCTAATCATGGTGGAAACTTGCAGCATAACCATAATGAGCATTCTATGAAGCATCCTCAATAAAAACCTATGGAAATAGCAAATAAAAAGATCGCTGAGATGCTCGTTGTCTGCTTGCCTTGTCATTTTGATTATGGGATAGTTCCTATATCATGTGCAAGGGGTACCCCGTTGGCGGTTCTCTATGATACATATGTACTTACAATGGCAAGAGCTTACTTGTGACTGAAGTTGAGTAGCATGAGGTCCGGTACTCGTAAGTAAGGGGCATGAGATTTTAGCTTATAACTTATCAAGCATATCTTCTTAGTTGTGTCACTTTAACCTTAACCATTTAAAAGATGCTTATGATAGGGGCAATGAGAGCTCAAAGCTAACGAGTACCATACTTTCAGCATTTGGAAGCCTTTCAAACTATTCAAAACCTTTTCATT
This sequence comes from Avena eriantha, assembly GCA_910589775.1. Lineage (NCBI taxonomy): Eukaryota > Viridiplantae > Streptophyta > Magnoliopsida > Poales > Poaceae > Avena > Avena eriantha. Next base: position 374,907,941 of record OU342746.1, on the reverse strand, counting down.
TCTTTGTTGAGTCTCCACATATTCTATGAGCACTTCCTTAAGAGCATAGTTGTCATTCTTAGTGTAATATGCTTGTCTCAAAACTTGATTATTTGTGTTATGACTTTGATGTTTGTATCTTTGATATCTTTACTTCTAGTCTTCACTTGAACTTCAGAGGTGCCTTGTATTTACAATCAAAGGCAAGCGAGATACCACTCTATCATACCTTTTTATGAACATTACAATGTTGCTTATGTTTATGTTTCATGCTACTTATTATTTTTGAGTTGGAATCTCTTCATAGCTTGCAATGACTATTAAGTAAACTTAGTTGCATACTCTTTATTATGAATTTCCCAAGTAGTTGATCATATGTTGAGAATATATACATCTTATGAAGCAAATGTGTTCGTGAAAGTTTCTTTTATCACACTCAGTTTTCAACTGAATTGCTTGAGGACAAGCAATAAGCTAAGCTTGGGGGGAGTTGATACGTCGAAAACGTATCTACTTTCCCAAACACTTTTGCTATTTTTTTTCCTCTAAACTTGTGTGAATTGGATGCAACTAACACGGGCTGACGCTGTTTTCAGTAGAATTACCTTGGTGTCTAGTTTTTGTGCAGAAAAACAACTACCAGGAAAAATCCCGGAAAATCACTACTGCAGAAATGGTTATAGCCTCCAGGTGGTTAGTGATAGGCAAATTTGTGCCTGTCACTAGTGAGCACAACTAGTGACAGGCAAGGATAAGCCTGTCACTGGTACGTGTCACTAGTGACAGGCGTGCAAATATGACTGTCACTGGTTTTTTCTGTAAGAGGACGCCCGGTCGAAAAATTAATTAGTGACAGGCGAATATAGATGACTGTCACTGGAAACGACATAACTAGTGACAGGCAAAACTTATGCCTGTCACTAGTACTTTCTGTGCGTGGCGGCACTGATGGGTTAAATACTTAGTGACAGGCGTTGCCTCTGATGGGCCGGCCCACCCGGGATTGTCTTCGTCCTTTCCCTGGGCTGGGCTGCAGCGATGGTGAAATTTTCGGTATACAACCACCGATCGATCCTAGTACAACCACGTTTGCTGGCAGAGTTTCAATCAAAACCAAAAACGATTCAAACTCATGTATCTTTTCCTATAAGTGTCCGAATTCGATTCCGTTTGTTTCTGATTGTTGCCTACTTAAAGTAGATCATATACACCGACCGAAACCACTATTTATACCCCAGTACCGCACCCTCTCGTCCTCCAAGATCGTAACCATAGTTTCAGCTCCACTTTTTTAAAAGACTCGTTTGTGACGCCGCGTGAGTTCGTCCTCTGCCCCAGATCTCTAAATCAAAGTTGGAGATCTCATCAAGGTTGTTCCATTCCGACAAACCTCACCTATTTTGATCCACCGTAGCTAGAGAATTTCTGTTTGCAAGTTTCTAAATCCGATGGAGTAAAACTTGGAATACTTCATGCTCGTTTTACCCAATCCATCTATCTTGAGTTTCTTTTGCCAATTAACTTGAATTTACATGTACTGTAGGGATGGATCGAAGTTGGATGTACAAAGAGGACCGCACGACACAAAGTTTTCATGATCATGTGAACGAGTTTCTTGATGCCGCAGATCTAGATATGTCGCGAAGGGGTAGCACGAAGATATGTTGTCCATGCAGCTCTTGTCAAAACTTAACGTTGTTTGAAAGAAAATATGGGTCCTTGCACATGCACCTGCTGTGTTGGGGTTTCATGGAAGGTTATACAAGGTGGACAAGTCATGGGGAGGAGCCTGCAGTTGTTGACGATGACAAAGGGTTTGATGGCGATGCGCGTCATGAAGAGTCTCACGAAGAAGATATGGACGAACCCGAAGATTTTATACATGATGCGGAGGACACCGTAGTGGATTCAGATGATTTGGTCAAAATGGTCAATGACCCTCATGTGCAAGAGCAGGTTCTGAAGGGCAAGGAGAACATTAGAGCGTCCGACAGAGAGTTGGCTAAGTTGTAGACGTTGGTGAAAGACTCGGAAACTCCCTTGTATCCTGGATGTGATCCGGAGTACACCCGCCTATCAGTGACGCTCGAACTTCTAAGGCTGAAGGCGGTCCACAACGACACAGATGGAAGCCTCGATGATACATTGGAGTATCTTAGAAAGGTCTTGCCGAAGGAGAATGTGTTGCCTAGAAGTTGCGATGAGGCCAAAAAAATTGTGTGCCCTCTTGGATTGGAGGTGATAGATACCATGCTTGTCCGAACGATTGCATCATTTATCGTGGGGAGTACGAGAAACTAAAGAAGTGTCCAGAGTGCAAAGCGTCCTGGTTCAAGCGAGGAAAGAGCCCACAAGCGGAAACCATGGAAATATTGATGAGCGGTGCTCCTGCAAAGGTTGTATGGTACCTTCCAATCATTCCCCATTTGAAACGTCTATTCGCAAACAAGAATGAGGCAAAGTTGTTGCGTTGGCACGAGGAGGGACGGAAAAAGGACGAGGGTGTGATGAGACACCCGGCAGATGCTTGCCAGTGGTAAGCAGTCGACGCTGCATTCCCATCGTTTGGAAGAGACTCGAGGAACATAAGATTCGGTATGAGTACGGATGGAATCAATCCTTTCGGCAACATGAGCAACAGGCACAGCACTTGGCCCGTTGTTATGTGGATGTACAACCTCCCTCCATGGCTATGTCTGAAGTGCAAGTACATACACTTATCTTTGCTCATCCAAGGCCCGAAGCAACCTAGGAACGATATCAACATGTACATGAAACTATTGTATGAGGAGTTGGCGACACTATGGGCAGGGGTCGACGTATGGGACGCTTGTGAAGAAGATAACTTTAATATGAAAGGTTTGCTGCTCACAACAGTCCAAGACTATCCAGCCTTAGGATATCAATCCTGCCAGTGTGTCCACGGATACAACACATGCGTGCAGTGCATGGATGATACAACTAGTCGTTGCCTATCGGGCTCTCAAAAAATCGTGTACACGGGGCATCGGAGATGGCTTCTAGAAGGTGATCCATGGAGACAAGAAAAAGAAAAGTTTGACAATACAATTGAGATCCGATCAAAGCCACGTAAGAGGAGTGGGGAAGAAATATTAGAAATGTTGAACTCTTGGGATGAGTGTCCTAAGGCGGGAAAAAAGCAGAAGACGGTAAAGCCGTTGAAAGGCGTGTGGAAAACAAAATCTGTATTCTGGGAATTGGAATACTGGCCATATCTTGACACACGACATTGCATAGATGTCATGCATGTTGAAAAGAACGTGTGTGAGAGCTTGCTTGGTCTCTTGCTCCACTTGCCAGACAAGACAAAAGATGGACCGAAGGCAGGAGCAGACTTGGAAAATCTCGGGATACGAAGGGAACTATGGGCAAGAGAGGAGAATAATAATGAAGGAAGAGGTGTTACGAAAATCAAGACAGAGTGTCCTGCCGCTTGTTACACTCTAAGTAAGGCAGAACTCGAATTGTTTTTCAAGTGCCTTCAAAGTGTGAAGGTTACTTCCGGCTACTCGGCAAACATACAGAGACATCTTGACATGAAGAGCCACAAATTAATCGGTATGAAGTCGCATGATTGCCATGTTATGATCACACAGATACTTCCGGTTGCAATTAGGGGACTTATGGAGCCATGGGTTCGGAAGACAGTGTTGGACCTCTGTAACTTTTTTGACACTATCTCTCAAAAGTCGATTACGAAGAAGCGTTGCCAACTACTGCAAGAAGAGATCATTGTCATACTATGTGAGCTAGAGATGTACTTCCCCCCCCCTCGTTCTTCGACATCATGGTGCATCTCATGATCCATATAGTACCGGAGATAATCGACCTAGGTCCCGTGTTCCTACACAACATGTATGCATTAGAAAGATTCAATGGGGTCGTGAAGCGTTTTGTTCGTAACAGATCCCATCCAGATGGAAGCATCATCCAAGGTTATATATCGGAGGAGTGCGTCGAGTTCTGCACGGATTACATGAAAGTAGACAAACCTATTGGTGTACCTACTAGTCGACACCTTGGTAGGCTTGGTGGTGAGGGTCACCGCCGTGGAAAGAAGGATCTACATGTGCATAGTGCTACAATCACTCGATCAGATGACTACGACAGAGCACACTTAGTGGTGTTGCAACACATTTCGGTGGTCCGTCCCTATGTTCGTATGCACCTGGAAATGTTGCAAAAGCAGAATCCCAAAAAGAAAAGTGTTGCGCTTATGAAAGAGCACAACACAAACTTTGCAAAGTGGCTCAAAAACCATTTTGAGGAAAACCCATGTTCAAAGGATGATGAGGATGCATTAGATGTGTACTATTTGGCGCAGGGCCCCTTGGTCAATGTCGTCACACATCAAGCATATGACATTAATGGATACACATTCTTACAGAGGCACAGGACCAGAAAAGTGTATACCAGAACAGCGGTGTGACGATGAAGGCACTAACCGGCAAGAAAAAGGATACATACTATGGAAGGATCGAAGAGATATGGGAGTTGGATTACACTATCTCTGTTATCCCCTCAGAACAAGCCTATGAAGAAGAGGAAAGTGATCAGTTTGTCCGTGTCAGAGTCTGCTGAGGCTTCCTGCCCTAAGTCTTCTCAACCAAGAAATAAAGTTCTCAGGCCCGTTTTAAATAACTAATCTCGTGTGTGTGCTTTCCACGGGCCTGATCTCGATTTCTTCTTAAGCTATTATGTCCTCCGAAGTGAAGTGGATTGGTCAGAAGCTAGACTCCAACAGCATCGATACTCAAATAACCGGCTCCGAGTTAGGTGGGCAGAACAAATCAATACCGATGAAGACAATTTTACTACCATGATCATACCACCACCGACACCTATTGGGGAGAGAAATGTGAAAGCCATAAGCGCCAGAAAGGAACCGTGGGTATTAGCTAAACATGTGTCACAATGCTTCTATATAACCGACCCACAAGCACCAAACCGTGTAGTTGTGAGAAGAGGAAAAAGGAGTATCGTCGGGGTGGATGGTGTCGTTGATGAAGAGGATTATGACCAATTCAATGATCCAGATACTGATGAAGAGGACGAAGCTACCCAAAACTCTGTACCTACCAGAAGAGATCAAACTACATTATCCGTCACGCGTCCCTTCAAAAGACGCAGTCACTCCGAGAGTCTAACATATACGCGGAACAAAATCAAGACTACCGTTGAGAAGATTGTTGATGACGACAAAACCAAAACCTAATTTGTTTCGATGCAAGATGTTATGAACTATCCTATATTTTCGTGAATTTTAGTTCTTTCTAAGTTTATATAGATCTTATATGCACTTTTCATCATTTTTGGTTAATTTTTCGTGTGTAATTACGAATCAGTACAGTACACTGAGTACTTACCTAAAAAAAGTGAAAAAAGAGGTACACGAGGGAGTACCCTTTCCCCAACCACTGCCGTCTCGCTTCTCGTCCCCATCCCCGATTCCCAGACTCCACCCGTCGCCATCCCCTCCAACGCCGTCGCTCACGGCGGCGCCTCCCATCGAAGCGAGGACGCCGCCCTCCAGCGCCGCCGCCACCCTCCAGCGCCTCCGCCCTCCAACGCCTCGCCGCGAGGACGCCGATGCCCGAGGACGCCGCTGCTCTAGAGCTGTGCTGGTTCCTCCCCTACACCACTAGGCCCACCACCGCCAACGCGTCCCAGGACTCCCCGCCGACGCGTCCCAGTGTTGCTACCCTCGGCCTCTCGTGCCCGGACGCCCTTCATCTAGGGTTTCTTTCAGCGCCGCCGCCCTGCACCGTCGGCATCTCGGCCACCCGCCCCGACCTCCTCCGGCTAGGAGGCAAGCCCACCACATCTTCCTCGGCACCGGCAAGAAGGCAAGATCTCTGTATCCTACTCCCTTCCCTTCTCAGTTCTCACCAGGGTGAATCGTGAGCAGTGGCGGACCCAGCAATTCCTCAGTTTTTAGTTCGAACTGACATGCGGTAGAATAGATACTGGAAATTGACATTGCATATTTAAAAGATGCATTCGCGGGAGTTTTTGCACTTTGGTCATGTGATTTCGTCATCAAAACTTAATTTACATTCATATATAGTTTGTACATTGGACAAGCTAAAGATGCAACGGTGATGAGCTCGCCAGATTTGCTATATAGCGTCCAGATGGGCCTATCTCCGGGCACTAGATATTTTTATATAAACCGGGCAATTTATGAGATCCGTTCGGGGCACAAAAAGAGCCCCAAACCGGAAAATAACCATTATCAGGTATCTACTGGAGATGCTCTAACTTGGCATCAATAACTGATGTTAGTCTTAGTGTTATCCATATATAACTGAAGTGAATTTATCCATATACTGCCAAATTCGGCGACACGAAAAATCAAGAGAGATTGCTCTGTATTTAACCTGAGAACCACAGTTATGCTCATTATTATTAGTATGAAAAATTATAATTTTGTGCTCCATCTGCTTGACAAACACAAGGCAAAAATGCCCTAGGCTGGCCTTAAAACCTGCTAAGTCAAGTACTCAGTTCTGTGTTGTAAATCATACGCGGCGTGGGGTTGGTGTATAGGACAAGGACAACTGGATCAAGTCGTTTGGTTCTTTTTTCCAGAACGAATCGTGTGTCGCTCTGGGTCCCTCCTTCTCGCTGTCTCTTTTTTCCACCGCGAGGCACGATCCAAGCCCAAGGCCTCAAGGGCCAGCACGGAGACGGTTTTGCCCATCGTCAGTTCTGATTTCGTGGCCAGAATCGATCTTGCGCAGGAAGCGAGCGACACCGAAGCCCGGGCAAGCGCCGGGCAACAGGGACGCTGTGTCTGCCCGTGATCGTGAGGATATACACATTTTTTTCAACTCTAATCTTTCTGAATTGACCAATTAAAACGAAATTGGGCTGTTGATCTGCCCAAGTACCTGACTTGCGATTTGCGAATACATTTTCACTTGTAAGCTTGTAAAGTAGTATTCCTATTTGGATGGGTTCCTATATTCTTTCTTTCTCACAATGGATACTAACATTATGTAACAAACAGATCTAGAAATTCTGTGCAAAGAAACTGCAGGACTATTTATCAGTTAGTTCATGTTCATTTTTTCTGAAAAATCAAATCTGAGACTGGATTGAGTAGCCCATTAGCAGCTGCGCTTAGCTGGACTAGAGTATCTAATCTTTATTTTGATCTACACCATTCCCTTTTCATAGCTCTCTCCACCACTTTCTCAGTCAGTTTACTATCTGAATCTTGGTATGAATCTTGCTCAGCTTATTATTTCAACCTTTGTACATCTGCTGGTTGTTTAATACCAAACTAGTTTATCCTCTGTTGGTTATTTAATCTTGTTGATATATATGTCCCATTGCAAGAGACACCGGAACCAACCATTTTATATTTTCCTTTGCACAAATAAATGTGAGCCTCTGAATAATTATAAACTGTTTGTAGGAATGGAAGAATCTTCTGACAGCTATGACTCATCTACTGATGATTTCGGTTCACCTTCTGATTCTAAAACCGAAGAAGTTATAGAACAACAAACTAAGTCACACGAACAACCATCGAAGGAGAAAAGGGCCTGCAAGCCTAGGAAGCCCAACGAGCTGACCAATGATACCTTCAAAATCACTAGAATCGATGGCAGAGGAGTTCATGTCAGTCCTGTCAAGCATGCCAAGGGTTTCAGTAATGCCGTAGGCTGCATCGTTCGTGAAACCGTGAAGATCACATGCACGGACATAAGGGCAAAGGATAAGGAGAACCTTAGAGAAATGCTCTTCAACAGGCTCTTTAACCGGTATATTTTTGAAGATGCTGAAATAAAAAAAGGTTCGCCATAAAGCACTAGGCACGATGACCAAAGCCTTGAATACATGGCGAAACACGGCGAATAAGATGAAGGACAAAGATTTTGAGGAAGTGATCAAGAAGAAATGGCCCCAAATAGAAGAGGAGGATTGGAAACAGTTCCTTGCAAGTCATTCTGGTGTTGATTTCACGAAGAAGAGCTCTAAGGGGAAGGAAATGCGGGAGTTGAACACACTGAACCACAAACTCGGCAGCCGTGGTTATTTAGGGAAGAAGGTAAAATGGGACAAGGAGGACGCAGCTGCAGTAGCAGCTGGGAAAGAACCCCCATTCTCCTACATCGAGGCAGGCCGAGGAAGGGATTTTGTGAGGGCCCGTGCATCTTATGACCCAGTGACGGGGGAACCGGTCTTCAAATCCATTAAACTCGTGAACATGCAAGATAAGCTCATGGTAAAGTTGGAACCATTCTTATATGATTACTTTTCCAAGATCAACTTACATAAGTTTGCATAATCTGTAGCATATTTGACCACTCTTACATGATACTGATTAGTTGATTGTTTGTAAGAAATCACAACTGTGTAGATTTGTACTCAATCTAACATATAACATTTCTAAAATACTTTCGTGTCCATGCACCAAACGCCCAGAAGAAAATTCACTGATCACTAGTCATAGTGTGTGCTCCCATTGTTTTCAATCGTTGCCTGTGATATCGAACACTTGTTAATTAACTGAATTAAATCAAAATTGGTGCAGAAAGAGTCTCAAACTGAAAGCTCCTTGGATTCAGTTGACTGTGAGAGGTGGGAGGATCCTCTCGCAAAAGCTCTTGGCGGGAAGGAGCATCGAGGTAGTGTGAGAGGCGTGGGGAATGGGGCTTCTTGGAAGGAATATTTTCCTGAAGATAAGGAGGTTGGCCGTGATAGGAGGAGAGCCAGATCCACTGCCCGTCTGCAGGTTAATTTCGATGAGCGGGTGGCAGCGGTTGCCCAGGTAGTTGCCGCAGAGACGGTGAGGCGTATATTGGCAGCACAAGGACATCAACCCCTGCATCCAAATACCAATATTTTGATCCCTCATGACACGCATACACAATCAAATTCCAATCAGTTGATCCCTCGTGATGCGCATGCACAGTCACCCAGTATTGGTGGACGAATCAGTAGCAACTCGTTTGTCTCTCGCATCCCAACGGGGACGCTGAATCCATTAGAAGACATCACTGTAAGGATATAGATGTGAATAAAATTGTGTCGACAACAATATTTTAATTCTTTGTAATCTAACATTCACTGTTGCAACTTATTCCTCGCAGGACCTTACTCCTTGCCATCTGTTGGCACCCATGATGGATGGGAAGATGGTAACGGTTGCACACGGGCGAGTGCATCCACTGACCAAGGAGACCAAGCTGCACTGTGTGGATTTACCACCAGACATGGCAAAGGTTGAGGTGAATAAGGTGCTTGAGCTCTTTGATGATTTGGATTTTGATGGCCGTCACCCCGAGCCGGGTTGCAACAAACTAGGACAATGCAAGGGATATATCATGAAGTGGCCAAAGGATGCGATAAAGTTGGTGGGAAAATCCACTCGCACAACTCTGCAGAACTCGAGCAAGACAACCACCCCAGCAAATGAAGTGGGTATTTGTGCCCCTCTAACATATGAGGACTTGGATGGAGCTCAACGCGAGGAGGATGACATGGACAAAGACCAAGGGGTTGAGTCTAATTCATATGTGGGCCCCAAGCATGGTGCCTCTAAAAAAAGGAACTCTCCTGATGAGGCAACATCTCCAGAACCGCAACATGTAAGAAGAAAGAAGAAAGACAAGGTGGATAAAAAGGAGAAAAGGTTAAAAAAATCATTGTCCTACGGATCAACGAATGCAAAAGGAGAACGAGAAAGTGGTCAATGGCGGAAACATCATATCCGCGGCGAGCGCTTGGTACCAATGGATGAGTTTGAGAGCCTTTCTGTCGATATGAAGGCTCTGCATCGGAATATTACAGAGCTAGAAAGTCTTGAAGGTCATGCCTCACATTACACGGCTATGGTTCCAAAGGATTACCACCACTTTGTGACCAAATATCTGGCAGAAAAGTTCTATCTGGAGTTTCCAGAGATCTTTAGAAAGTTCAACTTAGACTTGCTAGAGTCATCCCTTGTTAGGCTATGGGCGTTATACCTAGTCAGAGAGACTAGACAGAATAAAGAACTTGCCGATGTCGGAGTTGCTAATCCTTATCACATGCACGACAAAAACCTAAGCTCCAAAGAAGGTGTTGAGCTTATTTTGAGAGAGTGCATCTTACTTGCATTGCAAAATAACAAGGACACGAAGTACATACTAGTGCCCTACAATCCAATGTAAGTCATACTCGGTCTTAATTGCTTTTCTAAATGTAGAGATATTGATTTTATCTCCTGGATTGTTGATTGCTATATATTTATTTCTGTTCATTATTCAGTTTCCAACCTTTGCTTTGCACTGAACTTGGGTTGTTTATTATTCACGAAGTATTAATTTACTAGGATTGTTCACATGTTTGTGTAGAGGTCACTGGGTTCTTATTATCCTCATGGTGAAGGAATGCAAGGCTTTTTACTTGGATTCACTTAAAAACAAGTTGGAAAGGGATTACAGTGTGCTGTCAAAGATTCTGGATGATGCTCTATTCGAACATAGTTTTAGAGGTGGAATTGTGCCAAAAAAAGGTGGAGGTCGTGTACGCTTTAAGCATTATAAAGATGTTTGTTGTACACAGCAGCAAGATAGTGTGTCATGTGGCTACCATCTCTGCTACCATATGGACATGTTTGTGAGGTCACAGAAGAGTTTAAACAAAGGTGTAGATATTCAGTTGTTTGGTACTCATCTCGAGTCCAATCCATTTGACCAGAAGAAAGAGTTTACACGCATCCAAGGCATTTTCGCAAAAATCATCAACACAGAGGTCGCCTCGGAATCTGGGGTTTTCTTTAGCGGTGATGACTCGACGGAGGTTCGTGATTCACGCACAAAGGTGGCTGCAACCCAATTGATCAAGCATGCATGATCCCAGAATGAGGTATGTGCCTTTTTATTCTGTTTATTTGTTTTCCTTGATTCTTTGTCTCTGCAAGCTGGGGTGGTACAGAGATCTGCCAGTGTTGGTATAGATATACGCACCTAGATTTTCTTTATACATCGTAAACAAAAGTTGGAGTTTTTCATTGAGTCAAAATGATGCATCATTTTCCTGTTCAAATCAGTCATATCTCATTGTTGGTCAACAGGTGGAGTATAATCCTATGGTTTGTGCAATTATCCTTCATTAAAACCGCTCAGATTCATAATATGCCACACTTCTTCAAGTTGACATTGATGTGTCTAGTATGTTTCTGACAACTTCTAATCTAAGGTATGATATGCTGCTATCTGGCTGTTTTTTTTTGAAAGCTTTTTTTTGAAAGCCTGCTATCTGGATGTTCGTTGCTAATGCTGGCTGATATTCTAATCGTTGGCTCATATGCTACTCGCTGCTAGAGCTTTTGCATATTAGTGTTGATGTTGACCTTTTTTGTGTATCTGCTTGTGAGATTTGAGCAAGACGTTGGCTGCTGGCTGCTAGATTCTAGCCGTTCATTTTTCCTTACAAGGATGCCGCATACTATTTGATGGGATTTAAACGGCGCAATGACAGCCACTATCTGCATCGCATACGTGCATAACGTCTCGTGTATACGCACAGCTCGCATGCCACATGCTCAGCTCACACCCAGCTTGCTACACGCTCAGCTTAATGATGCAGCGACGTTGCGGCTTCTCCGCATCAGGTTGCTAGCCTGTTAGAAACCCAGCTCTCCGACACTGTGACGAATAGTAGGGCCGTCGTCATCTCCGGCTAAGGCGAGGCGGCCAGCAAGGCGGCAACAGAGACATACAAATTTGGTAGTTCAGAAACTTCCACTAGAACTTACAAAAGATGAGATGATGCAATGCTGTTAAACTCAGTTTGCCAAGCATACAAGTACCTGAACTTGATCAATTTGATGCTAAAGATTTGCCAAGCAATAAAATATCCAGTATTTTTGTCTCTCCATTTTCTGTCATCAACATATGACATGCATCTATAACTTGAAGTACAAAGAAGGAGCAGTACATCTTCTGATCGACTAATCGATATGTAGACTGATCCTCACAAAATTGGTTAAATCTGAAAAATTACCATCCAATCAAATGATCGAGGAACTCATGGTTAACTTAAATAACCCAATATTTTCCTGAGAGGTGAGAAGTATTCCTACTTGTATAGTATTTAACAGATTTCTTTCTAAAGCAAAGAGGCAACAGATCCGTTGTATACAGCCTCCGACAATGAAGGCAACATGCATGAAAATCATGCTAGTGCATTCAGGCACAGAACACTACACAGGCACAGAAACTCATCATGTACATGGATACATGCATCTTGATGTCCCTGCCATATATAAGGCGACATCGAGGATGGAGAAGGAACACTCTAAACATCAGATCGATCATGATTGAAAACGAAGACTGTAAACAAACCACAGAAATCAAATCCTCATAGGAACATATAAAATCCCTCTTATCAAGATGAGCGATGGACACTGGATTTGGTAGTTTGCCCCCCCCCCCAAAGATTTCGTTCAAGGTCCACCACTGCATTTTAGTCCAAACCACTCAATGCTACAGAATAATCCACACCGAAACCTCCATTTGAACCCGCACCATTCCCAGCTTGACCTGTAGCAACTGTAGGAATAATATAAGTGTGTGCGCAACCTTTTTGTTGTACAGTTCCTTGTTATTTTAAAACCATTCATTTTCTGCTTTTCGGTTCTACTTTCTTTCATCCTCAGCTGATTCTAGTTAGTACATACTCACGTCTTAGTGCTGGGTACATAAATACTATGTCTAAACTGTTTAGTGTTTTCTCATTTTTGCAGATGGCGTGGTAGTCTGCTCGAGGGTTCTTAAACATGCCATATATGTTGGTAGTTCTTATGTGTCATGTGGGTCTAACATGATCTTTGGAGTTCAAACACGAGGAAATAGGCTAAGACAAAATTTTGTTGACGACGGTCCTATGCCATTGTGTTATCTATACAAAACTTATATCATATTTGCACATGTGAACATATTATTGGTACAACATTTTATTATGATGTCTGAAATATTTGTGGAAAATCTATTTATTGTGCTATCCTGAATATCTAGGGAAAATGCATTTATTTTTTTATTATCGAAATGCACACCAGTGACATGCATGATAATGGGCCTGTCACTAAAAACCTCGTAGGTGCGCGGCCGTCAATCGAACCAGTGACAGGTACTTTCTTTTGCCTGTCACTGATTCAAACATACTAGTGACAGGAACACGGAAAAGACTATCACTGGTACACGTACTAGTGACAGGCACTTGCCTGTCACTAATGGACGTTTTGAGCCTGTCACTGATAACCTATTCTGCAGTAGTGAATATGCCAAAAATCCTATTTCACCAGAAGACTCACGGAGCCAGAATACGAGACGGAGTGGGGCTGGGCCCTGGCCACACCACCTGGCCGCGCCAGGGGGTGGTCTGGCCGCCCCAAGCACCCCCTCGGTTTCCCTCTTCGCCTATAAGTTGCCTCCTGACCTAAAAACCCAAGGGGGTTCGACGCTTTTCCAGAAAGAGTTCTGTTGTGCCGCCACCACCAGATTCCGCGATTCGGAACCAGAAACTCCGTTCTGGCACCCTGCCGGGACGGGGAATTGGAGGAGATCATCGCCATCATCATCACCATCGCTTCTCCATCGACCATCCATGTTTCCCCCATCTATGAGTGAGTAATCCCCCGCTGTAGGCTATGGGGATGGTAGGGATTGGATGAGATTGTTTATGTAATGGCATCAGATTGTTAGGGCTTGATGCCTAGTATCTATTATTAGTGCTTTTTGACTTTGTTGCAACTTGTTATGCTTAATGCTTGTCACTTGGGCCCGAGTGCCATGATTTCAGATCTGAACATGTTATTGATTCATTATGATAGTATTGTTTATGGTCTTACATGCAAGTTGTATACACACGTTGTTGTCCGGAACCAATGGCCCCGAAGTGACAGAAATCGGGATAACCGGAGGGAATGGCTTTGATGTGAGGATCACATGTGTTCACAGAGTGTTAATGCTTTGCTCTGGTGCTCTATTAAAAGGGGCATCTTAATTGCCAGTAGTTCCCTTGAGGCCCCACTGCAAACGGGCTGGCAGGACAACAGATGTTATGCAAGTTCTCATTGCGAGCACGTATGACTATATATGGAAAACATGCCTATGATTATCTAGTACTTGGATGCTTTATCTTATTTATCTGCAAATGCCCTATGTTCTGATTACTATGTGAATTGTCTTGTCTATGCAATGCCCGTCCATCCATCCCTATGCCTACCACGCTCTAATCCTATTGTTTACTGCAATTGTTACTACTATGTTTACTTTTACTACTGCTATTACTTTACTATTGCTACTGATAAACTGCTGTGAGCAAGATTATTTCTAGGTGCAGCTGAATTGACAACTCAGTTGTTAAGGCTTATAAATATTGTTTGGCTCCCCTTGTGTCAAATCAATAAATTGGGTTTCACTTCCCTCGAAAATACCGTGATACACCCCCTATACTTGTGGGTCATCAGGAAGCGAGGTGAACAAAACAACGAAAGTTGCACAGAGTGCACCAGTGTTTGGATGAATACATTTATAATAATAGATAAGGGTACCATCTAAAGTGTTGTATAATGTTATGGCCGGGCTAGTTCACTTTTAACGTAGAATGATGTGTTCCAGGGCACAATGCCCATGAGAAAGCCCTCGAGGTTGATCTAAAGTGACTGTAGGCTCCTGGAATCAGGCCTCGTTCTATTGCCATAACAACGATACATACACACAGATGTTATCATGTGATGATAAAGTATTAATGTCAATCAAAGTGACATTAGTAACTGGCAAAGGATTTGGGACTGTAAAGTACATACCCAAGACTCAACCTCTTCCATGAGCAAGCATGTTCAGGTTATCGGATATATGGTGCCAATGATTAAAGAACAAATGCAGCTAGTGTATTTGTACTCTAGTGCAAGTGGGAGACTGTTGGAAATATGCCCTAGAGACAAATAGTAGTAAGGACTATTATCATATTTCATATAGTTTATGATTAAGTTTTATATCATGCTATAACTGTATTGAGTGGAGACATCAATACACGTGTGATATATAAAGAACCAGGGGTTCCCAGTGAAACTCTAGTCACTAGTTCATTGGTCAACAAATGATCATGGTTCCTGATCATGTGGCATTTATGCCAGTTGGAAATGGAGTCAACTCATTCGGAGAATGAGATGATGAACCAATACCCAACCTAAACATCATGACCCGATCATGTCACGAAGTTCAAGTTACGATGATTAGAAAAGGATCCTCGTAGACTATTCCTTAGACTGTGAGGCTATATCAATCACTGTATCCCGAGAGTGCTTAGATAGCATCAAGCGCCACTTGGTAATACAATGGTTATAAAGGTGTGTTCAGGTACTCGGAGGAAACCGTAGAGGCAATATATGTCAAGGGTGGGATTTGTCCGTCCATGTGACGGGAAGATACTCAAGGGCCCACTCGGAGAGGTTATATCCAATAGCTGCGCAACGTGTGATTTGATCACAGGGATATCACTTGTCGGAACAAGTCAAGTAGCATTGTTCGGTAACGAGATTGTGAAGGGAATATGCCCGAGAGGCAATAATAAAGTGGTAATTATCTTATTCCATGTTTATGATAAATGTTTATTTTGCATGCTATAATTGTATTGATCGGAAACGTCAATACATGTGTGTTTAATAAACAGAAAGGGTTCCTAGTTATGCCTCTCTTATAGACTAGCTTGTTGATTAACAAGATGATCAAGGTTTCCTGATCATGGACATTGAATGTTGTTAATAACAAGGTCACAACATTGGTGGAATGATGTGATGAACATTCATCCGAAGTATAGCATTACGATCAAAGTCATTATGTTTATATTGCTATAACATCATACGAAGTAATCTTAGTCCTTAGACCATGAGATCATGTTAATTGCTAACACTAGAAGAGTATCTTGATAACACCAAACGTCACACCGTAACAGGGTGACTATAAAGGTGGGTTTAGTACTACGAAGGTGTTATGTTGAGGCTCATGGATCAAGAGTGGAATTTGTCAATCCCGATGACGGATAGATATACTCTAGGCCCTCTCGGTGATATCACATTAAGATAGCTTGCAAGCAAGTGATGTGATCACTAGAATGTTATATCACGGGAACGAGAAAAGAGTGCATGTCGGCAACGAGATCAAACTAGGTATGGAGATACCGATGATCGAATCTCGGACATGTAATATATCGCGAGACAAATGGATTTAGTTACTAGCGTTAAAGGTTCTCACGATCACAGAAGTCATCGTTGAATGTGTAGGAGTCAGTATGGATCTCCAGGTCCTGCTTCTGATTATTGATCTGAGAGGGGTCTCTATCATGTCTGCATTATTCGCAAACCGTAGGTTTACACACTTAAGAGTTACCGGACACCATTTTGGAGCACATATGTTTCAGACAAATAAAGTGCAAAGCGCAGGAATTGTTTCGATAGAAACCGGAAATTGTTTCGGGTGAAATTGCAGAAAGTGGTTCTGCATGTGATATTGAAATATTGCAAGGGGTTATATGTGAATGTTTGTTAATTAAAGTAATTCACAAAATTCTGAATAAATTTAATAAAAGAGTTTTATTAAATGAGAGAGCATTAAACTTGGAGAATTTTAATGCATTTAAAGTAGGGACTTTAAAGGGGAATGTGAAGAGGTATTTTAATGTGGAGGGGTTACCACCGCATGAATGGGGGAGGTGAGGAGTCACCCCCATGCGCCGGCCATGGAGAGGAGGGGCACCCCCCTCCTCCTATAAAAGGCCCCCCTCTTCCTCCTTCTTCCTCACACCTCCTTGTGAAGGATCTCTCTCCCCCTCTAGAATTATTTCCCCATGGTCTCGGATTAGCGAGATACATGTTCACGGTGGCATTTCGTTTAGAAGGAGTTGCTTCTTTCGCTGGATCGCTGGAGCGAGGAGGTGGAGGTTGTCCGGTGGGTTGAGTGTGTGTGCGAGTGCGGATGCGTTGCTGAGTTGCGGCGCTCGGACTTCCTCACGATCTTGAGATTGGCAAGTGTATGACTACATCAACCACGAGTTCCTACTCGTTACCAAAACTCGTTGTCTTCGAGGGCAAGTTCTCGTTGGATGTATGTCCACCCGTTGCTCTATACCTAGTAGATAGATCTTGGCGTGTAGTTCTCAATGTAGGAAATTTTTTGTTTTCTATGCTGCGGACCCAACAGTGGTATCAGAGCCTGATCTATGCGTAGGTGCTTTCCATAGGTAGTACACATATGTTTATATGTGGGCGATGATGATTATGTTATTGCATCTTCTATGTATTTTGGATATTGGTGGCATAGTGGGATGAAGCGGCCTGGACCAACCTTACATGTCATCGTACATGAGACCAGTTCCACGACTGACATGCAACTTGTTTTGCATAGGTGGCTGGCGGGTGTCTGTCTCTCCTACTATAGTCAATATCTAATTTACAATGAGTTGCTAATAACTTGGTTATCCTCGTTGTGGTTCATGTTCGTAGGTGAGAACGGTTCTATCTCCGAAATCCCTAAGCCACGTAAAACTTGCAATTGATAAATTAGAGGCGTCTAGTTTAGATCCTTGTTGGGCTAGTGTATTGATATGGTATTGTTGTAACTAGATGTATGATAGATACTCTTACAACACATTCAACGTGTAAGTTCCATAGACCTTGGCCTTACACACAAAGGAATGATAGAGATCATACCACGATGCAAATGATAGAGATCAAATGCATGGACCATATCATCTCACTTTACACATTAGATGTTAGCATCTTATACTGATAGTTTGGCGCTTTTGGTAGCATTATAAGATGATCCCTCATTTAGATATCAAGATAAAATGTGTTCTTCCTTGAGTATGCACCATTTTATGGATCGTGTTTTGAGACATCACATGATGATCGGGTGTACTCGAATCTATGCTTTCATACAACGGGTGTAAGATAGTTTTACACACGCGAGTACTAAGGTTCTTAATTGGCGAGCCTAGCATGTACAGGCATGGCCTCGGATCACGGACCGAAAGGTTAAGCATGAGTCATATAGTTGATATGATGCCCATATAGATGCTCGCCTTTGAAGCTACATCAACTCACGTGATGATCGGACTTGGTGTAGTGGATTTGGTTCATGTAATCACCAAAAAGGCACGAGGGATGTCGTTTTTGAGTGGGAGTTCATTTCTAATTTGTATTAGTTGAACTAAATTTGTCATAAACTAAATCAAAGTGAATTTGCATAGTTTGTTGTAGTCATTGGCATTCGTTTTCTACCTTATGCTTAGTTGTAATTGAGATAATGGAACTATAGAATTCTAGATATTTACTTTACGAACTGGTATCGTATTGTTTTTTAAAGTCAATTTAAAGTTTAGAAGTCCTATTGCAAACTTTCAGCAAACTCTATTTACTCCTTGAAGTTTAATATGTAGTATTAAATCAAGAGTAAGAATTCCAATGTTAGTATCTAAAGTATCATGTTTGCCTCCATGATTATTGATATTCAAAAGTTGTTTTAATATCAAGATTACATAGGAGCTGAAAATTGTTTCAGAGACCATCATGTGTGAAAGATATTGTGATATCTGAAACAATGTTTTTGGTTGCATTATGATAGAGTATAATTTAGCAAAATACATATTCTCATATTGTATGAGAATTTGTGAAGGATGGAGATGCTAGGCATCCGAATCTCCCAAAAGGTTTCAGGAACTAACATTATACTCGCGATTCTTCCTTACAGGCTATAGTAGCTTGATCATGAAAGTTGTCATGATAAGGATGAATAGAAGATGTAAGTAAAATGTTTACTACACTAATAGATTACTAAAGAATGGATTTTTGAAAGAATACCAAAACATTTGATGATGGTGATCCACTTCAAAGTGCAAGTCCAAAGGTATTAGTATTTGACTATATACGCTTTGTACTATGTGTCATGTGAATGACACCACTATTGATATTGATAGATTCTTTTAAAAGGAAAAGGAATTGCTGAAAGAGAATCTATAAAATATTTGGCAGAAAAGAAAAAGTTGGAAATGTCCAACTTAGGTATATAGAAGATATACACGTTATGGATGTATTCCTTGTTAAACAATGTGGTTCTTAGGTATTGGATACCGAATTGGTTGGTATGAAGTGTCATACAAGACATAACAATTCATGAACTACAATGGCCTAAGTAACTAGCAAGAGAATAAGTGATGATGTTCATCGAAAACAAATAAAGTGTTATTGTGTTTTTCGTTGTCGTCAAACCTAGCCTTCAAGATTTATTTTAAAAATTGTTATTTTGTTCCGGTATTATAAGAACAATGGTTGTTCAAATAATTACCGTATTCCATAAAGGATGGATGAACTTTTACAAGTCTAGTGGGAGAAATCACATCCATAAACACTATTGCTAAAATGTCGCAAGACAAATGATTGAAAGATCACTTATGAAGTGACATCGCTGTTTTAAATTATATTGGAAAGGAAACATGAAGAAAATCCATGTTGATGGATTTTTGGAGTCTTTGATTTTGATCAATTCACGCTTGTGAGACTTTCCTCGAGATAATTGAAACTTCGTCCATAGGCCAAAGAGGAACGAATGACTAACTTATTGGATATTATGCATGTTGATGTATATAGTCCATTATGTGTAGCCATATGCGATGGATCCTTTTGCTTCATATGCTTTCTCCAGAAATTTAAGTGAATATATTTGTATATTTACTTAATAAGGAAGAAGTATGAAACATTTGAAAATTGTTCAAAGACTTTCAAGATGAAGTGGAAAATCATTGTAACAAGAAAATAAAAGAGTTTATGATTTGATCATAAAGGAAGATATTTGAGTTACAGGTTTAGCAAAACACCTAAGATTTGAGGAATTGTTCCATGATTTTTGTTTTCCCGATAAACCATAGGAGTATGGCATATTCGAGAGATGAAATCAAACAATGTTTACCATAGTAAGATCAAAGGTGTCAGTTATAAAACTGCCATTATGTTTTAAGGATTGAAGCTTTAGAGACTACCGCGTTTACACTGAAAAGAGCACCATCGTGATCCGTTGAAATGACATCATATAAGTTATGGTTTGGGATAAAACCCGAATTGCCTTTTCTTAAATTTTGGTATGCTATCCATAAGTAAAATGTTTACAACCAAAGTTGGATAAGCACGTCTTTGTAGGTTATCCCAAAGAATTTGTTGGGAATTTCTCCATAACACCAAGGACAAAAGAGTTCGTTACTTGGAACTTCAAGTTTCTTGAGAAGGAATTTTTCGTGAAAAGTTAAGCGAGAGGACAATAGAACTTTGATAAGGTTATTGAACCTTAGCTATATGTGCTAAGTAGCGCAGCGCCGGAAAGTGTCCCGGTGGCGGCCACAATGCTCATGGCTCCCGTGATTACAAAGGGTGTGATTTTGGAGATTAGAGTTCCTATTGAACCGTGTGGGTCGGTAAGAATCAAATAGTGTGATTTGATAAGCAAGTCGTTTGTTTTGACAATGATGAACCGACTACATGCAAAGAAGTGATGATGGGCCCTGACTCCATAAAATGACTAGAAGTCATAGAATCCGTGATAGTATCCATACACGAGAAATAAAGTTTCTGAACTTGGAAGACCCTCCGGAAAGGCATGAAGCCTATCGGTCACGTTTGGATCTATAAAGAAATAAGACATGAATGTTTAACATCTATGAAATAGTCGACATGTCAGAAAAAAGTTTACGACAATGTTCAAGGAGTTGACTATGACAAGATTTGATCTTTCATAGCAATATTTAGTCTTGACGGATTAATGTAGCAACCACTACATATAATTTGATGTATGGTAGTTGAACAAACAAAACAATGTTCTTCTAATAGAATGGTTACCTAGGACGTGTACAAGACACGGTCCGAAGGGTTCTGTTAATTCAAAGGGTGCTAAAAGGGCATGCAAACTCAATAGTTAAAGTGAGCATAGCGGAGTTGGAATCTTCACCATGATGAAAATGTTAAAGGAGTTTAATTTCATCAGAGATGATGAAGATGCTTGCATTTGCAATAAATTAAGTGGGAGCGCTGAGACATATTTCTAATACATTATGTAGAGGACATATTGTTGATTGGAAATGATGTATCTTGTATTGACACAAGTTAAGAATTTCATTAAAATAAGATTTCGATGAAAGACTTGGGCAAACCCAGAATATTTGGCATCAATATCTATAAGGATAGATTAAGGCGCTAATATGGTTGTGCCAGACATACATATATGAGATATTGAAAGGGTTCAATATGGAAACAACAAGAAAGGTTCTTGCTGCTTGGAAAGAATTGTATCAAGATTCATGTGTTTCAACACTTGGTGAGTAAAATCACATGAAGATTTTGATCGATTATACCATGATATGTATATATCCAGATATGTCCTATCCTCTAAATGTTATGAGCACATACTAGAATGATTCATAAGATGATCATTGGATGATAGTAAAGATATTCTTATGAGCTTTGGAAGAACTAAGAATATATCATGTATAAGTGACAAATAGTTAAAGGTAGTTCATTGTAAAGTGTTACACAAGATACATATTAAATTTATCTCAATTTAGACTATGGGTGGCACAATGTAATGGAAAGGATGTTCCATGATCGATTTGGATGAGTTCCAAAGTTGAGACATTGTGACGGATACTACAACAAAAGGCTAAGTATATAACTGCTATAGTAGCAGCAAAGGAGGCATTTGTGTTAAGTAGTTTGTTATCAAACTAGGTGTGGTTCAAAGTGGGCTAATACTATGAAGATATATTGTGTGACAATAATATCAACATATTTTAACCCGAACGAACTAAAGGTCTCACCAAAGGACCAAATTTATACAATGCCATCTCATTTGAGAATGAGTGATGCGTAAAGACGCAAAGACATGCAAATACATGATGGCTGTGAGTATGGCGCCCATAAAAATGCTGGAGCGGTGTTGATGTAGAGCTCATTGAGAACCCCAAGAGGAAGGTATGATGAGCACAACAGCAAGTTTCCCTCAGTTATGAAACCAAGGTTTAATCGAACCAGTAGGAGCAAGGAAGCACCCCAAAGGTGTTACTAGCTGAGCTTTGGCAGGGCGCACTACCGGTGCTAGTAGCAACGTGGAGACCTGCACAACACAACCACATAACTTTATCTCCAACTTGCGATGAGGTTGTCAATCTCATCGTGTTTTGCGGAAAACAAAGGATTAAACGTATCAAATGGAAAGAAGTAAAAGTTACCGGACACCATTTTGGAGCACACTTAAGAGTTACCGGACACCATTTTGGAGCACATATGTTTCAGACAAAAGAATTGCAAAGCGCAGGAATTGTTTCGATAGAAACCGGAAATTGTTTTGGGTGAAATTGCAGAAAGTGGTTCTGTATGTGATATTGAAATATTGCAAGGGGTTATATGTGAATGTTTGTTAATTAAAGTAATTAACAAAATTCTGAATAAATTTAATAAAAGAGTTTTATTAAATGAGAGAGCATTAAACTTGGAGAATTTTAATGCATTTAAAGTAGGGACTTTAAAGGGGAATGTGAAGAGGTATTTTAATGTGGAGGGGTTACCACCGCATGAATGGGGGAGGTGAGGAGTCACCCCCATGCGCCGGCCATGGAGAGGAGGGGCACCCCCCTCCTCCTATAAAAGGCCCCCCTCTTCCTCCTTCTTCCTCACACCTCCTTGTGAAGGATCTCTCTCCCCCTCTAGAATTATTTCCCCATGGTCTCGGATTAGCGAGATACATGTTCACGGTGGCATTTCGTTTAGAAGGAGTTGCTTCTTTCGCTGGATCGCTGGAGCGAGGAGGTGGAGGTTGTCCGGTGGGTTGAGTGTGTGTGCGAGTGCGGATGCGTTGCTGAGTTGCGGCGCTCGGACTTCCTCACGATCTTGAGATTGGCAAGTGTACGACTACATCAACCACGAGTTCCTACTCGTTACCAAAACTCGTTGTCTTCGAGGGTAAATTCTCGTTGGATGTATGTCCACCCGTTGCTCTATACCTAGTAGATAGATCTTGGCGTGTAGTTCTCAATGTAGGAAATTTTTTGTTTTCTATGCTGCGGACCCAACAGATTGAACACGACATGGTGATGTCACTGATCAGGTCTTAGGCAATGCAAGTATCGAGAGACAAAGGGAATAAGACACGATTGTCCTAGTTCAAACAACGAAAGATCTTCGTGGAACGCACATGGGTCACATGGCCATCCAGGTCCCTCTGTCGATCATTGGTGCGGGAGTGTCCCAACCATGTCTGGAGTGTTCCCGAACCATGGGGTATACGCTTAAGCGCTTGATGATGCTTAGAGAGTGTTTATAGGATCGGTAGAATCACCGAAGAATTGTAGGGAGAAAACCAGAAGGGTTTCAGTAAGTCCGGAGGATGTCCGGAGTGGAGGTGGATGTGTTCCATAACCACGGAGGTTGAATAATATGTGAATGAATGTTAAATATTGATTTAATCATTTATTCATAATTATTTAATAAAGAGAAAAATCAATTTAAATGGTCAAAGGCTTAATGGGCTAATTCCCGGAGGGGAGAGGGCCCATTAGGGAAAGGAGAGAGGGAGAAGGGGCCAAGGGGTGGCCGGTGCCCTAGTGGGCCAGCCCCCACGCGGGGCCCATGGGGATGGCCGGCGGTGCCACCCCTCCCCCCTCCTCTCCTTTTGTCCCACCCCGGGACTTTGAGGGAGGTAGTACCTCCCCTCCCCCTATATATAGTGGGGGTATTTGGCCAGATAAATACACCCAATAATCAATAAAGGTCTTCTCACTTTTGGGAGGACCTCTAATTGATATTTTCTCCCTCTCTCTCTCTTTCTCTCTCGTGACCATGGTCCCAAGTCTGGACTGCACGAACGAGAGACATCTTCACCGCAGAGCGCCGTCGTGCTGCGGGATTCAGATCCAGGAGCTCTACTTCCGCAACCGCTGCTGGATTGGGGAAGCGGGAGTCATCATTAGACACCGGACGTGTGTAACTCCCTGGGAGGTGTAGCACTTGAGGCACTCAAGTCGTTGGAGCCAAATGAGCGCAAGGACTTCATCACGACCTTGAGGTCAGCTTCGGCTCGTCTACATCAACCACGCTCTCCTGAGCGTTGACAACGCTTTTCGGTCTTCAAGGGTAAGTTCGCGAAAAGCCCCTCCCGTTACTGTATTACTAATAGATAGGTCCTGGCAGCTTCAGGGGTTCACGGGCGTAGGGTAAAAATTATTGTTTTCATGCGCGGAACCCCAACATAGAGTGTCCAACTGGAGAGTAGTTCAGAGTAGTACCATGAAGAGAATTTATTTATATGAGAGTGTTCGCTAGTGAAAGTATGATCCCTAGGCCTTGTTTATAAGCATTGAAACACCGTTTGCAACTAGATCTGTTACATGTTTGCTTGCTGCTATCTTTATTTCAGTTTTACTTTAGTCTCTTCCATGCCATCAAGCTATTTTCTTGTATCGTTTCCACTTATAATTATCCATACCACTTGTATTTCACTATCTCTTCGCCGAACTAGTGCACCTATACACCTGACAAGTGTATTGGGTGTGTTGGGGACACAAGAGACTTCTTGTATCTTGATTGTAGGGTTGCTTGAGAGGGGATACCTTTGACCACTTCCTCCCTGAGTACGATAAACCTTGGGTAATCCACTTAAGGGAAAACTTGCTGCTATTCTACAAACCTCTGTACTTGGAGTCCCAACAACTATCTACAAGAATAGAAGTGCATAGACATCAAGCTATTTTCTGGCGCTGTTGCCGGGGAGGTAAGGTAAAAGGCACTCACATCCTCTGGCTACTAAACTATATTCTAGTACTGTTGCTGGTATGTGAGTGCTCGAAGTTATTTTTTTAGATTCTGCAACTATATCTTTTTGTTTCTTATTTTTATTTTCACTAGTTAGGTGTAAAACCCTCGAATCGGCCCTATGCAAGTTTCAGCCTTTTCCGCCAAACCCGCATAGAAACGATTCAAGGACGCCCACCAGGCACTTTCGTGCGGGTGGAAAACGAAGTAATACCATTACACAACATTCCTCGATGGGACCCACAGAACAGATATATATATACAACACAACTCCAAGAGTCAAGAATACAGATTTACACTACAAAGATCCGGATCACCTTGAAGACGATACAACGTCCGAGCATGGACAAGATGCAAATGGGGCTAAGAGCCTTGACGAATAACCAATGGCGTCCATAACCCTGCCCAGGCCAAGCCGGAAGGGTAACCCTGCTAACGTCATCGATCTCAAACCTGCTAAAACAAAAGGGGTGCCGACAAAGGGCAAAGGAAAAGGAGGAGCGTCAGTACTGAGGCCAGTACATGGCGAGGCTAGAATTCGGCGGCTCTCGCCTACATAGGTATGGTGGACTGAAGCGGCAACGCAGCAGCACTAAACAACCTATAGAGACTCGGTAAACTGGCGGCTATTAGAGAGGGATAAGAAAGACCTATTCGGATCCTACTGATACTAACACCAAACATACCCATCCTGGTAATTCCCCCTCGAGACCAAACGAGGAAGTCGGACCAAGGAACTCACACAGTTGGCAGTTTTACTCATTCCGTTATAGTTGCAGCACTTACTAATCAGATATTGATAGCATGAGTCATCCTGAAGCATAAGTAGTGGGCAGTTTTAATCACCATTCCGTTGTAGTTGGAACATTTACTAGTCAGATATAATTGTCCTAAGGAATCCCAAAACCCAGCAGTTGTTGGCACTTTTATCACATTCCATTGGATTTGCAATACTTACTAGGAAGGTATAGCATGACACGATCACCACAGATCCACCAGTTGTTGGCATTTTTAATTTACATTCCGTTGTATTTGAATCTGATTACTAGTCACATATTAAGTCAAATTTATAGCACTACTTTAGTTATGCTTGTCTATGATCGAGATACTGTGCTCCAAGTCGTCCATAACCGCGGACACGGCTTTCAGAAAGATTTACCCTGTAGGGGTGCACAAATAGCAACACACACACGCTCAACCTCGGAAAAAACAAAACAAAACCCAACGAGGCTTTCACGACAAAGCAATCACAGGATTCATAAAACATTTCAGGGGGGGCCACCCCATTAAGCTACCTGCAACGAAGTTGGCCGGCTCCGAGACGGGCCCAAGGTTTCCGCCAATGGCTGTAAACGACTGGGAACCCGGAAGTGTGACTGGGCTTGTCGATACCGTGAAAACACTCCGCAATCCTAAATAGTACAGGTGCTCCACGCACAATCTTAAATAAAGCAGTAAACATGGCATAAGTACATGATAGTAATAAAGCCCCAAACTACTTTGTGGCCCCAAGAAATAGAAATGAATCAAGCTCTAGCTCAGGGGGATCCCATAGGGTCTCCCGGATGTGGATAGTGCGAATAGTCAAGGAACAGGTATCAAGTACTCGGGGCCTACGGGACACAAGTGGACATAAAAACCAAATAGCATATAATGCCCACCGGTGCCTCTTTCATTAGTTATCCCAGCAATTTAATAGTTGTATTTAAAATCATGCTCATCTCCACCATAAACATCTGCCAGCATTAAACATCTCCACCATTCCAACAAGTGTGGTACTTGACAACACGAGATCACACCTGAGCAAGCAACTACGACTCGCAAGGCTAGTTATCTACCAACACAGGTAATAGGGGGTGTCTAAGAAGGTTCGGGTCATTCCCGTGGCGATCTTGGCGTTCTTCAGGTTCGGGTCTTGGCGTCTGAGGGGAAGTACTTGGTGGTTTCGAGAAGGAGGCCTTGTCGCATCCGATGGATCGGTCCTCGGGGTCGAAGAACTTGGCGCGCCCGAGTTCGGTCTTCGGATCCATGAAGGCGTTCTCGGGTCCGGGGTTCTTCGGCTCCATGAAGAAGATCTTGTCGATCCGGCACCATCACCTCTGATCTCCGGTTGGAGTCTTGTCGTCCGTCTTTTTTCGGTGGCGAACTTAACCGATGGTCTTCGGGTCACATCCATCCGGTGACGAGCTTGTTTAGTACCATGATGACCTTGGCGTCCGTGTTCCGGCGTCTTTGATCGATGGTGAACTTGTTCAGGGTCGATGTTCTTGGGAAGATCTTGGCGAAACCTCGGGTACAGAGGAGTAGCGGGGCTTCGGCATTCTTCGGATGGCATCACCATCTCCATACATCACCATGTACCATAACATCCACCTACACACAGTCTTCATCGCTACAACTCCAAACCACCACATCGAACACCACTGGCAGAACCAACATGGTTGGAGGGAAAAAGAAAAAGGGCACTAGGGGTTCATGGTGGACGCGGGAAGGGCCAACACAGAGAGCTCGGGTTGGGGGTTCGGGCGGAGCGACGAGCGCGACGGGAAACACGAGGCGGTGCAGGGTCGGCCACGGCACGCTGTAGAGAAGAGAGAGACGCAGGAGAGGCGGAGGCTTGCAGCGAGGGAGAGGGAAGGTGAGGATCTCGTGAGGCGGCAGGCTCGGGAGGAAAAAGGGATGGCGACACGGGCTGTAGGGTGGGGACGTCGGAGGCACGGCAACAACTGGCGGCGAGGAAGCAGAGACCCGGTGTCTTGGACGGGAGGGAGAGGAGAGGTGCACGGCGGCGAGGCGAGGGAACTGGGCTTGGTGGTGCCGAGGCTGGTGGCAGGGCCGACTCGAAGGCGGCGGCCAGGGAAGGTCGGCGGCAGGGAGGTTCGAGCTCGGCTCGGGGAGGCGCGGATCTGGCTGGGCGAGGAGAAGAAAGGCGATCCGAGGAGGAGACACGGGGTTGGAGACGGGTTGGGTGTGGGGATCGCGTGGGCGGACGAGGTGGTGGGACCGGGAGGAAGATAGGGCGTGGGGGGATTGCCAGGCGGGCGCGTGGGGCGTGCGACAAGGGGAGCGGTGGCCTAGGGAGGCGGTTGGTCGGGATGGGGTTGGTGACGTGGTTGTGCACGGGTCGGCAGGGGTGCGATGCACGGGAAGGGTTGGCCAGGGAGTGCGGCAGGTGCGGGGAAGGTGTGGGACCCAGGGCCAGGCTAGCGGGGCGATCAGGTGAGAGGGAAAAGAGGAGGAGGCGGGGGAAGCTAGGCGTGTCGTGCGTTGCGCGGGGAGGGGTGGGCCAGCGCGCGTTGTTGCCTGCGTGTGTGTGAGTGTGTGTGTGTCGCCTGTGGGGGTTGGTGAGGAAGGGTGAGGTGGCGGCCTGGGAGTGGCCGGAGTGAGGTGGAGGGGTGGAGGAAGTGGCTGGGTAGATTAGGGTTGGGTAGATTAGGGATTTGGTTTTTCCTGGTTTTTATTGGGGGTGGCTGGCTGGGTCGGTTCGGCCCGGTTCGGCTGCCCCTAAAAATAATGCAAATATTTTATTATCCAAAACGGGGCTTTTGAAATCCGATTGTAGACGAAGCAAAATAATCCAGAGATCCGGGTTTTAATTTGAAATAAAGACGGGGCGTTTAGAAAACAAAACCCGGCTTTTCGAAAATAGATTTTAAACAAACCATGCAAGATGATGACGATGCTCAAATGCAATGTGGCATGATGACATGAGCATGCGGTCATGATGATGCAATGCACAAAAACACAGCGGTTTTCTAGTAGTGGTTTTAGCGGGATGCCACAATTCAACACCACTAACAAGGGATCTCGTCCTCGAGATCCGCCTTGTGGTACCGGGAAGAAAACTGATGATCTGAATCTTCTCGCTTCGTGTAGATCCTCGCGACACCAATAACAAAGATTCTTTCTCCAACTTGAAATCAGCGACACCACCAACAAGGGGTCGTTTCCCGTGATCGTCGAGAGAACACTTCGGGAACAAAGGGCGAAGGTAGAGGTATCAACAAATAAAGCCACCTCTAACTTCAGTGGAAGGAGTAA
Organism: Avena eriantha; assembly: GCA_910589775.1. Lineage (NCBI taxonomy): Eukaryota > Viridiplantae > Streptophyta > Magnoliopsida > Poales > Poaceae > Avena > Avena eriantha. The sequence continues at coordinate 374,879,053 of OU342746.1, read as the reverse complement.
TTGCAGATCCAGCGATTCAATGTACCAGAGCGAAAGATAAGAGTAGTCGGATGGGGATCAGTCCTTCGCGCACCCAAAGCATTACTTTGTACATGAATAGGAGAATTATGCAACCAACTCTCGGAATTAGACTGAAGATCTCGACAAGCGAGGTTTGGAAATAAAAGAGGTGATGCAGGCTCTGCATCGGATCTGGCGTAGATGATGTCATCGCGTCAGAAAACACCGGAAGGCACAAGAAGAAACAGAGAGAAGTCCAACAGATGAAGGATTCCTCGGATAGCACGAAGACCGGATGTAGAAGCACCGTTACCAAAAGAGGAAGCGAAACCCTGAAGGTGCGACAGAAAACCCAACCACGAGAAATCCTGGACTCGAAGGAAAGATAAGAGAATAGATCCAAAACACGCAGAGGTAAGAGAAGAATAGCAGAGGGTAAGGAGTAAAAGCAGACCTAATCAGATCTATCCAACCGATTTTGCAAAATAGTTTTGACACCCTACTTCGGCCATTAGCTAGGTTATCCTACAGGCTGGACTTGTGGGGTATCGTAACTGCTGGGCTCTGATACCACTCTGTAACACCCTCGAATCGGCCATATGCAAGTTTCAGCCTATCCCCCAAACCCGCATAGAAACGATTCAAAGACACCCACCAGGCACTTTCGTGCGGGTGGAAAACGAAGTAATACCATTACACAACAGTCCTCGATGGGACCCATAGAACAGAAATATATACATCACAACTCCAAGAGTCAAGGATACATATTTACACTACAAAGATCTGGATCACCTTGAAGACGATACAACGTCCGAGTACGGACAAGATGCAAATGGGGCTAAGAGCCCTGACGAATAACCAATGGCGTCCATAACCCTGCCCAGGCCAAGCCGGAAGGGTAACCCTGCTAACGACGTCGATCTCAAACCTGCTAAAACAAAAGGGGTGCCGATAAAGGGCAAAGGAAAAAGAGGAGCGTCAATACTGAGGCCAGTACACGACGAGGTTAGAATTCGGTGGCTCTCGCCTACATAGGTATGGTGGACTGAACCGGCAGCACAGCAGCACTAAACAACCTATAGAGACTCGGTAAAACTGGCGGCTATTAGAGAGGGATAAGAAAGACCTATTCGGATCCTACTGATACTAACACCAAACATACCCATCCTGGTAATTTCCCCTCGAGACCAAACGAGGAAGTCGGACCAAGGAACTCGCACAGTTGGCAGTTTTACTCATTCCGCTATAGTTGCAGCACTTACTAATCAGATATTGATAGCATGAGTCATCCTGAAGCATAAGTAGTGGGCAGTTTTAATCACCATTCCGTTGTAGTTGGAACATTTACTAGTCAGATATAATTGTCCTAAGGAATCCCAAAACCCAGCAGTTTTGGCACTTTTATCACATTCCATTGGAGTTGCAATACTTACTAGGAAGGTATAGCATGACACGATCACCACAGATCCACCAGTTGTTGGCATTTTTAATTTACATTCCGTTGTATTTGAATCTGATTACTAGTCACATATTAAGTCAAATTTATAGCACTACTTTAGTTATGCTTGTCTATGATCGAGATACTGTGGTCCAAGTCGTCCATAACCGCGGACACAGCTTTCAGAAAGATTTACCCTGTAGGGGTGCACAAATAGCAACACACACACGCTCAACCTCGGAAAAAACAAAACAAAACCCAACGAGGCTTTCACGACAAAGCAATCACAGGATTCATAAAACATTTCAGGGGGGCCACCCCATTAAGCTACCCGCAACGAAGTTGGCCGGCTCCGAGACAGACCCAAGGTTTGCACCAATGGCTGTAAACGACTGGGAACCCGGAAGTGTGACTGGGCTTGTCGATACCGTGAAAACACTCCGCAATCCTAAACAGTACAGGTGCTCCACGCACAATCTTAAATAAAGCAGTAAACATGGCATAAGTACATGATAGTAATAAAGCCCCAAACTACTTTGTGGCCCCAAGAAATAGAAATGAATCAAGCTCTAGCTCAGGGGGATCCCATAGGGTCTCCCGGATGTGGATAGTGCGAATAGTCAAGGAACAGGTATCAAGTACTCGGGGCCTACGGGACACAAGTGGACATAAAAACCAAATAGCATATAATGCCCACCGGTGCCTCTTTCATTAGTTATCCCAGCAATTTAATAGTTGTATTTAAAATCATGATCATATCCACCATAAACATCTGCCAGCATTAAACATCTCCACCATTCCAACAACTGTGGTACTTGACAACACGAGATCGCACCTAAGCAAGCAACTACGACTCGCAAGGCTAGTTATCTACCAACACAGGTAATAGGAGGTGTCCAAGGGAATATAGAGGCTGCACGGGATATAACTGGTGCACGGAAACTAAAGAATCGAGACACGAATAGCAATAGATCAACAGGAGGAAGTAAAGACTATAAATGCAAAATAGGTAGAAGGGGGAGAGATGCTCGTCTGGGGAACACTGTCGGAGATCACATCTGGAGAACTTGTTGGTACTCGCATCAACTCATCGGCCTAATCCGTGAAGAAGCCAACACTAGAAGAAACACCGGATGCAATATTTAATCCTACGGCAGAAGATCCGGCATGCTTATGATATGATGCAGATGCGGTGCAATTAGTCAATATTAAGCGGAGCCGGGGTCCCGACAATTAATTAGGCGATTCAAGTTATTTAGAAACCCCACAATTTAAATGTTGCCTTAACAAGGCAAAACATGGCATCGGTTCGCTACACAAATTTAAATGGAGTCCGGAATGAGATGAAGATATCCCGCATAAACACTCCATATTTAATTATGAGGTGAATCGGCAATTTAACCCAACCCACCAGATGACATGTATGCAAGCATGATGATTTAATGATGCGACATGTATATGTCATATTATAAAAATAGAGGCTTAGGATCACACATCTGGGTTCAGAAGATCTTGGTTCTGGGGTCCGGGGTTCGACAGGGTACGACGGGGATCGGGTTCGGACTTGGCAAGATCGGTCTCGGACAACGGAAGGAGAGCTTGGCGTTCCGGGAAGAAGGACTTGGTTTGGCGTCGGAGGATCATCGGATCCGCCCTGTTCGGTGTCAATCTTGTCATCGTGAAGATCTTGTTGGGTCCGCGTCTCGATCGGTCTTGGCGTTTGGGGTGAAGTACTTGTCATTCCCGTGGAGATCTTGGCGTTCTTCGGGTTTGGGTCTTGGCGTCTGAGGGGAAGTACTTGGTGGTTCCGAGAAGGAGGCCTTGTCGCATCCGATGGATCGGTCCTCGGGGTCGAAGAACTTGGCGCGCCCGGGTTCGGTCTTCGGATCCATGAAGGCGTTCTCGGGTCCAGGGTTCTTCAGCTCCATGAAGAAGATCTTGTCGATCCGGCACCATCACCTCCGATCTCCGGTTGGAGTCTTGTCGCCCGTCTTTTGTCGGTGGCGAACTTGACCGATGGTCTTCGGGTCACATCCATCCGGTGACGAACTTGTTTAGTACCACGATGACCTTGGCGTCCGTGTTCCGGTGTCTCTGATCGATGGCGAACTTGTTCAGGGTCGATGGTCTTGGGAAGATCTTGGCGAAACCTCGGGTATAGAGGAGTAGCGAGGCTTCGGCATTCTTCGAATGGCATCACCATCTCCATACATCACCCTGTACCATAACATCCACCTACACAGAGTCTTCATCGCTGCAACTCCAAACCACCACATCGAACACCACTGGCAGAACCAACATGGTCGGAGGGAAAAAGAAAAAGGGCACCAGGGGTTCACGGTGGATGCGGGAAGGGCCAACACAGAGAGCTCGGGTTGGGGGTTCGGGAGGAGCGACGAGCGCGACAGGAAACACGGGGCGGTGCAGGGTCGGCCACGACACGCTGCAGAGAAGAGAGAGACGCAGGAGAGGCGGCGACTTGCAGCAAGGGAGAGGGAAGGTGAGGATCTCGTGCAGCGGTGGGCTTGGGAGGAAAAAGGGATGGCGACACGGGCTGCAGGGCGGGGAGGTCGGAGGCATGGCGACGATCGGCGACGAGGAAGCAAAGACCCGGTGTCTTGGACGGGAGGAGAGGAGAAGTGCGTGGCGGCGAGGCGAGGGAGCTGGGCTTGGTGGTGCCGAGGTTGGTGGCACGGTCGGCGTCGAAGGCGGCGGCCAGGGAAGGTCGGCAGCGGGAAGGTTCGAACTCGGCTCGGGAAGGCGCGGATCTGGCCGGGCGAGGAGAAGAAAGGCGAGCCGAGGAGGAGACGATGGGTTGGAGACGGGGTTGGGTGTGGGGATCACGTGGGCGGACGAGGTGGTGGGACCGAGAGGAAGATAGGGCGTGGGGGTGGGGTTGCCAGGCGGGCGCGCGACAAGGTGAGCGGTGGCCTAGGGAGGCGGTTGGTCGGGATGGGGTTGGCGACGTGGCTGTGCGCGGGTCGGCAGGGGTGCGATGCACGGGGAGGGTTGGCCAGGGAGTGCGGCAGGTGCGGGGAAGGTGTGGGACCCGGGGCCAGGCTGGCGGGGCGATCAGGTGAGAGGGAAAAGAGGAGGAGGCGGGGGAAGCTGGGCGTGTCGTGCGTTGCGCGGGGAGGGGTGGGCCAGCGCGTTGTTGCCTACGTGTGTGTGAGTGTGTGTGTCGCCTGTGGGGGTTGGTGAGGAAGGGTGAGGTGGCGGCCTGGGAGTGGCCGGAGTGAGGTGGAGGGGTGGAGGAAGTGGCTTGGTAGATTAGGGTTGGGTAGATTAGGGATTTGGTTTTTCCTGGTTTTTATTGGGGGTGGCCGGCTGGGTCGGTTCGGCTGCCCCTAAAAATAATGCAAAAATTTTATTATCCAAAACGGGGCTTTTGAAATCCGATTGTAGACGAAACAAAATAATCCGGAGATCCGGGTTTTAATTTGAAATAAAGACGGGGCGTTTAGAAAACAAAACCCGGCTTTTCGAAAATAGTTTTTAAACAAACCATGCAAGATGATGACGATGCTCAAATGCAATGTGGCATGATGACATGAGCATGCGGTCATGATGATGGAATGCACAAAAACACAGCGGTTTTCTAGTAGTGGTTTTAGCGGGATGCCACATTAGGCTTAATGGAAAACAACAAAAAGATTAGAGAGCTTTATAGTATTTATCTTGATTTAGGACATGAAGTGTTTGAAGAGAAAATATAAAAACCTATGGAACTTTATTTGCATGCTAATAGCAATGTTGTTAGTATGAATTCTTTGGACACAATTATTGCTAATGCTATGGAAAAGTCTAAGCTTAGGGAGGCTAGTTTTTATGAAAATGATCTTTTTAGTCCCCCAAGCACAGAGGAGAAAATTTACTTTGATGATACTATGCCTCCAATATATGATGATTACAATGATGAGTATGATATTTTCAGTCCACCTACTATTGAGGAGAAAATTAATTATGATTACAATATTCCTCCTATATTTGATGATTATGGTGATGAGAATAATAATGATAGCTATTTTGTTGAATTTGCTCCCACTACAATTAATAAGAATGACTATGTTTATGTGGAGAGTATTAATTCTTTTATGCATGTGGCTCAAGATAAGAATGTTTTATGTGATAATTATACTGTTAATTTTATTCATGATGCTACTGAAAGTTATTATGAGAGAGGGAAACATGGTTTTATGCATCTCAACAATATTAAGTTTCCCCTCTTTATGTTGAAAGTCTTAAAGTTGCACTTGTTTTGCTTTACTATGCTTGTTGCTTTGTGCTTTCATGACTTGTTTCTTTACAAGATTCCTATGCATAGGACGTGGGTTAGACTTAAATGTGTTTTGAATTTTCTTCTTGATGCTCTCTTTTACTTCAATTCATCTTTCTTATATGAGCATCTTCTCAAACTATCAAGCCTAACTTAAAGGCGTTAAAAAAAGTACTTATTGGGAGATAACCCAAAAGTTTTAGATGAGTCTTGGAAGTTATTGCTTCAATAATAATCTCTTCTTATCCTTTTTATTTGCTTTTTTGCCAAGAGTAACCTCCAATGAGAGAGAAGTAATGCTTGGGAAAGTTCCTGTCCCGAAACAGATTTTTATGCTTCGCTGTAAAAATTCGTGTAAAACCTATGTACGTCGGTTTGAGCTGTAATATTTTGTGCTTCTGCCCCAGGTTGTTATCCAACTTACATTAGTTCAACACTTTTTGATTTGAGCAACAGAAGGTCTTCGAAAAAATTGGTTTTTACCTGCTGGTCTGTTTTGACAGATTTTTGCCATTATTTGCATTTGCTTCTTGTTGGTTCCTTTTTGGGTCTCTTTGGGGAATTGAGATTTTTGAGGGAAGTGCTACAGTAGATTGTATTTTAATGGAAGTTTTATTGGTGTTGAAACTGAACCTAAATACTTATTATCTTGAGTGCACTAATATTGCTAATAAAGATTGTGTGAAGTTTTGTATGAAGGAAAAATTCCAGGTGTATGGAGAGAATGATGTAATGAGATGAAGAATGGACTAAATATCAATCTTAGGGATGCCACCCTGTGTCACTCCAAGAATTATCCAATAAGTACAAGCGTCAAAGCTTGGGAATGCCTTGGGCATCCCCTTCTTCATCAATAAAAATCTCAGGTTCTTCCAAACACTTCATTTTTATTGTTTCATGCACAGTTGTGTTGTTCTTGGAGCGTCTTCATTTTTGTTTTTTGGTTTTCGTTTGCTTGGTTTTCTTAGTTTTCTTGAATAAATTGGTTGGACCCCCTCTTTCATACATTGGTTTTCAAATAGTTTGGTTTGGATTGGAAAAGAGTAGGAAAGTTCATGCTTAAGTGGTAAAGAGAGCTTGTTTTTGACTGTGGCCCATGCTTTGTCATGCCATGCTTGATATTGTTTTGGATTTATGCTTAGTGATCTTTGTTGTAGCATGGCATGATATAAACAATTGAAATTGCTTAATGTGCCTTGAAAGAATCATGCGTTGTTTTAGCATATTAAAGCATAGTATTGTGGTATTCTCCTTTGATGCTTTATTTGGGTTGACTTGACGCATGCTCACACCATGTTATGACTATCCCAAGTCACCATAGCCTTTATGATCCTTTAGTTTTTGGCTTGTAGTATCACTTTATGCTTTGATTAATGACGTTTTGTCGCTCTGCATGATTATGGCCATTATTGCTCTCTTAGTCGGTCGCTCCCAGTCTTTTGCTAGCCTCCATAACCAAGTATGAGTTCCACTCATGCATCCAATTCGTAAAACCAAGTTATTCCAAAGAGTCCACCATACCTACCCATTAGCATTTGCTATTCCAAGTATATTCATGTTTTTATCTACCTTCTGAATTAATCTTGTTATGAGAAAACTAGTGATTAAAGCTCTCACGAATTTGATGGCACACTTTACTTTTCTTGCCCGTAATAAACTTGAACCATTGTGTTGTCTATGTTGTATCTGCTTGCACTTATATGTTGGGGATTAGCAGAACCATGCTGCCATGGGGAACGCTTTCAACATTGCACTTATACTTTGTACCTAGTTGATATCATGCTCTTTTGTCTATGGATGTCGTTGGTGTGAAATGAAAGGGGAGCTTGTAAGTCCATGGAGTTATGTATATGTGTTAGAAGAACGCCTGGGCTGCCGGTCTAATCCATGCTGTCATGGTGGAAACCTGTAGCGTAACCATAATGAGCTGTCTATGAAGCATTCTTCTTATAAAAAAAGAGTCAGATATTGAGAAAAAGAGAAAAAAGAAAAAAAGAGATATGAGAAAAGAGGAAAGAGAGAAAAAAGCACCATTTTCCCATGGTAAATAAGAAGATTGCTGAGATGCTCGTTGTCTGCTTGCCTTATCATTTTGATATGGGGATTCTTCCGTATCATCGGGCAAGGGGTACTCCGTTGGCGGTTCTCTATGATACACATGTACTTACTATGACAAGAACTTACCTGTAACTAAACTTGAGTAGCATGAGGAGCGGCCCTCGTATTCAAGGGACATGAGATTTACAACTTATACTTTGTCAAGCATATACTCCATAGTTTGTTCACTTTAACCTTAATCACTTCAAGATGCTTATGATAGGGACAATGAGAGCTGAAAGCTAATAAGTACCATAATTTTTGGAAGCTCTTTATGAGACTTGAATCCCTGCTTCCTTCTATGAAGGCCTTTCTTTTACTTTTATGTTGAGTGTCCACCTTCTATCCTTAGGCACTAATTAAGAGAGCATAGTTGTCATTCTTAGTTTAATGTCCATTGTCCCAAAACTTATTGATTGATTCATAATGTTGATATTGCTTGTCCTTGAACTATTTTTATCTAGTCACCCTTATGAACTTTGAAGGTTGCCTGTTTTCTGCTGTTTTTGGTTCCAGGAAAGTCAGAAAATCAATATTCTCGGAATTGGACCGGACAAAAGCCAAAGTCGATATTTTACCGGAAGACTCACGGAGCCAGAAGACGAGACGGAGAGGGGCCACAGGGTGGCCACACCATCCCTTGGCGCGGGCAGCCCTAGGCCATGCCAGGGCATGGTGTGGGCCCCCTGGTCACCCACCGACCTTGCCTCTTTGCCTATAAGATGCCTCCCGATGCATAAACCCTAAATCATCCAGCCTCCAGCCATGAAAAGTTCCGCAGCGCTGCCACCACCGAAGGGGAGATTTGGAGGACAGAAAGTCTCTGTTTCGGCACCCTGTCGGGACAGGGAAGTGCCCCCGGAGCCATCTCCATGGATCTCCACCACCATCTCCATCACCGTTGCTGATTCCCATGATGATGAGGGAGTAGTTCTTCCTCGAGGCTAAGGGTTCTACTGGTAGCTATGTGTTCATCTCTCTCTCTATGCATGATCATATCGTGATCATGAGCTTTGTAATCAAGTAGATCTACCTTTCTACTCAAGTGCTTTAATAGATCTCTGCTCTCCCCATGTGTGTGAAAGTGACAGCGTGCACACCATGGTGGCACTTAGGCTAGAGATTACAAATACTTGTTATGAGTTATATTTGGAGTTGGATGTTTCTATGAAATTGTGGTGTTTGTTGGAACCATATAGTGCTCAAGGTGACAGTGTGGGGTTACCTAGATGGGGAAAGCGAACTTTGAGGAGTGCTGTTACAGTCCTACCATGGATTAGAGTGTCCAACCGGAGAGTAGTTCAGAGTAGTATCATGAAGAGAAGATATTTATATGAGAGTGTTCACTAGTGAAAGTATGATCCCTAGGCCTTGTTTCTAAGCATTGAAACACCGTTTGCAACAAGATCTGTTACATGTTTGCTTGCTGCTATCTTTATTTCAGTTTTCCTTTAGTCTCTTCCACGCCATCAAGCTATTTTCTAGCACCGTTTCCACTTATAATTATCCATACCACTTGTATTTCACTATCTCTTCGCCGAACTAGTGCACCAATACACCTGACAAAGTGTATTGGGTGTGTTGGGGACACAAGAGACTTCTTGTATCTTGATTGCATGGTTGCTTCAGAGGGGATACCTTTGACCACTTCCTCCCTGAGTTCGATAAACCTTGGGTAATCCACTTAAGGGAAAACTTGCTGCTATTCTACAAACCTCTGTACTTGGAGGCCCAACAACTGTCTACAAGAATAAAAGTGCGTAGACATCATTCCTCCATAACACCGAGGACAAAATAGTTTGTCGCTTGGAACATCAAGTTTCTTGAGAAGGAATTTTTCTTGAAAAGTTAAGTGGGAGGACAATAGAACTTTGATAAGGTTGTTGAACCTTAGATATATGTGCTAAGTAGCGCAGCGCTGGAAAGTGTCCCGGTGGCGGCCACAATGCTCATGGCTTCCGTGATTATATAGGGTGTGATCTTGGAGATTAGAGTTCCTATTTGAACCGTATGCATCGGGTAAGAATCAAATTGTGAGATTTGATAAACAAGTCATTATTGTTTTGACAATGATGAACCAACTACATGCAAAGAAGTGATGATGGGCCCTGACTCCATAAAATGACTAGGAGTCATAGAATCTGTGATAGTATCCATACACGAGAAATCAAGTTTCTGAAGTTGGAAGACCCTCTGGAAAGGCGTGAAGCCTATCGGTCGTGTTTGGATCTAGAAATAAATAAACATGGATGTTTAACATCTATGAAATAGTCGACATGTCAGAAAGAAGTTTACATGCAATGTTCAAGAAGTTGACTATGACAAGATTTGATCTTTCATAGCGATATTTAGTCTTGACAGATTAATGTTTGGTGTATGGTAGTTGAACAAACAAAACAATGTTCTTGTAATAGAATGGTTACCTAGGACGTGTACAAGACACGGTCCGAATGGTTTTGTTAATTCAAAGGGTGCTAAAAGGGCATGCAAACTCAATAGTTAAAGTGAGCATAGCGGAGTTGGAATCTTCACCATGATGAAAATGTTAAAGGAGTTTAATTTCATCGGAGACGATGAAAATGCTTGCATTTGCAAGAAATTAAGTGCGAGCGCTGAGACAAATTTCCAATACATTATGCATAGTACTTATTATTGATTGGAAATGATGTATCTTTTATTGACACAAGTTAAGAATTTCATTAAAATATGATTTCGATGAAAGACTTGGGAAAAACCGACATATTTGGCATTAATATCTATATGGATATATTGAGGCGCTAATATGGTTGTACCAGACGTACATATATGAGATATTGAAAGGGTTCAATATGAAAACAATAAGAAAAGTTCTTGCTGCATGGAAAAGATTGTATCAAGATTCAAGTGTTTCAACACTTGGTGAGTAAACTCACATGAAGATTTTGATCGATTATACCGTGATATGTATATATCCAGATATGTCATATGCTCTAAATGTTATGAGCACATACCAGAATGATTCATAAGATGATCATTGGACGATAGTAAAGATATTCTTATGAGCTTTGGAAGAACTAAGAATATATCATGTATACGTGACAAATAGTTAAAGGTAGTTCATTGTAAAGTGTTACATTGATACTAGTTTTGTCACAAGATAAAAATTAAATTTATCTCAATTTAGACTATGGGTGGCATAATGTAATGGAAAAGATGTTCCATGATGGATTTGGATGAGTTTCAAAGTTGAGACATTGTGACAGATACTACAATGAAAGGCTAAGTATATGACTACTATAGTAGTAGCAAAGGAGGGGATTTGTGTTAAGTAGTTTGTTATCAAACTAGGTGTGGTTCAAAGTGGGCTAATACTATGAACATATATTATATGATAATAATATCAACATATTTTAACCCGAACGAACTAAAGGTCTCACCAAAGGACCAAATTTATACAATGCCATCTCATTTGAGAATGAGTGATGTGTAGAGACGCAAAGACATGCAAATACACATAGACCTGAAAATATCAGATCCGGAGATTATGTTAACCACTAGCAATCGTGTATATGCAACACTAGAAAGCCATAGGTGTTCAATACGCAAAGTTTTTCAAACTAGATTATTGACTCTAGTGCAAGTGGGAGACTGAAGGGAATATGCCCGAGAGGCAATAATAAAGTGGTTATTATCTTATTCCATGTTTATGATAAATATTTATTTTGCATGCTATAATTGTATTAATTGGAAACATTAATACATGTGTGTTTAATAAACAAAATACAAAGTTCCTAGTAATGCCTCACATATAAACTAGCTCGTTGATTAACAAGATGATCAAGGTTTCCTGATCATGGAAATTAGATGTTGTTAATAACGAGGTCACAGCATTGGTGGAATGATGTGATGAACATTCATCCGAAGTATAGCATTACGATCAAAGTCATTATGTTTATATTGTTGTAACATCATACGAAGTAATCCTAGTCCTTAGACCATGAGGTCATGTTAATCACTAACACCATAAGAGTATCTTGATAACATCAAACGTCACACTGTAACAGGGTGACTATAAAGGTGGGTTCAGTGCTACGAAGGTGTTATGTAGAGGCTCATGGATCAAGAGTAGGATTTGTCCATCCTGATGACGGATAGATATACTCAGGGCCCTCTCGGTGATATCACATTGAAATAGCTTGCAAGCAAGTGATGTGATCACTAGAATGTTATATCACGGGAACAAGAAAAGAGTGCATGTCGGTAACGAGATAAAACTAGGTATTTGGATACCGATGATCGAATCTCGGACATGTAATATATCGCGAGACCAAGGGATTAAGTTACTAGCATTAAAGGTTCACACGATCACATAAGTCATCATTGAATGTGTGGGAGTCAGTATGGATCTCCAGGTCCCGCTTCTGATTATTGATCTGAGAGGGGTCTCGATCATGTCTACATTATTCGCGAACCGTAGGGTGACACACTTAAGGGATACCGACACCATTTAGGAGCAAATATGTTTCAGATAAAGATTATGAAAGCGTGGAATCATTTTGATGGAAACTGGAATTGTTTCGGGTGAAATTGCTGAAACTGGTTCTGCATGTGATATTGAAATGTTGTAGGGAGTTTTATGTGAATGTTTGTTAATTAAAGTAATTAACAAAATTCTGAATAAAATAAATAAAAGTGTTTTATTTAAAGAGAAAATGCATTTAATTTGGTGGATATTAAATGCAAAGTGAGTGGAGTTGAAATTGATGTGAGTGGGCTTAGTGGAAACTCCACCCACATGAATGAGGGAGAGGTGGGGGCACCCACCATGGCCGGCCAGCCATGGACTTGGGGCTGCGCCCTCTCCCCTATAAAAGGAGCCCCATGGCTCCTCTCCTCCTTCCCACCCTCCTCGTGAAGGTTCTCTTCTCCCTCTAGTTATTCCCCATGGTCTCGGATTAGCGAGATACATGTTCCCGGTGGCTTTATCTGGATAGGAGTTGCTGCTTCCGCTGCATCGCTGGAGTGAGGAGGCGGAGGTTGTTCGGTGGACCGGACGTGTATGCGATCACGGATGCGCCGCTACTTTGCGGTGCTGGACTTGATGGTGTTGGACCTAATGGTGCTGGAACTGCTAGACCTGAAGGACTTCATCACGATCTTGAGATCGACAACTGTACGACTACATCATCCACGAGTTTCATCTCGTTAACAAAGCTTGGTTGTCTTCGAGGGTATGTTCTCTATGGATGTATATCCAATCGTTGCTTGTATCTAGTAGATAGATCTTCACATATAGTTCCCATCATACGATTTTTTTTGTTTTCTATACTGCGAACCCTTCAATAGCAACTAATAGAAATAAACTATGTTCAAGTAGGAATGTAATAACCGGACGCTTATCTCCCCAACAACAATGCCAATTTGATGACTGGATTCCTGCACCAACAACAGGGTTATTACAGTACCTGAAGCAGCAAATATTTAAGAGTTTGTCCTGATGGGAGATCGTCGAACGGAAACAACACGACCCCGCATCCACGTTGTCAATGCGGCCATGTTTCGCATCCAAAACGTGGTTTGAAAATAGCCTATTATATAAGTTACTAGAACAACGATAACTGAGAGAGGTTTAAAGTATCTAATAACAATGAACTTTTAATAAGAACAAAATAAACTATGATGGAAAGTAAACAGGAATATGAACTGAATTAAAGAGATTGTAGTTGTAGGATTGAATAGAATGAGAGAGGACTTCTAGGCTTCGATCTCACTAGTACTAGATGGACAAATATATGTGTGATCTATAAGAGATTACTCAGACAAATAAACGTTCCCCAATTGATTACTGGGCTATCACACTGTGTGCACTATGCATGGTTCTCGCGCGTCACCGCAAGGCAAAATGCACAGTTCCGGACCAAAGGATCACATAAACTCATCTTAGATCACAATAAATTCCAACTTAGCACACTAGATCATACCTCAACCTAGAGTTGAATCAATCACTCACACATGGATGAACAACAAAACATATATAAATATATAATGATATCACAATTGTGTTCAATCTTACAATTACTAAACACAAGAGAGAGGAGGGAGATTGAGATGATGATGATGATGGCGATGGAGATCGATTCGTGGTGGTGGTGATGTCTTCCTTCTCCTCACTCTCTTCTTGCTTGGATGCCTCGATGGTGATGGTGTTGAGGGAGATCTAGATCTCGGAGGTGTGGTTGAGGTAGAGCTCCGCCGCAATGGAGATCGGATGGGTGGTGGTGGCGGCAGAGCTCCGCCCCTGAAGGGCTATGGCTTCGTGGCTCTCTCTTGGGTCCTCCCTCCTTTATATAGGCCTTGGGGGTGCCCTAGGGTTCCTCCAACATCGTCATATGACTTGGGGAAGGTTCTAGAGCTTTTCTAGGGTGAAATCCCATGGTTTCCGACCTTTTTGGCAACTCTACGGGCGGAGCTATACGATCAAAAATATAGTTTCGATCGTATAGTTGCTCGTTAAACTTGGAGATGCTTTTAGTATTTTAGCTGTCATTTCTTCATACAAACTCCGTTTTGGGTGTTCTTGGGCTCGTTGAGTTCGTATCATCGAGGGCTACAACCCTGTGGTCTTGGATATTTATTTTGAGAAGTTGGAAAAATCACTTTTTCAACCTCTCAAATGGCTAAGTCTGGTCCATGCAGTTCCTCCATACTATGCTCTCATTGTTCCTTTTGCCTTTGTTTTGTCCATAATCATCATCAAAACCTACACACATGTCAAACACAAGGAAGAGAATTCTACCTAAACTACTAAATGTGAAAGGCTCATATTGAATTTAACAAAAACAAGTAATCATGCATATTAAGCATAGCAATAGTTAGATGGATCACGATATGATAGGAAAATGACACAATTTATATTGCTAAAAAGTGTTGTTATCACAGCCATTAGCAATAGAGGTACACTAGGTCTAACGCCCGACCAGGCCCGCAAATCCCTCGTCGCCGAGTTGCAGCAAGGCAGCCGCGAGCGCCACCACCAACCCAGACCCTCCGCGCCTCTCCTCCACCTCTAGGGAGCCGCACATGAGCACACCAGGGCATGCCCATCCTAACCCATATGGGGCCCAAAGAGGCCCAGTTCTGGTCAGAGATGCGCACCACGGCCACTACTGCTTGATGCCCCGCCGCCAGCACAAGCAAGCATGCAGGGCAGCGTCGCCTAACCGGCCGCTCCATCACGCCTCCGTCCACCCTACCCACAGAAGCCACGCCGCCGAGCAGGACCGCTCTCTCCGAGAGACACCGCCGCCGTACAGGGCCCATGCCCCTTTCATACGTCGGGTAAAGGCTGCCCCGCTACCGCCAACTGTAATAGGAGAGATGGAGGGGAGAAGGTCTAGGCGGGGAGTTGGGGAGGCGATCGCTCGTCGCCCGCGAGGAGGGTGGGAGGGGGGGAGCGAGCGAGCCTGGTTTTTTTTAATGTGATTCCACTGTTTGTTTCCAGAAAAACGAAACATTACTCTCTAGTATCTGATGTACTCCCTCCGTCACAAAAATATATGTCACAGATTTGTGTAGATTTGAATGCATCTATAGTATCTAGATACGTTCAAATTTAGACAAAATTCTGACATCTATTTTGAGACGGAGAGAATAATGTTTTCTCATAATTATTTATGTAATACCAATTTCTTTTTTTGAGGGAAAGTAATACCAATTTGTTTGTTTGGCACAAAGTACATATTACTCCATCGTTTCAAAATGTAATATGTTTTAGCTTTATGAAACAAATATATCTAAACACTTTTAGTGTGAACATTGCGGAGTGAACCACACACTAAAAGTCATCTAGAAACATATTATATTATTAAAAGGGATTATATATTTTTACTTTCTGATGTTATAAAATACAAAAAAATAAGAAAGGGAAAACATTTTTTTTATATAACAGAAAAAAACATAGGACGTTCCTTGCCACTACCATCCGCTATTGGGCCGCCCAATTCCTCGCCACTGTGCAAATGCCGACGAACCTCGGCGGCGGTTACCTCGTGCCGGTTCGCTGGCCGGCTCTGCCCCACGCAGACGTCCGCGCGCGCGGGTAGAGGTGCCGGCGGCGGCGGAGAGGAGGGGGCGAGAAAGGAGGTCGGGGAAGGCCCATGCGTCGCCCGCGGGGGACGAGCGCAGGAGAGGGAAGGGTTTTTTCGCGGCGGTTACCTCGTGCGCGTTCTCAGCCGACGAGGGTGCGGCCGCACCACCAGGCTGGTCGCGGACACCCCACCGTTGGCATCCGTCGGTATGTGCCCGTGCCATTCGTGTCTGCCGCGGCGGAGCTGCCACCGCCTCCCACATTTCCCGGTAAGCGCTTGTTCGGTTAGTTGATTCCATCTTCTACTGCTCTCGATTTGGTCTCCACGGAGTGCATGGTAGAAAATTTGGTCACCCGAGTCCTACTGTCTGAATATGTTCTCTGAATTTAGTTCACAAACAAGCGTTTAGGAAATGGATCGCTTCCCGAAAAGCGACGTGAAATAAGTCCGAAACGCATTTTGTTACAAGTATGATTTCTCGTTCGACGCTTCAGAATCTGGTGTAATTTTCAGAGACCAGGAATTGCCTATAAAGTGTGTACACCCATGTCAATCTTTTGTGAACTAGACACCCGAATCAGCACCCATTTCTGAGTCTGATTCACTTCTGTCCGTCTACACCTCTGTCCGGGTAACACTGCTAACGAAACTAATCAGCGAAGTGTATGGCCCTCAATAGGCAAGAAGTAGTAGACAGCTCGGTGTCACAGAAACCAACACTGTTAGGAAGTGTTTTTATATTTGGGGGTGTGATAATCGTGCCCTGACCATGTGATAAGACAGCCGTGTCTATCACAAATAGAAGGCATGATTGCAGAATTATTATGTTTCTTCAGGTGTGGAAATTGGTAATATGCCCTAGAGGATAAAATTTACATCTTCTGCCGCTCTAGATTCGATTTCTTGCACGAACGGATGTTTCGGTCACCCTAGTCCTACTGTCAGAATATGTGTTCTTAGTTCAGTTCACAAGCGTTTCGGCGAAATCGTTGGTTCCCTAGCTCATTTCATGGATCGCTTCCAAGTGCACTATGTGCGTCTTGTTTTGTGATTTCTCTGTCTGTCGCTTCAGAATTTGGTTCAATCTCTGGAGACCGATTTGCCTGTAAATAGCGTGCACCCATGTCTATTCTTTGCGGAATTCGTTACCTGAATCTGTGTCTGCAAGTGTTTCAATGTAAAAAGTTGCCGAATCGACAGTCCAATCTGAACCGGATACCGACACCTCTGCCTGTGTCCAAGTAACACTATTAGACACTCATTTACAAAGAGGCGAACTGTACGGCAGTCCAGTAGGCAAGAAGTAGACAGCGTGATGTCACTGCTACAAATACTGTTACAAAATACAAAGTGTATTATATCATGGGTGTGATAATCGTGGGTCAAACTTGTGATAAGAGAGTGGTTCCTATCATAAATCAAAATCATACTTGTGGAATTTTTCTGTTTCTTAAGGTGTGGAATTTGTTAACACGGGTGATTGATTTTTCTGTTCAAGTACAGACGTTTACACAAGAAAATATTGTTAACCATTTCATTAGGCGTGGCAGAAATATATCTTCCACTTCCGGTGTCTAAAATGGTCAAATTTGAAAGTACAGCCTGATACTTTAATTTAAAGAAGTGGAACTCAAGTGAATTTTTTGAAAATGGAGTGGAGCTAAACATGAAAAGAAAAATCTCATTTTACAAACAATCTATCAATCGGGATAAACTGATAGTTATAGTACACATTAATCATTGTCTTCCATGTAGAAATATGTTTAGTATCACTCCAAACAATACATAACTAAGTTATCTCAAATACCTTGACACAATCATGGCACGTAAATGTCTTAACATTATTAAATAAGTCAATATCCATGGCCCTACCTTATGCCTTAGCCGGTTGAATTTGTGTATATATAGACCACCGGCATGTGTCCAATCCACCCATAGCCAAAGAAAGCAAGTTCAGCAAAAATGGCACCCACCCAAGGCAAGCATAGCTCTCAAGATTTGCTCCAGGCTCAGGTTGACCTTTGGCACCATGCATTGGGTTTTGTCAAGTCCATGGCACTCAAATGTGCAATGGAAATGCAAATCCCCAACACCATCCAACACCATGGCGGGGCTATGACCCCTTCTGAGTTAGCCACAGCGATTGGGCTCCATCCATCCAAGCTTCCACGCTTGCGACGGCTCATGCGTGTGCTCACCGTATCGGGCATATTTGTTGTCCATGAATCAGCATCCGCAGACAAGGAGGCTGTTTATGGACTTACCCCAACCACATGCCTCCTTGTTAGCGATGAAGTTAAATCAAACTTATTTCCCATTTTGTCTTTGATGCTTGATTCAACTGTCATTAGCCCTTTCTTTGGCATGAAGTCGTGGTTCCAAGATGAGGACTCTACATCCCTCTTCAAAAAGATTCATGGCCTTACCTTTTGGGAGATGGCTGACCAGGATGAAACTTACAACCAGTTAATCAATAATGCAATGGTTTCTGATAGTAATTTTCTCATGGATATCATCTTGAGGGAGTGCGGTGATGTATTTACTGGAATAAGCTCCCTTATTGATGTCGCTGGAGGCCTTGGTGGAGCTGCCAGAGCAATTGCGAAGGCATTCCCTCAAATCAAATGCACCGTGTTGGATCTCCCTCACGTGGTTGCAGATGCTCCTACCGATGACCATGTACCGTTTATTGCTGGCGATATGTTCGAGTATATTCCTCCAGCCAACGCTCTTTTCCTGAAGGTACACCCTTTAGACTTTTATTATTCCATTAGCACATATCCTTATTTATAATAGTTTCATGAAAGTTTGTGTTTTGCATCTTATACATACCAATTGAATAAAGCATGCTAACAGTTTCTTTCTGACAAAATGAACAGTTTCTAATATTATGGCGACTAATAGTAACATTTTGTTTCTGTTGTTTTACATCTTAGTGGATCTTTCATGATTGGGGCGATGAAGATTGTGTCAAGATACTGAAAAAATGCAAGGAAGCTATCCCTTCCAGAGATGCCGGTGGGAAGGTGATAATCGTTGATATGGTGGTTGGATCTGGGCCAAATGACATTGTAACAAGAGAGACACAGGTTTTCTTTGATCTCTTTATCATGTATCTTGAGGGGATTGAGCGAGAGGAATTCGAGTGGAAGAAGATATTCATGGAAGCCGGGTTCAGTGAGTACAAAATCATATCAGTGCTGGGTGTTCGATCTGTTATTGAGCTCTACCCTTGAACACTCCATGCAAAATTACATGGTAATCTGTATTGTATGTTCACAAAACGGCATGAACAGCATGTGTACTGTGCTGTTGCATGCCTGTGGCTTGGTGCCTTGTTGTGATGAACAAGTGTACTACCTTATTGTATTTTGCGAGGTGTGAGTCCTTGTGATCGATAAGTTAGCTCTCTTACTGCAACACAAATATGTGTAGCAGGTTATTAGAATCTGTTCCTGAAGTGGTTATATGTGAACTACCATCTACAGTTGGGTGTATATTTTGTTTATGAAGATAATATATAATATTAAGATGTCTATGTTTCAGTGTCCTCTCTCTTTTTAATTAGCGCCGTCGCTTCCGTGAATTGATGTATGCATTATCAAGTGCAAGTTGTTTAGATTATTGTGAACTATGCATAGTTCCGTGTGATACTGTCATTGCATGTCTGTCTGCTGGTTAATGAAATTATTTGGATTCTTGCCAGCATATATAGTCCGATCATATATACTTTAGCAATGGCTTAATTTATATGCAATTATACTCGCTTTTCTCCCAAATTAACTGTACGTCGCATGTGTGTGGTTTCATTTGTAAGTTGCATATGCAGTCTGTTCTGTTTAAACTGTTGTTATTGGTTATCCAGTGTGATCCCATCCTGAGTAATTGTAACTTTCTAGATTCCACCAAGTCACTAAATTTCAACATAAATGGGACAAATATACAACCATTGTTCAGTGACTGTTTTGGACGTTCTAGACATAATCTTTTATGCCGGGGAAGTTTACATGTAAATTGTTCATGCACCAGCCTTGAGTACTGAAGAGGACCTGAAGATTAACCTGGGTATATTTCGTTTCGTTATGTTCTGTAGCAAAGCCAGTCAGCTGGAGCTTTGAAGACAAAGAGCAGCACTACCAATCTTGGTCTCAACACTTGCTCCTGAAGATTATTCTGATCTTGTGCTGGAGAACACAGGAAGTCAGGGGCCAGTGGACTCTGAGTGCCAATACTTCTTATAAGTTTATTCCAGATGCTCAACATGACAACACGGTGCACAAGCGAAGTTCATCGTATCTGACATGACACTGCAACAATTACCAGCAGGTAGGACTCGACATGCTTTCTTCCATGGAGGATTACTCTGCCCTTATGATTGAATTGAATATGAATCTTTCTCTGTTAAAAAAGCAGGACCATGTACTTTTTTTTGCTGAAGAAGGACCATTCATGAGGAAAAAGGAAAAGAAAAGAAAATATTGCCGTATCCCTCCCTGAATGAACCATTGTTATAGTGCAATTAAATTAGTAGAATGCAACTAGTGAAATTTGAAGATTCACCTTTCGCACTCAGATTCCTCTTCATGGATCTGAAGACTACACATCTCAGTAAGTTTTGCATGACAAAGGCAAAGATTGTTGTGTCTGGGTATTGGTAAAAAAGAATTACAACAGCCTATCGAATTTTTTAAGGAAATTTGTTAAGTACATGATGGTTGGCTTTGGGCCATAATATATCATGGTGGAAAGGGAGACGTTTTTCATTTATATGCAATTATGCATATTTTTCTCTCAAAAGTATTATGTTTTCTGTGCGTCGATAAGAAGAGTAATGACACTAACCTGGATATATTTTGTGTCAGCATGTTTGTATAATTGAATATGAATCGTCCTCTGTTAAAAAACAAAAACTACTCCCTCCGTCTTTCGAAATAGATGTCGAAGATTTGTCTAAATTCGTACGTATCTATAAAACCCGTCTAGATACATGCAAATTTAGACAAATCTCCAACATACATTTTGAGACTTAGGAAGTATTAAAGAAAGAAACAAGAACATTATTGTTATGGCCCATTGTGATAGTGCAATTAAATTAGTAGAGTGCAACTAGTGCAAGTTGTAGACTCAAATTTCACATTCAACCCCGTTTCATGGATCCCGACAACTACTCCCTTTGTCCCAAAATAAGTGACATGGACATGTTTTAATATCTAGATACATGCATATCTAAACAAAACCACGTCACTTATTTTGGAACGGAGGGGGTAAATTTTGCATCACAGAGGCAAAGATCGATGTGCCAAGGTATTAATAGAAAAAATGAACTACACCAGCCTATCCAAATGCTTGAGGAAAATTGTTAATTATGCGTTGATTGGCTTTGGGCCATAAGACGTGATGGCGAAAGCGAAATGATTTTCGTTTGGATCTTGCAATTATTTGGTTCTCCTAGCCTCTCCCGGCGCAATTTCATAATCGTAAATAGTGTTTGGATCTCTGTCATGTCCAAGTCTGAGCCCCTGGGGACATTGATGTATGATCCACCGCGTGGAGCACGAGCGGCAAAAGTTTATTGTTTGTATGACCTACTCTCATTGTTACAGGATTGGGCATTGGGTATCTCATACGCATTTTCAGGCTGACGCCAAAACTTTGCAGGATACTTCTCATATTATTTTATAAACTGCGTGGAAACCGTGTTGGCAATGCATTCTGGGTACACTTTTTTCTCCAGGAAATTTAGTAAGCCAACTCAGTTAAGAGTCAGGAATGTTTAAAATTCCTTTATTTTATATCGGAAATTTCGTTTGCTGAATGGAAGCACGTCGAGAGAGGCTACAAAAAAAATTAAACAGTTGGAAAGAAAATTGCTATCCCTTACTAATTCTCATTAATTCAGTACTAAGTAATATAATATCATATATGATTTCTTTCTTCCAACTACCTAAAGAAGACTTGCAAGGATTAAATTATTTTCGATCAAGATTTTTTTTGCCATGGAGCTAGCGAGAAAAAGAAATATCGACTGGCTAAATGGAACGTAGTTCTCCGCCCTAAAGATCAAGGAGGACTTGGTATATTCATGACCTTGAAGTCAAGAATAGAGCTCTTGTAGGATTCTAAATTGTTCACCGAAGATGGTGTGTGTGGCAAACTCTCCAAACAAGGCCAAAAGGAAAGTACATATACTCCACGTGCATTGTACCAAGTTTGTTGAAAACCCGGGGACTCATATTTTTGGACCGGCCTAATGGCAACGAAGAAACACTTTTTTCCATATGGTTCTTTCATATTTAAAGATCGCTCAGAAATTAGGTTCTAGGACGACAAATGGTTGGTAAATGCTACTCTTCACGAACAATATCCAGCTCTATGCAACATTGTTCGTCACAAATGTGATACAATCTCCAAGGTGTTAGAGACATCCCACCAAATGTGACGTCCAGAAGAGATCTTGTTGATCCAAGGTTTGCATCTTGGAATGCTTTGCTATAGCATTTGACTTTGGTCCAATTGATGCAAGGATCTGAGGATTTTCGATGGAATCTGCATGAGAATGGTAAATTCTTTGTAGACTCAATGTATAGAGAATTAATACATCCAGAGGTGCGAGTTGATAATATAAAAAAGTTTGTAAAACGAAGATTCTGCTCAAGACTAAGGTTTTTGTGTGGTACCTTCATAGAGGAATAATCCTTATTAAGGACAATCTTGTAAAACACAATTGGCATGGGAGTGCAAAGTGTGTTTTCTGTCATCATGATGAGACCGTTAAACACTTATTCTCCCGGTACAATTTTTCTAGATCTATATGGCCGGTAATCTAAATAGGTTCTACCTTATACCTGCCCGTAGCATTGTGAATATATTTGGCAACCAGATAAATGGGGGGCGGATCATAGGTTTAAAATACTTAATATTAGCATGGGAGAGCTTGCATAATTTAGTCGCCATGACTATGTAGAAATAAAAGATTTTCAATGATAAAAATTTAGCTATCATGCAGGTTATCTACCGGTGCATAGCTTTGCTCTGCTCATAGTCGTCTCTATATTGTGTGGAGAATCATGTCCTATTTACGGATATATTTACATGGTTGAAGGACATGACCAGATATGTTTTTATTCAACATGGATTACAGTGTAATCTTCAGACTGGACCGTCACCAGCTTAGGCGCTTATATAGTTTCTTGGCGGATTACTTGGATTGCACCACCTTTTATTTTTATCTTTTGTTGGTCTGGATTTGAGCAAATGTGTGCATGCATAAGCCGGGTACAATGCTTAAACCTTTTAAGTAATAAAACATAGTTATTGAGAACAAAATTTGGGAGTTTCTAGACTTGGCATGATAAAAAAGAAATAAGAAATGGGCGTACCTATACGAGTACATGCGAGAACGTATGGAGTACACGTGGTACTCTTGGAATTCAGCCCATCAAAATTAGATATGCTACTTGGCTCGTAACAAAGATCACCATTAATTGGTAATTAGGAGAGACATGAAACACTATCCGAGGCTATGCAACGCATTCATGTGCACGAGTCGCTCAACAGTCTCATTTAATCAAAACATGAGCTTAGTATTTAACAAGCAGTTATCGGGCATACTGGTAGCGCCATACGTAGCGGTAACAGAGTTTCGGTTCTCCCGGTGCATATACAAAATCAGACGAAGCAGAAGGACGCAGCTGCATCGATCATGGCGCTCAACGGCCAGAGCACCGACCAGGCCTTGCTTGACGCCGAGCAGGAGCTCTGGACAACCTCATTCTCCTACATCAAGTCCATGGCGCTCAAGTCCGCCCTGGACCTCCGCCTCGCCGACGCCATCGACCACTACGGCGGCGCGGCCACCCTGCCCCAGATAGTTGCCAGGGTCACGCTCCACCCCTCCAAGATCCCCTGCCTGCGCCGCCTCATGCGCGTGCTCACTCTGTCGAGCGTCTTCACCATCCAGCAGGCGGCCGGCGCCGGCGATCCATTGTACGCTCTGACGCCGGTGTCCCGCCTCCTCGTCGGCTCGCGGAGCTCGGCCTCCCTCATGGCATGCGTGCTGAACCCCGTCCTCGTCACCCCGTTCCTCCAGATTGGCGCGTGGCTCCAGCACGCCGTGCCGAGCCCCTGCATCTTCGAGCACACGCACGGCGAGGGCATCTGGAAGATGGCCGGGAAGGACGCGGCGGTAGACTCGCTAATCAACAACGCCTTGGCCTCGGACAGCCACTTCATCGTGGACATCGCCGTCAAGGAGGCTGGCGATGTTTTCCGTGGGTTAAGCTCCCTTGTTGACATCGGCGGGGGCCTCGGCGAAGCGGCGCAAGTCATCTCGGAGGCATTCCCGCATGTGGAATGCAGCGTGCTGGATCTTGAACACGTCGTCAGCAATGCACCTGCCGGCACCAACGTTAAGTACGTCGCCGGCGACATGTTTGAGAGCGTTCCACCGGCGAACGCTGCTTTCCTCAAGGTGCGTCCTCTTTCCCCAAGAAAGGTGCGCGCGTGCATACACAACACATTCCCTATATTCACATGTAAGCACCTACCGCGAGATCTAAGGGCACGTACAATGGGGCGTCAACCTTCATTTTATTAGTTTGCTATTTCGGTACAGAGGGAGTAGTTTGCTATTCTTCTAGGGATCCAATTACATTAATTAATTTGTCTACTCTCTCCAACCCATATTAGTTGACTTAGATTTATCTAGATTCGGATGTATCTAGTAGTAAAACATGTCTAAATACATCCGAATTTAGACAAATTCGAGTCAACTAATATGGGTCGGAGGGAGTAATTTCTTTCGTCTGTTTCCTTTGTTAATCATTTTTCATACTATTTTTTAAAAGACAAAATCAGATATAATAGGTTAGATAAACGAATGTAAGCACTTTGTATATGTTCAATACTTAATCAACATACAATATATTCTTGTTTCTATGTTTGATTTCAGTCAGTTCTTCATGACTGGGATGACGAGAAGTGTGTCAAAATATTGGAGAGTTGCCGGAAAGCAATTCCTCCAAGAGAGGTAGGAGGAAAGGTGATAATCATCGACATAGTGGTCGGGGCAGGACTAGGAGACAACAAGCACAAAGAGGTGCATGCCTTGTTTGATATGTACATCATGCTTATCAATGGCATTGAGCGAGATGAGCAAGAGTGGAGCAAGATCTTCCTAGAAGCTGGGTTTAGCGATTACAAGATTACACCAGTTCTAGGGTTCCGGTCAATCATTGAGGTCTATCCATGAAAGCTTTGGTGATTACGTACTTATGTGTGTATGCGCGTGTAAATTTATACTTTAGTAACCATGTTGAGGGATGACAATGAAAATTTATCCTAATAATTATGATTGGAACGATGATGAGTGTGCCAAGATACGAACAATTAAGGTGGAAAGTACAACATCCCTCTTGAAATGAAACATCAATGTAAGATCTCTGTAAAAAAACATAGTGACCAGTGGCGGACCTTGAAGGAAATCTTAGGGGGGGCCAAATTACCGGACGAGATACAAAATATTGGAGTCACTAATTGTATAGCTAAAACAAATTACAATTTGTAGCACTTAGAGAAACTCAAGGATTACGAGTCGCTCGACAAGTCGTGACTTGTCACGCGACTTGTCAAAATCGATAGCAATAAGCCCTGTTTGAAGGGGTTCATATACAGAACGCCTGGAAATTCTACCCGGAGCATTCAATTCAATTAAGCGAGATTCCGAAGCTACAATTTCGCCTCTCCCATCAATAGGTCGCAACTTCGATAGCGACAACATGGAACGACTGGACTAGTTGAGGTTGTCGGTCAACAAGTTGACTAGTCATTGACTATTCACAACAAGTTATGATTTTGAGTCGATCGACAAGTTAGTTGCCTGGGAACAATAAAAACCGTGTGAGTGAAAACCTAACCCCCCACAGATCGTTAGTCCCCACCCAGCTGCCTCTCTCCTGGCCACCCCTTGCGCCGCCTCTCACCTGGCCGCCGCCAGGTCGCCCCCTCCGTCACCTTGCTAGACGATGTTGGGCTCCTCTCCTCCTCGCCCTGATCTCTCTCCTTCACGGTTGTGCTCCACCTCCGCAACAGGTAAATCTTCTCCCCTTAGTCTAGCACTAGTCGAGACTAGTCACGACTAGTCTCCTTGTCGCCACCCCAACGACAAATTGCGACACATTGACTCGTAATCCTTGGAGAAACTTGATCGAACTTGTCCAAATTCACTTAAAAATACACGTTTCCCGTGAATATATATGTAAAAGTTACTCTAAATAGAAAAAAGTGTATCAAAATATAAGTTCACTGTGGAGTTAGTCATCATGGAACGCTTGATTGATCGGTAACTTTTCCAAAAAAAAGTAACCACTAACTCGTTAATTAGCTTCACATTCACCTCTTCATAAATAAAAGACTCAAGCCTTAACCATTGGCACTAACCCAAATAGCAACAAAGAAAACATAGAAATCTGTAAGCAAAATTATTCGTGCAAAATATGAAACCTTATTAAAACTTTTTTTAGTTAAGATAAAAGTAAACAGTGGAACTTGTGAATTGAGGACCTGAGGAAATAGGAATGAATGAGCGTACCTGAAACACTGTGATAGACTTCTGTTGCGCGCTACTGCTAGCTAGCTACTCCTGCCCGCCGGTGTGCAGCTTGGCAGAGTCTTAATTTATTAGTAATATTTGATTATTACGTACCTGCTTATGAAATGGTACGACCAATGGAAATTCTCATGGAATAATGAATAATGACAGATACTCAACCAAAAAGGTCTATCTAGCTCTGAATAAAAAACCACATGCACCAGCTCCATTCAATTGGATTTGGAAATCCCCGTGTCTGCCCAAACATAATTTTTCTTTTGCCCCAGGACAAATTGAATACTAAGGATCTTATGCAAAGAAAGAACTTTTATATTGAATCCTCATCATGTGTTCTCTGTAACGAAGACACCACTGAAACAATGTTGCACCTCTTCTTGTGATTTTAGCCGGAATATATGGTGAAAAATTGGAGAGGAATGGAATACTGATCTTTCGTTCATTGACATGTTGATTGATGCCAAAAACAATCAGTTAATCCATTTTTCAAAGAAGCCATGATTGCGGGATGCTGGAGTATATGGAACCACATGAACAAAATTATCTTTGATAATGAGCAGAGAGACATGGATCAATGCTTTGCCTTTTTAAAATCTGTTGTCTAGGATATTAGATATAGAGATAAACCTAGTCTGAAGGAAGGCATGCAAAGTTGGCTGGACCTCTTTTAATTTTTCCCCTGCATCCCATCCCATTTATACATACCACCTATGGTTGTTTTATATAAATGAAAAATGACATGGTGGGGGCTTTCCCCACTGTATTTTGCATTGAACAAAAATCGTACGAACAATATGTTATTTTTTGCATGCGTGCATGAGTGCGACGAATAAGAATATGAGACCTATTTGATTCGAAGGATTTTAAAAGCACATGAATAAGGAAAACATAGGAACAACATGTCATGTCATGTGAAATCCTACTAGTACAAAAACACATGAGTTAGTTGCAGAAGTCATTTGATTGCACTATAAAAAAACATAGGAAATTTCTATACAGATTGAGTATATGTCATAGTTGTCATACACACATAGGATTTGAGACAACTATCTGGGAGTAGCCTCTTCCCAAGTAGGTTTGCCATGTTTTTATAATTCTTTCTTTGTCCCATAATATAAGATGTTATTATAACAAGTACTACCTCTGTTTGGGATTATTAGTCCTAAGAGCAAGTACAATAAGTCCTAGTCAGCTGGCTATAAGGATTAAAATATTATTTTCTTGCCTAGTTGGAAAAGAGAGAAGAGGAGAGAGAAGAAGAGTGAGCTCTCATGCAAGAGACAACTCTAGCACGTGCTCCTAGGCACTTTGAGAGAGTGAAAGGTGGGCCATGTAGTGCTAAAATAGTATATTTTTATAGCTTACTATTGTACATACTAGCTCTAAGTTGGCTATAGATGACATGTCACTTGGCTTATAGCCAGCAGCTGGCTATACTATTGTCCTTGCTCTAAGGGCCAAGTTGTTAATACCAAGACACTCCATAACTCTCTTTTATTAATCTATGCATACACCAATAATTTTACATGCATGAGAGAAGTGAGAGAAAAAGCGAACATGTATTGGACGAGAGAGACTAATAAATGAGATAGCCCTTATATTCTCAAATAATATAGAAAAGCACTCCGGACTTATAATACCAAACAGAGGTAGTATATGTGTATATTATTCATAGTATTGGTTATCATATCACATTATATTATGGGACATGTGGAGTATTAAACAACCGCGAGTATTAAATGAGTGTTACTGTTATTTAAGAAGATGTCTTCTGACAATTGGACGCGGGACCACCACCGACCTGCCAAGCTTTTTTACTCCCTCCGATCCATAATAAATGTCACTGAGTTGTAGTAAATCAACTGCACATATTATGGATCTGAGGGAGTAACATAAATGATTTTATTCAAATTAGGTGCATTTTACATAAAGAGGTGTGAAGGGAGCCATGTTTGAGAAAAAGGATGTTCCTGCCATGACATTCACATGCTTTTGAAACTCAGATAGCCAAGTATCTAGTTATTCTGAATTCGAAGTGCGGAATAAGATATAAAATGAACTTTGACCTTCACCAGCAGACCATAAAAATGCAGGGTCATTTGGTTTCCCTTAACCTTGACTATGTGTGATGGCATGGTTCACTATTTCAAAGGTTTACATGAATTCTCTAGCATGGATGAATTGTGAAGTATGGCATAACCTACCAGTTTGATGAACCTTGAGTTCCGAATAGTATTAATACTAAGTTGGACATATTTCACATCTTTGGGATTATACCGGTCAACTGGAGCAGTGGCCACAAAAGAACATTTCTTTCTCATCTGCCTATGTTTGCAAGAAAGGTTTGTTTTAAAACATGTTTTCTTAGGGTCCTCCCCTAATGAACCATTTTTAAAATTTCACCACTAAATTCAACTTCAGATCCCGAAGGATTGTACTGTACATCCCATAAGTTCTGCATGACAAATGCAATGAGTCGTGTGTCAAGATATTTTGAGAGAAAAAATAACATCAAACCTATCCAGATGCTGAAGGAAAAAATGTGTTACATTGATTGGGTTTAGGCAATAAGACACGTATCATGGTGAAAGTGAAATGATTCTTTGTATGGTTCGTTCGGTTATTTGATATTCCTGACGTAACCAGTGTCTCGATCGATCCTAGGTTGTGTGGATTTGTGTACTACGATTTTTTATACATATAACCCACCGCGTGGAGCACGAGCACGGCACATAATTCGGTGATATGACCAAGTTGTTGCCGCAGCAGGTATGGGTTAGCTCGTCAATTTTCTTCCTGGACGCTAGCTAAACATTTCTTATGCCTCTGCAAGCTTTTTTCAATAAAAGGATTATATTGATATTGCGAAGAAATCAATTACACCAGCCTCTGCAACAACATAGTGCCCTAAAGGCACTACGGATGCACACAACCCTAATTTTTTTTTCGCTACAATGATCTATATATTCCTTGTAGCAGCAGTACAAACACCACCAAAATAGCTCCCGAAGTCCAAATTATTCAAAAACAATATCTCCCGGAAGAAAGGAGTGCACAATCACCGTCATTGCCCGATCATAGATCATAGGTTTTTCACCCTGAAAAAAGTCCGCGCTAGCAAAACAATGCCAGAAATACCAGACACAACCAATTAAGCCTAGACCTTAGATTTTCACTCTGAAAGATCAGTCAACAATAAAAATATCTCGGTGTCATCGGATTGAAGAAAATTACGCCATGAGGGGGTCCTCGAGGCGTGGAAAAAGGTGGGTTGTGAGACGTACGGTTCTCCGGGACGGTGAGCGCACAATCTTACCCTGGTTCAGATCCGACTGTGGTGGACGGATTCTACTCTTGCTCGCAATCCAGTATATTGGCAAAGCCGGAAGTATAACAAATTATAAGAAAGGTTTTGCCTGTGCGAGTTGTGGTTGTAGTGCGTGCCCTAAAGGCTGGTCTCTAGGACGGCTTATATAGTCATCCAGTCCTAGGGTTACAAGAGAGTCCTATCCAACTACTATACAAAGTCGGTACAGAGTAATCTTGGACTACAAGTATTTCTACAGGCCTAAGTCAGTAAGTCTTCTGGGCCTTCCCGAGCCGGATGGACTTCCATCTTCTCTCTCTGACTGGACCGCCCGTGAAGCATAGCTCTAACCTGAAGTGGGACACACCCTGGTCAGCGAGTCACAGTGGGTATACCCGAAAAGTATATCCCCAACACTCGGAACAATAAAAATCTCTCAGATATGTATCAAAATATAAAGAGGATCCTGCTATAGTTATATGGGGATCACTAACCAGGGCATAATGCTAGGAGTGGTCACCCAAATTACCCCTCACTATCAGCTCCTCAAAAATTCTAGACAAAATAAGGGCATCTATAGAACATGTATGGAAGAAAATACACGGGCAACGCGGCGTCGGCTTCTCTAAACCAATCTAGGGTTCTGTCTCCCTCGCTGTCGTCGACGCAGCCGGTCCGTCCGTCTGCACTGGCCTTGAGGCCTTGGAGGCATGGCAGACCAAGGGCTCTCTTCGGCGATAGGGTTCTCTATTTTAACATTGTTTTCAAGTGTCTTCTTTAAGATGTTGAGGTGGCGGCTATATCTTGAAGTCAGAATAAGATCCTCCCCACTCTATCCTCGCTCCGGTGGTGTGTCTAGCGCCGATGGAGAGCGCGTGGAGTTTTATGTCTGGTGGATCTCTTGGGATATGTCTGTGTTCGGTATTCATGGGTGTCGTTTTAGGTCAGTATCTTCTGATATACGATTCTCATCTTCAGCGATGGTTGCTGCTCTGGTATGCTTGTTTTTGGTGGCCTTAGCACGACGGCTTCCCGTATTTCTACTATAACAGTCTCTACTACGCAAGATTATCCCGGCTCCAGTGATGGAGGAGCGAGGACGACAGTGCGCCTTCGGATCGTGCTAGCATTGTAGTCATCGCTAGGTGGTCCAATGAACTGTTTGTAATTTTTATTACTTTTAGGACTCTATAATGCTAGATGATTATTAATAGATCAATGGAATTTTGCGAAATAAAATAAAATAAGGGCATCTACAATGGCAAAGAAGACACATCTTATCTTAGAACATCTCCAATAGCATACCCCAAACGACGCTTGACAGAAGCGGCGAATCAGTCGCTTGGGGGATGCTGCCATGCCCTGCAATTTTTGTGTCACGCCCGTTCCCAACTGTATTCCCCATGCAGGCTTCTAGTCACATTTTTTGAGACGAAATTAAATCATGTGTTCTCTGTAATGAAGACACCACTGAAACAATGTTGCACCTCTTCTTCTCTTGTGATTTTAGCCGGAATATATGATGGAAAATTGGAGAGGAATGGAATACTGAACTTTAGTTCATTGACATGTTGATTGATGCCAAAAACAATCAGTTAATCCATTTATCAAAGAAGCCATGATTGCAGGATGCTGGAGTATATGGAACTACATGAACAAAATTATCCTTGATAATGAGGAGAGAGACATGGATCAATGCTTTGCCTTTTTCAAATCTGTTGTCTAGGATATTAGACATAGTGGTAAACCTAGTCTGAAGGAAGGCATGCAAAGTTGGCCGGACCTCTTTGTCATTTTTTTGTTTTTCCCTGCATCCCATCCCATTTGTACATACTGTTGGAGATATGCCCAAGAGGCAATAATAAAGTGGTTATTATTATATCTTTATGTTTATGATAAATGTTTACATCCCATGCTATAATTGTATTAACCGGAAACATTAATACTTGTGTGTTTTGTAAACATAAAAGAGTCCCTAGTAAGCCTCTTGTTAAACTAGCTTGTTGATTAATGGATGATCATGGTTTCCTGATCATGGACATTGGATGTCGTTAATAACAAGATCATACCATTAGGAGAATGATGTGATGGACACACACCCGTAGTAAGCATAGCATAAGATCAAGTCATTAAGTTCGTTTGCTATAAGCTTTAAAATACATAGTAACCTAATCCTTCGACCATGAGGTTATGTTAATCACCATCACTGGATGGGTACTTTGATGACATCAAACACCGCTTCGTAACTGGGTGGTCATAAAGGTGTCATTGGGTATTCTGAAAGTATGTGTTGAAGCGCATGGACCAAGATTGGGATTTGTCCATCCATATGACGGATAGATATGCTCTGGGCCCTCTCGGTGGAATGTCATCTGATTAGCTTGCAAGCATGTGACTGGGTCACAAGGGATGACATATCACGGAACGAGTAAAGAGTACTTATCAGTAACGAGGTAGAACTAGGTATGGAGATGCTGACGATCAAACCTCGGATAAGTATAGTATCGCGTGACAAAGGGAATTGGTTTCGTATGTTAATGGTTCTATCGATCACGAAGTAATCGTTGAGTATGTGGGAGCCGTTATGGATCTCTAGATCCCGCTGATGGTTATTGATCGGATAGGTGTCTTCATCATGTCTGCATATTCACGAACCGTAGGGTGACACACTTAAGGTTCGAAGTTGTTTTAAGTAGATATGGAATGTGTGTTGGAGACCGAATGTTGTTCGGAGTCTCGGATTGGATCCGGGACATCACGAGGAGATCCGGAGAATAAGATTCATATATTGGGGATCATTTTCTAAGTTAGGAAATGTTTCGGAGTGTTTGTATGGGGATTCTAGAAGGTTTCAGAATGTTCTGGAAGGTTCTAGAAGAGTTCTTGGTGTTTGCTTGAAAACCAAGAAAGGGTCAAGGAAACCTTGTGGGGGCTAGACACGGATTCGTGGGGGAGGAGGACTCCTCCCCCCTTCCCAACCCGCCGGCCCAAGGAGGGAGGGGAGTCCTACTAGGACTCCCCCTCCCAAGGCGCCTCCCTCCTTTAAATAGAGGGGAGGGGGCGCCCCCTCCTAGCTCTCTCTCATAACAAGCTCTAGCCGCCGCCTCTCTCCTCCTCCTTCCCTCTGCTCCGGCTTAGGCGAAGCCCTGCAGAATTCTCTACTCCACCACCACCACCACACCGTCGTGCTGCTGGGATTCCGTGGAGAAGATCTACTACCTCCGCTGCTCGCTGGAACGGGGAGAGGAAGGTCTGCTTCGACTCCGCACGTGTGACCGACTGCGGAAGCGCTGCCGAAACGCGGCGCCGGAAGGATCGTCCACTTGACCGACTACGGAAGCGCTGCCGGAACGCGACGCCGGAAGGATTGTCCACACGATCTTGAGATCGGCAAGTGATCGACTACATCAACCACGAGATCTAATCTTGTTAACGCTTTCGGATCTGCGAGGGTTAGTTCCTATCTATCTCGTTGCACATGTCTAATAGATTAGATCTTGGCTTTTATCTAGATTAGATCTGGGTTTTGTTCGTTCTTGCGGTAGAATTTTTTTGTTTTACATGCTACAAACCCATCAGTGGTATCAGAGCCGTATCTATGCGTAGATCTGTTGCACGAGTAGAACACAATGTTTTTGTGGGCGTTGATGCTTTTGTTGTCGGTGTCTTAGCGTGTACTTTGCATCTTGCGGCATGATGGGATGAAGCGGCTCGGGCTAACATTACATGTCATCGCACATGAGACTTGCTCCATGCTTGACGTGCAACTTGCTTTGCACAAGTGGCTTTGCGGGTGTCTGTCTCTCCCACCATAGTTAAGATTCAATTTACAATGAGCATCTGACAACACTTGTATCAACGTTGTGGTTCTTGTTCGTAGGTAAGATCGGTCTTATGCGAAAGCCCCAAACCACGTAAAACATGCAAAGAAAATTAGAGGCGTCTAACTTGTTTTTGCAGGGGTTTTGTGATGTGATATGGCCATCATGTGATTATGATTGTATTTGATGTATGCAATGATCCTTGTTGTAATATGGCAACCGGCAGGAGCCTAATGGTTGTCTTTAATTCTGTTAAGACCTGCGTGTCTATTCATCTTGTAATAGCTTTATTCCAAGTAGTTGTAATAGTTACTAGTGATGATGGACAACCATGAAGCAGCGCCACTGACCTTGACGCAATGCTGGTGATGATGGAGATCATGTTCGTGCTTTGGAGATGGAGATCAAAGGTGCAAGAAGAAAGGGCCATATCATATCACACTTATTATGAATTGCCTGTGATGTTAATCCTTTATGCATCTTGTATTGCTTAGATCGCGACGGTAGCATTATAAGATGATCCCTCTCACTAAATATCAAGTAATAAAGTGTTCGTCCTTAGTTGGCACCGTTGCTAAGACTCGTCGTTTCGAAGCATCTCGTGATGATCGGGTGTGATAGACTCTACGTGTGCATACAATGGGTGCAAGCCAGATTTGCACATGCGGATACTAAGGTTAATCTTGACGAGCCTAGCATGTACAGACATGGTCTCGGAACACGGAACACCGAAAGGTAAAGCACGAGTCATATGGATGATATGATGAACATGTTGATTGTTCGCCTTTGAAGCTACATCATCTCACGTGATGATCGGACTTGGTGTAGTGGATTTGGTTCGTGTAATCACTAAAACAACTCGAGGGATGTTGTTTTGAGTGGGAGTTCATTTGTAATTTGGATTAGTCGAACTCAATTTATCATAAACACAATCAAAGTGAATTTGCATAGTTTGTTGTAGTCATTGGCATCCGTTTACCACCTTACGCTTAGTTATAGTTGAGATAGTAGAACTATAGAAATTCTGGATATTTGCTTTACGAACTGGTATCGTATTGTTTTGAGTGGCAATCTAAAGTTTAAGTCCTGTTACAAACTTTCAGCAAACTCCGTTTACTCTGTGAAGTTTAATAAACAGTATTAAATCAAGAGTAACAATTCCAGTGTTAGTATCTAATGTATCGTGTTTGCCTCCATGATTCTTGATACTCAAAAGATTGTTTTTAATATCAAGTTTATCTAAGAGCTGAAAGCAATGTTTTCAGAAACCATCATATGTGAAAGGTATTGCGATATCTAAAACAATGTGTTGGTTACAACATGATAGAGTATATGTCCTCATATTTGATGAGAATTTGTGAAGGTTGGAGACACTAGTCGTCCTAATCCTCCAAAAGGTTTTGGAAAATAAACATTATACTCGCAATTCACCTTTATAAGCTATAGCAGCTTGATCATGAAAGTTGTCATGATAAGGATGAAAAAAAGGATGTAAGTAAAATGTTTACTACACTAAAAGATTACTAAAGAATGGAACTTTGAAAGAATGCCAAACATTTGATGAAGGTGATCCACTTCAAAGTGCAAGTCCAAAGGTATTAGTATTTGACTATACACACTTTGTACTATGTGTCATGTGAATGACACCACTATTGATGTTGATAGATTCTTCTAAAAAGAAAAGGAATTGTTGAAAGAGAATCTATAAAATATTTGGCAGAAAAGAAAAGATTGGAGATGTCCAACTTAGGTATATGGAAGATACATGTTATGGCTGTATTGCTTGCTTGTTAAACAATGTGGTTCTGCAGTATTGGATACCGAATTGGTTGGTATGAAGTGTCATACAGGACAACACAATTCATGAACTTCAATGGCCTAAGTAACTAACAAGAGAATATGTGATGATGTTCATCGAAAACAAACAAAGGGTTGTTATGTTGCTCGTTAATATCAAAGCTTGCCTTCAAGATTTGTCTCAATAATTGTTATTTTGATCAGGTATTATGACGACAAAAGGTTGTTCAAATAATTACCGTATTCCATAATAGATGGATGATATACAAGTCTGGTTGGAGAAATAACGACCATAAAACTAATGCTAAAATGTCGCAAGACAAATGATTACTTGCGAAGTAACATCGCCGTTTAAATTATATTGAAAGAGATACATGAAGAAACTCCATGTTGATGGATTTTTGGAGTCTTTGATTTTGATCAAATGACGCTTGTGATACTTTCCTGGAGATAATTAAAACTCCGTTCGTAGGCCAAAAGAGGAACGGACGACTAACTGATTGGAATTTGTACATATTGATGTATATAGTCCATTATGTGTAGTCATGGGCGATGGATTTCAACTTCATATTCTTTCTCCGAAGATTTG
The DNA here is from genome assembly GCA_910589775.1 of Avena eriantha. Lineage (NCBI taxonomy): Eukaryota > Viridiplantae > Streptophyta > Magnoliopsida > Poales > Poaceae > Avena > Avena eriantha. The sequence goes on along the minus strand of OU342746.1, from coordinate 374,843,056 downwards.
AGTAAGTATATGTATATACTTACTCAATAAGGAACAAGTATGAAACATTTGAAAAATGTTCAAAGACTTTCAAGATGAAGTAGAAAATCATTGTAACAAGAAAATAAAAGAGTTTATGATTGGATCATAAAGAAAAATGTTTGAGTTACAAGTTTAGCAAACCACCTAATATTTGAGGAATCGTTCCATGGATTTGCATTTCCCAAAACACCATAGGAGTATGGAGTGTTCAAGATATGTAATGAAACCTTGTTTGACATGGTAAGATCAAAGGTGTCATTTATAAAACTGCCATTATATTTTAAAGATTAAAGCTTTAGTGACTACCGCTTTTACACTGAAAAGAGCTCCATCGTGATCCGTTGAAATGACACCATATAAGTCATGGTTTGGGATAAAACCCAGGTTGTCCTTTCTTAAATTTTTTTGGTATGCTAGGCATAAGTAAAATGTTTACAACCAAAGTCGGATAAGCACGTCTTTGTAGGTTATTCCAAAGAATTTGTTGGGAATTTCTCCATAACACCGAGGACAAAAGAGTTTGTCGCTTGGAACGTCAAGTTTCTTGAGAAGGAATTTTTCGTGAAAAGTTAAGTGGGAGGACAATAGAACTTTGATAAGGTTGTTGAACCTTAGCTATATGTGCTAAGTAGCGCAGCGCCGGAAAGTGTCCCGGTGGCGGCCACAATGCTCATGGCTCTCATGATTACAAAAGGTGTGATCTCGGAGATTAGAGTTCCTATAGAACCGTGTGGGTCGGTAAGAATCAAATAGTAAGATTTGATAAGCAAGTCGTTATTGTTTTGACAATGATGAACCGACTACATGCAAAGAAGCGATGATGGGCCCTGACTCCATAAAATGACTAGAAGTCATGGAATCCGTGATAGTCTCCATACACGAGAAATCAAGTTTCTGAACTTTGAAGACCCTCCGGAAAGGCGTGAAGCCTATCGGTCGTGTTTGGATCTATAAAGAAATAGACATGGATGTTTCAAATCTATGAAATAGTCGACATATCGGAAAGAGTTTACAACAATGTTCAAGGAATTGACTATGATAAGATTTGATCTTTCATAGCGATATTTAGTCTGGACGGATTAATGTAGCAACCACTACATATATTTTGGTATATGGTAGTTGAACAAACAAAACAAGTTCTTCTAAATAGAATGGTTACCTAGGACGTGTACATAACACGATCCAAAGGGTTTTGTTAATTCAAAGGATGCTAAAAGAGTATGCAAAACTTCAATGGTTGAAGTGAGCATCGCGGAGTTGGAATCTTCACCACGATGAAACTGTTAAAAGAGTTTAAATTCATCCGAGATGATGAAGATGCTTGCATTTGCAAGAAATTAAGTGGGAGCGCTGAGACATATTTCTAATACGTTATGTAGAGGACATATTGTTGATTGGAAATGATGTATCTTTTATTGACACAGGTTAAGAATTTCATTTCGATGAAAGACTTAGGCATAACCCAAGAATTAGGCATCAATGTCTATATGAATAGATTGAGGCGCTAATATGGTTTCGCCAAATTTACATAGATAAGATGTTGAATGAGTTTAATATGGAAACAACAAGAAAGGTTCTTGACGGACGGAAAGGACTGAATCAAGATTCGAGTGTGTTGACACGAGATTCAAGTGTTTTGACACTTGGTGAAATCACAAGAATATTTTGATCAATCATTCCTTGAGATGTACACATCCAGATATGTCCTATGCTCTAAATGTTATGAGCATATACCAGAATGATTCATAAGATGGTTATTGGACAATAGTAAAGATATTCTTATGATCTTTGGAAGAACTAAGAATATATCATGTATAAAGTGACAAATAGTTAAAGGTAGTTTGTTGTAAAGTGTTACATTGATACTAGTTTTGTCACAAGATACAAATTAAATTTATCTCAATTTAGACTATGGGCAGCACAATGTAATGGAAAGGATGTTCCATGATGGATTTGGATGAGTTTCAAAATTGAGACATTGTGACGGATACTACAACAAAAGGCTAAGTATATAAACTGCTATAGTAGCAGCAAAGGAGGGCATTTGTGTTAAGTAGTTTGTTATCAAACTAGGTGTGGTTCATAGCGGGATAATACTATGAAGATACATTGTATGGCAATTGTATCAACATGATTTAATCCCGAGGAACTAAAGGTCTCACCAAAGGACCAAATTTATACAATGCCATCTCATTGGAGAATGAGTAATGCGTAGAGACGCAACGACATGCAAATACACACGGACCTGGAAGTGTCAGATCCGAAGATTATGTTTACCACTAGCAATAGTGTGTATACAACACCAGAAAGCCATAGGTGTTGAATGCACAAGTTTTTTACTAGATTATTGACTCTAGTGCAAGTGGGAGACTGTTGGAGATATGCCCAAGAGGCAATAATAAAGTGGTTATTATTATATCTTTATGTTTATGATAAATGTTTACATCCCATGCTATAATTGTATTAACCGGAAACATTAATACTTGTGTGTTTTGTAAACATAAAAGAGTCCCTAGTAAGCCTCTTGTTAAACTAGCTTGTTGATTAATGGATGATCATGGTTTCCTGATCATGGACATTGGATGTCGTTAATAACAAGATCATACCATTAGGAGAATGATGTGATGGACACACACCCGTAGTAAGCATAGCATAAGATCAAGTCATTAAGTTCGTTTGCTATAAGCTTTAAAATACATAGTAACCTAATCCTTCGACCATGAGGTTATGTTAATCACCATCACCGGATGGGTACTTTGATGACATCAAACACCGCTTCGTAACTGGTTGGTCATAAAGGTGTCATTGGGTATTCTGAAAGTATGTGTTGAAGCGCATGGACCAAGATTGGGATTTGTCCATCCATATGGTGGATAGATATGCTCTGGGCCCTCTCGGTGGAATGTCATCTGATTAGCTTGCAAGCATGTGACTGGGTCACAAGGGATGACATATCACGGAACGAGTAAAGAGTACTTATCAGTAACGAGGTAGAACTAGGTATGGAGATGCTGACGATCAAACCTCGGATAAGTATAGTATCGCGTGACAAAGGGAATTGGTTTCGTATGTTAATGGTTCTATCGATCACGAAGTAATCGTTGAGTATGTGGGAGCCGTTATGGATCTCTAGATCCCGCTGATGGTTATTGATCGGATAGGTGTCTTCATCATGTCTGCATATTCACGAACCGTAGGGTGACACACTTAAGGTTCGAAGTTGTTTTAAGTAGATATGGAATATGCGTTGGAGACCGAATGTTGTTCGGAGTCTCGGATTGGATCCGGGACATCACGAGGAGATCCGGAGAATAAGATTCATATATTGGGGATCATTTTCTAAGTTAGGAAATGTTCCGGAGTGTTTGTATGGGGATTCTAGAAGGTTTCAGAATGTTCTGGAAGGTTCTAGAAGAGTTCTTGGTGTTTGCTTGAAAACCAAGAAAGGGTCAAGGAAACCTTGTGGGGGCTAGACATGGATTTGTGGGGGAGGAGGACTCCTCCCCCCTTCCCAACCCGCCGGCCCAAGAAGGGAGGGGAGTCCTACTAGGACTCCCCTTCCCAAGGCGCCTCCCTCCTTTAAATAGAGGGGAGGGGGCGCCCCCTCCTAGCTCTCTCTCATAACAAGCTCTAGCCGCCGCCTCTCTCCTCCTCCTTCCCTTTGCTCCGGCTTAGGCGAAGCCCTGCAGAATTCTCTACTCCACCACCACCACCACACCGTCGTGCTGCTGGGATTCCGTGGAGAAGATCTACTACCTCCGCTGCTCGCTGGAACGGGGAGAGGAAGGTCTGCTTCGACTCCGCACGTGTGACCGACTGCGGAAGCGCTGCCGAAACGCGGCGCCGGAAGGATCGTCCACTTGACCGACTGCGGAAGCGCTGCCGGAACGCGACGCCGGAAGGATCGTCCACACGATCTTGAGATCGGCAAGTGATCGACTACATCAACCACGAGATCTAATCTCGTTAACGCTTTAGGATCTGCGAGGGTTAGTTCCTATCTATCTCGTTGCACATGTCTAATAGATTAGATCTTGGCTTTTATCTAGATTAGATCTGGGTTTTGTTCGTTCTTGCGGTAGAATTTTTTTGTTTTACATGCTACAAACCCATCACATACCCCCTATGATTGTTTTATATAAATAAAATGAAAAATGACGCAGTGGGGACCTTCCCTACCGTATTTTGCGTCGAATGAAAATCGTACGAACAACTTGTGTTTTTTTGCATGCGTGCATGAGTGTGACGAATAAGAATATACGACATATTTGATTTGAAGGATTTTAAAAGCACATGAATAGGGAAAACACCTGAAGAACATGTCATGTCATGTGAAATCCTACTAGGATAAAAAACACATGTATTAGTTGAAGAAGTCATTCCATTGCACTGTAGAAAAAACATAGGAAATTTCTATACAGATTGAGTATATGTCATATATACATAGGATTTGAGACAGCTGTCTAGGAGTAGCCTCTTCCAATTAGGTTTGTCACATTTTTATAATTCTTTCTTTGTCCCATAATATAAGATGTTATTATAACAAGTATATGTGTATAATAGTCATAGTATTGGTTATAATATCATATTATATTATGGGACATGCGGAGTATTAAACTACCACGAGTATTAAATGAGTGTACTGTTATTTAAGAATATGTCTTCTGACAATTGAACACGGGACCATCACCAACCTGCCAAGCTTTTTTTACTCCCTCCGATCCATAAACCTAAATGATTTTATTCAAATTAGGTGCATTTTATATGAAGAGGTGTGAAGGGCGCCATGTTTGATAAAAAAGGATGTTCCTGACAGGACATTGACATGCTTTTGAAACTCAGGTAGCCATGTTCTAGTAGGAAAATGTCTAGTGGCGCCGTTCGGAAAAGGGGGTTAGTGGCGTTGAACACACACGTCACTAACCTCAAGCCACTGGTAGCAGGTAGTGGTGGCATCGGTAGAACGCCAGTACTAAGTTAGGTACTAGTGGCGTGCCCCCAAACGCCATCAGTAAGTAAACCAATAGTGGCGTTCCAGATCGCCTGGACGCCATTAGCTGTAATTCAGAAATTAAAAAAATACTGAAAATCTTGATTATAGCAGCAATATCAAATAACATGATACACCAATAGTAGACATCATTCTAGATACAACAACATGATATAAAAATTAGTGCTGGATATCTTTTAGAATACAACGATACAACAAGTAACTTACAAGACTATCTAGCTTGTTCTATCTAAGGGAATGATCGTCAAAGTTAGAATACTAGTTCTACCTAAGGGAATCATTCTTAAATTTTTCAATGTCAGAAGACTCTAAGTCAGGGATCGTACGAGAAAAAGATGACTCCACAAGTTTTGTCGAAGTAGATTCTCAACCTCATCCTAGCATCCATCCCATACCTTTCTACCAATTTTGTCCAAAGTGGTCCTATAAAGTAAGTTCAGTTCACCTCGTTAACAACTAGAATCTTGTAGGTCTTGTCGGGTATTGTCTCTTCCACCAAGGTGACCCCAAATTGTCCATTGTGATTGACACGTCTGTTCACATGGTCAATAAAATCCTTTCTTGCGTGGTGATGACCCACAAGTATAGGGGGTGTATCGCAGTATTTTCGAGGGAAGTGAAACCCAATTTATTGATTCGACACAAGGGGAGCCAAAGAATATTTATAAGCCTTAACAACTGAGTTGTCAATTCAGCTGCACCTAGAAACAATCTTGCTCACAACATTTTATCAGTAGCAACAGTTTTGTAGTAGGAGTAATAAAGTAATAGCAGTAGTAAAAATAAAGACAGTAGTAACAATTGCCGTAAACGGTAGGATTAAAGCGCGGTGGGCATATGGATGGATGGACGGGCGTTGCATGGACAAGACAATTCACATGGCAATCAGAACATATATCAATTGAGATAAATAAGATAAAGCATCCAAGTACTAGATAATCCTAGGCATGTGTTCTATATATAGTCATACGTGCTCGCAATGAGAACGGGCACACCATCTTTTGTCCTGCCAGCCCATTTGCAGCGGGGCCTCAAGGGAACTACTGGAAATTAAGGTACTCCTTTTAATAGAGCACCGGAGCAAAGCATTAACACTCTGTGAACACATGTGATCTTCACATCAAAGCCATTCCCTCCGGTTATCCCGATTTTTGTCACTTCGGGGCCATTGGTTCCGGACAACAACGTGTGTATACAACTTGCAGGTAAGACCATAAACAATACTATCATAATGAATCAATAACATGTTCAGATCTGAAATCATGGCAGTCGGGCCCTAGTGACAATCATTAAGCATAACAAGTCGCAACAAAGTCAAAAAGCACTAATAGTAGATACTAGGCACCATGCCCTAACAATCTGATGCCATTACATGAACGATCTCATCCAATCCCTACCATCCCCATAGCCTACATCGGGGGATTACTCACTCATAGATGGGGGAAACATGGATGGTCGATGGAGAAGCGATGGTGATGATGATGGCGATGATCTCCTCCAATTCCCCGTCATGGCAGTGTGCCAGAACAGAGTTTCTGGTTCTGAATCGTGGAATCTGGTGGTGGTAGCGGAGCGGAACTGTTTCTAGAAAAACGTCGAACCCCCCTGAGTTTTTAGGTCAGAAGGCATCTTATAGGCAAAGAGGGAGACCGAAGGGGTGTCTGGGGCGGCCAGACCACCCCCTGGCGTGGCCAGGCCTAGCCCGCGCGGCCAGGTGGTGTGGCCTGGGCCCAGCCCCCCTCTGTCTCGTATGCTGGCTTTGGCAGTCTTCTGGTGAAATAGGATTTTTGGCATATTTTCCAGGATTTTTCCTGATAGTTGATTTTCTGCACAAAAACTAGACACCAAGGCAATTCTACTGAAAACAACATCAGTCCATGTTAGTTGCATCCAAATCACACAAGTTTAGAGGAGAAACAATAGCAAAAATGATTGGGAAAGTAGATACATTTTGGACGTATGAACTCCCCCCAAGCTTAGCTTATTGCTTGTCCTCAAGAAATTCATTTGAAATACTGAGTGTGATAAAAGAAACTTTCACGAACACATTTGCTTCATATGATGTATATATTCTCAGCATGTGATAAACTACTTAGACAATTCATAATAAGGAGTATGCAACTAAGTTTACTTAATAGGCATTGCAAGCTATGAATAGATTCCAACTCAAAAATAATAAGTAGCATGAAGCATAAACATAAGCAACATTACAATGCTCATAACAAGGTATGATAGAGTGGTATCTCTCTTGCCTTTTTACTATGAATGCCAAGGCACCTCTGAAGTTCAGGTGAAGACTAGAAGTAAAAATATCAAAGATACAAGCATCAAAGTCATAACACAAATAATCAAGTTTTGAGACAAGCACATTACACTAAGAATGACAACTATGCTCTCAAGAAGGTGCTCATAGAATAAGTGGAGACTCAACAAAGAAATGAAAAAGGTTTTGAAAAGTTTGAAAGGCTTCCAAATGCTGAAAGTATGGTACTCGTTAGCTTTGAGCTCTCATTGCCCCTATCATAAGCATCTTTAAATGGTTAAGGTTAAAGTGATACAACTAAGATGATATGCTTGACAAGTTATAAGCTAAAGTCTCATGCCCTTACTGACGAGTACCGGACCTCATGCTACTCAACTTTAGTCACAAGTAAGCTCTTGTCATTGTAAGTACATATGTATCATAGAGAACCGCCAACGGGGTACCCCTTGCACATGATACAGGAGCTATCCCATAATCAAAATGGCAAGGCAAGCAGACAATGAGAATCTCAGTGATCTTTTTATTTACTATGTGCATAGATTTTTATTGAGGATGCTTTATAGAATGCTCATTATGGTTATGCTGCAAGTTTCCACCATGATTAGGCATGGCTTAGGCTAGCGGCCCAGGGGTTTCTCTAACAAATATACAAACTCCATGATCTTACAAGTTCCCCTTTTATTTCACACCGCCAGGATCCATAAGCAAAAGAATCATGATATCAACAGGGTACAAAGTGCCCGTGAAATGTTGAAAGTGTTCCCCATGATACATGGTTCTGCTAACTTCAACTTATAAAGCGCAAGCATATACGCAACAAAGATGGAAGCAATGGTTCAAGATTATTAAGTGCAAGAAAGTAAAGTGTGCCATCAAGTTCGTGAGAGCTTTACTAACTAACTTTCTCATAACAAGCAAACATTTTATTCGGAAGAAAACGAGGCACACTAAATATGCACGGAACAACAAATAATGCTAATAGGTAGGTATGGTGGACACTTTTGGCAATATTTGGTTTTAGGGAGTTGGAACCACGAGTAAAACATACTCAGTGTACATGAAGGCTAGCAATAGTAAGGGAGCGACAAACGAGAGAGCAGTAATTGTCATAATCATGCTTGCAACAAAACAGGACTAATCATGGCATGAAAGTGATTCAAGACATTCAAGGCAAAATAATTCACCGAGGCTTACTTGATTATTTCAGTCATATGCATGCGTGAGCATGTGCCAAGTCAATTCAAGTAAAACATTCAGAGGAGGATACCATGGTGTCATACCAAGTTATGAATAGAGTAATGCAAGCAAACATTTATATGACATGCTACAAATTATTAGCAAGCTGGAACTAATCATATGAAAGCAAGAACTACTAAGCATCCATGAATAACATACACCCTACATGAACAGACTAAGCACGCCCACAATGATGAGTATATGTACAAAAATGAAAACAAATAGAGTTCATTACCAGTCTCTTACCACACCTCAAGTTGTCATTAATCCTCATTATTGTCCTTCACTTGTGTGGCTTGAATAATAATATGAAACCAAATTCCACTGAGGACTACTGAACCCTGCAACAAACTCACAAAACCAAAGAAGAACAACAAATATTTTTGGTGTTTTTGATTTTTTAGAACAAGGACCAAAAAGGAAGAACAAGCGAAGCAAAATCTTTTTGGGTTTTTCAAATAGTTCAAGCAAAGCAAAAAGAGCAAACCAAGGCCAAAAGAAGAAGCAAACAAAAGAGAAACAACCAAAATATTTTTGGTATTTTTGTGTTTTAGAAAGCAAAAACAAAGAAAGAACGAAAACTAAAAAGAGAACGAAACATTAATATACAAAGTACCGACGCAAAATGATATGGAGATGAGTGCGATGTCGGCGTACCTCCCCCCAAGCTTAGGCTTTTTGTCCTAAGTGGGTATCAATCCCAAGTTGGCCAAGATGAAGTGTCTTCGTGGTACGACGAGGAGGTACCCTCGTCCTGGTGCGAGCTCGAGTACGTCCCTCCGTAGTGCGCAGAGTAATCGTAGGAGGGCACATCCTCCTGGTGCTGCCCGTGAAACCCCAGCAAACAGAGCTGCTCGTCCACCTCCTCCTTGGAGCGCGACCACGGTCTCCTGTGAACACTAAACAAAGTAGATTGTGGCAAATGGATCTCCCTCTCATCCCCGTCAGTAAACAGCATCCTATATACTAGACTGTCCAAATCATAACCAGTAGTGACAAAGTGATGTGTTTTCATAGCAGCAAGGTCAAGCCTTTATGGTGCCAATATAGTATCATTGGGGTCCACTGAAAACTCTAATGCATTGACCATACGTGAAGCAATGATGCCCCCATAGATAGCCCCCCTAGGAGCTAGGCGGCGAGCAGTATGCGAGCCAAGGTTGTACCGAGTATCATTGTTGAGCGCAGCAGCAAGGAAGGCTAAATGATAGTTGGAGATATTACTCGTATTCTCCCTACCCAGAACGCTAGTAGCAAGATAATATGCAAAGTATCTAAGAGCAGGGAGTTGGATGTTTCTTATCTTTCCGCGCTGAGCTACGCGGTCATCATCATTGGTCACCCCTCGGTAGAGCTCCAACAAATCAGTGGGTCTCCCTTGAATCTTCTTCATGGTCCCTGTCATGCTTACACCTACAATACTGCAAAATCTTTCCAATGACATGGTAAAGGGCAGATTATAAATTCTAAAAGAAACAGTTGACTGATAGGGCGTGCGAGTAAACACGAAGCTCTCAACAAAAGTCTTGGTGAGCATAGCGTATTGCTCACTCTCATCTTGCATGTATGAGGTCAAACCAACCCTCTGAATCAGTAGTAAGAAATCATCAAGAATCCCTGCAGCTTGTAAGAAAGTAAAACAAGGAAAAGTAGATGGGTGAGCATCCCCATCATCTCCTTCATTACCAATACGAGGTGCAATGAGATCCTTGTTGTATGCTAGCTTGAATTGAGAGGCTGATCTTGAGGGCCTTAACCTCCTAGGTGCATCCCTCTCAAATACTTCTCCAAAGGTACGGTTGTTCATGTTTGATATTCTGAAATTTAAACATCTATTAAACAAGTGATTTCAAAGTGAATATATAATGAAGGGCACTACTCATAGGGACTTGTATGCGGCCTAAACATGCATCAAAACTATATCTCTAAGCATCAAACAAGCTAGCTCTCATAACCAGTCACCTACAGCAGCAAAGTACTCAAGATATAAACCACTAAACACAAATCTACTTGGACAAGCGGAGAAGTCACATACCGGAGAACAAATGCTCCAAATTTCAGCAACAAAGATGGGCTGAGCATGGAGATCGAAAATCGAGGGCAAGCACAGCAAGAACGATTTTGAGCAATGAACTGGTGTTTGCTCGGGAGAGAGAAGAAAGTGGCAAGTGAGAAAGTGAGTGGAGGGCCAGGGGTGGCCCACACCATAGGCAGACGCGCCACCAGGTGGTGTGCCTTCCTGGTGGGTCCCCCTGGTACCTTCCAGGAACTTCTCTGCCCGTTTTTTCACGTAAAAATTTAATATGAATTTTCTGGAATTTTTCGAGACACTTTATTTTTGAGCAATTTTCAGGTATAGATGAATGATTTTCTGACAGAAAGATTTTTTTTTGCAATGACAAAATAAGGCTAGAACTACAGAAGTTCTAAGACACTCTAACATGCAAGAAACTAACAACCGAAAAGTAAACTAAACGAAAGCAAAAACTAAAAATAGATAGAATAGAAGTAGGCGGAGATAATCATGGTGAAAACATTGTTTTGTTCAATAAAATCCTTTTGTTAACAAGGTTGATCAGGTCTTGTTACCAAAACAATTTTATATGAAACAAAACTTTGTATTCCACTAATGATTATGTTACCTCAACTTTGATAGCAATGGTCCCAATCATAATAGTTTCAAATTTTTCTCTTGGTATGGGACAATATATTTCTCCAACTTGAATGCCTTCAACATGTTCAATTGAATTCAAACCATAAGTCCTATCAATCTTCTTGGGTAAATAGACAGTATGCTCCTTGTCATTAACATTAAATGTCACCTTTCCTTGATTACAATTAATAACAGCTCCTGCAGTATTAAGAAAAGGTCTCCCAAGAATAATAGACATATTATCATCTTCAGGCATTTCAAGCACAACAAAATCAGTTAATATCAAGAAATTATGAGCCACTTGAACAGGTACATCCTCACATATACCAACAGGAATAGTGGTAGATTTATCAGCCATTTGCAAAGATATATCAGTTGGTATTAATTTTTCCAGTTGAAGTGTCTTATAGAGAGAGAAAGGCATAACACTAACTCCAGCTCCCAAATCACACAAATCATTTCTAACATAACTAATCTTAATAGAGCAAGGGATAGTTGGAATCCCTGGGTCTCCAAGTTTCTTTGGAACCTTCCCATTAAAGGAATAATTAGCAAACGAAGTAGAGATTTCTTCATTAGGGATCTTCCTTTTATTCGAGACAATATCCTTCATATATTTTGAGTAAGGAGGCAATTTAATAGCATCAGTCAAAGGAATTTGCAGGAATAAAGGTTTCATCCACTCACAAAACTTATTATAGTGTTCATCTTCCTTTGACTTGTGTTTCTTATCAGGGAAAGGCATAGGTTTTTGGACCCAAGGCTCTCTTTCACTACCATGTTTCTTAGCAATAAAATCTTCTGTAGTGTATTTAGTATTCTTAGTCTACTTTTCAGGTTCTTCTTCAACTTTTTATTTATCAGGAACATCATTTTCTTCATTACCACTTTCATTTTCAGCATCAGAGATAGATATACTATTAGGATCTTTAGCAGATTCAGAGGGTTCTACAATAGTTTTATGTTTCTTTTTTCTTTTCTTACGAGTAGAACCATTATTTTCAGCTTGTTGAGAATCCTGCTCAATTCTTTTGGGATGCCCCTCAGGATATAGAGGATCCTGGGTAGCAGTACCACTTCTAGTTCTAATTTCATAAACATGTTTTTCTTTGGCAGCGTTAACTAGCAAGTCTTTTTGCACTTTAATAAGTTGATATATTTGAGTTTGAACCATTTGAAAATGTTTAACAAGCATTTTCACATCATTAGAGGTTCTTTCCACAATATCTTTTAACTCAACAGTAACTCTAGTGTTTCCCATTAGATGATTTTGCACCCTTTTATTAAAATTATCTTGCTTAACAATGAAAATATTGAATTCTTCTAAGCATTGATCAGGAGGTTTAGAGTAAGGGATATCACCTTCATCAAAGTGTTGGAGAGGGTGTACCTCAATAGTGGATGAATGGGGGATTGGCTTACATAATTCTTCTATAGGAGGTAAATTCTTGACATCTACCGCTTTAATTCCCTTCTCCTTAAGACATTTCTTAGCTTCCTTCATCACTTCATCACTCAATTCAATAACTCCCCTCTTCTTAGATAATGGTATAGGCGCCGGTATAGCTGGTTCAGGTATAATTACTTCAGATATAGCTGGTTCAGGAGGAGTCCAATCTTCATAATTCTTGCTTATTTTAGCTATTGATACATTGAAAATGTATCCATAATTTTTGATGTTCCATGCTTAGTTTTATCCACTTTCTTGTGTTTTGTTCCAACTTTGGAGTACTTTTCATGTGATTTCTTGGACAAACCTATTAACAAGAGCCACAGTGCCAGCTGCCTGTTTTTTGCTGTTTTTGGTTCCAGGGAAGTCAGAAAATGAATATTCTCGGAATTGGACGGGACAAAAGCCAAAGTGCCTATTTTTCCGGAAGGGATTAAGTGCCAGAATACGAGACAGAGAAGGGCCAGAGAGCCACCACACCACCTGGCCACGTGGCCAGGCCTGGCCCGCGCCAGGGGGTGGTGTGGCCGCTCCCGGCACCCCCTCGGCCTCTCCTTCCGCCTATATATTGCCCTCGGGACGAAAATCCTAAGTACCCAATCAAAAATCCACGAAAGAGTCTGTAGCCACCGTCATCTCCATCCCTAGATTGGGAGGGATCTGAAGCTCTTCCCGGCACCCTTCCGGAGAGGAGAATTCACCCTAGAGGCCTTCTTCATCACCATGCAAGCCTCCGGTGTGATGCGTGAGTAGTTCATCCTTGGACTACGGATCCATGTAGTAGCTAGATGGCTGGTTCTCCTCCTTTGTGCTTTCATGTTTAGATCTTGTGAGCTCCGTTCATGATCAAGATCATCTATTTGTAATTCTGCATGTTGTGTTTGCGGGGATCCGATGGATATTGAGATGCTATTTCAGATTGATTATTGATTCTATCATGTCTTTGTTATTTGAGATCTTGCATGCTTTCCGCTGTTAGTAGCTATCTTGGCCAAGTAGATGCTAGCAACTCCAAGAGTTAGTATTTATGCTCGATAGTGGGTTCATGCCTCTGGTAATCTATGGAAGTGACAGAAATCTCTAAGGTACTATATGTGCTGTTGCTATTAGGGAGAAACCAACAATCCTTTGTTCATAGAACAATCGTATTGTTTACTTTACATGCAGTTCGTAAAGCAATAATTTGTTGCTTGCAACTTAATACTGGAGGGGGTTCGGATGATAACCTGAAGGTGGATTATTAGTCATAGATGCAGTTGGATGGCGGTCTATGTATTATGTTGTAATGCCCAATCAAGTTCCAAAGGTGTCAAGATGATTAGTATATGCATGCATTGCTTTCTCGGTGTTTGTGAATTGCCCCGCTGTAATTTGTTCACCCAGCATGTTATCTATCTAAGGATAGCCACCTCTAGTGAACTATGGATCCCGGTCCTTTTCTTTACATACAATCTACAACTGTTTACTGCTTTGTGTTACTTTCTGCAAACTTGTACTTCTTTCCATTCGATACGTTTAATCCTTTGTTTTCCACAAAACACGGTGAGTTTGACAACCTCATCGCAAGTTGGGGACAAAGTTTTGTGGTTGTGTTGTGCAGGTCTCCACGTTGCTACAAGCACCGGTAGTGCGCCCTGCCAAAGCTCAGCTAGTAACACCTTTGGGGTGTTTCCTTGCTCCTACTGGTTCGATTAAACCTTGGTTTCATAACTGAGGGAAACTTGCTGCTGTGCTCATCATACCTTCCGCTTGGGGTTCCCAACGAGCTCTACATCAACACCGCCATCAAGCATTTTTCTGGGCACCGTGCATTGAGCCATCAAGCGATTTTCTGGCGCCATTGCCGGGGAGTCAAGGACATCTTCACAAGGGGAGTCCCTCATAACCAATCTCTTTACTTTGTTGTTTTTGTTTTTCTTAGTTTTCTTTTTGCTTTGTTTGCTTGTTTTGTTATTCAAAAACCCCAAAAAAATTAGTTTTACAAGTTTGCTTTCTTATTTGAAAAACACAAAAAAATTAGTTCCTATCTTGAGTGCCACTATGTCTAGCCTTGCTTCAATCACTATGTCGCCCGAGGAAATGATTTTCACATTTAAACAAGGAATTGAGGAAAGTTTTAAGGAAGCTTGGTCTAGAATCTCTGATCTACATGAAAAAACTGAGCCTAAAATGACTCAAAGCTTGTTCCTTAGCAGTTTTTACCTTGGGATTGCTCTTTGCTATAGATATGATTTAGATGCTGTTGTGGGAGGAGATTTCCTCCAATGTAATGAGGATGATGCTATTAATGCTATAAAGAAATTGATCCTCACTTACAACATGCCTAGCCAAACTGATATTTCTTTCGCAAAAATATTTGCTAGGTTGAACACTCTTGAGGCTAGCACTACTAGCTTAGAAAGTTGCTATAATACGCTTAGGGAGCATCAAAATTATGTTCCAATAAACTCTGAACCATCAAAGTGGTTCCCTACAGTAAAGATTGAGATAAACACTGAAACTTTTCAAGCCCGTTGTGATATCATGTGTGAATTTTGTCTTATGCCCAAAGATATTTATAAATCTATGAATACTTGGGGGCTTATTGAAGGAGGAAAAGAAATATCTCTTGCTAATAATATTACCATATTACCTCTTGGAATAGCTGAAGGGGTGTTTACAAAGATCCTTGGGAAAACGATTTCTATTGATTATCTTGTTATTGAATGTGCAGGAAAAGGATAAATTACACTTGAAAGGTCCCTATTAGAACTCCTTGGAGCAATAATAGATGTGGGAAAAGGGACCATGCACCTTTCTTCTCCACCAAATAATCATATTTTCCCCAAGGTTAAGAATAAAAGTAAGAGAAGTAAGGGCAAGAAAGTTGGTTTTAATGCTTCTTCATTTGAGAACACTTGATTCTTTCTTTGCTTCTTATGCCTAACTTAAAGGCGTTAAAGAAAAGTACTTATTGGGAGATAACCGAAAAGTTTTAGATGAGTCTTGGAAGTTATTACCTCTGTAATAACCTCTACTTATCCTTTTTATTTGCTTTTTGTGTGCCAAGAGTAACCTCTAATGAGAGAGAAGTAATGATTGGGAAAGTTGCTGTCCCGAAACAGATTTATGTGCTTCACCGTAAAAATTCGTGAGAGATCTCTGTATGTCGGATTGAGCTGTAATTATTTGTGCTTCTGTCCCAGGTTGTTATCTAACGTTCGTTAGTTCAACACTTTTTGATTTGAGCAACATAAGGTCTTAGAAAAAATTCGTCTTTACCTACTTGTCTGTTTTGACAGATTTCTGCCATTTTCTGCATTTGCTTCTTGTTAGTTCCTTCTTGAGTTCTTTTGGGGTATTGAGCTTTTTGAGGGAAGTGCTACAGTAGCTAGTGTTCTAATGGAAGTTTATTTGGTGTTAGAACTTAACCTTAAGACTTATTTATCTTAAAGTGCACTAATGTTGCTAATGAGATTGTGTGAAGTTTTGTATGAAGGAAAATTTTTAGGTGTATGGAAGGAATGAGTAATGAGATGAAAGATGGACTAAAGCTCAAGTTTAGGGATGCCACGCGTGTAAACCCAAGAAATATCCAAGAATTACAAGCGTCAAAGCTTGGGGAAGCCCAAGGCATCCCCTTCTTCATCAATAAAAATTCCAGGTTTCTTTCAAACGCTTCATTTTTATTGTTTCATGCATAGATGTGTTGTTCTTGGAGCGTCTTCTTTTTCGTTTTTGTTTTGGTTTTTCGTTTGCTTTTGTTTGCTTAGTTTTCTGAATAAATTGGTTGGACCCCCTCTTTCATACATTGGTTTGCAAATAGTTTGGTTTGGTCTGGAAAAGAGTAGAAAAGTTCATGCTTATGTGGTAAAAAGAGCTCGTTTTTGACTGTGGCCTATGCTTTGTCATGCCATGCTTGATATAGTTTTGGCTTTATGCTTAGTATTATTTGCTATATCATGACTTCTTATAAACAATTGAGATTGCTTAATGTGCCTTGTATGAATCATGCGTTGTTTTAGCATATTAACGCATAGTATAGTGGTATTCTCCTTTGATGCTTTATTTGGATTGACTTGGCACATGCTCACACCATGTTATGACTATCTCAAGTCACCATAGCCTTTATGATACTTTAGTTTTCAACTTGTAGTATCACTTTATGCTTTGATCAATGATGTTTTATCGCTCTGCATGATTATGGACATTATTGCTCTCTTAGTTTGTCGCTCCCAGTCTTTTGCTAGCCTCCACAATAAAATATGAGTTCTACTCATGCATCCAACTCCCTAAACCAAGTTATTCCAAAGAGTCCACCATACCTACCTACTAGCTTATGCTATTCCAAGTATATTCATGCTTTTGTTTACCTTCCAAATTAAACTTGTTATGAGAAAACTAGTGATTAAAGCTCTCATGAACTTGATAGCACACTTTACTTTTCTTGCCCTTAATAAACTTGAACCATTGTGTCTTCTATGTTGTATATGCTTGCACTCATTTGTTGGGAATTAGCAGAACCATGCTTTCATGGGGAATGCTTTCAACATTGCACTTGGTACTTGTACCTAGTTGATATCATGCTCTTTTGTATATGGATGTCGTCGGTGTGAAATGAAAGAGGAGCTTGTAAGTCAATGGAGTTATGTATATGTGTTAGAGAAACGCCTAGGCCGCTGGTCTAATCCATGCTGACATGGTGGAAACCTGCAGCATAACCATAATGAGCTGTCTGTGAAGCATTCTTCTTATAAAAAAAGAGTCCTATATTGAGAAAAAAGAGAAAAAGAGAAAAAAGAGATACTATGAAAAGAGGAAAGAGAGAAAAAAGCACCATATTCCCATGGTAAATAAGAAGATTGCTGAGATGCTCGTTGTCTGCTTGCCTTGTCATTTTGATATTGGGATTCTTCCATATCATCGGGCAAGGGGTACCCCGTTGGCGGTTCTCTATGATACACATATACTTACAATGACAAGAACTTACCGGTGACTAAACTTGAGTAGCATGAGGAGCGGCCCTCGTATACAAGGGACATGAGATTTCTGACTTATACTTCGTCAAGCATGTACACCATAGTTTGTTCACTTTAACCTTAATCACTTCAAGATGCTTATGATAGGGGCAATGAGAGCTAAAAGCTATAAGTACCATAATTTTTGGAAGCTCTTTATGAGACTTGAATCCCTACTTCCTTTTACAAAGGCCTTTCTTCCACCATTATATTGAGTCTCCACCTTCTATCTTTATGCACCTTCTTTGAGAGCATAGTGGCTATTCTTAGTTCTATGTGCATTGTCCCAAGACTAGTTGATTGATGCATACTTTGATATTGCTTGTTTTAAACTATTGTATCTAGTCACTCTTATGAACTTTGAAGGTGTCCTATGCATTTATATTTGCTACTCTATTGAGGGACAAGCTGAATACTATTATGCTATGTTTTCTTTATGTGAAACAAACAAACTAATTGCAAAGCATTGCTATTCATGAATCTTTTGTTTGTACCTTTTCATGTTGCATCATAGTTTCTTTGCTTATTGCTAGAACTTTGTCTTTCATGCTATGATTGAAGTACTATGATCCCAACTTTGAATGCTTTACAAATACTTTGATCAAGTCTTGGGTGGTGCAAAATTATTCTTTCTCTTTATCACTTACCTACTTGAGGACGAGCAGGAGTTAAGCTTGGGGATGTTGATACATTGCAAATGTATCCATAATTTTTGATGTTCCATGCTTAGTTTTATCCACTTTCTTGTGTTTTGTTCCAACTTTGGAGTACTTTTCATGTGATTTCTTGGACTAAACTATTAACAAGAGCCACAGTGCCAGCTACCTGCTTTCTACTGTTTTTGGTTCCAGGAAAGTCAGAAAATGAATATTCTCGGAATTGGATGGGACAAAAGCCAAAGTGCCTATTTTTCCGGAAGGGATTAAGTGCCAGAATACGAGACGGAGAAGGGCCAGGGAGCCACCACACCACCTGGCCGCGCGGCCAGGCCTGGCCCGCGCCAGGGGGTGGTGTGGCCGCTCCCGGCACCCCCTCGGTCTATGTATTATGTTGTAATGCCCAATCAGGTTCCAAAGGAGTCAAGATGATTAGTATATGCATGTATTGCTTTCTCGTTGTTTGTCAATTGCCCCACTGTAATTTTTTCACCTAGCATGTTATATATCTAAGGAGAGCCACCTCTAGTGAACTATGGATCCCGGTCCTTTTCTTTACGTACAATCTACAACTGTTTACTGCTTTGTGTTTACTTTCTACAAACTTTTACTTCTTTCCATTCGATACGTTTAATCCTTTGTTTTCCGGAAAACACCATGAGATTGGCAACCTCATCGCAAGTTGGGGACAAAGTTCTGTGGTTGTGTTGTGCAGGTCTCCACGTTGCTACTAGCACCGGTAGTGCGCCCTGCCAAAGCTCAGCTAGTAACACCTTTGGGGTGTTTCCTTGCTCCTACTAGTTCGATTAAACCTTGGTTTCATAACTGAGGGAAACTTGCTGATGTGCTCATCATACCTTCCTCTTGGGGTTCCCAAAGAGCTCTACATCAACACCGCCATCAAGCATTTTTCTAGGCGCAGTGCATTGAGCCATCAACCATTAATTACTCAGCTTCTTTGGGAGTCCTATTCCTGAAAATACAATCAACACAACTATCTAGGTATGTCCTAGATTTGTCAGTTAGTCCATTATAAAATATATCAAGAAGCTCATTCTTAGGTAATAGACTTCCAGCCTATGCATGAATCAAAGCACAAAACTTTGCCCATGATTCAGGCAATATCTCTTTTTCTCCCTGTTTAAAACCAAAAAGTTCCTGCAAAATAGCATGTCTAGCACTTGGAGGAAAATATTTCTACAGGAAGGTACTAATCAAGCAATCAGAGCTATCAATAGATCCAAGAGGTAAATTACTAAACCAAGTTTTAGCTTCCCCTTTCAGTGAAAAAGGGAAAATCTTAGCAACAAAGTAAGTACGCATCTTAATATCATAAGAAAACAAGCCACTCATGGTAGAAAGCTCAGTCATATGTGCTACCGCACTTTCATTCTTAGTCCCACAAAAATGTTCTTTCTCAACAATAGCTATGTAAAATAGATCAAGAGAGAAATCATAATCTTTATCTTTAATGTTTATGGGAGATGTAGCAAACTTAGCAATAAGAGACAATTTGGGTCTAATAGTATGCCTCTCAAGGAAACTCTTAGCAGCGCTCCTATCATGGGTGTTTTTACATTCTTTAATAAATTCATCGGTCATATCAACATAACCATCTTCAATATCATAACTCTCACTAGACTCAGGTGAACTAACATGTGTAGTAGTGTCATCATTAGGAGTTTCAGTATTTCCAGCTATAGTTCTAGCAATCGTAACATCTAGGAAAGGACCTAATGAACCACTCTTATCAAGCACATAGAAGCAGCATCATAAGTATCAGAAGTTTCAGATTCAGCAGTAGTAGCAGTGTGTGTAGCATGTGTATATGGTGGTGTAACGAGCTTACTCATAACAGATGGTGAATCAAGGGCAACAGAGGTATTCAGAACCGTACCTCTTCTTGTAGTGGATTGTAAGATAGGAACCTTGCCATCACGAGACTTATCCATGATGGATGAATGGCAGCGAACAATAATGAATCAAGTGAACTTGACAAATAAAGCTATGCTCCTCGGCAACGGCGCCAGAAAATAATCTTGATGACCCACAAGTATAGGGGGTGTATCGCAGTATTTTTGAGGGAAGTGAAACCCAATTTATTGATTCGACACAAGGGGAGGCAAAGAATATTTATAAGCCTTAACAACTGAGTTGTCAATTCAGCTGCACCTGGAAATAATCTTGCTCACATCAGTTTATCAGTATCAACAGTTTTGTAGTAGGAGTAGTAAAGTAATAGAAGTAGTAAACGTAAAGACAGTAGTAACAATACAGTAAACGGTAGGATTAAAGCGCGGTAGGCATAGGGATGGATGGACGGGCGTTGTATGGACAAGATAATTCACATGGCAATCAGAACATAGGGCAATTGCAGATAAATAAGATAAAGCATCCAAGTACTAGATAATCCTAGGCATGTGTTCTATATATAGTCATACGTGCTCGCAATGAGAACTTGCACAACATCTTTTGTCCTACCAGCCCGTTTGCAGCGGGGCCTCAAGGAAACTACTAACAATTAAGGTGCTCCTTTTAATAGAGCACCGGAGCAAAGCATTAACACTCAGTTAACACATGTGATCCTCACATCAAAGCCATTCCCTCCGGTTATCCTGATTTCTATCACTTCGAGGCCATTGGTTCCAGACAACAACGTGTGTATACAACTTGCAAGTAAGACCATAAACAATACTATCATAATGAATCAAAAACATGTTCAGATCTGAAATCATGTCACTCGGGCCCTAGTGACAATCATTAAGCATAACAAGTCGCAACAAAGTCAAAAAACACTAATAGTAGATACTAGGCACCATGCCCTAACAATCTGATGCCATTACATGAACGATCTCATCCAATCCCTACCATCCCCATAGCCTACAGCGGGGGATTACTCACTCATAGATGGGGGAAACATGGATGGTCGATGGAGAAGCGATGGTGATGATGATGGCGATGATCTCCTCCAATTCCCCATCCCGGCAGGGTGCCAGAACGAAGTTTCTGTTTCTGAATCGTGGAATCTGGTGGTGGCGGCGGAGCGGAACTCTTTCTAAAAAAACGTCGACCCCCCCTGAGTTTTTAGGTCAGAAGGCATCTTATAGGCGAAGAGGGAGACCGAGGGGGTGTCTGGGACAGCCAGACCACCCCTGGCACGGCCAGGCCTAGCCCGCGCGACCAGGTGGTGTGGCTTGGGCCCAGCCCCCCTCCGTCTCGTATTCTGGCTCCGGGAGTCTTCTGGTGAAATAGGATTTTTAGCATATTTTCCGGGATTTTTCCTAATAGTTGATTTTCTGCACAAAAACTAGACACTAAGGCAATTCTGCTGAAAACAGCATCAGTCTGTGTTAGTTGCATCCAAATCACACAAGTTTAGAGGAGAAACAATAGCAAAAGTGTTCGGCAAAGTAGATACATTTTGGACGTATCACGTGGCAAGAGATGGTCTGAGAAAAAGTTATATGAAAACAATTATTAATTAGTTTCGATCAAAATGCATGCAAGGCTGGAAATCATAATTAAGCTAAACATACCGTCATAGTCTCAAATTCTTTGGGAAGCACTATGATAAACTTCTTATCCTGACAACTTTCATGGCCATAGTTGATGCAGGGATGCATTTGCTGCATGTTCATCTAATATATTAAATATGTTCAGATATCCATAGCTATCTTTAAATATATTAGGAAACTCAAACATAAAGGCAAGCAAGTGATCTAACAAATCAGTCGAAAGCATATGGAATATGGAAGTAGAAAACCAAAATAAACATTCCTATATCTAGAGTTTGAGCCCATATGGAAGTAGAAAACCAAAATCAATCGAAAGCATATTCATCTGAAAATCAACCTAAAAGTAGGGCCTCGTACTTGCATTGGAAACAAAATAATTTCAGAGACGGGGTATGTGAGCCAAGTAGGATGCACAGATTATTTATTTGTGCATCTCACAAGGCTCACTCATGTCACCCCCGGGATCACATCGTACCATTTTTAATCATCGACCATATGGAAGTAGAAACCAAAATCATATAGATTTTGTACCCCTACAATTATCTAAATTTGCTATATATCTAAAATCATCTAGATTTTGTACCCCTACAATTATCTAAATTATCTAAACATCTAAAATCCCTAAAATCTCCTATTTTTACACTACACAAAAATCACCTAAAATCACTAAACTAAATAAACTAAGAGAGGGGACGTGTAGTCTACCTGCGGCGGCGTGAGGTCGGCGGAGGCGCGTCGGCCAAGGCGGAGAGGACCGCGGCAGCGATTTCGAAAGAGGCGAGGGCCGGTGGATCCGTCGTGACGCGGACTGGTGCTGGGCTGGGCCGGCGGCTGGGCTGGACCAGGGCGGGGAGGCGCGGGTGGCGGCGACCGGGGATGGGCAGGCGACGGCGATTTCGGGGGAGGGACGGGTCGGTGGAGGCGGGGCTGGGCTGGACTAGTGCGGGGTTGGGCCGGCGGCGGGGTTGCTGGACAGAGGCAGGGCGGCATGGGCGGCGGCGGCGAGATTTCGGGGGGACGAACGGGAGTGTGGTGCGGAATGAAAAGGGAGGCGGGTCGGGTGGTGCCTTTCAAATTTTGAACGACGTAGTGGTGGCGGCTTGAGTTTAGAGGACGTCACCACTACACTGTAGTTGCGGCGTTCAAAAGTGCCGAACGTCTGTTGGTCCTAGCTCGCCTCGTGGTCCCAACTTAGTGGCGGCGTTCGAACGTCATTACTATGTTGTAGCGGCAGCGTTCGCCTTTCCCCAAACGTCGCGACTATTTCGCCTTGCAGTGGTGGAGCCCATTTTATTTTACGCGCCACTACAAAAATAACTTCTATAAGTCTTTTCCTACTAGTATCTAGATATTCTGAATTCGAAGTGCGAAACAAGCTACAAAATGAACTTTGACCTTCACCAGCAGATCATCATAAAAATGCAGGGTCATTTGGTTTGATGGCATGGTTCACTATTTCAAAAGTTTACATGAATTCATGGGTGAACTGTGAAGTACTTCCTCGGTTTCAATATATAAGATGTTTTAGCTTTGTGAAAGGAGTGTAATCGGAGGGAGTATATGACATAACCTACCAGTTTGATGAACCTTGAGTTCCGAATAGTATTAATAATAAGTTGGATATATTTCGCATCTTGGGGATTATACCGGTCAACTGGAGCAGTGGCCACAAAGGAACATTTCTATCTCATCTGCCTATGTTTGCAAGAAAAGTTTGAATTAAAACATGTTTTATCAGGGTCCTCCCCTAATGAACTATTTTTAAGATTTCGCCAGTAAATTCAACTTCAGATCCCGAAGGATTGTACTGTGTACATCCCGTAAGTTCTGCATGACAAATGCAATTAGTCGTGTTTCAAGATATTTTGAGAGAAAAAATAACAAAAACCTATCCAGATGCTGAAGAAAAAAATGTGTTACATTGATTGGGTTTGGGCAATAAGACACGTATCATGGTGAAAGTGAAATGATTCCTTGTCTGGAATTTGATATTCCTGACGTAACCAGTGTCTTGATCGATCCTAGGTGGTGTGGATTTGTGTACTACGACTTTTTATATTGATATATACATATAACCCACCGCGTGGAGCACGAGCACGGCACATAATTCGGTGATATGACCAAGTTGTTGCAGCAGCAGGTACGAGTTAGCTCGTGAATTTTCTTCCTGGACACTAGCTAAACATTTCTTATGCCTCTGCAAACTTTTTTCGATAAAGGGGTTATATTAAACTGTGAAGATACAAATTATACCGGCTTCTGCAACAACATAGTGCCCTAAAGGCACTACGGATACACACATGTCTAAAAAATTTCCCGCTACAGCAATCTATATATTCCTTGTACCAGCAGTACAAACAACACCAAAACAGCTCCCAAAGTCCAAATTATTCAAAAATGATGCTCCAAGAAGAAAGGAGTGCACAAGCACCGCCATTGCCCAATCATAGATCATAGGTTTTTACCCTGAAAAAAATTCGCGCTAGCAAAACAATGCCACAAGACCATTACCAGACACAACCAATTAAGCCTAAACCTTGGATTTTCAATCTCAAAGATCAGTCAACAATAAAAATCTCTCAGAACAAAAAAAAACTCTCAGATATATATCAAAATTTAAATAGGATCCTGCTATAGTTATATGGGGATCACTAATCAGAGTGGTCACCCAAATTACCCCTCACTATCATCTCCTCAAAAATTCCAGACATAAATAAGGGCATCTACACAACATTTTTTTTTGGAAATTGGCGCTTTATTATTAATCATAATGTTAACACCTGGCCTCTGCATAGCTAGGATGCACACAGCCGATCAACCACAGACACAGTGATCAGACCAAAGGTATCAACATTACAAGAATGATAAAAACGAAGACACGCGTCGAGTTATGGCAGATCTATCCGGAGGTCACGCTGCCATCCATGTCAGGAGAAAATATCCCTCGTCGTGGCCTCCAATCGCGTACACTCCTCCACAAACAAGTCGCGAAACTCCATACGTTGGAGAGTAGTCCCTGATCAGAGGATAGCCGTGGCTCGATAGATCACCTGAAGAGAAGAAGACACAATGTTATTAAAAATTCTATCATTTCTACATAGCCAAAGCGACAAAATAATGGCAAGCGCTCTCATCCTAAATAAAGTCCCATATTTATCGTGTATCCCGTGCAACCAATTATGGTAACCGAGCGTGGAGGAGATAAACCAGAGGCAACATGGATGATTGACCATATAGTACGAACAAATTTACATTGGAAGAATAAATGCCGAATTGTCTCATTATGATGACAAAAACACATTGTGTACTTCCATGCCAATTCTCTTAACAAGATTATCTTTTGTAAGAATGACCCCTTTACGAAGATACCAAGTGAAAATCTTCATTTTAAGGGGTATTTTCAATTTCCAAATTTTAGAATTATCGACCACTGGAATATCAGGTTGGATCAGAGCTCTATATAATGAGTCAACAGTGAATTCACCACCCTCCAGTAGTTTACATTTGAACTCATCCACCCCCTCAGACAGCTGTATCGTGGATAATCGTACTAGAAGATTGTTCCACGATACGAGTCTAGGCCCTAAGAGACTTCGTCTGAAAGACACATTAGGAGGATCTGATCCCAATACTGTGGAAAAGGTATCTCCTTTGTGCCTAACAATCGAGTACAGAGCTGGGTACTGTTCGCGAAGCGAAGCTTGGCCAAGCCATTTATCTTCCCAGAACCTAACCTATGATCCATCCTTAATATTGAAAACACCAAAACGGAAGAAATGTTTTTTGGACGCCATTAGTCCAGCCCAAAAATGTGAATCACCGGGTTTCCAAACCACTTGAGATACAACTTTTGAACCAACATATTTCCTTTATAGAATGGTTTTCCAGACACCATCTTCATATAGTAGTTTGAAAAGCCATTTACCAAGAAGCGCGGTGTTTTTGACTTGCAAATCATGTATGCCCAGTCCACCATATTCTTTTAGTCGGCAAACCACATTCCATTTGGCCAGTCGATATTTCTTTTTTTTACTATCCCCTTGCCAAAAGAATCTTGATCGGAAATAATCCACTTTCTTCAAGACACCTTTAGGCAATTGGAAAAACGAGATCATATACAGTACCATGTTTGTGAGTACTGAATTTATGAGAACTAGTCTTCCACCAAGGGTTAGCAATTTTCCTTTCCAGCTATTAAGACGATTTTGGAGTCTTTCCTCAACAATTTTCCATTCAGCAATCGTGAGACGCCGATAGTGGATCGGTATTCCCAGATAGTTGATTGAAAATTGCCCCTGACTACAGTCGAAAATTTCAGCATATAAGTGGGCCTCGTTTTGAGCCTCACCAAAACAATACAAATCACTTTTATGGAAGTTAATTTTCAATCCAGAGAGTTGCTCAAATACTGATAATATTAATTTCACATTCTTAGCTTTCTCCAAATCGTGTTCCATAAAGAATAGATAGACCACCATCAACCAGATGAGGAACCAATCCTTCAATTTGGCCATCAGCCTTAGCTCTCTCGATAAGGATAGCCAACATATTAGCCACTATGTAAAATAGTATAGGCGATAATGGATCCCCTTGTCTTAACCCTTTTTTATTCTGGAAGTATTTGCCGGTGTCATCGTTAACATTAATGACAACACTACTACCAGCCACAAAAGACCGTACGAGAGCACACCACTCCTCAGAAAAACCTTTCATACGAAGTGTTTGCTGAAGGAAAGACCAATTAACTTGATCATAAGCCTTCTCAAAGTCAATTTTGAACAATACACTGTTCAACTTCTTTGAGTGTAGTTCATGAACTGTTTCATGCAAGATTACTATCCCATCTAGGATATTTATTTCTTGGATGAAAGAAGTTTGAGATGGGCTTACAACATGGTCAGCAACCAAATTTAGTCTAATCGTAGCAACTTTATTGAAAGTTTGAAAACTAACGTTAAAAAGGCAGATTGGATGATATTGTTCTATTTGTTCTGCATTATTAACCTTAGGAAGTAAAATTATATTGCCAAAATTTAGTCTAAAAAGGTCTAGCTGCCCGGGATGTAGGAACACAAACAATTGCATGAGGTCCTCTTTGATAACTTCCTAGAACTTTTGGTGAAATTCCGCTGGAAAACCATCAGGCCCTGGTGCCTTGTTATGTTCCATCTGAAAAACGGCTTTCTTAACCTCATCCTCCGTATACGGAGTAGTTAGAAAGTCGTTTTCTAGAACAGAAACCTGAGGAATATCTACAGTTTGGGACTCATCCAACGAGAAGGAATCTCTGGTGGTGCCCCAAACAAAGATTTATAAAATAACTAGTAATATACGATTTAAGTTGCTCCTGCCCCTCAATCATACCTTCATCCTGGATAAGAGAGTGAATATGTTTCTTATTATGCTTGCCATTAGCCACAGCATGGAAGTATCTTGTGTTCGTATCTCCTTCCAGAATGAATCTCCCTTTAGAGCGTTGGTACCATTTGAGTTCCTCCTCGTGGAGTAGTCTGGTAATTTCTGCATTTGATTGATTTTTAAGCTCAATCTCTTGTGCAGATAAAAGCCTGACTTCCGTAGAAGCCTCCAAATCATTAATAATAGATGAAAGGCATATTTTCTCTTTTTTAAGGATCCCAGCAGTATATCGAGCCCAACCACGAAGGAATTTGCGTAAAGCACGCATTTTGTTGTTCCGTCGTTGTATAGGCGTTGACCACTAACAGGTTTCTCCCAAATAGCCTTCACCAAGTCCTGGAAACCATCACGTTCCATCCATCCAAGTTCAAATTTGAAACTATGTTTGGATTTTTGTGGTGGTGTTCCAACAGAAAATAAAATAGGGGCATGATCCGATAAAGCCTCAATATGTTCGAGGGTACGAATAGTTACCATAGGGAATTTATCTTCTCATTCGGTATCCATAAGCACCATATCCAGTTTTTCATATGTAGGCTCGGGAAGACTATTAGCCCAAGTGAACTGTCTTCTGGTCATTGTAACCTCTCGTAAATCCAAGCTTTCTATGACAACATTGAACATGAAAGGACAATGATCATCGACACGACCCCGACTTTTCTTTTGAGGGAATCTGAGTAAGTTGAAGTCTCCTCCTATGAGAATAGGATACAGATTGTCCTTAGTCAGATTGACCAACCCACATAAAAATTCCGCCTTAAAAACCTCCTGGGCAGCCCCGTATACGGCGACTAGAGACCATAGAAAGTCATCAGCCTTGTACGGATATGGAGTTTAATAAGAAAATCTCCAACCGAACTGGCTAGGACTTCCATAGTCTCATTTCGGACGCCCAACAGGATTCCCCCAGATAGACCCCGCGGCAGCAACGATACCCACGTAAACTCCACTCCACCAAAAAGGCGTTTGAGTTGAGTTTGTGAGAAATTGCGTATGCCACTCTCGAAAATACCCAAAAAATCCAAATTATGATCTCTCACACAATCGACAAAGAACAAATATTTAGCCAAGTCACGCAGACCTCTGCTATTTGAGAACATGCCATTCATTGAGAGACAATAGGGGATTTGGATACACGAGACCTCTTACGAGATTTGCGGCCCTTCGATTTTCGACCAGAAGCTGTAAGCTCAAATAATGAGCCCAATTCAGTCTCATCGAAGCCCACCTCCGAAACTTCACCAACTAAGTGAGAAAGGAGTTGACCATCTATTGTGGCATGCAACTCCTCCTCCTCAATCGGTGAAGGCTCAGAAACAACAAGAGTCTTCGGAGTAACCGTTAAACGGTCAACCTCCATACGTCTCAATACAGAACTAGAGAGAGAAACATCCTTAACAGATCTACCCATACTAACTCCAACATTAGCCAGCTTATCAGAAATAGACGAATTGGAGAAAGAAAGGAAAGACTTTGTAGAATTCATTATACCTTGCGAGTCGAGGTTCTTCTCCGCTTTCCTACGCATGGCCTTGACCATCGAGTCCTCATCCGTAGATGACGCCCCGGAGGCGTCGAGTCCATGCCTAGCGCTCCTCCGTCCCGAACTCAGCAGTCCGCCACCACCAAGGGGCGGGCCCGACGAAGCCCGGGGTAGGCCGTCCCCCGAGTGGATCCCGATCATGGCCAAACCGCCCTCATGGCCCGGCTTCCCCTCTTGGGTGGCTAGACCATGACCAACGTCCAGCAGCTCTCCAACTGCGTCACCAGGCAGCAACTCATCACGGGTCGTCGAAGACCCCAACTCCCCAATCATCCCGAGGCTGCCTGCCTGGATCGAAGAGGAGCCGGGCCGCACGTCCTGGTCCGCGGTGGGTGAGGTCGGAGAAGCACCACGGTCGACCAACCCCTCTTGGGCTAGTCCCCATGCCGAGGCCCCATGAACCACCTCCTAAAACACCGGTTCCAACACCGGTCCCTCCCGGCGAGGAATAGAACGACCCAGAACATTAGGTTTGCAGCGAGCAGGTGACGCCTACTGTGGGGTAGTCCGAGTCCCAGCAAAAGCCACCCGCAGAGCATCCTGCAGCTGAGAAGGAGAGACTCGAGGTGAAGCCACATCAGGTGCGACACCACGAAGAGGAGAGCCCACCGGAAGTGACTCAAGAATCTCCTTTCCACGCGGCCTAGCAGGATTGGGATTAAAAGGAGTGACTGCGATCGGAAGTGAAGAATCATGTGCCAACAACTGCGCCCTCTGAATGGAGTATGGTGGCATCGATCCCCCCTAACTAGGCTGGGCCGAAGAAGAGCCGTCCCCAGCATCTGTAAACCACTGGTCGAATCAGACAAATCCATAACATCATCAGGGCCCTTCCCATTTGTATCATCATCCTGGTCCTCATCCCTCTTCCGCCACAGGAAAGGAACGAACTCCAGCTCCGGAACATAACCTGCAGGCTCCAACCTGACACAAAGCTCGTAGGCCTTAAGCTTAACCACAACATCCGACTTAAGATAATGACCCAAAGAATCACTAAGCTGCGAGAAAACTGAGGTATCAGTCACAACCACCAAAATCCAAACGACACCACGCCGCCACAAACTGAACAAGTCAACATCTAGAGTGATCCCCATGAGCCCTCCAACAGCCCACAAACCCCAGAAAGAACACAAACAATGAGGAACCCCCTCAACATGTAGCCACACCTGCTTGAGCTCAAACTTATGTGGCACCTCCATCGTACGAAAAACCGAGAAAGCCAGCTGAGAATTGCCCTGAGGCACATACACCTGAATCCCATCCACCCTGTCCAGATCCTCAAACGACAGGAAGCTCACAAGGAAAGTTGCCTCTCCATGCGGTAAAGCCTCCCACTTCCACTGATCACGCACAGGGCATCTCCTGGCAATCTAACGCTGAACAACATCTTCCATCACCATCTGTCCGGACACACTCACCAAAGCTATGGGAGGCTGAGAATTCCCGAGATGATCACGTACCACATTATCAGGAATCTAAGAAAACAAAGTCCTCTCATTGCCAATACCAGCCATGTACAGAGTGGGTCGCGGTTGCTTGAGAATAGGGCACCTCAAGGTGGGATGAGAGGAACCATTACAAATATAACAGTAGTGAGCCACCTTGCAGTCCTTAGTTGCATGGATATTGACCGTGCACTCCCAGCAGCGAATAGCCTTCACATTCTTCTTACCCACAATAGCAGAACCCGGTGCACTAGGAACAACATCCGAGGTGGCAACCACCGACATATCAATATCAATGGTCCCCTGCACACCATACGGGTATGGCCCCTATTGCCCCGATGCCTGGAAGGAAATACCCGCTGCCACAGCGGGATACCCATATTGTCCAACTAACTGCTGGTGAAACTGCGGCTGGTACTGAGCAGACTGCAAGGCCAACTATTGATCCATCTGCGCCTTCTTCTTCTTTGTCTTCCGCTTAGGCCCCGTAGCACCCGCAGCACCGGCCCCAACATTTAACGCCTGAGGCACTGGATCCTGCGGATACATCGCTTGCGGTGGCATTGTGGCTCCACTCGATGGCTGACCGTGAAACGCAGGCTGCAGTGGCTGCTGACCGAAAGGCGGAAACGGAAGCCTTGCTCCCATCCCCTACTGAAAGGCTCCCAGCGGCGGTAACCCTGGGGGGCCCGAGAAAGGCGGCGGTCCATGTCCGAAGGGGCCAGCCACCGGAACCTGTCCAGCAGGCGGAGGGCAGACTCCCCGCGCCTAACCCCGGAAGGGCCCCGCGAAGTGAGGGGCGGTGGCCGGCACGGACCCGGCTGCCCTCGGAGGCGGCGGAGTAGAAGCACGAGGAGGATGCGGCGTATGGGGCGGCGCCGCCCCAGGCGGAGGCGCAGGGTTGCGAGGATTCGGTGCGGCCATCGGAGCCGGACCGAGAAGCGCCTGAACAAAGGAACGTTGGCGAGGCGACGACGAGTGAGGCGATCGATGGCGAGGCGGCGACGATAGAGACGAGCGAAGGCGAGGCGAGTGCAGGCGAATCAGTGGCGACAGATGACGAGGCGGCGGTGATCGGGGCGTAGAAAGAGGAGTCCGAGGCGGACAAACTCATGACCCAGATAGACCGAGTCGCCTAGCGATCGCACGCCAACCTCCTTTCTCGTGAACCGAATCGATGACCCCACCACTTTCCACATCATCCGCCACATCACCGCCTCCTCCAGCGCACCGTGGAGAAATCGGATCAAGATGATCACGGTCGCCCACAACCACGCCTCCACCGGTCGGCAGAAACTCCCCAAGGATCGGCAGCGCCGAAGCCCTGCGCGGTGGCAACTGCCCTTTCCAGGGTCTAACGGCCGGTCCCCGGCGGAGGAGGATCCCCACCGGCATCGCCACCGGACCCCTCCGGCCCACCGGCGTAGACGAAGGCCGACAAGGAGGCGAAGAGCTCCTTGGCGAGAAGATGGAGACCCCTTCTCCCAGAACCGAGAGGCCGGCGTTGGATAACCAATGTCCTCCCAGAACGCCTGCCGCAGCTCGTCCTCCGATTTTCTCCACCATCGGCCGACCGTGGTCCAGCCCAGCTCGTCGGAGTCGTCTTCAAGGTCCGCAAGTGCCTCCCGCATCGCCAGTGCATCACCAACATCCGAGCTGGAGTCCAAGCCCAGGCATTGAAACCTAGAACCCGTCCCCGCCGCCGGCGACCCAAAGCGCCGGGCACAAGGGTGAGCCGCTGCCCACGACCCATTCCTAGGACTCCTGCAATGGCCTCCTCCCTGAATGACCCTTCTTGGGTGGAAATGCTAGCTGGTGCACGAATTTCCTCTACATCGTCATCCTTTCCACCATGAACTAGAGAGGCAACTCAGGATACTCCATCCTGCTGCGCTGAGCTGTTATGTACATGTACGGAAGAAAATACATAAGCGACACAGCGGTGGCTGATCTAAACCCATCTAGGGTTTTGTCTCCCTTGCTGCCGTCGAGCAGCCGGCCCGTCCGTATGCACTGGTCTTGGGGCCTTGGAGGCGTGAGGGACCAATGGCTCTCGTCGGCAAGAGGGTTCTCTTTTTTAAGGTTGTTTTCAAGTGTCTTCTTTAGGATGTTGAGGTGGTAGCTACATCTTGAAGTCAGAATAAGGTCATCCCCTCTCTATCCTCGCTCTGGTGGTTTGTCTAGCACTGATGGAGAGCGCGTAGAGTTTTATGTCTGGCGGATCTCTTGGGATATGTCCGTGTTCTGTATTCGTTGGTGTCGTTTAAGGTCAATCTCTTTCGATCTACGGTTCTCATCTTCGGCGATGGTTGCTGCTCTGGCATACTTGTCCTCTGGGGTCTTAGCAGGATGACTTTCCGTCTGTCTACTATAACAAGCTCTACTATAACAAGCTTCTTACAACTCCGATGATGCAGGAGCAAGGACGGTGGCGCGCCTTTAGATCGTGCTAGTGTTTGTAGTCATCGCTAGGTGGTCCAATGAACTATTTGTAATTTTTCTTACTTTTAGGACTCTGTACTGCTATTGATGTTATTAATAGATCAGTAGAATTTAGCAAAATAAAATAAAATAAGGGCATCTACTATGGTAAAGAAGACATATCTTCTCTTAGAATATCTCGAGTCGCGTACCCAAACCCAAACGACACTTGATAGAAGCGGCAAATCGGTCGCTTGGGGAGGCTGCCGCACCCTGCCATTTTTGTGTCACGTTTGTTCCCAACCGTGTTCCCCATGCAGGCTGCTGGACACATTTTCACGACGAAATTAAATCAAAATAACCTGCCACGGAGTTCAAAGCCCTAGTTAAAGTTACCCCACCACTTCGCTACGATCGCCGACGAGAATATTACATCACCTAGGCGACGTGAATAAATCTAAAAGAACATTATGTCCACCGTCGTTGGCATCTCTTCTAGACCGACGACCTCATCACATGCATGCCTATCCTTCTCGCCCATCATCGATGCCGATATCGCTTCCAATGATGCATTCGCAACCGCTGACATTGCCGTTGTCTCTGCCACTGCCTCCGATGCCGCCTTCGCCTCGGTAATTTCTTCAAGATCATGTCACGGTAGTACATGTGCGCACCTTCACCCGAGGATCCATCTTCAAAGTGCCGGTGGTCAAGATCATGAAGTCCTCCATCCTTTTCTTGACGGCGACCTTCTTCTTCTCAGTCTCGACTCTCTCCTTCTCGATCACGATCTTCTCATCTTGCTTTAACAACAAAGACTTCCACCTTTCACCACTCTTTCCCCTTGGAGGAGCCAGTTCGACGAGACATCGGTGATGCACTTGTCAATTGATGCCTGCACCTTGTCGAACGATGCCACTTGCACTGCGGTTGCCTTCGCCTTCTTGTTGCCGATTGGGTGCCCTGTCGAGTTTGCTAGTG
Organism: Avena eriantha; assembly: GCA_910589775.1. Lineage (NCBI taxonomy): Eukaryota > Viridiplantae > Streptophyta > Magnoliopsida > Poales > Poaceae > Avena > Avena eriantha. The sequence goes on along the minus strand of OU342746.1, from coordinate 374,809,446 downwards.
GCGCATCTCTAGCTCCATAGAGATCACTTCTCAATACAATCAAAATTAAAAGGATGAAAGATGTACAATCCAATTTCTCGATTCAATAGCAGAGACATGCATGAAACATTATCGGAGGCTATGCAACGCATTCATGTGCACGAGTCTTGATCTAGGCTCAACAGCCTCATTCAAGCAAAGCAAGGGCTTACTGTACTATTTAACAAGCAGTTATCGGCCATACGGGTAGCGGTAGCGCCAGCGCCATACGTCGCGGTAACAAAGTTTTGGTACTCCCGGTGCATCCACAAAATCAGACGACGCAGAAGCACGTAGCAGCATTGATCATGGCGCTCAACGGCCCGAGCACCGACCAGGCCTTGCTCGACGCCGAGCACGAGCTCTGGACAACCTCATTCTCCTACATCAAGTCCATGGCGCTCAAGTCCGCCCTGGACCTCCGCCTCGCCGACGCCATCGACCACCACGGCGGCGCGGCCACCCTGCCCCAGATAGTCGCCAGGGTCATGCTCCACCCCTCCAAGATCCACTGCCTTCGCCGCCTCATGCGCGTGCTCACTCTGTCAAGCGTCTTCACGACCCAGCAGGCGGACGGCACCGGCGAGCCATTGTACATTCTCACACCGGTGTCCCGCCTACTCGTCAGCTCGCAGAGCTCGTCCTCTATCATGGCATTCGTGCTGAACCCCGTCCTCATCACCCCGTTCCTCCAGATCGGCGCGTGGTTCCAGCACGCGTTGCCGGACCCCTGCATCTTCGAGCACATGCACGGCGAGGCCCTGTGGGAGATGGCCGGGAAGGACGCGACGCTAGATGCGCTCATCAATAAGGCCATGGTCTCGGACAGCGGCTTCATCATGGACGTCGCCGTCAGGGAGGCCGGCGATGTTTTCCGTGGGTTAAGCTCCCTTGTTGACGTTGGCGGGGGCCTCGGCGCAGCGGCACAAGTAATTTCGAAAGCATTCCCGCATGTGGGATGCAGCGTGCTGGATCTTGAGCACGTCGTCAGCAACGCGCCTGCCGGCACCAATGTTAAGTACGTCGCCGGCGACATGTTTGAGAGCGTTCCACCGGCGAACGCTGCCTTCCTCAAGGTACGTCCTCTTTCCGCAAGAAAGGTGCGCGCGTGCATACACAGCACATTCCGGCACTTTGTTTACCTTTTTATACTACTAATTTTTAAAAGGCGATAATCAGATATAATAGGCTAGATATATGAATGTAAGCACTTTGTCAATGTTCAATACTTAATCAACATACAATATATTCTTGCTTTCTATGTTTGGCTTCAGTCCGTTCTTCATGACTGGGATGACGAGAAGTGTGTCAAAATATTGGAGAGTTGCCGGAAAGCAATTCCTCCAAGAGAGGTAGGAGGAAAGGTGATAATCATCGACATAGTGGTCGGAGCAGGACTAGGAGACGAGAAGCACAAAGAGGTGCATGCCTTGCTCGATAATGTACATAATGTTTATCAATGGCATTGAGCGAGATGAGCAAGAGTGGAGCAAGATCTTCCTAGAAGCTGGGTTTAGTGATTACAAGATTATACCAGTTCTAGGGTTCCGGTCAATCATTGAGGTCTATCCATGAAAGCTTTCGTGATTATGTACTTATGTATATATGCGCATGTAAATTTATGCTTCTGTAATAACGTTAAGGGATAAAAATGTAAATTTATCCTCATTATGATTGGAACGATGATGAGTGTGCCAAGATACAGACAATTAAGGTGGAAAGGACGACATCCCTCTAGAAATGAGTCCTAGCTAGATATGATGGTTTTGTCTAGGCCAACAAGATTATTACAAGCTGAGACTCATGTTTTCTTTGGTTTGTTACCATGTACATATCTTCATGTAAACTTGTAATTATGCTCAAAGGATCAAGCGAAAGGATTTCGTAATAAAAAACACATCAATGTAGTATCACTGTGAAAGAAACATATTGATGTTGTTAGATGGTTCAACTAATAAAAAATTACTACATCAGTTTTGAGTGGTTAGCCTATTATTGAGCTCTGTCTAAGAACACTGCATGAGTTACGAGTATTTGATTATTGTGTACTTGCTTATAAAATGGAATGAACAACATGTTTTTTATTGCATGCATGCTTGTGTGCATCTTAGTGCGACGAACAAGAATATGAGACCTATTTGATTCGAAGGATCTTAAAAGCACATAAATAGGAAAAAACACAGAAACAACATGCCATGGCATGTGAAATGCCATAGGGATAAAAACACATGAATTAGTTGCAGAAGTCATTTGATCACATCACAAAAAAAAGCATAGGAAATTTCTATAGAGTTTGAGTATATGTCATAGTTGTCATAGACACATAAATTAGAGATAACTGTCTGGGAATGGCCTCTTCCCAAGTGGGTCTATCGCGTTTTTACAATACTTTCTTCGTCTTATTATATAAGATATTATTATAACAAGTATATGTGTATATTAGTCATAGTATTGGTTATAATACCACCTTATATTATGGGACATATGGAGTATTAAAAAACTGCGAGTATTAAATGAGTGTTACTGTTATCTACGAAGATGTCTTCGGACAATGGAATGCGAGAACCATTACTGACCTGCCAAGCTTTTTTTACTCCTCCGATCCATAATAAGTGTCAATGAGTTGTACTAAATCAACTACACTTATTATAGATTAGAAGGAGTAACACAAATGATTTTATTCAAATTAGGTGCATTTTACATGAAGAAGTGTGAATGGAGCCCATGCTTGATTAAAAAAAGGATGTCTTTGCGAGGACTTAAACTCAGATAGCTAAGGATGTATATATTCTGAATTCGAAGTGCGAAACAAGCTATAAAATGAACTTTGACGCTCACCAGCAGACTATTATAAAAATGCGAGTCGTTTGGTTTCCCTTAATCTTGAGCATGGGTGATGACATGGTTTACTATTTCAAAGGTTTACATGGAAATCTCTGGCATGGATGAATTGTGAAGTACCCATGGCATAAGCTACCAATTTGATGAACCTTGAGTTCCGAATAGTATTAGTACTAAGTTGGTCAATATTTCATATCTTGGGGATTGTACCGGTCAACTGGAGCAGTGGCCACAAAAGAACATTTCTATCTCATCTGCCTATGTTTGCAAGAGAAAATTGAATTAAAACATGTTTTCTTAGGGTCCTCCCTTAATGAACCATTTTTGGAATTTGGCCGCTAAATTCAACTTCAGATCCCGAAGGACTATACATCCCATAAGTTCTGCATCACAACGAGTGGTGTGTGAAGCTATTTGACAGAAAAAATAACATCAAACCTATCTAGATGCTGAAGAAAAATGTGTTACGTTGGTTGGGTTTGGGCAATAAGGCACGCATCATGGTGAAAGTGAAATGGTTCTTGTTTGGGTTTTTTCGGTTATTTGATATTCCTGACGCATCCAGTGTCATGATCGATCCTAGGCGCTGTGGATTTGTGTATTACGATTTTTATTTATGTTGATTGATATATACATATAACCCACCGCGTGGAGCACGAGCACAATACACAATTTGTTGATATGACCAAGTTGTCGCAGCAGTAGGTATGGGTTAGGCCAGTTAAAAAAAAAGGTATGGGTTAGCTCGTCAATTTTGTTCCTGGAAGCTAGCTAAACATTTTTATGCCTCGAGCAAACTTTGCAGCTTCATTCGTTGTTTGAGAAAATCAGTCATCAATAAAAAATAAAATACGGGAGACGTGATGACAACCCAATTTCTGTTTCTTTCCTCAAGGACAATTATGTGTCAAAATAAGTCAACAATAAAAATCTCTCAGATTTCTATATGGAAAGATTTATAACTAGAATCCTGCTATAACTATACCGAGATCACTAATCTGGGTGTAATCCTTGGAGTGGTCACCCAAATTACCCCGTCACTAGCAGCTCCTGAAAAATTCCACACATCTACAATGGACGAGAAGACACATCTTCTCTTAGAGCATCTTTTAGCCGCGTCCCCCAAACGCCAAAGAAGCACCAAATCGGTCGCTTGGGGAGGACGCTGCACCTTGCCGTGTTTGGGGCACACATGTTTCCAAATGCATTTTTCTTGACGGAAGTAAATCTAAATAACTTGCCATAGAGTTCAAAGGCCTAGTTCAAGTTCCAGCCACCACTTCGCCACGATCGCCGGTGAGAATATTACAGAACCGAGGCGGCACGAATAAACCTAAAAGAACATGGTGTCCACCATCAATGTCGGTTCCTCTAGATCGACGACCTCCTCATGCACGTGCACATCCTACTCACCCGTCGCCGCTTCCATTGCCGCTGCCGCCTTCGCCTTGGCTACTTCTTGCAGTCAACACTTTCCTTCTCAATCACAATCTTCTCATCTTGCTTCAACAACATAGACTTCCACCTTTTATCACCCTTTCCTCCGGAGAAGCAAGTTTGACGAGACATCAACGAGCCACTTGTCAATCGACGCCTGCACACTGCAAATGAACAAATAAACAAGCTCCGGCGTGATGAGGAATCTAAATGGGCACAACGTGCCAAAGTTAAACATATGCAGGAAGGAGGAAACAATACCAAATATTTTCATCTGATAGCCAATGGAAAACATAGGAAGAAGAAAATATTCCAGCTTGAACACGAGGAAGGAACAATTGTAGGTGAGGACAATTTGAAAATTTGTATCACTGAATACTACAAGCGGTTGTTCGGGGAGCCGACTCCCAATGGCTTCACGCTTATAGAAGATATAATTCATGACATTCCTCAGGTATTGACTAAAGAAAATGAAATTTTAACTATAGACGTTTTGGCCAGTAATTAAACAGGATCAGATGGCTCTTTTTTCACAGTTGCATGAAGACAACCTTCCCATGTTTAAGTTAAATTTTAGCATAATAACTCTGCTTCCCAAGAAAGAAAACGCAACACAAATACAACAATATAGACCTATCTGCTTACTAAATGTAAGCTTTAAGATTTTCACTAAAGTAGCAACAAACCGAATAACTGGAATTGCACAAAAATTATCAGACCCACACAGACATCTTTTATGTCTGGACGGCATATTCTTGAAGGTGTGGTTGTCTTGCATGAGACCATTCATGAGATTCACAGAAAGAAGATGGATGGAGTTCTTTTCAAAATTGATTTTGAAAAGGCTTATGACAAGGTAAAGTGGTCTTTTTTGCAACAAGTCTTACGTATGAAAGATTTTGATCCTAAATGGTATAGGTGGATTAACAACTTCGTACGAGATGTAAGTGTGGCCATTCGGGTCAATGATGACATTCACCATTACTTCCAGACTAGAAAAGGACTATGACAAGGGGATCCACTGTCACCTATGCTCTTCAATGTTATAGTTGATATGCTTGCCATCTTAATTGGCAGAGCAAAAGAGAATAATGAAGTAGCTGGACTAATAACTCATCTAGTTGAAGGGGGGTGTCTATTTTGCAATATGCCGATGATACAATTATGTTCATGGAACACGATTTACAAAAGGCAGTCAATATGAAACTAATTTTATGTATTTTGAACAACTATCGGGACTAAAAATTAACTTCCATAAGAGTGAGATTTACTGTTTCGGCAAGGCTGCTGAGCAAGAACAAACTTATAGGGAGATTTTTGGTTGTGAAGTAGGTTCCTTGCTGTTTAGATACCTTGGGGAACCATCGATTCTGTTTTATCAAGCTTGCTGATGTTTATGTTGTCCTTTTTACAAATACCGAAAGGAGTTTCTAAAAGGTTGGACTTCTATTGTTCACGATTTTTTTGGCAAAGTGATGAATTCAAGAAGAAATACCAACTAACTCGGTGGAATATTATTTGTTGACCCAAAGACTAGGGGGGGTTGGGCATTGAGGTGCTAGAACTTAAAAACAAATGTTTACTTAGTAAATGGTTGTATAAGTTATTGACATAAGAAGGGGTCTGGCAAGAGTTACTACGCAACAAATATCTAATCAATAAAACTTTAGCACAAGTGGAAGCCAATCTGACTGATTCACCATTCTGGAAAGGACTAACGGGGGTGAAAGATGAGTTCTTCACCCGTGGTGTTTTCAAAATTGGTGATGGAAGGAACATCCATTTCTGGGAGGATACATGGCTAGGGAATGTACCTCTGGCCCAACAATATCCATCCTTGTACAACATAGCACATAGAAAGCATGTCCTCGTTCACGATGTTTTGACCCAAAACCCTTTAAATATTGGATTTAGGAGGAATCTAACGGGGGATAATTGGGGTGCATGGTTGCACTTATGTGAAAGGTTAATGGAAATAACTTTGTCGGATGAACGTGATAGGTTTTCATGGAATTTAACTAAGGACAGGGTCTTTTCAGTTAAGTCTATGTATGAAGATCTTATGAATGAGCATCCACGTTTTCCCAAGAGATACTTGTGGAAGATAAAAATACCACTCAAAATTAAAATTTTCATGTGGTTTCTCAGTAACAACGTTTTGTTAACAAAAAACAACCTGGCAAAGAGAAAATGGAATGGGTGCAAGAAATGTTGTTTTTGTGATGAAGTCGAAACGGTTGAACATTTATTTCTAGCTTGCCCTTTTGCAAAAATAATTTGGCGCATGAGTTTTTGCACTTACAACTTACCTCCTCCAACTAATATCACCAATATGTTTGGTAGTTGGTCAAATGGAATAGATAAGGTGTCTAAGGGCAGAATCCGAATTGGCATTTCGGCCATTTGTTGGACCATTTGGAAGTGCAGAAATAACTGTATTTTTTACAAGACAAGATTTCCTTCCTTCTTGCAGGTAGTTCACATGGCGGCATACTGGATTCAGCTCTGGGCTTTCCTTCTCCCAAAGCATCAGCGCACTCACATGGTCTCTGGGTGCAACCGTCTTGTGGCGGTTACTTCGGATTTCTTCAGCCAGGCTTCGTGGCGTCATTTTAGTAGACAAATGTCTAGCTACAGATTTTGCTTTCTTGTGAGATTTTTACCGATTTTCAGATGGTTGGTGCATGTATCAACCCCATCTGATCCTTAAACTGTAATGCCACAATGATACTCTTTGGATCTTAATAAAGGTTGTGTGCATCCGAGGACGCAGAGGCCGGGGCGTTGCTCCCCTTTTCGAAAAAGAAAAAAAACTTGTGCGGTGGCTACCTTCACCCTCTTATTGCCAATTGGGCGCCCCACCAGGGTTGCTAGCAGCGCATAAAGATCAATGACGCCATCGTTTGCCTTCACCAAATGTAGGCGTGTTTGCCTCCATTACTCACAAGCTTTAAGCTAAATATAGCTATGGATCAATGCGGACCCTTTGCCCTCGTTTTTGAACAGGTACATGTCTATTGCCTTGTCCAACTAAGCAAGGAAACACAAAGAAATAAATGCATAGACGATAAAGACGATGATGCACAAAGAGGGAAGAAGAATAACCTACCATATTGGCCATGTTCATGACACTTTACGATTGAGGTTTAATCTTTGCATGTCAGCCATGAAATAAGTTCACCGCGGCTTGTATTACACCCCACCGAGTAGACATAGCCTTTTGGATCCTCTTCATTTACATCACAACATACTCTTGTTGAGGAATTTACGCTCATCAAACTCCCTTTTATTCCTACCCCAATAAGCCGCGCTAGTTTGATTGGCATCGGTGATCGGATCTATGCTCACCGTCTTCTAAGAATCACACGAACAAAGATATTCCAATGACTTCCACATCGGGCCGCATGTGTCGGCTCTTGGTTTATCCTTGCCGACCGGTTATTCCTCGCCTCCATCCTCCCCTTCCGATTCCTTCTCCTACTTCTCACTGGTTCCAAGGACGCCTTCTTCTTCCTCTTTCTCATCCTCCTCATTTTCCTAGGCTCCCCTTGTTGTCTGCCATCATGCTCTCCGCTCCTGCCATTCCATCGTAACATGTTGATGGCGGGGTTGTCGAACTAGAGCGGTCCTCTTCGAAGCGACAATGAAGGCCTGTACGTATGGACGGTTGATGTCGATGTTAGGGAGTTTGTTGCCCCTGGTCGTTGAACGTCGGGGAAAACATACTAGGGGCGTTGGGGTAGAATCCGACATGCGGGACTTGAAAATAATATGCCCGAGAGGAAATAATAAAATGGTTATTATATTATATTCCACGTTTATGATAAATATTTATTTCTCATGCTATAATTGTGTTAACCAGAAATGTTAATACATGTGTGTTTAATAAACAAGAAAAGGTTCCTAGTATTGCCTCTCATTACACCAGCTTGTTGATTAACAGATGATCAAAGTTTCCTGGTCATGATATTGGATGTTGTTAATAACAAGGTCACACAATTTTTTGAATGATGTGATGAACATACTCCCAAAGTATAGTAACACTATCAAGCCATTATGTTTACACTACTATAACATTATTCAAAGTAACCATAATCCTTACACCATGAGATCACGTCAATCACTGACTTCAAAAGAGTATTTTGATGGCATCAAACGTCACACCGTAACAGGGTGATTATAAAGGTGTCGTTAGATACTTGGAAAGTGTTAGTTGAGGCGCGTGAATCATTTGTCTATCCTGATGACGGAGAGATATACTTAGGACCCTCTCGGTGATATCACATTGACATAGCTTGCAAGCAAGTGATAATGATCACTAAGAATGTTATATCACTGGAACAAGAAAAGAGTACTTGTCAGTAATGGGATCGAACTAGGCATGAATGATACCGAATGATCGGATCCCGGATAAGTAAAATATCGCGAGACAAAAGGAATTGCTTATTGTGAATAAAAGATCACACGATCACTAAGTCATTGCGTGAACTAGTGGGAGTCATTATGAATTTCCAGGTCCCGCTAATGATTATTGATCAGAGAATGTCTCGATCATGTCCACACAGTTCGTGACCCATAGGGATACATACTTAAGGGTAGTCGACGCATTTCAGTGGATAGGGAACACTGGAGAAAATACTAGACAATGAAGGAATTATTCTAATAAATCTACTGAAATAGTTTTAGTGTATCGGAATATCATTGGGGATTGAATTGTTAATGTGTTTATTAAATGAAGTGTTCACTAAATGAGTGATATTAAATCAAGTGAATTAAAAGTGGTTTTTAATGAAGAGACTCTTGATTTTTGAGTGGAGAATAAATGGGAGAAAGTGGAGAGTGTTTTTATGCAAGTAGAGAGTCCACCCACATAATTGGGGAAGAGGTGGGGGCGGCCACATGGCTGTGCGCCATGCCCCCTTGGGCTGCCCCCTCACCTATAAAAGGCCCACCTCATCTCCTCTCTCAAACACACACTCACCTCTTCTCTCATATGCTCTTTGGTTGGCATCTTCCCCCCCTCCTAGCCTTGTCCATTTCCACGAGCGAGGTGCTTAGGCGAAGCCCTGCTCAAGATCTTCTCCACCACCATCATCATCATGTGGTAGTGTTGGCGGAGTTTCTGAGGATCCCCTACTTCCGCTGCTGAGCTGGAGCGAGGGACACCATATGTGTGACCCATTACAGAGGTGCTACACGTGTGGCACTATCATCGCATCCTTGAGGATAGTCGTGTACACTCTACAACAACCACGTTTGTTTGCGGGAACTTTATCCCATGTTACGGTCTTCGAGGGTGAGTCCATCTGAAACCGTTACATGTATCTCCTAGATATGATCTTGGTGGTTGCAACCATAGGAATTTTTTTGTTTTCCATGCAACGAACCCCATCAGGACTCTGTCGGTGTACTGTGGAAATAGCATTGATATCTATAGTGTGCTCATGGTGGGGCTTTCATGGAGGAAGTACGGGGGAGACGGCGATGTGCTCCGTGGATGTGGGCCGGTTGAAAGGGGTGTTATGAGCGAGTAGATGGGGTGGGGGTTGAATAGGCACTACTAAATTTTATATATTTTCAATTTTAGGCCTTACACAAAGTAAATTTTCTAGATATGCAACTAAGTGGATTTCCCTATATGACAAGCAAGCATACAAGTAACATAAACAACTATACAAGAGTAAGGATAGAAATAACCGTAATATGGACACGAGGATGTGTTTCCCGGAGTTCCTTCCTTGTTGAGGGAAGTATATCTCTGTGGGAGAGGTGTTGGGGCCACACAAGGTCCCCCAAGCACCACTAAGGCTCACCTTCTTCTCCCAAGCACGCACCACAAAGGTGAGTACTTGATCCACTATGCGGGGCTCTTCACTGTGGCCACCCTAACCTCACACAAAGCTTGGGGCGATCTCCACAACTCAATTGGATGCTCCCAACAACGACCACAAATCTCTTATAACACCCAAACGAGCTCCGGTGTGAGTTATTCAAGCTATGGTAACAAGATTTTCTTACAAAACGTGGGAGGAAAACAAATGCCCTTGGTCGAAGTGTAGATATTGGTCTCCTACCTTAATTCCCAAAAGGGTATAAAGTTCTAGTGGCCAAGGAAGGAGATCTTGAGGATTTGAGATCAACAACAATGGAGGAGAGAGAGTGGAAGCCAAAGGTTTCACTTGGGTAAGAAGGGGCTCTTTTATAGTCCTCTGATGCAATTCGGAGAGACACCCCTGGTTCGGCACGCTACCGAAATCACAGGCGATGGACCAGGGGCCATATCCTTCTCGTCTTTGTCTTGTATTGCAATCCCCCATGCGCACGGCTGTCCATACTGCACGAGTTTGGGTGGGGATATGTCCGAAGGGGGACCACCTCCCGTCCTATCACGAAGGACGGGGCGAGTTCTTCCCTTCTTCTATCCTGATGCAGGCGTCCACGATGGAGAAGATGTCTGTTATCGATTTGAAGACACGAGTGATCATGCGCCATCTTACTAGGGGGCTTTGTACCCCCGAAAGAATACCAATTCCACCCTTTTAGCGGATTCCCTCGGGAGGGTGGCGAGTGCTCGGGCGAAACATCGGGTAAAATCACTCGTCCATTCTCGTGTTCGTTGCCTGGCCCGAGGAGGTCGGTGAAGTTGATTCCCCACTGCCCCCTCCTCTGACCATCACCACCATGCGGCGCATTCCCGGGAGGAGGAGGCGAGATCCTTGAGAGTTGAGGACCGCTCGATAGCTCCCCCTATCGAGGGGAGGGCCATTGATGGGGGAAGAGCTTGATGATGCGCTGAAATCATCACCCGACTCCTCGTAGGCTCAGGGAGGCGGAATGTCGCCCATGATCCGGGTTGTAGAGGTCTGGGCATGGGATTCACGGCGATGAGCTTGTTTCAAATGTTCCTCCTACCTGGCACGCCAGATGTTTTGTCTTGATTTTGGACACGAGGGGATAGGGCATCCCCTTTGTTAGTTCGGCTAGGGGTGTAGCATACATCGAGCTTGATTGGAGAGCTAGACAAACACAGATAGAGACACAGTTTTTACCCAGGTTTAGGTCTGCTAGTGCAGAACCCTATGTCTTGCAACTATCAAATATTTGGTGGATGATCACAATTACAATGTTTCCTTCCCCAGGAAGGCTGTAGCTAAAGAATCCTCTCCTCTCTCTCGAACGACTTATACCTCCTTTTATAAAGGCAGGGGAAACCACAAGGGTTGGTCACCACGCGGTGCGGGGGCAAAGTGCATGCCCTCAACGTGGTTGTGCGCTCCTACCACCATACCGCGTGTCTCTCACTGTCTGTACCGATCAGTAAGACACTCGTGCATATCCTGTCAATCTGGATCTTGCCGAGGGTTGGCTCCCCAGGCTCTCAGTCAGGACCCCGGATAAGGTCCCGACTAGGACCCCATGAGTCGGGCGCTCTACATGGTTGCAACATGGTGCACTGGTGTTGTATGTGGTTATGGTGGGCCAAACAAAGCATGGCTAGAGGGCATTCTGTCCCCTGGGTCAGGCATCATCGGTCAGCTGTCCTACTTCTCCATGGTAGCCGTCGGTTCCCCGCCCTCGAATACCGTGCCTAGGATACTCTGTGGGAGGTGGGGTGCTTTGGGCTCCCGGAATCTCACCTCCATGGAATGCTCGGTCCAGAGCCCTGAGGGGATGCCCCAACTAAGTTCCTGTAACGGAACTACGCAGGTGTCGCATCCCTCCCATCGATTACGGGAGACCCCGGATCCACAAATGCGACAGTCATCCCTTCGCTCATATTTTCTTAAGTGGTAAATCAAAAATAAAGAGTCGAGGCTATGATACTAATTGAAAGGACCGATGTGAACGACTAGAAGGGGATGAATAGGCACTACCAAATTTTATATATTTTTCAATTTTAGGCTTAACACAAGGTAAATTCTCTAGATTTGTAACTAAGTGAATTTCCCTATATGACAAGCAAGCATACAAGATAAACAACAATACAAGAGTAAGGGTACATATAACCACAAGATGTACACGAGGATGTGTTTCCCGGAGTTCCTTCCTTGTTAAGGGAAGTATGTCTCCGTTGGAGAGGTGTTGAGGCCACACCTGATCCCAAGCGCCACTAAGGCTCACCTTCTTCTCCCAAGCACGCACCACAAAGGTGGGTACCTAATCCACAATGTGGGGCTCTACTCGATGGCCACTATAACCTCACACAAATATTGGGCGATCTCCACAACTCAATAGGAGGCTCCTAACAATGACCACAGATCTCTTACAACACAAGAACGAGCTCTAGGGGTGACTTCTTCAAGGTAGGATTTCATGAACCCTAGGGTAACAAGTTCCTTACAAAAACGTGGGAGGGGAACAAATCCCCTTGATGGAAGTGTAGATATCGGTCTCCTACCTCAATTCCCAAAGGGCATCAAGTTATAGTGGCTAGGGAAAGAGACCTTGAGGATTTGAGCTCAGCAACAATCGATGAGAGAGAGTGGAAGCCACAATATTCACTTGGAGAAGAAGGGGCTCTTCTATAGGCCTCTCGAAATCTGACCATTGCTGATTGTAAAGGCCAGAGTCTTGGGTCTGGGTAGACCAGAGTCTCCAGACTCAACCAATGCACCACACCAAAGTCTCCGGACTGGAGAGGTCGGAATCTCTGGTCCGAGTGTAACAAGATAGAAATGTCTACCCAGTCTCTGGACCATGCTCTGAGAGAAACACACTCGGTGCTTCCTCACAAAATTCTCTAGTCCTAAGACTAGACCAGGGAATTTCCCAGAGTCTCCGCTCTAAATCACACTGGAGTCTCCAATTTGAGCATTCTGAAGTCTCCGGACCCCGAGATCTTGTAACAGGCAGATAAAGGGGGTTCCATTTCCATAGATATTTTCACTTTTAGCATCGAAAATTATATTGTGTTACAACAATTTAAACACCTAGAATACTTAGCACATTGTTAAACATTCGTGTATTGACAAACAAACACCAAAAACATATTTAATAGGGAAATGCCCTTTTTGAAATAATAAGAACTCAAATCTGCATCCATGAGGATTTGAATCTGGGTGGCTGGGTTGTACATCCACTTCCCTAACCAAGTGAGATAGGCACACTTCTTGGGAAATACCCGTTCATTGGTCGTGTCTCTTCCTTGGCTCCCACCTTGGGCGATGACCGCTTTCGCGGTCAACTTGGCATTGTGCGCCGCATTGACGGATGACGCTTTCTTCATGTCGGCTTGCAGACGCCGATCCCTGCATTCCACCGCTGCAGAACCAGCGATGAACAATGATTTCTCCCACTACTCTTGTGGCATCGAATCTGGTTTAACCTCATGCGGCAGCTCCTTGCGTGGCTTGTTGAATGGCACCTTTGGACCTTGGGACCGGTCATCTTCTTCGCCTTCGCACCCTCCGTACCATATGGCTCCAACTCCACACTAGGTGGTTTCGGCGACATGGTTGCACGTGGGCGGACGGAGGCGCTTGTGCGGTGGTGGCGAGCTCAGGGCGGGAAAGCCATCAGCGAGCGGGATAAATAAAAGTTGGGATTCGGGGTCATGAAGACCACACACTATGTTGATGGTAGGGCTAGCCCACCACTAGCCGTGGGGCCAAAGCGTTGCGTCCCGCCGGCCCGCAAGGTGCCCCCTGTAGCCGGGATGATTTGGCCACATGCCCAACCACATGCCTATGTCTGGCGTGCCCCAAAAGCTCTTGGCAGATGGTTTGTGGGACGCGACTGAAGATGCTCTTATATCTCTATATAATATAGAGAAGGCAATAGATATAAGTTGTATGTGCATTATCTCTGGAAATTAATTAATTTTTAGTAGGAAATTATATTGCTAAGGGAAGACATGTGTATAATAGAGAAAATAGCTTTCTCTTATTTTTTAAGAGATCATCTCTTAGCTAAGGCAACCTGCTCTTTCTTTATTCTCTTCTCCGACCAAACAAAAATCTAAAGTGACAACTCTAAAAGAAGACTGATGTCATCCCATTATACATGTTCTAGGACAGGTAGCGGCCTAACTATGAAAAGCTAGTAATCCCCCCAACTATGAACAGCTAGTAATCCCTCCGTTCTATATTAGTACCCGCTGATTTACTATAAAATTGTACTAAATCGGCACAACTAATATGAAACTGAGAGAGTAGCTACCAAGATCATTATTGGTAATTTAAAAGTGATTGTGTGGCTGTAAAATAGTTAATTTTTCTTGCTTTCATGGTATTCATAATCACTTGATACTAAATAGTCTGTTAGGTTTCTTGTGATGGAATCTAGCCATTCGGCCTTGAAATGGGTGCTCACATTTGGTTAGGTTTATTCCAGTCTTTTCAGTAATGTTTTTACCGTGGGACACAACTCCAACACACGCGCTAAAACCTGGCGCTGTAAAAATAACCGCCGATATAGAGCGCTCGCGGCAATTTTTCGTCCTCCAACAGGCGCACGAAAATCCGGCGCTGTAAAAAAAATCAGGCGCGCGTTAATTTGCCCACCGGCGCGCCCTATATTTGGTGCCCGGCCACCAAAGCGTGCTATCACTCTCTCTCGCGCGCGAACGCCAACGGCCGCTAAAACTTCCCCCGCGCGTTCATTGCCTCCATTCCCTTTCCGCGATTCCGCCGGCGCTACCGCTTCAATTCGCCGCCGCCGCCGCTTGCCCGCATGCGGAAGCTGCAAATCCGCCGCTGTTGCGCCTCCCCGCACCTCCTTGGAGCTCACCGCGGCGGGAATCGACTCAGGTGGCTGGCGCCGCGCGTCCTCTCGCGTCGTGAAGCGACCGCCGCTGCAGCCGTGCCTCGGCGACCGTGGATCCACGCTGCCCTCGGACGCCCTGTCCTCCTCAAGTCGGGAAGCTACTTGGAGCACGCCTTTTCGCCGCCGCAAGGTACGTTTCGCTGCCGTCGTGCCTCCAGATTTTATTTTACTTTCGGTAGACGAAGCGAGCGTATGCTTGTAGAGGATCTCGTATGATTCATCCGACGAGGAACTAGAGCTCGAGGAATATGAGAAAATATCCATGCTATTAGCTTGGCGCGAGACAAAAGAATCGAAGCGGGGTGGCTCAGTTTTTGGTAGGCGCAAGTTGTGGAGGGAAATGATTGAAGGGCACAAGAGGTTGATGATGATGTGTTTCAACGACAATGCCACCTTTCCCGAGGAGTATTTTCTTCGGCGTTTTAGGATGAGCACCGGTTTGTTCAAGCGCATTTGCGAAGAGGTGATCAAGTTTGATCGTTTCTTTGAGAGAAGAAGGAATGCTGCCAGAGAGCTTGGACATAGCACCTACCAGAAGGTGCCCTCCGCCTTGCGTATGATGGCATACGGTATACCGGCGGACCTTGTTGACGGCCATTTGGAAATGAGTGAGAGTCAAGCCATTGAGTGTGTCAAGTTCTTTGCCGTCGCAATTGTGCGCGTGTTTGGCACCCTCTATTTGAGAGTTCCCAATGCCGAAGATACAACTAGGCTTTTGGAGGAGAACAAGGCTCGGGGGTTCCCTGAAATGCTTGGCTCTATTGACTGCATACATTGGAGTTGGGAGAATTATCCTGCGACATGGCATAGACAATTCAAAGGTCACAAGAAGGATTGCACTATCATCCTTGAAGCCATGGCAGATTATGAGACTTAGATTTGGCATATTTTTTTGGAATGCCCGGGTCCTGCAATGACATCAATGTTGTTCAATGGTCTCCTCTTATGTCAAGGATTGCATTGCGTGAAGGTCCACAAGTGGAGTTTGAAGCAAATGGCCGTACATACAACTATGGCTATTATCTTGCAGATGATATCTACCCAAGGTGGCAAACTTTTGTGAAGCCGGTTCACAAACCGAAAGGTAAGAAAGAAAAGTATTTCCACGCCGCACAAGCGGCGGCTAGGAAAGATGTGGAGAGAATCTTTAGGATTTTGCAAGCCCAATTTGCTATTGTGCGAAGACCGGCTAGATTTTGGGATCAAGAATGTCTTTGGTACATCATGACCGCTTGTGTGATCATGCATAGCATAATCATAAAGGATGATCGTGGAAAAGATATAGATCACAGCCACCACTATGACTTGATGGGGATTTCCGTGCAAGTGTATAGGAGAGAGCATAGGGTGGCGCGTTTTATTGCCTCATATCATGCCATTCGCGACAACGAGATCCATGATAATCTTCAAAAAGATCTCATCGAGGAGTGGTGGAAATGGTTTGGAGCATAACGTTGAACCCTCTTTTTATTTGTTGTTTGTTGTATTTGTTGATGAAAATTCCTATATTTGTTGTACTATTCATGTACCATTTGGTTGTGTTGTAATAATAACTAGACAATTTTTGGTTGAATTTATTTGGGTTTGTTTAATCTTCTTGATCATATAGTTTATTGTGAAACCTATTTGCGTCGGCGCCAGCGCGCTGTATTTTGCCGCATCTGCTGGGTTCCTTTTTATGCTCTATTTTCGCGCGCCAAATTTAGTACGTCTGTCGAAGGAGAAATGCCACGTGAGCGCTAAAACTGGATGGCGCGCTGTGCATAGCAATTTTACAACGCCAGGTTTTAGCGTGGCTGTTGTTCGTGCTCTTATAGGACGTACGAGATATAATGGTTCACAAAAGGTGATTGTATGTCAGTATCAGCGTTTGCATTTAGTTTTATACAAAATCTTCCGATAAGAAGTTTTTTTATTCTACTTGTAGATCGGGGAATATTTAAGAACTGTAGCTATAATTATTTTTACCAAACACCTCGAAGTATTTGGAACTAGAGTACATTCATCCAAGTTTTGACAATCTGCGATATCTATTTTAAGATACTTAGAAAAAATGGAAGTGCTTATCCAACATGTACTTTAAAGTTGAATGATTTAGGATGGGTTCGCTTCCTGAGACTAAAACTTTTTTTTTTAAAGATCATATATTAATATCAAAGAATACCAATTACACTCAGATTCTGCAGCAACACATTGCCCTATCGGCCATACGGATGCATACAGCCAAAAAAGAAAGAAGAATTACAAAAAAGAAAAGCCCCGCTACAGTGACCCATAAATTGAAGCAAAAGTACTACCATCACCAAGACAACACCAGAAGTCCAGCTTCTCCAAAAGCGACACCTCCAAGAAGGAAACAATGTACACACACCGTCATCACTCGATCATATATCTTAGATTTTCACCCTGAAGAAAGTCCACGCTCTCAAAACAATACCTTCAACAAAGTCATTGCCGGACACAACTAATTAAGGCCAGACCCTAGGTTTTCACCCTGAAAGGTAGGACTGCGAATCTCCTGTGCAGTCGCCCCCACTCGCATCCCACTGCTCCAAAGCACGAGTCACCAAGACAATTTCTCATCACCATCCAGACTCAAATCACCATAGTCAGTCCTCAGATCTTGGTCTTCATGACATTCCCCATCAGCACCATGGAACGAGAACATGCCCCATGATATTAACAACCAACAGCGCTTCGAAGCGCGCCCTCTGAATCCAAATGGCCAGAAAAAACATGGGTACACACCACCGAATATCTTCCGATCCAGCAATCTTCAGGCATGATGCGCCCATGAGAGTTCGCTGATGTAGCTTTCCGGAACTCGACACTCCGACCAGATCAATGGAGACACGCATCAAGTAGATCTTCGTCTTGGTGTGAGAGGACTCCGAGTACCGCCACCTTTATTCATACCAAGTCGGCAGCCCCCTCGCCACCCGCCGGTAATCTGCAAGATCCGCCACGCCAACCGTACTAGCAACCCTGCAGCTAGGCTAGTAACGAGAGACATGACAGCAGAGCAGGGTCGACCCCCACCAGATCCGGCCCTATCAGCTGCGAAGAGGACCGGGGAGGTAGCATGGGAGCCCCAGATCGGAAGATCTAGGGTTTCCAACACCAGTCGGCTTGGCCCTGGACTCCCACCGCCGGTCATGGCGCCACCGGGAGGGACCTTCGCCACCACCCCAACTAGGGACGCCGCCCTGATTGCCAGTCGTCGTTGGCCCTAGCAGCCATGGCGGCTAACTCCTGCCTCCATCCAGGCCAGCGGTAGCGGCAGCGTGAGGGGCAGCGGCGGCGGGGGAGCTTTGGTGGCGCCCCCGGTGTCGCACCCCAATATAAAATTTCTTTAATTATGACTATGGAAGAGGGCTTAACATGCTGTGATGAATACTAAAATCAAAGCAAAATACTGTCGCATGGTGAGCGGATTTATTATTTAAGGAGCAGTATCGACGAACTACCAACAAACACGAAGAAGAAGCTCGGCGAAGAACGCAAGCACGCCATGGCGCTCACCAGTGACATCTACAAGCTCATGAGCACGGAGGACATGCTCCAAGGCCACGCCGAGCTCTGCATCCACGCCTACGGCTTCGTCAAGTCCATGGCTCTGAAATGCGCCATGGAGCTCGGCATTCCCGGCGCCATCCACGGCAACGGCGGCTGCGCCACGCTCGGCGAGCTCGCCACCCGCATCGCGCTCCCTCCCTCCAGGCTCCCGCGCCTGCGCCGCCTCATGCGCGTGCTGACAGCCTCGGGCGTGTTCTCGGTCCAACACCAGCCGGACTCCGCGGGCGACGCCCTCTACGGCCTCACCGTGGCCTCACGCCTCCTCGTCGTCGACAACGAGGAGACATCATCGTCGGGACTTACCCGCCTCGTGTCCCTCATGCTCAACCCGAACCTCACCGCGCCGTTCTCCGGCATGAGCGCGTGGTTCATGGACGACGAGCGGCAGCGCTCCTTCTTCGAGATGCACCACGGGGAGGACATGTGGGACATGGCCTCGCGAGACGCTGCCCTGACCACGACGATAGGCGACGGCATGACCGACGACAGCCGCTTCGTCGTGGAGGTGCTCCTGAGGGAGAGCCGCGCGCGCGACGTCTTCCGCGGGGTGCGGTCGATGGTCGACGTCGGCGGCGGCAGCGGCGCAATCGCGAGGGCCATCGCGGCGGCGTTCCCGCACGTGGAGTGCAGCGTCCTTGATCTGCCTCACGTCGTCGCAGAGGCCCCCGAAGACGGCGACGTGCGGTTCGTCTCCGGCGATATGTTCGAGTACATTCCCCCGGCAGACGCTGTTCTTCTCAAGGTAAAGTTCAGATGTGTTCCATCATCAGGGACAGCTGAACCCAATACGAATACCTTCTCTCTTATATCAAAAAGCTTGCAAAAATTACGAAAAAAACCACGACCCGTGTAACTTAGAGTGGGAATTTACTCTTGCAAACTTTCACAAAATTTATGAAAAAATGCGAACTGTGCAAAAATCACAAAATTACACATTATCATGTTTAAGTTACAAATTTAAAACTTGGTATTCAGCCTGAACATTTTTTGATATGTGTACATATATCAGAAATAATCACTACTAAGTATCCATTTTTTACATGCATGATTTTTTCGTAATTATTTGAAAGTTGAAATATGTTTTTGCTATACTTGTACATGCTCTAGATACTTAGTAGTCACAAATATTTGCTCTGCATGCACACTAAAGGCACACGCTTGTGTGCACTCGGATTAGATTGAGCGCACAAATCTTCAGTGCTTGTGCACATAGATTGAATATATACCATGTCGACTGTTTTGTATTCCAGTCGGTGATGCACGACTGGAGAGACGACGAGTGCGTCAAAATACTGCGAAGGTGCAAAGAGGCCATCCCTTCGAGGGACGCCGGAGGAAAGGTGATAATTATAAACATGGTAGTTGGGTCCGAAAGTTCGAACCAGGGCAACGATCGGAAGGAGGAGGCACAAGTATTGTATGATCTCTTCCTCATGGTCGTCGAGGGAGGCGAACGAGAGGAGCATGAGTGGGAGAAGATCTTCCTGGAAGCCGGATTCAGTGGCTACAAGATCATACCGGTGCTAGGCATCAGGTCCATCATCGAGGTGTACCCTTAATTAAACACCAAACTTAATTCGCAATCTTGGTCAGAATCTTAAGAATAAGGGTCAAGATCTATAAGTTTACTTCCTACATAATTTTAGGGTTTATATGTATCTATGGTTGATATTGGATCAAATTACTTTTGTTCATGTTCGTATAAGAGATGCCTATACTCATTTCTGTATCTTAGATTCTCTTATTGCACATTAAGTTTGTGCTTCCTGAGTGTAATATATACGTGTGGATTGAAGAATGATGCCCCCCTTCTAATTCTGTTTCATTATGTTCGTAGGTCTAAACCACAATAGATTTACATGCATATGATTATTTGTGCTATATCACACGTACACCAGCATGTTCATGCAGTCCCTTACTTGGTTGAAGATGGTAGACATGTGAGTAACTTGGGCTTCGCAAACTAAGGCATGACACCCGAATTAAGTGCTGCAACTGAATTTTGGTTATGTTGCGCCATTCTTCTTAATAAAATACCACGGGGCTGCTCCCTTGTTAGTCTAGATTTTTTTTTGTTGAGTAATGAGGTCTTCAATTCTATCTTTGCTACTACTTCCTCCTTTCAAAATATAAGATGTTTTAGCTTTGTAAAATAAGTATATTTAGACCCCTTTTAGTATGTAGATTTATGTAGGTTTGGTGAACCTACACACTAAAAGAAGTCTTTTTTTTTCGAAATAGGAAGCGGAGTCCCGGCCTCTGCATCAAGAGGTACACACATCCTTTATTTATTATTAGAACCACATTATTTGGCAAAGCCCATTAAAAAGATCATGCAAACCCGAACCGCCAAAACAAAACACTGAGCAAAAACGATAACCGTATCGCCAGCTCCCCAACGAGATCTATGAAACACCTATCTACCTGTTTCGACCCCGCCCCATGGTCACCCACACTGTTGACACTCGCCAAGAGAAGCTGGGGTGCCTTGGTGTGGCGGCTCGAACTCAAGCAAAAGGAGCCCTAGAACCGCACATCATATCCTCGGAGCGGCGCCCACGCACCCGCTCCGGATGCCGCCGCCTTCAAAATCTTCCGCCAACCCGTCGTCAGCATGTAGATCGATGCGTAGACTCTCGCCGCACCAGCCACCGACACCACCACGGTGCCAAGCAACACCTCCCCCCCCCCCCCCCGCGCGCGCTAGCCGCTCCACCCCTCCTTCCGCTTCCATCCAACGCTGCTCCACAGGGGATGCTCCCAGGAGAGAACGCGATACCAACACCGCAGCATAGCCATCGCCCGACCCGGAGATCTTAGGGTTTCCCCTGGAGCAGCAGGAGTGAGGTCGACACTAGTTGCCCGGCGATGCCTTCATCAAGGTCACGGCGTGGTAGCGCCGCCATCGCCCACCAATCGGCACAGTTTTCACCGGCACCTAGGTCTTCCCGCCTCGCAGCCGGGACTAGATGGTGGATCGCAAGATCTACCAAACCAGCCTCAGGCCGACCACCTTCGACGGAGAAGTAGGCCGCCTCCACCATCTTACTCGTGTCTCTGGACTGACCCCAACCTCCATGGTGTCGTCATCAGAGTTGTCGAGATGCAGCGGGAAAGGGCAGTCCATCCGAACCTATATGGGCTAGATCGGCCCGCCGTTAGCCCAGCCTGCAGCTGTGTCGCCGCCGCCGTCAACACGCCGGAGATCGGCCGCCGCCAGGCCGCACACCATGCCTTCCGCCGCGTCGCCGCCTCACCCACATGCCGCCGCACGCCGGAGATCTGACGGCCACAACGCGGCGGCGAAACAGCTACGCCATGGTGCCAGATGGCCGCACCATGCCCCAGCGCGTGAGATCTAGCCCGCATCTTCATCCAGGCGCGCGAGGGGACGATGGATCCCCGCTGGCGCCGGCGCCGGCCAGGCTTTGCCCGGTCGCGCCCTCTGGCAGCGGCTGAGAAGGGGCAGAGAGGTGGAGGAGGGCTTGGAGCGGTGGGATTTGGTGTTCCCTCCGGCTGCCGCCACACGGGTACGGGACGGGAGAGGGAGTCGTAGTTGAGATAGAGTATTCTAAATCCACACTAAAAGAAGTCTAGGTACACTTTTTTCACAAATCTAAAATATCTTATATTTTAAAACGGAGGGAGTACTATGACTTATAAATTCTGGCCCCGCCTAGAAGAGATGTAATTCCTATGGCCCGAACTATCTCTTCACCCCTTAAATGACCAAATCATAGCTTTGTCCAGAAGAGTACCAGTAGCTTGAACTTCTTCTCGCCATCCATTAACAGTGCCAAAATAGAATTCATGGACAAGTGCACGCTTTCTCGTCCCCACCTTTCTCTAGACGGCATACTCAAGGCAGTCGCAACTGTCTATTGCACCTACACCTTTCAACATTTAAGTGACTTCAAGTTTCTTGAGATTTTTCAAGTCGCCTATGAAAATCTCGTTATATTTCCAAAACAGGACTATTCACCGGAAAAATTAGCACTTCAACCAACTGTCCGCCAGAAGCCTCTCCCTACCTTGATGTTGTGTATCTGTCACCCACTCATTCTGGATTTTTGTGTACCATGTTTGCAGTAGGCAACATTTTTGTTTCTGTTTTCGTTTTTGGTCGTGCTAGCATTTGGGGCGGACATATTTGTTCTATTATCATTGATAGTATAACCCAGCCCATATGAAGACATGTATATTTGAGAGTCGAACCCAGCCCATGGAGTATATATATATATATATATATATATATATATATATATATATATATATATATATATATATGGAAAAGAGGTATATTCGGCCATAGTTGAAAAACCAGAACAAACCATCGGTCCAACCAGAGTATAAACCAGAACCAGAGCTTCTGCGGATCTGTTTTGAGAGATGGACTGGACAAGGAAGTGAACCGGAAATTTACCTGTCTAATCGAGGTTTTGTAATTTTTCAAATTCTGCGTTCGCAACCGTGTTCTGCAATTCTTGGTAGCACTAAAACTATATGGTAATCATCTAACGCTTGACTAGTTTGTTGTCCAAATTCTGTAAGTTAGCATACTTGAAGTTAGGGGGAAAAAAGCATACTTGAAGTTAGGAAAAATAATCCTATGTATTAATCACGGGTCTAATTATTGAACAGAGCGAACTAACGGTCAGACCGGTGAACCAGGAACGGTCCATTTTTTGAAACTGTGCACTCGACCCTGGCCATATACTCACACCACGGTCTACGAACTATTTGAACTATGAGGCCGCGGTCCACCTTGCACACGCCAACCTTACCGTCACGAGGCTTGTCGTCAGGGAGCTTCTCCGCTTTGTGCTTGTATTAATGGAGCCCTGCCTACGGAGTGAGTTTAATGGGCCCACAAATGTGGCACAATAAAAGGCTCAGTCTATTTCATTTTTTAATAAATCACATAATGTAAAGTTTATTTTTATTTTATTAGTTCAGTTAATAATGGAAACAAAATTTGCACTGAAAAAATATATATTCATGTATATCAAAACTGTGAACATTTCTCGAACAAGTATACATATTTTTTGCAAACCCATGAATATTTGTTTGAACTCCCTTGAACATTTTATTTGAAGCCTTCTCATGAACTTGTTATGAATCCGTGAACATACATTCTTTCTAACCCGTGAACATTTTATTCGAAGTATTAACTCTCCTTTTTTTAGAACGTGAAGCATTTGGGAGAACTTGTTCATTTGTTCACAAGATGAGAACCTTTTTTGATATAACAAAAAAAATCAAACACAAAATTAAAAATAAAATAAAGAAAATAAATAACAAAAAGAAAAGAGAAAACTAAAAGGGCAACCCGCGTCATATTTTGCTGGCCCACCGCTGCAACTTTTTGGCGAAGACTTGTAACGCACACACGGATTTAGCGTCAAATATGGAGCGTGCCCGCACCACGCGTGCGGTACGAGCTAGACCCATTTACCTGTTTCCTGTGTCTCTTTTGCGAGGCTCACTTTGTCCGCGTTCTACTGATTTTCATCATTTTAGTTTGTTAGTTTTTTACGCAATCGATTCCCTGTTATTTCATTTCTTTTTTTTTCTTACACCGTGTCTGGTTTATCTGTTCAATTTGAAAATTTGGTGAACTAAAAAACAGCTTTAAATTTTTTCACCAATTAAAAAAAAATCACAGGTTAATAAAATATTTCCGTGAATTCTAAAGGAAATAAAAACATCCGTGAATTTAAATTTTTCATGAACTACCAAAATGTTCCCAGATTTAAACATATTCATGGGTGATTTTTTTTACAAACTTTCAAAATATTCATAGATTTAAAACATAGTCATTGAAAAATACAACTTAGGCCCCGCTTGGTATACTCTCTCTATTGCAAAATACAAGCCGTTTTAGCAAACTAAAACAGGTTGCTAAAATGTCTTGTATATTGCGACAGAGGGAGTAGTTTGATCCCCCTCGGGTATTGGCCTAACTGTCCGAATTTACTTGTCCCAAGAAAAACGGAGGGAAATAAAAAAAAAGGGCCTTCAGTTGTCCGTGAAATTTTCCAGATGTAACGGGCTCAAACCCGGCCATAAATGAAAAAGAAAACGGTGAACCAAGCACCATTTTGGTCGTGAGGCGGGAAAAAAGAGTTGGAGCCGAGAAACAAGCTGGGTTTTGGACCAGAAAATGACGATCCAATTAGGGAGGAGTATCAAAATAACTATGAGTTAAATCCATCATTAGTCACTGAGCTTGCTTAGCGAAGTCAATACGGTCATCGTACAACAGGAATACGAGTTTACGGTCGCTGAAGACGCAGAGCGTCACTCGCGGTCACCGCTCGGCGTAGCTATGTATTCGATGACGTGGCGCTGAGTGTGACCCGTTGGCAGGTCATAATGCTTTTTAAAAAGCCCCCTCAAATAAAATATATTAGCAGGTATTGGCGACGGCGACAGGGGTGAGAGGCTCTTGGCGGACCGCTTGCTCCCAAACAGTCCCGCCGGCTTGAGCGTACTGTCCCCGGCGCCACGGACCAGCCGGTGGATGCCCAGGTCGGCGAGCAACGGCTCCATGTCCGCGTCGAGGAGGATGTTGCTCGGCCAAACGTTATCGTGCACGCACTTCTTGTCGTGGAGGTACGCGAGGCCTCTCGCCACCCCCCGCGCGATGTGCAGCCGCGCGCTCCACCTGAGGTTGATCGGCGACGCCCCGGCCTTCCCTGTCCAGCGATCGATCGTGTCAGCAATGAAGCGTACGTATGCATGTGTCGTCATGGGAAACTTCTTGTGGATGCTTACTCTTCACGAAGACGTTGGCGAGGCTGCCATTGGCGGCCAGGTCGTAGATGAGGAGCATCTCGTCGGGGCCCCAGTAGAAGCCGCGGAGCCGGAGGATGTTGCCGTGCCGGAGCATGGCGATGGCGCGCATCTAGGAGTCAAACTCGCTGAACTGCCTCATGCCAGCATCGTCGCTGCCGATCCTGCGCACCGCCAACGCGGTGCCATCGGCCAGAACCGCCTTCTACACGATGTTGTCGCCTGCCGCGCCGAGGATGTACGCCGACGCCTTGAGCAGCGTCTCCAGCTTCTTGAACACTGTTGCTCCCATCCTCTGCTTCGCCACCTCCTGCCGCTGCCTTCTCTTCCTGACCTGGTACACGTAAAAGAACACCAGGAACAGGATGGCGATGCCGACCACATCGGCCCGCGACAATGGCGAGAATGGTGGCTAGCTTCAACCTGCCTTGTCTTCCTCCTGAAGTCCTGATGCCGCCGCTCTAGGATCATCACCGCCGGGCATCGCCTCGTTCGGGTCATTGGGTATCGCCGCAAGGGCCGGTGGCGACTTTGGCATCTACACGCTCGGTGGATCCAGCGGCCTCCCGCACAACTTGTCGTTGCCCGCGACCATCTCGACGGTATGGCGCCGACGATCCGGTTGGAGGATAGGTTGATGAACCGCATCGCGGCGCCACCGAAGTCCGGTGGGAGCGTGCCGTTGAGCAGTTTGTCACTGGCGTCTAGCACCTGCAGCGCCGGGAAGCCGCCGATGGGGAGCGTGGCGTTGAGCAATTTGTCACTGGCGTCTAGCACCTGCAGCGCCGGGAAGCCGCCGATGGGGAGTGTGCCGTTGCTGGCAAGCGAGAGAACGCGAAGCTCGGATGAGACGTCGGACACGCGGAGCCCGTGATGCCCGAAGCCTGCAGTGAGAGGGCCAGTCTCCTCTACCCGCCGGCGCAAGGCCATGAAGTAGAGCAGGGACAGCTAGCCAGTGAGAAGGTACGCAGGAAGGTCAAGATCCGAGCCGCTCGGCCACGGAGTAAGGTGGGCAGCCCCGCAGGCCGGCGATGGAAGCGACGATGGTGGCTGTCCGTCCGTCTGTCTGACCTTGGGAAAAATAGTTAATCAATTGACTACGATAAAAAAGTAAATTTAGGGCTTTTCTGTAAATGAAACACACCTAGAGGCTGCCAGTGGGTCCCAGCTCACCAGGTCATCAAATACACCGCTACGTCGCGAGCGGTGACCGCGAGTGACGCTCCAACGCGTCTTTAGTACCGTAAACTCGTATTCCTGTTGTACGATGACCGTATTGATTTCGCTAAACAAGTTCAGTGACTAACGATGGATTTAACTCAATAACTATTGTTCTGTCATACTAGAGTCGGAGATAAGTCGAGATCAAGGTCCAACGACAACGTGGTAGTGGTAGAACCAAGAAGGTATGGGGATAAAGGAGAAGAGGTCGAGATAGTGAAAAAAAGAGGAGAAACAATGTATAAGATCGAGATGCATGGCTACAAAGAAGTCCAAGAGTACAACAACCCTTTTATGGCACAATAAACCGCTTTCTTGATTTCTCTATACTTCCCATTGGTTGAGAAGATTCCTCCACACAATACATGCATAGTGGTACTACTCATCTTTGTTCCACCTTTGATAAATCACAGTTGCCTACATTTTTCTAAAACACGCTTGATTCCGCTGGTCGCAGCGTATAATAAGTGCAAGTACCGTCATGCGGTACAAACAACGAAGTTGGAGTAGAGGATGGAATGCGGTACAACAAGTGAAATGAATAGCGTCGCGTGGTGGAGTCATTGTTGATGTTGGATGGACGCCGTGGGTATGGTTGCAAGGTAGAGTTTCTTGCAGTACACATACTAGGTGACATAAATGGGCAAAGAGAGGAAACCTCACGGAAGCGGTTATGGGGGTCGGGGTTGGGGATAAAAGAATGGATGTGATCGAGCAACAACCGCCACTATACATGACTGAGTAGAGTGGAAATAAATCTTATGAGACCCGGTCTATATTCCTTAAAGGATAGACCCACCTCTATGCATAGTGGATAAAAAAAGTCTAATTAACAGATAAAAAAAGTCTAAAAAACAAAAAAGACGGACACGTGTCACGCATAGGAGAGGGTCTATCAATAGACCAGGTCTCATAGGATTTATTTCCTAGTAGAGGTGTTAGCGGCGACAAATGTAGGGCCGTACATTAGTTGACTTAATATGAAGGTGAAATATCTTGCTACTATTACTACCACAAAGCAGAGCAAGATTTTTTTCATGAAAGTTTGTAGAAGAAATCGGCGAACCATCGCAGAGTATGAAGCAAGATGAACACCATTTGCCTTTCCTGACATTGAGCATATGAAGACAGATGGTTGGCATGGGAGAAAATGCAGAGGAAACAACACGTATTTTTAGAACCCGCATTATCAAACTGTTTATACATATTGATAAAATGTCTATGCTTAGATAGTTGGCCATTAATTAAGCATCTCGGTTTACTTTGACGCACAATCGCACACGGAATTTCCTATTTGCCGTAACATGTGTCAACACATATTAGCTAGAGTGGTGATCTGTACTCTGTAGACGGCACGAGCACTAACACTAAGTACACTATGCTATCAGTAGTTAGTAATGAAATACTAAACGAATGATGCTTGCATGTAAACCTCCTCATGCTAATTGCTGATTAATTTAGGATGTGCATCGTGGACCGCCATCATAAGCATTATTTTGTATGTCAAAGTCCAGACTATACAATCGTAAATAATCATCGACTAAATTGCCCAGTGAACATCATCATATATAAAGTGGGTCTGCGCCCCTACAATCTAAACCACGAATCCTGAACATGCATGCCTGAACTTCGAAGCGACAGTAGCTACTAGTACTAGTATGTGGAGGATTTCCTTCCTCCGGGTCCGGGGTACCTCCTAACTGCTGAGGGACGATCGAGCTGCTCAGCCGAGGTAGACGTGGACGTTGAGAGCGAGGATGAAGATGGCGATGAGGGCGAAGTAGATGATGGCGTGGACGAGTATGGAGAGGCCGCTGGTCTGGAAGTTGCCGAACTCGACCATCCGGCCCTTCCCCGGGATCTGCAGAAGCAGCCCCGGCGAGAGGAGGATGAAGAGCACCAGCCCGATGAACACCGGGGCCCAGTCCGCCATGGCTCCTAGTCCTAGCTAGCTAGCTCCCGGCCTGCTGGTACAGGACTAGCTGGTCGATCTCTCTCACCACGGACGCAGCTGCAGCTGGGCTCACCCTCTGGTTGCTGCACCTCTCGCTCGCTCTATGATTGTTGTAGTAGGACCAGTAGTGGACACTGGAGAGTGGCAGGAGTGTGAGGCCACGAGGGGTGAGAGCATGTTTATATGGCCTTTAGGCCAAGGGGGATGACTGGGACGGGAGGCAATTAGGGTGGTGGGTGTGTGAGGTGCACATGCTCATCTCCTGTGGTGGCTCATCATGGTGCGTGGGTGTTTCTTGGTATATGTGAACGTGACTGTGGTACTATAGTATTTACTGACCGTGTTGTCATCGCACGCATGTTTGTTTGTCTGTCACTGTCGCCTTGCATCGGATATGCAACAACCCATCATCTTTAGCTTTAAATTTTCTCGAGTAAGGAAAGTTCTTTTACCTAAATAAAAGCGTGTGGGTAGTGTAATCAACATGATGAAGTCTTTTTTCAGCTCAATATATGGAAGTTGACCTCATCTGTGTGAGGCTTACAAAGGCATGGCCGGTGGCCACACCCACACCACACACATGTGTGCGCTATTTCATTTCAGCTTTCTAATCGTGATATAAAGAAAATGGAAAGACTGAGATGTAATTAGGCTATCGGAGTGCAGTAGGGATTTCTGGCTCCCGAGCTCGAGTGTTCCAGTTATCTATAAAATCTAAAAACATTTTTACAAATTTTTAAAAATTAGAAAAATGTATATACTCGTTAATGCATCTTACAAACATGCAAAATCCTAATGATACTCTGTATTCTGAGCTACGCAAAAATAATATGGACCTAAAGTATAGTAAACACTGTGATATTTTCAGAACCAATATTTTATTAGATATTTTCTCTTTTGTGTCGACCAAAATATAAAGAAGTTTAGCAGCGATTTTGCATGCTTGTAGGATACATCATTGACTACACACATAGAATTTATTTGACAAATTTTTGAAGCCTACAAACATGGTTTTCGAATTTCTTGAAATAAAGGGAGCACTAGAGCTCGAGAGCCGAAGAGACTTTTGGGTCGAAGAATTGTTATATGTATAAAAAATATCTTTAAAGAAATACATATTTTGGCATGCATGAAAATCACGATTATATGGCGATGCAATTGGCAACTTCTCGTCGATAAGCAATGCTAAGAACATAGAAGACTGTATTTTTTCATAAAGAAAGCTTATTTGGTCAAAAGGGATAGCACCCGGGACTCTACACAATATTATCCTCTAAAACCAGTCATAGAGATTTGTCCATATAGAAGATCATAACCTGATGAGGTGGAGCCATGGAGGAAGAGTCTCAGTGGTAGATGGAATCAAAGGTAGCTGAGAGCAGTGGAGAGGTATGATCCAAAACCGAAGCACACAGACACGGTCAGCACCCACACACCATGCCTAGCCACCTTTCCACACGCTTTGTGACATGTACCCTCGTCCACACATGCTGTCCTCTAGCTCGTTTAGGAGGCATGGCAGTACATGGGGCTAAAGGCTTTTGGAAAAAGAGGGGGTGGTTTGCATGGGTGCATGGAGGTGATGGTGGTGGTTGCCGTGTCCATTCCGGCGCGTGGGCCTGGTTGGTCAAGCTAGACGACACTGCTCGGCGTTCAACTTAATTGCCTTGTCTCTACAAGTTTTGTTTGGTGCGCACATGCTTGTTTGGGCACACGCATAGATGTACATGTACTGGACAAAAGCTGAATGATTGTGGTTTCATGCATGGCTGGCTGGATTTATATCGGCGAGAGGCGAACGGGACATCGGCCCCTGGGTTTGTGTGCGTCGCGCCCTGCTCCGGCTCGCGGCCGGGTGCAGGTGGTTTTGCTTACTGCTGGTTGCTGCGTATAGTTTTTTTCCCGACAAATCTGACCTATTTCTCAAACTAATCTACGTCTGCCTCTCACAAAAACTAATTCGAAATCTGACCGCTCGTGTGGGCACCATCTAGAACGGAGCTGAACGCATGTCGGCGCCGAAGTGCTCGACCGTGGGACCCAAAAATCAGACGTGGCAGTAGGTACAATTGGAATAAGTGATCTACAGTTAATTATGATCAAAATAAGTCAAATTAATGACCTTTTAGATCATTTTTAGGGGCTGTTAATTATATCCATTGGATGCCGTCCATCAAGGGTGTTGGGTCCCCTGGTGCAAGTGAAGGGAATATGTCCGAGAGGCAATAATAAAATGGTTATTATCTTATTCCATATTTATGATAAATGTTTATTTTTTATGCTAGAATTGTATTAATAGGAAACATTAATACATGTGTGTTTAATAAACAAACCAAAGTTCCTAGTAATACCTCTCATATATATACTAGCTCGTTGATCAATGATAATCAAAGTTTCCTAGTCATGAACATTGGATGTTGTTGATAACGGTATCATATCATTAGAAGAATGATATGATGAACATGCACCCAAAGTAGATTTAGCAATTCGATCTAGTCATTAAGTTTACATTGCTATATCAAACACATACGAAGTATTCCTAGTCCTTAAACCATGAGATTATGTCAATCACTAACACCGTAAGAGTGCTTTGATAACATCAAATGTCACACCATAACAGGGTGACTATAAAGGTGGGTTCATGTATTCTAAAAGTGTTATCTTGATGCTCACGGATCAAGAGTGGGATTTGTTCATCCTAATGAAGTAGAGATATACTCTGGGCCCTCTCAGTGAGATCACATCAACACCGTTTTCAAGCACGTGACTAGGTTATAGGGATGTTGTATGACATAACGAGTAAAGAGTCCTTGTCGGAAACAAGATCGAACTAGGGTATGGTTGATACCTGTGATCGGATCTCGGACAAGTAAAGTATCACGAGACAGAAGGAATTGGATACGACGTTGATGGTTCACACGATCACAAGAGTCATCGTTGAATGTGCAGGAGGCAGTACGGATCTCCAGGTCTCGCTTCTAATTATTGATAAAAGAGGTGTCTCTATCATGTCTGCATTATTCGCGAACCATATAGTTACACACTTAAGGCTCTCCGACACTAAGTGGTAGATAAAATATATCTGAGAATAATTTTGTTACAGCTGAAATTGTTTTAATGATCACTAGAAGTGTTTTTGGCCAAATCGTTGAAAATGGTTTCAGGTGTGATATTAAAACAATGGAAGGGGTTTTATGTGAATGTTTGTTAATTAAATTAATTAATAAAATTATGAATAAAATAAATAAAGGAGTTTTATTTAAAGGGGAAAGTGCATTTATGCTAATGGTTAATAAATGCATGTGAGTGGAGGAGGTATTTATGTGAGTGGGATGTGCACTCACATGAATGATGGAAGAGGTGGGGGCACAACATGGTCGGTGCTCAAGCCCCATGGGCAGCCCCTCCCCCTCTCTAGATGCACCACCTCCTCGTGAAGGTTCCCTTCCTCCTATAGCATTTTCCCATGGCCTCAGATTAGTGAGGTACATGTTCTGTGGGATTTTTGGAGTAAGATTTATCTACTCCTTCTGCTGCTCTGCTGTAGTGGATTGTGGAGGTTGTCGGGAGACAGACGTGTGCCCGGGGATAGATACACTGCTGGGTTGCAACGTTCTTCTATTATCGACAATTGATAGACTACATCAATAAAGAAACCAGTTTTTGTAAAAGGCTTTTGGTCTACAAGGGTAGGTTATTCTGGTTACCCCCTTACTCGTTATTGGCATCTACTAGATTAGATCTTGACACATTTGGCGTTCTTATGTAGGATTTTTTTTGTTTTTTATGTTGCGAACCCTTTAGTGGTATTAGAGCCATATATATGCGTAGATGTTTTGTACGAGTAGAACACATATGGTTGTGGGCGTTGATGATCATGTTATTGCAACTTTTTGTGTATATTGGATCTTAGTAGCATAGTGGGATGAAGCGGTCCGGACTAACTTTACATGTCCTCGCACATGATAGTTGTACCACACTTGACATGCGAGTGCAAGAAAGGACCATATCATATCACATTATATATGCATGTGATGTTTATCCCTTTTATACGTCTTATTTATGCTTATGTCTATCTTAGAACTTGGCGGTAGCATTATAAGATGATCCCTCTCACTTAATATCAAGATAAAAATGTGTTCTTCCTTTAGTATGAACCATTAAGAAAGTTCATCATTTCGAAGCACAAACTTTCCCTAGTATGTGTAACATCCCAAGTTTTGCAGTTTCAGATGTTAGTAGAAGCATGCATCATATCCTTGCATCATGGCATCGCATAATAAAAAC
Source organism: Avena eriantha (assembly GCA_910589775.1). Classification (NCBI taxonomy): domain Eukaryota; kingdom Viridiplantae; phylum Streptophyta; class Magnoliopsida; order Poales; family Poaceae; genus Avena; species Avena eriantha. The sequence goes on along the minus strand of OU342746.1, from coordinate 374,776,553 downwards.
TGCATAGATATTTTCTTCCTAAATCCCATAGTCATATATAGACTAAAAGGGGTAAAACCTTTTTGAACCACCAAAACCCTTGCAAAAGTGTTATTTTATAATCCTACTCTAACCCTCTTCTTTTTATAAAATTTTAGAGACCGATTTCATTTAATTCGGAGTCCGTTTGCAAAAGTTATGCGACTTTTGGTGAAATAGAAATAAATAAAAAGAATACAAAAAAAGAGAGAGACCTAGCCTAATGGGCCGGCTAAACCAGCCCGGGACCTAACTGCCGCCGCGCCTGGGAGAGTGGGCAGCGCACAACGCGTGGGCCGGCCCAACTCCGCCCTCCCGCGCCCGCAGCCGCCGACAGGCGGGCCCCGCCCGTCATTCCTCTTCCCCCCGTCGAGTCCAGGTCGGACACGGACGCCACCGCGTCGGCAACCACCTCCGGCCAAATCGGAGCGGACTCCGTAGCCCCGCGCCAAGAAACCCGCCTATTTAAAGCCCTTCGGCACGCCTCCCAAAACCCTAGTTTTTTTCTACCCCACCGCCACCGAGCCGCCGCCAATCGCTCGCCGGAGCTCTGCCGGACTCCGCCGCCTCCAGCCGCCGCTGGCCGCCACCTCGGGAAGAAGGAGCCGACACCGTCCCAGGGAACGGAACCGCGGCGAGGAACCTGTCGCCGTCGTCTACTTCACCGGGCCGGGGGAGCACTGCCTCGCCGCCGTCGACCGTCGCCGATGCTCCGCCGCCACACGCCGTCGCCACCCACCGGTAAGTCACCCCCCCTCCGACCGTTAGATCGAAATCTAACGGCACAGATCGGTCAAACCGACGCCAGACAACCGCGACTCGCCGCGTGGCACGCCCACGTCAGCGTCGCGTCATCGCCGCGTCGGCGTCGCGCGCGCCCCGCTGGACCAACCCCACGCCGCCACTTGGCGCTACACAACTGGCCACCATCCTGTTTTCTTTTAAATAGGCAGAAAACACTTTAATCTTGTAAAATCCATAGTAATTCGAGTATTAGTCCAAAAATTGCGTATAATATACCGTTGGATTCATATTTTTGAGTAGACCACAGATATACAATAATATTGCTGTTTTACCACAGCAATATTGCAGTAGGATTTAAAGTTTAGATTCGAGTATTTTAATTCTAGAAAATTATCCGTAGCTCCGTTTTAGTTGATTCTTGTTGAGTTGGCTTTGTATCGACGAGACCTTCTGTAGAAAATTGTCATATCATGCTTAGGGTGTTTAGATCTATCTCGAGGTAGATTGGAGTTATAGATCTAGTTTTGAGCTTGGTTATTTAGGGTTTAACCCAAAATACTTAAAATCTATGGAGAATCGATTCTAATGACATCCCCAACTTAACAACACCCCTGAAAAAAATCCTTGGTCAAATTTGAATCCATCCTTGCATATTACCGTGTTGCATGCATGCATATTCGACTTCGTGACTTTGTCTTGTGCAAATTGTGATTGGATCCATGTTTGTTTCGTTAGATTGCTCGTAGTGCACTGAGGAGTACTGTTGTGTAGAGTGCTGCTCAGATCAAGGCAAGTTACACCACTTGTTCATGTTTATGTCCCAGTTTTGACTATGCATGTTTTACTCTTCAAATTCTGTAGTATGCATGTGTAGGATTTTGGTAGATTTTCTTAGTACTATTTTCGCAAGAGCGGTTTTGTAGTATGCCATGAGTAGCTCTATGCTTAGGAATTTCCATCCCAATAGGTTATCCTGTTTTTCTAAGTTATGCTTGCTATGCGATATACTTGTATATATCAAGTACCGTTGGGAGGTTCGAAAGACTCAAAAAATTTCTAAGTACGAGAGCTCTCTCGAGCGAACTTTTATTCTCTAAACCCCCTTCAAAATAAAACTAAGTTTTATTCTGGGCGGAATGGTTGTCGGGTCAGCGAGTGGATATTTGGTGGAGGGCGGCCGCCCAGGAATCAAAGAAGTCTGCCATGTTTCAGAATTCAGAAGCTTTCCGTGCAACCACAATACATATGGGCTCTGTCTTGGTTTAGTACTTAGTGGGAAACCTCACCAGGGTACCAATATTTGGAGGTTCTTGGCACGGTTGGATCTAGCTGGTAGAGGGGCTACTAAGGGAAGGCCTCGCCATGGTCTTGTCTGTAAAAGGACTTGATCGTGGATTGTGGGGAAAGTGCACAACCTCTCGAAAGTATTGCAATCTGATCGATCAGCTGTGTTCACGGAAACAGAACAACTTTGAGCATCTGAAGGATGGAGCCTCTGAAAGATCTTCCTCTCTCTTTTCCAAATCTAATGTTTTATAAACCCCAAGGCGTGAGTAATATCTCCGTTGGGCGGGATTTTGGGAACTTGGTGCGTAATATCCAAGTGCTAGGTTGATTGGGCACTTGGTGAGTAATATCCACGTGTTCCATTCGACCCTATAATATTTATCAAAGTTTACAAAGTAGGGAAAACTTTCTTCCTCTTTTCTTATTACATTGATAAAATTGGCTTTAGGCAAATGAACCCCAGAGCCTACTCTTAGCCTTGCATGTAGAGATAGTCTTACTCTTTCCTTGGTGTAATTTGCCAATACATTCAAAGTATTGACCCAACTTGTTGGCTGCACGTCTTATGTGCAGAATCCGAAGATTGAAATGTGCGTAGGGATCGCGGGTCTTCACGCAGCTAGCCTGAGGCGTTGATGGACTCAAGTTTTACTTAGTTTCCGTTGTTTTATTTGAGCTAGCTATAAGCTATGCAAGTTGTAATAATTATACTCTGGATTATTCGTGTAATAATGACTTGTGTTTTACATGATATTCATCGATTGTGAAGTGCTAGCTATTGATCCAGGGATTAGCATGTTAATCACAGGGACTTAGGATCCTTAACGATCCGAGGTCGCAACAGATGGTATTAGAGCACAAAGTTGTCTGTAGGACGTGACCCCTAGGATTGGAAACCACCTTTAGCATGTGTTTTTTTGCTTTCCATATTCTTCTAAGTTATTTGTATTCTTCTAGTAATTCTCTTCCTTATCACCTTGTGCCTAATTTTCTTTCTCCTAACCTAAAGATGACGGCCTTCTACTACGACACCGCCGAAGACATCAAGTGCCTGCGCTTTGGGGAATGCCTTCTGGACATCATCAAGACGTTGCAGTTACCCATGCCGTCAATCAAGGGAAGCGAGTTGAGGAAGATGCACAAGGAAGGATGCTGGGCGATTGAAGTCATCCAACCAGGGCACAGTCAGACAGAACCCAAGACAGAGGCCATTGTACTCAACGTCACCAGTGACTCCAAGGAGAAAGGACTTAGCATCAGCTTGCAGGAGCTCATTGGACGCCTTTGCGGACGCCACCATGAAGAGGTTGAAGGCCACTACATCAAACTCTTTGGAAGACGTGATGAGAAGGGAGTTCCAATCGAGTTAACCCCAGAGGAAAGGAAGACATGCAATCGTCAAAGGATCCAATATCAAGACTTGGAGTCCCACATCAATGATCTTCAGAAGGGGAGCTGCCTTGAGATCATGAGGAATGACGAGCTTTGTGCCCTAGTCAAGGAGAAGGACGAGAAGATCAAGGATCTAGAAGAGAAGATCAAGTCCCTAGGAGGGGAGCTCACCGCCCAAGACAAGAGGTTCACTAATCAAGAGAAGAGGGTGCAAGATAAGAACAAGAGGATTAGGGAGCAAAGTCTCGTGCTCGCAAAGAACGAGATGGAGTTCAAGAACTTTGCCACCATGTTGAAGGACCTGGGAGCAGCTAAGAGGAGCTTGGAGGAGAAGATCACGCCCGTGACTATGGGGTCAAGTTTGATCAAGAAGCTACAGAAGGAGAAGAAGGAACTCCAAAAAAGCTGGAATCTGCTACCCAGGAGCTGCAGGAGGTGAAGGAACTTCAAGAGAGGCTCGAAGCTGCTACACCGGAGCCACAGGAGGTGAAGGAACTTCAGGAGAAGCTTGAAGCCACGACGAGGGACATGGAGTTATATAAGTCACTGCTGGAAAAGGAAGGCTTCATTATTGAGGATGAGGAAGTGGATGATGAGTAGAGTAGTTGGACCACCTTTAGTTCTATAGTCAAACGTTGTTCGCGATTGTAATGAGTACCAAAAATTATTTTGGTTTAGTTAAACTAGGTTGAGTGTGTTAAACTATGTGCTTGGTGTGCCTTGCCTTCTCGGGTGTTTTTCTCATGTTTGCATAAGGGTAGGAGTTTATTCCTTAGGCCTTCTATCCATTTCTTAACTTGTTTCCCAAACCCCCCCCACAGATGGCGAGACGTGGAAGCAACAACAACATGCCCCCAGAGATAGCACAACTTCTGAAATCCCAGAATCAGCTAATCCAACTCCTCACTCAAAACATGCAAAACAACAACAACAACCCGCCGCCTCCACCACCCCCACCGCCCCAACAGGATCGCCTGACTCAGTTCTTGAGGTTGAACCCTCCAATTTTCTCAAGTAGTTCTGAGCCAATTGTGGCAGATGACTGGCTTCGCACCACTAACAAGAAGTTAGACACCGTCCAAGTTGTTGGAGCTGACAGGGTGCGCTTTGCCGCGCACCAACTTGAGGGACCAGCCGCTGAATGGTGGGATAACTACCAGGTCACCCACCCCGATATTGAAGCTATCACCTGGAACCAGTTTGAAGCGGCCTTTCGTACTCATCATGTAGCCGCGGGAGTCATGTCACTTAAGAGACGTGAGTTCCGTGACTTGAAACAACTGCACTGCTCTGTCTCCGAGTATGGGGACCTTTTCAACAAGCTGGCACGTTATGCACCTGATGATGTATCCACGGATGCCAAGAGACAGGAGGAGTTCTTAAGGGGACTTAATGATGAAATATCCATTCAGCTTGTGGCTCTGAAGTTTGATAACTATCAAGAACTTTTGGACAGGGCAGTTGTGGTTGAAGCAAAGCAAAGGAGTATAGAGAACAGAAAGAGAAAATCCACCTCACACAAGCACAACTCTGCCCCATATCAGAAGCAACGCACTTCGTCACCACCACCCCACAACCACAATGGTCATCGTCATGGAGGACATAACCACAATGGCCATAAACACCGCAATGGAAATGGCAATGGGAAGGATTTGAGTGAAGTGACATGCTTCAAGTGTAACAAGACAGGGCACTATGCAACTACTTGCCCCGAAAAGATGAAGAATGGGAATGGTAATGGAAACGGCAACGGACACAACCATGGCAATGGTAATGGAAATGGGAAGAAGCCGAATCCATTCGTCAAAGCCACAGGGAATCATGTCTCCATGGAGGATGCTCGTGAGGCACCTGACTCCGTGATTGGTAAGTTCAAGCTTAACTCCACCCCTGCAGTTGTTCTTTTTGATACTGGTGCATCACATTCATTCATATCAAGTGTATTTGTGGATAGAGGCAAAATACCTATGGAGACTATTAGCACTCCCCTAAGGGTAAGTTCTCCTGGAGGAGAAATAGTGGCAAACTCTGGATGCCGTGGGTTAGAACTAAGGATTGGGGCACACACCTTTCCCACCAGCCTAGTCGTTCTGGAATCACAAGGCTTAGACATAATTTTGGGAATGAATTGGATGACCGAATACGAGGGAGTCATAGATTGTGCCAAAAGGACTATCGCACTCACGACTCCGGATAAGAAAAGGATCTGCTTTAAGTCAGCTTTCGCACTCGAAGGAAGTATGGTGAACTCTCTTAAGGGGGTTAGCTTGGAGGATGTGCCAATTGTGAAGGAGTATCCAGATGTGTTTCCGGAAGAATTGCCAGGGATGCCTCCTGACCGAGACATCGAGTTTCTCATTGACTTGATGCCTGGTACTAGACCAATAGCAAAGAGACCGTACAAGATGGATGTGGATGAGTTGAAGGAACTTAAGAAATAGCTTAGAGAGCAATTGGACAAAGGCTTCATTCAACCAAGTGCGTCATCTTGGGGAGCACCTGTCTTATTCGTGGAGAAGAAGGATAAAACCAAGAGACTAGTCGTGGACTACCTGTCGTTGAATGAAGTGACAATCAAGAACAAGTACCCTCTACCCAATATTAACGACCTGTTTGACCAATTAAAGGGAGCTAGTGTGTTCTCTAAGATTGATCTCCGATCAGGATATTTCCAGCTAAAGATCTGGGAACAGGATGTACCCAAGACAACTTTCACCACGAGATACGGATTGTATGAATACACCGTGGTGTCGTTTGGCTTAACCAATGCCAGCATACTTCATGACTATGATGAACAAGGTGTTCATGGAGTACTTGGATAAGTTTATTGTGGTATTCATTGATGACATACTCATATACTCCAAGGACGAGAAGGAACATGAGAGGCACCTGCGCCTAATCATGGAAAAGTTAAGGGAACACAAGTTGTATGCCAAATTTAGCAAATGTGAGTTCTGGTTGAAAGAAGTGGGATTCCTTGGTCATATTGTATCAGCTAAAGGTGTTGTCGTGGACCCAAGTAAGGTAGCTTCCGTGACAGAATGGGAGTCCCCTAAGAATGTGGGTGATATTAGGAGTTTCCTAGGCCTTGCGGGATATTACCAAAGATTCATTGAAAACTTTTCCAAGATAGCAAAGCCTATGACAGAGTTGCTGAAGAAAGAGAAGAAGTTCCAATGGACCGAGGCTTGTGAAGCAAGTTTTCAGGAATTAAAGAAGCGCCTAGTAACAGCACCAGTTTTGTGTCTCCCTGATATCCAAAAGGATTTCCAAGTCTGTTGCGACGCTTCTCGACAAGGACTTGGTAGTGTACTGATGCAAGATGGAAAAGTAGTGTCTTACGCCTCTCGGCAACTTAAGAACCATGAGAATAACTACCCCGCGCACGATTTGGAACTAGCATCAGTTGTGCATGCGCTCAAGGTATGGAGACATTACCTAATGGGCAAACATTGTGATGTGTTCACGGATCACAAGAGCCTTAAATACATCTTCACTCAAAAGGAATTAAATATGAGGCAAAGGAGATGGCGTGAGCTCATCAAGGACTATGACTTGGACCTCCAGTACCATCCTGGAAAGGCCAACGTTGTGGCTGACGCCTTAAGCCGGAAAGTCTATGTAAATGGACTTACCGTGGGAGAACTTCCAAATGATTTGTGTGAACAATTCAAGGATCTCAGGTTGGAAATAGTTCCGGAGGGATACTTAGCAACTATGGAGATAGTGCCAACGCTTCTGGACCAAATCAAAGAGGCCCAGAAGGGGGACAAAGAGTTGGAAGAAATAAGAGCTAATATAAGCAAGGGTAAAGCAAAAGGGTTTCACACGGATGAACAAGGAACACTTTGGTATGAGAAGCGTTTGTGCGTTCCCGATGATCCCTATATCAGGAAGTTAATCCTTCAGGAAGCTCACGATTCGCCTTACTCAATTCATCCCGGTAATACAAAGATGTACATGGATGTGAAAGATAGATTCTGGTGGAACAACATGAAAAGAGAAATTGCTGAATATATCTCCTTGTGTGACGTGTGCAACGGAGTCAAGGCCGAACATCAAAAACCAGCAGGACTGCTGCAGCCATTACCTGTGCCCGATTGGAAGTGGGACAAGGTAGGCATGGATTTTATCACGGGACTACCCCAGACTCGATCTGGGTATGACTCCATCTAGGTAGTGGTCGACCACTTCACAAAGGTGGCCCACTTTATTCCCGTAAAGACCACCTATACGAGTGCTAAACTTGCTAAGATTTATATGTCAAGGATCGTAAGTCTTCATGGTGTACCCAAGGGGATTGTCTCTGATAGAGGTACCCAATTCACCTCGAAGTTTTGGCGACAGCTACACGGGTCTCTAGGGACACGACTGGAGTTTAGTACCGCCTTCCACCCACAAACAGATGGGCAAACGTAAAGAGTTAATCAGATCTTGGAGGACATGTTAAGAGCCTGTGCGCTAGACTATGGGTCTAGTTGGGATGATAACTTGCCATATGCGGAATTCTCATACAATAACAGCTACCAAACTAGTATCAAGATGGCTCCATTTGAAGTTCTATATGGCAGAAAGTGTAGAACTCCGCTGCTATGGAGTGGAGTTGGAGAACGGAGTTTGTTTGGACCTGAACTGATCAAGGATGCTGAAGAAAAAGTGAGGCAGATCCAAGATAGGTTAAAAATAGCCCAATCCAGACAAAAGAGTTATGCTGATTCCAAGCGCAGGGATGTGACTTATGAAGTGGGAGACCGTGCATATCTCCGAGTTTCACCGCTACGAGGAGTTAAGAGATTTGGAATCAAGGGTAAGTTAGCACCCCGATTCATAGGGCCCTACAAGATCTTGGGTCGAAGAGGGGAAGTTGCCTATCAGTTGGAATTACCCAAAGTGTTAACTGTTCATGATGTTTTCCATGTGTTGCAACTAAAGAAGTGTCACCCGGAAATGGCTGAAACACCACTAAAGGATACGGTTCCGTTGGACGAGGTTCAATTGGAAAACGATCTCACCTATGAGGAAAAACCCACCAGGATTCTGGAGACAGCCAAGAGAATCACTCGTACCAAGACTATCAGGTTTTGCAAAGTTCAATGGAATCACCATTCTGAGGAAGAGGCCACGTGGGAACGTGAAGAAGACCTGAAGAAAGAACACCCACACCTATTTGCTAACCAACCTGAATCTTGGGGACGAGATTCTTCTTAAGGGGGATAGGTTTGTAACATCCCAAGTTTTGCAGTTTCAGATGTTACTAGAAGCATGCATCATATCCTTGCATCATGGCATCGCATAATAAAAACTGCATAGATATTTTCTTCCTAAATCCCATAGTCATATATAGACTAAAAGGGGTAAAACCTTTTTGAACCACCAAAACCCTTGCAAAAGTGTTATTTTATAATCCTACTCTAACCCTCTTCTTTTTATAAAATTTTAGAGACCGATTTCATTTAATTCGGAGTCCGTTTGCAAAAGTTATGCGACTTTTGGTGAAATAGAAATAAATAAAAAGAATACAAAAAAAGAGAGAGACCTAGCCTAATGGGCCGGCTAAACCAGCCCGGGACCTAACTGCCGCCGCGCCTGGAAGAGTGGGCAGCGCACAACGCGTGGGCCGGCCCAACTCCGCCCTCCCGCGCCCGCAGCCGCCGACAGGCGGGCCCCGCCCGTCATTCCTCTTCCCCCCGTCGAGTCCAGGTCGGACACGGACGCCACCGCGTCGGCAACCACCTCCGGCCAAATCGGAGCGGACTCCGTAGCCCCGCGCCAAGAAACCCGCCTATTTAAAGCCCTTCGGCACGCCTCCCAAAACCCTAGTTTTTTTCTACCCCACCGCCACCGAGCCGCCGCCAATCGCTCGCCGGAGCTCTGCCGGACTCCGCCGCCTCCAGCCGCCGCTGGCCGCCACCTCGGGAAGAAGGAGCCGACACCGTCCCAGGGAACGGAACCGCGGCGAGGAACCTGTCACCGTCGTCTACTTCACCGGGCCGGGGGAGCACTGCCTCGCCGCCGTCGACCGTCACCGACCGTCGCCGATGCTCTGCCGCCACACGCCGTCGCCACCCACCGGTAAGTCACCCCCCCTCCGACCGTTAGATCGAAATCTAACGGCACAGATCGGTCAAACCGACGCCGGACCAACCCCGCGCCGCCACTTGGCGCTATGCGATATACTTGTATATATCAAGTACCGTTGGGAGGTTCGAAAGACTCAAAAAATTTCTAAGTACGAGAGCTCTCTCGAGCGAACTTTTATTCTCTAAACCCCCTTCAAAATAAAACTAAGTTTTATTCTGGGCGGAATGGTTGTCGGGTCAGCGAGTGGATATTTGGTGGAGGACGGCCCCCCAGGAATTAAAGAAGTCTGCCATGTTTCAGAATTCAGAAGCTTTCCGTGCAACCACAATACATATGGGCTCTGTCTTGGTTTAGTACTTAGTGGGAAACCTCACCGGGGTACCAACATTTGGAGGTTCTTGGCACGGTTGGATCCAGCTGGTAGAGGGGCTACTAAGGGAAGGCCTCTCCATGGTCTTGTCTGTAAAAGGACTTGATCGTGGATTGTGGGGAAAGTGCACAACCTCTCGAGAGTATTGCTCTGATCGATCAGCCGTGTTCATGGAAACTGAACAACTTTGAGCATCTGAAGGATGGAGCCTCTGAAAGATCTTCCTCTCTCTTTTCCAAACCTAACGTTTTATAAACCCCAAGGCGTGAGTAATATCACCGTTGGGCGGGATTTTGGGAACTTGGTGCGTAATATCCAAGTGCTAGGTTGATTGGGCACTTGTTGAGTAATATCCACGTGTTCCATTCGACCCTATACTATTTATCAAAGTTTACAAAGTAGGGAAAACTTTCTTCCTCTTTTCTTATTACATTGATAAAATTGGCTTAACCCCAGAGCCTACTCTTAGCCTTGCATGTAGAGATAGTCTTACTCTTTCCTTGGTGTAATTTGCCAATACATTCAAAGTATTGACCCAACTTGTTGGCTGCACGTCTTATGTGCAGAATCCGAAGATTGAAAGGTGCGTAGGGATCGCGGGTCTTCACGCAGCTAGCCTGAGGCATTGATGGATTCAAGTTTTACTTAGTTTCCGCTGTTTTATTTGAGCTAGTTATAAGCTATGCAAGTTGTAATAATTATACTCTGGATTATTCGTGTAATAATGACTTGTGTTTTACATGATATTCATCGACTGGAAGTGCTAGCTATTGATCCAGGGACTAGCATGTTAATCACAGGGACTTAGGATCCTTAACGATCCAAGGTCGCAACAGTATGGGAAGGGCCCTTTTTAGTTAGTCGAGTATTGCAAAATGGTTCTTACTATCTAACTGATATGCGGCCAATCAAAGAAAGACCTGCTACTAAGAAAAGAAAGAGAGCTAGAGGCAGTACATATCTGGAAGAATTAGACAGACCGTGGAATATTGCTCAGCTACGTCCCTTTTATTCTTAATTTATCTTTCTTTGTAATCATATATGTGTACATGTTCAATGAGAAATAAATGTATTGGTTGCCTAAAATTTTATGAGAAGCTTTATATTACCATCTTATTTCCAAATGATCATGTCACAAATCGAAAATCCCAGAATACTTAAAAGTACTTTATGCTCATGTTTGTTCTGGTCAAGATTTCCAATTTAAAAAATACTACCTTCGGGTATAAGTCAAAAAAAATTAGTTAGTACTTTGGTTATTTATCTGATTGCCAGATGCGGACATTTGCCGAGTAGTGAATTATTGGTACTGGAAGCCGTCTTTGTTTCCGAGTTTAAACTGGTTTAGCAATTGAGCTCCGTTGCTCGGCAAAGTTTCCGTGTTGAAGGTTGGCCGACTCACGAAAGGGACGAGGCGGAAAGCCAGATAAACGATAAGTACAGGAAAAAAAAAGTGCTCATGTAAACATTTCAGACAAATAAATGTAAAGCCAAAAGTGCTAAATAGAAGTAGCAAATCTTAGCACTAGCAAAAGTATTATACTACTTATTTACAACCCGAATTGTTTTCAGAATAAGACAAAGTTCTTCTGATGCTCTATGATGCAGGGGAAGAGGTAGGAGCTGTCGGATCACTAGAGACATCGGCCTCACCTTGGTATCTTTCTGAGACATTCAAATCCGAAGCGGTTTGCTCGTCGTCGGAAATCTCAGCTGTTTCTTCGGTGGGTGGAGGAGGCGTCTCCACGCGAGTGAAGAAGGGAATGTCGTAGCTAGTCAGATCAGCTATGTGACACTCGTATCTAGCACAGGAGTCCATGATGGCCTTGATGTCCTGCTCCTGTCAGTCTTCATCCACTTTACAGTACCCTCTGGTTACTTGCTAGATTTCCATGTTTCTATGGTGGCTCATAACCATGGTGAGGGCGCTATGTGCCGCGGTTCGTGCATAGGACATGTTCAGTCCTGGATGAGCTGGGGCATCTCCTTGGCCTTGTCTCGCACTTCAAAACTGGACATTCTATGCATGTCCGGAACCTTGAGTACTTCGCTAATATCCTCCAGGGATTGGCGAAAATCATGAAGCAAATCGCCGACTTGTGTAAGCCGGCTAGCGCGAGACTTGGTGGAGGCAGAATCCAGCAAGTTCAGAGGACCTGCGCATGTAATGCAAAAGGTTAGTAAAATATCCGAACTCCAAGAGTCAGAAAAGCAGAAAATCAGAGAGAAGCAAACATACCGAAGATGACATCGTCAACTTTGGTATTTTCCTCCCTAAGGCTCTGGAGTTCAGCCTGGAGTGCCTCGATAATGTCCTTCTCCCTGAACAATGCGTCATTGATATCCGAGATCTTTTTGTGCTGGGCCGTGATCCATCGATCACGGTCTTCGGTGGCCATGGAAGAGGATTCGAGGACTTGAGCAACGCTCCGCTCGTGGTCTGCCTTCAGTTGGTCCAACTCCCGATGTAAGTCGGAGTTCTCCACCTCCAGTGTTTTTAGATTCTCGGCTTCTTCAATCATAGCACATGATTGTTTGACCAGTGTTGTAAGCGAAAAGAACAACAGTTGAATAAATAATTCGACTATGAACTAAAGAGCAAGGCTCAAGGACTGAAATGTTTACCTTCAGCCTCATCCCTTGACACTTTTAATTGAGCATTTTCAAGCCAGAGATCTTTAATCTATCTTCGCTTGTTGCAGATATTCTTCAACAATTCCTGGTTATATGAATTAACTTTCTGTAAGTCAGAATACCCAGAGTCAGAAGTCTACTAAAGACTCAGGCTAATATTTTTACTAATATTAGCACGAGCCTTGGGGGCTACACTAGTTTATTCTTTGGCATCCTAGGGAAGCATAAATCTGGATTTTCTATCCAACTTCATGCTTGGGGGATAAAGGATATGATATGAAATAAAGTAAAAAAGGTGAGTTGGAATTCGACTTACATGATGTTCATGGGTGAGTTTGCTTAAGCTCATAGACACCTCGGTGCTAACCTTCTCAGCGAGGGTCAGCGGGATTAGTCGTGGTGATGGAAGCACACCAGCTCTCAGCCTCTCGTCGCAAAGACGGATCTGCTCGAGATGTTCGGAGTACATGATGTCCTCCGCTTCTTGTGCCTCCTCCTCGGTAGTAATATTCTGGCTCTCCAAGCATTGTCGGGCAAGCCATTGGATTTCCTCCATAGATTTCCGAGTAATGCCAAGTTTGGCCAGACCCGGATTGTTGAGAAGGTTTTCAGCAAAGACCTCTACCGAGGGATCATTACCCGAAGAGGGTTCACCCTTATCAAAACCTGAGTCACCCATGGTGACGTCAGTTTGCGATCTGAGGATCACTGGCTCTACTTGTTGAGCCGGATCTTTTGAGATAGTCGGAGATGGAGTAATCTCCGGCGTTGCAGAAGGCTGAGGGGCAGGAGTCGGAGGTGTTGTGGCAGGAGAAGTCAAATTTAGCTTTGACTAGCATAGGGGCTTCGACAAGCCTCCTCCCCCTTGCCCTTGGTGAGCTGTTTAGCTCTGAGGAAGTAATAGAACAAAAGATCGTCACACCTCAGAAGGAATTAAGAAATAAAATGCAGAGACCTTGTGAAGAAAGTTACCTCTTCACAATGGGCACTTCCTTTGTGCCAATAGCAACTGTCAGATCCTTACGCTTTCGGGTAAAGGTCTCCGGCAGTGGAATCAATTCTCCATCATCCTGAGAAATCTCAAGAGCATATCCCTCGAGAAGAGCAAGCTCTGACTCGGGGAGGTCAGCAAGCTGAAGAGAAGAAATATCTCAGTATTGCAAAGAAGAGACGATAATGTAAAGATGAACACATAATTCGAATTATTGCTGGAAACTTACCGATACCACAGGATCTTCAGCCGTATGCATGTCCAAAGACAGCTCCGAGATTTTCCTCTCGATCCGCTCCCTTATCAACCACTTGATTTGGGACTCATATTCCTTATCCATGTAAGGACGGGGGCAGATCCGGAGAGTATCCTTCTTGGACGCTGTGATGGAATGCATAAGCCGGTCACCATGGTGCTGGAGAGGCTGGATCCAGTGTGCTAGCCAGCAGTGAATCAAGTCGGACCCCTTAAGGCCCTTGTGCTTCATCAAATATTCAATCCGCCTCTTGCCAAGAAGCAGATCATCACTGAGAGCCAGCGCATCTGCGTCCCAGGACTCTTGGGGCGTGGCGGCATCGTCAACAAAAGCCGGCAAAGCAGTAGCTTTGCCGGGAGCAGGAATATCCTTGTGATAAAAGAAGGTGGATGGCCATTGTTTCACTAACTCACTAGCCTTAATTCGAGGATAGACGCGGTCTCTCCTAACGGAAAAGCTAAGAGTGCCAGTAATGTATGGATTACCGGCAGTGATAGAGTTTCTCTAGGTGCCAAAGTAAAACCGAAAAAGAGTGAGACTCGGCCTAATGCCGAGATACCCCTCACACAAAGAAGCGTAAGCGCTCATCTCTAAGAGTGAGTTCGGGGGAGATGATGGAGTTGAACTCCATAGTGATCTATAACCTCAGAAAAGAAATCTGAGGGTGAGAAGCTCAAACCTCTGTCGAGGTGGGTGCTGAAATGCACCCACTCATCGGCGCGAGGAGTAGGGACGGTTTGGCCGTAGCCGCTCCGCCAGTCGCCAGCACGGAGGAGTCCTTCGTTCTCCCCGACGCGGAGCTTGGCATCATCAAAGACGTAGGGATACAGACCCCGCAGAAGCTCTCCTTCTCTACTACCGAAGTCGTCGCTGCCGTCGCCGCCAGGCCGGAAGATGAGGTCTCAGCCATTGTTCCGTGGGCTGGTGACCGAGGATGGGCGGCGCTAGAAGATTTTTGGGAGGCAGAGGATCTCTGTTTCGTGGGAGGCGTTGGGAGGAAGGAAGCGGCACAAATGCTGGTGAAGAGAAGAGGGAGAGAATCTCAACCCCTTATATCCTTCATCCGCGCCAAGTTTCATGCAATGTGTACAGTAACCATGCCACGCGTCGCGGAAGGAGCTGGGTAATCCCTACGCGATGATTACGCCACCTCGATCTCCGCACAGGCATTAAAACGGTGCCTCGGTTCCGCAAAAGGCGGACCCTCCAACGGTCATGCTGACAAGAATGTCTACTAGTGACGTGACTTGACCATGACTAGTGTCAGGGTTATGTTAGAGGCCAAGTTCCGGCTTAGTTTGAATTTCAAGTTGGAAGACCGAATAATGTATTCATATGTCCGAATCGTTTTGAGATCCGGATTATATCCTTTCTTTTGAAGTTTCAGGAACCCTTCAAGATTCTGCAAGCCGAAGATCAAGCTAGATGATGATGAAATCCGACTCTGGATCTTGGAGGCTTCCGGGGGCTGCTGTTGGGGATATACTTTCCGGGTATCCTCACTGTGCCTCACTAACCAGGGTGTCCCACTTCGGGTTAGAGCTTTGCTTCACGGGCGGCTCAGTCAGGGAGAAGAGACGGAGTCCAGTCTGGCTACAGGAAGGCCTAGAAGACTTACCGACATAGGCCTGTTAGGTTACTTGTAGTTCAAAATGTACTTTGTAACCGACTCTTAGTCGTAGCCGGATAGGTCTCTCCTATAAACCCTAGGTAAGATATCTATATAAGCCGTCCTAGGGTAAGCCTTTAGGGCACCCACACAATAGTCTACAATCTCAAACTCGCACAGGCGAAACCCTTGTAACCCATATTCCGGCGCTGCCGTATTACTGGATTGCTAGCAGGAGTAGGATCCATCCAAAGCCGGCGGATTCAAACCTAGGTAAACTTGTGTGCTCACCATCCCAGAATACCGTACGTCTCACACCCCTCTCTTCCACACGCCTCGAGGACCCCCTCATGGCGTACTTGTCATCAATCCGACGACAAATATGGCATGATGTTCATCAAAAAAAAATAAAGTGTTGTTGTGTTTCTCGTTGAAATCAAACCTATCCTTCAAGATTTGTTTTAATAATTATATTTTGTTCCAGTATTATGAGAATTGTAGTTGGAGAAAATCGCACCCATAACACTAATGTAAAATATCGCAAGATGAATGATTAGAATATCAACATCGTCATTTAAATTATATTGGAAAGAATACAAGAAGAAACTCCATGTTAATGGATTTTTGGAGTCTTTCGTTTTAATCAATTGACATTTGTAAGACTTTCTTGGAGATAATTAAAAATTTGTTCAAAGGCCAAAGAAGAACGAATGAATAACCTATTGGACATCCCATGTTGGTGTATATAGTCTATTATGTGTAGTGGTGAGCGATGGATTTCAACTTTTTATACTTTATCTGAAAATTTGAGTGGATATATGTGTATATTTACTTAATAAGGAAGAAGTATGAAATATTTGAAAATGTTCAAAGACTTTCAAGATGAAGTGGAAAATCATTTTTAACAAGAAAATATGTAATTTATGATTGGATCATAAAGGAAGATATTTGAGTTACAAGTTTTAGCAAAGACCTAAGATTTGAGGAATCGTTCCATTGATTTGAGTTTCCCGAAACATCATAGGAGTATGGAGTGTTCGAGGAATAAAATCAAACCTTGTTTGACATGGTAAGATTAAAAGTGTCATTTATAAAACTGCCATTACATTATGAAGATTAAGCTTTAGATACTACTACTTTTACACTGAAAGAGCATCATCGTGATCCGTTGAATTAACTTCATATGAGTTATGACTTGGGATAAAACCCAAAGTTGTCTTTTCTCAAATTTTGGTATGCTAGCCATAAGTAAAATGTTTACAACCAAAGTCGGATAAGCATGTCTTTGTAGGTTATCCCAAAGTTGTTGGGTATTCCTCCATAACACCAAACACAGAAGTGTTTCTCGCTTAGAACATCAAGTTTCTTGAGAAGGAATGTTTCACGAAAAGTTAAGTGGGAGGGAAATAGAATTTTGATTAGGTTGATGAACCTGAGCATGATGTGTTGTGTAGCGCAGCCCCGCAAAGTTTCCTAGAGGCAACTATAATGCTCATGACTCTTGTGCCTCAAAGGTTGTGGTCACGGAGATCTAAGTTCCTATTGAACCACACAGGTCGGGTAAACAATCAAATAGAAAGATTTGAGACTGAATCATTATTGTTTGACAATGATAAACCAACTACATGAAAAAAAGCAATGATGGTCCCTGACTCCATCAAATGGCTAGAAGCCATTAAATCCATGATAGGTCCATACATGAGAAACCATGTTTTTGAACTTGGAAGTCCCTCTAGAAGGCATGAAGCCTATCGGGCATGTTAAGATCTATAAAGAAACAAACATGGATGTTTCACATCTATAAAATAGTTGACATGTCGGAAAAGAGTTTGAGACAATGTTCTTGACATAGGTATGCCCTATATGCACCTATAATTGGCCTACCTGGTGCGGCTCAACGAAAGGCGCACTCGACGAATTACCAAGGTCCATGACACCTATGATGGTTTGAGTGGTATGAAGCCCATATGGACATGGACTCCCAAACGCACAAGACAAGGAAGTCTCAATACTAGAGTTTGAATCTAACTTGTAACCAACTCGTATTGGTACCTGAGACCTAGCCTCCTCATATATAAAGGCTAGGAGGGTCCAACAAGGAGGACACGCTACGCCACAATAGATCTAGAGACCGCAAAACCCAGCACATACGCTAGATCCAATTTGCGCGACACCGCCGTCGACGACATTGTAATCCTTCGGATCCTTCATCAATCAAGAGCAGACAAGCAGGAGTAGGGTCCTCTACGAGGCCTGAACCTGGGTAAACCTTGTGTCCCTGTGTGCTTGTTTGCTAGCCGATCGAGATTTCCAGCGCTCTTCAATTCCTCGAACCTAAGTCTATAACAATAGGCATTGATGAGTTAAACCCTCGTCAATTGGAGTTGTCTGTGGGAAGTGAGAGCGTTGATGTTGCGATCTTGACGGCCTCATCACCAGAAATCTATGACCCACCGGTCTCAAGGAAATAAATCTACAGCGGCGGTCAGATCACACCAAATCGGTTCGTCTTCGCTGACACGCGAAGCTTCATCGTCAAGGACCATCAACATCGTTTCGTCTCGTAAAGCTAGCTGGTATATACCTCATCCTCGCCGTGTCGTTGGGCGATCAAGCGCCAGCGAAATCAATGTGTGGCAACAATAAATTGAGCCAGAACAACCGCCGATTTAATGGGTCTCAAGTCCTGATGCAGTAGTGAACGCATACCAACATCAATTTGCCACCTGCAATCAGCTTGGATCAAGACTCACGTGCAAAAACATAAGAGAAAAAAGCATCCATGCGACAATCTCATGGGTCACGTTGTCCGGGACATATTCCAATCAGCCAATTACAAAGAAAAAAAGAAGCAAGAGAGCTGCATCAATAGGAGCTCAGCTAGCCATCCAATGGAAAAAAGGAAAATGACAAGGGATCCATGTGAAGCTCATGTTTCGAGAAAGAAGAATTCGAGTCGGATCAGATCAGTTGAAAATAAAAACCTGACTCGAAACGTATCAGTTGGTGAAGAAAAAAATGGGCATTGGTCAAGGGAGCTTGTACACCTACGTAGCTGATTTTGAAGATGAAGGCAGCAAAATATTTAAGCTGAGTCAGCGGTATACTACACCGGCAAAACCATGGGCTCTATGGACAACTCAAAAAATAAATTCGACTTCGCCACGGCCGCGAACAACTTCAACCATGGGCAACTCCGCCACGTCGACTCCGTCCACCACACGACTCGCCGCTGTGTCGGCTCCGTGACTACCATGGGACTCCGTCGACCTCAGCTACACGACCACCGTGTCGATCTCGACCACACATTCGCCTCGACAACTCCATCGATCGCGCTGACTCTATGCCCGGGGGCTGCATCGATTTCGCCGCGCGGCCTCTTGCGGTCTTCGATTGCGGCAACTGCTGCGGTCTTCGATTGCGATGACCGTTACAATTTTTGAATGCGACAAATCGCTAGCACCATCGGCTTTGGCTACCCGCTACCGCGTCGACTCCGGTCCGCCGCATCGGCTCTCCAACGTCACATCGATCTCATCGACTCTACACCTGGGAGCTGGGTGACTTCTCCGTGTGACTCGGGGGCTCCTTTGGCTCTAGCGACCCACCGAGATCTTCAGCTCCAACGACTCGGGGGCTCCTTCAACTCCGCCGTACGACCCGCTTCGGTCCTCGACTCCAGCGACTCGGGGGCTCCCGCAGCATTAGAGATCTAGCGACTCACTGCGGCCTTCGACTCCTGCGAGACGCTGCCTCCTCCTCTACGGCGACCCGCTGTGTTCTTCGACTCCGGCGACCTTCTATAATCTTCGGATGCGGCGACCCGATGCGGTCTTCGACTGCTTTGCCTGGTACAATCTTCATATGCGGCAACTCGTCATCAACACATAATTTCGGTCCACCGCATTTACTACGTCCGCCGTGTGACCCGCTGCTACAGCGACTCCTTCCGTCGCACGACTCGCCGGCCACGTCGACTTCATCCACGGTGTTGACTCCGTGTCCACCGTGCGACTCACCGCTGAGTCGACTCCATCCATCTCGCGACTCCGTTGACCTCGACTACGCATCTATCGTGTCGAGTCCTTCAACCGTGTCGACTACCAATAAAGCTAAGTTCTCTACTTAGAGTTAATTTCTTTCTTACCACCTACTCCTCCCACCGGCATGATTTCCGAGGCATGCCTCTCTGAGGTCCATCCCACCAGCACTCACCAGCGCCACTCCAGCGCCGTCGCACACATACTCATGGGCTCTCGTTCACTGGATTCATCTGGTGGTGGTTGGAAAATCACCTATTCAGGGAGCTCCACCGATGGTAAGTTCCTTGTTGGATCTCTTGTTCTCTCGGATAATCATTGGCTGGTCATTCTCAATGCCAACAGTTCACCACTGGAAGGTAGAAGTTTGGAAAATGGGGAGGTTCTCATGATTGGTTCTGTGGTGAGGTTCCCCTCTCAACTTGCAAGGATCAATGATATTTTGCCGCCAACTTCTGATTTTCTTGGGAATTCTCATGTTCATGAGTACAAGAGTGATGATTTGAAACTTATGTGGCACGTTACTAGCTCAACCTTGCCTTCTGATGTTTTGGACAAAGTTCCTGGTTTTCTGGTCATGTATACTCTTGCTAAGCGGGTGGTGTTACTAAATCATGACAAGGTGGTTATTGATGCTAGATTGCTTCTTCAAAATGAGAAAGTTTCCTCTGGTGTTATCTTGGATCTTTTCATCAAAAGAGTGGTGGTGGGTGCTCAAATTTTCGATGTGCCCCTTACTTCATCAACCAAACACAACAGCATTTCTGTGGATTTCTCTAAAGGGTTGAATTTTGAGGCTAATATCTTCAAGAAATTTGGACACCACATTAATTTCTCAGGAGGATTTCGCAGAAGACCTTTCTTCCTTGTTGCTTCATTTGGTCGTGCAAATTTTAAGATTGATATTCATACTATTGGCATTGTTCTCCAAGCTTGTTTTGGGGGTCATGCGTCAAAATTTCAAGTCAAGATCCTCCAAGACAGAACCTTTAGGTTCTCTGTTGCATCAAGAGCTGTGGGTTTTGAAATATATAATTCTGGTTCTTTCTCTGATGAATCATTATATTGAAGATCAAACTTTGGGGTGATGGAGGCCCAAATTGGAAATTCGAAGAGAAAGAATATTACAAAGAATTGGACAAGGATTGGACATTTGTTTCATACAAAAGAAAAAATAAATCCTTTGTTTTTGATCGTATTGGTTCTTCGAAATCACCAGTCCCATGCAATAACGGTCAAAATAAAGGTGACATTACTCGAGTAGTACCGGGTGCATCATTTGCGGAAATTTTGATTAGTGGTAAAGGTATTAAAGAGACGAAATCACCTGCAGTCAACAAATCTTCTACAATTAATTTGCCTGGTCTTTTAGCATTTTTAAAATTCCCTACTTTCCCTTCTTGTCCCTGGCCCGACAAATCTTACCTGCATTGGTTCAAGGCCCATGTCACGCCGCAAGTTTCGCGGCCCAGGGTGTACGATTGTCTTAAGGATTTTGTTCTTGCCCAAAAAATTAATTCGGCCGAACCCCCTGTCTCCTCAAGTCCCTCGCCTGGAGAAACCCCAACTGCCTTGCTCTACTCGTCGCCGGCGACAACCACCGACGCAATGGCCAACATTCCACTTGACCCTCAGCCTTTTCTTCCCCATGGCTTTGAGATTAT
This sequence comes from Avena eriantha, assembly GCA_910589775.1. Lineage (NCBI taxonomy): Eukaryota > Viridiplantae > Streptophyta > Magnoliopsida > Poales > Poaceae > Avena > Avena eriantha. The sequence goes on along the minus strand of OU342746.1, from coordinate 374,755,467 downwards.
GCAGGTGGCTGGCAGGAATCGGGTCAAAAGGGTGGTGGCACCTCGCCGACCAAGGGCACATGAATAGTCTGCCATTGCGCACATCCACCCCTTCCCCCGGGTCCAGTCCCTTTTGGTAATATCAGGGATGTGTTGCAAGATTTATTTATCAATGATGATCATGTTGAATTTCGTGATATCCAAGATTGTCCATTTGGTTCTGCATATGTTCAATTTGCAAATGTCAGTGACCTTAATTGCTGCGGGTCATATTCCCTTCCAAGATGTTGCTATTTCTTTTGATAGGCATAATGAAGGAATTAACTGGCGTATGACTCAGTTTAACAATGAATGTTGGGTTATGCTCCTGGGTCCTCCACTTGATCACTGGCATCATGACGACCTGAATGTTGTTTTCTCTGATATTGGTAAAGTTCTGCTCTGGGAGAGGGACCCTGAACACAAGGGCAGGATCATCGCAAAGCTCAGAGTCACTGACCTCTTAGATGTTCCTAAATGTGTTAGATTCACCATTGGGGACCTGGTGGACACTGAGTCATGGACCTTTTCTGTGGAAATTTTAAACAGCAATCTCCTGGGGGGCCACCTGATGAGGACCCACTACCTGATGATGGTGCTGACCCTCATCCTCTACCTGTGGTGGGACCCATTTTTGGACCCCCTTCTCCACCTCCTCCACCACAACCTGAAGGTGACATTGGTGGATGGGACCAATGGGTTGAACGTGCCCCTCAGAATAATAATGCTGGCTGGGGCAACTAGAATGCTGTCCAAGGACCTGTATTTGCTGAAGGAGTTGACATGCCCATTGACAACCAGAATTTGCACCACAGGAGGCTGACAGTGCTGTTACTGGATCAATTCCTGTTGCAAATATTTCATCTGACGGTGACAAGGTTTCTGTCCATGGGCTGAGGATATTGAAGTGGAGCAAATTATTGCTATTGCTAATCAGGATGTGGGCATGTGAGAAGGACTGCTTAACATTCTGCAAAATTACCAAGATGAGGAAGAGGACACCATCCAAGCTGATGAGGGTAACATGCAAGATGACTGGATGATGGAGGACACTAACCTTCTCTCTCCAAATGAGGCACACCTTCAAGTTGGAATGGCCATTATTCCTTTTGTCAATGCCTCTGTGATGCTTACTGCTAGGAATTCTTTCTCAAAGCAAGGTCTTGAGCTATGGGACAGATTCTTTGCTCCACACATGAATCCCTCACCTGACAAAGGCAAACTGCAATGTGACATTCCTGTAAGTTGGTTTAATTTTATCACTCTAATGCTCATCACTCCTGAGAAATTCAGTTGGACTACACATTCTCTTACATCTCCCCTTTGGGATATTATTAAGGAGCCAATTACTTAGGAAACAACTTTCACCTTCATTATACTTGATGAATGTGTTGGACAGATTCCTCCTCAATGCCTGAATGAATCTCCATCAAGCATGATGGTGCCAAATGCTCCTGCAAAGAGGAGGAGGGGTAAAGAACCATTGGTGGACTCTGAGGTGAGAAGGAGCCCTGGAATTGTGGAACTTAATGGGGGATTTAAAAGCCATATGAATTGCTCTGATCATAATTTTCTCTCTTGCAATGCTGCACCACCATGTCTCAGTAATAAAGTTGTTAAGAATCTTGCTGATTCATTTTGCAAGGTTAAGGAGGGGGAACTTGAGAAAAGGCTGCTGAAGAAGGGCAGGATCAATGATTTGATCATCAAGCCAACTGGAAAGCCTGGACCAAAGAAGACTAGTCCAGAACCATACCTTCCAAGCAAGAAGAAGGGAGGTGCTGCTGAGACTTGTGGATAGCAGTCTAAGAAGAAAGCACCTAAATAATGTGGTTAATGTCTACAAAAATCTATCCTTTTGTGACTGGACCAGTTATTTTTCATGCCTGTTATGAGTTGTTGCAGACCTATTTGCTGTTAGGCATGTTTATGAATTCAGTATCCTATGATATGTTCAATCTTTTTGTGTGACTACACATTTTGTGTCACCCCAATGCTCACCCAATTGGTTTATAAATGAGTAACAACAGAAATTGGAAGATTCTGAACTGGAACCTCAGGGGAATTAACTCTGAGAAAAAATGGTTAGCACTAAAAAGCAAGATCGTGGAATCTGAATGTGACATTATTTGTCTCCAAGAAACCAAGAGAGAAAACTTTGATATCAATTATTTAAAAAAATTCTGTCCAAACAAGTTTGACAGCTTTGACTTCTTACCATCAATTGGTGCTTCTGGAGGAATTATCACCATCTAGTGCAGCTCATTATTTAATGGTACCAGAGCTTTCCAAAATGATTTCTCAACTTCTGTCACTTTCACCTCTCAATTATCAAATGATTCCTGGACTCTTACAAATATCTATGGTCCATGTCAATCTGATAGAAAGATGGATTTCTTAGACTGGTTTTCAAACATCACTATGCCTAATAGTATGGATTGGCTTGTGTTAGGAGATTTTAACCTGATTAGAAGTCTCACTGATAGAAATAAATGTGGGGGAGATGTTAATGAAACTATGCTCTTCAATGATGCTATCAGCAACCTGGGTCTTATTGAGCTGCCACTAAAGGGTAGAAATTTCACATGGAGTAACATGCAAAAAGATCCACTACTTGAAAGATTGGACTGGTTTTTTACATCTAGTTCTTGGACAACCAAATACCCATACACTATGGTTACTCCACTATCCAAACCTACTTCTGATCATCTTCCCTGTGTCATCTCCATTGGAACTAACATCCCCAAGGCACAAATCTTTAGATTTGAAAATAACTGGCTTCATCATTCTGATTTTAAGATGATTGTAGAAAATGCTTGGAATATACCAGTGAATTATTAGGACATGGCAAAAAGAATTTGTGCCAATTGAAAAATGTGAGGAGAGGCATCAAGATTTGGGCCAAACAGTTACCATGCTTAAAGGACCAGATTGCTAAGGTGAATGACACCATTGATCTCCTGGATCTACTTGAAGAATCTAGAACATTAACCATCAATGAGTGGCACCTCAGAGATATCCTGAAATCCCATAATATCTCTCTTCTTCAGAACCAAAACACCTATTGGAAACAAAGACGGAAAATTAAATGGGTAAAACTTGGGGATGAAAACACTAAGTTTTTCCATTCCAAAGCAACCATCAGTTATAGACACAATTATATATCAATGATCAAGAATGAATCTGGACAGGAATTTACAAATCACTATGACAAGGTTGATATCCTTTGGAATGACTTCAGGGCAAGAATGGGTACATCAGTCAAAACTGAGATGCACTATAACCTTGCAGATTTCTATGGAAATGGAATGACTGATGAGATGAAGAATTCACTTGAAAAACCTTTTCTTGACAAGGAAATTAAGGAGGTTATCACTGAACTACCAAATGACAAGTCACCTGGACCTGATGGTTTTAATAATGAATTTATCAAAAGTTGTTGGTCTATCATTGGATATGATATCAAATTACTGATTCATGATTTCTTCAATGAGAAAGTTTCCCTTGAGAGCATCAACTCTTCTTACATTACACTCATACCTAAAGTCACTTGCCCATCTACCTCGGCTGATTTCAGACCAATCTCCTTATTGAACTGTATATTCAAAATAATTACCAAACTTCTTGCAAATAGACTGCAATCTGTTATTCTGAAATTGGTACATAAGAACCAATATGGATTTCTCAACAACAGATCTATTCAAGATTGCATTGGTTGGGCATTTGAATGCTTATTCCAATGCCACAAGTCAAAGGAGGAGATTTTAATTCTTAAACTTGATTTTGAGAAGGCATTTGATACAGTAGACCACTCTGCCATCATAAATATCCTTAAAGCTAGAGGATTTGGGAGAAAATGGATTAGGTGGATTGAAATGATCTTTGAATCTAGAACTTCTGAAATTCTTCTTAATGGTGTGCCTGGTAAAAATTTCTACTACAGGAGAGGTGTAAGACAAGGAGACACACTTTCACCGTTACTATTTGTCCTTACTGCTGACCTCCTGCAATCAGTACTAAACAAGGCCATGCAGATGAATCTTCTAACTCCACCTATAGTGGGACCACCCAATAGTGACTTCCCCGTTATTCAATATGCTGATGATACATTGGTAGTACTTAAGGCTGATCCAACTCAATTATTATGCTTGAAAGCACTTCTTAAAACTTTTGCTAATTCCACTGGACTCAAAGTCAACTACTTGAAATCTAGCATGATGCCAATAAACACATGTAATGATAGACTTATGCATTTTGCTATGACAATCAACTGTCAAACTGGATGCCTCCCTTTCACTTACCTTGGGCTTCCATTAAGCATTACAAAACCATCTATGGAGCACTTTCTTCCCATTGTTCAGAGAGTGGAAAGAAGATCATGTGGAATTGCTGATTTCTTGAATTATGGAGGAAAACTGCAGCTGGTCAAATCTGTTCTCTCCTCACTTCCTCTATTTTTATGAGCTGTTTGGAGGTACCAATTGCCATCAAGGATCAAATTATTAAATATATGAGATACTGTCTGTGGAGAAAGAGGACTGAAGATGTGCAAGCAAAAGGACAAGCTCTTGTGTCATGGGACAAAATCTGCCGTCCTAAAAATCAGGGGGGTTTAGGGGTTCTAAACCTACAGATTCAAAATAATGCCCTCCTTCTGAAAAACTTGGACAAATTCTACAACCACCAGGACATACCTTGGGTTCATCTCATATGGGAAACCTATTACAAAAATGGAAAACTACCTGGAAGAAGCATGGAGGGATCCTTCTGGTGGAAGTCACATATCAAATTAATTGATAACTTTATAGGAATGGCTAAATGCAATCTGAAATCAGGCAGGTCTGCTTATTTTTGGTCTGACCTTTGGCAAGATGAGTGCTTGATGAATAAATTCCCTCACCTTCTGTCCTATTCTAAATCCACAAACATCAGTGTTCATGATTTCCTTCATGCTGAATTTCTAGAAGATAATTTCCACCTACCTCTCTCTCAACAAGCTTTCTCTGAGTTTTTAGTCATGGAAGAAAGATGCCAGGAATTCAGACATGACACTCAGGAGGACACCCATGATAATTGGAACTATATTTGGGGATCAGATAAATTTGAAGTTAAAAAGGCCTACTCAGCCATGATTGGATACTCACCATCACCACCACACTTTTCTTGGGTTTGGGCAACCTCCTGTCAAAATAAACACAAGTTCTTTTTCTGGCTTTTGCTACTTGAGAGATTGAATACAAGAAATCTACTGAAGAGAAAGAATTTCAACCTTCCTGATTACAATTGTGTTACATCCAACTGCTTCTCAGAAGAATCAGCAAATCATCTATTCTGGGATTGTCCATTTGCAAAAAAATGTTGGGACCATATTTCTAGAAACAGAACTGCAAATCTAACAGGATTGGAAGCCATTTCAAATATCAAAGAAAAGTTACATCTACCATTTGCAATGGAGATCATTATCATGACTTCCTGGGGTATCTGAATATGCAGAAATCAGAAGATTTTTAATGACAAAAGACCCACATTTGATAGATGGAAAGCAATTTTCTACCAAGAAATGAGATGGATACAATTAAGAATCAAAGGAAAATACAAGCAGAAATTCAAAGCCTGGCTCAATCAGCATTTAGATCAGGGATAGAATAGAATTGTCTCAGATTTTTTTCTTAGCATAGATCGAGATAGATGTAAATGTAATGATCTACCTTAGATCATTACTCATTGTAACATACTCATATATAATAAAAAAATTGCAGTGGGGATTATTCCCTACTGTTTCACCTCAAAAAAATCTTTCTTACTTTAATCACACTCAAAACACTCGGGGGATGCGCCCTCTTTGAGTAACCTTATGTGCCGTCGACTCCGCGCACTTGAGCACCACATACGCGACAGCCCGAGTAGCTGATTCTGCCTGATCGTTGAATTTTTGAACTCCGAGTACCTCGGCAAGGTACTAAGACTAAGGGTAATCAGGCTAACGAAAAGGCCTAGCATACAGTGCAAAAGTGTTCACTCGATTGACACCAGAATCTTACTTTACAAGTCGACAAGCAAATATTCTTTACAAGATACAAGTACTTCACAATTCTTAGCATTTTCTGCAGCTTACAAAGATGTTGACTGTGTTGAGCTATTCTATCGGGTCCTCCAACAGGAGTCGACAAAACAATTGGCTATGACATACACTCAAGACCCGAGTCGAGACAATCTCTCAGATGGTTGCATCGCTTGATGCTACACACATGCGGTATTGGCCATGCACCCGACAGAAGTGACTACTTCGACTCCATCTGCATCGCCGACTCACCTGGCTAATCGCTGCATACTCTTCGCTATGTCGACCTTGACTTCATCGTCAACTCGACCTCCTTGTGCGTGAGATGCTGACCCGATGCACTTCTGGGTCAGTGGTTTCTCCTCTCATGGTTTTCGACTACCACTGCAAGATACAATACTCGAGTCTCTGCCCGAGTCTAGGACTCCCCTAGAAACTCGGGGGCTACTCCAAACTTCTAAGTCTCCACCCGAATCTACGATTCGCATGGTCACTCGGGGGCTACTGACATAGGTATGCCCTACAGGCACCTACAATTGGCCTACCTGGTGCGGCTCAACGGAAGACGCACTCGAAGAATTACCAAGGTCCATGACACCTATGATGGTTCGAGTGGTATGAAGCCCATATGGACACGGACTCCCAAACGCACAAGACAAGGAAGTCTCAATACTAGAGTTTGAATCTAACTTGTAACCAACTCGTATTGGTACCTGAGACCTAGCCTCCCCATATACAAAGGCTAGGAGGGTCCAACGAGGAGGACACGCTACGCCACAATAGATCTAGACACCGCAAAACCTAGCACATACGCCAGATCCGATTTGCGCGACACCGTCGTCGACGACATTGTAATCCTTCGGATCCTTCATCAATCAAGAGCAGACAAGAAGGAGTAGGGTCCTCTACGAGGATTGAACATGGGTAAACCTTGCGTCCATGTGTGCTTGTTTGCTAGCCGATCGAGACTTCTAGCGCTCCTCAATTCCTCGAATCTAAGTCCATAACAATGGGCATTGATGAGTTAAACCCTCGTCAGTTCTAGTTGACTATGACAAGATTCGATCTCTCGTAGCGATATTTATGTAGAAGGATAACTATAGCAACCGCTACATATGTCAATTTTGGTATATGGTAGTTGAACAAATAAAACAAATTTTTTAATAGAATGGTTACCGATGACGTGTACATGATGTGGTCCGATGTATTTTTTTAATTCAAAGGATGGTAAAAGGGTATGCAGACTTCATTGGATGAAGTAAGCATCCCGGAGTTGAAATCTTCACCATGATGAAAATAGTTAAAAGGTTTAATTTCATTAGAGACGATGAAGATTCTTGCATTTGCAAGAAATTAAGTGGGAGCGCCGAGACATATTTCTAATACATTATGTAGAATACATGTCGTTGATTAGAAATTATGTATCTTTTATTGACACAGGTCAAGAATTTTATTAAAATTAAGATTTCGATGAAAGACTTAGGCAAAACCAGAATATTAGACATCAATATGGTTGTGCAAAATGTACATAAATGAAATATGGAATGAGTTTAATATGGAAACAACAAGAAATGTTTTCACCACATGGAAAAGGTTGAATCAAGATTCAAGCGTATTGACACTTTGTGAGTGAAACTTGAAGAAAAATCACATGAATATCTTGATCAATCATAACGTGATATGTACATATCCAGATATGTCATATGCTCTAAATGTTATGAGCATATACCAGGGTGACTCATAAGATGATCACTGGAAGATAGTAAGGATATTCTTATGATCTTTAGAAGAACTTAGAATATGTTCTATAGGTAGAGGTGACAAATAGTTCATTGTAAAGTGTTACATTGGTACTAGAAAGATACTCATTGTAAAATATTATATTGATACTAGTTTTTTCACAAGATACAAATTAAGTTTATCTCAATTTAGGCTATAGGTTAAGGTGGCACAATGTAATGGAAGAAAGTTCCATGATGGATTTGTTGGGATTGCCAGCATAGAAAACAAAAAAATTCCTACGATGGGAACAGGTGGATATACATCCATAGAGAACATACCCTTGAAGAGTGACAAAGCATTGTTAACGAAACTGATTTCATGGTTGATGTAGTCGTACACTTGCCGATCTCAAGATCCTGATGAAGTCCGGCGTGTCCAACACCAGCAAGTCCAACACCGCAAAGCAGCGGTGTATCCGTGATCGCACACACATCCGGTACCCTGACAACCTCCACCCCTCGCTCCAGCAAAGCAGAGGAAGCAACAACTCGTTTCCAAATAAATCCACCAGGAACATGTATCTTGCTAATCCGAGACCATGGGGAATAATTTCTAGAGGGGGAAAGAGATCCTTCCCGAGGAGGTGTAATTTGTGAGGAGGAGAGGGAGGCCTTTTATAGGGGAGAGGGGCCAGCCCCTCCCATGGCTAGCAGCCATGGATGTGCCCCCTCACCTCCTCTCATTCATGTGGGTGGAGCTCTCACTCACATAAAAAGCCTCCACTAAAAATCCCACACACATGCATTAAATTTAATGCAACTCTCATTAAATAAAACTATTTTATTTATTTCATTCAGATTTTTTTAAATTACTTTAACTAAAAACAATCACTTAAAACCCCCTGCAACATTTCAATATCACATGCAGAACCAGTTTCTGCAATTTCAGCCAAAACAATTCTAGTTTCCATCAAAATGATTCCAGCGCTTTCTTAAATCTTTATCTGAAACATATTTGCTCCTAATTGTGTCGGTATCCCTTAAGTGTGTGACCCTACAGTTATCGAATAATGCAGACATGATCGATACCCCTCTCCGATCAATAATCAGCAGCGGGACCTAGAGATCCGTACTGACTCCCACACATTCAACGATGACTCTAGTGATCATGTGAACCTTTAAAATCATAACTAAATCTCTTTGTCTCGTGATATATTACATGTCCAAGATTCGATCATTGGTATCCACATACCTAGTTTGATATCATTACCGACATGCACTCTTTTCTCGTTCCTGTGATATAACATTCTAGTGATCACATCACTTACTTGCAAGCTATCTCAATGTGATATCAAGGAGAGGGCCTGAGTATATCTATCCGTCATCGGGATGGACAAATCCCACTCTTGATGCATGATCCTCTACATAACACCTTCGTTGCACTGAACCCACCTTTATAGTCACCCTTTCACGTTGTCACGTTTGATGTTATCAAGATACTCTTCTAGTGTTAGTGATTGACATGATCTCATGGTCTAAGGACTAGGATTAGTTCATATGATGTTATAGCAATATAAACTCAATGACTTTGATAATATTGCTATACTCTGGATGAATGTTCATCACATCATTCCACCAATGTTGTGACCTTGTTATTAGCAACATCTAATGTCCATGATCAGGAAACCTTGATCATCTTGTTAATCAACGAGCTAGTTTATATGAGAGGCATAACTAGGAAATCTTTATTTATTTTTATTAAACACACATGTACTAATGTTTCCAATTAATACAATTATAGCATGCAAACTAAACATTTATCATAAACATGGAATAAGATAATAACCACTTTATTATTGCCTCTCGGGCATATTCCCTTCAGGATTTGGATGAGTTCTAGAGTTAAATACATTGTGACGGATACTACAACAAAGGTTGAGTATATGATATCTCTAATAGCAACAAAGGACGGTGTTTATATCAAGAAGTTTGTTAATCAAACTAGATGCAGTTCCAAATAGGATAATACTATGAAGATATATTGTACGATAATAGGATCGACATGATTTAACCCTAGGGAACCAAGGTCTCATCAAATGACCAAATTTAGACAATGCCATCTCATTTAGGAATGAGTTGTTGGAAATATTCCCTAGAGACAAATAGTAGTAAGGACTATTATCATATTTCATATAGTTTATGATTAAGTTTTATATCATGCTATAACTGTATTGAGTGGAAACATCAAAACATGTGTGATATAACAACAACCAGGGGTTCCCAGTGAAACTCTGGTCACTGGTTCATTGGTCAACAGATGATCAAGTTTCCTGATCATGTGGCATTTATGCCAGTTGGAAATGAGGTCATTCTGAGAATGAGATGATGAACCAATACCCAACCTAAACATCATGACCCGATCATGTCACGAAGATTATAAATGGATCCTCGTCGACTATTCCTTAGACCATGAGGCTATATCAATCACTGTCTCCTGAGAGTGCTTAGATAGCATCAAACGCCATCTGGTAATACAGTGGTTATAAAGGTTTGTTCAGGTATTCGGAGGAAACCATAGAGGCAATATATGTCAAGAGTGGGATTTGTCCGTCCATGTGACGGGAAGATACTCAAGGGCCCACTCGGAGAAGTTATATCCAATAGCCGCACAGCGTGTGATTTGATCACAAGGATATCACTTGTTGGAATGAGTCAAGTAGCATTGTTCAGTAACGGGATTGAACATGACATGGTGATGTCATTGATCAGATCTCGGGCAATGCAAGTATCGAGTGACAAAGGGAATAAGACACGACTGTCCTGGTTCAAACGACAAAAGATCTGTGTGGAACGCATAGGGGCCACATGGCCATCCAGGTCCCTCTGTCGATCATTGCTACGGGAGTGTCCCGACCATGTCTGGCGTGTTCCCGAACCGTGGGGTATCATGCTTAAGGGCTTGATGATGCTTAGAGAGTGTTTATAGGATCGGTGGAATCGCCGAAGATTTGTAGAGAGAAAATCGGAAGGGTTTCGGTAAGTCCGGAGCATGTCCAGAGTGGAGGTGGAAGGAGTTCCATAGCCACGGAGGTTGAATAATATGTGAATGAATGTTAAATGTTGATTTAATCATTTATTCATAATTATTTAATAAAGAGAAAATCAATTTAAATGGTCAAAGGCTTAATGGGCCAATTCCCGGAGGGGAGAGGGCCCATTAGGGGAAAGGAGAGAGGGAGAAGGGGCCAAGGGGTGGTCGGTGCCCTAGTGGGCTAGCCCCCACGTGGGGCCCATGGGAGTGGTCGGCGGTGCCACCCCTCCCCCCTCCTCTCCTTTAGTCCCACCCCGGGACTTAGAGGGAGGTAGTACGTCCCCTCCCCCTATATATAGTGGGGGTATTTGGCCAAATTAAACACACCAATAATCAATAAAGGTCTTCTCACTTTTGGGAGGACCTCTAGTTGATATTTTCTCTCTCCCCCTCTCTCTCGTGACCGTGGTCCCAAGTCTGGACTGCGCGAACGAGAGACATCTTCACCGCGGAGCGCCGTCGCACTGCGGGTTCGGATATGGGAGCTCTACTTCCGCAACTGCTGCTAGATCGGGGAAGCGGGAATCATCGTCGGGCACCGGACGTGTGTAACTCCCCGCGAGGTGTCGCACTTGAGGTACTCAAGTCGTTGGAGCCAAGGAGCGCAAGGACTTCATCACGACCTTGAGGTCGACTTCGGCTCGTCTACATCAACCACGCTCTGCTAAGCGTTGACAAAGCTTTTCGGTCTTCAAGGGTAAGTTTGCGAAAAGCTCCTCCTGTTACTGTATTACTAATAGATAGGTCCTAGCAGCTTCAGGGGTTTAGGGGCGTAGAGTAAAATTTATTGTTCCTATACGCAAAACCCCAACAGTGGTATCAGAGCTAGATCTATGTGTAGTAATGCTAGTACGGGTAGAACACACGAGATGTAGCATGTGGGCGTTGATCTTTTAGTTGTTACCCTCCCACGTGTACTTGTGTATACCGCAGTAATGCTTGATGAAGCGGTTCCCAACCGACTTTACGCATTCATTCGCGAGACTGGTCCACGCTTGACATACGGCTTGTACCATATAAAGTGGCTTAGGGGGGTGTCTGTCTCTCTCGCATTAGTTGGTATGCCATTTGCAACGAAGGGACCCAAAAGGGGTGTAGTAGAGACAACTACTTGATCAACGTTGTGCTGAAAGTTCGTAGGTAAGAACGGTTCTTGTGCGAAAGCCCATTCAGCCACGTAAAACATGCAAAGATAAAGTAGAGGCGTCTAACTTTGTTTTGCAGGGGGCGTTGCTTTGTGATATGTTTGTGGCAAAGGTAAAGTGATTACCTTTTGTTACGTAGTAGTAGATAGTCACGGAGGTGACGGACTACCACGTCGGAATGACACCGGTACCCTGGTGTCTATGGCGCCGGAACCCTGGCGCCGGAACCCGGTGACGACAGATGGAGATCACGACATGAAGGACCATATCACATCGCACTTACATTCAGTGTTATTGTTTGTATATATTATTGTGTGCTAGTATTAGATACTCGACGGTAGCCTAATAAGATGATCCCTGTTAAAATTACCAAGGATTGTGTTTCCCCTTAGTGTGCACCACCAAGAAAGTTCTTCGGTATGAGGCGATCCAGGGTTACAGGCCTGGGTGTCAGACATATCTACGTTCGCATACAGTGGGTGTAAGCCATGTTGCACAATGAATACACTAAGGTTGAGTTGGCGAGCCTAGCACGCCACAGAAGCGTAGCCTCGGAACACGGATGGTCGAAAGATCGAGCACGAGTCGCATGAATGATGTGACAGATGTTTAGCATCCACCTTTGAACCCACATTGATGGTCGTGTTCAATCGGGGGAGATGTGGCTGATATGGGTCGTGTTATCACTAGGAACCCATTTGGGGATATGTGTTTCTGAGTTGAGTTATTATTAACTGATTTAATTATAAACTTAGTCTAAATTCCTTTTGCAATTATAAATGTGGATGGCTCACCGTGAAGCTTACTTTGTCATTGAGGATTGGGTAAAGGGTGAGAAACTTAGACTTGATGGATCCAACTTCCCTAGTTGGCTTGTGCGCCTGAATGATCTCCTTACTAGGAATCATGTGGTAGACTACATACGCCACACGATGGATTTGACTGAGCCAAATAACTATGAGACCCCACAAGAGTTGGCAGACCGCTACTATCGTCAAGAGATGTCCACCTACATTCAGATAATAATGCGTTATGGGATGGTGGATGAACTACATCCGCTCATGGGTGATCTTGATCCATATTCGATGGTGGATCAGCTAAGAGCAGAGTTCATATGCCATGTGCGCATGTGGAAGCACGAGCTGCTTGGAGAGTTCCTTTCCATACAGATGAAGGGGCATACATGTCTGAAGGGTCACTTGGAGCGCATGCTTAATGCACACACGAGACTGGTTCACTGCGTGCATTACTAGATGGCTGATCCATTTGCGATAGACGTACTGCTTCGATCGTTGCCTCCCAGCTATGAAGGACATGTCCAGAGTAGCATCATGAGTGGTGATACGGAAACATTGGATTTTCATGAGTTCATACTACGTTTCAGGAACGTAAAGGTTGAACCAATCACCGGAGAGGTCATCAATGACAAAGGTATATATTTGATATACAGTTTTATAAATTTTATAATCTTGCAAACACATTTGCAGTGTTAAGTATATCTGATACTTGTTCTGTTTTGCTGAAAACGGGTCCTTCTGCATGAGAGGTGCTTGCTGGAGAGGAGGTGACGTTGCATGTTGATGGCGAGCATGATGATGATGGCCGACGACACTCTCCCTTGACATTTATCACTTAGTTTATGTTTTAGGATGATTATTGTAATCAAGAGATTGTGAACTTCTTTAGTTTGTCTCACACTTTGTGAGACGGTTATTCATATCAGTTTGTAACAAACAGTTGTTCCACTTTTATGAATGATTTCTATTTGTGTTCATATCTTGTTTGATTATATGTGAATTATCCTTGTTGTTTGAAACTAATTGATAATGCATGAACATTTGTAAAATACTAAAATGCCTTCAAAATACCCAACTTAATGATATTTCATTAATAAATGAAACCATTGTTTAAATTCAAAGTTATGTGATAATATGTGAAAGTCATTCAATTTCTTATCACGTATAAATCATGCCTAAGTTCGGCAAAATAACTTGAACACCATGTATTACTTGAATATAAAGTGTTTAATGAAACGTTAAAAGTAAATACATATTCGATGTATTGTGTTTTAACAAAAATGGTAATTATCATTAAATGATTTTTTAAATACGTGAAGAAGTTTACCAAAGGAAAAAGAATATGAAACTATTTGATTTGATCAAAATGTTTCATTAACAAAGGGTATAAATATAAAAGGGAATCTAATTGCTATGATTTGATCAATAGTAAAGAAATTCAACTTTATAAGAATGGCATAAAATAAATTGTGGAATGCAAAGTGTTTTGAAACGTCAAAATACAAAGCATCACAATGTGATCAAAGGGGTTGAATAGAAAGCACCATGTAAATCGTTGTAGTGTAGATGTAGAGACCATTAGTTAGAAATAGTTAACACTCAATTAGAATGTAGTGAACCATTTGAATTCGTGAAAGTTTTGGGGTTATTCGATATAACCAAAACAATAGCGAATAAGTCCTTGTAGAGTATTGGAAACTTTGAATACGAAATCCATAGCTGAAACCAAAAGGAAAAGCAAGATTCGTACTGCTTGGATTTTGGTGCATTCTTGAGAAAGCTCACTTCTAGTGATGTTTCTCAATTCCGAAGCAAATGGAAAATAGTGGAAAACACGATGAGGATTCAAAACCCTGCATCAGAGTGTTGAGAAGCGCAACAGACAATGTTCCTGAACGATTCTCTTCACAGAAGGAAAGAATCAATGATAATGATCATTGTGTTTTCCCCACTGGTGTTTTCACTACATGAAGTAGGATTCAAAATGTAACCCATACCTAGTATGGAGACATTTGTGAATAATTTGTCATGATTCTTGGAATATGACATACCTACGAACTACTTAGGAAATAATGGTAAACTAAGAATTATGAGAAATCATAGAAGTAAAATTCTCTTGAGATTAGAAAGCAATTCGTTGCTGAATCTCACAAATAAAAGGAGTTGCTTGAATTTTCCCAAATGACTGCAAAGCCATAGTGGAAAAGGGGGGTGAATGACAAAAGCACAATTTGTCAGGTATTGGAAAAATTCAAATGAATTTGATTCAAATGTGCTAAATGTCTAGTGGATTTAAAACTAGTAATAGTACTAGTATCTCATAGTAAATCTCCAAGTTTGATATTTGATCAAAGTTTTTTGAAGTTATTCAAAATAGTGAGTAGATATGCAATTTGCATAAAATTGAGTAGGAGCTATGTTAGTCTTCCTGAAACAATATGTGATTGACATATTGTTGAGTGGGAGCAATATAAGTCTCAAATTCAAATATGTAGGAACATATTTTGAGTGGGAGCTTGTAGGAGTAATTCTTAAGTGGGTTAAGAATAAAAGCGCAAGTACTTATAAATAATGATCTATAATATGTAGAAGTTGATAATAGGCGTATTATGATATTATGTAGTATTCCTTAAGGAATTCTGAAAGGAGTTTCGGAATAGAAGTTAATTAAGGAACTAGTCCTTAGTAACTCAAATTAGGAATAGCATTAAGTTGATCGTCAATGGTTGAAAGAAAGAATAGGATGATCATCATCCGCTATGTTGAGACATAGGTTCTATCTTAAAAAACCATGATGATAACTTAACATAATATGTGATCCAATAAGGAATATTTGAAAGTGATTAAGTTTGAATCACAAAACATTGAGCTGAGTTTGTCCGTAGTGTCTAGTTGAGAACTGCAGACATATTTTCCAAATCCATAAAGGATGACATACCTTAAAACATAAAGAGTTATGTTATAAGGGAATATGTTGGAAACTCCTGTAATACCGATTAAAGTCAAGTAGTAAGCGAGGTGAACAAAAACATCGAAAGTTGCACAGAGTGCACTACTGTTTCGATGAATACATTTATAATAATAGATAAGGGTACCATCTAAAGTGTTGTATAATGTTATGGCGGGGCTAGTTCGCTTTTAACGTAGAATGATGTGTCCCAGGGCACAATGCCCATGAGAAAGCCCTCAAGGTTGATCTAACGTCACTGTAGGCTCCTGGAATCAGACCTCGTTCTGCTGCCATAGCAATGATGCATGCACATAGATGCTATCATGTGATGATAAAGTATTAATGTCAATCAAGGTGACATTAGTAAGTTGCAAAGGATTTGGGAGTGTAAAGTACAGACCCAAGACTCAACCTCTTCAATGAGCAAGCATGTTCAGGGTACCGGATATATGGTGCCAATGATTCAGAACAAATGCAGCTAGTGTATTTGTACTCTAGTGCAAGTGGGAGACTGTTGGAAATATGCCCTAGAGACAAATAGTAGTAAGGACTATTATCATATTTCATATAGTTTATGATTAAGTTTTATATCATGCTATAACTATATTGAGTGGAAACATCAAAACACGTGTGATATACAAACAACCAGGGGTTCCTAGTGAAACTCTAGTCACTGGTTCATTGGTCAACAGATGATCAAGTTTCCTGATCATTTGGCATTTATGCCAGTTGGAAATGAGGTCATCTCATTCTCAAATGAGATGATGAACCAATACCCAACCTAAACATCATGACCCGATCATGTCACGAAGTTCAAGTTACGATGCTTAGAAATGGATCCTCGTAGACTATTCCTTAGACAGTGAGGCTATATCAATCACTGTCTCCCGAGAGTGCTTAGATAGCATCAAACGCCATCTGGTAATACGGTGGTTATAAAGGTGTGTTCAGGTATTCGGAGGAAACCGTAGAGGCAATATATGTCAAGAGCGGGATTTGTCCGTCCATGTGACGGGAAGATACTCAAGGGCCCACTCGGAGAAGTTATATCCAATAGCTGCACATCGTGTGATTTGATCACATGGATATCACTTGTCGGAACGAGTCAAGTAACATTGTTTAGTAACGAGATTGAACACGACATGGTGATGTCATTGATCAGATCTCGGGCAATGCAAGTATCGAGTGACAAAGGGAATAAGACACGACTGTCCCGGTTCAAACGACAAAAGATATTCGTGGAACGCACAGGGGTCACACGGCCATCCAGGTCCCTCTGTCGATCATTGGTGCGGGAGTGTCTCGACCATGTCTGGCGTGTTCCCGAACCGTGGGGTATCACGCTTAAGGGCTTGATGATGCTTAGAGAGTGTTTACAGGATCGGTGGAATCGCCGAAGATTTGTAGAGAGAAAACAGGAAGGGTTTCGGTAAGTCTGGAGGATGTCCGAAGTGGAGGTGGAAGGAGTTCCATAGCCACGGAGGTTGAATAATATGTGAATGAATGTTAAATGTTGATGTAATCATTTATTCATAATTATTTAGTAAAGAGAAAATCAATTTAAATGGTCAAAGGCTTAATGGGCCAATTCCTGGAGGTGAGAGTGCCCATTAGGGGAAAGGAGAGAGGGAGAAGGGGCCAAGGGGTGGCCGGCGCCCTAGTGCCCCCCCCCCCCCCCGCGTGGGGCCCATGGGGGTGGCCGGTGGTGCCACCCCTCCCCCTCCTCTCCTTTAGTCCCACCCGCGACTTTGAGGGAGGTAGTACCTCTCCCCCTATACATAGTGGGGGTATTTGGCCAAATTAAACACACCAATAATCAATAAAGGTCTTCTCACTTTTTGGAGGACCTCCAGTTGATATTTTCTCTCTCCCCCTCTCTCTCTCTCGTGACCGTGGTCCCAAGTCTGGACTGCGTGAACGAGAGACATCTTCACCGTGGAGCGCCGTCATGTTGCGGGATTCGGATCCGGGAGATCTACTTCCACAACTGTTGTTGGATCGGGGAAGCGGGAGTCATCGTCAGGCACCGGACGTGGGTAACTCCCCACGAGGTGTCGCACTTGAGGCACTCAAGTTGTTGGAGCCAAGGAGCACAAGGACTTCATCACGACCTTGAGGTCGGCTTCAGCTCGTCTACATCAACCACGCTCTCCTGAGCGTTGACAATGCTTTTCGGTCTTCAAGGGTAAGTTCACGAAAAGCCCCCCCTGTTACTGTATTACTAATAGATAGGTCCTGACAGCTTCAGGGGTTCAGGCACGTAGAGTAAAATTTATTGTTTTTATACGCAGAACCCCAACATGAGTGATGTGTAGAGACGCAAAGACACACAAACCTGAAAGCGTCAGATCTGGAGATTTGTTGTACCAAAAGAAATGCGTATGAACAACATTGGAAAGCCATAGGTGTTAAAATGTGCAAGTATAAACTATATTATTGACTCTAGTGGAAGTTGGAGACTAAAGAGAATATGCCCGAGCGATAATAAGAAAACCATTATTATATTATTCCATGTTTATGATAAATGTTTCTTTCTCATGGTAGAATTGTATTAATAGGAAACATGAATACATGTGTGTTTAATAAACAAACCAAAATTCCTAGTAATGCCTCTCATATATATACTAGCTCGTTGATCAATAGATAATCAAGGTTTCATGATCATGAACATTGGATGTTGTTGTAACGAGATCATACCATTAGAAGAATGATATGATGAACATACAACCAAAATAGATTTAGCAATTTGATCTAATCATTAAGTTTACATTGCTACATTAAACACATACAAAGTATTCCTAATCCTTAGATCATGAGATCATGTCAATCACTAACACCGGAAGAGTGCCTTGATAACATCAAACGTCACACCATAACACATTGACTATAAAGGTGGGTTCATGTATTCCAAAAGTGTTATCTTGAGGCTCATGGATCAAGAGTGGGATTTGTCCATCCTAATGACGGAGAGATATATCTAAGGCCTCTCGATGATATCACATCAACACCACTTGCAAGCACGTGACTAGGTCATAAGGATGTTGTATCACGAGACAAGTAAAGAGTACTTGTCGGGAACGAGATTGAACTAGGGTATGGTTGATACCTATGATTGGATCTCGTACAAATAAAGTATCATGAGACAAAAGGAATTGGATAAGATGTGGATGGTTCACACGATCACACGGGTTGTTGTTGAATGTGCAGGAGTCAATACGAATCTCCAGGTCCCGCTTCTAATTACTGATAATCGAGGTTTCTCTATCATGTCTGCATTATTTACGAACCGTAGGGTGATACACTTAAGGTTCTACGACACTAAGTGGTAGATAAAATATATCTGAGAATAATTTTGTTAGAGCTGTAATAGTTTTGATGATCACCGGAAGTGTTTCCAGCCAAATCACTGAAAATGGTTTCAGGTGTGATATTGAAACAATGCAAGGGGTTTTATGCAAAGTTTTGTTAATTAAAGTAATTAACAAAATTCTGAATAAAATAAATAAAAAAGTTTTATTAAAAAGAGGAAAATGCATTTATGCTAATGTGTAATAAATGCATGTGAGTGGGATGTCCACTCACATGAATGTGGGAAGAGGTGGGGGCACACCCATGGCCGGCGGACAAGCCCCATGGGCAGCCCCTCCCTCTATAAAAGAATCCCTTCTCCTCCTCTCTAGATGCACCACCTCCTCATGAAGGTTCTCTTCACCCTCTAGCATTTCCCCATGGCCTCGGATTTGCGAGATACATGTTCTGTTAGTTTCTTGGAGTAAGATTTATCTACTAGTTTCGTTGCTCTGCTGGAGTGCTGGAGTGGAGGTGTGCCCTAGGACAGATACACTGCTGAGTTGCGGTGTTCTTCAACATGATCTTGAAATTGGCAAGTGGAACTTCCTTTCCTCCGATGTGGAAGTGGAAGTTTCCGATCATGAGATCTGTCTCCTCATCGAAATTTTCTAGCAAAGGGGTGGGCGGGCGGGAATCAAGATCGACGGAATCCTGATGGATCTCGCCGACCTTAATCGTCGGGTTGCTTCTTGGTGAAGTTGAAGCCACCGAAGTCATGACTCCATCACTCAAAGTTCCCACAGACGGCGTCAATTGATATGGGGTGACCTCGGCAATGTCCATAGTTATGGACTTGGGTTTGATGGAAATGAGAACACTGGTGGTTTCGTCGGCCTGTCAAATAAACAAGAGAGTTGAATCCTGTCTGAGCTATATTGCAAAGAGATGATTACAAAGTCGTTGATTCCCTAGCAATCTAACTTACGGCAGGTTGTGTCTACTCAAAGTTATGGTGCCCTGTCTGTGGGCTACTCCTAGCCCTTATATGAGAGGTTGGATTTCTGAGTCTAATACGGATCGGTTAAAGTTTGATTACAACTATCCGAATATGTTGGTTCGTATTTCTAGCTTGATCAACACATCTGGTTCCTGCGCTTCGGATGCTTCCAGGACTCCTTATTTCCTTGTGGTCTTGGGACGTAGGCTAAGTATGTACCATGTCACCAGCATTTTACAGAACCGGCTACAAAAATGTAAAAAGCAGATCAAATAGTAGAGAAAGGACCGATGGCACCATACAGCTTAGGGTATGTACAATGCGGTGACGTCAGCCTTCCCTTATGCTTGCCATGTTGAATTTTTGCTTAGTTGGAGGAGAGAGAAATAAAAAAGAGAAGGTCATCTTCCCTTAGCTAAGGGATGATCTCTTAGAAATAAGAGAAGACTATTTTCTCCATTGTACCATATGTCTTCCCTTAGCCAACCAATTTCTTACTAAAAATAGTTAATTCTCATTAATTGCTAGAGATAGTAATAAGAGATAATGCATTGTACAAGTTATATATTATGTTTTCTCTAAATGATATGAAGAGCTAAGAGAAGGCATGCCTTGCCTAACATTGTACATGCCCTTAGATCGATCTCAGCCGAGAATCAGACAATCCTAAACGTACGCGCCAGGAGTAGTCTGAGGAGACGGGTTGGCACCACACTTAAACTTTAGATTAATTTTTCATAGTTTTTATTTTGCAAATACACAATTTTTTGGTAAGGAAAAATAATTCTTACTCGTTAGTGTAGTTACACTTGCATTTCATGTGTTACCGTAGAGAAGTGTTGTAATACTTTATCAGCTCGAATATGTTCCTATATTATATCTAACATAGTTTCTGTTAGGAATAAGCAACTTGTATTATCTGGGGTTTAAAAGGCACAATATATAGTACATCTGACTTGAGGTACAAGACGATAAATCTAGACAAATACGGACTCCTAGACCAATACTAATACACCTTAACACCCCCCTCCCCCCTCAAATGCAAAGCGTATGCAATAGCATTGCATTTGAAGAAGTGAAAACTACAAAAAAAATGATAATCCAAAATCCGCGTCTTCAAAGTGTCGTCATAGCATGAAGAGTCTTCAAAACCCGTAGTCAAGCCACAGTCGACCGAAGAAGAGATCGACACAGACCGAGAGGCGGTCAGAAGAACAACATGTCACAAAAGATCATAGCACAAGAAGCCAACAACATATAAGCTCACCAGGCAAAAGAATATGCGTAGATCAATGACAATGTGACGATGGCACATCAGAGAAAGACACACACCGTATTGAAAGAAGATGGGTTGTCGAAAGCACATCAAGAGAATTAAGCACTGCGCACCAGATCATAGCCAAGAAAACCGATGACGAAGAAGCTCGACGGCAAGACGAAGGGCGTAGATCAACCAATAATGCAAAGGGAGGCCACAAGATGACTGAAAAGCAGGCTGGCAATGCAGGTAAGGTGGACTCGCATGATAAGAGAAACACAAAAGAACAACGGATTTGGTGGAAGCAGCGGAAAACAGAGCACTAAGCCCAACGACAAACACACGTGCAAAACACGGTCGAAACGGACAACGTCGAAAATCACCGAAGAGTGAAGATAGACATGCATGATTTTTTTTTTAGTACAGCGGAAGAACAGAATCAGCCGAGCAGTCTAAAAGCTAGCAGAACAGCCCAACTGCAGCCCACGCGTGGGCAGTAAAACAGCAGCGCGTGCATCAACAACCAGTAGTACAGTAGCCATCTCTGGATCAAGTCAACAGCGGACAGCGCTCGGATGTGAGACAGCAGAACGGCGGCCTGGACGGCAGAGGGCAGCGGCATATTACCACGATCTGGAGGACGACAACGATCTGTAGTATGACCACGATTAGGCGGCGGCGAATAGCAGGTTGGGAGCGTCGGAAGAAGTCGCTCGATACGACTACCAGCATGACGAGATCGAAAAACAATTCGATCGACATAGGACGAGTTGCGGCGTCCGGAAAAAAAATCTAAATCTAGGCTCTGATACTATGTTAGGAATAAGCAACTTGTATTATCTAGGAGCCAAAGGCTACCATATATAGTACAACTGACTTGAAGTATAAGAAGATAAATCTAGACAAATACGAACTCCAAGACCAATACTAATACACCTTAACAATTTCAATCAAGTGACACTAAAAAATTACAAGTTGATCCATAGTTTATATATTCGAAACCTTCATATTTGTACATTTAATGAAATAATGGAAAAAATTGTGCATACTACCTTGTCTCTATACTACTAAAATAGTCTTACATGCTTCATACTATCTGTACATACTCTCCGATACGTTACATACTACGTAGATTGTGTAAAATACATGTGATTGTAACTACACCCAGACGTAGTATGAGTATATATTTTTGGTAATAAAAAACGTTTATTATGTTATACATATGTTTTTTGTTTAAAATGCATAAATAAATAACTAATTTATACGAATTTTTAAAATCACAGACATTTGATATGCAGGAACATGATCATAATTATCACTTTCATTTTTGAAATAGAACATTTTTCACATGTATGAACATTTTTTGGAAGCAAGTGAACACTTTTCCAATGCATGGACAATTATGTTGATTATTTATTCATATTTTTGGAAAACATAGATATTTATTCTATTGTAGGACCGACTAAAAATTAATAGCAAGTAAATATAATATTCAAGATTTAATTTTGGAAAGAAAAAGTATCTCTCAATGAGCTGCACCAAATGCAAATTGAACGCTATGATGAATGACCTGGAGCTTAGCAGCAGCGAATTGAACGCTATGAGCAATGAACTAGAGCTTCAGTGCCAACGGAAGCATTTGTGATGTGTTTGGTTTGTGTCCAAGATTGCTCAACCAAATATTTGGCTTGCCAGAATTTCGATTGAGCTTTGCTTGCCCACAAGTTGGTCAACATTGGCTAAAAAATTCAACTAAAGTTGATATTGGAGCATTGCCATGCCAAAAAATTGCTAACAATCCAAACAACGGCCAACCTTTTGGTGATGACCAAAATATTGATAGGGTACGCTTTGTTCACGATCTAAACATACCTTTAATGTGTGCCGCCCGTGAATCTGGTCAGTCAGAGTTATAGTCATACTAGCAGAGTGTTCGTGCGGTTGCTACGGTACTTTAGTTTTTTCTTCTTTTTTGACCCAACCACTAGGTGAAGAGGCCATGTTCATCACCTCCTGCGTCGATTCACTCGTGTCCTCGTGCTTTCTCCCACCAGGATAATGCTCCTCTCAAGCCCAAAGTAGTACCCTTTTCTATATGCTTATTTTTTTGCATACATCATTATGATAAATACTCATAATTTCTCTTTTAAAATATGTTTTACGTACTAAGTAGTCCAGCAAATAATTAAGTCCACATATATTTATATGATAGCATATCTGTTTGGTGCCAGCACCTATTTTCTATTGTTTCACATATTGCATATGTAAATATCAAATAAACGTAAATATCCATGTACATAGAAAAGATAGCCAAAAGTATTTAAAAATAAAAATTTCATTTTGCATAATTTATTGAATTATTATCCAATAGAAATTATTTTAATATTACTGAGAATTTAAATATTTATGAGAAAGAGAACAAGACAGAGCTCAAGTGGCATTTTTTGGTTAAAAGACAATACATTGTAACCAATTTTAGGGAATTCAGAATCTAAATAATAGTTTATGGGAAGCTCAAAACATATTACATTGTAAACATTGTCTAGGCATTATTTATATCTAAATAATTATTTATGGGAATCTCAACTACCGGACTCAATTGGGCTAATCTCGTAAGGAAACATGACAGACTTCGCTGATGAATACTACTTCTCTCAAAGGGGATATATGAAAGAATTAGAGACCCTATTCTTAGATTGTACATACATTCACTCTCCAAGAAAAGTGCAGGTGCGAGGTGTTAGTCTATCGGCAGAAGGTCGTTCTTTCAGAGCCAAGTGCATGAGCTTAACACTACTTCAACTGAATGCTTAGATCCATGCAACACTTCCTCTTCTTGCATCTGAACACGGGGAAATAAATTGGGAGCACAAGCAAAACCGCACGACGGATTACAAAGATATATTAGCTGGTTCGACTACGCAGCTTCCGGCATCGAGGGCGAGGGCAGAAGGATCGGACGGCGAGGGCGGAGATGAGGGAAAAGCGGGAGGCATCGGAGCGCGCCTCGCGCAGCGATGTACCGCCCGACGGCGATGTCTGCCTCACAGTACGCCGCTCACTGGGGGAGCCAGCCGAGCGTCGGGTCTCCGGTCGGGTTCTCGCCGATCTCACCCGCCATGTTCCAGGAGAGCCAAGCGAACCCGCGGCAGAGGTTCTCGTCCTCCCCCGAGTTCGACGGCGGGTTCAACCCGAACGTGCTCTTCTCCTGCCCCGCACCTCGTCCTCTGGCCTTCAACTTCGACATCAACGTCCCCTACGCCAGCTCTCCGGTGTACGGCTCATCATCGGACATGCGCCGAGGTCCTCTTCCGTTTGCCGGTAGCAGCTCCTCACCCAACAACTTTGGAAAAGATTACGTCCGCAACGTGTTCGGCGGAACGGCCTGGGAACGCACCGGAAACGCCTAAAGAGTGGAGGTGCTCTAAGTACTGATATGACGCTCCTCGTCCTACTATTGGCCTCAGCAACATATTGTGGACCAGCAGTATTTACCTAAACGCATGAAACTGCTCCAGTGACTTACGTAGGAACAGGATAGAGATGTGAGGCGGTCCTCTACCAACAAAGTAGAACTGTAGGCGGCGGTGCTGGCAGGGCCGGCGGCGTCAAATTTAAGCACTCGGTTTCGACGTTAGGGCGAGCTTGGTGGCTGGCTTTGGGGTCGCCGCTGCCTGTGGTGGAAGGAACATGAGGGGCAGATGAGATGGATTCCCAGGGGTACAAGTGGAAGCTCCGACCACCGCGGCCATGGGTGATGCATGATAGGCACATGTCCTGGTGTGACGAGAAGTAGCCCAAATCGAATTTTAGTGACAACCTTTCGTCTGGGCATTGAATCAGCTTACAACATTATTGGAATTAATGGATGGATAAGAAAGTCCTAGAGCTGCAAAAGAATTCTTTCCGAACAAGATGGTATTAACACAGGGAAGTACTCAAAAAGATGAAATGTTGGTAACAAAATAATCTCATGATATCTGGATGTGTCAGCACTATGGTCACACAATGCTAGGTAAGCACCATCTTTATAGGAAAAACATGTCACAAAGAATCCAATTTATGGAAATCTAGGTAGGGTATGCATTCCACACCAGGACGTTTGTGTCTATATCAGCAAGCTTCAAATATATCATACTGATATAGTGACCCGATTCCTGGTTTAACTAAAAGGTTAAAAAAGTAACCTTATCAAGCAACAAAATGGGGGCCGAAAGAGCACTCGAAGAATCAAAAGTACAACACTAATATGTGAACATTATAGCAAGTATCAGCGATGTGTACCAACCTACTCTATGCACAAAGAGAGAATGTAGGATCACTGCGTCATGCATGTATCCTTGATAACATCATTGACGCCTACCTCACATTCATTAGGGCACCATTGTCAAGCAAGTGTCCTGCTTCTCTGGCTTGTCACCACTATCGATCAATGTGTCGCTGAGCATCGGGACCGGTTGTGCCGGGACAATCCTGAGAAGGCCATCAGGATAGCTCACAAAAACATGTCGAGCAACCATGATTGAAGGCTGGAGTTGTCTCCAAACTGGAGCTAGGGGAATGGATCCTCACAGATGTGGACACCCCAATGCAACTTGGATATGTTACACTTTTATTTCCTCTTGAGAGTTATATCCAAACTTGTGCCCTTCTGAACCTATAGAAGAAGCAACAACATGTATGTCCTGCACAACATGGTCCTCTTGGTCACTCCATGCCTTTTGTAAAACCCCTCTAATTTCAAAACTTGGAGGTGCACTTGGCCCTATGTTATTCATGCTACGTGACTTCTCAGACAGTGGCGAACCTTGGGGAGAAATTAAGGTGGGCCAAGATGCTGATTCAAGCATTTAATAGCTATAACTATTCCTAATTCTCATTAATTTAGTCTTAACAACACTACTAATTAGTGAATTTGCAACAATGCTGGGGGGGGGGGGGGGGGGGGGGCATGGCCCAGTTTGGCCTCCATGAAGGTCCGCCACTGTTCTCAGAGATAATAATCTACACATCCTCATCAGTCAGATGATTATCGAGGCTGTTGTTTTCCTCACTTACCACACTACCATCAAAATTTGTGTTGCCAACTTCGAAAGAAATTATTTTGACAGATGATTGAGTTTCTGGATCTCTTCTAGCATCATGCCAATCCTACTCTGCTTCATAATAATCATATCATGTATCTACTGAAACAAGAACAATCTCCTCTTCATCGTCACCAATCTCTTCTAGTGCAGCAGCGGGCTTGAACGAACAGGGTCCAAAAAAAGTACCTGATCAGAATTGCAGCTACAGTATAAGATTTCATAATGCACATGAGATAGATAGAAAAGAAAGTAGATGAAGGGAAGGCAGGTGAATTTAGTACCTATGCTTGTAAGTCCCTCTAGAACCGGTAATTAATTAACATCACAAGGAGCATCAATATCATCAGGATTCAGTCCAAGCACATTTGATTGAAAAATTCAGTGTTGAACATTGCTTCCTGATATTGTAAGTTATCGCCAATGTGGATGCACTCAAGAACAACATCTCTCCGGCAAAATACCCTAATATTCACCAGAACTTCAGCCTGCAATGCAACAATCGATCAGAGTAGATTACGATGGTGATAAATATATAAGCAGCTTAGAACTAAATCATTAACTTCCCATAATGCCGGAGATGTTTCTTAGTGTTTATCATCTCAAAAAGAATCTTTGCACTCCAACTACCATGACTTGAGTCTTGCCCATGTATACGCAACTACGTCCTTTGGTCCCTTTCAGAATCAATTCTAGGAACGGTGTGGAGAACAACTGAATCCAATAGGAGAGGCCAGCTAATCAAAGGCCATTCTGATTCTGAACCACTTCCGTGTTTTGCTACATAGTATACTCCCGTTCCACTAATAACCAATATTCACATGATTTCAAGAAATGATGGATCATCACAAGCCGAATGAGTGGACACCCTTCGTATTGCTATGGGTAGTCCATTACCATCATCTCACAATATATCTGAAATCCGACCCCCCTCGACCGTGAATGGCGCATGTGGGAAATAGTCCTGCAACTGTGGAACAGTGCCGCTCAAGTAATCCTTGTAATCTCAAAACATGTGGTGAATTTTTAATCCTGGAAGTAAGAAAACCTGAAGGCCATTTCTTCCATGCTGTATTGCTGGTCGGAGGCGTCAGTAATCAGCGCCTCTAGACAACCACCCAAATCGAAGGCCTCGCCCGGTGACGACCAGCCCAGTACATGGGTGTCGAGCTCAACCTCCGCCCCAGCGCTTTTCCACTGACGCCGGTAAGAGGCCGTGCCTGCCCCCGGGCTGCTGCGTGAGAGGCAGGCCCCCCGCCCCTACTCCGAGTGTGTGGCCACCGTCAGCGCGAAATCGGGATTATGGAGGGGGGAGCTGCGGAGGAGCGCATGCAGAGGGGGGAGAGCAACGCGGCGGCGAAACAGAGGAGGGGATGACGCAGCCAAGTAGGGGAGGCAGGCGAAGCATCCGAGTAGAGGAGGCTGGTGGAGGAAGGGAAACGAGGGCGCAGCTCGTCCTCCGCCCCAGTGTTTTTCCACTGACACCGGTGAGAGGCCATGCCTATCGCCGGGCTGCGACGTGAGAGGCCGTGCCTCCACCCCTGCTCCGTGTGTGTGGCCACCGTCAGTGCGGGATCGGGATTCTGGGAGGAGAGGGAGCTGTGGAGGAGCGTGGGTGTAAGCGGGAGAGCAGCGTGGCGGCGAAACAGAGGAGGGGACGGCCCAGCCGAGTAGGGGAGGCAGGCGGAGGAACGAGGGCGCATCGGGCGGCGCTGGAAGATGAGGGAGGGGAGGGGATAAGGTCGGGTGATGTCACTTAGTGGTGGCTGGGAGGGTAATATTTCCGAACTGCCAGGGACAAAAGCGTCAATCACTTGTGGACGACGCACGTCCGGCAGCTCAATTAATACTCTCACGTTTCAAAATAGATCCTTTTAGTTTCAGTATACAGTCGTTTCACAAAAGGTAAAACATCTTATATTTTGAAATAGAGTGAGTAGTATACGTATAGATACTCATGTGCAAAATAGTGGGCTGTCCATAGTGGCCTTGGTGCATGGGATATCCACCATCGGATTACATAAAAAGAGCAAATGGTGTTGAGGGAGCAAACGACAGGGTTGAGAAAGACATGCATGCAACATGGTGACGGCAAAACACACATGTCGCACGGTGCGCAGCCCAAGTGGTAGAAGACATGCATTCATCATGGATACCCGGCGAACGACAAAACACATCCATGTCTCACGGTATCAAATGGCGGAAAACACACATGCATGTATCATGGATACCCGGTCGGCGGCAAACACACATGCATCTATCATGGATACCTGGTCGGTGGCAAGATTCACTCATGTTGCACGGTGATGGCTGCAAACAGACATTCAAGCGGTTGGCTGGAGACGTGTATACCACGGTGGACGGCGACCAGTACACACCAACCTAAATTTTCTACTAAACTAGAAGAGAGGGTGACAAAAAATGTATCTGCCTATGTTCTATCATGCAAACGTTTAAGCTTCATAGTTTTAATTATCCGGAAAAAATGGTTATGGCAACTTTGTTTGGTAGCCGTATATTGTCGTCTTAAATTATTATGCTTGAACTCTATTGCATGTATCGGTTACAATGGCACGCATGTACGATCTATTCACAGGATTTTTTTAATTAACATACCTAAACTCTTCATCTGACAACCACGTATACCGTGACGCTAGTTACTATGGATGCATGTGTTTATTCACAGAGACAAAACAGTCAGCGTCGCACACAAAATCAATAAATGAGCCGCCAGTTACTCCCTCCCTGCTAGCTGGGAGCAAGGGTGAAACAAAATTATCTATAGGCTAGTAAAAATGAGTCGGGACCTGGAGGGATAGCTACATAAACAACAAGTTGAGATAAATTTTAAACAGAAAAAATGACGATGACATCACTCTATATCTAACCTAATTACGTTCTCCTTTTTTTAATACGCGTAATTACTCTACAAAAACGTCTTAAGAAGATATTCAGCGCTTGTATATCATCAAACCAACTCGCACTGGTTAGATAAAATACAAACCATATATCTATTTTCTAGAAAAAAATGTAGGGGCAACACAAAATGATCTCGTATGTGTTTTAGGCTCCAGTATCCAAGCAAGGTCCTTAATTTGTTGTGTGCGCGCACGAAGTAGTGTGAAAGATGTGTGCGCGTGCGGAAGAAGTTATTATACTGCGGCTTTGAATGATTGCATGGACCATGACCATCTGAAAACATCAATTTTATGTGTTGTTCCTGTTCATGTGCGGGCGCGGAACACCATTATTGCATGCACTGTATCCATCTGAGAACGTCATTTTCGTATGTTGATCATGTTTACCCGCGGAGCACCGTTCTTGCATGCATAGTAGGAATACAAAGAGATAAAGATTTCTTACGGTGTATGGCTAGGGCAGGCTCATTCAACTCCGTTAACTAGACCATACGGCCGTTACCATCATCCGTCTAAAAGGAAGCATGTGCACCACGATCGGACGGTGAGCAGTCTATGCGCCGTAGGTGCACCAAATCTGCTTTGATATTCATATACTCATATTCAATAAGGATGTAGGCCCAACAGTCGGAATACTGAGCAGGTCTAACACTTTTTTTAGTGGAAGGTCTAACACATTATATGATCCTTTCCTTCACTGAGTATCTCAACGGTAAATGTTTCATTTGGACCCCTAGGCTCCGCTCTTAGCAGGGGAAAACCTATATGCCGCCCGTTGCAGCAGTATCAGCCCGCGTCGCACACCCCGCTACAGCACAGTTTGCTTTAAATTTCGGACCATGGGCCGGTGCGACCGCTCCTGTTCCTTTTTCATTTTCTTATATTTTTTCTCTTTTCTGTTTCTTTCCTTTCTCTCTTTTCCTTTTTTTCTGTTTCTTTTTTTATTTTTTATTTGATCTTTTGAGTTATTTTTTAGAAAAGTTTAGAACTAAAAAATATTTTCAGTTTTGAAAGATGTTCAAATTCAAAATTTGTTCACATTTCGAATTTGTTCAAATTCGATTTTTTAGATTTTGAATTTGTTCAAATTGTAAAAAAAATCAGCATTAATTTTTTTCAGATTTTCTATATTCATATTTTGAAAATATTTAGGTTTAAAATTATTCGGATTTGACGAAACTTCTAAAAAATTGTTGTACAAGAACGATTGCAACAGTGAGCCATCCGAATGAACTAAACTAGGAAACAACACCATTATGTTAATGGGCCGGCTCGTTTGGCTTCGCAGCGTTCTGGCGCCGCTAAAGGCGGTGTATAGGGCGACCCCTTAGCAGGGGCGATTAGCTCCCGTATCAAGACAAAAAAATTCAGGGGCCTCTTCGGTCCGATGCAAGCTAATAAAAGGTACTATTGTTTTTAATGTTTATATTTTCGGTTTTATTTTTACCGGAGTAATAAAAATCCAGAATTTAAAAATGTTCAAAATAAAAAATATACAAATTTGAAATTTGTTCGGACATGAAAAATGTTTAGACTTCGAAATAATGTTTGAATTTGAAAAAACAAAAAAGAAACATAATACAAACAAAATAGTCGAAGAACCGAAAACAAGAACAGAGAAAAGGGGAAAATCCGCCCTAGAGACGGAAACCAAACAGAAAAGTGCGTCTAAACGGGTCACGGCCCAGCTCCTTCGCGCGTGAGCGAGAGTGAGGAATCCCTCCCACTACAAATGGAGAATAGAGTTTTCCGGTTTATTTGCCTAGATCCAAGTATTAGGGATGTAAAAAGATAATGCTCTCTCCATATTCTTTACTGTATTTTTTTGGGATTAGGAGTGGAACGGATAATGACCGAATGTTGGTGTAGATCTTCAATTTCTGCGGGAGCTATTATTGAGGATGTGCATAATGGGTTGCACGATAGCATAGCTTTAATCCGGCTAACCCAGGTGGATGGTGGCAAGGTCATGGCCTACCAAGCGGCCAAATCAGAGGATTCCAGAAGGAGGCCCAAATTAATAAAGGAAGGCTACGATTAGTTCCTTCCGTGAAGCCATAGTCAGTGCAAGACATGATGACTAGTTGTATTAGTGTAGGACTCTAACTATCCGACTAGACTTTCCCTGTAACCCTAGGATCTGGCATCTTCATAGGCCGGCCAATAGGAGCATTTAGGGCAACACGCACAAGTTGATAGTCAACTTGACGCATTCAATGAACCCTTGTAATCTCTCTAATCGGGCGTATTATTGGTATAGTTATTTATAGCAGGAGTAGAATCCTAAAACCGTCGTGGAATCTGAATCGTGATTATATCGTCAACACTGGATCTAGATACTTCTATTAGGGTTTTGTATAGGCGTCGCCACTTGTAACTCATCTTGGCATCATGTAACCCTAGCCCCAGACATGTATATAAAGGGAGTAGGGACACCGAATGAGAGGACACACATATACAGACCGAGAGACCACCTAGATCGTCTCTCAGATCATCTTCTACCACCATCCACCATAGGTGACATCGAGATGTATCTTTAGATCTCTCCTGATCACACTACGATAATCCCAAGAAGCCACAAACAAGAGTAGGGGTTTTACCAAACACTATTCTTTCGGGGCATGTACATGTATAAATCACTGCTCAGTGTGCTACCATCCCGATCTCCGAGAGTGACTATTTTGTACATAAATATACCATCATAAAATACCTCAATAATTAGTGCGCTAGGTAAGGGTTGCGCATTTCGAATCTCGGATCGGATGGAATGCCTCATCACCGTCGTCGACAACTCTCTCACAGAGGAAGAAACCAACGTCGTTGTCGTGGCCAGTGATATTGGCGGATCTTTGTCTGTGGATCTCCCGGAAGGAGGCACGGGATGCGATTTGAGCCTATGGTCAGGAGGATTCTCCGAACCACGTTGGCATTTGGTGACCACACTCGGGAATCCATCTAATTCCTCAGATCATGATTTCGGATGACGAAGGTAGCACCACAACTTCCCAACCTTGACGGGAACTGCTCTTCATTAACGACGCCTCGGCCAATATGGCCAAGGAACCTAATGGAGAACCGACCACGTGCTGCCGTCCACCCTCCTCGGAAGTGGACGCGATTGTATGAGATACGACCAAACTTGCCAATGAGGTGGGCAAACCAATTTTGCCAATATCACTGAAGACCAAGCAAGGGAGATGGCTGCAAAGATCACTTCTGGCGCTCAAGCGGTGCATCTCTACGGCCATATGCTTGAAAAGGATCGAGCAGAATTCCACAAGATGCGGTGGTCCTCCGCGGGGAAGGTGACTCCAACTCGTCTGGTGGGCCAGTTCGTCACCCCTCCACCAAGGTCGAGTGTCAAGACTTTCCCAAAACAGCGCGAGAAAACCTCGTGGTGCCGCGAGTCCTAATGACCCGGGGTATGATGCTTGGTTAAGATCCAAGCATACCTGGATGAAGTAGGCTCTCAAATTGTTAGGAATTCAGCTTCCATGGACATCCCTATCCGTTCAATGGCTAGTAAGACCCCATACCGGGCGGCATAATCGGTCAGCAAATCACCTTCTCTGGTCATCAGCGTTGACACAATGTCTCGTGACCTGGCCAAGCCATCACAGGCATGGCATTCTACCCAGGCACGGTTTGGACCCTGGATGCAAGGGCGACCCTGGATGCAAGGCGTTACGAAAGGGCGCAACATCTGGAGGTGGAAGCACGAGATACCCTGTCGTCATTGCTCCGGGCTAGGATGAAAGATTACTCATCAATGAGATCGGTGCACTCATGACCACCGGTGTTCACTGAATAAATTCTCTCGGCCCTTTATTCGGAGAAATTTTAGATCGTCGAGATTAAGAAATATAAAGGAGAAATATGTCCAGATACATGTCTTTCTGATTGTCTGATAGCAGCTTGCCATATCGCTGGCGGTAATGAAGATATCGCTATTCAGTGTCTGTCTCCCCTTGTGAGTATATCATTTTGCGGCCCGAAAGTTGGGGTGTCCAAGCAACGCGGTACCCAAGTTCCCTGAAATCAGCTGGGATGACTACAGTTGGTATGCCAAATACTCAGAGGGTCTTTTTTGGCACGAATTCAACTTTACGTTTCAATACAAAAAATCAGGATAACGGCCGTCAAGTTGGTCCCCCCTGTCAGTTCTCGCCGTTATGTCGCTCCCATCACTTAGGCGGGGTGGCTGTCACGTAGGCTTGCAGCATTGGCACAGTGGATAGGACAGCACCCCCTGACCACCCCCTACCTAGTGTATTGACGTGACAAAACGGGGCACATGTATCGGCGTTATAATTATTTTTTGTTTACTCAGAAGCTGGAATGGCCACCGCCACGTGTCTCTCCTTGGACTTCCGTCCCCGCCGTTAACCACTACCTTAAAAGCGCATTGACGGTTCCACCGTTCCCCTGCCTCGCAGAAACCACTCTTCTTCTTCCTGTCATTTGTCTTCTTCCCGTCTTCTCCTTGCCGCCATGGAAGGTCGTCGCACTCTAGAGACAAGCTTCACTACCCATGACAATAAGAAGATAGACGTTGTCTACACCAACGAGGAGGAGACAGTGGTGCGTGTCCTGAGGATGTACGAGGGTTGGATTGGGATAGACGAGGACAAGTTTGTGGGATTGGACCTCGAGTACACCCCGGAGCACCCATATGAAGGGAGTGAAGTCGCCGTCGTTCAACTGGCCATGCGGAAACATGTCCTCGTCTACCACCTCTCTCGGTTTGTAGATCTGCTCTCTGTAGCTAACCACTTTTAGGGTTTTCTCCTCTTGTTCTTTAGCCACTTGCTCATCTTGCAACTACTGGATTTTATTTAGGACCAAATAAATTATGAGAATACAATGTTGAGAGTCTTGATCTTGCATTTACTAAACTTTTCAAAATTATATTCAGATGATGATCTTGCATTGACAAAATATTTGTAGTTACAAATTTTGGTGATGACAAACGACATACTTTCAAGACTGACAGGAATTGTCCGGTGCTGCGCCAGTTCCTTGTAGAAAAGGGAATTGTTTTCTGTACTGTCGACAAAACAATTGATTTTTCGAAATTTTATCAAGAGGGAATTATAATTCCTGCGCACAACTGGATCGATATTCAGAGTCCTGTCAAGATCCTAGGGGGGTCGAGGAAGGATGGAATGGCATCACTCGCAACTAGAATCCTCGATGAGTCGTACGACAAAATGAAGGAAGATTTCCCTACGATTAGGCACGATTTCTGAAACAAGTAGCCGTTGTCTGATATAAACCTGAAGTATGCAGCCATAGATGCTTACGTGACCTACCAGCTATACAAGAAGATCCATTTTTTTCTATGTTACCTCGTGTTTTGCCCTATTTGCAAGAGGGAAGACGAGCTTAGGGGAGCCCTTTGTAGAAAATGCAGAATAGCTGAGTTTGAAGCTGCATGTGCAAAGAAAATGGCTGCATCTGAAGCAGCTGACAGAGAGGCTGCAGAAGCAGCTGAAAGAGATCTTGCAGCTGAAGCTGAAGCAGCTGACAGAGACAATGCAGCTGAAGCAGCAAATAGAGAGGTAGCATCTTCTAGCGACAATAATCAGGCATGTGATGCACCGCTAATTGTGCCACAGGACGCTGAAGATAGGGAAGCCAAGTCAGATCCCAGGTGGGACGAAGCATTTCGTGAGCTGTGAAGTACCTAGAATGGTCGCAGTTGGTCGCCTAGGAATGATGGCAAGCGCCTCAAGTGGTCTGATGAGAAGTGAATTAAATTTTACTTGTCAGTGTTATGTTTTCTATTTTGTCGAACTCAGTTAGCTTGTCAAGATGTCTAGCGCCTCAAGTGATAGTAGTAAAATAAATTTAACCCTCTTTGTGTTATGCTTATGTATGTGTCTTGTAGCTTGTCAAGATGGTAGCTCGTTAACTGGCAGTTTGAAAGAGTGCCATTTTCCTCTCTTGCTAAACAGATATGTTTCATTTTGCCCAAATTGGTAGCAAATCTAGAGAAGATTCTCACTTCGATAATTCGTTCCCTTTTGGACCTCTTTTTGCCTCCGATCAGGTAGCAAATCTAGAGCAGCAAATCACACCAGGCATAATGCATTCATTCATAAAACAAAACAAATGTAGATATAGCTGTGTGCAGCTAAATAGGATATAGCGATAGAAAGTAGGTTGCTTAACGAGGTTCGATGCATTCAGCCAGAAATAGGATATAGCTAGAAAGAAGCTGCTTAGCAGCATCAGCAGCCGCCGCAGCTGCAGGCACATCCTGCAAGCGCCCGCGCCCCCGCCTCCTTCCTCCGGTGCTTCCTCCACTTCTTGCTGCCCAGTCCCTTGATCTTGGGGACCTTGGGCCTGATTAGAGGCATGCGACCCTCTTTGATGGCCACTCGCTGGAGGTTTCGGAGGTGAATGCCGAGAGCCCGGTGTTCAACGATGTAGGCGTTGATGTTCACGGTCTCGCGCTCGCCACCTTCGTGGATGCCGGAGCCCGGGGCCTCTGCATGCTTCAGTAAGGAGTTGAAGTCGGTGCCGGCGAGACTCACCCAGCCGAAGGCGATCCCCTTGCAGAAGGGGCAGCGCCGAGAGCCGCCCCTGAAGAAGGCATCATACTGGCCGGCCCGCAGCCTCCTCAACACCTTATGAGTCTTGGTGTGGATGGACTCGTCATCGCTGCAGACGTCGCTACCAGAAACCTATTGGAAGAAAAGGAAAATGGGGGAGTAGATGATGTAAGAAGACCGAGCAATCGAAATGTGAACAAGCGAATCCTAATAAACCAAGATCTAGCATCCAACGATGGGAATGGTAGAAGAACTAGGGGAGGGGAGCAAACCTTAGTTACCTCCGACCATGGGTCGTCGATGCCGGTGTCATAGGGGTTCAGTGGAGCGATGTACTTATCTGGATCGTACGTGCCCAAGAAGTGCTTGATATGCTTGTGACCGGCGGGGGCCTCCTCTTTGGCGGCCCCGTTGGTAGCGGGGACGGGGCCTGGACGGGAACGACGCCTACCATCGATGGCTCGACTAGGGCCTGGACAGGGACGGCAGCTGCTTTCAACGCGTCGAGGGGGACGGCGAGGAGACGAGGGCCTCCTCGCCGGCAGCCTCGGAGGCGATGATGGCCACCTTAACCTCCTCTGCCATCGCCGGCATGGACGAGGTATTCTCGGGAGTTTGCAGGTGCTGGTGGGACAGTGGAGAGGGTTGCGTGGGGAGAGTGAGCGAGAGTGAGAGTGGGTGTGCGGAGAGGGGCTCTATAGTTAAGGTGGATGGAAGCAAGGCATGTTTCGTTGCACCATCGTGCAACGCGCCGCGCAGTCTACTGCACCGTGCACCGCACGGTACGTCACGTTTTTCTCCTGGGCCATGCATGGCAGTTCTGTATTGAGCCACATGCAAAGGTCACATACACAATTTCTATGTATGAAGTTTGACACGGCCCTAAAATTGGCGATAGTTAAAAGTGGAAATGCATAGGGGAAGGTAGGTGGCTGTATGGCGAGATTTGTGGGGTTGTGCTAGATCGGGTAGATGGATGTGTTGATGGCTGCGAGGGACTCGATGAAGGCGGAGACGTTAGGTCTCGTCGATCTCAGCTCTTCGGCCTCCGGCTAGCGCGTGCAAGCTTCTTACGGTGGGGCGCAATTGGAAGTGAGATTGAGAGCCACTGCGTAAAAAATGGGATAAGTCTTATTAAAATCAAGTGGCAATAAATTGCAGCTGTCCATCAACGACCGTGCACTCGATGACGCATGCGTTGTGGCGTAGTAGTAGCAGTAGTAGGCTTTTCAGACTTGATTAAACATGACATGACCGCTCGTCGACTTTTTCCATGGACGGCATCGTGTTCCTTCCTGCAGAAGTCTCGCTGAGGGAGACGTTCGTGCTGTCTCACGCTGTACTGTGAAGGGCACGACGTGTGCAACGATCATTGTTGGATCACACATAATCAAAGGTTGGTGCGCACGATCCGCGTGACAACTGTGACAACCAATCAGGGAGTAGCAGACAGAGTGAGCACAGGTTTGGGCTTCTATGAAAGATAGAGAGAGGGGCCAAAACTGAGTAGTGTCAAAAAACCCAGGGCAAAACTGAGTAGTATAAACATGAAAAGTGTCTTGTACAATGAAATACATCATGGCATACATCAAATTATGCCAAGATAGATCCACTAGAGTTTATTGGATGCGTGTTCTTCTCATAAACCACACATGGATCCACCCGTGTGATTGCATGTCTACTCTTTTCATTAACCATAGTTAGAGTCATTCCATGTCTGTTCTTTTCACAAACCACATATCACCAGTGTCATCACATGTGTGTTCTTCTCATGAACCATACATGGATCCACCTAGTGTGATTGCATGTCTGTTCTTTTCACAAACCACATATGGATCCACTAGTGTCATTGCATGTCTGCTCTTTTCACAAACCACATATCACCAGTGTCTTTTCACAAACCACATATCGACCAGTGTCATTGCATGTGTGTTCTTTTCATGAACCACATAAGGATACACCAGTGTCATTGCATTTCTGTTCTTTTCACAAACCACATAAGGATCCACTGTAGGGGTTCCGTGTATGAAAACAATAAATTTTACCCTACGCCCCTGAACCCCCTGAAGCTGCCAGGACCTATCTATTAGTAATACAGTAACGGGAGGGGATTTTCGTGAACTTAGCCTTGAAGACCGAAAAGAGTTTTCAATTCTGAGGAGAGCGTGGTTGATGTAGATGAGCCGAAGCCGACCTCAAGGTCATGATGAAGTCCTTGCGCTCTGATGGCTCAATGCACGGCGCCCAGAAAAATGCTTGATGGCGGTGTTGATGTAGAGCTCGTTGGGAACCCCAAGAGGAAGGTGTGATGAGCACAACAACAAGTTTCCCTCAGTTATGAAACCATGGTTTAATCGAACTAGGAGCAAGGAAACACCTCAAAGGTGTTACTAGCTGAGCTTTCGCAGGGCGCACTACCGGTGCTAGTAGCAACGTGGAGACCTGCACAACACAACCACAGAACTTTGTCCCCAACTTGCGATGAGGTTGTCAATCTCACCGTGTTTTGCGGAAAACAAAGGATTAAACGTATCCAATGGAAAGAAGTAAAAGTTTGCAGAAAGAAAACACAAAGCAGAAACAGTTTATAGATTGTATGTAAAGTGAAGGACTGGGATCCATAGTTCACTAGAGGTGGCCCTCCTTAAGATAGATAACATGCTGGGTGAACAAATTACAGCGGGGCAATTGACGAACACCGAGAAAGCAATACATGCATATACTAATCATCTTGACTCCTTTGAGACTTGATTGGGCATTACAACATAATACATAGACCGCCATCCAACTGCATCTATGACTAATAATCCACCTTCAGGTTATCATCCGAACCCCCTCCAGTATTAAGTTGCAAGCAACAGATTATTGCTTTACGAACTGCGTGTAAAGTAAACAATACAATTGTTCTATGAACAAAGGATCGTTGATTTCTCCCTAGTAGCAACAGCACATCTAGTACCTTAGAGATTTCTGTCACTTCCCCAGATTACCAAAGGCATGAACCCACCATCGAGCATAAATACTAACTATTGGAGTTGCTAGCATCTACTTGGCCAAGATAGCTACTAACAACGGAAAGCATGCAAGATCTCAAATAACAAAGACATGATAGAATCAATAATCAATCTGAAATAGCATCTCAATATCCATCGGATCCCCGCAAACACAACATGTATGAATTACAAATAGATGATCTTGATCATGGACGGAGCTCACAAGATCTAAACATGAAAGCACAAAGGAGGAGAAACCACCCATCTAGCTACTACATGGATCCGTAGTCCAAGGATGAACTACTCACGCATCACACCGGAGGCTTGCATGGTGATGAAGAAGGCCTCCAGGGTGAATTCCCCTCTCCGGCAGGGTGCCCGGAAGAGCTTCAGATCCCCCCGATCTAGGGACAGAGACGACGGCGGCTACAGACTCTTTTGTGGATTTTTGATCGGGTACCTAGGGTTTTCATCCCGAGGGCAACTTATAGGCGGAAGGAGAGGCCGAGGGGGTGTTGGGGGCGGCTAGACCACCCCCTGGCGCGGGCCAGGCCTGGCCACGTGGCCAGGTGGTGTGGCTGGCCCCCAGCCCTTCTCCGTCTCGTATTCTGGCACTTGATCCCTTCCAGAAAAATAGGCACTTTGGCTTTTGTCCCGTCCAATTCCGAGAATATTCATTTTCTGACTTTTCTGGAACCAAAAACAAC
This sequence comes from Avena eriantha, assembly GCA_910589775.1. Taxonomy (NCBI): domain Eukaryota; kingdom Viridiplantae; phylum Streptophyta; class Magnoliopsida; order Poales; family Poaceae; genus Avena; species Avena eriantha. Next base: position 374,715,879 of record OU342746.1, on the reverse strand, counting down.
AGAAAATAGGCAGCTGGCACTTTGCCTCTTGTTAATAGGTTAGTCCAAGAAATCATAATAAAAGTACTCCAAAGTTGGAACAAAACACAAGAAAGTGGATAAAACCAAGCAAAAATTATAGATACATTTGCAATGTATCAACATCCGCAAGCTTAACTCCTGCTCGTCCTCGAGTAGGTAAGTGATAAAAAGAAATAATTTTTGAGGTGACATGCACCATCAAAACTTGATCAAAGTATTTGCAAAACTCAAAGCTGGGATCATAGTACTTCAATCATAACATGAAAGACAAAGTTCTAGCAATAAGCAAAGAAACTATGATACAACATGAAAAGGCACAAACAAAAGATTCATGAATAATATGCTTTGCAAGACGTTTGTTTGTTTCACATAAAGAAAACATGGCATAAAAGTATTCAGCTTGTCCCTCAATAGAGTAGCAAATATAAATGCATAGGACACCTTCAAAGTTCATAAGAGTGACTAGATACAATAGTTTAAAACAAGCAATATCAAAGTATGCATCAATCAACTAGTCTTGGGACAATGCACATAGAACTAAGAATGGCCACTATGCTCTCAAAGTAGTGCATAAAGATAGAAGGTGGAGACTCAATCTAATGGTGGAAGAAAAGCCTTTGTAAAAGGAAGTAGGGATTCAAGTCTCATAAAGAGCTTCCAAAAATTATGGTACTTATAGCTTTCAGCTCTCATTGCCCCTATCATAAGCATCTTGAAGGTGATTAAGGTTAAAGTGACACAACTAAGAGGATATGCTTGACAAGTTATAAACTGAAATCTCATGCCCCTTACTTACGAAGACCGATCCTCATGCTACTCAACTTCAGCCACGAGTAAGCTCTTGTCATTGTAAGTATATGTGTATCATTAAGAACCGCCAACAGGGTACCCCTTGCACATGATACAGGAGCTTTCCCATAATCAAAATGACAAGGCAAGCAGACAATGAGCATCTCAGCGATCTTTTTATTTGCTATTTGTATAGGTTTTTATTGAGGATGCTTCATAGAGTGCTCACTGTGGTGATGCTGCAAGTTTCCAACATGATTAGGCATGGCTTAGGCTAGCGGCCCAGGCGTTTCTCTAACACATATACAAACTCCATGATCTTACAAGTTCCACTTTTATTTCACATCGCCGGGATCCGTAAGAAAAAGAACATAATATCAACGGGGTACAAAGTACAAGTGCAATGTTGAAAGCATTCCCCATGAAACATGGTTCTGCTAATTTCAACTTATAAAGCGCAAGCATATACGCAACAAAGAAGGACCCAATGGTTCAAGTTTATTAGAGGCAATAAAGTAAAGTGTGCCATCAAGTTCGTGAGAGCTTTAATCACTAGTTTTCTCATAACAAGTGGAAGGTAAACAAAAGCATGAATATACTTGGAATAGCATAAGCTAGTAGGTAGGTATGGTGGACTCTTTGGAAAAACTTGGTTTAGGGAGTTGGATGCATGAGTGGAACTCATACTTGGTTGTGGAGGCTAGCAAAAGACTGGGAGCGACAAACTAAGAGAGCAATAATGGCCATAATCATGCAGAGCGACAAAACATCATTGATCAAAGCATAAAGTGATACTACAAGTTGAAAACTAAAGGATCACAAAGGCTATGGTGACTTGAGATAGTCATAACATGGTGTGAGCATGCGCCAAGTCAACCCAAATAAAGCATCAAAGGAGAATACCACTATACTATGCTTTAATATGCTAAAACAACGCATGATTCATCCAAGGCACATTAAGCAATCTCAATTGTTTATAACAAGTCATGCTACAGTAAAGAATACTAAGCATAAAGCCAAAACAATATCGAGCATGGCATGACAAAGCATAGGCCACAGTCAAAAACAAGCTCTTTTTACCACATAAGCATAAACTTTCCTACTCTTTTCCAAACCAAACCTAACTATTTGCAAACCAAAGTGTGAAAGAGGGGGTCCAACCAACTTATCAGAAAACTAAGCAAACCAAGCAAACTAAAAAAACAAAACAAAAACGAAAAAGAAGACGCTCCAAGAGAAACACAACTGTGCACGAAACAATAAAAATGAAGTGTTTGGAAGAAACCTGGAATTTTTATTGATGAAGAAGGGGATGCCTTGGGCATCCCCAAGCTTTGACGCTTGTACTTCTTGGATATTTCTTGGGGTGACACGCGTGGCATCCCCAAGCTTCAGCTTTAGTCCGTCCTTCATCTCGTTACTCATTCCTTCCATACACCTGAAATTTTTCCTTCATACAAAACTTCACACAATCTCATTAGCAACATTAGTGCACTTTAGATAAACAAGTCTCAAGGTTCAGTTCTAACACCAAATAAACTTCCATTAGAACACTAGATGCTGTAGCACTTCCCTCAAAAAGCTCAATTCCCCAAAGGAACTCAAGAAGGAACAAATAAGAAGCAAATGCAGAAAATGGCAGAAATCTATCAAAACAGACCAGCAGGTAAAGACTAATTTTTTAGAAGACCTTATGTTGCTCAAATCAAAAAGTGTTGAACTAACTAAAGTTAGATAGCAACCTGGGGCAGAAGCGCAAAAAATTACAGCTCAATCCGATGTACAGAGCTCTCTCAGGAATTTTTACGGTGAAGCACAAAAATATGTTTTAGGACAGCAACTTTCCCAATCATTACTTCACTCTCATTAGAGGTTACTCTTGGCAAAAAAAGCAAATAAAAAGGATAAGGAGAGGTTATTACAGAGGTAATAACTTCCAAGACTCAACTAAAACTCTTGGTTTATCTCCCAACAAGTACTTTTCTTTAACGACTTTAAGTTAGGCATAAGAACCAAAGAAAGAATCAAGTGTTCTCAAATGAAGAAGCATTAAGACCAAATTTTGTTTTCATAGGAGAAGCAAAAGAAATATTTTCTCTATTTTAAGGGAAGTGTTCTATACCTTTCTTGAGTGGGAGTTGATATTTAATGGTGCCTTCTTTCATATCAATGATGGCACCAACAGTTCTAAGAAAAGGTCTTCCCAAAGTAATAGGACAAGAAACATTGTATTCAACATCCAAAACATAGAAATCAACGGGGACATAGGAATCATTAACCATAATAAGAACATCATTAAGACCCCCCATGAGTTTCTTTTTAGCATTAGCATCAAGTGGGACATTCAAATAACAATCTTCAATAGGAGGCAAATCAAGCATATCATAAATCCTTCTAGGCATAATAGAAACACTACTATCAAGATCACACAAAGCTTTGAAATCAAAGTCGTTCACTTTCATATTAATGATGGGTTCCCAACCATCTTCTTGTTTTATGGGAATAGAAGCTTTATGTTTCATCTTTTCTTCTTTAATCTTTATGAGAGCATCCGTAATGTGTTTTGTAAAAGCCATGTTCATAGCACTAGCATTAGGACTTTTAGCAAGATTTTGTAGGAACTTAATAACTTCAGAGATGTTGCAACCATCAAGATCAAAATAAACTTTATCATTTAAAGTAGTAGAACTGTTACTAGCCTCAACACTAGTGGTGGTGATAGCAGAAACACTAATGTTTCTAGCAATTTCATCTTCTCTTTCCCACTTAGCATGTAATTCAGCTAATAGTCTAACGTTTTCATCAATTCTTACTTGTATAGCATTATTAGCTGCAAATGGATTCTCATTAGTTTCGGGTTTAGCAGCCATTTTATTCAAAGTAGATTGAGCTTCAGCCAAAGATGCTATATTTCTTTCAGCATTAGAGAGTTTTTCCTCAATCTTTATATTGAAAGCAGTTTGTTTACTAATAAACTCTTTAAGCATAACTTCAAGTTCAGAGGGAGCACTCTTATTATTGTTGTAAAAATTTCCATAAGCATTACCATTGTGTTACCAAAATTGTTCCTATAAGCATTATTACCATAAGTATTGTTGCCAAATTTGTTATTTCTTATGAAGTTCACATCAACTTGCTCTTCTTGAGCAACCAAAGAGGCTAAAGGAAAATTATTTGGATAATATGGGCTTTCCCATTAACAAGCATAGACATAATAATATCAATCTTATTACTCAAGGAGGAGGTTTCTTCAACAGAATTTACCTTCTTACCTTGTGGAGCTCTCTCAGTATGCCATTCAGAATAATTAACCATCATATTATCCAATAGTTTTGTTGCATCACCCAAAGTGATGGTCATAAAGGTACCTCCAGCAGCTGAATCCAATAGGTTCCTTGAAGAATAGTTCAATCCTGCATAAAAAGTTTGGATGATCATCCAAGCAGTCAGTCCATGAGTGGGATAATTCTTTACCAAAGATTTCATTCTTTCCTAAGCTTGAGCAACATGCTCATTATCAAGTTGTTTAAACTTCATTATTTCACTTCTCATGGATATAATCTTAGCAGGAGGATAGTATTTTCCAATAAAAGCATCTTTGCACTTAGTCCAAGAATCAATACTATTCCTAGTTAAGGAATTCAACCATTCTTTAGCTTTTACTCTCAAAGAGAAAGGAAACAATTTCAGTTTAATAATATCACCATCTATATCCCTATGCTTTTGCATCTCACAAAGTTCAACAAAGTTATTTAGATGGGAAGCAGCATCTTATTACCAATACCAGAAAATTGTTCTCTCATAACAAGATTGAGCAAAGCAGGTTTTATCTCAAAGAAAGTATTTTCAGCCATAGGTGGAGCAATAGGAGTGCTCATAAAATCATTGTTGTTGGTGCTAGTGAAGTCACACAACTTGGTGTTTTCAAGAGTAGTCATTTTTTTTGGGTTTTCAAATAAGAAAGCAAACAAGTAAAACTAATTTTTTTGTGTTTTTTGAAGAACAAAACAAGCAAACAAAGCAAAAAGAAACTAAGCAAAACAAAAACAACAAAGTAAAGATATTGGTTATGAGGGACTCCCCTTGTGAAGATGTCCTTGACTCCCCGGCAACGGCGCCAGAAAAATGCTGGTGCCTTGTTGACGTGGAAGTTTCTTCTTCTTCGTTCCCCGGCAACGACACCAGAAAAATGCTTGATGGCTCAATGCACGGCGCCTAGAAAAATTCTTGATGGCAGTGTTGATGTAGAGCTCGTTGGGAACCCCAAGAGGAAGGTATGATGAGCACAGCTGCAAGTTTCCCTCAGTTATGAAACCAAGGTTTAATCAAACCAGTAGGAGCAAGGAAACACCTCAAAGGTGTTACTAGCTGAGCTTTGGCAGGGCACACTACCGGTGCTAGTAGCAACGTGGAGACCTACACAACACAACCACAAAACTTTGTCCCCAACTTGCGAGGAGGTTGTCAATATCACCGTGTTTTGCAGAAAACAAAGGATTAAACGTATCGAATGGAAAGAAGTAAAATTTTGCAGAAAGAAAACACAAAGCAGAAACAGTTTATAGATTGTATTTAAAGTAAAGGACCGGGATCCATAGTTCACTAGAGGTGGCTCTCCTTAAGATAGATAACATGCTGGGTGAACAAATTACAGCGGGGCAATTGACGAACACCGAGAAAGCAATACATGCATATACTAATCATCTTGACTCCTTTGAGACTTGATTGGGCATTACAACATAATACATAGACCGCCGTCCAACTGCATCTATGACTAATAATCCACCTTCAGGTTATCATCCGAACCCCTCCAGTATTAAGTTGCAAGCAATAGATTATTGCTTTACGAACTACGTGTAAAGTAAACAATACAATTGTTCTATGAACAAAGGATCGTTGATTTCTCCCTAGTAGCAACAACACATCTAGTACCTTAGAGATTTCTGTCACTTCCCCAGATTACCAGAGGCATGAAACCACTATCGAGCATAAATACTAACTCTTAGAGTTGCTAGCATCTACTTGGCCAAGATAGCTACTAACAACGGAAAACATGCAAGATCTCAAATAACAAAGACATGATAGAATCAATAATCAATCTGAAATAGCATCTCAATATCCATCGGATCCCCGCAAACACAACATGTATGGATTACAAATAGATGATCTTGATCATGAACGGAGCTCACAAGATCTAAACATGAAAGAACAAAGGAGGAGAAACCAGCCATCTAGCTACTACATGGATCCGTAGTCCGAGGATGAACTACTCACGCATCACACCGGAGGCTTGCATGGTGATGAAGAAGGCCTCCAGGGTGAATTCCCCTTTCCGGCAGGGTGTCCAGAAGAGCTTCAGATCCCCCCGATCTAGGGACAGAGACGACGGCGGCTACAAACTCTTTCGTGGATTTTTGATCAGGTACCTAGGGTTTTCGTCCCGAGGGCAACTTATAGGCGGAAGGAGAGGCCGAGGGGGTGCTGGGGGTGGCCAGACCACCCCCTGGCGCGGGCCAGGCCTGGCCGCGCGCCTAGGTGGTGTGGCCGGCCCCCAAACCTTCTCCGTCTCGTATTCTGGCACTTGATCCCTTCCGGAAAAATAGGCACTTTGGCTTTTCTCCCGTCCAATTCCGAGAATATTCATTTTCTGACTTTTCTGGAACCAAAAACAACAGAAAACAGGCAGCTGCCACTGTTGCTCTTGTTAATAGGTTAGTCTAAGAAATCATAATAAAAGTACTCCAAAGTTGGAACAAAACACAAGAAAGTGGATAAAACCAAGCATGGAACATCAAAAATTATAGATACATTTGCAATGTATCACGCTCCTTGGCTCCAACGAATTGAGTGCCTCAAGTGTCACACCTCACGGGGAGTTACAGACGTCCGGTGCCTGAGGATGACTCCCGCTTCCCCGATCCAGTAGTAGTTGAGGAAGTAGAACTCCCGGATCTGAATCCCACAGCGCGACGGCGCTCCGCGGTGAAGATGTCTCTCGTTAATGCAGTCTAGACTTGGGACCACGGTCACGAGAGAGAGAGAGAGAGAGGGGGAGAGAGAAAATATCAATTAGATGTCCTCCCAAAAGTGAGAAGACCCTTATTGATTATTGGTGTATTTAATTTGGCCAAATACCCCCACTATATATAGGAGGAGGGGAGGTACTACCTCCCTCAAAGTCCTGGGGTGGGACTAAAGGAGAGGAGGAGGGAGGGGAGGCCGCCGGCCAGCCTCTATTGGGCTCCGCGCGGGGGGCTAGGCCTAGCTGGCCAGCCCCTTGCCCCTTCTTCCTCTCTCCTTTCCCTAATGGGCCCTCTCCCAACAGAATATGGCCCATTAAGCCTTTGACCATTTAAATTGATTTTCTCTTTATTAAATAATTATGAATAAATGATTAAATCAACATTTAACATTCATTCAGACATTATTCAATCTCCGTGGCTATGGAACACCTTCCACCTCCACTCCGGACATCCTCCGGACTTACCGAAACCCTTCCGGTTTTCTCTCTACTATTCTTCCGCGATTCCACAGATCCTATAAACACTCTCTAAGAATCATCAAGCCCTTAAGCGTGATACCCCACGGTTCGGGAACACTCCAGACATGGTCGGGACACTCCCGCACCAATGATCGACGGAGGGACCTGGATGGCCATGTGACCCCTGTGCGTTCAACAAAGATCTTTCGTCGTTTGAACCGGGACAGTCATGTCTTATTCCATTTGTCTCTTGATACTTGCATTGCTCGAGATCTGATCAATGACATCATCATGTCGTGTTCAATCTCGTTACTGAACAATGCTACTTGACTCGTTCTGGCAAGTGATATCCCCGTGATCAAATCACACGCTGCGCAGCTATTGGATATAACTTCTCCGAGTGGGCCCTTTGAGTATCTTCCCATCGCATGGACGAACAAATCTCGCTCTTGACATATATTGCCTCTACGGTTTCCTCCAAGTACCTGAACACACCTTTATAACCACTATATTACCGAGTGGCGTTATCTAAGCACTCTTGAGAGACAGTGATTGATATAGCCTCACGGTCTAAGGAATAGTCTACGAGGATCCATTTGTAATAATCGTAACTTGAACTTCGTGACATGATCGGGTCACGATGTTTAGGTTGGGTATTGGTTCATCATCTCATTCTCGGAATGAGATGACTCCATTTCCAACTGGCATAAATGCCACATGATCAGGAAACATGATCATCTGTTGACCAATGAACCAGTGACTAGAGTTTCACTGGGAACCCCTGATTGTTTGTATATCACAATTGTATTGATGTTTCCAATCAATACAGTTATAGCATGATATAAAACTTAATCATAAACTATATGAAATATGATAATAGTCCTTACTACTATTTGTCTCTAGGGCATATTTCCAACAGTCTCCCACTTGCACTAGAGTACAAATACACTAACTTCATTTGTTCTCAATCATTGGCACCATATATCCGGTACCCTGAACATGCTTGCTCATGGAAGAGGTTGAGTCTTGGGTCTATACTTTACAGTCCCAAATCCTTTGCAACTTACTAATGTCACCTTGATTGACATTAATACTTTATCATCACATGATAGCATCTGTGTGTATGCATCGTCGTTATGGCAGCAGAACGAGGCTTGATTCCAGGAGCCTACAATGACGTTAGATCAACCTCGAGGGATTTCTCATGGGCACTATTCCCTAGGACACATCATTCTATGTGAAAAGCGAACTAGCCCCGCCATAACATTATACAACACTTTAGATGGTACCCTTATCTATTATTATAAATGTATTCATCGAAACACTAGTGCACTCTATGCAACTTTCGATGTCTTTGTTCACCTCGCTTCCTACTTGACTTTAATCGATATTTATAGGAGTTTCCAACATATTCCCTTATAACATAACCCTTTATGTTCTAAGATATGTCATCCTTTATGGATTTGGAAAACATGTCTGCAGTTCTCTACTAGACAATGCGGACAAACTCAGCTCAACGTTCCTTGATTCAAACTTGATCACTTTTAAATGTTATTTATTTTGATCACATATTATGCTAAGTTATCATCATGGTTTACTAAGATAGAACCTATGTCTCAACATAGTGGATGACGATCATCCATTTCTTTCTTTCAACCATTGATGTTAAGCTTAATGTTATTCCTAATTTGAGTTATTAAGGACCAGTTCCTTAATCAACTTCTATTCTGAAACCCTTTTTAGAATCTCTTAAGGAATACTACATAATATCATAATACACCTATTATCAACTTCTACATCTTATAAATCATTATTTATAAGAATTTTTTATTTCATTCTTAACATACTTAAGAATTACTCCTACAATCTCCTACTCAAAAATATGTCATTCACATATTGTTTTAGGAAGACTTTCATAGCTCCCACTCAATTTTATGCAAATTGCATATCTACTCTTTATTTTGAATGACTTCAAAATCCTTTGATCAAATATCAAACTTGGAGATTTACTATGAGATACTAGTACTATTACTAGTTTTAAATCCACTAGACATTTGGCACACATGAATCAAATTTAGTTGAATTTGTCCAATACTTGACAAATTGTGCTTTTGTCATTCACCCCCTTTTCCATTATGGCTTTGCAGTCATTTGGGAAAATCGAAGTAACCCCTTTTACTTGTGATATTCAGCAACGAATTGCTTTCTAATCTCAAGGGAATTTTGCTTTTAGGATTTCTGATAATTCTAGTTTACCATTATTTCCTTAGTAGTTCATAGGTATGTCATATTCCAAGGATCATGACAAATGATTCACAAATGTCTCCATACAAGATATGGGTTACATTTTGAATCCTACTTCATGTAGTGAAAACACTAGTAGGGAAAACACAATGATCAATATCATTGATTCTTTCCTTCTATGAAGAGAATCGTTCAGGGACGTTGTCTGTTGCGCTTCTCAACACTCTGATGCAGGGTTTTGAATCCTCATCATGTTTTACACTATTTTTCCATTTGCTCCATAATTGAGAAACATCACTAGAAGTGAGCTTTCTCAAGAATGCACCAAAATCCAAGCAGTACGAATCTTGCTTTCCTTTTGGTTTCAGCTATGCGGTTCGTATTCAAAGTTTCCAATGAATACTCTACAAGGAGTTATTCGATATTGTTTTGGTTATATCGAATAACCCCAAAACTTTCACGAATTCAAATGGTTCACTACATTCTAATTGAGTGCTAACTATCTCTAACAAATGGTCTCTACATCTACACTACAATGATTTATTTGGTGCCTCCTATTCACCCACTTTTATATCTAATATCACATTGTGATGCTTTGCATTTTGACATTTCAAAACGCTTTGCATTTCACAATTTCTTTTTATGCCAATCTTATGAAGTTGAATTTCATTACTCTTGATCAAATCATAGTAATTAGATTCTCTTTTATCTTTATACCCTTTGTTGATGAAACACTTTGATCAAATCAAATAGTTTCATATTGATGTTTCCTTTGGTAAAATTCTTTACACATTTAAACAATCATACAATGATAATTACCATTTTCGTTAAAACACAATACATCGAATATGTATTTACTTTTAACAATTCATCAAACACTTTGTATCCAAGTAATACACGGTGTTCAAGTTATTTTGTCGAACTTAGGCATGATTTATATGTGATAAGAAATCGAATGACTTTCACATATTATCATTATAACTTTGAATTTAAACAATGGTTTTCATTCATTAATGAAATATCATTTAAGTTGGGTATTTTAAACAAGGCATTTTAATGATTTACAAATGTTCATGCATTATCAATTAGTTTGAAACAACAAGGATAATTCACATATAATCAAACAAGATATGAACACAAATAGAAATCATTCATAAAAGTGGAACAACCGTTTGTTACAAGCTCATATGAATAACTGTCTCACGAAGTGTGAGACACACTAAAGAAGTTCACAATCTCTTGATTACAATAATCATCCTAAACATAAACTAAGTGATAAATGTCGAGGGAGACTGTCGTCGGCCGTCATCATCATGCTCGCCATCAACACGCAACGTCACCTCCTCTCCAGCAAGCACCTCTCATGCAGAAGGACCTGTTTTCAGCAAAACAAAACAAGTATCAGATATGCTTATCACCGCAAATGTGTTTGCAAGATTATAACATTTATGAAACTATATATCAAATATATACCTTTGTCATTGATGACCTGAGCGACATATGGTTCAACCAACACATTCCTGAGATGTGTCACGAACCGGTGGAACTCCATTGTTTCCGCGTCGCCCCTCATTACGCAAGTCCTGACTTGTGCTTGGTAGCTTAGGGGCAGCGACCGCAGCACAACCGTTTGCAAAAGAGCCCGTCATCCAGCTATCCAGGAAGTATGCAGGACTCATGTACACATCATGCATGCGCTCCAAGTGGTCGTCCAGTGATGAGTTGTCCTCCATCTTAATGGAGAGGAAGTCTCCCATCAGCTCATGCTCCCATATGCGTACTTGTTCCACGAAATGTGTCCTAAGCTGTAGCATCACCGAACGAGGGTTGACATCACCCACGTAAGGCCACATCTCATCCACCATTCCGAGACGCATGGTAACTGAAATGAAGGAGGCCATCTCATGACGGATATAGCGGTCTTTCCGCTACTCTGGGGTCTCTAGGTCAGTGGGCTGATCCAAATCCATCCCGTCGAGTATGTAGTCGACCACGTCATTCTCGCTAAGGAGAACGTGGAGACGCGCAACCCATATGGAGAAGTTCGATCCATCTAATATGAGTTTCTCTCCTTCTAACCAATCAATCGTCAACAGGAAAGGTGCCATCTACATTTATAATTGCAAAAGGAATTTAGACTAAGTTTATAATTAAATGAGTTGATAACAACTCCACTCAGAAACACCTATCCCCAGAAGGGTTCCTAGTGATAACATGACCCCTATCAGCCACATCTCCCCCGATCATCACGGCCATCAATGTGGGTTCAAGGGTGGACGCTAAACTTCGGTCACATCATTCATGCGACTCGTGCTTGATATTTCGACCATCCGTGTTCGGAGGCCATGTCTGTACATGCTAGGCTCTCCAACTCAACCTTAGTGTATTTGCTGTGCAACATGGCTTACACCCACTGTATGCGAACGTAGATATGTCTGACACCCGATCATCATGGCCTGCCTCATACCGAAGAACTTTCTTGGTGGTGCACACTAATGGGGAACACAATCGTTGGTAATTTTAACATGGATCATCTTATTAGGCTACCGTCGAGTATCTAATACTAGCACACAATAAGATATACAAACAATAACATTGAATGTAAATGCGGTGTGATAAGGCCCTTCACGTTGTGATCTCCATTCGTCGTCACCGGGTTCTGGCGCCAGGGTTCCGGCGCCGTAGACACCAGGGTACCGGTGTCACTCCGGCATGGTAGTCCATCACCTCCGTGACTATCTACTACTGTGTAACATGAGGTAATTACTTTACCATTGCCACAACCATATCATAAAGCAACGCCCCCTGCAAAACAAAGTTAGACGCCTCTACTTTATCTTTGCATGTTTTACGTGGCTGAATGGGCTTTTGCACAAGAACCGTTCTTACCTACGAACTTTCAGCACAACGCTGATCAAGTAGTTGTCTCTACTACACCCCTTTCGGGGCCCTCCATTGCAAATGGTATACCAACTAATGCGAGAGAGACATACACCCCCCTAAGCCACTTTATACGGTACAAGCCGTATGTCAAGCATGGACCAGTCTCGCGAATGAACGCGTAAAGTCGATTGGGGGCCGCTTCATCAAGCATTACTACAGTATACACAAGTACACGTGGGAGGGTAACAACTAAAAGATCAACGCCCACACGCTACATCTCGTGTGTTCTACCCGTACTAGCATTACTACACATAGATCTAGCTCTGATACCACTATAAAGGTTCCACGTATGAAAACAATAAATTTTACCCTATGCCCCTGGACCCCCTGAAGCTACTAGGACCTATCTATTGAAGGAAATATGCCCTGAGAGGCAATAATAAAGTTGTTATTGTGTATTCCTTGTATATGATAGATGTTTATTTTGCATGCTATAATTGTATTGATAGGAAACGTCAATACATGTGTGTTTAATAAACAAAAAGGGTTCCTAGTTATGCCTCTCTTGTAGACTAGCTTGTTGATTAACAAGATGATCATGGTTTCCTGATCATGGACATTGGATGTTGTTAATAACAAGGTCACATTATTTGTGAAATGATGTGATGAACATTCATCCGAAGTATAGCATTACGATCAAGTCATTATGTTTATATTGCTATAACATCATACGAAGTAGTCTTAGTCCTTAGACCATGAGATCATGTTAATTGCTAACACCGGAAGAGTATCTTGATAACATCAAATGTCACACCGTAACAGGGTGACTATAAAGGTGGGTTAAGTGCTATGAAGGTGTTATGTTGAGGCTCATGGATCAAGAGTGGAATTTGTCAATCCCGATGACGGATAGATATACTCTGGGCCCTCTCGGTGATATCACATTAAGATAGCTTGCAAGCAAGTGATGTGATCACTAGAATGTTATATCACGAGAACGAGAAAAGAGTGCATGTCGGTAACGAGATCAAACTAGGTATTTGGATACCGATGATCGAATCTCGGACATGTATTATATCATGAGACAAAGGGATTAAATTACTAGCGTTAAAGGTTCTCACGATCACAGAAGTCATCGTTGAATGTGCAGGAGTCAGTATGGATCTCCAGTTCCCGCTTCTGATTATTGATCTGAGAGGACTCTCAATCATGTCTGCATTATTCGCGAACCGTAGGGTTACACACTTAAGGGTTGTCGGACACCATTTAGGAGCACATATGTTCCAGACAAAAGGTTTGCAAAGCGCAGAAATTGTTTCGATAGAAACCGGAATTGTTTCGGGTGAAATTGCAGAAAGTGGTTCTGCATGTGATATTGAAATGTTGCAAGGGGTTTTATGTGAATGTTTGTTAATTAAAGTAATTAACAAAATTCTGAATAAAATAAATAAAAGAGTTTTATTAATTGAGAGTGGCATTAAATTTGGTGGAAATTTAATGCATGTGAGTGGAACTTTGGGTGGAGCTTGAATTGATGTGAGTGGAGCTTCCACCACATGAATGAGGAAGAGGTGGGGGCACCCTCCTTGGCCACCGGCCATGGTAGGGGAGGATCCCCCTCTCCTATAAAAGGCCCCCCTCTCCTCCCTCACAAAGCACACCTCCTCGTGAAGGATCTCTCTCCCCCTCTAGATATTTCCCCATGGTCTCGGATTAGCGAGATACATGTTCCCAGTGGCCTTGCGTGTGGAAGGAGTTGCTGCTTCTGCTGATTCGCTGGAGCGAGGGGGTGGAGGTTGTCCGGTGGCTTGGACATGTGTGCGAGGATGGATGCGCTGCTGATTTGCGGCGCTCGGACTTCCACACGATCTTGAGATCGTCAAGCGTACGACTACATCAACCACGAGTTCCTACTCGTTAACAAAACTCGTTGTCTTCGAGGGTAAGTTATCCATGGATGTATGTCCACCCGTTGCTCTATATCTAGTAGATAGATCTTGGCATATAGTTCTCATTGTAGGAATTTTTTTGTTTTCTATGCTGCGAACCCAACATCTATTAGTAATACAGTAACGGGAGGGGCTTTTCGCAAACTTACCCTTGAAGATTGAAAAGCGTTGTCAACGCTCAGGTGAGCGTGGTTGATGTTGACGAGCCGACCTTAAGGTCGTGATGAAGTACTTGTGCTCCTTGGCTCCAACGACTTGAGTGCCTCAAGTGCGACACCTCGCGGGGAGTTACACACGTCTGGTGCTTGACGATGACTCCCGCTTCCCTGATCCAGCAGCACTTGCGGAAGTAGAGCTCCCGGATCCGAATCCTGCAGCGTGACGACGCTCCGTGGTGAAGATGTCTCTTGTTCACACAGTCCAGACTTGGGACCACAGTCACGAGAGAGAGAGGGGGAGAGAGAAAATATCAATTAGAGGTCCTCCCAAAAGTGGGAAGACCCTTATTGATTATTGGTGTATTTAATTTGGCCAAATACCCCACTATATATAGGGGGAGGGGAGGTACTACCTCCGTCAAAGTCCTAGGGTGGGACTAAAGGAGAGGAGGGGGGAGGGGAGGCCGCCGGCCAGCCCCTATTGGGCCCCATGCGGGGGGCTAGGCCTAGCCAGCCAGCCCCTTGCCCTTCTTCCTCTCTCCTTTCCCTAATGGGCCCTCTCCCTCCGGAAATTGGCCCATTAAGCCTTTGACCATTTAAATTGATTTTCTCTTTATTAAATAATTATGAATAAATGATTAAATCAACATTTAACATTCATTCACACATTATTCAATCTCCGTGGCTATGGAACACCTTCCACCTCCACTCCGGACATCCTCCGGACTTACCAAAACCCTTCCGGTTTTCTCTACTATTCTTCGGCGATTCCACAGATCCTATAAACACTCTCTAAGCATCATCAAGCCCTTAAGCATGATCGACAGAGGGACCTAGATGGCCATGTGACCCCTATGCGTTCCACAAAGATCTTTCGTTGTTTGAACTGGGATAGTCGTGTCTTATTCCCTTTGTCTCTCGATACTTACATTGCCCGAGATATGATCAATGACATCACCATGTCGTGTTCAATCTTGTGACTAAACAATGCTACTTGACTCGTTCCGACAAGTGATATCCCCGTGACCAAATCACACGCTACGTAGTTATTGGATATAACTTCTTCGAGTGGGCCCTTTGAGTATCTTCCCATCACATGGACGGACAAATCCTGCTCTTGACATATATTGCCTCTACGGTTTCCTCCGAGTACCTGAACACACCTTTATAACCACTGTATTACCGAGTGGCGTTTGATGCTATCTAAGCACTCTCAGGAGACAGTGATTGATATAGCCTCACGGTCTAAGGAATAGTCTACGAGGATCCATTTCTAATCATCGTAACTTGAACTTCCAGACATGATTGGGTCATGATGTTTAGGTTGGGTATTGGTTCATCATCTCATTCTCGGAATGAGATGACTCCATTTCCAACTGGCATAAATGCCACATGATCAGGAAACATGATCATCTGTTGACCAATGAACCAGTGACTAGGGTTTCACTTGGAACCCCTGGTTGTTTGTATATCACATGTGTATTGATGTTTCCACTCAATACAGTTATAGCATGTTATAAAACTTAATCATAAACTATATGAAATACTATAATAGTCCTTACTACTATTTGTCACTAGGGCATATTTCCAATATCCACCAGTGTCATTGCATGTTTGTTCTTTTCATGAACCACATAAGGATCCACCAGTGTCATTGCATGCGTGTTCTTCTTAGCAAACCACATAAGGATCCACCAGAGTCATTGCATGTCTATTCTTTCCATAAACCACACATGGATCCACCTAGTGTGATTACATGTCTGTTCTTTTCACAAAGCACACATGGATCCACCAGTGTCATTGCATGTGTGTTCTTCTCATGAACCACAACTAGTCATTTCATGTGTGTTTTTCTAAACAAACCACATAAGGATCCACCAGTGTCATTGCATCTGTGTTCTTCTCATGATCCACACCCAGTGTCATTGCATGTGTGTTCTTCTCATGAACCAAACCCAGTGTCATTGCATGTGTTTTCTTCTCATGAACCACACATGGATACACCAGTGTCATTGCATGTGTGTTCTTTTCATGAACCAAACCTAGAGTCATTGCATGTGTTTTCTTCTAAACAAACCACATAAGGATCATCCAGTGTCATTGCAAATGTGTTCTTTTCATGAACCACATAAGGATACACCAGTGTCATTGCATGTCTGTTCCTTTCACAAACCACATAAGGATCCACCAATGTCATTGCATGTCTGTTCTTTTCATGAACCACATAAGGATCCACCAGTGTCATTGCATGCGTGTTCTTCTAAACAAACCACATAAGGATCCACCAGTGTCATTGCATGTCTGTTCTTTTCATGAACCACACCCAGTGTCATTGCATGTGTGTTCCTCTAAACAAACCACATAAGGATCCACCAGTGTCATTGCATGTCTATTCTTCTCATGAACCACAACTAGTGTCATTGCATGTCTGTTGTTCTCACAAACCACATAAGGATCCACCAGTCTCATTGCATGTGTGTTCTTCTCATGAACCACAATGGATCCACCCAGTGTCATTGCATGACTGTTCTTTTCAGGAACCACAGCTAGAGTCATTGCATGTGTGTTCTTTTCACATACCACATATGTATCCACCAATGTCATTGCATGTCTGTTCTTTTCATGAACCACACCTAGTGTCATTGCATGTCTGTTCCTCTAAACAAACCACATAAGGATACACCAGTGTCATTACATGTCTGTTCTTCTCATGACCAAAGCCAGTGTCATTGCATGTATGTTCTTCTCACAAACCACATAAGGATCCACCAGTGTCATTGGATGTGTGTTATTCTCATGAACCACACATGGATCCACCTAGTGTCATTGCATGTCTGTTCTTTTCATGAACCACAGCTAGAGTCATTGCATGTGTGTTCTTTTCACATACCACTTATGTATCCACTAGTGTCATTGCATGTGTGTTCTTCTCATGAACCACACATGGATACACCAGTGTCATTGCATGTGTGTTCTTTTCATGAACCACAACTAGAGTCATTGCATTTGTGTTCTAATAAACAAACCACATGAGGATCCACCAGTGTCATTGTATGTGTGTTGTTTTCATGAACCATAGCTAGAGTCATTGCATGTGTGTTCTTCTAAACAAACCACATAAGGATCCACCAGTGTCATTGCATGTGTGTTGTTTTCATGAACCACAACCAGTGTCATTGCATGGATGTTCTTCTAAACAAACCACATAAGGATCCACCAGTGTCATTGGATGTGTGTTCTTCTCATGAACCACACATGGATCCACTAGTGTCATTGCATGTCTGTTCTTTTCATGAACCACACCTAGTGTCATTGCATGTATGTTCCTCTAAAAAACCACATAAGGATCCACTAGTGTCATTGCATGTCTGTTCTTTTCATGAACAACACATGGATCCACCAGTGTCATTGCATGTGTGCTCTTTTCATGAACCACAACCAGTGTTATTGCATGTATGTTCTTCTCACAAATCACAAAAGGATCCACCAGTGTCATTGCATGTCTGTTCTTCTAAACAAACCACATAAGGGTCCACCGGTGTGATTGCATGTCTGTTCTTTTCACAAACCACAACTAGAGTCATTATATGTGTGTTCTTCTAAACAAACCACACAAGGATTCATAGTGTCATTGCATGTCTGTTCTTTTCATGAACCACACCCAGTGTCAGTTCATGTATGTTCCTCTAAACAAACCACACATGGATCCACCTAGAGTCATTGCATGTCAGTTCTTTTCACAAACCACACATGGATCCACCAGTGTCATTGCATGTGTATTCTTTTCATGAACCACCACTAGAGTCATTACATGTGTGTTCTTCTAAACAAACCACATAAGGATCCAATAGTGTCATTGCATGTTTGTTCTTCTCATGAACCACACCCAGTGTGATTGCATGTCTGTTCTTCTCATGAACCACACATGGATCCACTAGTGTGATTGCATGTGTGTTCTTTTCATGAACCACAGCTAGAGTCATTGCATGTGTGTTCTTCTAAACAAACCACATAAGGATCCACCAGTGTCATTGCATGTGTGTTCTTCTCATGAACCACACCCAATGTCATTGCATCTGTGTTCTTCTCATGAACCACACATGGATACACCAGTGTCATTGCTTGTGTGTTCTTCTTATGAACCACACATGGATACACCGGTATCATTGCATGTGTGTTCTTTTCATGAACCACAAATAGAGTCATTGCATATGTGTTCTTCTAAACAAACCACATAAGGATCACCCAGTGTCATTGCATGTGTGTTCTTTTCATGAACCACATAAGGATACACCAGTGTCATTGCATTTATGTTCCTTTCACAAACCACATATGGATCCACTAGTGTCATTGCATGCGTGTTCTTCTAAACAAACCACATAAGGATCCACCAGTGTCATTGCATGTCTGTTCTTTTCATGAACCACACCTAGTGTCATTGTATGTCTGTTCGTCTAAATAAACCACATAAGGATCCACTAGTGTCATTGGATGTCTGTTCTTATCATGAACCACAGCCAGTTACATTGCATGTCTGTTCTTCTCACACACCACATAAGGATCCACCAGTGTCATTGGATGAGTGTTCTTCTCATGAACCACACATGGATCCACCCAGTGTCATTGCATGTCTGTTCTTTTCATGAACCATAGCTAGAGTCATTGCATGTTTGTTCTTTTCACATACCACATATGTATCCACCAGTGTCATTGCATGTCTGTTCTTTTCATGAACCACACCCAGTGTCATTGCATGTCTGTTCTTCTAAACAAACCACATAAGGATCCACCAGTGTCATTGCATGTCTGTTCTTCTCATGAACCACAGCTAGTGTAATTGCATGTCTGTTCTTATCACAAACCAAATAAGGATCCACTAGTGTCGTTGGATGTGTGTTCTTCTCATGAACCACACATGGATCTACCAGGTGTCATTGCATGTTTGTTCTTTTCATGAACCACTTCTAGAGTCATTGCATGTCTGTGATTTCTAGAAACCACATATGGATCCACTAGTGTCATTGCATGTCTGTTCTTTTCATGAACCACACCTAGTGTCATTGCATGTTTGTTCCTCTAAACAAACCACACATGGATCCACCTAGTGTCATTGCATGTCTGTTCTTTTCATGAACCACACATGGATCACCCAGTGTCATTGCATGTGTGTTCTTTTCATGAACCTCAGCTAGATTCATTGCATGTACGTTCTTTCAACAAACCAAACATGGATCCACCTAGTGTCATTGCATGTCTGTTCTTTTCACAAACCACACATGGATCCACCAGTGTCATTGCATGTGTCAGGGGGATGACCACCAGGTACCCCGACCGGACAAGAAACAAGACAGTCGGATGGCGCCCGGTTGGCCAGACACAGCCGGACAAGACAAGACAGGCCGGCTACCACACGGTAGCCGGGTCCGCAAGAGGTAGCCGGCTACGACGATGTAGCCGGAACCAATTAGTGAGACAGGACGACGTGTGTATCAGCGCACGGTACACCCTGTACGATGACAAGACTGGCAACTACCCGGCCATACCGAAGGCTTTGTGGGGATGACGCGGGAATAGTGGCCCAGTGCTGACGACGGGCTCGCACGGCGTCCACTGTGCCCACGACAGCCATACCGCTCACACTCCGACGTGACATGCCATACTGGATACTATAGATGACTAGCCGGTTGGGACCCACCTGTGGGGCCTGCTAGTCGGACTAGCCAGTGAGACCTTTGCCTCTCTGCCTATATAAGGAGAGGCAAGGCCTCAGTAGAAAGGGTTGATCTGATAGCATTTAAGGCAGTAGCTAGTGAATATAGCTCGAGGAGCACTTGTAGTTCGTATATCCCACATAGTCTGATCCGCCAGGAGTAGGAGCTTTACCTCATCACGAGGGCTCCGAACCTGGGTACTTCCTGTGTCTAGCTATGCTCGCTTGTATCCAATCCCGCCTGCGGACGCCGTCGATAGCTTCCCTGCTAGTCCCCACACCTCTATCTAACCTCTTCAGGTACTGTCGTTCCCAATACAACGACAGTTGGCGCCCACCATGGGGCGAGATGGCTTCGACCAGAGTCACGTTCCGCACGGGACCCCGCACTTCAGCCGGTGAGCGCGCGGCCTCCGGCCTAGTGCTCACGCTCGGCAAATTCGACTGCGTCATCGACAACGCCTCCTGCTTCGCTGGAACCTCCTTCCGGGCGAACGGAGCCATCCTGCTATTTAGCGACCTCCCTGTCTACGTCGCCACCGTCCCGGAGCATTTCCCTAGGGAAATCGTCTCTGTCGCGGAGTTGCCGCGTCCAGGCGGTAGCACCTCCGCCGCATCCTGCGGCGTGGAGGTCATGATGGCCGGCTCCAGCTCTCATCCCCGCCAGCCGCGGGAGCGAGGCGTGGATGAGGTCGGAACTTCTTCTCCCCCGCAGCCTCGGAACCCGGTGGAGGACGCCATTGATTGGCTCCTGACGACGGTTAACCTCGGGGATAACCTGGAGGAAGCGGAGGCCAACTTCACCATGGAGAGACAGATCCTCCTCAAGGAGGCCATGGAGCTGGCGGCAGCCCGCAAGCAACTCGAGATCACCCGACGTGAGTACGACCGCGCGCACGGCTTCACTCTGGCTACCGCGGAACCAAGCCGGCGCGGCCAGGTGCGGCGCCGGGGTGGCGAGCTAGGCTGTAGGATGGAAAAGGTGGGGAGCTGGATCCCGCACCCGCCCACATCCGGCCCACCTACAGCACGCCCATCAAGAACCTGCGCGTGGCACGATCCACGGCAGAAGAACTACCCAGTCTGGAGGGCGAGGAGCAAGCCCGCCAGCACGCTCGCTTGCAAGAGCTCCTCCGCATCGCGGACGAGCAGGCTGACGCCAACCGACAGATGCAGGAGGACCCCAGCTACTCCAGGGGGAGCAAGCTGCCTGCCAACAGTAGGGGCACGCCGCGCAACACCCAGCAGGCGTCTTCCCCTCAGCCGGCCAAGCCCCACAGGAGGCATCGCAGCTCTGGCAACAGGGGCCAGCCGCGCCAGGAGCAGACGGTGAACATCCACCCGCCGCCTCCCCCTCTACCAACCGGAGCACCCAGACCAACCGGTTCCCGTCTCTCGGGCCGGGTGGGAGCGCCCAACCCGGATTGTCCGGATGCCTGCGATCGCATCGAGCTCCTCGCTCAAGCGCGCCTCACGGAGGAGGAAGACTCTACCGGACCGGTTTGTTTCGGACCCGGCATCCAGAACGAGCCGTTTCCGGATAAATTCTCCCTGCCTAGGGACACCCCCAAGTACGACAGCAGCATGAAGCTGGAAGATTGGCTGACCGACTATGCTACGGCAGTCGGCATCGCCCATGGGAACAAGCGCACAGCCGTGCGCTACGTCCCCCTCATGCTAACCGGGTCGGCAAGGACGTGGCTCAACAGCCTAGCGCCCAACAGCATCAACGCCTGGCCTGACTTCGAGAAGGTGTTCGTCCGCAACTTCAACGGCACGTACAAGCACCCAGGGCGCCCGCGCGACCTGGCCTTGTGCGTCCAGGGTGACCGCGAGACCGACCACGAGTACCTCGCCAAGTGGACGGAGTTGCGCAACACCTGTGAGGGCATCCTAGGGAGCCAGAACATCAGTTTCTTCATCGAGGGTTGCTGAGAAGGCACCATGCTTCGCCACCGGCTACTGTGTGACGAGCCGAAAACCATGGCAGAGCTCATGACGGTTGCGGACCAGTACGCCACGGCGGATGCCGCCATGAAGAAGCCCCTCCAAGTAAACGTGGACGGGCGTCCGACTCCTACGGAGCCGGCTCGCGATCGACCGAGCAATCCGGCTGGAGAAGCCGGACCCTCCCGACGCCACGACAACGACAACCGGTTCCATGGGGACCGCCAAGCAGGACAACAGAAGCCCCACTACCACGCGCGATAGGTCAATGCTGTGGAGGGTGCGCTTGATGCGCCGGCTAATGAGGCAAGAAAGCAGAAGCCACGGCTCACCTTCGACCAGATGTTTGACGGCCCGTGCAAGTGGCATAGCGGTCCCTTCAAACCGGCTACGCACACCACCCAGAACTACAGCTGGACCTGCCAGCTAATATACCAGGGTAACCAGCCTCGTCTCCCCCCTCCCCCTCCTGGTGGACCTCCACCACCGGCTAGAGGAGCCGGCAATGATGGTAACGGCGGCAACAACAACAACAACGGCTACCCCCAGCCGCACGCCGCCTACCACATATTTGAGACGGAGCAGGACGACAAGCACAGCCGCAGGCGACGCTCCAAGGAGGTCAATGCCGTCGTCTCTCCGGTCCCCCAGTACCTGAATTGGTCAGAAACCCCCATCACCTGGAGCCGTGCAGACCAGCCGGAACATCTACCGGCGACCGGATGCCAAGCCGGTCAAGCAACCTCTGCGCCGGTTCGTAGAGGAGAAGCGGAAGATAATTGGTGACGAGATCACCTGGCTCCTTGCAGCCGGGTTCATCATGGAAGTGTACCACCCGGACTGGTTGGCAAACCTAGTCTTGGTACTGAAGAAGAACAAGACCTGGCGTATGTGTATTGACTACACCAGCCTGAACAAGGCATGCCTGAAAGACCCCTTCGCCTTGCCCCATATCGATCAAGTCATCGATTCCACGACCGGCTGCGACTTGTTGTCTTTTCTAGATTGCTATTCCGGGTACAATCAGATCCGGCTAAACTCGGCTGATCAGATTAAGACATCATTTATCACCCCTACGGGGCTTTCTGCTATGTAACCATGCCTTTCGGCCTAAAGAATGCATGCGCCACCTATCAGCGATGCATGCAAAAATGCTTGCACTCACAGATAGGCCGAAACATGCACGCTTATGTGGACAACATGGTCATCAAGACCAAGGAGAAGAACACCCTCCTCGAGGATCCAGGAGAGACATGTGGCAACCTCCGCCAATACCAGATGAAGCTGAACCCGGAGAAGTGCGTCTTTGGAGTGCCGTTGGACAGCTCCTCGGTTTCCTCGTATCACAGCGAGGCATCGAGGCGAACCCGGAGAAAATCGCGGCCATCGAGAGGATGCAGCCGCCCATGAGCCGTCCAAAAGTTCACCGGATGCCTGGCTTCCCTCAGCCGTTTCGTCAGCCGGCTGGGGGAGAAGGCACTCCGGCTGTACCAGCTGATGAAGAAGATGGACAAGCTCTCCTGGACTTCGCAAGCCGACGCTGCATTTCATGACCTCAAGCGCATGCTATCCACAACACTGGTTCTAGCCACGCCGACTAGCAAGGAGCCGATGTTGCTCTATATAGCAGCCATCAGCTGGGCCGTCAGCGTCGTCCTGGTGGTGGAGCGCCCCGAGGAAGGCAAGGCTCAGCTGGTTCAGAGACCCGTCTACTACCTCAGCAAGGTTCTCTCCCTCTCCAAGCAGAACTGCCCCCACTACCAGAAGATGTGCTACGGTGTGTACCTGGCATGCAAGATGCTCAAGCACTACTTCCAGGAGCATCCGATTAAGGTCGTGTGCACTGCACCCCTTTCGGAAATCATCAGCAACAAAGACGCCACCGGCCGAGTTGCCAAATGGGCCATCGAGATCGCCGCCTAATCCATCCAGTACAAGCCCCGGCTGACGATCAAATCGCAGGCATTGGCGGACTTCCTCGTTGACTGGGCTGAGACCCAGTATCTCCTACCGGTTCCGGATTCGGACCACTGGAAGATGCACTTCGATGGGTCGAAGATGCTCAGGGGCTTGGGAGCCGGCATCGTGCTCACCTTGCCCATGGAATACGTGCTGCAGATCCACTTCAAGGCCTCCAACAACATAGCCGAATACGAGGCACTGGCGCATGGTCTCCGGCTAGCCAAGGAGATCGGTGTCAACCGGATTCTGTGTTTCGGTGATTCAAATCTGGTGGTGCAGCAAGTGTCCGGAGAATGGGACACTAGAGATGCAAACATGGCCCTCTACCGGTTCCACATCCAGAAGCTTAGCGCCTCCTTCGACGGATGCGAATTACACCACGTCCCTCGCGTCAACAATGAGGCAGCCGATTCACTCTCCAAGATCGGATCCACCAGGCAGGCGATCCCACCGGGGGTCTCCTTGGAGCACCTACGCAAGCCGTCCATCATCCCGTCATCGGAATCGGACTCCATCACCTGGGCAGGGAGCGCTCCGGCCGACGGAGCGACAGAAGCGGAGCCGGCAGAGCCGCCAAAAAAGAAGACCCGCGCCAACTCCGGCAAGGAAGTGCCCTCCGGCTCGCAAGGCCCAGGGGCTGCCGGTTCGCCAAGCAGCTCTGGGGCTGTCGTCCCGGGTACGCCAACCGGACGACCCCCCGACATCCGCCAACCGGAGGATAGGAGCGTCCTCGTCATTCGGGAAGTGCCATCCTGGGCATATCCCTTCATGGACTACATCGCCAATGGATAACTTCCGGATGACGAGGTGGAGGCCAGGCAAATCCGGTGCTGCGCGCACACGTACACCATCATCAGCGGCGAACTGTACAAGCGCAGCGTATCCGGCATTTTCCAAAGATGCGTCGACGTGGACACGGCCTACCGGCTACTCAAGGATATCCACCAGGGCGACTGCGGGCATCACACTTCGTCAAGGGCGATAGTCGCCAAGGCATTCCGCCATGGTTTCTATTGGCCCACTGCCCTCGAGGACGCTGAGCAGCTGGTCCGCGCGTGCACTGGGTGCCAACGCTTCGGGCAGCTCATGCACATGCCAACTTCGGTACTCAAGACCATAACGATTACCTGGCCCTTCGCGGTCTGGGGCCTCGACATGGTCGGTCCCTTCAAGCGAGCACGCACAGGCATGACCCACCTGCTGGTGGCGGTGGACAAGTTCACGAAGTGGGTCGAGGCCAAGCCTATCCGGAAGCTAGATGGGGTGACAGTCGTTACCTTCTTCACCGACATCATCAACCGCTTTGGCTACCCCAACAGCATCATCATCGACAATGGCACGAACTTCGCCAAAGGGGCCTTCGCTCGGTTCTGCAGCAACAAGAGCATCCGGCTAGACCTCGCCTCCATCGCGCACCCGCAGTCCAACGGGCAAGTCGAAAGAGCAAACGGCTTGGTGCTAGCCGGCATCAAGCCACGCCTCATCGAGGCACTGGAGCGGTCACCCGGATGTTGGATCGAGGAACTTCCGGGTGTGCTGTGGAGCCTCCGCACGCCGAATAGATCAACCGGCTACACGCCGTTCTTCCTGATCTACGGATCGGAAGCCATCCTCTCCGCCGACATTGAGTTCGACTCCCCACGCAAGCTCCTGTACGACGAAAAAGCCAACCAGGAGGCGCGGGAGGACGGAGTGGACCTCCTGGAGGAGGCCCGCGAGCTGGCCCTATCTAGATCAGCCCTGTACCAGCAGCGACTACGTCGCTACCATTCCAGCTGGATCCGCCCAGTTGCATTCCGCGAGGGCGACCTGGTTCTCCGGCTGGTGCAAGACACGAAGGGCATGCACAAGCTATCGCCACCCTAGGAGGGACCCTTGATCATCAGCTGGGCGCTGCCCAACGACTCCTACTACCTCATGGACGCGCAACAGCCGCGCAAGAACAAGATGGACAAATCAGACGAAGAGACCAAGCGTCCCTGGAACGCGGCCCTGCTGCGCCCATTTTACACCTAGTCGCTAGGCAGTGTATGTACCCCGAAAACCCTATGAATGAAAATGCGGACCCCTGCGAGAATCTCGGGGGCTCCTTGCTAGAAATGTGTGTGCATCTGTTTTCCAGTTCCAGTTTTCCGGCTCCGGCAACCCCTACCCTGGGGCTCGCCGGCTGGCCCGGCCTGCTAAGTCAACAAACCGACTGAGTAGTGTGCGACGATGTAAGAGGCCTACTCTTTGTCTCAGCTACAGACCGCAACCCGGCTATCCGGCTAGCAAGAGCAAAAGCCCGAGGCATCCCACACGAAAAACGGGGAGGAGATGCGACAGACCGGGTGTCCCGGCCCTGCAACTAGCTCGAACCAATCCGGCTGCTAAGTCGTTAGTACCGTGCGCAATGTACTGTCAACTCACTACGATTCCGGCTGTAGACCGCAACCCGGCTGCCCGGCAAGGACGCAGCAAAAACAACAGAGCACACGGGAAAGCGACCAAGTGTCTAGAGAGGCACAAGCTAGTTTTTGAAAAAACAAGCCGTTTTCCGACTACAATTTGGCAGACTAACCTACTAACCTATGAGGACATATGTGTATGTGTATGTACATTCTTGTCTGACTACCTTGAGTCAGAATTCAGGATGGAAAGAAGAAAAAGATTTGAAGTCCTTGCCTTCATCAAGCGCTCCGAATCTCGGGGGCTACACCCACTGGGTGCGCTTGCGCCCCCCTGTGGAATCTTGTAGTTCCTGACCGGCTAAAGGCGTTTAGCCGGCCGTTCGGAGCCCAGGTGAGGGAAAGGGCAGGTGAAGAGAAGGCAAGAAAGATTCAAAGCACCTGACTGTGCCAGCTACTCCGAATCTCGGGGGCTACACCCAATGGGTGCGCTTGCGCGCCCCCAGTGGAATGTTAGTTCCTCCGGCTGAAGATGTTCAGCCAGCGAAAGCAGCCGACTAAGACAAGTCTAGCCGGATAAAGTTAGAAGACTTGGGAAAACAAGGAAGATTCAAAGCACCTGGCTATGCCAGCTACTCCGAATCTCGGGGGCTACACCCAGTGGGTGCGTTGGCGTGCCCCCACTGGAGGTGTAGTTCCTCCGGCTAAAGGAGTGTAGCCAGACGAAGTAAGCCGGATAAAGTCAACCGGCAAAATATCGAAAGAAAATTCAAGGCACAAGTTGAAGGAAACTCAGGAAAATTCAATATTAAACAAACAAAAAGGAGGCGAAGCTCCCACAAGTTACCAGGCATCAGAGATAACCGGTACAGACAGACATGTTTCACGCATACACTAAACAAGACAAATACACCCGGCATCCCGGGGCAGTGACTAGGCAGTAGGACCCTTGCCGTGAGGAAGATCTTGGCTAGCAGAAGCTTCGGGCGGAGGAGGCGGCGCGGAGCTCGATCCGGTTCCGGCACCCGCGGGAAGGGGCATCGGGCCCTCCACATCAGGAGTACCGACGGACTCCGAGTCGGTGAGCACCTCGTCGGGATCCACATAGTCAGCAATCTTGATGGCGGATCCGCGGAGCTCCGGATGGGCTTGGCGGATGGCGGCAAGATCAGCGCCGGTGCGGAAGCCTCCGTCGATCTTCTCGACGCGGGTGTCCTTGTACCAGGAGAGCATGAGGGCTAGAGCCATCTTTGCTCTAGTTTGCGCCGCCAAGTCCCGCAGCCGGTCCACCACAGCCGGCACCTCCCCCACCTTCACAGCCAGCTGCGCCGTCGTCTCCAGAACCAGAGCCTCCAGCCACACGAAGGAGAAGACTTCTCGTGCCGCTTGGCGAAGCTTGGCAGCCTCTTCGCCAAGAAGGACGACAAGCTCTTGAGCCGTCGGCTGTGCTCCCGGCCAGTTCTCCTGCAGCCGGTTGTAGGCCAGCAGGTCTATGCTGGGATAAAAGGCTGTCAGAAAAAAAGGGCCAGATCCGGCTACCGGATCTAGAAAAAAAAGAGGACGGAAAAGGGAACTTACCCTTAGTCGTGTGGCTGACCTGCGTCAGCTCCTCCACCAGAGCCTTCTCCTTTGTCGCCAGCCGTTTGATCTCCTTCTCTTGGTCCTTGTTCTGGGCCTCGAGAAGGGCGAAGGCTTCGACCCGGCTGGCGAGCGAGGCGTCGCGCTCCTTGACGGTGGCTTCTAGATCGTCTACCCTCGCGTGCCAATCCTTATTCTGCTGCCGCAGAGTGGAATTGGACTTGCTCAGCCGGTTGTTCGCTTTCTTCAAGCGATCAATCTCGCGCTGAGCGCACACGAGGATGGTTGCAGCAAAACCGGCTATCAGTAAAAAAATCGAGGAAGAGAAAGACGGGTGAAGCGAGCTTACTCTGGGAAGTCCCGTTGGCAGCGGCAAGCTTCTGCTCCAGGGATCGGTTCCCGCCGGCTGTGGCCTCCAGCAGCCGGATCTCCTTCACCGCCAGCTCGAGTGTGGCGGCAAGATCCGATAGTGAGGCAGCAGAGGAAGCGTCGTCGTCCACGGCGTTGATGGCCAGGGACTCCTTCGCGGCGACTATGGCCGTCCTCCACTCCTCCCCTGGCTCCTTGTCGTAGTTGTCATCACCGACAACTACGAGCTCCTTGCCGGTAGCCTCCCGCGCGCCCGCGGAAGAGTCATTCGGCTGCGAAGACTCTGCCTCCGGCTGAGGGCCGTCCGATCCGGCTGGGGCAGCCGGTTCAGCTCGAGGAGGAGGCGGAGGCAGCACCTCAGAAGAAGGAGGGGCGTTGGCTGGCGCAGTTGGGGCACGGTGCGGCCACCCGGTCGGCGCTCGTGCCGGGCTCGCGGCTCCGAAAGATACCAACGTGCTAAGAAGTCAGAAGAAAGAAAAGCAAGTAAACGGAAGGCGGAGAAGGAGAAAAGGAAACAAGTGAAAAATGACAAGGACAAGGCAAGAGAAAACGTACCCTGGCACAACGGGAGGCGGCCCTTCTTCCGGCCAAGGCGGCTCGGCGGTAGGGCGCTGGTCCGGCTCCTCCACGGCAGTCCGGTGGGAGCCGCTCCCACCGGCTTCGCTGACCATCGCAGGGCGCGGCGCCGTGTCGACGGTTGGCGTGGCCTCCTCCTCCTCAACCACCTCCGGGTGGGGATCGGCAGCCGGCTCGTCATTCCGGCTGGGGAAGGCATCCCCATCCCCGTCCGATTCCTCGCCGGACCGCCGAGCGTGCGGCTCGGGAAAATCGGGCGTGAATTCCTCGAGGGGAGCCTCACCCTCCTCACAAATGATGCAGGGGAACATCCGCCGAATACAAGAGATCAGTCAAATGAAACAAGGAAGAAATGCGAGAAATACCAAAAGAGCATCCGGCTAGAAGAACTTACCCGGGGCGCGCGGTTCTCCCGGGTGTAAGGCGCCAGACTGAACTTCCAGTTCTCCAGCAGTCACTCCTTGGTGATCGTCCACACCCACTCCTTCAGGTTGTGGTAGAGGGGATCGCGGCGCGACACCCGGGTCGGGTCCAGCCGACCGGAGTAGTAGCACATCTTGTGTGCTCGCTGCTGCAACGACATCATCAGTCGGGACATCCAGCTGAGGGTGACGTCCAGGCCAGTCAGCCGGCAGTGGACGAGGGAGCACATGCGCTTCAGCATCTCATCCGTCTCCGCCTTGTCACCGTGGAACTTCAAGTCCTAGTTCTGCCGGCTGGACTCGACGTCCTGGAAAGCCGGTAGATTGATCTGGTCGACATCAGTAAGATTCTTCACGTAGAAGTACGACTGGTGCCACAGTCATACCGTGTCATGAAGAAGGAATTTGGGGTAGCCAGTCTGCGAGCGGGAGTAAATGGAGGCGCCGCCGCAGACGACTAATGGTCCCTGCGTGAATTGAACCTGTGGCCAGACTCGGAAGAGCCCGAGATCCGCCTGGATCCCGAGATAGCTCTCGCAGAATGCCATGAAATGCGCCAACGTCCCGATTGTGTTGGCATCGAGGTGGTGGAGGCGGAGATCGAAGAAGGCAAGGAACGTCAAGAAGAAGGGATGCACCGGAAGGGCGAACCCGCGTGCCAGATGGGAGAGGAAGATGACGCGCTCCGCCTCCGCCGGGTGCGGCGACACCTCCCCCGCCGGCGCCAACCGCACCGCCACCTCCTCCGACGATGGGAGAATGCGGGTGGCGTGGTACTTCTTGATTTGGTCTTCGGTGACGGCGGAGCCGCACCAAGCCCCGCGGTCGGCGGCCATCTCCGGCTGACTGTGGGATGCGGCGGCGGAAGAGTGGTGGTGGCCCGTAGCGACGACGACGACGAGCTGGCGGCGCAGCGGGCTACGGCGCAGATGGCAAAGGCGCAAGGGCAGGAGAATGCGAGGAAGGAGGAAACTGGAGCGGGGGAGCGAAGGAAAGGAACTGCCTCCCCCACGGCATCCCTTTAAAGGGCCGGAAGGGCAACCGTCAGCGGAGCCACGTGGCACGCATCCGGACGGCCCTCACCCCAACCGCCGCCCAGATCCCGTGTGCCAAAGCAGGATGCGCAGAAGATCCCGGAGCAGGAACCGAAGCGCCGGACAGCGGTTCCCCGAGGCGACGTGCGATGGGACGTTACGCTGCCCGCTGCAGTGCAATGATGGCGCGTGCACGCGTGGCCGGCGTCAGCGCTGACGTCACGAGTAGCGCAACCGCCAAGCACAGCCGGACACAAATTCAAAATCAGGAGGGAGCGCGCGCACATTTCGCCTAAGGGCGGAATCCACACGCGCTCGGGGGCTAGTGTCAGGGGGATGATCCCCAGGTACCCCAACCGGACAAGAAACAAGACAGTCGGGTGGCATCCGGCTGGCCAGACACAGTCGGACAAGACAAGACAGGCATGCTACCGCACGGTAGCCGGGTCCACAAGAGGTAGCCGACTACGGCGATGTAGCCGGAACCAATCAGTGAGACAGGACGACGTGTGTATCAGCGCACGGTACGCCCTGTATGATGACAAGACTGGCAACAACCCGGCCATACCTAAGGCTTTGCAGGGATGACGCGGGAATAGTGGCCCAGTGCTGATGACGGGCTCGCACGGCGTCCACTATGCCCACAACAGCCATACCGCTTACACTTCGACGTGACATGCCAGACAGGATACTGTAGATGACTAGCCGGCTAGGACCCGCCTATGGGGCCCGCCAGTCGGACTAGCCAGTGAGACCTTTGCCTCTCTGCCTATATAAGGAGAGGAAAGGCGTCAGTAGAAAGGGTTGATCTGATAGCATTTAAGGCAATAGCTAGTGAATATAGCTCGAGGAGCACTTGTAGTTCGTATATCCCACATAGTCTGATCCGGCAGGAGTAGGAGCTTTACCTCATCACGAGGGCTACGAACCTGGGTACTTCCTGCGTCCAACTACGCTCGCTTGTATCCAATCCCACCTGCGGACGCCGTCGATAGCTTCCTTGCTAGTCCCCACACCTCTATCTGACCTCTTCAGGTATTGCCGTTCCCAATACAACGACAGCTTGTGTGTTCTTCTCATGAACCACAACCAGTGTCATTGCATGTATGTTCTTCTCACAAACCACATAAGGATCCACTAGTGTCATTACATGTGTGTTCTTCTCATGAGCCAAAACGAGTGTCATTGGATGTGTGTTCTTCTCATGAACCACACATGGATCCACCAGTGTCATTGCATGTGTGTTCTTTTCATGAAACCACAACTAGAGTCATTGCATGTGTGTTCTTCTAAACAAACCACATAAGGATCCACCTGTGTCATTGGATGTGTGTTCTGCTCATGAACCACACCCAGTGTCATTGGGTGTGTGTTCTTCTCATGAACCACACATGGATACACCAGTGTCATTGCATGTATGTTCTTTTCATGAACCACAGCTATAGTCATTGCATGTGTGTTCTTCTAAACAAACCACATAAGGATCCACCAGTGTCATTGCATGTGTGTTATTCTCATGAACCACACATGGATCCACCAGTGTCATTGCATGTCACTTCTTTTCATGAACCACACCCAGTGTCATTGCATGTCTGTTCCTCTAAAAAACCACATAAGGATCCACTAGTGTCATCGCATGTCTATTCTTCTCATGAAACACAACCAGTATCATTGCATGTCTGTTCTTCTCACAAACCACATAAGGATCCACCAGTGTCATTGGATGTGTGTTCTTCTCATGAACCACACATGGATCCACCCAGTGTCATTGCATGTCTATTATTTTCATGAACCACAGCTAGAGTCATTGCATGTGTGTTCTTTTCACATACCACATATGTATCCACCAGTGTCATTGCATGTGTGTTATTCTCATGAGCCACACATGGATACACCAGTGTAATTGCATGTGTGTTCTTTTCATGAACCACAACTAGAGTCATTGCATGTGTGTTCTTCTAAACAAACCACATAAGGATCCACCAGTGCCATTGCATGTGTGTTCTTTTCATGAACCACAACTAGAGTCATTGCATGTGTATTCTTCTAAACAAACCACATCAGGATCCATTTGTGTCATTGCATGTGTGTTCTTCTCATGAACCACACATGGATCCACCAGTGTCATTGCATGTATGTTCTTTACATGAACCACACCTAGTGTCATTGCATGTATGTTCCTCTAAACAAACCACATAAGGATCCACCCGTGTCATTGCATGTCTGTTCTTTTCATGAACGACAACTAGAGTCATTACATGTGTGTTCTTCTAAACAAACCACATAAGGATCCACCAGTGTCATTGCATGTATGTTCTTTTCATGAACCACTGCCAGTGTCATTGCATGGCTGTTCTTCTAAATAAACCACATAAGGATCCACCAGTTTAATTGGATGTGTGTTCTTCTCATGAACCACACATGGATCCACCAGTGTCATTGCATGTGTGTTCTTTTCATGAACCACACCCGGTGTCATTGCGTGCATGTTCCTCTAAAAAACCACATAAGGATCCACCAGTGTCATTGCATGTCTGTTCTTTTCATGAACAACACATGGATCCACTAGTGTCATTGCATGTGTGTTCTTTTTATGAACCATAGCTAGTCATTGCATGTGTGTTCTTCTAAACAAACCACACATGGATCCACCTAGTGTGATTGCATGTATGTTCTTTTCACAAACCACATGGATCCACCAGTGTCATTGCATGTGTGTTCTTTTCATGAACCACAACTAGAGTCATTGCATGTCTGTTCTTTCCACAGACCACACATGGATCCACCTAGTGTGATTGCATGTATGTTCTTTTCACAAACCACACATGGATCCACCAGTGTTATTGCATGTGTGTTCTTCTCATGAACCACAGCCAGTGTCATTGCATGTCTGTTCTTCTCACAAACTACATAAGGATCCACCAGTGTCATTGCATGTCTGTTATTCTAAACAAACCACATAAGGATCCACCAGTGTGATTGCATGTCTGTTCTTTTCACAAACCACAGCTAGAGTCATTGCATGTGTGTTCTTCTAAACAAACCACATAAGGATCCATAGTGTCATTGCATGTCTGTTCTTTTCATGAACCACACCTAGTGTCATTGCATGTCTGTTCCTCTAAACAAACCACACATGGATCCACCTAGAGTCATTGCATGTCAGCTCTTTTCACAAACCACACATGGATCCACCAGTGTCATTGCATGTGTGTTCTTTTCATGAACCACATCTAGAGTCATTGCTTGTGTGTTCTTCTAAACAAACCACATAAGGATCCACCAGTGTCATTGCATGTGTGTTCTTCTCATGAACCACACCTAGTGTCATTGCATGTCTGTTCTTTTCATGTACAACACATGGATCCACCAGTGTCATTGCATGTGTGTTCTTTTCATGAACCACAGCTAGAGTCATTGCATGTGTGTTCTTCTAAACAAACCACATAAGGATCACCTAGTGTCATTGCATGTGTGTTCTTTTCATGAACCTCAGCTAGAGTCATTGCATGTGTGTTCTTCTAAACAAACCACATAAGGATCCACCAGTGTCATTGCATGTGAGTTCTTCTAAACAAACCACATAAGGATCCACGAGTGTCATTGCATGTCTGTTCGTTTCATGAACCACACCTAGTGGCATTGCATGTCTGTTCCTCTAAAAAAACCACATAAGTATCCACTAGTGTCATTGCATGTCTGTTCTTTTCATGAACAACACATGGATCCACCAGTGTCATTGCATGTGTGTTCTTTTCATGAACCACAGCTAGATTCATTGCATGTGTGTTCTTCTAAACAAACCACACATGGATCCACCTCGTGTGATTGCATGTCTATTCTTTTCACAAACCACACATGGATCCACCAGTGTCATTGTATGTATCTTCTTTTCATGAACCACAGCTAGATTCATTGCATATCTGTTCTTTCCACAAACCACACATGGATCCACCTAGTGTAATTGCATGTCTTCTCTTTCCACAAACCACACATGGATCCACCTAGTGTGATTGCATGTCTGTTCTTTTCACAAACCACACATGGATCCACCAGTGTCATTGCATGTGTGTTCTTTTCATGAACGACGACTGGAGTCATTGGATGTATGTTCTTTCCACAAACCACACATGGATCCACCTAGTGTTATTGCATGTATGTTCTTTTCACAAATTGTTGTCGGATTGATGACAAGTACGCCATGAGGGGGTCCTCGAGGCATGCGGAAGAGAGGGGTGTGAGACGTACGGTGTTCCGGGATGGTGAGCACA
Source organism: Avena eriantha (assembly GCA_910589775.1). Taxonomy (NCBI): domain Eukaryota; kingdom Viridiplantae; phylum Streptophyta; class Magnoliopsida; order Poales; family Poaceae; genus Avena; species Avena eriantha. Next base: position 374,681,098 of record OU342746.1, on the reverse strand, counting down.
CAATCTTACCCAGGTTCGAATCCGCCGGCTTTGGACAGATCCTACTCCTGCTAGTAATCTAGTAATACGGCAGAGCCGGAATATGGGTTACAAGGGTTCACATGTGCGAGTTGAGATTGTGATTGTAAGGGGTGCCCTAAAGGCTCTCCCTAAGACGGCTTATATAGATATCTGGCCTAGGGTTTACAGGAGAGATCTATCCGGCTACGACTAAGAGTCGGTTACAGAGTACATCTTGAACTACAAGTAACACTATGGGCCTAAGTCGGTAAGTCTTTTGGGCCTTCCCGTAGCCGGACTAGACTCTATTTCTTCTCCCTAACTAGGCTGACCGTGAAGCAAAGCTCTAACCCAAAGTGGGCCACCCTGGTCAGTGAGGAACTGTGAGGATACACGGAAAGTATATCCCCAACAGCAGCCCTCGGAAGTCTCCAAGATCCAAAGTCAGATTCATCATCGTCTAGCTTGATCTTCGGCTTGCAGAATCTTGAAGGGTTCCTGAAACTTCAACACAAAAGATATGATCCGGATCTCAAAACAAAGCCAGACCTATCAGTACGTTATTCAGATTTCCCAGCTTGATATTCAAACTAAGCCGGAACTTGGTCTCTGACGTCATCTGACACTGGTCATGGTCAAGTCACGTCACTGACAAACATCCTGTCAGCACGACCGTTGGTGGGTCTGTCGTTCACAGAACCGAGGTGCCATTTCAATGCATACACGGAGATCGAGGCGACGTAATCATCGCGTGGGACCTTCCAAGTTTTTTCCACGACGCGTGGTGGATTTATTGTGGCTTTTGCATGAATCTTGGCGCAGTTAGGTGGTTATAAGGGGTGAGGATTATCTTTTCCTCATCTTCACCTATTCCCCTTGCTGTTTCTTCTCCTCCACTTCTCCCTCACGCACAAAGCTCCCCTGCTTCCCAGATTCCCAGCGCCGCCCACCTAAGGTCACCGGCGCATTGGAGGAATGGCTTCATCTTCATCATCCGGCTTGGCTAGAGCTGCAGCGGCGGCGGCAGCGGAGAAAGAAAGCAATCGTGGGGTCTAGATCCCTTACGTCCTCGACGACGAGAAGCTCCGCAACATGGAGAATGAAGGGCTCCTCCGTGTTGGCGACTAGCGGAGCGGTTTCGGTGAAACCATCCCCAATCCACGCGCCGACGAGCGGGTGCACTTCGGCACCCACCTCGACAGAGGTTTGTCCTTCCCTTCCTCAGAATTCTTTTCCGAGGTGATAGATCACTATGGTGTTCAACTTCACCATCTTCCCCCCAACTCCATCTTAGAGATGAGCGCCTATGCGGCTTTGTGTGAGGGATATATGGGTACTAGGCCGAGTCTCACTTTATTCCGGTTCTATTTTCATGTCCGTAGAAACTCCATCACTACCGGTAATCCTTATATTACCGGCACGATTAGCCTTTCAGTTAGACGCGAGCATGCTTATCCTCGCATTTTATCTAGTGAGTCGGTCAAACAATGGCCAGCCACCTTCTTTTACCATAAGGATATTCCTGCTCCCGGCAAAGCTACTGCTTTGCCGGCTTTCATCGACGGAGCTGCCACGGCCCTAGTGTCTTGGGACGAGGCTCCTCCGGCTCTCAGTGACGATCTGATCCTCGCCAAGAGGCGGATCGAATATCTGATAAAACACAAGGGCCTGAGAGGGTCCGACTTAGTCCAGTCTTGGGTCGCACGCCGGATCCAGCCTCTCCAGCACCATGGCGACCGTCTGATGCATTCCATCACGATGGCAAAAAATGACTCCCTCCGCATCAGTCCCAAGGCTTTAAAGCCACAGGATTACATAAGCCAGATAAAATGGCTGATAAAGGAGCGGATCGAGAGAAAGATTCCGGACTTATCTCTGGACATGCACACAGCGGAAGACCCTATGGTCTCGGCAAGCTTTTAGAAATAAACCCTTTTTATGTGTTTCACCTTTAACTTGTTTCGCAATACTGAGATATTATCTTTTTTTCAGCTTGCTGACCTCCCCGAGTTGGAACTGGCTCCTATCGAGGGATATTCTCTGGAGTTTTCTCAGGAGGAGGAATTGGTTCCACTACCGAACGTTGTGCCTAGGAAGCGCAAAGCTCCGACAGTGGCCATCGGCACAAAGGAGGTGCCAATCGTGAAGAGGTAGCTTTCCACACAACTTCTGCCTTTGTACTTTTACTCGTAATTTCTTCCGAGACGTATTGTTCTTTATTCTATCACTTTCTCAGAGCTAAGCAGCTCATCAAGGGCAGGGGAAAAGGGAACATCTCGAAGCCCATGCTCCTGACGAAGCTAACCATGGCTTCTCTTGCCGCAGCTCCTCTGACTCCTGCCCCTCAGCCTTCTGCAACACCGGTGATTACTCCATCGCCGGTTGTCGCAGAAGATCCGGCTCCCTCTACAGGGCCAGAGACCCTTGAGTCGCAGACTGACGCCACCATGGGTGGCTCAGGTTTTGATAAGCGTGAACCCTCTTCGGGTAATGATCCCTCAGCAGAGACTTTCATCGAAAACCTCCTGAACAATCCGGGACTTGCCAAATTTGGCTTCTCTCGAAAATCTGCGGAAGAAATACAGCTGCTGGCCCGGCAATGCCTAGAAAGCTGTAATCTCTTCGCCAAAGAAGAAGCACAAGAAGCAGAGGATGTCAAGTACTCCGATCTTCTTGAACAAGTCCGCCTTCATGATGAGGTATTAAGAGCTGGTGTGCTTCCACCACCTCCGGTTATTCCACTTACCCTCGCCGAGAAGGTTACCACTGAGGTGAACATGTGCCTGAGCAAGCTCACACATGAACATCATGTAAGTCGGAATTCCAACTCACGTTTTTCTTTATTGTACTTTATATCATATCCTCAAGCCCCCAAGCATGAAGTTGGATATACAATCCGGGTTTATGCTTCCTTAGGATGCCAAAGAATGAACTAGTGTACCCCCCAAGGCTCATGCTCATATTAGCTACAATATTAGCCCGAGTCTTCAGTAGACTTCTGACTCTGGGTATTCTGACTTACAGAAAGTTAGTTCATATAATCAGGATTTGTTGAAGAATGTATGCAATAAGCGGAGAGAGATCAAAGCTCTCCGACTTAAGAATGCTGAGCTAAAGATTTCCAAGGATGAGGCCGAAGGTAAACATTCCGAGACTCAAACCTTGTCTTGTGTTTTCATAGTCGAATTTTTTTTGCTGAACTGTTGTTCTTTTTGACTTACATCACTGATAAAGCAGTCCTGTGGTATGATCGAAGAGGCCGAAAATCTGAAGACCCTGGTGGTGGAAAACAAGGATCTCCGCCGAGAGCTTGACCAACTTAAGGCGGATCATGAGAAGAGCATAGCTCAAGTTCTCGAATCCTCCTCCATGGCCACCGTGGAGTGTGATCGCAAGATTGCACTCCACGAGCAGAAAAGTTCGGATCTCAACGACGAGCTTTGCAGATAGAAGGATCTTTCTGAGGCACTCTGGGCTGAACTCCGGAGTCTTCGTGAAGAGAAGACCAAAGTTGATGACATCATCTTTGGTATGTTTCCATCTTTCTGACTTGTCTACATTCTTCGACTCTTTCGATGTCGGATTTACTTAACCGTTTTGCGTTGTATGTATAGGTCCTCTAAACTTGACGGACTCCACCTCTGCCGAGCCTCGCACCCACCGGCTTACCCAAGTCGGTGATCTGCTTCATGACTTTCGCCAATCCATTGAGGATATTGGCAAAGCTCTCAAGGTTCCGGACATGCATCGCATGTCCGACTTTCAAGTGCGAGACAAGGCAAAGGATATGCCGCAGCTCGTCCGGGACTAGAACATGTCCTACGCGCGATTAGCAGTGCAGAACGCCCTCACAATGTTTATGAGCCACCATGGAAGCATGGAAATCTGGCAAGTGACCAGAGGGTACTGCAAGGTGGACGAACACGGACAGGAGCAAGAGATCAAGGCCATCATGGACTCCTGCGCTGGATATGGGTGTCATGTAGCTGACCTAACCAGCTATGAAACTCCCTTCTTAACCCGCGTGGACACGCCGCCTCCGCCTCCCGAAGAAGCAGCCGAAGTTTCCAATGATGGACAAACCATATCAGATTTGGACATCTCGGAACGTTATCAGGGCGTGGCTGACGTGTCCAGAGAGCCGGCAGCTCCTACCTCCTCTCCTACATCATAGATTATCAGAAACAAATGTATTATTCTGAAAACATTATGGGTCTGTAAATATGCAGTATGTACTTTTGCTAGTGCTAAGCTTTTAATCTATTCAGCACTTTTGGCTTAAATTTTTGTGTGCCTGAAATGTTTGCATAAGCACTTATACTTTTTTGTCTATACTTATCGTTTATCTGGCTTTCTGCCTCGTCCCTTTCATGAGCCGGCTAAACTTTCTACACAGAAACTTTGCCGATGAATGGAGCTCAATTGCTAAACCACTTTAAACTCGGAAACAAAGCCGGCTTCCAGTACCAACAATTCACTACTCGAAAAATGCCCGCATCCGGCAATCAGACAAATAACCAAAGTATATACTATAAACTTTAGAGTTATACCCGAAGGTAGCATTTTTAGAATCGGAAATCTAAACCAGAACAAACATGAGCATAAAGTACTTTCAAGTATTCTGGGATTTTCGACTATGACATGATCATTCGGAAATAAGATGGTAAAAACTTCTCAGAAAAAACTTGAGGCAACCAAAACTTTTATTTCTCACAGAACATGTACATATGTATGAGTACAAAGAAGGATAAACTAAGATTAAAAGGGACATAGCTGAGCAATATTCTATGGTCTGTCTAACTCATCCGGATTTGTACTGCCTCCCGCTCTCTTTCTCTTCTTAATAGCAGGTCTTTCTTTGACTGGCCTCATATCAGTTAAGTAGTACGAACCATTATGCAATACTCAACTAACTAAAAAGGGCCCTTCCCATACTGGGGAAATTTTGTGATTTCTTTGTTGCACAAGCCGGAGAACCAAATCGCCTTTATTGAAAGATCTGTTTCTGACTCTCTGGCTATGATACTTGCGTATCTTTTACTGATAGGCTGTTGATCTCATTTCAGCAACGACGCGAACTTCTTGGACTAACCCGAGATCATTTTCTCGAGAAATCTCAGCGTCCTCTTCGATATACGCGGCCACTCTAGGAGAAGTGTGAGTCAAATCACTAGGAAGAACTGATTCTACGCCATAGACCAAGAAGAAAGGTGTGTATCTAGTTGACCTGTTCGGAGTTGTTCGTAAACTCCATATTACAGAAGGTAATTCCTCTGCCCAAGCCCCCGCAGCACGTCGCAGTGGTGCTTCGAGTCTCAGTTTCAGGCCTTGTAGGATTAAACCATTTGCTCTTTCAACTTGTCCATTAGCTTGTGGATGTGCGACTGACACAATGTCAAGCCAGATATTTTGTTCGTTGCAGAATTCGGCCAGTTCTCCCATAGAGAAATTACTCCCATTGTCTGTGATAATACTATTCTGATAACCATACCGGATTATGACATCCTCGACAAATCTTTTACTATTGCTCCATCACAACAAGTAACAGGTTTAGCCTCAATCCATTTGGTGAACTTATCCACCATCACTAAGAGGTGAGTAAATCCACTTGGAGCCCGTCTAAATGGTCCTACCATGTCAAGCCCCCAGACCGCAAAAGGCCATGTTATCGGCCTTGTTTGGCATGCTTTTGGCAGCCCTTGCACGTCTTGACCAGCCGTTCGGCATCTGCCTTGGCGGTAAGCCAAAAAAACCATGTCTGAAAGCTTTTGCTAAATATTTGGCTGCAGGTTGGTGACCACACTCGCCTTCGTGGATTTCTCTTAAGATTTCCACTCCTTCTTCCGGAGATACGCAGCGCTGAAAGACCCCAGACACACTCCACTTATAGAGCTCACCTTTAACTATAGTATAGGCTTTCGCTCGTCGGATAATCTGCCGACTCAGAACTTCGTCTTCGGGTAATTTACCATCTACCAGATAGTAAGGGTAGGGTCAAGTCCAACTGGGAATTACAGCCAGAACTGCTAATAGAGGTGAGTCGTATTTGGTCGGATATTCCTCATCCACTACCTTTATTGAGGGAACTTTGAGGTGCTCTAAAAAAGCACCATCCGGAACCTCTTTCCATGCAGAGCCTATCCGAGATAATGCATCTTCTTCCTCATTTTCTGCTCGAGGGATGTGTTGAACCTCAAACCCTTCGAACGATTTAGATAAATCATCCATGACAACTTTATATGCTGCCATGTGCTTATTTGCATTACAAATATTCGACACTTGCTGAGCAACAAGATCCGAATCTCCGTAACACATCAAACGTCAGATGCCGATATCCTTAGCAATCCGGATTCCATGTAGCGGTGCTTCATACTCGGCAATATTATTTGTCGCTGTGAAGTGGATCTGCAACACGTATAAAAGTTTATCTCCTTGGGGTGATTTGAGCACCACGCCAGCCCCTGAGCCCCCATGAGCCTTAGACCCATCAAAATATAGGGTCCAATATTCTGACTCAGGGAGGTTCATATTCTCCTTCGTCTCTGTCTAATCAGTAACAAAGTCGGCAAGGATTTGGGATTTGATTGCTGTCCGAGGTTTGTACTCAATATCGAAAGCTAAGAGCTATATGCCCCATTTGGCGATGCATCCTGTGGCGTCACTGTTATTGATTATATCTCTCATGGGAGCTGTGCTCACCACGGTAATTGGATGCTCCTGAAAATAATGTCGTAGCTTACGAGATGCTAAGAACACACCATAAGCCAGTTTTTGATAGTGCGGACACCGCTGTTTCGATTCTGTCAGGACCTCGCTGACAAAGTAAGTCGGACGCTGCACCAAGTGTTCCTGATTTTCCTCCGGTCTCTCCACTACCATAACGATACTGATGACTTTGTTTGTCGCAGCAAGATAGAGCAACATTGGTTCCTATGGCTCCGGTGCAGCAAGGATAGGAGCAGATGAGAGTACTTTCTTCAGGTCTTGTAGTGCGGCTTCAGCTTCGTCGGTCCACACACAATCCTTGGTATTTTTTAGGAGTTTGTATAATGGTGCGGCTCTTTCACCGAGCTGGCTTACAAACCGACTGACTGCAGCAATGCAACCACTTAGTCTTTGTACATCCTTTAAGCGAGTTGGGCTGGAAATATTAAGTATAGCCTTGATTTTGTCTCAGTTCATCTCTATGCCTCTTTGAGACACGATGAAACCTAACAATTTTCCGGTTGGAATTCCAAAGAAGCATTTCTTCGGATTAAGCATTATGTTGTATTTTCGTAAATTGGCGAATGTTTTGTCCAAGTCGGAAATCAATGTTTCCTTCTTTTTGGACATCACCGCAATATCATCCACATATGCATGTACATTGCGTCCGATTTGGTCGTGGAGGCAACGTTGCATTGTGCGTTGGTATGTAGCTCATGCTTTCTTTAGCCCAAAGGGCATCGTAATAAAATAGAAGGTTCCGAAGGGGGTTATGAATGAAGTTTTGACTTTGTCAGATTCCTTCATCTGGATTTGGTGATAACCGGAATATGCGTTGAGAAAATAGAGGAGTTCTGAGCCTGCCGTAGAATTGATAACTTGATCAATCCTAGGCAAAGCGAACAGATCTTGGGGACAAGCCTTGTTCAAGGCATTATAATCAACACACATCCTTAAATCATTGGTGTCCTTTTTAGGGACCATTACAGGATTGGCCGACCAGTCAGTGTGGATGACCTCTTCTATGAATTCGGCTAACTCGAGCCGTGCTAGTTCCTTAGCTATTGCCTTACGCTTTTCATCGCCGAAACGCCGTAAGGACTGTTTGACGGGTTTAGCGTTCGGGTTTACATTTAAAGAGTGCTCGGCAAATTCCCTAGGTACTCCGTCATGTCAGATGGGTGCCACGCAAAGATATCTTGATTTGCTTTGAGGAACTTGACGAGCGCGCTTTCCTATGCTCTATCTAATACTACGCCTATCTGGGTCACCTTGGAGGGGTCATCATCCTTCAACGGCGTCTTCTTCGTCTCTTCTGATGCCTTGAACTCCGGATTCGGCTTTGTCACCTCCTCCTTCATTGCGGGCATCTCGGACGGATCTACGATCTTCTTGATCTCCTGGTACTCCTGGGCGTGCAGGACAACTTCAGCAAAGGCGGCATTTCCATCCTTGCACTCTCGTGCTTTCTTCAGGTCTCCCCTGATGGTGATCACGTCGTTGGGACCTAGAATTTTCATCATATTGCAAATGTAACACGGATGAGCCATAAAATCCCAGTAAGCCGTACGTCCGAATATAGCGTGGTACACGCTCTTGAACGGGACCACTTCGAAGGAAAGTGCCTCCATCCGATAGTTCTTTGGAGTTTGATACATTGCAAATGTATCTATAATTTTTTATGTTCCATGCTTGGTTTTATCCACTTTCTTGTGTTTTGTCCACACTTTGGAGTACTTTTCATATGATTTCTTGGACTAACCTATTAACATGAGCCACACTGCCAGCTACCTGTTTTCTGCTGTTTTTGGTTCCAAGAAAGTCAGAAAATGAATATTCTCGGAATTGGACGGGACAAAAGCCAAAGTGCCTATTTTTCCGGAAGTCATCAGATGCCAGAATATGAGACGGAGAAGGGATGGGGGCCGGCCACACCACCTGGCCGCACATCCAGGCCTGGCCCGCGCCAGGGGGTGGTCTGGCCGACCCCAGCACCCCCTCGGCCTCTCCTTCCACCTATAAGATGCCATCGGGACGAAAACTCTAAGCACCCGATCAAAAATCCACGAAAGAGTCTGTAGCCACCGTCATCTCCACCCCTAGACCGGGAGGGATCTTTAGCTCTTCCCGGCACCCTGCCAGAGAGGGGAATTCACCCTGGAGGCCTTCTTCATCATCATGCAAGCCTCCGGTGTGATGCGTGAGTAGTTCATATTTGGACTACGGGTCCATGTAGTAGCTAGATGGCTGGTTCTCCTCCTTTGTGCTTTCATGTCTAGATCTTGTGAGCTCCGTTCATGGTCAAGATCATCTTTTTGTAATTCTGCATGTTGTGTTTGCGGGGATCTGATGGATATTGAGATGCTAGTTCAGATTGATTATTGATTCTATCATGTCTTTGTTATTTGGGATCTTGCATGCTTTCTGTTGTTAGTAGCTATCTTGGCCAAGTAGATGCTAGCAACTCCAAGAGTTAGTATTTATGCTCGATAGTGGGTTCATGCCTCTGGTAATCTGGGGAAGTGACAGAAATCTCTAAGGTACTAGATGTGTTGTTGCCACTAGGGAGAAAACAACAATCCTTTGTTCATAGAACATACTTTACACGCAATTCGTAAAGCAATAATCTGTTGCTTGCAATTTAATACTGGAGGGGGTTCGGATGATAACTTGAAGGTGGATTATTAGTCATAGATGCAATTGGATGGCGGTCTATGTATAATGTTGTAATGCCCAATCAAGTTCCAAAGGAGTCAAGATGATTAGCATATGCATGTATTGCTTTCTCGATGTTTGTCAATTGTCCTGCTGTAATTTGTTCACCCAGCATGTTATCTATCTTAAGGAGAGCCACCTATAGTGAACTATGGACCCCGGTCCTTTCTTTTACATTCAATCTACAATCAACTATTTACTGCTTTGTGTTTACTTTCTGCAAACTATTACTTCCTTCCATTTGATACGTTTAATCCTTTGTTTTTAGCAAAACCGGTGAGATTGACAACCTCATCGCAAGTTGTGGACAGAGTTCTGTGGTTGTGTTGTGCAGGTCTCCACGTTGCTGCTGGCACCGGTAGTGCGCCCTGCCAATGTTCAACTAGCTACACCTTTGGGGTGTTTCCTTGCTCCTACTGGATTGATAACCTTGGTTTCGTACTGAGGGAAAACTTGCTGCTGTGCTCATCATACCTTCCTCTTGGGGTTCCCCAACGAGCTCGATATATTTTGGGCCATCAGAGTTCCAAAGGTAACATCCAAAGTGATTTCTCCCAGGGAATTTGCTTGTCTTCCTGGGACAACCCCGTGAAAGATCACAGAGCTATGGTTGAGATGGGTCTCCGAGATCTTCATCCAGCGTAGCGTTTTGACATACAGAATATTAATACTGCTGCCACCGTCCATGAGAGTCTTGGAGAAGCCATAACCGTCAATAAGTGGATTGATGATTAAGGTGTAGTTTCCTCGCTTGTGCAACTTAGGCGCATGATCAGCGCGGTCAAATGTGGTTGCCACTTCCGACCAGTCCAAGAATTGGGGGACAGCCGGAACTGTTGTATAGAGCTCATGTAGCACTGCCTTTTTGACCTTTGCTGGTGGAGATCCGAGGAAGGTGACATAAGTGTGTTTCTTGGTCGAATTTTTTTCTTCCCTTTCCGCTTGGGATTTGGAGCATCAGCTTCCTCCATGTCGGAATCTTCCTTGGTCTCTTTATCTTTTTCGGGATTCTTTTTTCCCTTCTTCCGCTTAGCTTTGTAGCCAGTGGTATCATCTCTCTTAATGTCGTCATTGAAACGACACTCGGCGTTTGTGTGGGACGAGGCCCCATTGGTATCTAAGTGATGCACACATGGGTTATTGGCAATGTCGGCCCAAGAGTAGGTTTTTCCGGGTTGCTGGTCTCCTCTACCCTGGACTCTTGATGTCCCACGACCACGGCTGCGGCCACCGCCATGTCCTCCTCGTCCTCTAGACCCGAAAGTAGCAGTGACTACTACCGTTTCCGCGTTGGGTTTTTCTTCCGAGGTATTCTTGCGTTTCTGAGCTTGTTGCTTTGGTTGTTTTTCCGAATGTGGCACAACTAGGGCGTTGAGTAATACCTCTGCATCGTTGTCAGCATCTGCATACTTGCTCGTTGTTTCTATCATCTCTCCCAAATCAGTCACCTTGTCACACTTCAAACGATGACGCAGTAAACCAATTGGGAGACCTGCAATGAAAGCTTCAATCGCAGTTTGGTCATTTACTCCTTCACAGGAGTTCTTGGTATCGATCCATCATTTGAGATAATCCCGGCAGGTTTCTCTGGCTTTCTGGGTGCAATGTTGTAGGTCTCCGACCGTACAGGCCTCCGGTATGTGCCTTCGAAATTCCGAAAGAACGCACTTTGCATGTCATACCAGTTGTGGATGGTGTTCTCCGAAAGTTCATTGAGCCATGATCGTGCCGTCTTCCACAACATGAGTGGGAGATATCGGGTTACGACCAGGCTATTTCCGCCTTTGGCGATGCAGCAAGCTTGGAAGAAATCCTGTAGCCAAGTATCTGGCTGAGTTATACCGTCGTAGGCTTGAATATGTCTTGAGATAGAAAATCCTTCTGGGAATCTTGTAGCTCTTATGCGTGGTTCGAAGCACTTTGGGCCCACGTATATGTCATCATTTTCATAGCGCCGCGCTTCTATATTGGAGTTTATCCTATGCCTTGTGTCATTTGGGGATAAAGATCGTCCCGAGTGACGGCTATGGCTACGGTGCCTTGGAGCCGGACTTCGGCATCTGCCACCACCTCCTCCACCACGACGCCCTCCTTGGCCTCCTTGGGAGCCGTTGTGATGGCTACTTGGTGGAGAGGGTGGAGCAGCTGGGTTATTTCCGGCTGATCGCCGACCTCCATCCGGAGCGTCATTATTCCGATTCCGGGGAGGGTCTTCATTGTGATGCCCCCCTGCCGCCTTGACTCGGCACGATGTCCGTCATTCCTTCGTCCGTCATCTGGACGGCTTGCATGTCTAGGAGGTGGCATTCTTCGTCGGTCCTCCTCCCGACGTTTCTCTTTATCTTCTTCCCTGTGGTCTTTTGACTCTCGTCGGGGAGGGTTCCTCAGATTCAGTGCAGCAATTGCCTCTTGCTCTGCAACTGGGTTAACGTTACGTCAGTCACGAGCAGCTTTGTGGTGCTGTCCTGAAGATCGAGTTCTTGAGTGGTTGTCTTCTCGGCGGTCGGAATGATGTTGCTGTTCCGGAACACATTGCGGTCTTACGTCAGCCCATGCCAGATCTGTATGACATTGGTCGGAATCTGAGACTAGTTTTTGACTTCCGGACAGGGTGACCTTTTGCTGCTCTAGTCCTGTGTTGAGTAGTTTAATTCCCAACCGGATCTGCTCCGGGCCTGGATTAGCCGATAGGATTTCTCGAGCCGCAACGATGTTCTATACTAGCGTTAGATACACCCAATCCCCATTGCTGTCGCGTCGAGGCATCCCAAGTTCACCTTCGAAAAGGACTTTGTGAATCTGCGGGAATTGGTTGTCATCAGTGTGACGTTTCCTGGTCTTCTGGTGTTGCCTGGAGTTGTATTTCTCCGCAGATGCCATGCATTTCTTTTCCTCCTCAATGATTTTGGCTTCATCGAGGAGTACTTGATGACGTGCTTCTAGAGCCTGTGCCCTCTCGTCCAGCTCTTTAGTAGTAAGTTCTGCAGCTGTAGGAATAGGTGTGGTTAATGCAGCATTGATGAGTTTATGCGCACCTTCAGTGATCACGTGTCCATCCACCGACTCTTCTTTGGGCTCGTCTGGGATAAGCGCTCCATCCGAGTCTTCCTCGTATTCCTTGGCAATCACCTCCTCTGTCAGAGGGTCTTTCGCCGGGGTCTTGTTCTTTTTGTACTTCTTCTTTGCCTTCTTGGCAGCGCCGGTAGAAAAGACGGCTTTGGGTCCATTTCCCGGAGTCAAGCTCTGGTCGGTACTTTCGGACATCTAGACCTCAGGCTTATCTCTGATTTCCATGTCGTCCTGCGCTCTGGGAGAGTTTTCCCCGGATCCTTCATCCATGGCTTCTCCTTCCTCTGCAGCTTTGGAGTTATATTCCTCTTCATATTCCGCGGAGAACTTTCGGAAGTCTGCTGATGTCATCGATTCATCCGAGGATGCGGGTATGTCGGCGTTTGTTCCGATCGCCTCCAGCACAGAGTCGGTGTTGTCTTCACCATCGGTAGAGCCGGATCCGAATCCCACATATCTAATAAAGTGCGATGCGCCCCTCCTGAGATAACCGCGGTCTTCATAGTAGGCTTCGTCAAAACGTTTGATGGTCTCAAGGATTTCATCTATGCCTGAGTTTTGCATCATCATGCGCCTTAGTGTGTATCTCAGGAAAGGCATGCCTGTTCCGGCGTCATCAGGGCCAGAACCAGTGTTGTTGCTATGCTCCTCCTAGATTTCGACTTCAGTGGGTGGGTCGGTCTGGGATTCGGCCTCTCTAGGGAGATCCACTCCGGATTCAACTTGGACCGCTAGGTCTGCTTCAGGTTCGGATTTCTCCACTATCTCCGCAACTGGTGCGGGCTGGGTGGGATTAGGGTTTTCTGAAATCCGGAACTCTGCCGCCTCCGTGGACAAAGGGGATCCAGAGATTTCTTCTGCCTCTATCATCACCGCTGGGGTGGGTTCAGCAAAGCCGATGTAAACATCGATCTCGCCAAAAGACATGATGGTGTAGGCAGTCACAACCTCCCTAGTCGGAATCCAGGTCACGTCAAGAAAGATGAGAGGGACGTCGTTGGCGTAGAGGATGCGACCGACGGCGATGGTCTCGCCGATTCCGATTCTTGCAGATTCGGCTCGGAACACAGATCCAGCTCACTTGCCCCACGGTGGGCGCCAACTTTTGTCGGATTGATGACAAGTATGCCATGAGGGGGTCCTCGAGGCGTGCGGAAGAGAGGGGTGTGAGACGTACGGTGTTCCGGGATGGTGAGCACACAAGTTTACCTAGGTTCGAATCCGTCGGCTTTGGACGGATCCTACTCCTGCTAGCAATCTAGTAATACGGTAGAGCCAGAATATGGGTTACAAGGGTTCGCCTGTGTGAGTTGAGATTGTGATTGTAAGGGGTGCCCTAAAGGCTCTCCCTAGGACGACTTATATAGATATCCGGCCTAGGGTTTACATGAGAGATCTATCCGGCTACGACTAAGAGTCGGTTACATATTTCATCTTGAACTACAAGTAACACTATGGGCCTAAGTTGGTAAGTCTTCTGGACCTTCCCGTAGCCGGACTGGACTCCGTATCTTCTCCCTAACTGGGCCACCCGTAAAGCAAAGCTCTAACCCAAAGTGGGCCACCCTGGTCAGTGAGGAACTGTGAGGATACCCAGAAAGTGTATCCCCAACACAAACCACACATGGATCCACTAGTGTCATTGCATGTATTTTCTTCTCATGAACAAGAGCCAGAGTCATTGCATGTCTGTTCTTCTCACAAACCACATAAGGATCCACCAGTGTCATTGCATGTGTGTTCTTCTAAACAAACCACGTAAGGATCCACCAGTGTCGTTCCATGTATGTTCTTTTCATGAACCACACCCAGTGCCATTGCATATGTATTCTTCTAAACAAACCACATAAGGATCCACCAGTGTCATTGCATATGTGTTCTTTTCATGAACCACGGCTAGAGTCATTGCATGTGTGTTCTTCTAAACAAACCACATAAGGATCGACCAGTGTCATTGCATGTGTGTTCTTCTCATGAACCACACCTAGTGTCATTGCATGTGTGTTCTTCTCATGAACCACACATGGATACACTAGTGTCATTGCATGTGTGTTCTTTTCATGAACCACAACTAGAGTGATTGCATGTATGTTCTTCTAAACAAACCACATAAGGATCACCCAGTGTCATTGCATGTGTGTTCTTTTCATGAACCTCAGCTAGAGTCATTGCATGTGTGTTCTTCTAAACAAACCACATAAGGATCCACCGGTGTCATTACATGTGTGTTCTTCTAAACAAACCACATATGGACCCACCAGTGTCATTGCATGTATTTTCTTTTGATGAACCACACCTAGTGTCATTGTATGTTTGTTCCTCTAAAAAACCACATAAAGGTCCACCAGTGTCATTGCATGTCTGTTCTTTTCATGAACAACACATGGATCCACCAGTGTCATTGCATGTATGTTCTTTTCATGAACCACGGCTAGAGTCCTTGCATGTGTGCTCTTCTAAAAAAACCACACATGGATCCACCTCGTGTGATTCCATGTCTGTTCTTTTCACAAACCACACATGGATCCACCAGTGTCATTGCATGTGTGTTCTTTTCATGAACCACAGCTAGAGTCATTGCATGTCTGTTCTTTCCAGAAACCACACATGAATCCACCTAGTGTGATTGCATGTCTGTTCTTTCCACAAACCACACATGGATCCATGTAGTGTGATTGCATGTTTGTTCTTTTCACAAACCACACAAGGATCCACCAGTGACATTGCATGTGTGTTCTTTTCATGAACCACAGCTGGAGTCATTGCATGTCTGTTCTTTCCACATACCACACATGGATCCACCTAGTGTGATTGCATGTCTGTTCTTTTGACAAACCACACATGGATCCACCAGTATCATTGTATGTGTGTTCTTCTCATGAACCACAGCCAGACTCATTGCATGTCTGTTCTTCTCAGAAACCACATAAGGATCCACCAGTGTCATTGCATGTGTGTTATTCTAAACAAGCCACATAAGGATCCACTAGTGTCATTACATGTCTGTTCTTTTCATGAACCACACCCAGTGTCATTGCGAATGTGTTCTTCTAAACAAACCACATAAGGATCCACCAGTGTCATTGCATGTGTGTTCTTTTCATGAACCACAGCTAGAGTCATTGCATGTGTGTTCTTCTAAACAAACTATATAAGGATCCACCAGTGTCATGGCATGTGTGTTCTTCTCATGAACCACACATGGATCCACCAATGTCATTGCATGTCTGTTCTTTTCATGAACCACACCCAGTGTCATTGCATGTCTATTCCTCTAAACAAACTACATAAGGATCCACCAGTGTCATTGCATGTCTGTTCTTTTCATGAACCACACAAAGATACACCAGTGTCATTGCATGTATGTTGTTTTCACGAACCACAGCTAGAGTCATTGCATGTGTGTTCTTCTAAAAAAACCACATAAGGATCCACCAGTGTCATTGCATTTGTGTTCTTTTCATGAACCACAACTAGAGTCATTGCATCTGTGTTCTTCTAAACAAACCACATAAGGATCCACCAGTGTCATTGCATGTGTGTTCTTATCATGAACCACACCTAGTGTCATTGCATGCGTGTTCTTCTGATGAACCACACCCAGTGTCATTGCAAGTCTGTTCCTCTAAACAAACCACATAAGGATCCACCAGTGTCATTGCATGTCTGTTCTTCTCATGAACCACAACCAGTGTCATTGCATAATTTTCTTCTCACAAACCACATAAGGATCCACCAGTGTCATTGGATGTGTGTTATTCTCATGAACCACACATGAATCCACCTAGTGTCATTGCATGTCTATTCTTTTCATGAAGCATAGCTAGAGTCATTGCATGTCTATGCTTTCCACAAACCACATATGGATCCACCAGTGTCATTGCATGTCTGTTCTTTTCACGAACCACAGCCAGTGTCATTGCATGTCTGTTCGTCTAAACAAACCACACATGGATCCACCTAGTGTCATTGCATGTCTGTTCTTTTCATGAACCACACATGGATCACCGATACATTCCAAATGTATCTATAATTTTTGATGTTCCATGCTTGGTTTTATCTACTTTCTTATGTTTTGTCCACACTTTGGAGTACTTTTCATATGATTTCTTGGACTAACCTATTAACAAGAGCCACAGTGCCAACTGCCTGTTTTCTGCTGTTTTTGGTTCCAGGAAATTCAGAAAATGAATATTCTCGGAATTGGATGGGGAAAAGCCAAAAATCCTATTTCACCAGAAGACTCCCGGAGCCAGAATATGAGACGGAGTGGGGCTAGGGCCCAGCCACACCACCTGGCCATACGTGCTGGGCCTGGCCGCACTAGGGGGTGGTCTGGCCGCCCCAAACACCCCATCAGTCTCCCTCTTCGCCTATAAGATGCCTTGTGACCTAAAAACTCAGGGGGGGGTTCGACGTTTTTCCAGAAGGATTTCCACTCCACCGCCACCACCAGATTCCACGAAACAGCACCAGAAACTCTGTTCTGGCACCCTGCCGAGACGGGGAATTGGAGGAGATCATCGTCATCATCATCACCATCGCTTCTCCATCGACCATCCATGTTTCCCCCATCTATGAGCGAGTAATCCCCCGCTGTAGGCTATGGGAATGGTAGGGATTGGATGAGATCGTTCATGTAATTGCAGCAGTTTTTTAGGGCATGGTGCCTATTATCTTCTATTAGTGCTTTATGACTTTGTTGCGACTTGTTATGCTTAATGCTTGACACTAGGGCCCGAGTGCCATGATTTCAGATCTGAACATGTTATTGATTCATTATTATAGTTTTTTTTATGGTCTTATCTGCAAGTTGTATACACACATTGTTGTCCGAAACCAATGGCCCCGAAGTGACAGAAATCGGGATAACCGGAGGGAATGGCTTTGATGTGAGGATCACATGTGTTCACGGAGTGTTAATGCTTTGCTCCGGAGCTCTATTAAAAGGAGCACCTTAATTGCCAGTAGTTCCCTTGAGGCCCCACTACAAATGGGCTGGCAGGACAAAAGATTATGTGCAAGTTCTCATTGCGAGCACGTATGACTATATATGGAACACATGCCTAAGATTATCTAGTACTTGGATGCTTTATCTTATTTATCTGCAATTGCCCTATGTTCTGATTGCTATGTGAATTGTCTTGTCCATGCAACGCCCGTCCATCCATCCCTATGCCTACCGCACTCGAATCCTACTGTTTGCTGCTATTGTTACTACTGTCTTTGCTTTACTGTTGCTGTTTCTTTGCTATTCCTACTACAAAACTATTGCTACTAATAAACTGCTGTGAGCAAGATTGTTTCCAGGTGCAGCTGAATTGACAACTCAGTTGTTAAGGATTATAAATATTCTTTGGCTCCCCTTGTGTCAAATCAATAAATTGGGTTTCACTTCCCTCGAAAATACTGCGATACACCCCCCTATACTTGTGGGTCATCAAGACTATTTTCTAGCGCCATTGTCGGGAAGCATAGCTTTATTTATCAAGTCCACTTGGAATCACTATTGTTCAAGCTTAGTTTATTTACGCCTTGTTTGCTTGTTTCTTTATCAAAAATACAAAAAAAATATTTTCTACTCTAGTTGTTATTTTTGTTGGTCTGTTATTGTCTTGCTTTATCATGCTTGCTGTCAATGGTTGGTTTCTTTGAAACTGAATCTTATTGGCAAGGTGGGTTCACGGAAGAACAAAAATATTATTATAAGGAACACCGCTTGTCACAAAAAGGGAAACACTTATGTGAACAAATAGATAAATTGTATACCATTGCTATAAACGTGTGCTCTACTTATAATGTTACTTGTTGCTTTGATAAATCTTCTTGCTGTAGGAGGTACAAACACCTCCCTTTTCAATGTGAGTATAATGATGATGTTACCATATCTTCTTATGTTAAGCGAAATTATGACTTTTATGATGTGGAACAAATTGAGGAATTTATTGCTTGGAAGGGTGCATTTGAGCTTGCTAGTTTGCTTGAAAATATTGATGATTCACCTTATAAATATGAGGTTTATGATATACTTAAATTTTTCTTTGATAATTACAAGGAAGAAAATGGCTATATTCTTGAATATATTAATAGATGCTTTCCACAATTGGAAGAGACTAATGCCTTGCAGGATCTTATGGAAGAAGAAATTGATGAACCTGAAAGCTCATTAGATGAAAAAGAGGAGGAGAGTGATGAACAAAAGGAGGAAGAATGGATTAGCTACCCATGCCTACCTTCTAATGAGAGTAACTCTTTATCCCTTACATTATTTGATTGTCCCCATGCTTACCAAAGGAGGATGAATGTTATGCTCATGTTATCTGTGATAATCCTTTATTTGTGCCTAACTTCGAGATGCATGGTACTAAAGAGTTTTGCTTAGAAATTGTTTATGATAAAGCTCTAGACGATGGTCCTATATTGAATGATCAACCATCTTGTTATAGAATTGTTAAAAGTGGATTTGAAGGTTTTAATCCCACTATTTTTGAGCTTGATAAAAATTATGTGTTTGTAGATCATGAAAAGCATGCTTTATGTGATAGATATATTGTTGAGTTTAATCATGAGGCTACTGAAAATTATTATGAGAGAGTAAAATATGTTTGTAGAAGTTTTCATGGTATTGACACACCTCTATATGTGCTGAAAGTTTTGAAGTTACTCTTGTTTTATCTTCCTATGCCCATCACTTTGTTCTTTGCGAATTTATTTGCATACAAGATTCCTATGCATAGGAAGTGGGTTAGACTTAAATGTGTTTTGAATTTGCTTCTTGATGCTCTCTTTTACTTCAATTCATATTTCTTATGTGAGCATCCTCTCAAACTATCATGCCTAACTTAAAGGCGTTAAAGAAAAGTACTTATTACGAGATAACCCAAAAGTTTTAGATGAGTCTTGGAAGTTATTACTTCAGTAATAACCTCTCCTTATCCTTTTTATTTTCTTTTTGTGCCAAGAGTAACCTCTAATGAGAGAGATGTAATGGTTGGAAAAGTTGCTGTCCCGAAACAGATTTTTGTGCTTCACCGAAAAATTCATGTAAACTCTCTGAGGCGTGAATTTTTGTGCTTCTTCCACATGTTGTTATCTAACTTTCGTTAGTTCAACACTTTTCGATTTGAGCAACAGAAGGTCTTCGAAAAAATTCGTCTTTACCTGCTGGTATGTTTTGACAGATTTCTGCCTTTATTTGCATTTGCTTCTTGTTGGTTCCTTTTTGAGTTCTTTTGGGGAATTGAGCTTTTTGAGGGAAGTGCTATAGTAGCTTGTGTTTTAATGGAAGTTTTATTGGTGTCGGAACTGAACCCAAAGACTTATTATCTTGAGTGCACTAATGTTGCTAATAAAGATTGTGTGAAGTTTTGTATGTAGGAAAAATTTCAGGTGTATGGAAGGAATGAGTAATGAGATGAATGATGGACTAAAGCTCAAGATTGGGGATGCCACGTGTGTCACCCCAATAAATATCCAAGAAGTACAAGCATCAAAGCTTGGGATGCCCAAGGCACCCCCTTGTTCATCAATAAAAAATTCCAGGTTTCTTCCAAACACTTCATTTTTATTGTTTCATGCATAATTGTGTTGTTCTTGGAGCGTCTTCTTTTTCGTTTTCGTTTTGGTTTTTCGTTTGCTTTGTTTTCTTAGTTTTCTGAATAAATTGGTTGGACCTCCTCTTTCATGCATTGGTTTTCAAATAGTTTGGTTTGGATTGGAAAAGAGTAGGAAATTTCATGCTTAAGTGGTAAAGAGAGCTTGTTTTTGCATGTGGCCTATGCTTTGTCATGCCATGCTTGATATTGTTTTGGCTTTATGCTTAGTATTATTTGCTGTAGCATGACTTGTTATAAAAAATTGGGATTGCTTAATGTGCCTTGGAAGAATCATGCGTTGTTTTAGCATATTAAAGCATGTGGTTTTCTCCTTTGATGCTTTATTTGGGTTGACTTGGCGCATGCTCACACCATGTTATGACTATCCCAAGTCACCATAAGCCTTCTTGATCCTTTACTTTCAACTTGTAGTATCACTTTATGCTTTGATCAATGATGTTTTGTCGCTCTGCATGATTATGGCCATTATTGCTCTCCTAGTTTGTCGCTCCCAGTCTTTTGCTAGCCTCCACAACCAAGTATGAGTTCCACTCATGCATCCAACTCCCTAAACCAAGTTATTCCAAAGAGTCCACCATACCTAACAACTAGCTTATGCTATTCCAAGAATATTCATGCTTTTGTTTACCTTCCAAATTAAACTTTTTATGAGAAAACTAGTGATTAAAGCTCTCACGAACTTGATGGCACACTTTACTTTTCTAGCCCTTAATAAACTTGAACCATTGTGTCGTCTATGTTGTATATGGTTGCACTTATTTGTTGGGGATTAGCAGAACCATGCTGTCATGGGGAACGCTTTCAACATTGCACGGGTACTTTGTACCTAGTTGATATCATGGTCTTTTGTCTATGGATGTCGTCGGTGTGAAATGAAAAGGGAGCTTGTAAGTCCATGGAGTTATGTATATGTGTTAGAGAAACGCCTGGGCCGCTGGTCTAATCCATGCTGACATGGTGGAAACCTGTAGCGTAACCATAATGAGCTGTCTATGAAGCATTCTTCTTATAAAAAAAGAGTCCTATATTGAGAAAAATAGAAAAAGAGAAAAAAATGAGATTATGAAAAGAGGAAAGAGAGAAAAAAAGCACCATATTCCCATGGTAAATAAGAAGATTGCTGAGATGCTCGTTGTCTGCTTGCCTTGTCTTTGATATGGGGATTCTTCCGTATCATCGGGCAAGGGGTACCCTGTTGGCGGTTCTCTATGATACACATGTACTTACAACGACAAGAACTTACCGGTGACTAAACTTGAGTAGCATGAGGAGCGGCCCTCGTATTCAAGGGACATGAGATTTCTAACTTATACTTCGTCAAGCATATACACCATAGTTTGTTCACTTTAACCTTAATCACTTCAAGATGCTTATGATAGGGGCAATGAGAGCTGAAAGCTATTAAGTACCATAATTTTTGGAAGCACTTTATGAGACTTGAATCCCTACTTCCTTCTATGAAGGCCCTTCTTCCACTTACATATTGAGTCTCCACCTTCTATCTTTATGCACCTACTTTGAGAGCATAGTGGCCATTCTTAGTTATATGTGCATTGTCCCAAGACTTGTTGATTGATGCATAGCTTTGATATTGCTTATTTTAAACTATTTGTATCTAGTCACTCTTATAAACTTTGAAGGTGTCCTATGCATTTATGTTTGCTACTCTATGAGGGACAAGCTGAATGCCACTATGCTATGTTTTCTTTATGTGAAACAAACAAACTTCTTGCAAAGCATTGTTATTCATGAATCTTTTGTTTGTGCCTTTTCATGTTGCATCATAGTTTCTTTGTCTTATTGCTAGAACTTTGTCTTTGATGTTATGATTGAAGTACTATGATCCCAGCTTTGATTGTTTTACAAATACTTTGATCAAGTTTGTGATGGTGCATGCCACCTAAAAAATTGTTCTTTCTTTTTATCACTTACCTACTCGAGGACGAGCAGGATTTAAGCTTGGGGATGTTGATACATTGCAAATGTATCTATAATTTTTGATGTTCTATGCTTGGTTTTATCTACTTTCTTATGTTTTGTCCACACTTTGGAGTACTTTTCATATGATTTCTTGGACTAACCTATTAACAAGAGCCACAGTGCCAGCTGCCTATTTTCTGCTGTTTTTGGTTCCAGGAAAGTCAGAAAATGAATATTCTCGGAATTGGATGGGACAAAAGCCAAAAATCCTATTTCACCAGAAGACTCCCGGAGCCAGAATATGGGACGGAGTGGGGCTGGGGCCCAGCCACACCACCTGGCTGCGCAGGCTGGGCCTGGTCGCGCCTGGCCACCCCAGACACCCCATCGGTCTCCCTCTTTGCCTATAAGATGGCTTCTGACCTAAAAACTCAGGGGGGTTCGACATTTTTCCAAAAGGAGTTCCGCTCTGCCGCCACCACCAGATTCCACGAAACAGCACCAGAAACTCCGTTCTGGCACCCTTCGGGGATGGGGAATTGGAGGAGATCATCGCCATCATCATCACCATTGCTTCTCCATCGACCATCCATGTTTCCCCCATCTATGAGTGAGTAATCCCCCGCTGTAGGCTATGGGGATGGTAGGGATTGAATGAGATCGTTCATGTAATGGCATCAGATTGTTATGCATGGTGCCTAGTATCTTCTAGTGCTTTATGGCTTTGTTGTGACTGGTTATGCTTAATGCTTGACACTAGGGCCCGAGTGCTATGATTTCAGATCTGAACATGTTATTGATTCATTATGATAGTATTGTTCATGGTCTTATCTGCAAGTTGTATACACACGTTGTTGTCCGGAACCAATGGCGCCGAAGTGACAGAAAACAGGATAACCGAAGGGAATGGCTTTGATGTGAGGATCACATGTGTTCATGGAGTGTTAATGCTTTGCTCCGGTGCTCTATTAAAAGGAGCACCTTAATTGCCATTAGTTCCCTTGAGGCCCCGCTGCAAACGGGCTGGCAGGACAAAAGATGTTGTGCAAGTTCTCATTGCGAGCACGTATGACTATATATGGAAGACATGCCTAGGATTATCTAGTACTTGGATCCTTTATCTTATTTATCTGCAATTGCCCTATGTTCTGATTGCTATGTGAATTGTCTTGTCCATGCAACGCCCGTCCATCCATCCCTATGCCTACCGCACTCGAATCCTACTGTTTGCTGCTATTGTAACTACTGTCTTTGCTTTACTGCTGCTGCTACTTTGCTATTCCTACTACAAAACTATTGCTACTGAGAAACTGCTGTGAGCAAGATTGTTTCCAGGTGCAGCTGAATTGACAACTCAGTTGTTAAGGCTTATTAATATTCTTTGGCTCCCCTTGTGTCGAGTCAATAAATTGGGTTTCACTTCCCTCGAAAATACTACGATACATCCCCTATACTTGTGGGTCATCAATCACCCAGTGTCATTGCATGTGTGTTCTTTTCATAAACCTTAGCTAGACTCATTGCATGAGTGTTCTTCTAAATAAACCACATAAGGATCCACCAGTGTCATTGCATGTGTGTTCTTCTCATGAACCACAGCCAGTGTCATTGGATGTGTGTTCTTCTCATGAACCACACATGGATCCACAAGTGTCATTGCATGTGTGTTCTTTTCATGAACCACAGCTAGAGTCATTGCATGTGTGTTCTTCTAAACAAACTACATAAGGATCCACCAGTGTCATTGGATGTGTGTTCTTCTCATGAACCACACATGGGTACACCAGTGTCATTTCATGTGTGTTCTTTTCATGAACCACAGGTAGAGTCATTGCATGTGTGTTCTTCTAAACAAACCACATAAGGATCCACCAGTGTCATTGCATGTGTGTTCTTCTCATGAACCACACATGGATCCACCAGTGTCATTGCATGTCTATTCTTTTCATGAACCACACCTAGTGTCATTGCATGTTTGTTCCTCTAAAAAACCACATAAGGATCCACCAGTGTCATTACATGTCTGTTCTTCTCATGAACCACAGCTAGTGTCATTGCATGTATGTTCTTCTCACAAACCACATAAGGATCCACCAGTGTCATTGGATGTGTGTTCTTCTCATGAACCACACATGGATCCACCCAATGTCATTGCATGTGTGTTCTTTTCATGAACCACAGCTAGAGTCATTGCATGTTTGTTCTTTTCACATACCACATATGTATCCACCAGTGTCACTGCATGTGTGTTTATCTCATGAACCACACATGGATACACCAGTGTCATTGCATGTGTGTTCTTTTCATGAACTACAACTAGAGTCATTGCATGTGTGTTCTTCTAAACAAACCACATAAGGATCCACCAGTGTCATTGCATGTGTGTTCTTTTCATGAACCACAGCTAGAGTCATTGCATGTGTGTTCTTCTAAACAAACCACATAAGGATCCACCAGTGTCATTGCATGTGTGTTCTTCTCATGAACCACACATGGATCCACCACTGTCATTGCATGTCTGTTCTTTTCATGAACCACACCCAGTGTCATTGCATGTCAGTTCCTCTAAACAAACCACATAAGGATCCACCAGTGTCATTGCATATCTGTTCTTTTCATGAACAACACATGGATACACAAGTGTCATTGCATGTGTGTTCTTTTCATGAACTACAGCTAGAGTCATTGCATGTGTGTTCTTCTAAACAAACCACATAAGGATCCACCAATGTCATTGCATGTGAGTTCTTTTCATGAACCACAACCAGTGTCATTGCATGGCTGTTCTTCTAAACAAACCATATCAGGATCCACCAGTGTCATTGGATGTGTGTTCTTCTCATGAACCAAACATGGATCCACCAGTCTCATTGCATGTCTATTCTTTTCATGAACCACACCCAGTGTCATTGCATGTATGTTCCTCTAAAAAACCACATAAGGATCCACCAGTGTCATTGCATGTCTGTTCTTTTCATGAACAACACATGGATCCACCAGTGTCATTACATGTGTGTTCTTTTCATGAACCACAACTAGAGTCATTGCATGTGTGTTCTTCTAAACAAACCACACATGGATCCACCTAGTGTGATTTCATGTCTGTTCTTTTCACAAACCACACATGGATCCACCAGTGTCATTGCATGTGTGTTCTTTTCATGAACCACAGCTAGAGTCATTGCATGTCTATTCTTTCCACAAACCACACATGGATCCACCTAGTGTGATTGCATGTCTGTTCTTTTCACAAACCAGACATCGATCCACCATTGTCATTGCATGTGTGTTCTTCTCATGAACCACAGCCAGTGTCATTGCATGTTTGTTCTTCTCACAAACCACATAAGGATCCACCAGTGTCATTGCATGTATGTTCTTCTAAACAAACCACATAAGGATCCACCAGTGTGATTGCATGTCTGTTCTTTTCACAAACCACAGCTAGATTCATTGCATGTGTGTTCTTCTAAACAAACCACAGCTAGATTCATTGCATGTGTGTTCTTCTAAACAAACCACATAAGGATCCATAGTGTCATTGCATGTCTGTTCTTTTCATGAACCACACCCAGTGTCATTGCATGTATGTTCCTCTAAACAAACCACACATGGATCCACCTAGAGTCATTGCATGTCAGTTCTTTTCACAAACCACACATGGATCCACCAGTGTCATTGCATGTGTGTTCTTTTCATGAACCACATCTAGAGTCATTGCTTGTGTGTTCTTCTAAACAAACCACATAAGGATCCACCAGTGTCATTGCATGTGTGTTCTTCTCATGAACCACACATGGATAGACCAGTGTCATTGCTTGTGTGTTCTTCTTATGAACCACACATGGATACACCGGTGTCATTGCATGTGTGTTCTTTTCATGAACCACAACTAGAGTCATTGCATATGTGTTCTTCTAAACAAACCACATAAGGATCACTCAGTGTCATTGCATGTGTGTTCTTTTCATGAACCTCAGCTAGAGTCATTGCATGTGTGTTCTTCTAAACCAACCACATAAGGATCCACTAGTGTCATTGCATGTGTGTTCTTCTAAACAAACCACACAAGGATCCACCAGTGTCATTACATGTCTATTATTTTCATGAACCACACCCAGTGTCATTGCATGTCTGTTCCTCTAAAAAAACACATAAGGATCCACCAGTGTCATTGCATGTCTATTCTTTTCATGAACAACACATGGATCCACCACTGTCATTGCATGTGTGTTCTTTTCATGAACCACAGCTAGAGTCATTGCATGTGTGTTCTTCTAAACAAGCCACACATGGATCCACCTAATGTGATTACATGTCTGTTCTTTTCACAAACCACACATGGATCCACCAGTGTCATTGCATGTGTGTTCTTTTCATGAACCACAGCTAGAGTCATTGCATGTTTGTTCTTTCCACAAACCACACATGGATCCACCTAGTGTGATTGCATGTCTGTTCTTTCCACAAACCACACATGGATCCACCTAGTGTGATTGCATGTCTGTTCTTTTCACAAACCACACATGGATCCACCAGTGTCATTGCATGTGTGTTATTTTCATGAACCACATCTGGACAAATTGCATGTCTGTTCTTTCCACAAACCACACATGGATCCACCTAGTGTGATTGCATGTATGTTCTCTTCACAAACCACACATGGATCCACCAGTGTCATTGCATGTGTGTTCTTCTCATGAACCATAGCTAGAGTCATTGCATGTATGTTCTTCTCACAAACCACATATGGATCCACCAGTGTCATTGCATGTGTGTTCTTCTAAACAAACCACATAAGGATCCACCAGTGTCATTGCATGTCTATTATTTTCATGAACCACACCCAGTGTCATTGCATATGTGTTCTTCTAAACAAACCACATAAGGATCGAGCAGTGTCATTGCATGTGTGTTCTTCTCATGAATCACAGCTAGAGTCATTGCATGTGTGTTCTTCTAAACAAACCACATAAGGATCTACCAGTGACATTGCATGTGTGTTCTTCTCATGAACCACACATGGATCCACCAGTGTCATTGCATGTATAATCTTTTCATGAACCACACCCAGTGGAGAATATCATTTTGCGGCCCGAAAGTTGGGGTGGCCAGGCAACGTGGTACCCGAGTTCCCTGATATCATCCGCGATGACTATAGTTGGCGTGCCCAATACTCAGAGGGTCCTTTTCGTCTCGAATTCAACTTTACGTTTCAATACAAAAAATCAGGCTAACGACCGTCAAGTTGGGTCCCCCCTGTCAGCTTTCGTCGTTTTGTCACTGCATCGTCGCTGCCATGTAGGCTTGCAGCGTTGGCGCATGCATCCTTTACGCGTCTGCTTCTTCCTCCGGGGCAGCAATCTTTGGTCATGGCCATGGCGCGGAGCTAGGACTTGGACAAACCTGCTCGGCCCGTTCTCCTCGCCATCCCAAATTGGAGCTCGCCCTCACCATGACCGCACCATTGGCACGGCGCGGGGACGGGAATTCATTCCCGGGTGAGATCTTTACCCATGCCAACCATGGTCGGTCCTGTTGGTCTCCTCCAGAATCCGAGCTCGCCGTCGCCATGGTCGCACACGCACCAGCCACGGCGCCTTCCTCTCCAAACCCCAAAGCCACATCCACCCTGTTTGGCACAACGCCAACAAGGTGAAAATGCATCAAGTTTTCTTCTTGTGATTGTAGAAAAACATGTATGTACCATGGCCGTAGCATACTCTAACAATGTACACATATATTGTTTACTAGATTTTCATTTGAAATTAGTAGCTCTATGATGACAAAACATAGAGAACCTAAATGGAATGACGATGACGACCATGTTCTGTACTTTGCATTGCATCAACAAGTGCTCGCTGACGAAGCAAGTTACCAAGAGAGTGGAGTTCATAAGCCATTGGCAAAAAATATGTGAACAAATCAATGAGAAATTCAATGCAAATAAGCGTAGAAAAGCTAGATCCATGTCATCAATCATCAATAGATGGCACATTCTAGTGATGCGTTCAAATGCGTACACGATGTATCATTTGCTTGAAGTGGTTGTTATCCTGAGGAAAAATGCATGGTATGCACATTACATTTGTATGTTCTATGCTGCAATTCTGTTGTTATGGGCGTGGAAAGAAAAGCTGGGCTTCACTGAATATTACGCAGTTAGGCCTAACTTGGTCTCACACAAATAAGCACAGCTTAGTCTTTACACACATAAGCGTAACTAATGATAAAGATAAAGACAAATGGTTCATCGGATCTGCCAGTATGGGCACTAGGTCCCTGGAGCTGGTGGTATCGTCGGAACAAACCAGAATGCTGCGTTTGGCCGTCTTTCATTCTCCTTCAAACAGTACGACCCCATTGATGAGCCAATTGTAGGCCCCTTCCCCCCGACGTGGATTCGGCTCCAGGTCGGATCTGGAGTGTCAACATGATAGGCGCGTGAGTGTGCAGAAAACACACAGTCTGCTATCAACATTGGAAGTGCTGGCACCTCAGCAAGAACACCAGCATGTTCTTCCTGGACTCCGGTAGCAGCCTCAGCAGGTATTTCATCAGCTTCACCAGCAGCAGCATTAGCAAGTATTTTGTCAGCTTCACCAGCAGTAGCATCACCAAGTATTTCGTCAGCTTCACCAGGAGCAGCAGCAGCTAGTTCTTCGTCAGCTCCACCACCACCAACACCACCACCACCACCAGCAGCAGCATCAGGGGCTAGGGCTGCTTGAGCAATTACAAGTTCAACAGTTCCAGGGGCTCCGTCAAAGAAAGGGTAGTTGATCCCAAGAAACACAGATTGTCCCTTCAGATTGTTGACTCTGCTCCAGACTTGCTCTACTGGGTCTTCGGATGGGCATGCGAACCTCAAGAAAACGTGACACCACAACGATGGGTATGAAGAAAGTTGTGTCCCCATATGTTCTATTGTATCACCAACGCAGTTTAGTGCTCCCCTGATATGAATCCACAAGAGTTCATCATGCTGTTCCGTGTTGTCTCCGAGAGGTGCCAGGAACCAGCGCTGTGTCTGAAGTTCAGCATCTGCTACTGCATCTTCGATGACTGGAGCTGGAATTATGCGCGGGGCTGCGTGGGTACCTGCGTGTTACTAACAGTTAGTAAGCAGAATTTTGAATTGGATTTTACATGCTATATGACACCATGACTCACCCCAAATGGACGGCTCCCAAACACGCACGTCGCCGCTAGGTTTAGTGACCGCATAAATGCGTTGCGATCTGTACGAAGAGTAGCAGTAGGTGAAGACGGTGTCGACATACTTCTCCGGCCGTAGGAAGTTGTCGCGCAAGACTGTCCATTCCTTGTCTTTTGGGCATCTAATGAATGTGATTGCCTTGTCGAACACCGCTAAGAGGTCGTACTCCTAGTTCTTCCACGCCCCCTCTCGCGGTCTATGTGGGAGTTGTACCTTCACGAGCTCAAGTTCTGCCATGTTGAACCTGTAAGCGAATTCGGAAATGTGCGGCGGCCACCCGCTGTTGAATGCAGTAATGCCGACACCCTTCAAAGATGGCACTGCAAGTCTCTTCGATCTGTAGCAATTTATTAGAGTCCAAGTACTCCCATCCTGGGATAAAAGGACCAGCCACTCGCCGTTGCCACCCACCTAGTTCTGGTCATCTCTCATTTCCGTCTCTTCTTCTTCCTTGATATTCACCACTACTGATTCCGACCACTTTTCCAGCAGCATCAGTTTTGCATGAATATTCTGCAAAGTTTGTTGTCAGTTGGCACAATCACCTACCATGGATTCCATTGCAAATACAATTTGACAACTGGACCTTTAGATTAAAGTACACAAAATATCGCCTAAATACGAGTGTCTCCTCAGATATCGCCTAAATTGTGCATGTGTCACTACGAAGATACTCAATATATGGAGTAGGAGCAGAGCCCCCCAAAACAAACTCCTGACGATAATCATAATTAAATAGCTCAGGGCATAACAACCTTAAATTGTCTAATCTGTTTGTTTTTATTTTAGGAAACAGAATATCACCTAGCAGGCATTCCATTGCAAAATCAAAATTGAAAACTCTTCTATCACCTAAAGTAAGACTGTGTCACTACGAAAATACCAGAATATCAGGTACGAGCAGAGCTTCCACTATACAGAATAGTCTTAAATGGTTCGATTTGTTCAAACCACGCGTGCACACAACACGTTCGACGAAAGGAACATTGGATTCCGATGAGAGTTCAGCACATATGAATCAACGATATGACTGAACGAATAAGCTAGATACTGGAACTTACGTGGCCATCGCGGTCGTCTGGCCATTTGTTGTTATCGGGGTAAAGAAGGCCTGGCATGCTGAACGGTTGTTCGTCCATGTTCCGCATCATCACGTGGTAGCCAAGGATGCAGCGAGCGAGGCGGCCGGCTGAGATGATGTCCAACTCCGAGGCGATCCTGTGCACGTTCGCGGCGCTGAGGTTCGGCCATCCCCAGTCCTCGTGGTAGCGGTCGCCCTGGCCATCCGCTTCGTCGTTGCATGCCTTTCGCTTCAGCCAGCTGCTACCCCAAGCTCTACCCATAGCGTCAAATGGAGTCTGGAATCCGGTAGATTAATGGAGGTGTTTTGATAAGGAGGCAGATGGATTCGAGAGGGGGTGGATTCAGGGATGGGCACTTGTTCGAGTGGGGAGCGAATCTGCAAGGAACCGCCGCCGCCGCCGGTTCTCGTCCGCGTGGAAGAAAAGAAGGGGGGCGTAATTATTGAGGGCGGGCACCGGAACCGTCTAGAGGAAGTGAAAAAATAAATCGTAAAAGGGAAATGTGCGGCCCGCTTGTCAATGAGTGAAGGTCGGCACGCGTAAACGTGCCTACGTTTGAATTGATTCCACCGCATGTAAGTGGCGCAGAACAAATTTTAGGAAGTGCTAGCGTCGACGTGTAAAACCGCCGTTTTTCGCCACCTTCACCCTACTACGAACGGTCGTGCACCATTCTAGATATTGGTAAGGGCGGTTCCAATCTTTCACTTCTCTGTCTCATTTCCTCCTCCACGGCCTCATCGTCTTTCTCCTCCACGGCCTCATCCATTTCCTCCACCACCACATCACCGTCTTCCTCCGTATCCTTTCCCTCTTGCTTGTAGTTATGGACGCTCCGGACGTCCAAAACGACGGCAGGCAAGAAACTGCGCACTTCGACATCGAAGTACATGGCGGGAAGAAGATCGATGTCGTCTACACCACCGACCCTCGGACGGTGAGGAACACTCTGAATAATTTCACGAGTTGGCTGCAGTTCAAAGAAAACAGGTTCGTAGGTCTCGACCTCGAGTATAGCCATGATTGCCGTAGGATCGCTGTGGTGCAACTCTCCATGAAGGGGCACGTCCTCGTATACCAGCCTTTTTGCGAGAAGGGGGCTAGCGGGATCTGAATGACTTTGCTGTCTTTTTATTCCTGAACTGTCTGTTTGCAAAAGTTATTGCTATATTATTTGTCTGAATTCATTTTCATGCAGGTGGGGCGAAAGCATTAGGGATCTGTTTCATGACTTTCTCGTGAACCAGCACATAACATTTACCAGTGTTGACATCACGAATGACAGTAAAATGCTTGAAAGACCGACTGTCAACATTAGAATCCCAAAGGAGTGCAGAGTGGACATCCAGGAAATTTACTGGATCCCAGGGACGAAGGGCGGCAAGACCGGGATGGCCGCTCTTGCCTCCGAACTCATAGACCCATGGTACGCTGACATGAAGGACAGATTGCCGAGATGTTCGTGGAGGCGTTTAGGGCACGATTACTGGGAGGATAAGCCACTTTCTGAACCAAATCTGAAGTACGCTGCAATTGACGGGTATGTTAGCCACGAGTTGTACCGCCAAATTGTAAAATCTCGTTCCAGGCATCGCATCATTGAACCACGACCAAGGAAGGTTGTTTGTCCTAGATGACGGATCGTAGATGAATCTACAAACCAGGGCAAGCGACCGAAGGCATCCTAGGATCGGTTGCCTTCTCCAACAGGCTGGGATGTAGACTATTAGTGCACGATTGGTGTGTTTATGAAAACATGTTATTTCATAAGTACACTTGGAGCAATTATGAACTGATGTGTATTACCTTTGTCAAACTATAATCTGGTTTATGACTGTATCCTTCTCTATAATCTGGGATTGGTTATGACTTATGACTGTATCACACCTTATGCATGTCAGTCTTGGATTCTGCCGCATGCAAATGGCACAGACAGAATTTGTAAGAATGAATGTTGAGCATACAAAAGGGGGAATGTAATTCATACAGGTTAAGTAGCTAATAGCACCGGGATCATACGAGCTTGGTTCTTACACACAGAATGCTTAGAAAATACAGGCGAGATAAAATACAGGCGAGATAAAACTAGGAACAAAATGCGAAACTAGTAGTGGTAAACAACACACTCACCCAGATCATGTTGAGCATCTCTTAGCAGACATACGCGTCCCTGGCTGCGTACTTGATCGCATCGTAATCCAGGTGCCTCCACTCCCATCGCTCGTGCAGGTGCTTCGGGAACTCGATTTTCATGCCGGAGTACTCGCGGTCGATGATGTCGGAAGCGAGTCTAGCCATGCCGGCTTTCCCCGTACCACCATCCGGGTACCTCCACAAACGTTGGAGATCGACGTGATTGACGACATGAACGAGGAGATCCCGTTCTAGCTTTGGAGTGTCATTCTTGATGTCAATGCTGGCGAAGTAGATCTCCTACATGTGTAGGAACTCGCGAAGCTCCGGGCATACAGATTTGGCCCTACATACGTGATATAGTAGGCAGTGGTTACGCATGGACAGCTACAAAAGCGTCGTCCTCTTCCTATCTCTGGTATACTCAAGGTCAAGGCCGACGATCTTGTACCTGTCCATCGGATCTTGTAGCCACCGCTCGTACATTGCGATGACATTGGCCACCTCTGCTGACGCATTTGTGTGGACGACCGTTAGCTTGGTGGTGCCATGGGCGGTGACGGTGTACTCGTCGGTGTAGTCGCTCCCGTCGCCGAACACGCCGTACTCTGCATCCATGGCAACAGCTAATGCGGCGGCGGTGGCCTAGTTTCGGTAGCGGTGGCTGGGAGTGGGCGTGGAGGTCGAGTGATCTGTTGCGGTGCTATGGCCAGGTGGAGGTGGTGCCTGCGGCAGCGTCGATGGTTCTTGCGGTGGCGGTGCCGACGGAAGGAATGAGTTGGGGATTTTTGCAGAGTGATGTGCTGAGGAGACAGAAGGCGATGCTTAAATTCCGTGTACCAATATTCTGGTCATACCCATGCGGAAGCAAGTTTGACCGGGCGAGCAACGATGGTTTCCAAACCAAGCGATTAAATTCGGCATCCGTCCCGGTAGGCGATGGGACGGGTGTGCGATGTGGCTTTGGCGTGGCAGAGACCAGTCACATAGACCACCGTCCCATTGCCGATCCACAGTGAGTGCACGGTGGTGACACGACGTAACGTGATAGGACAGAAGGAAGTGTACAGTTATTATTAATTCCTAACAAGTTTAAGAAGTGTAAGCATAGACATGCACCTAGCATCCCTGCACCCTGGGGCAGCCACCCAGCCAATCAGGCCTGCCGATTGCGCAAAGCTTGTCCCGAATTTGCCAAAATGAAGCTCGTTTGCCCATGCTTCTATAAGTTTCTCTGTAGGCAACTTGTGTAAGCATGCACGATCAAGCAACTTTGCAACACACGTGTCGGTGGAAAAGCATTAGGTTTCAACGCACCACATAGTTTAGGGATTTAGAATAGCTACATTGTGAAGCTCTAGCCAAATTGCATGGTAAAGCCAAATTCAGCTTTTTGTTAGATTTAGGTATAGCAACATTGTGTCTCGTTTGTCCTCACTTTTGCCCTCCCAATATTCCGAAGCCCGCACATGCGCTCGGAGGGGGGTGCTGTCTGGCCAAAGGATTAGCCGTTACATGCGCCATGACGCCTAAAGTGGCCTTTTTAAAGAGCGCATTTTCCCCTATCTCTCTAACAGTTGTGTTTTTTTGCCCAAAAAGGTAGGGAATCTAGAGCAGCTTCTCTCTTCATTCATTGTTCCTTTTGCGATCGTTCTACCCCAATCTGGTAGCAAATCTAGAGCAGCAAAACAAACCAGCACCATAAATAAATTCAGTAAACAGAGCAGATGTAGATAAAGCAGCTAATATAGGTTATATAGTACGGTACTTAACGAGGTTCGACAATTAGGCTGCTCAGCAGCAGCAGCGGACTGCTTCAACACAGACAAGACAAAAGAAGCTGCTTTACAACAGCAGCAGCAGCTGATCAGTGGCCCCTCATGGCCTCTGCCAGGAGGGCATCTGCCTCCTCCCTCTGGTGCCTCCTCCACTTCTTGCTGCCCATCCCCTTGACCTTGGGCACCTTGGGTCTGATCGGGCGCATGCGACCCTCCTCGATAGCCACCTTATGGAGGTTGCGGAGGTGAAGACCGAGCGCCTGGTGCTTGGCCCTGAAGCCTGGGACGTTCACGGACTCGCCGCAGGTCCTCACGTCCTCGGCATGCTTCACGAGGGAGTTGAAGTCCGTGCCGCGGAGCCTCCTGGTGGGGCAGAAGGGGCACTTGTACACGTCACCGGTGAAGAAGTTGTTGTACTGACCGGACTTTAGCCTCCTCAGCACATGACGAGTCTTGGTGTCCTGCGACTCGTCGTCGCTGCGGAGGTCGCTGCTATCCTCCTGTTGGAAAAAAACATAAGAGTGAAATAAGGACATGATTGAGATACTTTGATTATCGGGATTGATTTTTTTGCATATATTAACCGAATGAGATCTCCCGATTATTCCCCAAATCTCGAACCAAATCGAATACTGATCCCAACTACGAACAAGGGGATTCATCGAAAATCGAGATCTAACACAATCGGATTAGCTATTGTAAAAAATACGAAACAGCCAAGCCCTAAAAACATACAATCTAGCATCCAACGATGGGAACGGGGGAAGAACAAGGGAAGGGGAGAAAACCCTAGTTACCTTAGACCACGGGTCGGCGATGCTGGTATCGTAGGGGTT